>JADMNL010000027.1:3002500-4290000 GCA_016271365.2 Neoceratodus forsteri
TGTCTCTCACTGTATCGAGCCTTCCTGCCTTCCGATGGTAGATCTTTAGTTTTCACTGAAGAATGTAGTTGCCCCAGATGGTGCTTCTAGGTAATTCGATGGCAAAGTCCTAAAGATTTCTTTTACAAAGTTTTAAGTGTATTTAGTGTGTATGTATTTGCTCTCTCACTCATATTCATTATGCTCTCAGAATGCGTGCATCAGCCAGGTTTGACTATATTTTTTACCACAGCTGAGCATTTGGAATTCTTTGCAAGGCATGTCCCACGGCACTATTATGATGTCGGGCCATGCCCCAGTTTATGCTAAATTCTGTCTCTGCAAAGTCAAAAGGACCACACACTATCAGTTCAACCTGGCACTGCTTCGGGATCCAGATCTTCTACATTCTCTCAAGGAAATGATCCCCTCTTATCATTCAGGAAAACGTTGGCCCCAATACCACCGCCCCTCTCCTCTGGAACACTGTTAAGGTGGTGCTCAGAGGTGAATTGATAGCATGCTCCACCAAGAAACAGAGACAGTGGGATGCTCAACTCTTAAACTACAGCAGACGCTGTGTACTTTGCAGTCTTTTTTTGCAAAAATGTGATAGTTCCATTGCACCCCAAATTGCCCATTTAGCCAAGAGATACATAAGATAATGGATGCAAGGTGGAACTGCCACTTTTTTACCTTAAACACTACTATTATGAAGGGGGGGGGCATAGGGAGCTCAGAACCTGGCCTGCAGACTTTGCACTTGTAGAACACAGGCATGTATTCTGCAAATGTATTATCTAAATACTATCACTAACACTCGACATCCTCATGCCATCAAGGAGGTGCTGTCTTGTTACTATCAAGCCTTGTATGTAGCAGAAGGGAAAGTCCTGCAGACACACAGACTTATCTGATCTCTTGACCCCCTCCCCAGATTGGACACTGATGCAGCTCAGAGGCTGTTGGCTATTATAACAGCCAAGGAAGTCCACAGTGTTCTGCATGATTCTAAAACACAGAAGTGCCCTGGCCCAGATGGCTATCTGGCTGAATTCTGCAAATAATTCCAAGACCATCTCCTTCTTCCAATGCTTTCGGCCTTTCAGGCACTTCAAGAGAAAGGTATCCCGGCCCCTCTTGGCAGTATACTGTGATCTTGGCAATACCAAAACCAGGCAAGGACCCCGCTATGTGACCTCATAAAGGCCACTATCCATTTTGAATTATGGCCTTAAGGTCTTTATGTCTACCTGGGCCAATGGACTGGAACATCTTCTGCCATCCTTGATCAACAAAAACCAGAGTGGGTTTGTTCGGTGCAGACAGACTCACGTTAGTGTCTACCATACCCTGCTTCTACTGGAATGTGCCACAACTTAGCAGATACCAATGACATTGCTCAGCTTAGATGTAGAGAAGGCGTTTGATAGGGTGGCCTGGCCTTTTTTTGGGGCCACCCTGTCAAAGTTTGGAATCCTGGATAAGGTCGTCCAGATGCTACAGAAAATATATGCCTCACCACAAGCCTTCCTAAGAGTGAACGGTTCACTGACACCTCCTTTCCCACTAGGACAAGACACACAGCAGGGCTGCCTTCTCGTGCCCCTCCTTTTTGCTCCGCATCTGAAACTGCTGTCGGTGGTGATCCAAACTGGCCCTCATATATTGGGGATTCTGATGGGGGATGAGACTTAAGGCTCTCTTTGTTCACTGATAACATCCTGCTCACTCTGGCATCTCCAGAGGAGTCTTATCTCGGCTGTTTGGGAAGTCGTGTCTTCCTTTGGTGAACTGGATGGATATAAACTGAACACTCAGAAGGCTGAGGTTCCGTTATGTCATTACACTCCCTCCCCTGCCTTGAAAAGAGCATTCAAACAACATGAAGTCTTGCTATATTATAGACATTAGCAGTTTGATCCAGCTCTAGAACTGCCCCGGAGTGAAATGGTTAAAACCATTCCAAAATAGAATTTTGGCACGAGAGCAGCTCTATCTGTGTCATTTCAAACTTGAACTGTCAGATTCTTTACTCCGCCTCAGTGAACAGTCACTCCGGAGATTTCTCCTTCTGCTCGGTTCATTTCTCGGTTTTAAAAGTGTTTTTCTCGGTTGGATTTAACCGAGAATAGTTTTATTTTAACCGCCAAACCGTTCGGTTCAAGCTCTATCTGTGGTAACCGTAAGTAAATGAAGGTTTTGTCTGTTGGAACTTGTAAGTTATCAGTTCGGTTTTGAACCGATCAGTGGGTTTAAAACTCATTTAAAACTAAAAGTTACTATTTTAGAGTGCGGTTCCCGGTTCTTATCAGTTCTAAAAGCAGTTTATTCGTTTTTTCCAATACCAGTGACATTGGAACCGATAAAGGGTGTCTTGCCTGGCACTGCCGTTAAAAGGGCAAGTTTTTGGTTAGAGCTGGCATTATGTCTGAGAAACCCAAAAGAAAAACCCGGGCCCCTGGGTTTCAACACTGTGATGTTTGTGGGAAGTCTTTGCAAGGCTGACCCACCACACCATGTGTTTATTGTCTGAGGTTTGACCACCTCAGTCAGACTGCCAGGTATGTAAAATTTCCCTGCAGCCACCCTGGAAAAAGATTGGGCAGACTCAGGGAGCGAGAGGCCAAAGTCAGCTGACCGGATGGCCAGCCCGGTTCGGTGCCAACCGAACCAGAGGGAGTGCCCTCTGACCAGGGCCAGACTTCCTCGGGCAAAAGAAAAGCTGGTTCTGAGGAACCAGTTCCAGTAAAGAAAACAAGAAAATCAGCAGGTCTGGAGTCCAAAATTCCTTCTCCAACTGCTGCAGAGATAGCAAAAGCCATACAAATTGTCCAGTCACTGTCTCAGGGTCCGTCCGAACCACCACTATCTGGTAAAAGGTCGGTTCGTCCGGTCCCAGTGGTTCAGGATTATGATATTGAGGAATTTTATGAAGCAGAGGAGGGGGAGGAGGATTATGAACAGTATGAATGTGGCTGGGAAGGTCTGGGTGTGACCATTGAACCGGACATCTCCCCAGACAGACCTTTAAAATCTCCCCCTATGCTGTCTGAGTCCCCATCTCATTTTATGTTTTATAAAAAAGTTGCTGAAACCCTCCAGCTTCCTTTAGAAGAGGCTGTGGATGAGCAACAGGAGCCTGATTTTGTAGAAATGATGGATATTCCAGAGTTTAGGAGATTGTCTATTCCTTTACATAAGTCTTTTAGGAAACAAACAATTAAAATTTTAAAAGCTCCTAATTCTGTGCCTCCTGTAGATAAAAAGATGGACAGAAGGTATACATTGTCAGGCCCTGATACAGAATTCCTTTCTCAGCAATGCAGTCATGTTGGAGTAGTTCAGGCTGCTGCCTGTGATAAAGCTAATATTCCCTTGGCTTCACATCCTCCTGACAAGGATTCCAGGAAGATTGATGCCATGACAAAAAAACAGTATATGGCAGCCTCTCTGGGACTCAGGCAAGCAAATTATATGGCTTATGTAGCTAGGTATCAGAAATCTAGATGGGATACTGTTATGCAATTGGCCAAGCAGGCCCATGGCCAGCTGGCTAGTGAACTAGAACAGGTGGCTACTGATGGCATTGAAGCCTCTAAAGTTCAGTTTCATGCTGCTGTGGATGTTAATGATGTTTCCTCTAGGGTCATGGCCACATCTGTAGCTTTTCGTAGGTTGGCCTGGCTCCGGTGTACTAGTTTGTCACAGGATACCCAGACTAAGGCTATGGATTTTCCTGTGGTGGGAAATTCTCTATTTGGAGAGCAGACAGAGAATTACATGAAGAAGATGGATGAATATAGGACTACTTACAAGAGTGTCCAGGCTAAGAAATGGCAAGCCACTCCTCAAAGGCATGCCCCCAGGGGTAGGGGTAGGCCTTTTCACAGGCCTTTCCTACCAGACTCAGGCCTCCTCTGCCTGTGCTCAGAGGGCTTCTTCAGAGGCAGGGCAGACGAGGGGTGGCAGACCTGCTCCCACCCCCAGCCTAAGCTCCTGTGAAACAGGCACCCTGATGGGGTGCCCAGGGCCATTCTCCTGTACCAGTGGGGGCAGGCTGGCTTACTTCAGTCAGGATTGGGCTTCTTTAACCTCAGACAAGTGGGTTCTGGAGTAGTAAGCCAGGGTCTGGTTCTCAGCTTCAAAAGTTTCCCAAGTTGAGAAGCAGACTTTTTCTACCTGCAAGTGCTTCAGAGACCCTCGCTCTGGAAACAGAGGTCTCATCCCTGTTAGCTCTCAGAGCAGTAGAAGGGTTCCTCCCTGCATCAGGGCAGGGGTCTGTATTCAGATACTTCCTTACCCCAAAAAGACAGGAGAATGGCGGCCCATTTTAGATCTCAGATATCTGAACAAGCATCTTTTGAAACGAAGTTCAAAATGGTAACTCTGGCAATGATTTTACCTTCCCTAAGACCAGGGACTGGCTATCCTCCCTGGACCTCAAGGATGCCTATTTCCATGTCCTAATCAGAAGATCCCATCGAAAGTACCTCAGATTGAACTGCCCTCAGGTCATTACCAGTTCAGAGCAATGCCCTTGAGCTTACCTCTGCTCAAGGGTATTCACAAAGTGTCTAGCAGTGGCAGTGGCCCACTTAAGGAGGCAGAGGATTGCTGTTTTCCCTATCTAGACGACTGGCTCATTGTAGGCCAGTCCCCAGAACAGGTAAAATCTCACCGCAGGTCACCCAGCAGCTTCTCACCTCCCTGGGTTTTCTGCTAAACCTACCAAAGTCTGTTCTGGAACCAGTCCAGGTACTCACCTTTATAGGGCAGAATTGGACACAAAAGCTAGCCAGAGCCTTTCTTTCCCCAGAAAGGGTAAGGAATTTAGTGGCTCTGGCCTCCTCCTTCACTCTGCAGGTCTCTCGACCAGCAAGACACTTTCTGCAGCTCCTGGGGCACATGGCTGCATCCACAGCTGTTGTGCAGGGAGCCAGATTTCAGATGAGAGACATTCAGTTTCACTTGAGAACCTTTTGGTCTCAGAGAAGAGACCCCCTTTCCAAGTTGGTCCCAGTGACTCGAACCTTGATCCTAGCTCTCCAGTGGTGGCAGGATCAGAGCAATTTAAGAGCGGGGGTCCCCTTCATTTCCCCTTCTCACGACTTGACTCTCACTACAGATGCTTCCCTTCTGGGTTGGGGAGCCCACATGGGCGACCTTTCCACTCAGGGAGTCTGGTCCCCCCAGGAATCTCTGCTCCACATCAATTTGCTGGAACTCAGAGCTGTCTTTTTAGGTCTTCAAGCTTTTCTGCATCTGTCCGACACAGGTGGTACAAGTCAGAACAGACAACACCACAACAATGTGGTACATCAACAAACAGGGGGCACTCGGTCTTGGCCTTGTGCACGAGGCAATAAGTTGTTGTCTCTGGCCTATTCCTGAACACTTCCCTCATAGCAGTTCATCTTCCAGGGAAGGACAATGTCCTAGCGGATGCCCTCAGCAGGATTTCCCAGGGCCATCACGAATGGTCCCTGGATCCTCAAATACTGGGGATAGTTTTTGCCAGGTGGGGCATCCTCAGATAGATCTTTTGCAGCCCCAGACAATCACAAACTTCCTCTGTTCTGTTGCAGGCCTCCAGTGCTGGGCTCAGTTCCCCTGGATGCCCTTCTTCTGGATTGGGAGGGAAGTTCCTCTATGCTTTCCCCCCCTTTCCTCTCCTGTTCAAAGTACTAGTCAAAATCAGATCTCAGCCTTGCAGGGTGATTCTGATTGCCCCGGATGGGCCAGGCAGCCCTGGTACCCCTCCTTCTGTCTCTGACAGTCCATCTTCCCTGTGCCTCCCCAGGAATCACAATCAGTTGACTTGTGCCCAGGGAAGGGTTTGGTATCCGGACCTCAAATCCCTCAACCTCAAGGCCTGGCTCTTGAGGGTTAGAGTTGCTGATTTACACCTCTCTCAGGGTGTTCTTGAGATCTAAAGGCTTCCAGAAAGCCTTCCACTAGAGCTACTTATAGTTCTAAATGGAAAAGGTTTTCCATTTGATGTGCTGGGAAAAATATTTCCCAGAATCTGCTGAATTGCCCATTTTGTTAGATTACATGGTACATCTTAATTCCTTGGGTCTCAGACCAGCTACCTTGAGAGTTCATTTGGCAGCTGTCTGCTTTTGTGTCAGCAGGAAAGTCATCCCTCTTTCCTCTCATCCTGTGTTTTCCAAATTTTTAAGGTTACTCCATACTAATCCTCCCTTTCGGGAACCGGCCCCTGCTTGGGACCTTAATGTTTGCATTGCCCAGTTAATGCAACCCCCTTTTGAACCTCTGTCTTCTGCAGAGCTTAAGTTCCTAACTTGGAAAACTGTTTTTCTAGTGGCTATCACTTCTGCCAGACGCATAAGTGAATTGCAAGCCTTGTCAGTGGAGACTGACTTTATTTCTTTCCACAGGGATGAGGTAGTCCTTAGGACTAATAGGAAGTTTTTGCCTAAGGTGGTTTCAGATTTCCATCTTAATCAATCTATCTCCCTTCCAGTATTTTTCACTGATCACTCCTCTTCGGATGAGAGGAGGTTGCACAACCTGGATGTTAGAGAGCTCTTAGTTATTATATAGGCGTACCAAGGTCACAGGTTGAATCCCTCAACTTTCCTTACCTATGGTGAAGTTGGGAAAGGCAAACCTGCCACTAAGAGGTCAGTAGCCAAGTGGATTGTCTCTTGTATCAATTTTATCAGAAAGTGGGCAGAGCCCCCGTTTGAGGGCTTATTCTACCAGGGGTACAGCTGCGTCTCTAGCTGCTGCCAGAGATATCCTTTATTAGAGATTTGCCAGGCTGCTACTTGGAAAGCGGTGCACACCTTTACCAAGCATTACTCCCTGGATGTCCAGGCCAGGAGAGATGCTCGGTTTGGCACAGCTGTTCTTCAGAGCCTATTCCCTAAGTAGGTTCTGTCCCTCCTCCATGGAGGTACTGCTGTGTATTCTGCTAATGTCTATAATATAGCAAGACTTCATGTTGTTTGAAGAAAAAATTACTCACCTTAGTAATGTTGTTTCTTCTAATGGAGTCTTGCTATATTATAGACCTCCCCCCCAACCTACCCCTCTCAGAACCTCTACTTGGTGGGGTGCGGGCAACTTAGTGTGGGCACTACTTATGCCCTGTTAGCATTTTGTTCCCTTTGGGACTTTGGGGGTGTGTATGTGTATGCGTGTGTGTGTTTTATTATACTTATGTTCCATTTTCATATTATTAGAATGGTGTTAGTATTTCTGGTCCCCTGACTTGAGTCTTGGGTGTTGGGACCATCAATGGTTATTATTATTTAGGTAGCCATTTGGCTAGTGTAGGTTACAGCTTCCACACAGACCTTAGTGAGTTTGGCTCGTAAAGATCTGACAGTTCAAGTTTGAAATGACACAGATAGAGCTGCTCTCATGCCAAAATTCTATTTTGGAATGGTTTTAACCATTTCACTCCGGGGCAGTTCTAGAGCTGGATCAAACTGCTAATGTCTATAATATAGCAAGACTCCATTAGAATAAACAACATTACTAAGGTGAGTAATTTTTTCTTTCCTTTTAAACCCTGCCTCCCCGGCGCTCACCTCCTGGCCGCCATCTGGAACCACACTAGCGGGTAAGAAGTCCTCCTTGGACTGGGGAAGTCGTGTGTGCCGCCATTGGCCCAGCGCGCTCAGGGGTCTACCCTGATTGGACCCTGCCTACTCTGCTAAGCTCTGGCTGGCTGCAGCGACTGCTGACTTGCAGACCTAGCCCAGGACCGTTGTGCCCATTGAATTCAGTGGACCTTTGCTGAATTTTTTGCTCTCACGGCACCCGCTGTCCTATTTACTGTATCCCCTGAGATTTTGGGGCTTGTGTTTGATTGCCTGTAAAAGCTGTTTAGCCGAATCCGAGTTCAACTGAAATTGTGCACTGTTTTTGCTGCCAAATCCGATTACTGTTAAAATGTCTTTGGCTTTGTAACCCTGCCTAACTGTCCTCTTGTGTTTCTCCCTTTCCTCTATGCACTGGGCTTGAACAGCTCCCACCCCTCCTGCCTAGCTCCCCCTTTCTTTTGCTCGCTTGCCTAATTCTCCACCTCGTCTCCTCTCACCTCTTCCCTACCCCCACAGGCGCCAGGTCAAGTTTCCTGCTAACCGCTTATCTGGTAGCCACCCCTCCAGCCCCTCGCCCTCGTTTTTTCAGTGCTCTGCACCACGTCACTGCCTTTTGTTTGCTCCTGCTCATCCCCACTTTTTAACCGCTGCCTTCTCCTTCCTCCCTCCCCAGATCCCGAGCCCTTGATAGGATGGCATTTACCCCGAAGGTGCAGCCGCGGCTTCGGAACCTGCCGCCCCGCTGCTTGCCTCCTGGCCGCCATCTGGAACCACACTGGCAGGTAAGAAGTCCTCCTTGGACTGGGGAAGCTGTGTGTGTCGCCATTGGCCCAGCGTGCTCAGGGCTCTACCCTGATTGGACCCTGCCTACTTTGCTGAGCTCTGACTGGCTGCAGTGACTGCTGACTTGCAGACCTAGCCCAGGGCCATTGCACCCATTGAATTCAATGGACCTTTGCCAAATCTTTTTGCCCGCCCCTCCCCCTCCTCCGCCCTTTATTAAATAGACCTCCCGTTCACGCCCCTTCATACTTACCCCTCCTCCCACCTACTCCCATTGGGCTCTGTCTCTCTCCTCCTCGCTCCTAGCACGCTCCCCGTCCCCTGCTCGTCTTTCCGCTGCAGCTTCGACCTGCTTCTTCAGCTTCCTATTCTCTTTCTTTCCCTTCTCATCTAGTATGTGTACCTTCCCCATTATGCCCTACCTACCAGTCCTCCTCTTTGCCCTCACCCCACTACTCCATCTCCTAACAACCTGCTTCCCCTTCCCTCATCAGAGCTACAGATTGCATCACTCACACAGCCGTACTGGCACCCTTCCTAACGAAATCATTCCTGCCCTAGGGGTCACCCACTCATAACGTATCTACACCTTCTTGCCAGGGTGCGGTGGGCCCTGCTGTCACCTCAGTTCACTACGCCCCTCCTGTGCCCTCACAAATTCACCTCTACCTACTACTCTTCAAGAAAGAACTGCAAACTCTCCCTCAGGGAATTACGCCTGGCCACCTTGAAACTCTTACTCGTCCTCCTCCTGCTGCTATCAGGAAACATTCACCCCAACCCTGGCCCAAAGCCAGCTAGGATCTCCACCTAAACCAAGCATGTTGGCACCCTCTCCATTATCTGCCTGAACATCTGCAGCTTACTACCCAAATTAGACCAACTGGAAGCCTTTGTAAGCACCCACCATCCCAATATTCTGGCGGTGGTTGAAACCTGGCTCACCCCCTCGGTTCCTGATCAAGCAGTCTCCCTCCCAGGATATAATATCTTCAGGCTTGATCATAAATCTAGAAGAGGAGGAGGATGCACCCTGTATCTAAAAGACAATCTGATGAGGCACCCTGTCCACATTGATCTACCGACACTCAACACCCAACTACTACACATCAAAATCCTTCTTGGTGCACAGAATAAAGCCCTATCTGCCATCACAGTGTATATCTCTCCTAAAGAACAGGGACCGGGCCTCCACGCGGTTCTGGAGTACATCAAAACACTCCCACCCGACTCCGAAACCGTCATACTTGGTGATTTCAACATAAACTGGCTGGGTACAGAGGCAGGTGCTGCCAGGCACTCGGTCACATCGGCCAACCTCACTCAGATACTGGACTCCCCAACCAGAAAAAACTATAAAACTGGCACCAGCACCCTTTTGGACTGGATCCTGACCACTCACCCCTCCCAGATCACCAGATCCGCTGTTCTACCTGACTCCCTCAGTGATCACTCCCCCGTCAGCTGCATCTGGTCAAATAAATTCTGCAAACCGCCACCTAAAGTCATCCTCAGCAGAGTCCTACCCCATGGACAGCTAATCAACCTAAAAACACACCTATTTAATCAAGACTGGTCCACCATCAACCGGGCCACCGACACAAACACAGCCCTGGACCTATTCATCCGCATCTTCAAAGAAGCCTGTAACATCTTTGTCCCACTAAGAAAATGCAAAGTTAAATCTCTCTGCAACCCATGGCTCTCAGGCTCACTCCTAAAGAAGTTAAAACACAGGGACCATCTCTGGGAACAGGCCAGATCAACTGGAAATCAAGCAGACATCCAAGAATACAAAAGAGCTAGAAATGATTGCACCAAATCCATTCGCCAACAGAAATCTGACTACCACAAGAAAGCACTCATTGACTCATGGGGAAATGGGAGAGCTTTCTGGGATAACATAGAAGATGTCACCGGGAAGGAGTCCACATCACCCCCGACTGTTCTCAAGATCAACGGGAGTATTACGCTGGACCAAAAAGTCATTGCCAATACTTTCAATGATGCCTTCACCGACCTCAGCAGTGTCCTACCCCTCCGACTTTTTCAACATCAGTGACACTCCTCTTCCCACCACTCAGACTCCACCCAAACGCACCCCCACTTCAGAGCAGTTAACAAAAATACAGTCAGGAAATACATCTCCAAAGCCATCGGCAACACCAGAGCAAGTGCTGATACACTGGACCTCAAGCTTCTGTCCCTCACACTAGAGGAAGTACTGGGGCCTCTCACCAGGATTTTTAATCTCTTCCTCTCTCTCAGCCAGTTCCCAGATAAATGGAAGTCAGCAAGTCACTCCAATCCACAAAAGCGGTGACCGGACCTCTCATGGGAATTATTGCCCTATCTCTATCCTCCCACCCCTTTCTAAGGCCCTGGAACGGATAGTAGCGGACCAGCTCACCGACTGTTTGAGCAAACATAACATCCTTTGCCAGCAGCAACATGGGTTTAGAAAAGGGCATAACACTGCCACTGCCCTTCTTGAGTTCACGGGTGCCATCCACAACTCCCTAGACCATGGTCTCCTAACTGGGGCTATATTCATAGACCTGTCAAAGGCGTTTGACACCGTCCACTATCACCTCCTGCTTCGTCAGCTACTGATCTCTGGCCTCTCTTCTGAAACTGTGGCATGGTTCGACAGCTATCTTGGCAACCGGACCCAATGTGTAAAAATAGTGGACGTGCTCTCCGACACTAAAGAAGTACGCTCGGGTGTTCCCCAGGGCTCCATCATGGGCCCCACTACTTTTCAGCCTGTTCCTCAACCCTCTCCCCACCTCCAGTACACTACAAATTATACTCTATGCAGCTGATGCTGTAATTCTTGCCTACCATCAAGACCCAAGCCACCTACAACAAACCCTCCAGCATGGTTTCACCTCGGTTGAAAACTGGTTCAAAGAACACAAGTTAATTCTTAACCAGAAAAAAAACAAGACCATTATCTTCACCAGCCACTAAAACAGGCACAAACATCTCCGACTCTCCTTGAACACCTGCTTAGGAAGCCCTCTGGAGCAGGTCGAATCCTTTAAATATCTAGGAATCACCTTAGACTCCCACCTGTCCTATGCTACCTGCATAACCAATGTGGCAAAAATGGCGAACTCCAGACTGGGTCTACTCTATCGCCTACGGAGGCACCTGACCAAAGAGCCCCTCGCTGCCGCTGTTCAAAGCTCCATCATCTCCCAGATAGACTATGGCCTTGTCATCCATGGCACCGCCACTCGCACGGCACTCAGAAGGTTGTCCATCACCCTAAACAAGGCCTGTCGACTCATCACTGGATCTAACCACCTCACGCACACCTGTGACCTCTATACACAAACAAACTGGCTGCAACTTGAAAATCGTATTCAGTACCAAACCTGTGTGGTGGCAAAGAAAATTCAGTTGGGGCTCGCCCCTCCTGGAGTCTGCACCCTTCTCCAAACAAAAAACAGCTCTAGAACCACCAGGGGATCTAAGTCATAACTGTTTCGAATTCCTCGCTGCCACACAAACCAAGGCCAACGTTCATTCGCCTACAGGGTACCCTCCTGGTTTAATGGTCTCGCAAATCAGACTATCACCACCACCTGCTTTGGTGCCTTCAAATCCAGGCTCCGAAACACCCTTGTTGCCTCCAGCTCCTGTGATTGACATGCCTAATGTTCCTCACCGATCCTCTTATGCTCACCTCTGCTGGGCCCCATGCCCACGGCACTTAACCTTCCAGGGACACCATCCTCTCCAGCACTTGCCACTGACAACGCCTCCTGACTGCCTCGCACTCTTTCCAACCCCTCACACTATCCTCTCTTGCCTCTCTGCTCCTCTCTGACTCCAGCTTCTGCCCTCTTCCTCACCTCCTACCCCCCTCCATCCTATCTTCATTGAATGTCTTCTTTTGCAACATGTGTAAACCTTGTAACCCATGGTGTTTAACCTTTGTTATGATATGGAACCTTTGTAAAAGAACCCTGGGCTCAAAGGTAATTGTAATCCTAGAATAAAAAAGAAATAAAAAAATGGCATAAAAGAGCACTTCGGTACCTGGGGATCAAGCTCCCTAAACAGTTGTAGCACTTAGAACTGCTTAATTTTGAGCCGCTGACCCAGCAGATCACGGATGACATCTCTTAATGGACACACTTGTACTTACACGGTTTTTTTAATAGACTACAGGTGACATGGCAAAATATCCTTACTAGGATATTATATTTTTTTGCAAATACTTCCAGTCACACTTGATCAAATTTATTTCAAATTCTGGAATAAGATCAACTCTAGATTTACTTGGCAGCCCCCATCCCCCCAATTCGCTTTTCTATCCTACACGTACCCAAGGATCAAGGTTAGGTAAACCTCCCCGATCTCAGATGGTATGTACACACAGACCAACTATAGACACTATGTGTCTTGTTATCCAGTACCCACCTATCATACTGGAAGCACATAGGGTTCAGTCTGAATGATATCTTCAACCTAGACTGTTTTCTGTTTGGTAACCCCTTGGGATGTCTTCCCCTCACAAAGGTGCACAGTACACAGCAGAAACTTTTCAACAGTGGGTTGCTGTTCAGAAGATCTTTACGACAATGTCCCAGCTTTCTGAACTTAGGGCCATTCCCTGTGATACAGCGTACCCCGGTAGTCTGGACCTAGCAATGAGGGTTGCAGCAGGCTAGCTCTTCGATTTTTCTTTCAAATGCCAGACTCCGAGGAATTCTCCTGCTTGCTCTTCTGCAATCTACTGTTCAGATCCCTTCTACTGACCATTTTAGGTACCTACAGGTACAGTCTCTGGTGAAATAAGGAGAAAGCATTTCAGTATTGCTGGACAGGCTTCACTTGCTTATGTGGATCCTCATGTCACATTTGAAAGGTGAGACTTGGACTCGCCTTATTGGACATCTGTATAAGGTCCTCCTGCAGTCCTTTCCAGACTCCACAGATTCAGTCCTACAGAGATGGAATAAGGAATTGGCAGTGGCTCGCCCTTTGGCAACCTGGGATAAATTTGCAATACCAGCATACAGACTGACCCCAGCCACTTGTTGGCATGAGTTTTCTTGGAAATGCAGATACCATTTTTCCCACTCACTAGAAATAGTAGCAAAAAATGCTGGGCCAGCCAAGGGTTACTGTTGGAGAGGATGCCTGCAAACATTGGCTAACCATACCCATATCTTTTGGGCTTGTTCACAACTTAAGTTGTTTTGGCAGGGGGTAATTCAAGAACTGGAGGAGATCCTCAGCTGCCCCAGAGAGGTGACCTCATCATTAATCCTGATGGCCATCCCCCCATATGGAAGTTCCCTGCAGGGTGCAACACTTAAATCGCTGTTGACTATGCTCTTGGCAACCAAAAAAGTGATTATCCAGCTGTGGCACACTGCCCATGCTCCTACCATGGCAAGGTAACAGAAAATCCTTTTTGGGAAATCTACTCCCTGGGAAAATTGACCTATACCTTGGCTAACAAATCAAGACTACCCAAAACCAGCTAGCAGAGATGGGTACTATACCAGCTGGACAACCACCCAGACTTCATCCCATGAGGCAGCCCCTCCTCCTTCCCCCTTTTCTTTTTCATCTTCCTTTTTCTCATTCTTTCTTTCTCTTTCTCTTCTTTTCCATTTTCTCTTCCCTTCTACTTTTTTATCCATTTCCGTAGCTAAGGCACTACATGTGTACTAGCCAACACTATTGGCTGTTGCCAATTAAGCTACATATGGAGGGGGCCAGCATGATTCTGGTAGCTCCATTCTGGCCACGTCAGATTTGGTTTCCGTTACTGCAACAGTTAGTGGAGGAACGTCTGGTCCGTCTGCAGGGATCTGTTGATGCTGGCTCAGGGGACCCTGGTCTGTCCCAGCCTCAAGTCCTTCTATATGCCTGACTCCAGAGGACATAGCCATTGCCAGGTTTGGCGTGTCCCAGAGGGTGGCGGGTGTCCTCATGGCCACTTGGAAACCCTCCACTCGAGCCACATATGACATGAAGTGGAAGAGGTTTGCCATATGGGCTGCCAAGCATCGCCTGGATCCTTTCACTTGTCAGGTGAGCCAGATCCTGGGTTACCTGATATCTCTATCGGATTCAGGCCTCCAGTACTCCTCTCTCAAGGTGCACCTTTCGGCTATTTCAGCCTTTCATGAGCCTGTGGGTGGCCTCACCGTGGCTCAGTTGGATGTCTCCTGCACCTTCTTTGGGAGCATCCTCCATCTCAAATTTAAGTTCAAGTTTATTTTATCAGGAAAGCTCCATTGAGCAAGCTCATTCACAAGGAGGGCCTGCCACAGGCAAAACACAAATACATACAAAGCAAAAATCAGAGCAGATACAGGGAGGCACACACTGCAGAATGAGTTATACAAGGAGATAACAAAATGGCATAGAGAGCATAGTACAAAGATAGGATCCGCCATAAGCAGCAAAACTACAACTACAGTGCAAGACAGTCAGTTTCCAACCAGCGAGTGGAGTGGGGGTAGGATAAGTGCACAGTAAAGGGTACATAAATTCCCACCATAGCTGGTAGAGTGCTTAGTTCCAGTCGTAGCAGGGTGACAAAGAAACCAGGGGTATGGCTGTTTAGCGTAACAGTGGCAATCTTTGTTAACGGAATTGCTTATAAGGGATTTGGCGGCTTTCAGGGGGACGTAGTTGGAGAGCCTAAGGGTGTTTTGGAGTTTATTCCAAGCAGAAGCTAGAGCATAACTGATTGCAGATTTTCCAAAACAGGTGTGAAATTTGGGAATTTCTAGTAAGACTAAGGAATTTTTCCTAAGTGAGTAGCAACTACAGGATCGGTGAAATAGGGAAGAGATATAGGAAGGGAGTTTATTCAGCATGGCTTTGTACACCAAAGTACAGCTATGCATCTTCCTCATTGTGGCAAGTGATGTCCATCCCACCGCTGAATATAGTAAGCAGTGATGTGTTCTTGAAGGGGTATTTAAGATAAAGCGTAGAGCCCGATGATAAAGTATATCCAGTTTGTTGAAGGCAAGACGCTGGGCTGTTGGAGTACAGAATGTCTGCATAGTCTAGTAAAGGGAGAAAGGTGGCTTGGACTAACCATTTTCTGACTTTTGTAGGAAATAGGGATTTATTTCTAAAGAAAAATCCTAATCTAATTCTCAAATTTTTATTAGTGTTTCAGTATGGACGGTAAAGGAAAGATGGTTGTCCAACCACATCCCGAGATACTTACATTTTTGAATGACCTCCAGTGAATCCCCTACTAATGTTAGTATAGGTATATTGTCTTGCATTGGTGATGGTGATGTAGAAAAGGTAGGAGCGAAGTCATGACCTTGGTCTTATTTGCGCTAAGGAGATTAAGTTGTAATTGGTTGAATTCAGATTGGAGTATGGTATCAGCTTTGTTTAATGAAGATTTAGAGATATAAAAGACGGTATCATCTGCAGAAAAATGCAGTTTTGCTGCAAGAATGTTACTACTTAAGGAATTAGTGCAGATTGAGAAGAAGAGAAGAAGAGGGGACCTAAGATGGATCCCTGAGGCACACCTCTCAGGTGTGGCAATGGAGGGGACAGTAGGCCACCTGCCTTAATACGTTGGACTATCTCTGACAGGTAGCTCGCAAACCAGCTAAGTTATTTAGTCCATGTGCCTTGAGTTTCTGCAACAGTAGGTTACGCTATACCATGTCAAATGCCTTACTTAGGTCTAGAAACACAGCTCCAGTAAATAGTTTGTGGTCAAGGGCAGTGAGCCAGTCATGTCACTTTGGCCAGGTCTGAAACTGTACTACATGGCTGTTGGAAGCCTGATTGGAGCAGGTTGAAAAGTTCTGTTTTTTTCTAGGCAATCTCTTAGCTGTGCATTGTTTAATTTTTCAAGAAGTTTAGAAAGTATGGGTAAAATTTAAATGGGCCTGTAGTTATTACAATCACAGGGGTCACATGATTTGAACAGAGGGAGTAGGTACACTCTTTTCCAAAGGGTGTGGACAGAGCCTGAAGTAATTGACAATTTAAATAAATGAGTTATAGGGGCAGTAAGGAAGTACGAGCCGGCTTGAAGGAAAAAGGGGTCTATTCTGTCAGCACCAGTGCTCTTCTTGGTATCTAATGTCACCAACATATCTTCGGCTTGTTTAAAAGTTATCGGGGATAGGCTGAAAGGGTATCCAGTGATATGGATGAGTCAAATTAAGCGACTCAATTTGACCGCTGTAATAAAAAAGTGAGTATGAAAGAATAGCTAGTGGGGGAATAGTGAGGGTCCAGAACAAGAAAAGCAAATGTAGAAATAGGGCAAGTGTGGGATGGCGGGAGGGCGGTAACATGATATGGGAGTCAGACTGGTGGGGCAAATCTGAGCTGGCCGTCTAGCGCAGTAGTACGGTGTATGCCACTAGTGCAGAAGGCTCTGGGTTCACAGCTTGCGAGAACTTTAGGTTTATTTTTCATGCTTGCGGCATGCAACAACTTTGTTTTGCGTTTGGCGGGATGCCCCCACCCAGTGGTTTCCCTTTTCCCCATGTCAGACCCCCCTACTTGGAGTTGATTATATTAATAATGGGGGGGTGAAAAAACATGTTGTACTGTAAGTGTTCAATGTTTGACATGGGGCCAGTCCTCGCTGTTTTTGTCCTCACTGTTATGCAAGTCGCCGCTGTGGTTTTCGGTGATTTGCATTCGCGGTAATGTTCGGCGCTGTTAAAAAAATCACCAATATCACATGGAACCATCTGAAAGAGTTTGGGATTTGTGGGCTGGCCAAGGTATCCTCCAGTGAAGAGTCCTTCGCTAGCTTTGCGGCCGGAGAGGAGTTGAATGCTAATCCAGCTGTGGCAAAGTGTGAATTCAGATTTTCCAGGATTATGGCTCAGTCCAAAATCCTACTACCTTGGGACATAATTTTTGATGGGATAGATAGCGGTGGTCTGTGTCGTTCAACAGATTTAATTGTTCACCACCTTTTTGGTGGGTTTCCCTTAGCATCTTCCAGTGCATTGATGTAATAATTAACTTGTGCTGTCCTAAGGAGCTTCCTGCAGGCATTTCTTACCCTCTTGAAGGCCAGCCAATCCAGGTTGAGCATCTGAAACCTCCAATCCATTCCCTTGTCCCCCGGCTTGGGATTAGAATTTTGTTTTGGAGAAGTTGACTCTGTCTCCTTTTGAGCCAGTCCTAACTTCCGAGCTACGCTTTCTTTCCTGGAAAGCATTATTTTTTAGTTGCTATTACTTCCGCATAAAGGATTTTCAAGCTTCAGGCCCTCGGGTGCGATGAGCCTTATTTTATTTTTCACAAAGACAGATTGTCTTTGCGCAGGAATCCTAAGTTTCTTCCTAAGGTGGTGTCAGAATTTACCCTGAACCAATCTATCCACCTACCTGATTACTTCCCTGAGCGTGCCAATCCAGAGTAAGCACTGCTGTATACGTTAGGTGTGCGCCAGAATTTTGAAGTATTACCTGCTTTGAATTAGGGAATGCAGAAAGTTGAAGCAGCTTTTTGTTTCTTTTGCCCCAGGTAGAGAGGGCATTCAGGTTTCTAAACAATGTTTGTCCAAATGGTTGCCACATTGTATTGTGTTCTGCTACAACAAGCATAGCATAGAGTTGCCAGGAGTGGTGAAAGACCATTCCACAAGAGGTATGGCTGCCTCTGTGACGTGTTTCAAAGAGGTCTCAGCCACTGACATTTGTGCTGCTGCCACCTGCAGTACTGTCCATACTTTCACCAAGCACTACAGTCCGGACAGTACCTCTAGAGCCTGTGCAGGTTTTGGCAGGACTGTACTGCGGGGCTTCCTGTCTTAAGTTTAGGGCTGGCCCTCCTCCCAGACTGTTTCTTTGCATCTGTAACTCCTTAGGACGCATTCCATATGTGTGAACTGATGTCTGAGATACCCCGGACAAAAACAGAACAGTTACGTAAGAACTTACCGTAACAGTACCTTTGTGGGATCTCAGTCATCAGGTCAGCCTTCCCTAGCCCTGTCCACCTTTTGTAGGGCTGTTTCTCAGAGCTGGCTATTTGGCATATCCAGCCTTTTATTCAGGCCTGGGCATCTCTCTCTCTCTCTCTCTCCTCTCCTCCCTCCTCCTCCCTCCTCCTCGGTCCCCTGTGGCATGAACTTTGCTCCCTTAGTCTCCAGGGAAAGAACTGAGGAGGGGGCAGGGCTGCTCATGCCTTTATAGGGTTGGTAACATTGGCGTGGGGAGCCCCAGTCGTACTGCTGAAAATCTTCTGTGTAGATCCTGCTTCACCAATGGTGAAGTTCTGTGTGACCTGATGACTGAGATCCCCTCGAAGATCTGCTGTTACGGTATGTTCTTGCGTAACTGTTCTTTGTTTGGCAGGTGGAATTTTATTGAACCCTTCATTAGGTCTGGACATTGCCTGCATTCTTTGGTCAGAACATTGGTCAGAACATTGGTTGCATTCAGCTTCCCTCTTGGGTCAGGTCATGAGCTGTATTCTGCTCTCCCTTTTGGTCATTAACATGGGTTGTATTGTGCCCTCTCTTAGGTCAGGGCAAGGGTTGTCTTGTATTGCTCCCCCCTCCCCACCTTAGGGTCAGACAGGTTTTTTTGTACCTCCACTCCTTGTGTCAAGACATGGTTTGTCACTCACGACGCCGGTGACCTGAGTTTGGGAGCGTACTTGGGTCGTTGCAGACCGGGAAGGGGGGAGGAGGAGTATTGAGCATCCCCGGGAATGCTCTTCTCTGGGGAGGGTTGATCGCCATTATCGCTGCAGTACTGCCACCTAGGTGACCACAGGTGGCAGTGCAGCTCAACGTGCCGCAGGAGGGGGCAGATGCAGGCTGTAAGGTTCAGTGTGGCAGTACACTTGTTGCATGCGTGCAGACCTTGGACATCCCTTGCATGCCTGCATCCACAGGGATTGGGTGAAACATGGCTGAAAAAGTCCACTGTCGGCTGGATGATGGACCCCGGTGAACCAGAGGGGACCAGACCTGCACTCCCCAGCTTCCAGACCTGACGAAATCACAGTGAGTTAGAGGAGATCCCCTTTTTCCCTGCTGGGCGGGGGGGGGCAATTTGCAGCTGCATGGAGATGAGGGCAGCCATAGAGGTTGGGTTCCAGTGAAGTAATGGCATCGCATCGTGGAGAACCCAGAGGGAGAGCTGGATAGTGACATAGTAGGGGGCATAAACAACGCATTAAAAAACCCAAAAAGATGGACTTCCAGTGACGTCATGCTCCCTGGTACATCCTAAGTCAGGAGCTCCTGCCGAGATCAACTTTATATCCTCCAAATACCAGTTTTAAGTAAGAAATTCAGCAAAATAATAGCTGTGGAGGACACATATTCCGAGAGCCGGGGAACAAGCCAAAATGAAATTGTTAGCAGCATTGGATGATGACAGATTGTCTGAGGGTGGTTCAGAGAGCGAGGGCTCCCAGTCCTCATCGACCTCGCGCTGCAGCGCTACTGCATGTGGCCGCATTCCTGTAGACACCCTCCAAAGACAAATGGCACAGATGCTGGCTGAGCTCCGCGAGTTTCGCAAAGAGATGCGTTCTGCTGTCTCAGCTCTCCGCACTGATATCAATAAATTGGAGAAGCGGCAAGAGATTATGGAGACCCAGGTTACCGACCCTGATGGCAGGATGGATTGTGCTGAGAGAGCCATTGTACGGGCTGCACCAAAGTATAAAACAGCTCCAGGACAGAGCCGAGGATGCAGAGAGCAGGAATTGTCAGAATAATATTAGGATTGCTGGCATTCCTGAAGGGGCCAAGGGCTCTGACATAATCCAATTTCTGCAGAATACCCTCCATGAAGTACTTACCCTCCCGCCTCACCACACACAATAATTCAAGCGGGCCCATCGCACCCTAGGCCTGAAGCCAGCCCCCGGGCTCGCCTGTGAGTGGTACTGGTCAGATTCCTACGCTTTCAGGAGAAGGAAAATGTTCTACATGCAGCATGGAAGAAAGGGACAGTACTTCTTAAAAACGAGCGGCTGTATTTTGAGAACGACTTTGCCCCGGAGGTAATGCTGAGGCGGAGGGCCTACATTCCCATAATGAGAGCACTCAAAACTGCAGGCATTCGATTTAGAACACCCTACCCAGCAAAGATGACGATCTGCTTCAAAGACAGCAACCTCACTTTTGATTCAGCGACTGCAGCTATGGTGGAATTGAAGTCCAGGAAAATAGATCTCCCCCAGCAGAAAGCCAACGCCAACACATCTGGGCCGTTGATTGCTTCCAGGCGTTCCCAGAAGATGTGGGGTAGCAGTCAGTGGGAGGCAAGGTGCCGCCAGGGTGCAGAGGCAATGCAGAACATTGAGAGCACCCTGAAGGCAGCCCTCTTCCGTGTCCGATATCTTGGAACCCTCAGGCTCCCCGGTATGAAATGAAGAAACGCCAAACAGAACAGCAAGTATTTACATAATGTAAGGCACAAGTGGCCTACCTGATAACATTAACCGACAAACCAGTGAGATGGAACTCTGGGATTCTTTTGGGTATAAACTGATACTGGGGCTGGCCCGGTGGCGCTGGAGTTGAGGCACTGGATGCCGCCCTCGCGCCATGCCGGCATCCCGGGGGGGGGGGAGATTGGGCGTCCGCTGACTGCTGTCTCTTCCCAGGGGTGGGTATGGGTTGCCCTCACTCTTAGAGCGACCTCTAGTGGTTGCTAGAGGTTTGCCAGTGTAGCAGCACAATGCCTGGGGGGGGGGTGGAGCCACGGCATTACGTTGCCTTGCAGGCCGGGCTCTGTGCGGGTGGAACAAAGAGGAAGAAAAGCCTTCTATGCCATCGGTGAGATGATGGTGGCCCCAGGTACTCTGCCCATATCCCAACTGCTGGCCCAACGCACCCAGGATCCTCCCCCATCCCTGACCCGATGACAAGCAGGTAGGCTCTTCACACTTAAGGAGGAAACCACCGTGGGAGAGTGGAATCAGCCCCGGAGATGGTACCGGGTGTTGAGCCTGCCTGTGAGTCAATCGGAGGAGGAGATCGAAGGGAGATGTGAGGGTTCAGGCTGGGAGTAGGGCGGGCTCCAAGAGGGTACTCCTGAAGGATGGCCCAAGGTGTAGTTGAAGAAATAAAGTTAAAAAAAAAAAATCTGATATTGGTATAAAAGTTGTTTATTGTACATGCCAATAATGGTAGATTATGTGATTGGCACTTTTCACCCAATCCTGTGATGCTGATGCTCCCCTCCTCTTTCTTTTCACCCTTCCTGGCGATTGCTTTGGGGACCTGGCGACGATCCTCCTCGTGCGGTCCCCCCCTTCTCTGTTCCGTGCCCCGGGGGTCCTCTCTGGGGCCTGCTGGGGGCTTTTCCTCCTCTTCCTCTCCAAAACAGCTGTGCTATTTGGAGAGATAGTCAATCAGCGGGATCCTGCAAGAGGGGCACGGACACACTGACAATACGGCCTGGTATTCTGGCCTTCCCCTAGAGCTTTATCCCCCAGGACTGTTGCTCCATTTCTGCTGGTGGTAAGAGGGTTAGACTGTCTAAATAGCCAGATGGTATGAACCCTCCCCCACAACAGTTCCGTGAGTGCTCCCTTGAATTTCTGTTTTCAGACAACATGAAGTCTTGCTGTATTCTGACAAATTGCAGTGAGGTCCAACCTTCGAACTGCCCCGGAGATGAAAGAGTTAACTTTCCATGCCAGGCATGGAACGATGAGCTCGAGCCCAGTTGAGACTCTGTCTGTTGCTGTTTGAACTCAAACCGTCAGATTCTTTACTCTGCCTAACTGAACAGTCGCTCCGGAGAATTTCTCCTTTGCTCGGTTCAGTTTGTTGGTTAAAGTACCGTTTTTCTCGGTTTTCGACCGAATTTAAACCGTAACCTATCGGTTCAGTCTCTGTCTGTGGTTTCGTGAGTACTAGATAGGCTTAATTTTTGTTATTATTCTGTGTGGAACTGGAACTTGTAAACGTGGGATCGGTTCGGTTTGAACCGATCAGGTTGTTTAAAAAAAACTTTATTCTGCTTTTAGAGTGTGGTAACTGGTTCTTATCGGTTCTAAAAAAAAACGGATTTTCTTACGTTTTTTTCCACGACCCGTAACACGGTCAGGAACCAATAAGGGTGTCTTGCCTGACGGATTGCCGAAAAAAGGGTAAGTCTTTGTTAGGACTGGCCATGTCTGAGAAACCTAAAAGAAAAACCGGGGCCACTGAGTTTCAACACTGTGGTGTGTGGGTGGAAGTCTTTGCTAAGGCTGATCCCCACACCACCTGTGTTTAGTGTCTGGGGTTTGACCACCTCGATTCAGACTGCCAGATTTTTAAAAATTTTCCTGCAGCTACCCTGGAAAAAAGAGTTGGTAGGCTCAGGGAAAGGGAGGCCAAGAAGTCCGCTAACCCGGATGGCCAGCCTGGTTCGGTTCCAACCGAACCAGAAGGAGTGCCCTCTGACCAGGGCGAAACTTCTTCGGGCAAAAGGAGAACCGATTCCGAGGAGTCGGTTCTGGTTAAAAGAACAAGAAGGGATAAATCAGCCGGTCCAGATCCACAAGTTCTTTCTCCGACCCCTGATGAAATAGCCAAAGCGATAAAGATTGTTCAGTCGCTATCTCCGGTTCCGACCAAACTGGCACCATCAGGAAGGGCGCTCGGTTCGGTCGGTTCCCCCGGTTCCGGATTATGATTTAGAGGAATTTTATGAACTGGAAGAGGAGGAAGGAGAGTATGAGGAAAGTGAGTGTGATTATGAAAGTCTGGATGTGCCCATTTACGTGGACATCTCCCCGGACAGACCTTCAGGAGTGTCTCCTCCTAGGCTTTCTGAGTCCCCTTCCCATTTTATGTTTCACAAAAAAAGTGGCTGAAACTCTTCAGCTTCCTATGAAGAAGCCGTGGATGACCAGGAGGAGCCTGACTATATTGAAATGATGGATATCCCAGAGTCCAGGAGGCTGTCTATTCCCCTTCATAAGTCCTTTGGGAAGCAGACAATACAAATTTTAAAGACTCCTAATTCTATACGTCCTGTGGATAAGAGAATGGACAAGAGGTATACTCTCTCAGGCTCAGATATGGAGTTCCTTACCCAGCAATGCAGCCATGTTGGGGGTAGTGCAGGCTGCAGCCTGTGATAAGGCAAATATACCCTTGGCTTCACACCCCCCAGATAAGGACTCCAGGAGGATTGATGCCATGGCAAAAAAAAACAGTACATGGCAGCACCCTTGGGACTCAGGCAGGTTAATTATATGGCCTGTACAGCTAGATATCAGAAATCTAGATGGGACGCTGTAATGGCTTTAGCTAAACAGGTCCCTGGCCAGCTTTGCCAAGGAGCTGGAGCAGGTGGCTGCGGATGGTATTGAGGCATCCAAGGTGCAATTCCATGCTGCAGTGGACTCCAATGATATTTCATCTAGAGTCATAGCTACATCTGTGGCCCTTCGTTGGCTGGCTTGGCTCAGATGTACTAGCCTGTCTCAGGATACCCAGACTAAGGCCATGGATTTTCCTGTTGTGGGTAATTCTCTATTTGGGGAGCAAACAGAGAATTACATGAAGAAAATGGATGAGTACAGGACCACCTACAGGAGTGCTCAGGCCAAGGAAAGGCAAGCCACTCCTCAGAGGCAGCATCCCAGGGCAGGGGCAGGCCTTTTCATAGGCCTTTCTACTAAGCCCAGGCCTCCTCTTCTGCTTATGCTTCTAGTGGGGTACAAGCAGGCTTACTTCCACCCCTCAGCCTAAAGCCCCTGCCAAACAGGCACCCTGATGGGTTTGCCAGGGCCGATTCTCCACCACCTGTAGGGGGCAGGCTGGCTTTCTTTGTCCAGGACTGGATGTCTTTAACATCAGGCAAATGGGTCCTGGAAGTAGTAAGCCAGGGACTGGTTCTCAGCTTCAAAAAATTTCCAAAGATGAGAACCAGATCCTTTCCACCTGCAAATCCTTCAGAGGCACTTGCCCTAGAGGCAGAGGTCTCTACCCTCTTGGCTCTCAGAGCCATAGAGAGGGTTCCACCCCTACACAAAGGGAAAGGATTGTACTCCAGGTACTTCCTAACCCCCAAAAAGACAGGAGAATGATCGCCTATTCTGGATCTCAGATATTTAAACAAGCACCTTTTAAAGCCAAAGTTCAAAATGGTGACTCTGGGAATAATTCTACCCTCTGTAAGGCCAGGGGACTGGCTAGTCTCCCTGGACCTCAAGGATGCCTATTTCCATATTCTCATCAGAAGCTCCTATCGAAAGTACCTCAGGTTCAAGCTGCCCTCAGGCCAGTACCAATTCAGAGCATTGCCCTTCTGCCTAACTTCTGCTCCAATGGTGTTCACAAAATGCCTGGCAGTAGTAGTTGCCTTCCTAAGGAGAAAAAGGATTCCATACCTGGACGACTGGCTCATAGTAGGCCAGTCACCAGACCAAGTCAGGTTACACCTGCGGATAACTCTGCAGCTGCTCACTTCTCTAGGTTTCCTTCTGAATCTTTCAAAGTCAGTTCTAGAGCCTGTACAGCTCCTCACCTTCACAGGGGCAGAGCTAGATACAGTAAAGGCAAGAGCCTTCCTTCCCCTGGTCAGGGGCAAGGACCCTCATTACACTGGCCTCTTCATTCACCCTACAGGTGTCTCGACCAGCAAAGCATTTTCTGCAGCTCCTGGGGCACATGGCTGCTTCTACAGCAGTGGTGCAGGGAGCAAGATTTCAGATGAGGTACATTGAGTTCCTCTTGAGAGCCTTTTGGTCTCAGAAAAAGGATCCTCTCACCAAACTGATCCCAGTGACTCGAACCCTGATCCAGGCATTGCAGTGGTGGCAGGATCAGGACAATCTAAGACAGGGATTTCCTTATGTTACTCAGTCTCACTCTCTAATCCTTACTACAGATGCCTCTCTCTTGGGGTGGGGAGCCCACTTGGGAGACCTGACCACTCAAGGGTTGTGGTCTCCTCAGGAATCTCTGCTTCACATCAATTTGTTAGAACTCAGAACAGTGTTTCTAGCACTTCAAGCTTTTTCCAAGTCTGTTCAGAACAAAGTAGTTCAGATCAGGATAGACAATACCACCACAATGTGGTATATCAACAAGCAAGGGGGCACTCGGTCTACGGCCTTGTGCACAGAAGCAGTGAAGTTATGGTCTCTGGCCTATTCCCCTGAACACCTCTCTTACAGCAGTACACCTCTCTGGCAAGGAAAATGTCCTGG
The DNA here is from genome assembly GCA_016271365.2 of Neoceratodus forsteri. Lineage (NCBI taxonomy): Eukaryota > Metazoa > Chordata > Ceratodontiformes > Ceratodontidae > Neoceratodus > Neoceratodus forsteri. The sequence continues at coordinate 3,028,009 of JADMNL010000027.1, forward strand.
CACATGCTCTCAGCAGGGTATCTCGGGGGCCATCACGAATGGTCACTGGATCCCCTGGTTTTGAAGTTGATCTTCTCCAGATGAAGCACTCACAGATGGATCTTTTTCAGCCCCAGACAATCACCAACTTCCCCTCTTTTGCTGCAGGGCCTCAGTGTTGGGCTCAGTCCCCCTGGATGCCCTGTTTCTCAATTGGGAAGGGAAGTTCCTGAATGCTTTCCCCCACTTCCCTCTCCTGTTCAAGGTGTTAGTCAAAATCAGGTCTCAACCCTGCAAGGTGATTCTGATTGCTCCAGATTGGGCCAGACAGCCCAGGTACCCTCTCCTGTTGTCCTTAGTAGTCCATCTTCCCGTTTCTTCCCAGGAATTACAACCTGTTGACCTGTGCTTAGGGGAGGGTTTGGTATCCGAAATCTCAAATCTCTCAATCTCAAGGCCTGGCTCTTGAAGAGTTTGAGTTTGCTGATTTACACCTTTTTAAAGGCGTTATGGATATCCTAAAGGCTTCTTGGAAGCCTTCCACCAGAAGCACTTACAACTCCAAGTGGAAAAGATTCTCCATGTGGTGCTCTGGGAAGCATATTTCTCCAGAGTCTGCTGGCCTGCCCACAGTCCTCGACTATATGGTTCATCTTAATAGCTTGGGACTCAGACCAGCTACACTAAGAGTCCATCTGGCAGCTGTCTCTGCTTTTCTTTCAGCAGGTAAGCCTTCTTCCCTTTCAGCGTATCCTGTATTCTCTAAGTTTTTCAAGGGATTGCTTAATACCAATCCGCCATTCAGGGACCCTGCCCCTGTTTGGGACCTTAATGTTTGCATAGCTCAGCTTATGCAACCCCCTTTTGAGCCTTTGTCCTCAGCAGAGCTTAAGTACTTGACTTGGAAAACTGTTTTCTTGGTGGCCATCACTTCCGCCAGGCGCATAAGTGAGATACAAGCCCCATCAGTGGAGCCTGATTTCCTCTCTTTCCATAGGTATAAGGTGGTCCTCAGGACTAACAGGAAGTTTTTACCTAAGGTGGTTTCAGACTTCCACCTTAACCAGTCTTTGCCTCTTCCTGTTTTCTTCACTGACCATTCCTCCTCTGGTGAGAGGAGGCTGCACAGTTTAGATGTGAAAAGTGCCCTTAGCTGCTACATAGAGCATACCAAGGGTCATAGGTTTGACTCTCTCCAACTGTTCCTCACTTACGGTGAGGTCGGTAAGGGAAAACCTGCCACTAAGAGATCCGTTGTCAGGTGGATTGTCTCTTGCATTCAATTTTGCTATGAAAAACTAGGCAAGATTCCACCCTCAGGCCTGAGGGCTCACTCTACCAGAGGTACAGCTGCTTCCCTTGCTGCTGTCAGGGATATTCCTATCTTAGAGATATGTCAAGCAGCTACCTGGAAAACAGTTCACACTTTCACCAAGCATTACTCTCTGGATATCCAGGCTAGAAGTGATGCTCGGTTTGGCACAGCAGTGCTTCACAGCCTATTTCCTAGGTAGGTTCTGTCCCTCGTCCATGGAGGTACTGCTTGTTAGTCTGCAATTTGTCAGAATACAATCAAGACTTCATGTTGTTTGAAGAAAAAATTACTCACCTCAGTAATGTTGTTTCTTCTAATGGAGTGTTGCTGTATTCTGACCTCCCCCCTTGCCTTCCCCTCTCAGAACCTTTGTTTTGGGATGTGGGTGGGCAGTAGCAGTGTTGGCACTCAAGAGGTGCCCCATCTTTTATTTATCACCCCTTTACTTTGGTTGAGTGGGTGTTGTGTTTGTTTCATTTTTTGGGTTTCCTGTCTTGAGTCTTTGTTTTGAAACCAAAAAATCTGTTTATTATATTTAATAGCCAGTTGACTAGTATAGGTTTACAGCTTCCACACAGGACTCTAAGTGAGTTTAGCTCGTAAAGATCTGACAGTTTGAATTCAAACAGCAACAGACAGAGTCTCAACCGAACTCGAGCTCAGCGTTCCATGCCTGGCATGGAAAGTTAATTCTTTCATCTCCGGGGCAGTTCGAAGGTTGGGCCTCACTGCAATTTGTCAAAATACAGCAAGACTCCATTAGAAGAAACAACATTATTAAAGTGAGTAATTTTTTTTTTTTCTTGCATAGAACCGTTTGCAGCTTGTTTCTTGCCAGTAAGCAGTTGGAGTCAGAGTTTCAGCTCAGTTTTATGCCTTTTTTTTTTTGTTGTTGATTAAAAAAAATATTTTTTTTCTGTAGGAGGCTATCCAACTGGATGGAGGTATTCTGTTTTCCTTACTGCGCAGAGTTTCACCCATGGCCCACAAACACCTAAGTAAGTACAAGATTGATCCCATCCTCTACATGACGGAATGGTTCATGTGCGCCTTTTCCAGGACCCTACCTTGGTCATCGGTGCTTCGCGTCTGGGACATGTTCTTTTGTGAAGGTAAACATCACTAGTTTTTAGTACCCAGTTCTGTTGTTTGTGCTGTTTACGTTTTTATGGATGATTATTCCTTGATAAATCACCAGCCCTCTGAAGGTGCTGCTTGCCCCAATCCCAGTAGGACGTAAGCAGTGAGAATGACCATTGGAGTCCATGCAGTAAGCAGTCCAGGAACGCAATCTCAGCTCACAAACTTCTGCAATAACTTTGTAAGATGATTGTAATACAGCTTCTTTTCAAGTTTGAACTGGAGTGAATTCTTTCAGTTTGTTTCCACTAAAGCAAATCACAAAGTCATTTCAGTAGTATTGTGGACCAAAAGAATTAAACAAAATCAAAAAGCTTAACTTAGACCCATGTCAGAGCAACTCTAACCATTTCCAGTAACCATAAGGACAATAGGAAAGTGGATTCTCTGTTTAAAGCGACCCTTACGTTTCAAGAGGAACTTGGAAAAAATGAAGTTTTAGACACGATTTGTTATAGATTTGATATGTTTTATTTATACAAAATGCGTTGACACAAATTTTGTATCATAAAAAAATGCCTCCACATATGTGTGATGAATTTTAGGACCCCAAATTTATTGTGCATACGTTGGATAAATACTGCCTTTCAATCATCCCTACCGAGGACCTGTGTGATACATTATTTAACGACACTCGAGTAGTTTGACCTCAGGCACGTCGCTTCTGGCTTATGCCACTCGTGAGGTTACCCAAGGTCAGACTGCTCCTGTGTAGATAAATACTGTAATATATCAAATAGAACCCCATTGCATATAAACTGCATTTTTAGGTGCCTGTTTTTCTTAATAATGGATATTAACAGGTTGACGATTGTCAAACGAGAATTTGGACAGGCAACCAGGGCTGGGAAATAGTGCTGCTGATGGCAGCTGTTCCCAGCTCAGGTAGAATGGTGCTACACCTCATGCCACAGTGACCCAGGTGGCAGGCCAGGGATCTTGTGCTCCCCAGGGGATCTGCTGCGATATCCGAGGCCAATAGTAGGTAGGTGGCACCATCAAGTGGATGGAGGTCATAAAAAGCGGGGGAGAAAAACCACAGATTGCCAGGATGATGAAATCGGGCTCTCTTTCGGGCCCCACTGTTCGAGATCTCGGTGGGGGTTGGGGTGGTAGGGATAGTGACTTACAAGGCAGATAGGTCACCAAGGATTGGTAGATGCAGTCCAGAGGATTGGGGGGCAGAGTCCAGAGGATAAAAAAATTATATGGAAAAGAAATGCATATTTAACATGAAGAAACAGGATCCCTCAGCCCGCTGGCACTGAGGGTTGAGGCACTGGATGCAACACCTCGCTCCACACCTATGATCCAGGTTCGGGAACGTGTCCGGGGTCGGTCAGGGAGGGAAATGATTGAGCGTTCATAGGACTGCTTCTTTCCCTGAGGACTAGGGCATCCATCGAGTAGTGGTTCCCCGATTGAAATCGGCGGGCACTACAGGAGCGGGATACATGTGGGATGAAGTGCGGTGGATGTCGGCACGTTGTGCCTTGATGTCATTGTGCATCCTCACTTATTGAGGTAAAAATATAGGGAGGAAAATGGCAGACGACCAAGGCAGCTTGACGGCAGCACTTCAGCAACCAGGGGGCCTGTCGTGGAATTGCACTGCGGTATTGGTAACTGGCTCAGCCCGGGTGACATGGGGGGGGTTCCCCTTCAGGTATGGTGCTTTGACAGCCGGTATGTGAGTGAGCCTGCGGGCTGATTGGGGATGAAGGCGGCGGCTGGAGGTAGGCAGGTAGGGCTGCGGGATTATAAATAATGATATATATAAAAAAAAAAAGAAATAGGATTCCTCTCTCCTAACATCATCTGCTCTGGTTGCTTATCTGCACCTAACATAAACCTGTTTGTGTCAGTATAATTGATCTTACTTCAAGGTATCTCTTGCAGCAGGACATCACCAGTAGGACTATAGCCGCCAGGCACTAGGTCCACACAGAAACTTTCTAGTTAGCAGTCTACCAGAGGGGGCCGCCCACCTCCAGTGTCAGCTGCTGACATCAGCCTTTCCTATTAAGGCGGGGGGCCCCCATACCCTCCTCAGCTCTTTCCCTCCATCGACCAATGCACGTCTGACCGCTGGAACTGCCGCAGCTACAGTCGACTGTGATTTTCCCATGCTTACCGCGCTTTATTATTTTTCAATTTCTTTTAGGTTAAGCATCGAAATTTTGGTGTTCTCACCTGACAGTTTGTCTTCTCAATCTACTTTATCTTCTGACCGCTCCACGTAGTGTGCCTGGAGCAAACAGATCCCAGACAAGGATAGCCATTCTGCCTGTGTCTTCTGCCTAGGCCCAGACCACGATGTCCAAGCATGTGAGGACTGCCAGAAGTTCGGCCCAGCCACCCACAGACATCACCAGAAGATCCTGGAGATTCATCTTCTTAAGCAGAAGGCTGCCTCGATGGAACAGGATCTGCAGGCCAGGAGCTCCTCCACTTCCCCAGCCCAGTCTTTGGGGTCTTTGTCTTCGAAGTCCTGGGATAAGGCCTCCGGGAAGCACAAGGACCAGGACCAGCTCCAGTCTGCCTCACGCTCATGGTCACCTCACAAGAAATCTTCGACCATGTCTGGGTCTTCTTTCCTCCAAGGGTCAACCTCGGCCCCATGCACCCAAACTCCCACAGGGCCAGTAGTGGCCCAGCCATCCGCCTGGGTCTTCTTCGCAGGCAATGGCTACTTGGGTCAGGGTACTCCATATCCTGCCTCACAGCCCTTGTTCTGGGTGGGCACACAATCAGGTGGCTCGGTCTGCCAGCAGTTGTCCCTCCAACACCAGCATCCCCTGCAGTGGTGTCGTCCTCTTGAGATGGCCACCAGTTCTGCTCCTCCTTCTCAGGGGCAGACACTGCAGGACATGGGCACCTCCCAAAGCCCGGTCTGTCCTCGGCCTTCGCCCATGGGTCACCCTCTACTCTGGCGCCCATCTCCCCATGGTCCGTTCCCGTGGATCCTCTTTTGGCACCCGCCCTGCTGACACCTGCTGGGTCTGTGCCCATTCTTCCTATACCACAGCACGCGGATCCTTCGCCAGCCTGGCCTGCGCCAGATCTTCTGCCCGCACCCACTGGGCCTGCGCCAGCTCCACAGCTGATGCCCATTGGTTCTCCACCCATCCTGCCCCTGCACCTGGTTACCCACACCCGACACCTCTGGGACCGGTGCCAGCCTCAGTTGATTGTCATGGCCTGATCTCTGCCTTGTGGTTCTTCATGCAGACACAGGCCCCCACCCCAAGGGCACCGGCTCTGCGCCACCTCAAGGGCCTCTTCCAGATCCATTTCTCCCAGCCCTATGTTAGGCTAGGCCCTAGTGTTCCTCACTCCCCCAGGTGTAGGCCTGACACCAGGTCTTCTGGCCGATCAGACAGTCGTCGGCATGAGGACAGCGAAGATGGGGACAACAGGGAGGAGAGTGTCAGTAGTGAGTCTTTTTCTCTCCTCCTTGACTCCTCAGAAGGGGAGGAGGCCCTGAGCAATGTTCCCAAATCCCCCCCATGACCCTACCTTTATGGCCAACATCCGGCACATTCAAGCCACTATGAGATGGGAGACTGAGGAGCAGTAGCCTGAGAGACATCGGTTGGGAATCTACCTGCGACAGCCTTGCGCCCCTCCTTTAGTAGTTCTTCCTATCATTGACTCCTATGAGGATGTCGCTTGGGCTGCCTGGAACTGCCTCACATGTTCCCGGCATATCTAAGAAGGTGGACAAACTTTATGATGCCCCGGCTGGTAAGTCATATTTTGGGGAGCAGCCCAAGGCTGATTTGATCGTCATCAACTCTGTACATGACCGCACCAAGAGGCCCAAACACCTAAGCTCCCCCCCTCTGGACAGGGAGTCTCGCCAGCTTGACCAGATGGGCAAGCATGCCTTTGCCTCGACCACTCTGACCATTCGGGCCATCAATTACTTGGCCTTTGTGATGCAACTTTAGAACCTATTATGGGACCAGGCTAGGGAGGCTGTCCAAACCATGCTGGGTGACCCATCCAAGCAGCAGACCCTCCAGGTCCTCAAAATGGGCTTGGATGTCTGTACCCATGTCCTGATGGCTGCCTATGATGTGGTTGACACTTCAGGCTGGGCTGCAGCCGTGGGCATCTGTATGAGGTGTCACTCCTGGCTACGCATCTCTGGCATTGCCCCAGATGTCCAGTCCAACATAATGGACACCCCTTTCAGGGGTCTCAAACTTTTTCGGAGGTGATGTTCAGGATCTCATCTCCAAACTGCAGACCTTGGGATGGGCCCTCAAATCCATCCAATCTTATATATCATACCCAGCCAAAGTCAGGACAGAGGGCTCCCTTTCATCGCTCTTCCTGCAGGTAGGCCTGTCCTCCTCCAAAGGCTGAGGGCAAGTGCAAGGCAGAGGAGGGGCTCTCCCTCTCCCCTCCCCCACTCATAGTGCCGGAGGGGCAGCAGCAGCCTCAACAGCTGCTGCTCCGACCTCCTAGCTCCTTGCCAGACCCTCCCCCTTCCCTCCAGTGGAAATTCAGGAGGCAGTCATAGGGGGTCGCTTCTCCCTTCACCTGGACAGGTGGAGGGAGTTCATCACAGACAGCTGAGTGCTGCAGCTTGAGCACGGTCACATGCTAGAATTCATAGAGTGGCCTCCAGAAAATCCTCCACTCCATTCTTCGTACGCTCTCTGTCACATTCCCCTCATCAGGGAGGAAATTCAGACCTTACTTCGAAAAAAGGCCATAGGACCAGCCCTGCTCCATCAGCAGAGAAGGAGATTCTACAGACAGAGCAGAGCGACTGATGGACCAAGCCCATCTTCTTTAATCCAGATGTTGTGTTTCAGGGAGGGCCTTCCTACGGCTTCTGGGCCTCATGGCTGCAGCCATTGTCATGGTTCCCTTGGCCCGTCTGCACATGAGAGTTCTTCAGTGGACGATACGGGTCCAGCGGGACTAATGCACGGATACCCTGGATCAGCCAGTTACGGTCTCCAATCCAGTCCAGAAGGTACTGTTGTGGTGACTGAAGCCCGGCAACCTGCTTCAGGGGATTCTCTTCTATATTTGTTCCCCTCAACAGGTTCTGATGACAGATGCCTTGAATCTTGGCTGGGGGGACACACCTGGGGTTCACTAAACCCAGGGTACATGGACCAAGGTGGAGAGTACCCTCCACATTAGTGTTCTGGAGATGCGAGCAGTTTAGTATGCCTTGCAGGCCTTTCAGACTCCGCTATCCCTAGGTCTGCTCTTGATTCAAACGGACAACACGTGTGGTTTATTACATAAACAAGTGGGGGTGGGACTCATTCCTTTCCCCTGTGCAGGGAAGCAATGAGAGTCTGGTATTGGGCCATAGAACATGGGCTGGTGCTCTCGGCCGTCCACTGGTGCTCTCGGTCATCCATGTTCCCGGCGTCCAAAATGTCCTGGTGGACAGTCTAAGCTGATCTTGGTCCAGAGTCCACAATTGTGAGCTTCTGACTCCAGTGGTCGAAGACCTCTTTGACAGATTGGTTTATTCAAAGTTGAACCTTTTTGCATCCCCACACAATGCAAAACTGCCACTTTTCTGCTTGTTAGATCCAGGGTTTGGAGTTTTCTGTCGAGGGACGCTTTGTTCCTCTCTTGGAAAGGGAGGTTCCTCTAAGCCTCCCCCCCCCCCAGAAGGTCCTGATCAGGCTTCAGATGGAAAGGCCACTATGATTCTGATTGCCCTCTTCTGGCCTCATCAGATCCAGATCTGTTTCCCTTTGCTTCAGCAGCTGGCCATGGAACCCCCAGTCCCCCTGCCTCTATGCACAGGCTTCCTCTCTCAGGAGCAGGGCACCCTGGTTCATCCGGACCTCACATCACTCCATCTCCATGCGTGGTTCCTGAGGACATAGCCATCACCTGGTTTAGGGTGTCCCCCAGGGAGACATGTTCTGGTGGTGGCCAGGAAACTCTCCCCAGGGCCACTTAATCTATGCAGTGGAAACACTTTGCTCTTTGGGCTGCATCGCACTAGTTGGATTCCTTCAACTGTCCAGTGGATCAGGTGCTGGAGTACCTGCTGTGCCTTTCAGATTTGGGCCTGCGGTACTCCTCGATTAAGGTACATCTTTCTGCTATCTCTGCATACCATGTACCTGCTAAGGACTGTTCAGTGGCTCACCTTGATGTGTCTCGCACCTCCTTGAGGGGCATTGTGCATTTGAAGCCCCCAATCCGTGATCCTGTCTCAGCTTGGGTTCTCAGTTTTGTGTTGGAAAAGCATACGCTGCCTCCCTTTGATCCGGCCATGTTTTGTGAGCTGCGCTTTCTATCGTGGAAAGTGTTATTTTTAGTTGCTATTACTTCTGCTCGAAGGATTTCCGAGCTTCAGGCCCTGATGTGTAAGGAGCCTTATTTGATTTTTCACAAAGATGTGGGTGCCTTTGCAAACCAACCGTAAGTTTCTTCCAAAGGTGGTGTCGGAGTTTACTTTGAATCAAACCATCCACCTGCCTGTTTATTTTCCGGAGCATTCCAATCAAGGGGAGGCGTTGCTCCATACCTTGGATGTGCATGGAATCTTGCGGGACTATGCACACTGCACTAAAGACTCCAGGATGTCTAAATCAGTTGTTTGTTTTGTTTGCCCCAGGAAAAGAGGGTGCCCCAGTGTCCAAACAGCTTAAGTGGTTAGCCAGTTGATTGTCTTTTGTTACTGGAAGTACGGTAAGAAGCTTCCAAGCATGGTTGAGGGCCATTCCACCAGGGGTATGGCCACATTGGTTACTTGTTTCAGAAATGTCTCCACTGCTGACGTTTGCACTGCTGCTACATGGAGCACTGTCTACACCTTCACCAAACATTACAGTCTGGACATAGGCATAGGGCCGCCTTCGGCCTCGCTGGGCTTCAGAGCCTCGTTTCATAGGCCATCGACTTTGCCTCCACCCAGACTGCCTGTCTGTAGTAGTCAGTACTGCTTGGGACTCAGTCATACTGTTAATGGCCTGCTGCAAGAAATACCTCGAAGTAAGACAGTACACTTACGTAAGAACTCACCATAACAGTAGATCATCAAGAGGATCTCTTGCAGCAGGCCTTGCTTTCCCTCCCTCCTACCCCTCCTGTTCCCTGTCTTTCTTCTTCCATAGGGGTGAGCCTTCTGCTTCTAATTTCTATATGCTTTTGAGTAACCTTGGACTCCTCCTCAGTACCCCCAGACTGTATCCCACTTTTGGTCTCCAGCAGGAGAACTGTGGAGGGTATGGGGGTTGCCTGCCTTTATAGGATTGGCTGACATCACCAGTTGATGTCAGAGGTGAGCGTCCTCCTCTGGTTGACTGCTAGCTAGAAAGTGTCCATGTGGGTCTATTGCCTGGTAGCTATAATCCTACTGGTGATGGCCTACTGCAAGACATCCTCCCAAAGATCTACTGTTACGGGAAGTTCTTACGCAACTGTACTTTTCCAAAGCAACAGACACTGATATCACATGCAGAACATTATAGTGTTAGATGCAGACAAGCAGAGTGAGTTGATGTATTTAGGAGACAGTGATCTTGGTTTTAAGTTAGTATGCATAGTTAATAAGAAACAGGTTGTGAAACAGTTGAAATCTGTCTAAAATTATGTTTCTGATTTCGCAGTCATCTATCTCTCACCATTGCAGTCTTCCTTCTGAGACTTCCCTAGAGGCAGGAACAGATTTGGCAGCAGCAGGATAGTCTTTTTGTGTTTTCCACCTGGCTCACTCACAGTCTCATTAATGGGCGGATACCTCTTAGTGGAGGTGTCTTCCCATCGCAGTGGGAAACACAAGGGTGCAATAAATCTTAGAGGATATCTCTTTCATCAGGTCACATCTTTGGAACTCAGTTGCCAGGCAGTAGGACTGCACAGAAACTTGCGCAAACAGTCTGCCGGGAGCCACCCATGACGACATCAGATGTCAGCATATACATAAACATGGGCAGCCCCTCCTCTGCCGAGCTTCTTTTCCTGCCACTGATATGAACTCGGCCCGCTAAGGAAATGTCACTGCTTATCGCTGCCATCTTATTTCTGTATTAAAAGTAATCACTTTTAGAGTGATTTTCCCCAATCTGTATATCGTCAAAAGAACTGTCTCAACTTTTCCGATACTGTGAGTGCAGATAAACAAAATCTACACAGGTGACTCCCATGACGTCTGTGTCAGCTGCCTTGGCTTAAGTCACAGAGTTGAAGCCTGCAAAATCTGCCAGTGGTTTAACTCTGCAAACAGGTGACACATAAAAGGGGCTTTGGAGAAATTGTTGCTCCTTAAGACTGTGGAAAGAATGGAGAAGGACCTCCAACAGAAATCATGTCACTGGCTCTGTCGACCGAATCACGGTCGTTGAAATGCTGGGAGAAAACATCTGGGAGTCACAAACACAAGCACCGGTACAAAGAAAAGTCTTCCCTGGTGCACTTCAAGTTGCCCCTGCACCATCGAGTACGACTGCCTCTTCAACAGCGTCTGATCTGGCGATGCCACCCCCCCCCCCCCAAAACCATCAACACAACACCAAGGTCAGGGCTTGGCATAGGCACTGTTGGGCCTATTACGGCTGGTACGTCGAGTCGGTGTCAGAGACTCAGCCTTCTCCAGTCCCCCTCATCGACAAAAAGGGTACTGATGCTCGAGCAATTTCATGTCTTTCTCAGACATGATTAGAAGTTTATTGCCTGACCTCCCTGTTCCAGGGGGCCTATCAATGGGGACTCCTTCCAATCCTACCATCGATGCCGCAAGGAGCTCTTTTGCCACAGCCACCTCCGACATCACTGATGCAGTCCCTCCTTCCCGACAACCCGGTCAATGACAAACATGAGTACAATTCTGATCTAGTGATGCATGAAGAGGAGGTTGAGGCTGAAGATTGTTGAGAGCCAATATGTACTTGGCCCACTACAGACCCTTCCGGACGACCCTACTTTTTTACCATGATGCAGCCAAAGCAGGCTGCCATGGGGTTTGCATTGGAAGAGCAGGATACCACTAAAAATAACCTGCTGGAGTTCTTGGAGGCTCCCAGAATCTCCTGCCATTGTGGTGCCTCTTCTGCTCCCGGCATTAGAGGATGCCACCTGTGCAGCATGGTACAGACCAGACAATATACCAGCTACCCCGAGGAAAGCACATAAAGTGTATTCTCACCTTTCTAGGAAACAATTTTATTTGTTTATTTTTTTGGCCTTGCCCCCAAGAAGCTCAGCCCTGCTTCCCTCCCCCAATGGACAGTGGGGTAGGCGAGACCTATTTTTACACCCCGGGTCTGGGCCAGGAGTGCCCCGAGGACACGAATAGGCAGCAGGGATGAAGGCAGGTTGGCGTCATGTTCAGGGGCCAGCATTTTTCATGCGAGGATCCCTTTGGGTGGGGACGGCAATGAGTCAGCTCAGCCCGGCCCCTTACATGTGGCGCCGGCCATGGTGGTACCTCCAGCCTCCATCAGAGGTCTGCAAAGTGCCGGACACTCAGCCCCTCTCTCCCCGGAGAAGAAGAGCAGTCCTTAGGATGCTCAGTCCTTCTCCCCGGCCAGCCTCCGACTCCCAAGTGTGTTCCTGAGCCCGGGATGTCTGCTCCGTAAGCAAACGTCTTGCTGCTGTGCCGTCGGACCAGAGGGAAACCATTTTATGCCAAACAACCTGAAGCAGACTGAATGGTAATTAATGCTGCCCATGACATGTCTAGGACACGTAAACACCTAAGTTCCCTTCCACCTCCTGATAAGGAATCTTGGAGGCTGCATGTCATCGGTAAGAGGACTTATACCTCTGCATCACTGGGCCTTCGCATTGCTTGTTGCCAGATCCATATGAAGAAATTTCAGCACACCTTCCAGAGGAAAGTTAAGGCTGCTGCACAGGTCTTACCTAAGGGGCACCTCAAAGCAAGAACTACTGAAAGCTTTGACGGCAGGGGCTGATGTGGGCAAACATTTGCTCTGCACAACTTATGTTTTTGATGCTTCTGCCAGGGCTGCAGCTTCTGGCATCTATCTCAGGAGATACTCGTGGTTTAGGGTGGCAGGCATTGCCACAGATATCCAACAGTCCATTCTTAATGCCCCATTCAGAGGGCGGAAGTTGTTTGGTCATGATTTACAGGAGTCTGTCTAAGATCTCTAAGCCTCAGGCAGGACTTTGAAGTCTGTACGCCCTCTCTACCATACCCAGCCTAGGGTAGAAGTAGGGCTGCCTTTCGCCCAGCTGGTGTTAGGGGACAATGCCCAAACCCCAGACAGCAGGGCAGGAGTACAGGAGCCGGGCTTTGCCAGTCCCCGCCAAAGCCTTAGGCACCCATTCAAAAGCACCTAGAGGTGGTGGAGCCAGTGGAGCTACCCCCACCGGCTCAGCCGGACTACTTGTACACCCCCAACCACCTCTGCCTCCAGGGGTGGTCATAAAGGGCCGGCTCTCCCTTCATTTAGATCAGTGGAGGGAAGTGACTACAGACGCATGTGTTCTGGAGATCATAGAAAAGGGACATGGTCTGGAACTTCTGGACAAACCTCCAGATCATACCCCACCTGTGACAACATATCCCCGAGGGTACCTGCCCCTGTTGCTGGAGGAGGTGCACAAAAGCAGGTCATAGAACCTGTGCCTCTAGAACAAAGGAACACAGATTTTTACTGCTGGTACTTCCTTGTCCCAAAGTGGACAAGAGACTTGGGGCTTGATTTTCAAAGGTGGACACAGGGTTTGTGTTAAGGCCTGCCTCAGCCCCATTGTTCGGCGCAGCTGCACCAAACGCGTTTGTTGCAGCTACACCCTATTTTAGTACATCGTACGCAGTTGTGTCACTGCCACACTTTATGGCAGTTTGCGCCAAATATGTGGCGCAAGCCCTGTGAAAAAGGGTCACCCAAATAGCTGACATAGACCAGCAGAAAGCTGGCCTAACTTGTGGCATTTGGCCATCAAGATTGAAAATCCAGATCACCGGCTGGGAGAATACTGCAAGCCCTGTGCGCCAAATGGTTGGCACAACAGGGGCTTGTGGCATTCTTGGGGCTCTGAAAATCGAGCCCCTGAGGCCTGTCCTAGATCTCAGAGATCTAAACTTCCTTATGGAGTATAAGAAGTTCACAATGGTCACTTTGCAGGGTCTCCTTCCATTACTGCAAACAAGGGGATTGGATATGCTCCCTAGATATGACGGATACATACCTTCATATCAGGATTCAGAAGCCTGACTGAAAATACTTGAGGTTCCTTCTTCAAGATGAACATTACTAATTCAGAGTGTTGCCCTTTGGCTTGTCATCTGCGCCACAGGTCTTTACCAAATACTTGGCAGTGGTGGCAGCAGCCCTTCACAGGGAAAGTCTGTATGTTTTCCCATACCTGGACGATTGGCTATTGAAAGCCCACTCCAAGGACCAGCTGTTGATGATCTTCGTTCGAACCAGACTGCTGCTTGACTCTCTGGGGTGACCGTCCGCATTCCAAAATCAGTCTTGACACCTTGCCAGAGGCTGCAGTATATAGGGGCACTCCTGGATACAGCCCAGGGCTTGATTTTTCTGCTTTTGGAAAGGGCCAACCACCTGATTGCCCAAGCATTTAGTGCACAGCAGTCATTATGTCTTGGCAAGGACGTTCCTGTGTCTTCTAGACCTTATGGCAGTGGCCTTTGTGACCGTGCCACTGGCCAGGTTGTGCATGCAAATACCCCAGTGGACCCTTGAGGACCAATGGGATCAGCTCACAGATGACCTAGAACAGATGGTTTTAGTCATGGTCCTTTGTGCAAAGTGCTCAAGTGAGGGATGGAAGGCAGCAACCTACTGAAGGGGATGCCATTCCTGATTCCGTCACCCTCCCAGATCCTCACTACAGATACCCTTGGTCTAGGTTGGGGGGTTCACTTGGGGCCTCATCAAACTCCAGGCACATAGACTCAAGTTGAGAGCACTTTACACATCAATATTTTGGAAATGTGAGTTGTCCTGAATGGACTCCAGGCCTTCCAGAACCACTTGTCCCCATGTCCTCTGCTAATACAGATGGACAGTGTCATTGAGATGCATCACATCAACAAGCAAGGCGGGACTCATTCCTATCTACAGTGCAGGGAAGCAATGAGAGTTTAGTACTGGGCTCTGGAATGTGGTCTAGAACTATCAGCAGTACATGTTTCAGGCATCCAGAATGTCTTAGCAGACAAGCTAAGCAGGTAGCAGTCCAAGATGCACAAGTGGGAACTGTTGACCTTGGTGCTCAACGACTGGGCCATCCAGAGTTGGACTTTTTTGCATCCCCACACAGTGCAGCTTTTCTGCTCACTCGCTGCAGGGCCTGGAGTTTTCTGGTGAGACGTGTTGTCCCGCTGTTGGAAAGGGAGGTTTCTGTATGCCTTCTCTTCCTCCCTTCCCTGTAATTCAGTGGGTGCTATTCAAGTTGCAAATGGAGGGGGCAACTCGTGACACTCATTGCTCCTCTGTGTCCTTAACAGATGTGGTTCCCCCTACTGCAATAGCTGGTAGTGGAGCCTCAGCACCTCTGCCCATGTGGAAGGGTCTGCTGTCACAGGATCAGGGAACCCTGGTCCATCCGGACCTGCAATCTCTTCATCTGCACGCATGACTGCTGAAGACATAGCCATAGCTCATTTTGGGGTTTCCCAGAAAGTGGCAGATGTGCTGGTGGCTGCTAGAAAGCTCTCTGTCAGGACTACTTACTCTATAAAGTGGAAACAGTTTGCGTTATGGGCCGCTTCCCACCTCCTGGATCCGTTCACCTGTCCTGTTAATCAGGTTCTAGAGTATCTGCTGTCCTTACCTATTTCAAGCCTGCACTATTCTTTGCTCAAAGTGCACCTGGCTGCCATATCAACTTACCATGTGCCTATCGATGGCGTACAGTGGATTAGCTGGAGGTAGCCCATATATTCTTGAGGGGCATTCTACACTTAAAGCCCCCTATTCGCAATGCAGTCCTGGCTCGTGACCTGCATTTTATTTTGGAAAAGCTCACTTTGGCTCCTTTTGAGCTAGCCACAACTTGTGGCTTACACCTTCTTTCTTGGAAAGCGTTATTTTTAGTTGAAATCACTTCTGCTTGAAGGATTTCAGAGTTTCTCTAATATGTGAGCCTTCTTATTTGATTTTTCACAAAGTCAGCGTATCTTTTTGTACTAATCCTAAGTTTCTACATAAGGAGGTGTCTTGAGTTTACTTTAAATCAAACCATCCACCTCCCAGTGTATTATCCAGAGCATGTCAGTCCAGGGGAAGCATTGCTCCATATTTTAGATGTGCGTGGAATACCCGGGTGCTGTACACACCCCATACCAAGCACTGTAGGAAGTCCTCACAGCTTTTTGTTTCATTAGCCCCTGGGAAAGTGGGTACCCCCCAGTTCTGAGGCAGTGCTTGTCCAAATGGCTAGCGAACTGTTCTACTTTTTGTAACAGGATGTATGGTAAGGAAACTACTGGTGTGGTTCATGCTTATTCCACAAGAGGCATGGCCACTTCTGTGGCTTTTTTTGGGAATGTGTCTGCTGCAGAGGTCTGTGCTACTGCTAACTGGAGTACTGTCTACACTTCCACTAAGCACTACAGTTCAGACATTGTCTTTCGTAGACGGGCTGGCTTTTGCCTAGCTGTGCTACAAGGCCTGTTGTCATAAACCTATAGGCTCCAGCTCCCCGAGACCGTCAGCTTTTGGTACTGCTTTGTATTCATTCCAAAGGTGTGGCCTGCTGAAAGAGATATCCTCAGAGAAGATAGAACAATTATGTACTTTCCATAACAGTAGATCTTGGAGAGAATCTCTTTCATCAGACCATGCTGTCCCACCTTCCTTCCCACTTTTGGGTCTGCAACACTGGACGTCTGTGTGCTGCTGTCTCCATCCTTTCATTTTCCAGTGCTCTGTCTCGCCTGGTTTGTGGAATGCTGGGTTCTCTCTTAGTTCCCTAGCGGGAGGTCCTCCAAACAGATCTCCGGTGGGGAATTCAGGAGGGTCCACCCACATTTATGTATACGCTGACATCTAACATCGTTGTGGGCGGTCCCTGGCAGACTGCTTGCAAAAGTTTCTGTGTGGTCCTAGTGCATGGTGGCTATACGTTCCAAAGGTGTGCCCTGATGAAAGATTCTCTCGAAGATCTACTACTGTTATACTAAGTACATAACTGTTCTTTTTACTGGCAGCCACAACACGATTCCAGCACAGAGATAAATATAGTGATCCAGATGGCAGGTAACGTGATTTTGGCAGGCATTTTATTTAACATGCTAATAACTTTAATCAGTGTAGATTTGCCTCCACAGGCAGACAAGCAGGTTATGCAAATGTTTATTAATAAGGTCTTGGACCACGATCAAGGTCAGTTGATCATGGGTGGGGACATTAATTTAGCTTTAACCCTGGCATTGGATGCTTCCCACCCAGTTTTCATACCTCCCCTTCTCCGAAATATTTCAGGTCCACTCTGGAGCAATTGGGCATAGTTGATGTATGGTACAGATTATTTCCGACTGCAGGGATCTGTCCTGGGTCCTGTCCTCTTCCATATGTTAATCAGCGACTTTGCAGAGGGCATCCTGAGCAAGTTATGTCTCTATCCACATGACACAGAGCTCTGTGGTAGAGTACATAGTGACAAAGGGATCAGGGAGATGCAGAGGGACCTACAACAACTAGAGAGGTGGTCTGAGGTTTGGCAGTTGAAAATAAAGGTCAGAAAGTGCAAGGTTATGCACCTAGGGAACAAAAATCCCAGGACAAGGTACTGGATGGGAGGGGTAACACTGAGCACTACGGCAGAAGAAAGGAACCAGGGAGTCATCATTTGTGATGCCCTCAAACAATCAAGTCAGTGTAACAAGGTCTACAGTAAGCCTATTAGGATGCTGGGGTGTGTTGACAGCAGGAAAAAGAGGTATTACTATCTTCGTACAAGTCACCTGTGAGGCCACACATGGAATACTGTACTCAGTTCTGGAGACCTTCCCTAAAAAAAGACAAGGGCAGGCTGGAGACAGTGCAACGCAGGGTGACCAAGATGATTCAGGGCCAACAGGCCAGATCTTACAAGGATTGCCTCAAGGCACTGAATATGTACTTGCTGGAGACCACGTGAGAGAGGAATTGACAGAGACCTTCAGGTTCCTGAAGTGAATATACAAGGTGAACTGCAGGGAACTACTTAGCAGGAGTAAAGATTCAAGAACCTGAGGACATTAATGGAACCTGACGGGGGAAGGTTTAAGAGGGGTGTGAGGAAGTTCTATTTTATGGAAAGTGTGGGGGCGCCGTGGAACAGTCTGCCAGTGGATGTTGTGTGCACCAAGACCGTAAATGGTTTCAAGCATGGTTGGGACGGAGTGAAGGATTTGGTAGTTACTTTGGTCTGTAATAGTAGGGAGGGGAGCAGGAGGGTGAGCAGGGAGGGATAGAACCCTGTATGGGCAGTAATTCCCAGTGCAGATAGGGAACTATGGGTAGACTAGATGGGCATTTTGTCTTTCAAATAGCCAGGATTCCCTCACTTGAGTTTAACAAGTGCAGTCATTCCCCAGGAATGAGCAGCCCTGGAGCTTTAGAATTTATGCAAATTAGGAATTTGGAACTAAATTCAAAGTTGCTGTGTGTGGTCTTGTTTACCCCTGAACTTTAACATCAGATTTATTTCTCCACCTGAAAGAGCATTCGCTTCAAAGTCTTCTCTTCAGTTCTGGCCAGTTTACAATTTAAATTTATTTTATAGTGTTTTAGGTAGTTTTAGTTTATATTCAGTACTCTGCTGCGTTAGGATGCTACTTGTATATTTTGTGCTATTCTTTGTTTTTCTTTGGTTCCCTGTTGGTTTCCAGGAACTGGAGAAGGCTGTTTTGGGCACGGTTCCCTCTCTAAGGGGGCCTTTAATTTTGACATTTAAGCTCAGTAAATATCTGTTTTTCACAACCGCTTTGCGGTTTTGCATTGTATTAGTCTCGGTTTCACATCTTTTGGGAACCAAAATTATATTTCTAGGGACATGGATATGTTGTTCATCCACACTGTCTGGCAGGTTCCTTGACGCTTTAAATCTTGCCGGAAGATCTTCAAGCTGGCTCCTCCCACCCACCTGGGTGGTAAAACTCTCGACTCCGCCGCATGACGCCAGATCTTCCTTACCACTTGGAAGCTCAGGTTCCCTCCTTAACGCTCTGCGTGTAGACAGGATCCTAATTCTTTGGTTCGCCTGAAACTCATTTTAAAATTTTCAAGACTTCGGTCAAGTTTCTCCCTCGCGGCTGCAATGGACAAATCGACTCCCGGTTTTCGGCGGTGCCCTTGTGGGCAGAAAATGTCCAGGATGGACCCGCACTCCACGAGCGTCTACTACCTCAGCCTAGAACATGACCTGCAGGCCTGCGAGTTATGCTGTCTGTTTTCGGCCAATGTCCTGGAAGACCGCGCTGCCCGGTTACAGCTTGGGTGCCCCGAGAAGTGCTACCCGCTGGTGAAGTCGAAGGAGGCCCGTTGGGCGGTTACCGCTGCGGCTGGCTCAGCTAAGTAACTCGAGCAAATGATTGCCCTCAAGGAGGAGGCGGCACAGGCCGCATCATCCTCTTCCTCGGTCGCAGCATTTATCCCGCTCTCTCTGGGTGCCTCATATTCAGCTTCTTTCAAGGAGCTTTGCCAATCCCTTTCCACGAAAGGAGAAGGGCCATCGGGACAGTCCTCTCGGTCCAGAAAGAAGGACTCAAAAGGTAAGTCCCATCATCAGCGTTCGCGGGAGTGGGAGAGGTCCCCTTCCCTGGAAAGTCGAAACTCGACTTTGGTCGAGGTTGCGGCCTTCCACGAGTGTCCCTGTCAGGTCAGCCGGCGAGACACTCGTCGTGGCGGTCGAGATTTTTCTCGACCTGTCAAACAGGCTGTCGACTGGTGAAGCCGACAACCCTTCTTCACCGGTTTCCCCCGGTGGATACCGAGGACTTGCTTGCGCTTCCGGTGCCGCAGTCCCCGGTTAAGGTTTCTGAGCTGAGGAAAGAGCGGGTGTCCCCCGCCCCTTCCCAGACCCGTCCTCGGAAACGCCGAGGATCTTGGTCGCGGACATCGTCTCAGTCCAGCCGATCCCGCCGACATTGGCGGTCTTGGTCTCGGCACCAAAGTAAGTGGCGCCGCTGCTCATCCTCGTCTTCCTCCTCAGAAGAGGAGAGGCTTCAGCGCAAGTTACGGCGACGCTACGAGGACCTGATGTGGCAGCAGCTACTTCTGTCCAGGAACAAACCGACGCCGTCGCCTTCCCTGGCCATCAAGTGGCTGTCACCCGAGTGGCCGAAACAACCCCTCGCTGTAGTCAAGGTGCCCAAGCCTGGGCCGGTTGTTTGGCCGAAATCAGCTGCCCCAACGATTGTGGTGGAACCTCCGCCTCCACAACCGAAATCGGGGCACCGACCAGAGACTTTCGTCGGGTCAGGACCTGCCCCACAGGTTGTCGGTCACCCTCACTCCCGACCGTCCTCGGCAGGTGGAGGGTGGCTCAGGTCCCAGGCAGCTCTTCGCGGACTCCTCGGAGTCCGACGACTTCTCCTCCCTGTTGTCCAGGCCCAGTGACCTGGAGTCCTCCGGGGGCCTGTTAATGGACGAAAGCCCATCGTCCTTCATGGGTTTGCTTCGGCTCATCTCGGAGTCCACCGGGATGCAGCTTAAGCCTGTATCCAAGCGGGCCAAGTATCTCCTGACAGAGATACTGGACCGAGATTCACCCACGGAGGCCTTTCCGGTGGCTGAAGCCATTGTTGGCCCAGCCTTGGAGCTCTGGCAGCGGCCTGCTTCCTGTCTTGCGCCTTCGGCCAGGATGGCAAGGAAGTATGCGGTCCCTACCGGCTCTTTGCCCCTTTTTTTGGAACACCCCTCTGCCGAGGGGTTGGTCACCAACAGCATTTTCCGGCGTCCCGGGAACGCGAGGGATGTGGACAAACCCCCTGACAAGGAGTTCAAAAAGCTGGACTATGCCGGGCGCAAGGTGTATGCTGCGTCCTCCGTTGGCCTTCACCAGGCCAGCTCGGCTGTGCTGATGGCACACTTCTCCCACGTCCTCATGGGCTCCCTGGATGAGGTGATCCCTCATCTCCTGGCTGACCTGCAGACCATGGTCCGGCAGGTACGGGACCAGGGTAGGGCGGTGGCTAAACAGCAGCTCCAAATGGCTCTGGACATTGGAGACTCCTGTGCCAGATCAGTTGCAGCCGCGGTGGCCATGCGCCACAGAGCATGGCTGAGGATATCCACCTTCACGGCGGATACCCAGCACAAACTGGCGGATGTCCCCTTCCTTGGGACCGACCTCTTCGGCCCTGAAGTGGAAGGTCATCTCCAGCGGATCGAAAAGTCCAGTGCCATTCTGGACTCGGTCACCTCTGCCCAGAAGGACAAAGGCCGCCGACAGCAGCAGCACAAGTCCTTCTGTCCTGCTGCGGCACGTCCGGCCCAACGGCACCAGGGCCAGCAGGCTCGCACTTGGCATCCCAACCCAAGCCTGCGGCTTCCTCGAACAGGAAGCAGGGAGGTAAAGGCCCAGGAGGTCCCTTGGCCGGTCCCTCCTCTAAGCCTGCCCAGTGATGGGTTGAGGGGTGTCGCCCCCAGCCTCGTCACTCCCCACTGGGTTCCACCTGTTGGGGGACGGCTCCGCCACTTCCTTTCTGCCTGGTCCGTTATCACCACGGACCATTGGGTGTTGGAGGTGGTAGGAAAGGGCCTGCCCCTGGAGTTTGAGCAGGCCCCGCCCTTCCGAGCTGTCGCCCCTCGGGGGGGCTACAGGGTCCGCAGCCTCTTTTTTTTTTTTTTTTTTTTTTTTCAATTTATTCTTTTTGCCTCCCTACTACTCCCATTGTTATTTTCTGCTCTGGTCACGGACCCCCTTAAGCCACACCTCTAGAAATGCTCATGCCCCACGGTTATCCCTGGCTTCCCCCCCCAGAGAGTGGGGCCGCGGCACTGACCTTCCCCCGTTATCGGAGCCGCGGTACTGGTATCTAGTCGGGGAACCGGCTCTAGAGGCTAATTGAGACCTTAAGGGGGCAGAGCGCCATATAGACGGCGAGGCTCGGGATTTTTATCCCCCCCAAGCAGGATGGACGCAATGACGATCCGCGTCCACCCCATCCTGACGCATTTGTTAAGCATCGACGCAACGCGCTACCCAGCCTCCACTAGGTGCCGCCTCACACGCCGAATGCTGCCCTCCCCCGAGAAGGAGAGCTGTCGGAAGGACGCTCGATCCTTCTCCTCCCGGCTGGCCCTCCGGTATCCCGGGTCCGTTCCCGAACCCGGGTCACCGGCGTCGCAAGCGGAAATCCAACCGCTGCGCCGACGGGCCGGGTCCGCAGCCTCTTTGTCAGCTTGCCGAGCCGATATCGCCCTGCTCCTCAAAAAAGAGGTGATCAGGAAGGTGGCGGATCCTCCTCCAGACCCGGGGTTTGTGTCCAGGTACTTTCTGGTCCCAAAACCGACGGGGGGGGGCTTGCGCCCTGTTCTCGACCTGCACGACCTGGACAGGTTCCTAAGGTCTCGGACCTTCAGGATGGTCACTCTGGCTCAGATAATCCCATCCTTGGAATGAGGTGTGTGGTTCTGTTCTCTGGACTTTCAGGACGCGTTCTTCACGTCCCAATCCGTCCGTCCCACCAGAGATTCCTCCACTTCAGGGCGGAGGGATCCCTCTACGAGTTCCGGGCCATGCCCTTTGGCCTTTCCTTAGCTCCCAGGGTCTTCACCAAATGCATGGCAGTGGTGACAGCATTCCTGCGGTGCCGAAGCGTCCGGGTGTACCCCTACCTGGACGATTGACTGATTGTAGCCCCCTCCAGAGCGGAGATGGAGCGGTCCAGAGATCTGGCCCTCCAGGTTTGCTCTCAGGTTGGCCTCCTCATCAACGAGGCCAAGTCGGAACTCATGCCAAAGCAGGCAATACAATTCATCGGGGCAGAGCTCGACTCTCTACGAGCCAGAGCACGGCTCCTGGCGGACAGGGCCGAGGTTCTTTCCTCCTTTGCCCAATCATTTCAGGTTGGGCAGTCGCGCCCTGCCCGGGTCTTCCTGCACCAGCGTGGTCCATTGGGCCCACTGGTACATGCGTCTCCCCTTCAGTGGGGACTGGCCAGCCAATGGTCACAGCACTTTGATCCGCTGGATCAGCTAGTGACAGTGACCCAGGGGATGTGGAACACTGTCCAGTGGTGGACTGTTCCAGCACATCTGCAGGAGGGCATCCCATTTGTCCGCCCCAAGCCAACAGTCTCTCTATCGACCGATGCCTCTCTGATGGGTTGGGGTGCCCATCTGGGGGAGCACAGAGCGCACAGTCTCTGGTCCCCTTGGGAGTACCGATACCACATCAACCTGCTAGAGCTTCGAGCGGTTTGTCTAGCCCTCACTGCCTTCGCTCCGTTTTCTATGGGGTCAAGTGGCTCAGGTCCAGAAGGACAATACCACGACCATGTAGTACCTAAACCGCCAGGGCGGGACATGCTCCATGCCTCTGTGCAGGGAAGCTCTCCGCATTTGGTCACTCGTGCACAGCCTGGAGGTGGATCTCCTCGCCATTCATGTGGCAGGAGCCTCCAACACCCTGGCCGATGCCCTAAGTCGGCTAGGGGCTGCATCCCACAATTGGTCTCTCCTGCCGGAGGTAGTACAAGATCTGTTCTCCCACTGGGGCACGCCTCAGGTGGACCTGTTTGCCTCCAGGGAGAATGCCAAGCTGAGACTGTTTCATGCCCGCCCCCCTCAGCAGGGCTCACTGCAGGGGGATGCCTTCACGAGGCCATGGACCCCGGGCCTCTTCTACACCTTTCCCCCATTTCCCTTGATCCACAAGGTGCTTCTCAAGGTGAGGAGGGACAAGGCACAGGTGATTCTGGTAGCCCCATACTGGCCCCGCCAGTTCTGGTATCCAGATCTCCTCATTCTCAGCTCCAGACTCCCGAGGCGGCTTCCAGCCCGCACGGACCTGATCTCAGTCAATCAGGGGAAGGTATTCCATCCGGACCTTCAATCCCTGCACCTGACAGCCTGGTTCCTGAGCGGCTAAAGTTCCAGGCCTTGGGTCTTTCCGACGAGGTCCTCAACGTTGTTGAGGCGTCCCGTAAGGACTCGACCAGAAAATGCTACGCCTTCAAATGGAAGAGATTCTCCATTTGGTGTCAGAGCAAGGGCTTGACCCTTCCTTCTGTTCCTTGGCAAGCATTCTGGACTACCTGTGGTCCTTTCTTAGCAAGGGCTTCGATCGGCGACCCTTGGGTGCACCACAGCCATCTCTGCTTGCAGTGGCGGGCGAGGAAGCAGTCGATGGCACTGGAGGAAGGTGGTCGGTGCTTTTCAAAGGCCTTGATCACATATCCTCCGTGCGAGAACCCCACCTCCGGGCTCTACTGCTGGTATTGGCTAAGCTCATGGGCAAGCCATTCGAACCGATGCACAGGTGTGACATCTCTCACCTGTCGTGGAAGACCGCCTTCTTGGTGGCTATCACGTCAGCCAGAAGGATAGGAGAGCTCCAGGTGCTTTCCATCGAGTCTCCTTATCTGGTCTTCCACAGGGACAAGGTTGTCCTGCGCCCCACCCGAAGTTCCTTCCAAAGGTTGTGTCAGAGTTTCACCTTAACCAGGTGTTGACTCTGCCGGTGTTCTACCCCAATCACACCTCGGGGGCCGAATATAGGGTCCATACTTTGGACCCTAGAAGAGCGCTCTTATTATAAGGAGCGGACGGCTGAAGTTCGGGGAGAGGTTCGCCAGCTGTTTGTCACCTATGCTGAAGCCGCACCTGGCAGACCTGCAGCCAAGCGGACGATAGGCAGGTGGGTCACCTCCTGCATAGATCTCTGCTATAGGTTGGCGGGCATGGAGCCTCCCAGAGGGATAAGAGCTCATTCTACCCGCCCATACCACTGCATTGGTGGCTGCTTTCCAGGGATGTCCTTATTCAGGAAATCTGCAGGGCTGCTACCTGAAGTCAGCACACACCTTCATCACCCACTACCACATCGACCTTTGAGTCACACCGGGATGCTGGTTTTGGGGCCTCGGTTCTCCAGTCTTTATTTCCCAAGTAGGTGTGCGCCTTTGCGCCCTCCTCCCGGAGAACTGTTAGAGTCTGCCAGATTG
Organism: Neoceratodus forsteri; assembly: GCA_016271365.2. NCBI lineage: Eukaryota > Metazoa > Chordata > Ceratodontiformes > Ceratodontidae > Neoceratodus > Neoceratodus forsteri. The sequence goes on from JADMNL010000027.1 coordinate 3,052,542, forward strand.
TGTGGATGAAAACATATCCATGTCCCTAGAAATACAGGTTACTCACCTGTAACAGGAGTTCTAGGAATGGTATATGTTGTTCATCCACACGACCCACCCGACCTCCCCGGCTTCGACGTACAACCTGGCTTCCAGCGGGCTAGATCTGGCATCATGGGGCGGAGCCGAGAGTTTTACCACCCGGGTGGGTGGGAGGAGTTAGCTTGAAGACCTTCCGGCAAGATTTAAAGCAGCAAGGAACCTGTCAGACAGTGTGAATGAACAACATATACCATTCCTAGAACTCCTGTTACAGGTGGGTAACCTGTATTTTCTGTTTTTCCTTATTGGAACATTTTTTGCAGTAACTTTCAATTGTGGTTATTTTTTTACAAGGAACTGAACTGCATTTACCATATTTTAAAGCTCTTCTATGTTTCTTCGGGTTTATTGCTTTTTCGGTTTCATTTTTTAGAAACTGTAAACACTTTTTTCTGGATCTTCAGTGTTTGGCATGACTGACAGACCCAAAAAAGAAAACAAAACCTTTAAAAACTGTATAGTTTATTTTCAGCTCTTGGCAAAGGCAGACTGCCACAAGCTATGTTTAAAGTGCCTGGGCCCAGACCATATTATGTGCTCATTGTGATTTCTGTGAAAAGTTTCTCTTAAAAAACAAAAGGAAAAGGCTAAAAAAAATAAAAGTCCTTTTAGCTTTGAGAGGTGGAAGACTAGGTTTGCTGACAGAAATCACCTAGCTTTACCTGAGCTCTTTGTCTTCTAGGTTTGCTTGAAAAGACATAGCACGGAGAAACATTAAGGCTTCTTTTGGCTAAGCAGGGTTACTGTCTTGTTATTAATTTGATTTGTGCTTACAGGTTCCGTTACTGTTTTGTTCTGTACTTACACATTGTGTTTACAGGTTGTGTTACTGTTTTGTTATTGTGCTTAACAGGTTTTATAGTTTGATCTCTCTTTAAGCTAAGCAGAGTTACTGTTTTGTTTCTATTTTGTTTTGTACTTATATGTTGTGCTTATAGGTTTTATTTTTGGCTTACATGTTTTGCAATCTCTTCCTCACATTGAAGGAGCTAATTTGTTTTTCTTCCACTGCTCATCCAAGGGATTAGGAGTGTAAGTGGGGCGTGGAGCTGACAAAGGCTTAGTACCTTCCAGCAGAAGGAATATTTAAAAGGTCAGGTCACTTGGTGTGTTGAGGTGGAAGACTAGGTTTGCTGACAGAAAGCACTTAGCTTTACCTGAGCTCTTTGTCTTCTGGTTTTGTTTGAAAAGAGAGAGCTAGGAGCACCGTCTCACAGATCTGACTGTACCTCACTGTTTTGCCCTGAAGGTTTAGCTTATGCACCGCAGTTGGTTTTTAATTTTAACTTGGTGTGCATAGTTCACTGATTGTTTCTGTCCACTGCCAGGAGGCTACTGCCTCCCCTTCCAGAACCTGGCAAAAGGTTCAGACAAAAATCAGTTATTTTCTACTTGCTTAAGCATCGCTTGTTATAGTGCCTTTACAGTTGTCGCTGAGTGGTCTGATTTAGTTTAATTTACATACAAAATAAGTTTGTTCTGCCTTGTTTAATTATTTTTAAATTGTTGGAAAATTAAAAGAATTAATACCCATTTAGCTAATTTTAGTGGTCACAGCTCAAGCTGGTCTTAGGAAAAAATCTGACATCAGAATGCAGCGGTGAGCGTAACCACACAGAGCAGAGTTTGAATGTAGTTTCAAATTCCATCATATGCATAAATTCTAAAGCTCCAGGGCTGCTCATTCCAGGGGAATGACTGCACTTATTAAACTTAGTGACTGATCCCTTTGGAAGAAACAACATTACTATGGTGAGTACTTTTTTTTGTTTTTGTAATCATTGTCTATGTTCCTTTCAATGTATGGTCTGTGCTGGTCTGCTTCTTTTGTTCTGTATGTGTTTGTTGGTTTCTGCTCGTCTTCTCTACGGCCTCATTTCTATACTTCGTTTACTTCCTTTCTTGTTTTGTTTTATTTTTGAGCTGATGTTGCTATTTATAGTGATAGCGTGCATGTCAGGTTGTTCACCGGTGCTGCGAGTCAATTCTGTTGGCTCCAAACGTTTTAACTCCCACAGGGTTCTGGTACCTCCAGCCCTAAGATTAAAGAGTTGGACGCTGGAGGAGATACTGTACTCAAGAAACTCAAGAGTTACTGGTAAGCAACTCTCAGCTCAGTCTGCTTTTTTATGTTCTAACATTTTAAATAAATAAATATGTAACCCCTAGACAGAATTCTGAGAATAAAGAACTTGTGGTTTCCATGCTCTTTACACTGCTTATGTTGTTGGTTAGCCTCAAGAAAAGTAGTCAGAAAGGATTGATTCCCATGTCATCTGTTATGGCTAACTGATATGACCCTTCTTTCCTCAGGTGTGAAGATTATATTTCGGGTGGCACTTGTACTGCTAAAGCACATGCTGGGAGCTGCTGAAAAACTCAAGACGTGCCAGGGGGAGTATGAGACAATTGACAAGCTGAGAACTATCGACCCCAAGTACATGCAGGAGGGCTTCCTAGTACACGAGGTAAGGGCCCTTTACAGGGGGTGGCCAGGGTGTGGTAGAAACAGTATAAAATAATTTTCAGACCTCTGCTAATATAGAATGTAGTGAGCAACCACATGACATTACTACAGAATGAGCCACCCTAGGTCCTGCTGTTGTAGGAAGGAAGGAAAGCCCAAACTAACAAACACAACTCTTGGTTTATTTGCTTCTGTCATTTTTTGCCAAGGTATTTGAACTGACTCCTGACTCTTCCTCTGTGAATGCTTTGAGTGGTGTGTCTACAAGGTCTTGCCTTTACTTACAAGTTAGGAAGTACCATTGTAAAGAAAAATGTCAGTTCACAATGTGTGTGTGAGCGTCCGCGCTTGTGTCTGTGGCCCTGGCACCTCAGTCTGTTGAGCCTGTCTAGGCTCGTCTCCCGACGAGACATTCTGCTGTGCTTCAGAGCTGTATCCAGATAGTACTTCAGGTGGGCCACCATCAGGCATTTGATCTACCCCAACTTGGGGGCCCATTGCTGCCACCTGGGAGCTGCAGGGCATGTAAGCTTGACAGTGACTGGGGGTGATGGACCTGGAGCACTGGAGGCTTGTAGGAATGGATGGCATGGTTGCCACTATCTTAACATGCCAGGCTAGTATTTCCTTGACCTTCAAAGAATCAGTCTTCTCCGTAGAGTACCACTGATGGATCTGTCCTGGAGGTGCTAGGACTCCATGGGAGCTAGAACTTTTCTGGAAGACTGGCGGCGCAAGTAGGACCTGTACGTGCATGTCACGACATGTGCCCACCGGTATACAGTGGCACCAGCCCCCAACTGCCTTAGTTCCTTTTTTGGGGAGGCCAGAACTTCCCCTGCACAACAGCAGTGTTTAGTTCTTCAGTTTTAGTTCTAAAAGTACACTAGAGTTCCTTATTTTTGTGTCAGTTTAGTTAAAAACAAAAAGTTAGTTTTCTCTTAGCCCTACCTCATGCTAACAGTCGACGACCATGGAAGAAGTTCTGGAGTCTGGGAAGGCAAGTTGCTCTGGCAATGGGGCTGTGTCTGGCCACCACCTTTCTCTGGCCAGTCCACTGCCTGGAGGATACACAGTCCTCTTGGAATCATAAAAAAGAAATGATCCCATCTTGGTCCAGTGTTGCCAGTATTTTTGAGGATGCTGCCTGCATTGTTGCCCTTTTAACCCCCTCCTCTTTACTACCATCCGGGTATGGAGGGAGTAGAGGGAGATGAGTCGGAGCCTGACCTCCTCATTTTCAGTGGTTAGAACTACGACTTGTACTATGGTTCAGAGAACCCAGAACCGGTTCCTGTCACTGTACCTTAGGAAGATCTCTGCTTTCAGGCTATGCTCAGAAATATGCATTCCGCACTGAATTTTGAGCCAGCAGCCATAGACTAGGCTAGACGCATACAACTGGAGTTTCTAAACATGCATAATATCCCAGTCTCTGTAGTTTCTCCCATCCATTTGGCCCTGTACACACTCTCAGAGGCTGTTTATGTATTTCACTTGTCCAATAGCAGATGTAGTTGTTATTCTAACACCAGGAAATCTTAAAGTATTCTGACATATGCAGTTAGCCTTCACCATTGAACTGCCCCAGAGAATGTAGAGTTAAAGAACCTATGGAAATCGTGGAATGTTGATAGGCTCAAGCTCGGTTTTCAAACTACCGTCCCTGGTGCATTCTATGCAACCGTCAGATTTCTTACTCCTGCTGCCTAGTAAAGACAGCTCTGAGAGTTCTCCTTCAGCATCTTGAAGAAGTTTATTTTTATTGGTTTTCTAGTTACCATTTTGTTTTTATTTATTTTCAAAGTACTGTCCTTGGGTTGTTCAGGTACAATTAGGTTCAGGTTAGTCCGGTAAGTTTTTTCGGTTCCTCGTTGGTTTTCATAACCGGAAGGAAACCGAAGGATTTTCTACTTTTCTTTAAGTAAAAGCATTATTTTTATTGTGTTCCTGTTGCGGTTCTCCTTTTGTATTTTACTGAGGTTTCTCTTGGTTATTTTTACGGTCGCTAAACTGACCAGAAAAACAGAACCAAAATTGAGTAACTCTTAGGCCCAACTGTCTGTTTTCTTCTCTGTGGGGAGTTACTCGAGAACCGCTTATTTAAGGATTTTTTCTGGTACGTCACAGACACCTAAAAAGAGAACTAGCCCTACTAGTTTCCAACACTACACGGAGTGTGGTGAAACATTTGCTAAGGCCAATCCTCACCTTATGTATGTATTCTGCTTGGGGTTTGACCACTTACAAACAGAGTGTGAAATCTGCAAGAATTTTCCTCATTCGACGCTTGATAGGCGTCTGAACCGACTAAAAGAGAGGATGTCTGAAAAGACTGCTGACATGGCTGGACACTTGGTTCCTTCTCCCAGGAGAAACCGAAGGAACCAGAGGGAAGGCCCCTTGACAAGGGCAAATCTTCCTCCACTGCTACCACTGAACCAACCCTAGCCAGGCCACTGGTTCAAGGAAACCAAGGAAAGAAAAACAGCGAAACTGCAACCAAAGGAGGTATCGGTTTCAACCACTGTGGAGTTTGCGAGCGCGATCCACATTATCCAGTTGCTGCAAACCTGTTCTGTAACCCCAGTTCAACAGCAAGTTCCTCATCGGCCCCAGTTAAAACACTGGGTGCTTCAGCTGCCACTGGTTCCCTGGAACCAGAACATTATTATGACTATGATGAGGAGCATGAGGAAGAGGAGAAATAGTTAGAGGAATCTATTGAGCCTGATGTATCCCCTGACCAGTAAGGATTCGATTCCCCTCCTCACCACTCAAAGGATTTTTCCTCCCATTTCAATTTTATGAAGCAAGTGTCAGAAACCCTGGACCTCCCCACTCAGGAAACCACTGAGGAAGAGGAGGAGCCAGATTATATGGAAATGATGGATGTTCTGGCAACCAAAAGGCTACTGATCCCCATCCAAAAGTTTTTGAAGAGACAGGTGTTAAACATCTTGCTGACTCCTACTTTCATACCCCCTGTGGATAAGAAGTTGGACAAGAAATATGTATTGGCTAAAAATGGGTCTGAGTTCCTCTTTGGTCACCGAGGCTATGAAGGAGTAGTGCAAGCATCTGCATGAGACAAAGCAGGCATACCCTTGTCATCACACCCTCCTGAGAAGGATTCCAGGAAAATGGATTCCATAGCCAGGAAGGCATACCTGGGTGCTTCTCTGCCTGTTGAACAAGCCTCCTAGGTCCGGCCCACTGGCGCAGTGGTTAGATTTCCATTTGCAACACTGGCAACCTGGGTTCGGGAGTGGACTAACGTGCCAGAGGGCCGACCTGGGGGAGCTAGTCTGAGCTTCCGCTGGACTGCTCCACTCCTTCGGGGGGAGGGGGGTTCTGTGGCCTGACCTCCGGTGTTGACTAAGAGGTACTCCAGCCCCGGTGCCCTACCAGTAAGGGAAATACGACGGACACCGCATAAGTCAGGAGGTCGTAGGCACAATGTGCCTTCGGGGTGGTACATTCAAAAATACAGTGTCCGAGCAGCACCAATGTGAGGGCCTGATAGTGGGTCCTCCCCAGCCAAGCCACCACACAGGTCCCTGATGAAGACTTGATTCCTTGGGCAGGGTGAGGAGGCCCCCGCCGCAGACCTCACCTGGGAGGTAAGCCACGCCCATGGGGGGAGACCTTGAAGGACTGTGGGCAGGCAGGGAGTGCCAAGGCATCAGGTGGTGGGAAAACAGGAAGGGGAAAAAAAAAACAAGCCTCCTATATGGCCTGTGTGGCTAGGTACCAGAAGCACCTGTGGAACTCAGTCCTGCAAATGGCCAGTAAGGCTCCCCCTCAGCTGGCAGCAGACGTGACGGAGACTAAGTTTGGCATTGAGGCATCCAAGTACCACTTTCACAAGTCAGTGGATTCCAATAATAATGCTGCCAGGCAAATCGCAACTTCAGTGTCACTGGGGAGGTTTGCATGGTTAATACCCACTAACCTCTCCCAGGACACCCAGACAGAGGCTTTGGATTTTGCTTGTGAGCAGCACTCCTTGTTTGGGGAGCAAACAGAGGCTTACATGAAAAAGATAGATGAACACAAGACAGCCTATAAGAGTGCGTCTGCTGAGAAGAAATCCTCTACACCACAAAAGCACCAAGGTAGGGCCTATACTAGACCTTTCTATCAAGTGCAAACTTTCCTTGCTTACCAGTAACAGCATGGGTACTTCAGGGACAGGCGGGGTCCCAGTCATGGTGGCTCCACTCCCCAGCCCAGGACACCTGCAAAACAGACTCCCTGATGTGTTTGCCCAGGCTACCTCACCAGTTCCAGTCGAGGGCAGGCTGACTTATTACCTTCAAGCGTGGCAAGCCATCACCACAGACAAGTGGATCTTGGAGGTGGTAAGCCAGGGTCTTGCTCTCAGTTTCAAGGCTGTCCCAAAATTAAGGGCAAGACTATTCAAACCTGCAGCCCCAGTAGAAAAAGCCTTACTGGAGTCAGAGGTGGCCAACTTACTGCTAGACAAAGCAGCAGAACCTGTACCTCCCCTTCAGAGGGGAAGGGGTTTGAACTCGAGATATTTCCTAACCCTAAAAAAGAATGGGGAACGGAGACCTATACTGGATCTCAGACACTTAAATAAGCATCTGACAAAGCCAGAGTTCAGAATGGTAACTGGCAATGATTCTACCCTCTGTCAGGCAGGGGGACTGGTTGGTGTCCCTGGACCTCAAGGAAGCTTACTTCCACATCCCCATCAGACAGTCCCGCAGAAAGTATCTCAGGTTCAGATTGTCATCAGGCCACTGTCAGTCCAGAGCCCTGCCTTTCGGTCTGACCTCCGCACCAGTGGTGTTCACAAAGTGCTTGGCTGTAGTGGTGGCGCATTTGAGAAGGCTAGGGGTCACAGTGTTCCCTTATCTGGATGCCTGGCTAGTCATGGGGCAGTCCCCTCAACAGGTAAGAGACTCCCTAGTCCTCACACAGGATACCCTGCAGTCCCTGGGGTTCCTTGTGAATCTGAAAAAGTCAGTATTGCAGCCGGTCCAGCTCCTCGAATTCGTAGGAGGAGAGTTGGACACCCTAAGGGGAAAAGCATTCCTTCCATGGGGAAAGGTGGACAGCCTGGTACAGCTGGCAAAGTCCTTCCAGTTGCACACTCCCAGACCAGCAAGACACTTCTTGCAGCTGTTAGGCCGCATGGCAGCCTCTACAGCAACAGTGATAGGAGCAAGGTTCTGTAACTGGGTAATAAAATTACCTTTCTCAGGTTCTTGTTAGAACCGCACAAAAAGAAGAGACGACAGACAAGTGGCTTCCAAGTAATAAATATAATTTATTACTGGTAAATAAGAATAATACAGGCTTACAACCTACAGTGGAATCACTAGGAGAGTATATAGTTTCCTTAACGATAGGCGCAGTCAAGTCTTACTAAGAGAAAATATGTGATGCAAAGGGTCTTGTACCCTGATAATAACCATGACAACAACTAAAGAAAATACATAAAAAGTAAGTAATTGGATAGTAGCAGGTGGTGTCAGTAGCCATCCTAACTAACATAAGAAGTTGCTTAGCTAGCAGAAGATAAAGTGAACAATAAAGGTCTGTGATGCTTCCAAGGTCACTTGCAGTTACAGTTGTGCACAAGCACTAAAGATGGCACTGTTGCCTAACTAATGATTATACAATGATATATAATGGAAAACATCTCCCAGTGGTACAATATATTGTGAGAATATAGTAAGCATAATATGCATAGCAAAAGTACAATAGAACTCAGATCCTGACACTTATGCTTATACAATAAGTGTCTGTGCTCTAAGATTAGTACATATACCTATATATGTGTAGCTGTCTGCGAGGTAGGGGTACAGTCGGGGGTGCTGGTACCCCCCCCCCGTTCTTCAAGGGGCAGCAATCCCAGGGAAGTAGTGGGATGGAGATAAGTCATTTACAAGCCCAAGGTATGAGCCTTGTAAAGGAATTCGAGTTGTTGTTGATGTTGTCTTAGAGTACATCACAGACAGCAGAGCATTAGTATTAGAAAAACAATCAAAAATGGTTGAATAATAACGAAAGCTTTAAAAGTGAGTTCTAACCAGGTATTGGATCGAGCAGTACTTAAATCACCACTATGAATAAGAGCATTAAGGGCATCGCCGGCTTGAGAAATATTATTATTAATATAAATCAAATGTGAATCCTTTCTGGCTAAAAGAGCTTTCAAAGAAAGTATCAAAAAGTCAATGTGCACGTTAAACATGGGCAAATATTGAGATGAAGCAAGCAAGTATTGCGGATTGGTATCAATAACATCTGCTTCAGGGAGAGGAACAGGAGTTACGACAGTGTGACCTATGACTGTTTTCTGCTGTGGAGTAAAACAGAAGTTAGGCATTTCAATAACACAAGATTTTTGACCATATGAAAAGTTTTTCTGGTTAGTGACTACACAGTACTGCCCATCGGAATTGTAGGTGACTCGTAAAGTTGGTACTCTCCATCGCTGTAGACGTATTGGACAGGAAAAGGACTGGTTGGTGAGCCATGAAGTGAAGCGGTGTACAGTACCTCTTCTAGGTAGCTTCGGGTTTTAGCTGTTTCTGCATCTGGTACAGAAGATGTAGCTCATGCAGCCTCGGATTTGTCATCCTCATCAACATCAGTAAGGTTCAACAGCAATTCGTCACCCAAGGTAAAGGCCCGCTCAAGGTGTTCTGGAGAGTAACCACACACTGGTTGTACAATATCGAAGAAATCATAGCGGCACAGGTAGTGATATCCTTTCTTGGCACAGTAGTTTATGTGGGGTGCCACCCAGGCTTGGAGCACAGAATGATAAACAAGTAATTAAGGTAATTCAGTTCTTTTACAATAAATGTTATTAAGATGTCCGATGGAATTACTGGCAGCCAATTCATCAAAAACAGATGTAGCGGGATTTATTTCTTTATTTTATTTATTTATTTTATCATCAGTTTAACAACCTTCATCAAAGCGGGGTGGTGACAAAGATGTTGTCATGAATCGAACAGGACTTAGTAAAGTAGCAAGGGGCTTAGTTTGGATATCTGGAGTCATACCCAAGGTTTCTATCTGTAGACATAGAAATGTTAACATTGTTTGCTAAACAAATACTAATGCAACCATTGGATTTGCAGTGTGGACAATACCATTTAACCATTCATCTGTCATGGATGAGATCTGGGATGTGGCCTGTTTCCAAATCCCTGAAGAGATTTTTTTTTTTTCAACTTATTCGCCAGCTTAGCGAGGCATCTCTCGGAGGTACCCTCTCGACATAAGCCCTTCTACTCCCCCCACCTCCGGTGCTCCCTTCACTCAAGGGACTTCCCAGCACCCCAGATCTCCCCCCGGGGCAGGGTCCACCCTCCCGTGGCGGCATCTGTCTGAAATTAGAAGGTCCATCCCACTCGTAAAGTCAGCCGTGGATCCCTGGTGTGGCCTTCCCAGAACTGGGGATGTGAGGGAGGTCCTTGGGGTCTTCGTTACCTCCTCAGCAAGCCAGGGTTTTTCCTTGATGTTTTTCGCCCTCTTCCCCCTCCCTTCCCCTGCAGAGCCCAAGATGCAATGACGCCAGGGACGTCTGTCGCAGCTCTGCGACCCACTTTTTGAACCCTGAGCATTGCAGAGCCTCTGGTCTCCACCGGGGACCACTGCGGTGCCGGGCTTAACCCTGGATCCCCCCCGAGAGAGGAGGGCAATCCTCCGGATGCTCAATCCTCTCTCTCTCCTGCCAACCCCTGGCATCCCGGGCTCATTCCCGAACCCCGGGTCGGCGGCGTGGCACGAGGTGTGGCGTCCGGTGCCTCAACCCTCAGCACCACTAGGCCGGCATCCCTGAAGAGATTGTTAACAGTGGAAATTACATAAGAGCCATAGGTGGAGCATAAAAGTTCACGGGCAATATATTGCTTGTGTGCCTCCTTATTATTTTGAAAAATCAGTTCATTAATTTTATCTGTAGTATCACTGAACCCTTTGGCAATTTCCTGCATATTGTAGACTGTGAAGCGTTCTTCCTTACTTAGACCATCTACACCATGTAACAGTGGGGATAGGATATAATTCTTAACAGCTTGCAGAAAATTAAGAGTTTGTGCTTTAATAGCAGCTATGTCTGCTCTATTCCAAATAGACATGCCTGAGCCCAAAAGGCTAGAAACGGTGCCTGCTGCACCGGTTACTTCTGCAGTATCATGCCTAATGCATGGTCTAGCTTTAGCATTAGGTGTGGGTTGGGAGACCCCTACATGATCAGTGGTATGGGGGCCACTGACTGGATTATTAGTAGGTGTTTGATATGCAGATGCAATATCTGTAAGCATCATACTGTAAAATTTTGAAGTATTGGTCGTGTGACAGAGACCAATCTCAGCCATATTCCAGTGTGTAAGATTGAAAATAAATAACTGGTACATGCATAAATTGTACATTATTAATCAAGGCTCCTGGAAGCAAAGTGGCGGTCAAACCACTAGGAGGACCTTCCTCCTGGGGAGGGCAGTCAGTCATTTCTTCTTCGGTAGGTGGGATTACAAAAAGAAAAAAAGCTTCAGTAGCTACACAGTTGTGGAAACAGAAAGCACATTCCTCCTCAGAGGTGAGGCGGTCATACCAAGCAGGATCTATAGAGCAGTAAGGTTATAATGACCAGTGCCGGGAGTCTGTCGGATAGAAAGAGTACCATTTCTGGATATGTCAGTGTTAGGCCATCCATGGAATGTACCTTTGGATAGGCGGGCTACAGGGAATGTGTAGCCATTAATGTCAGTTTCCCATTGAATGGAAAGGGTGGATCTGTCTGGAGCAACTACCATGGTATCAAGATAGGCATCTGAGCCTTCTTTAACAGTAATCATTTTGTTGGGTACATTAATATGAACTCCCATTGGGGCTGTATGTTCAAGTTTGCTTAGCAAATGTTGGACACGTTGTCTGTGTGTTGACGGGTTTATTCTGGGATACTGTCAGGGGAAGTTGTAGTACCACCAAGATGAGGAGGTGCAAGATAGCCATCTTGCCAGTGTACCTGTAAGAAGACAGAAAAGGGTTGTTAAGTGTGGGCTACTATTCTGCCCTAAGTGGGTTGGGAAAAGTAAGTTTAGTCACCTTTATACAATTTGAGCTGATTAGCATGGGCCCACTTGTCGGTGGTCTTCAGTTGCTGTTGAACTCGGACCTGATACACAGCAGGGCTGAGTTTGTTAACAATGGGATATGGGCCTTCCCATTTACTGGCGAAGGAATGAGGTGGTGGTCTGTATTTGAGAAGCATACCTTGGTCTTCAACTTGCCAGTCGACTTCTTTGACATACTTATCAAAATGAGCTTTAGCTTGTTGAGCTTAACCCATCTAATTGGCAGTGAACAGGTGTGTCTTCATGATGTCATCATGAAGCTTTTCAACATACTTGTCTACAGATACTCAATCTGCAGTAGGGGTGTGGAGATCAATCAACAGGTGCTCAGGTAATCTCATGGCTCTACCAGTCATAACCTCATAAGGTGTGCACTGATTAGTGGCTGCAGGAGTTCCCCTGATTGCCATCAGCAGGAGTGGCAAGAGAGAATCCCAATCCTTGGGATTGTCATTGATACATTTGTATGAAATTTGTTTGATTCTTCTGTTGGCTCTTTCTACTTGGCCTGAGGATTGAGGATAAGGAATGTGGAATCTCTGATCTACTCCAAGTAGTTGGAGTGTCTGCTTCATCAGCTCAGCTGTAAAACTGGTTCCCTGGTCTGAGTCTACCTTTAAACGCAAGCCCCACCTGGAAAACAATTGATCCACCAGGATCTTGGCAGTTGTCTTTGCTGTGTTATTCTTATTCGGAAATGCTTCCACCCCCTTTGAGAACAAATCTGTGATGACAAGTGCATACTTGTTCTTGCTGGAGTTGGTAAGGGGACCAGTGAAATCGATTTGTATCGCATTCCATAGTCCAGTTTGCCTTTGGGGCAACAATTTGGCATTTCTTTTCACCGAAATTGGACTGTTCTGGGCATACACTATGCAGTTGTCCACGTAGTGCTCTACATCTTTGGCCATGCCAGGCCACCAGACGACAGTTTTAAGTCTCTGGAGGGTATTTTCTGTCCCCGATGTCCACCAGGGGGAATATCATGAACCATATGGATGAATTTGGTCCATAGGGATTGTGGTGCAACCCACAATTTGTCACCGGTATCCTGTTTTCGATACCAGATGAACTTCTGATCACTGGACAAGTGTATGTTGTCTGCGTGTCTCTTGTATGGACTACCAACAGGTAGTGGTTGTTCAGTTCCTTTGTCTAGGAATGTGAACACATCTTTTAGTTCTGGGTCTGATTTCTGTGCAGCAGAAAGGTCCAGTAGAGGTTTTGGTACTGATTTCTGCCTAGTGTTGGTGGCTACAATAGCTGCCACAGCAATTGGGTGAGTCATTGTCCATATCTCCCCTCCTCGAGCGCCTGCTTTGGCAAGCAAGTCCACTCGATCACTGAGTTCATGGTAAGGGTCAGATTTGCAGTGAGCCTTTACCTTGTGGATGTACAGTTTGTGAGTAAACTGCTGTGTCAGGGTGTGCATATACACAAACAGATCCCTGTATTTGACAGGTGTGCCATCAGAGGATGTAAGGTTATTCCTCTGCCAGAAGGGTGGAAACTCAGTAAGGGATAAGTAGACCCAATTAGAGTCTGCAAAAATGATGACATCCTTGTCACCATGGGGCATGACCTCCAGTGCACAGGCCACAGCTGCCAGTTCGGCATACTGTGAGGAGATAATGCATTTTCTGGAAGTGCGCCTGAAATCACTATCTTGATCTTGTATGAGCACTCCAAATCCTGCCACCTGCTCTCCATCCACATAAGAGGCGGAGCTGTCTGTAAAGATATGATACATGCTGGTATCTTCCAGAACCTCAGGTGTAGCTGGTAAGAATGGTCCCGGTTCAGGTAAGTCAGGCGGTTGGAGGGCACAGTCGTGGGGCTTACCTGTGTAGAGTAGGCCATGGGCCTAGATTGAGGGCATTTTGGCAGGCAGTACTTTGATGTCCCTGTCCTGCAAAAGCAAAGACCAGTGGGTTAGTCTGGTGTTAGAAACGTAACCATCTTTTACTTTGTCTGAAAGCAAAAAATTAGTTGGGATGTGGCAGGTATGCAAGACTATAGGAGCATACCCAATGATGTACAGAAAGTGCTTGACAGCCCAGTAGGTTGCCAAGAGTGTTCTTTCACAGAAACTGTATTTTTTTTTCGCTACTGGGGATAGCATCTGAGATGCATAGGCAATGGGCCTGTGGTACCCATTGTACTTTTGTGCCAGCACTGCAGACATGCCCACATCAGAGGTGGCAGTTTCCAAATGGATGGGAAGGTTTGGGTTAGGATTGATCAGAGCTGGGGCTGAATCTAAGGCCTGCTTGAGCTGTGTACCAGCTTCAGTGTGAGTGGGGCCCCTTGTCCATGGGACATCCTTTTTCAGAAGTTCATACAAGGGAGTAGCCTTCAAGGCAAAGTCAGGGATAAAATCCCTAGAACAGTTTACCATTCCTAGGAGGCGTCTGAGTATTGCCATGCTAGTAGGAAGTGACAGATCTTGCAAGCCCTGGATCTTTTTGACAGCTGGGCGTCTGCCTTGGTCTGTAATACGTGGGCCAAGGAAGATGACCTCTTTTTCACACAGTTGTGCCTTAGAGGGGCTGCACTTGAGGTCTGCTCTCTTGAGGAGAGATAGAAGTTCATCTAAAAGGGCCAAATTATCTTCTTTCATGGTAGTTGCTAGAAGCAAGTCATCCACGTACTGCAGGAGACACAGGGGTGTGGCGGAGAACCCCTGCAGGGCAACATGCATCATGTGGAGATGGAAGAGGGAAGGGCTGTTGTGGAAGCCCTCGGGAAGACTGGTCCAGACGTATTGATGCCCATCAAAGGTGAAGGCAAACTTGTATTGACTTACCTGTGCTAATGGGAGTGATCAAAACTCATTAGCGATGTCAAGGGCTGAGAACCACTTTTTATCAGAGGTTAACAGCTTGAGCACATCAGGTGCTGATGCTACTGTTGGGGCACAACTGGGGGTGACTTGATTAAGTTTCCTGTAATCAGTTGTGAGTCTCCAAGCTCCATTTGGCTTTTTCACCGTCCAGATAGGCAAATTGACTGTGGAGACATAAATCCTAATCACTCCTTGTTGTAGCAGTGATTGGATGGTCTCCCTCCGTGATGGCAAGGCTTCAGCAGAGAATGGGTACTGCTTCTGCCTCACAGGGTTAGGTCCTGGAATCTCAATGGTGGTGTGCATCCTACCACAGTCATGCTTGTTAGTAGCAAACACATCAAGGTGTTTTTGCAGCAAAGGTGCTAGTTCAGAAAATAAGTCATGACTTTTGAATAAAGCCATGATGTCATACTCCCTTGTTGTTATGGGAGATGGCTGCCACCACGTGTGAATCTGAAATGGTGACAACATGACATTGTCCTTTGATCTGAAGGCGTAACCTGTTGGCTAGGTCCACTACACAGCCGTGCAGTGCAAGAAAGTCAGTTCCCAGCATGCTGGGGTGATGACGTAATACCATGAGGTCAAAGGCAAAATTGGTGCTGAGGTGGCCTACCACCACAGGCAAGGACACAGATCAGTAGGTGTGTAGCCAAGTACCATCTACACCCTGTGCGCTGGTCTTCCAGCCAGTAGACCAGTCAGACGTGGCTGGGTTCTCGTCATGGTGAACAGACATGGCTGCTTCTGTATCCAGGAGCATGTTCATTTGGTGGCCCCCGGACCATGGCCTTTACACAAGGCCATTCATTTGTGTCAACAAGCAGGTTGCTCACAATCCGGACTGGGGCCTATAATTTTCAATCTGCATTTTCAGAATCATCGTCATCATCCTGTTCCTGAAATCTGAGGCCTGCGGGGTCTCTCTGGGCCTCGATGTCTTGCACAGGGTACAGATGCTGTACCTGTGACATCACAGGCGCGACAGCGGCCTGCTCGGTTGTTTCCTCCTTGGTCATCGGATTGGCCTAGCCAGTAGTCGATGCCATGAAAGGATTCATTCCTTGGCTACTTAGTTGTTCGGTAGCCAAGGGCAGGAACGGATTTCCCTGGCTGCATGGCTGTCCAGCGGCCGGGGTGAGAGCTGCTGTGGTACACGTAGGCTGGGTCTCTTTTCCAGCGCAGGTTTCTTCCAGCATTTTGTGGAGGGTCTCGTTCTCATCTTTTAGGCTCCAATAGCTAGGGCCGGTACGGTACTGACTGTCGGGTTGGGCATTTGGATTTTTCCAGTTGCTTTTGTCCCTGTTCCTGTTGTTTTGGTAGTTCCGTCCCCCCCCCCCGTGCAACTGCTTGTCATCAGAAGGGGTATCATTCTTCTCGTTGTTACCTTCCTCAGTAAAGTGGGTAGATGGGTCTGAGGTAGGCTGTACTGCAGCTACCTGAGCTGCCGGAGTTTGAATGGCAGCAGCTTAGTTGTTTTTACCGGAAGCTAAGTTACAGAGGTATACCTGGAAGGCACGCTCCGTCTTGGTAAGGATTTCCGAAAAGGTGTCAGTCTCTGGGTAAACATTAAGTTCAACCTTTTCCCGAAGGCCCGGAGTCATGTTCCGGATGTACAGATCCTTGTACTCAATTTGGTCCCCATGTGTGATCTTGCCCGCCAGGCCTTTGTTGGCCTCGTAGGCATGCCACAACCGTTGATGGTAAGCTGCAGGGTTTTCCTTTGCACTCTGCTAAACCTTGTAGGCCAAGCGTGCTTCAACAACACCTGGGGCATTGGCAGCAAGGAGCGCTGCCCAGATGTCATTGTAGGCAAGCATCTTGCAGTTGCGGGTGGTGTCTGGGATTTTGGCCCAGCGTGTATGTTCGATTGTCTGTTGCAAGATTTGAACCTGGTACTCGGGTTGGAGAGAGAGCTTCTCGCAGAGGGAGTGCACCTTCTCCAAATGGTAACTGAGATTGTTGGTTGGGCCCATCTGTCCGATGCTCTGAGCAATTTGCTGGACAGAGTGAGCAACTTGCAAGGGGTTGGACGCATGAGGAACTACGTTTGCATCGATACATTCCATAGCACCATGGAGCGCAGCTTCCACCGCCGCATCAGCAACTGCTTTGAATGCATGGTCCTGATTGACAGTGTCCTCAAACATTCTGTCAATTTGTTCCTGGATGGTTCTCCTTCGCTCATCCGGTGCAATCATATTGGAAAGGGCTTCGTGGATTAAGCCGTGCACTTCTGCATTGTCCTCCCTGGTGAGGGGGAGGGGGCACGCGGTGGCACACCGCAGAATATAGGCCATCCTCCCATATTGTGGGGGCCGTCATCTTGGTGTATGACGTTGCTTCTGCCATGTTTGTTAAGACGTGGCAACGTAGAGGGTGTGCGTACATAGGCGCCTTCTTGGGGATGGCTCGAAAATACGTCAGCCCTATGCGGTGTGGACTTGGGCATGATGTGGAAAGCCTCATCATCAAAGTCAGAGTCGTCATCACTGGATGACACAGTGTCAGTGGGTGTATACTGGAACCCATTCATAGCCTTAACATAGCCAGCAAGAACCTCTCGCTGACGCCGCATTTTCACCATCTTTGCTCTACACTTTTTGTGACAAACTCATGCAGTGCCCTGCTCAATACCCTTCTCAACCTTACGCTGCAATACTCTGCACGTAGCGCCCAATTCAGCATTTTCCCTAAGCTGTTTGTCTAGCTCATGATTCACTCTCACATTCTCCTCTTTCAACTCCGCATTATCCTCTTGCAAACCTTCATTCGTATCACTCAGAATATCATTCAAATATGCTGTTTCTTATCACATTTCAGCCTCTCACAATCATCTCTCAACATGCAAATTTCTCGCTCAGAGTCTTGAGCAGTACAATGCAACATTCTGTTATTGGCATCGCTGAGTGACTGAGTCTCCTCCGCATGTTTATGTTCCCTTTCCTGTAACTCCGATGCCTGCAAGCCCATCTCTTGTTTTAGAGATGCATTTTGCAGTTCAAGGGAGGCACACCTCTCTGTGAGACTCTCAACAGGCGGTATGTAGAGCCGCAACTAAGAGACCTTTAATGTTGTATTTCTTGGCTTTTTGTTTGGATTCTAAATATTGTTCTGAGATTAGCAGCAATAGGTTTTCAGTAGACTTCGCATCCAGCCTGAATTCTGTCCATCTGCCATGGGATGTGAGGTAGTTCAAGACATCCAGTCTCAACTCTGTGCAAAGTTCAGGCATAACAAACAAGGGGTAAACAAACAAAGAAGCAGTCGGAAAACTGGATAAAATCCTTGGCATCGTCACCCAATGGCTTTCCAGTCCCCCGTGGGCAAACGGTGGTGCCAAGGCGGTTTGCTGTCACTCGCAAAGGGAGTGTATCAGGGTCCGGATTGGATGTGCCATGCCTGAGAACAGGAGGGAGTGTGTCCGTCACAATAACAACCACTTTAAGAAAATATTACTCACCTGTAGTAATCATATTTCTTCCCAGGGATCCACTAATAGTATTACTCTTTGCAGTGCTCCCTTAAGTCAGCACTGCCCCGGAGCCAAATGGAATGCTATGCTAATTATGGAATGTTTAGCTCGTGAGTTCATTTTCAAACTGCCTTATGCTAACTGCCTACATTCTACCTCAGATTTCTTTGGAACCTGTAGGAGGCCATGATATGTGAAATACAATTAATAATGGAAAAAATAATTTCAATGCCTAACAGGGGCCTTTTCAAAACAGTAGCCAAAGGGCTAATAACACTTGAGTTCTCTTTTCTGATGCCAGACATGCCCTTAGAAAAGGACCTACAGGCTAAAGATATTGTGAGAATGTGCCAATGGATGGCATATCACTCCAACTGAGTATCTTAACAGCTGCGGAGAGTATTTTCTGGTATTGATTTTGAAGGGGAGGACAAGGGAGGGGAGTAATATTTTCTTCTAACCTCAGGAATCCACTAATAGTATTACTCTTTGCAGATTATATAGCAGTACCACTAGGAGGTGGGCAGAATCTATTTAGGGAAAAGACTCTGCAGGACAGCTCTGCCAAAACTGGCATCACCCCTGGACTGGGTATCCAGGCTATAGTGTTTGGTAAAGGTGTGGACTGTCCTTCAGGTAGCTGCATTACAAATTTCCAGCAGAGGTACCTCCCTAGCAGCTGCAATGATGGCAGCTGTGCCCCTCATAGAGTGGGCTCTAAGACCAGAGGGAGGAACCTTGCCTGCTTTTGAGTAGCAAAACCGAATACACTGGACTATCCATTGAGATATAGTCCGCTTTGAAGCAGGAGTACCCTTACCTACTTCCCCATAGGTGAGAAACAGTTGCTGTTTGTCCTGCCTGTGATCCTTGGTATGAGTCATGTAATGACTCAGTGCTCTTTTTATATCCAGGCTGTGCAGTCTACGCTCACCTTAGCTAGAGTGTTCAGTGAAGAAAACTGGCTATACTATTGACTGGTTTAAATGGAAGTCCGAAACCACCTTAGGAAGAAACGTCCTATTATTTCTCAACACTATTTTGTCGTTATGGAAAGAGATATAATCCTTTTCCACACAGAGGGCCTGTAGTTCATTTATCCTTCTGGCAGAAGTGATTGCTACCAGAAAAACTACCTTCCAGGTAAGAAATTTAAGCTCTGCAGATGCCATAGGTCCAAAGGGCAGAAGCATAAGCTGGGCAATGCAAATATTAAGGTCCCAGGCTGGCACTGGCTCCCTGTGAGGGGGAAGCAGACAATCAAACCCTTAAAGAACCTTTTGAATATGGGGTTTGATACTAGGGAAGCATCTCTCCTAGCAGACAGGTATGCTGAAACTGAAGCCCGGTGCACTTTCAGAGTTGAGTGTGCTGCAATCCCAGTGAGTGCAGGTGAGACAGATAATCCTGGACGGTTGGTATCCCAGCCTGAGTTGGGACTATACTCTTGCCACTGTACCAAGCAGAAAATCTTTTCCATTTTGAGGCATAGGTTTTCTTGCTAGAGGGTTTCCTGTAACTCCCAAGACCTTCCAAGACTGATTCAGAGTATTGGCAGTCTGCATACTCTAGGTCCTCAAGAGCCATGCCTTGAGCCTGAGATTGGGGTATACTACCCTTCCCTGAAAGGAAGTCAATAGATTGTACCTCTGAGGGAGATGAATCGGTTTGCTTACTGACATTGAGAGCATTAGTGAGTACCATGGCTGCCTTGGCCAGTCTGGGGCTACAAGAATAATTGAAGCTGGTTGGGATCTGAGCTTGATGAGCACTCAGAGAATCGGGGGATGCATAGAGGTACCTGCCTGTCCAATCCAGGATCAGTGCATCCAGAGGAACTGCCCTTCACTGGGGTCCTGCAACAATAGAGGGGTAAGTGGTGATTTTGATGGGAAGTAAAAGGTCTATTTCTGGAGACTCCCACCTCCTGAATAGAACCCCCACCACTTGCCTGTTCAGTTCCCATTCATGATGGACCTGGTTTATCCTGCTCAAGGCATCTGCCAAGGTATTGTCCTTGCCTGGCAGATGAATAGCCTGTATGGAGGCATTCAGAGAATAAGTTAGGCTCCATATTCTCATTGCTTCTGTACACAGGGGAGTGGACCTTGTTCCTCCTTGTTTGTTGATATAGTGCATTGTGGTGGTATTGTCTGTTCTGATTTGTACCACCTTTCCCTGTATTAAATGAGAGAAGGCCCCAAGGGCCAGGTAAACTGCCCTTAGTTCCAGGAGGTTTATGTGCAGAAGGGAGTCTGCACTCTCCCAGGAGCCATGGACAGTGTGCTGTCCTAGGTGGGCACCCCATCCTAGCAGGGAAGCATTGGTTATGAGGACTTGAGAGCTCCTACAGAAAAGGAACCCCTTCTCGAAAGTTTTCTGGCTTCCTCCACCACTGGAGGGCCTGTAGCAATGTTTTTGTTACAGGTACTAACTTTGAGAGTGGGTCCCACCTCTGACATCAATGTGCCTTGAGGTGGAACTGAATATCTCTCATCTGGAACCTGGCACCCATGACTGTACCTGTTGCTGAAGTCATGTGCCCTAATAGCTGGAGAAAATGCGTGGCTGGTATTGGTCTGCCCAGGGCGAATGAAGCTGCTAGCCTCTGCTCTCTCCTGAGGGAGGAAAGCTCTTCCCAGAATTGTATTGAGTTCTACACCTGTAAACTGCAGAACTTGCACAGGGGGTCAGAACTGACTTTTTGGCATTGATGAGAAACCCCAGGGACAGCAGCATGTCCTGGGCTACCTTTAAATGGTCTGACACATGTTGCTAGGATTTCCCTACGATTAGCCAATCGTCCAGATAAGGGAAGAGTGTAACACCCAGTTTTCTGAGGTGCGCCACTACCACTGCTGTGCACTTGGTGAAAACCCTTGGTGCAGAGGTGAGACCAAAAGAAAGTGTTGAGAACTGGTAGTGACCTGAGGGGAGTCTGAACCTGAGGTATCTTCTGTGTGACTCCCTTATGGGGATATGGAAGTATGCAGCCTTGAGATCTAAGGAGGCTAGCCAGTCCCCTTTTTGTAGTGTTTGCAAGATTATTGCTAGTGTGACCATTTTGAACCTGGGCTTTACCTGGTACTTGTTTAATCTTCTGAGGTCTAGTATAGGCCACCACTCTCCAGTCTTTTTTGTTGTTAGGAAATACCTGGAGTAGAACCCCTGCCCACTTTGGTTCTGGGGCACAGGCTTGATTGCATTTGCTAACAACAGAGCCTCTACCTCCTGCTCCAGTAGTTTTCTTTCTAAGAGAGGAGCTGGTGCAAATTGTTTTAACGTTGGTGGGGGAAGGGACTTGAAGCAAAGGGAGAGACCCTGACTCACTACTTCCAGGACCCATTTGTCTGATGTTATTTTTAACCAGTCCTGGAAAAGGTGAGAGAGTCTGCCCTCTACAGGATGTGGAGAGGCAGCCTGGGAAGGGAAGTCAGGGATTCTTCTTTTGTTGTTGTTGCTGCTGAGACTGGGTAGATTGGGATCTTCTGCGTGATCCTCTTCTACCCCAGCCCTATAAAAACCAGTCTGCTGAGTTTGGTACTGTTGCTGAGGAGTAGCCTGTACCTGAAAGAAAGGTCTTCAGCCTCCCCTAGAATAAGATGTAGATGAGAAGGGTTTGTCCCTTGTAGAATTACTTCTAAAAGTAGCCCTGTATTCGTCTACTTTTTTCATGTAAGCTTCAGTTTGGGCACCAAAAAGGGAGTGGCCCTCAACTGGAAAGTCCATAGCTTTAGCCTGTGTGTCCTGGGTGAGGTTAGTAGCTTTCAGCCAGGCAAATCTCCTCATGGCTATTGTGCCAGCCATCCATCTAGTAGCAGTGTGATTTACATCGGCTGCCATCTGAAATTGGTATTTGGAAGCCTCCAAACCCAATCTTGCTGTTTCCAGGAGCTCTGATACAGTTAATGAAGGGATAGCCTCTGCATTATCCACCACTGACTGCCAGAGAGCTTTTTGGTAAAGGGCAGCATAGGCCTGGTAACTGGCCTGTCTAAGCGCCAGGGATGCTGAAAGGTACTCTTTTTTAGCTAGACTGTCCACCTTTCTGGAATCTTTTTCAGGTGGATGGGAAGAGAGAGGGATTTTAGCCTTCTCACAGGCATCCTGCTGGACAATTCCTTGCACCAGATCTCCCTAGCTGGTACGTTGTCACATTTCCTGTAAGTAGGTGTGCCAGTAGGAAGCACGGTGTTAGGTTGACAGTACAATGCCGCAACCTACACACCGAGCACAGCCAGTGTGCATACTCCCCCACAACGACACAGCGAGGATGCCGACCAGCCCCCCACAGTGTCAGCAGGTGCGCCAGCGGCGAGTTGAAAGAGGTGCGCCACACCTGCACACACAGATCCGCTGTGGGAGGAGGCATGTTTGCAGAGTATGTGGAAAGCGCCAAGGGGCACAGACTGCTGGTGGTGTCCAGGTACACGTACCAGCGTGAACGGACAAGGGGCGAAAGAACATATTGGAAATGCGAATACGCAGGGGAGGGATGCAGGGGCCATGCACTCACCGTGGGTGAGGAGCCACCGTTACTGACAGGCACCCACAACCATGTGCCTGACTCCACAGCTGTTGGGGTCCGTAAGGTAAGGGCAGCGGTGAAGCGGAGGGCCCGGGACATGGACAAGATGAGCCAACAGCTCGTAGTGGCATGCTGCTCTGGAGTGAATGAGGCAGTTGGGGGACGCCTACCCCCTGTAACCCTCTTGAAGCGGTCGGCACAACGGGTCCGGAGGGGCAGCAGACATGCTATGGTGGACCCACAGCAGCTGTCCGAGCTTACCATACCCGACGACTTCACCAAAACCCTGGCAGGTGAGCCGTTTCCGCTGTACGACTTGGGACAGGGCGCCGAGGCCAGCATGGAACACAGGTACCTCCTCTTCAGTACCGAGAGGAACCTTGAATTCCTGGGCCATAGCCCAGCATGGCTTGGGGATGGCACATTCCGCTGCTGCCCCAGGCTGTTCCAGCAGCTGTACACACTGCATGGGGTGGATGGGGCAACTGTACTGCCTACAGTGTATTTGTTGATGGCTGGGAGAACGGGCGCAGAGTGTATTGCTGTGTACACGAAGATCGCAGAGCTGTGCCCTGCAGGCGGTCCCCTCTTCCACCTCTGCCAGTGTGTCTGGCGTCACATCCAGCAGCATGCGGAGCTGGCACGTCTGTATTGCTCTGATGACGTCTGTGCCATGCATCTTCGCATGCTGACAGCCCTTGCATTTGCGCCCCCTGAGGATGTGTGTGCCACCTACGAGGAGCTCCATGGCTGGGAGTACTTCACCTCCCATGAGGATGTACTTGCTCCTGTCCTCGACTATTTTGAGGACACCTGGCTGGGCAGGCCTGTTCGCAGCGGCCACTGCCACAAGCCTCTGTTCCCCATCCCCGTGTGGAACTGCCACGCTGCAGTACTGGATGGAATGCCCCGCACCAATAATGCAATCGAGGGGTGGCACCAGGCGTTTTAACGCCCTGCTTGGTGTGGCGCACCCAACCCTGTGGCAGTTCCTGGACATCCTGCCGGGGGAGCAACGCCTGACAGAGGTGAAGCTGCAGCAGGCTGTGGGATGGTTCCGGAGGCACTGGAGGGAGTCAGCTCGGCGCATCACCAACATTGTCAGTGCATACAGTGTCAGGAGCCACAGGCACTACCTGATGGGGATGGCACTGAATATCAGCTTTCAAGTGTAGGTCCCTGTGTCAGGGGACCCCCCTGCCCGGCGTCTGTGCCCCATTCTGCAGTCTGTACCCTCTGCTGTGCATGGTTAGGTCCCCGGCACCCTGTGGTACTGTTACTGCCCGCTGTCCCCCTGTGCAGGGGGTTTCCGCCGAGGTTCTTTCTTGGTTTGCACCGTCGTACCTCTCCTGTCCGTCGGGTGGCTGTTCAGGATGTGTGCCGCCGGTCGGCGTTACTGTCGGGCTCGGTCGTGCACTCTGCTGCTGTGTCGCTGCCATGCATTTCGTTGGTGCATCCTGTGCATCTGTGGTGTGGGGTACACAGTGTTCGCAGTGGGGTGCGCCGGGGTCCTGTGCGGCGTTTCCTTGTTGTCGCTGTGGGGGATGTCGGCGTTTTTACCGTCGACCATACACTGTGCTTCCGTGACAGTATTAGGAGCCTTCAGGATTTCCAGGATATCTTTTTTTTGAAAAATTTATATATAGGCAACAGGAGCTTTTTCATGGATGTGAGCCCCATGAGCTCCATATACTGATCTTCCTCTTCATCCTGTACATCTTCAATAGTTTGAAGATCCAGTGTTTCCACCATTTTCTTCACAAAAGAAAAAAGGGGGGAAAATCCTCTGATGGGCTGGGGGGGTCCAAAATTCTGCTCTGGTGACACCTCAGGTTCGATTCCCTTATCATCATCATCATCCCCACATACTGTAGCAACAGGCACATGAGGGGTAACAGTAGGTGCTTTGTCAGCAGGAGGAATCACAGGCTGCTGAGGGGGAAGCAGGCCCTGCAGCACCTGGAGCAAAGCTAAAGCTTGTGTTAAATCAGCAGGAGCGGCAGCTTGTATGGGCACCTGAGGGACCCCTTGAGGTGTTTCAGCCGGGGTGTCAGTATGCTTAGTCTTTTTTAACTTTTTGGCAGGCATTGGAGAGTCAGACGGCTGATTGCCACTCTTACCAGAGCCCTCACTCATATCGGGGTGGATTTGGAGGCTCTGGAAGGCATTGCCACATTCTTGGAGGGGTGGACTGGTTAGATCCCAAGGACCCCTCCTCTAGTCTCCTCTTAAGCCTCTCTTTGTGCTTCTTCACAGTTTTATCAGGAAAGGATTTACAAATAGCACAATCCTCACTAAAATGTTTTTGCCCAAGGCAGAGTAAACAAAGATCATGTTTGTCTGCCCTAGCAAAAACCTCAGCATATTTGAGACAATTCTTAAACCCTGTAGGTCCTGTGTTCTTTTTAGGTTTATCTGACATTCTGAAGAAAACAGGACCAAGAACCGGTAAAAATAGAAGAAATTTAGATATTTGCGGTCAGTTCTGCAGGGAAAGCGATCGAGGAATCACGGTTCCCGAATGGATCCGGAACCGAGAAACTGGTAGGTGAACTGGTAAACAACGGTTCAAAAATACAGAAAAAAGAAATAAATTTGAAGAAAAGAACCAGAAACTCTTAAAAAGAGTTCCGGACAAATGTAAGGAGAAATTGGTTGCCTGTCGGTTCAAAAGAATCGCGAAGAACCAATAAAGATACTTAAAATCTAAACTATAAGGTAAAACACTAAATAACAATGAACATAAGGCAGTAATGAAAGAATAAATCAAAAATACTTAAGTTTTTTTTTTTTTTTTGATCTAAGCACAGTTTAGACGATCTTGATAGAGAGAGATCTCTAGGGCATCTGACTTGCAGCGGAGAGAAGAAATCTGAGGTAGAATGTAGGCAGTTAGCATAAGGCAGTTTGAAAATGAATGCACGAGCTAAACATTCCATAATTAGTATAGCATTCCATTTGGCTCCGGGGCAGTGCTGAATTAAGGGAGCACTGCAAAGAGTAATAATATTAGTGGATTCCTGGGGTTAGAAGTACGAGTAGGTCCAAGTAGGCAAGAGACGCACTACACTACTCGACATTCAAAATTAATTGAATGGAATCCTCACTTTGCGCATTCCAGCCTGCACACAGTCGCCAAATGTAACTGGGTAATAAAATTACTTTCTCAGGTTCTTGTTGGAACTGCACAAAAGGAAGAGACGACAGACAAGTGGCTTCCAAGTAATAAATGTAATTTATTACTGGAAAATAAGAATAATACAGGCTTACAACCAACAGTGTAATCATTGGGAGAGTATCCAGTTTCTTACCTATAGGCACAGTCAAGTCTCTCTCAGAGAAAATACATGATGCAAAGGGTCTTATACCTTGATAATAACCATGACAGCAACTAGAGAAGATACATAAAAAGTAATTGGACAGTAGCAGGTGGTGTCAGTAGTCATCCTAACTGACATAAGAAGTTGCTTAGCTAGCAGAAGATGAAGTGAACAATAAAGGTCTGTGATGCTTCCAAGGTCACTTGCAGTTACAGTTGTGCACAAGCACTAAAGATAGCACTGTTGCCTAACTAATGGTTATACTATGATATATAATGGAAAACATCTCCCAGTGGTACAATATATTGTGAGAATATAGTGAAGCATAATATGCATTGCAGAAGTACAGTAGAACTCAGATCCTGACACTTACGCTTATATGATAAGTGTCTGTGCCCTAAGATTAGTACATATACCTACATATGTGTTGCTGTCCGTGAGGTGGAGATACAGTCAGGGGTGCTGGTCCATGGATAACAGTTCCAAATGAGGGATATCCAGTTTTGCCTCAGATTTTCTGGACTCAAAGAAGACTCCCTGTCAAAGCTGGTACCAGTTACAAGGACCCTCATCCAGGCACTGCAGTGGTGGCAGGGAAGGGACAACCTCAGGGAAGGTGTGCCATTCTTGTAGCAGTCTCCAACAGTAGTGTTGACCACTGATGCCTCCCTCCTAGGATGGAGTGCCCACCTAGGGGAACACACTGCACACACATATGGCTCTATCAGGAGTCACTCATGCAAATAAATCTGTTGGAGCTCAGGGCAGTCTTCCTAGCCTTCAGATCCTTTACTTCTGTGGTTCAGGACAGGTGCAGGATATACAGTATGACCACTGTGTACTACATAAACAAGCAAGGGGGTACAAGGTCCACTGTTCTATGCACAGAGGCCATGAAAATCTGGAGCCTGGCTTAATCACTCGGAGTCTCACTCTCAGCAGTCCATTTACCAGGGAAGGGCAACATATTGGCAGATGCCCTGAGCAACATCAACCAAATCCACCACAAGTGGTCTCTAAAAAGACAGATGCTACAGCCTTTGTTCAGGAGATGGGGCACCCAAGAGATAAATCTATTTGCAGCTATGGACAACCACCAACTGCCACAGTTCTGCTGCAGGCCCCCTTGCAGTGGGCACAGTGTCATTGGATGCACTTTTGCTAGACTGGACGGGGAAGTTCCTATATGCCTTCCCTCCATTTCACCTGCTGTTCATGGTGCTGAACAAGTTTGGGTCTCGACCAGCAACAGTGATCATCATAGCTCCAGATTGGGCCAGGTAGCCCTGGTACTCGATGTTCCTGTCCTTGTCAATCTCCAAGCCAATTTGCCTCCCCAAGAGGCACAACCTGCTAACATCCTCCCAAGGGAGAATTCTTTACCCCAACCACAAGTACCTAAGGTTCATGGTCTGACCCGTGAAGACCTAGAGTATGCTGACTTGCATCTCTTGGAGGAGGTCCTGGAAGTCCTTAGGGTTTCTAGGAAGCTCTCTACTAGGAAGACTTGCACTTCCAAATGGAAAAGATTTACCATTTGGTGTCAGCAGAAGGGCATGGATCAACAACAACCTGGTATACCATTCTTGTTGGAATATTTTACCCATTTACATTCCCTTGACCTTAAGCCATCACCTCTTAAGGTGCATCTGGTGGCTGTTTCAGCCTATCCCTCAGCTGGGAAGGGACCTTCCTTAGCTTCCAACCCAATTTTTAGAACATTTTTCAAGGGTTTGCTCCATCTGCAGCCCTCTCACAGGGAACCAGTCCTTGCTTGGTACCTGAATATCTGCATTGCACAGCTAATGCAGCCCCCGTTTGAGCACATGTCCTCAGCAGATCTCAGATATGTGACTTGGAAAACAGTGTTTTTGATGGCAGTCACTTGTGCAAGGAGAATAAATGAGCTTCAGGCTTTGTCCGTAGAACATAATTACATCTCAGTCCACAGGGACAAAGTGGTACTCGGAACCAACAGTAAGTTTCTTCCAAAAGTGATATCTGACTTTCATCTCAACCAGTCCATTACCCTGCCTGTCTTTTTCACTGATCATTCTAGTTCAGAGGAACGTAGACTGCATAGCCTTGATGTTAAGAGGGCTATTAGCTACTATTTGGACCAAAGGGCCATAGGTAGGACACTACTCAGTTGTTCCTGACCTATGGAGAAGTGGAGAAATGCAAACCACCTTCAAAGAGGACTATCACACGCTGGATTGTTGTCTGTATTCAGTTTTGCTACAGCAAACTGGGCAAGGAACCCCCAGTGGGCATCAAGGCCCATTCCATCCACTATGGGCACAGCTGCTTCTATAGCAGCTGCCAGAGACATTGCTTTACTAGAAATCTGCAAAGCAGCTACCTGGAGAACTCTGCACACTTTCACCAGGCGTTATAGCCTGGACACCCAGGCTAGAAGTGATGCTAGGTTTGGCACAGCAGTATTGCAGAACCTGTTTCCTAAATGGGTTCTATGCCCACCTCCAAAGGTATTGCTTGGTAGTCTGCATATGTCAGAATACAGTAAGATTTCCTGGGGTTAGAAGAAAAAATTATTTACCATAGTAATCTTGTTTCTTCCAAGGGAATCTTACTGTATTCTAAGCTCCCACCCTGCCTCCCATGCCAGAACCTGGGGGCCCTGCACTCCAGCTGTTACATTGTGTTGAAATTTGTTTGAGCTGGTTGTCTTTGGGCATCCGTGACTTGAGTCTTTTAGGTGCCCTTTAATGGGGGAATGTTATTGGGTTGGTGTGTTTATTACAGTTAATTTTAGGATAGCATAGTGAGTTTTTTTTATGCATGCTTCATAAGAATCTGATGGCTGCATGGAAGGCACTAGGGACAGTAGTTTGAAAACCAAGCTTGAGCTTATCAATGTTCCACTATTTGCATAGGTTATTTAACTATGAATTCTCCGGGGCAGTTCAGTGGTGAAGGCTAACTGCATATGCCAGAATACAGTAAGAGTCCCTTGGAAGAAACAAGATTACTGTGGTGAGTAGTTTTTTTCTTCTGTCCACTTCCCAATCGTAGCATGACCAATGTAAGGTGGAGTCCTCCTTAAATGAGTATACTTGGAGAAACTTAGATGAATCTGACTGGTGGGTAAATGTAAAATGAATGGTGAAGAGAAATGGTAATAACCATGATTAACACAGAGAGACAATATTCCATGAAAAACTGAATTTTTAGGGTCATCGCTCACCTTCTCAGCCTTAACACTTCCCACTCTGTACAAATCATCAGTCCCCTAGCCTGTCGTGGCATCGCCCACACTACACTGATAATCTCTCCTCTCCCCAGTCTTAGTGTATCACACACTGTACAGATCTTCTCCCCCTTCCTCCCAGTCAAAGCTTTGCCCACTCTGTACAGATCATCTGTTCCCCCGATCACAGCATCTCCCAGTTGGTATAGATCACGTGCCCCCTTCTCAATCCTGGAATCAGCTATCCTGTAGGGATTGTGAGTCACCTCCCCAACCTTAGCATTGCTCATTCTGTATAGATCATTAGCCCCTCTACAGTCTACGCACCTGCCCTGCATGGATAATCTGTCTGCTATGCAGTGTATGCATAGTCACACAGACTAACAGCAGTGAGTGGGAAAAAAAATTCGAAAGAGGGAACTAACAGTGAAAAACTTTTCGTGCAGCAGGATGCTTCTGTAACCAGTTTTGTATGGGTGGTAACTAACATTTCTTTTGTTTATCCAGGTAATTGAGCTGCCCATCACAGAGAGAGAGATTGAGAAGGAGCACCTGATTCAGCTGAAGAAATGGATGCAGACTCACGGAGAGCTGCAGTATAAGCCTCCTCCCAGGATGCATGGTGCTAAAGCCATCAACGAAGCAGAACCACATACTCACAAAGCACTTGAATCATCTCCCTCCATAATCCTGCCACCGGAGATGGACAGAACAGTCACCCAAAAGAAAACCAGGGAAAGAAAGCAAGTAGAGAAGGAGCTGGAGAAGCAAAGACTCAAGGAGCAGAAGGAGAGGGAAAAGGAGGAAAAGGAAAGGAAAAAGAAAAAGCAAGGCATAGGGAAAAGTGACACAGCAGCTAATGGTACTGTGAAAGTAGAGAATGGGCCCAAATCAACAGCCAGTAGCAGTGGTCCCTTAGAAGGAACCCTCCTACAAAACCCACAACTCCAGAAATCCAGTCAGAGTCTGAGTTCAGAAGCAAGTGAACAAGACACCTACTTATAACACTCAAGGCTGTGTGGCATGGCTGGCTGTACTATGGACAAGACTCCTGACAAACAGTTGTGACTGTGCTGTTGTCGAGACATATTTAAAACAAATGGTTTTGTGTTGTGACCGGCTGTGCCAATGGAAGCGTCACAAAACAGTTGGTTCACCTTTTTTTCTTAAACATGAAAAACATTCCTCTTGATGTATAATAAGTGCCATTGAGATCAAAAAAGCTAATTCAGGTCTGTCAGTGCTATGTTAGACTGTGCACCTAAGCTGTCCCTAACACAGATGCAAGGTTGAAGGACCCAGTTTAGAGCAGAGAATAAAACCAGGTGCCCAGAAACTCGTGGAGAATTTAATCTCTAAAGTCAAAACAAAGAGCTGCTTACTGCACTGCAGCCCAGAGGTTTTTTTTTGGGGGGGGAGGGCACATGTTCAGTTGCTTTGGTAGTGAGGGAGAACAAGGCAAATATAAACAGTCTCATTAACACATTCCCAGTGGGAGTGAGCCCTCCGCCGGGAGTCAGAGTGGCACAAATAGAGTGATGGAAGAGAAAACTGAGACTGGTTATTCAAACATTTGAGAGAAGCTGCTAAAGGTGTCAGTATTTGAAGTTCATACTCTGTCCCATTCTTTCTTCTTACAGAACACTAAGGGCCAGCTGCAGAATTTCCTTTTTTTGTAATGCAGTTGTAAAGCAGAGTTCAGTCCATTCCAGACACTGTACTGTATTTCTGTGAAACATTCCAGATTGTGGGCATACTCCCTCCTATATCTTTTTGCCATTCCAGACAATAAGTGTACTCCCTGTATTGCCAGTTTAGATTGAGGGTTTGCTCCCACCATCATTCTCTTGGATAATTGGGAGCCTAGCCTTTCCAGTGCTAAGCACAGCTGAGGAAGGCTGTGCAGGGTCTTAACTGAGACTATTGCAGGAAAGCCTCTGCACTGGAATTGAGGAGCTGGGTTTTGTCCAGATGCAGAAAGCTTCCCCAAGACATCTGATATTCTTAGAAAAGTATTTGTCATTTTATAGTTGACCGTGTCTTCAGTGGCCAACTCCTGCTGCAGCACAGCAGTACACAGGGCTATACTCTAGTCTGTGCAACATGCACTACATATGCTTTAACGAGTTTGGCTTTGGCTGTGCCTCTCGCAAGGTCTGGAGGATGAAAAGCTGGTCTGATAACTGAATTGTTAGTTGAACTTTTACAGTTTGAGGACATCACATTGTACTATTGACCTTTTGACACTATTTCTTGGTAGAACAAACTTCCAAGGAACAAACCAATTCCAGTCCACACTCCACAGAGACCATTACCTGTTTTTGTTTGTTTGTTATTGGAAATACGGACAATAATCCCTTCCCTACCCCCACATGTTTATATTTTATTAAAGGGCTTTAGCAATAGACACAGTGAACTCTACCACATAGACTATGCCATATTGTGCACTGGCCACACATTCAGGATTTAGTCGATGGCATACAGGAGCCCATTAAAGACTACCATGTCAGCTTCTGACTGCAAAGAATGTTTCAAGTCCATAGACTTAAACAGTGGCAAAGAGCAGCAACATGGGTTATTGGTTTCCTGTTATCTTTTAAGGTGACAAGTAAAACTGGTTTAAACTTTGTTTTAGTATCGCCAGAGTAGCACACAGTACCATTGTATATACATCAGCGTAATCCTAAGTGTTTTTTTGTTGTTGTTTTATTTATAACTTAAAATATAAGTTTATCCTCTTGTGAACAGTCTGGGAAACCAGATTTCTGATTCTGGAACAGGTTACTTCAGTGTCCTGTGAGGAACTAGAAATAGAGGGGTTCATGCCCTCTTCAAATCGAAATAGAAAGACAGATTGTCAGCTGGTTATGGTTTGCATATTTTTAGTTAATTTTGGAGGAGGCACAAATGCTGGTTTTCATTTTTCCCACTACTGGATGGCAGGATGCCACATTTAAAGCAAGATTCTCCATCTGCAGCAGATGTAACCAACTTGTTTAAAGAGTAGCCGACACCTACAGGAGAACTTTAACATCATATTTAGACATCTCATCTTATATTTCTTGTTAGCTTTGTATTTCTTCTCCTTAGTATTTATTGCTGAGGTCATTTGCATGAAAGCAGGATCTTTGCTCCTTAAGAGTTCCTATATTCAATGTTTTCTCCCTACCTGAGATCAGAATACACCGCTTCTGACATCACAGTTACTCCCGTGGCAACAGAATGTGGTGTCACAACAGAGGATTATGACTTAAAGTAGGGAATAAGCTATAGAGGCACATGAACTCTAGTGGACAAAGATCATGTATGCATGCAAACTACTACAGTATTAAATAATAGGGAGGAGAAATATATAGGAAATACATGGAATGCAAATAGAATTTTGCCTTAATATGTTTCAAAACCTGTGTCTGAATGCACATATTGACTGCAGCAGGGAGGAAGGCTCAGGAAAATAAGCAAGTTTTGTTCTTCATAGTTTGACCCTGTGTTAGTCCTTCTTTAAAGAGCTAGTGTACTGTCTGAAATGAATATTAATTTTTAAAAGTATTCAACTCTTACTTTTTTATATCCGAGGTACTTTTATTTTTCCTTGGCTAATTGGAAAAGGTTCCACCTGACATTACTGGGCGTGGGAACAACAGTTTGCTTGGAGGCTGACATATCTAGTTTTGTTCCTCTTCATACCTCACTGTTATGACCTCACTCGTTGTGACATCACAACTGATGCTGAAGAACCACTCAGCAGCTGCCAGACTGGTTGCTAGTGATGTCACAGTGAGGTCACAATCCTGATGAGGTTTGTAGAGGAATAGAACTAGAAAAGTCAGCTGCCACTCAAAGCAGTGGTATACATAGGAAACCTAATACTGTCAAGTAGTAAACTTTCTAATGAGATAAAGGAAAAGAAAAATACTTTAAATTAGTAACATTTTCTATCCACTGCTAGCTCTTAAAGAACCCCGACACACTTTGGAAAATGTAAGATTTAGCCACAATTTAATTTATAGTTCATATATTTTCTGTAATTTTTGTCCTCTTTTTCTTTATTACTGAGGACAGCTGTATGAAAACAGGATCACTGTCTCCAGGACTATTTCTGGTCTTGCAGCTTGCCTACACCTGACATCATAATCCCCTGTTTATGATATCATGATTATCTCCACAACAGCAGATTGTGGCATCATAGGCAGAACTGTGATGTCAGGCATAGACAAGCAACCAGAGATGATACAGTAGAGAGCCTGTGTTCATACAAAATGCCTTAAGCAATACAGAAATAATGGTAAGAGCTAGAGAAAAAAATATGAAATATAAACTAAATTGTATCAAAATATTACATTTTTTCAAAGAAGTTCCTGTGGTGTCAGGGGCTCTTCAAAGGTTATTCTAAAAGATTTCCATAGATCATGTTTGATGTAAAGTTACAACGAAGGGCCTACTTCGTATCATCGGTGTCAAACATTTATGTTGAATACCACTACCATGTCTGAAAGTTCAAAATCTAGGTTTTTGAAATGACACCATTTGCAGAGTGGATGCTGCTGTAGTGCACTTTGCCATATAATCTGTAGTTAATGTATTTCTGTCCTGTTTCAGCATCCACCAGAGTGGGGAGATTATTCACTTCTTAACCTTTTTGGTGACATTCCAAACTGCAGAGCTTGATAGAGGTGGTGCTGTCACATTGTGGGACTTATTTGACTTGTTTCTCACACTATTGTATGGACAGTAGTCCTGTATTACCCATTGCTACATACTGTGCTTACCTGCTGCCCAGTCTCTGATGGACAGTATGCCCATTCTACTAAGGGTTTAGCCACTGCCTCTTGTATGGAAGCAGTATTGGCCACAGTTGTTTACCATTATACCACTTCTGTAGTGTGTCAGCCAGCACTTGAGGCATCCTTGTATTAAAGGGAATATAAACGGGGGCATGGTGTAAAGCACAGTAGAAACACTGCAGTGTAAAGTAGAGGCTTACCTGCAGAACAATATCCTCTGTTTGCCACAAAAAAGTGTTATAATCCAATTTCATCTCCTAAAATTGTTCCGGGAAATGTAAACAACCCCCCGAAAGTATTCAAAACTCGCGGGTCTAAGGTGCCTGAAGTGGACGCAAAGTCCTTGACATGATTATGTCAGTTTAGCAGAGTGCTCCTCAGTGAAAATACAGGCTGCATTAGGACTTTATAAAACACATGGTTCCAATGCAACGTAGAACATTTATTTTTGGCAGAGAAAATTCTACCTATAATTTCTAAGTACTTCACTAGAAATTGCAATAGTTATGCATCACGGTGATGTCCCTGTAATCTGTGGAAAGCCTCTTCTCTGCCAAAAAGTCCGTTGACATTTGTTGTAAAGGAGTTGCTCTAAGGTGCCAGTTTCAACTGCTCGCTGTACTGTTAAAATAACGACAAAGCGCTTCTCCTGCAAAAATGCACAGTAAAGGATTTGGAGAAGCGCTTTGTCATTGTTATTTTAACAGTACAACGAGCAGTTGAAACTGGCACCTTAGAGCAACTCCTTTACAACAAACGTCAGCGGACTTTTTGGCAGACAAGAGGCTTTCCACAGATTCCAGAGACATCACCGGGATGCATAACTATTGCAATTTCTAGCGAAGTCCTTAGAAATTATAGGTAGAGTTTTCTCTGCCAAAAATAAATGTTCTAAGTTGGTTGGAACCGTGTGTTTTATAAAGTCCTAATGCAGCCTGTATTTTCACTGAGGAGCGCTCTGCAAAACTGACATAATCACGTCAAGGACATTGCGTCCATTTCAGGCACCTTGGACCCGCGAGTTTTGAATACTTTCGGGGGGTTGTTTACATTTCCCGGAACATTTTTAGGAGATGAAATTGGATTATAACACTTTCTTGAAGCAAACGGAGGATACTGTTCTGCAGGTAAGCCTCTACTTTACACTGCAGTGTTTCTACTGTGCTTTACACCATGCCCCCGTTTATATTCCCTTTAAATATGTCTACCATTTAAAGACTTATCCACAAAACTGTCAGCAGGTAAGAAAACAGTAAACTTTCCTTTTGGAATTCGCACTTTCCCCAGAGCAGGTCCAGAAAGTCCAAAATAATGTGAGCACCTCTCATGAGGTACTGTGTTTGATGGAACTAAAGGCACACTGGTATGCAAGCTGCTGTCGGACAGATGGCAGAAGACATCTAGCACATGGTGTGTAGTTCAGGAACTGATCATGATTTGTTTTATATTGCAACTGGGGTCAAATGCTGAGCTTTTTGTACGTTTAGCTGTACTGCCCTGTGGATCAGGACTGGGGTGGGGGAAAGATGCAGCACAGCATAATATGCTGACATGTGCATCAGGAATTAAGAGCATCCCAGGGTCCAGCTCCATCAAACACAGTACTAGAATAGAAAGAAGATACAACCGGATCCTAGAATTGGGATCATCTTGTTTGTCTTAAGGATGATGAACATTTTCCCTGATCACTTTGCTTTTTGTGCAGAAAAAATGAATAAATGCAATTTATATACAACCATATGTGTCAGTTGGTGTGTGTCTGTGCAGTGATAACTTGTAACAGTACCAGCATTGCACACCATAAAGTCTAAGCACAGTCAGTGCCGCACCACATATTAACAGACCACAGAATTATGTGCAATGTATATTTCTCATAAACACAATGAGCTAATACAAGCAGTAGTGGTAAGACAGAAGCTCATGTTTCGTGCTACAGTGCTTTCTGAAAACATAACATGCCTCCAGCAGGACATGTTTAAATGCTTCTCAATTAAAGGTGCTGTTACAAATGCTTAAGGGGATGTGTGCAAAATAAGTGGTGTAAATGCATGTTGAAATCATTGTTCAGAAACACAGTGTGATCAATGACAGTACACATTTTGCAGTACATATATTCAAACAATGTGAAGTCTTGCCGGTTTCTGACTAAATGCAGTTAGCCTTTCCAGTTCCACTGCCCCGGAGATGAAAGAGTTAACTCTGTGCAACTGCATAGAACGTTGAGCTCGAGCTCGGCTTTCAAACCCCTGTCCCTGGTACATTCTGTGTAACCGTCAGATTCTTTACTCCGCCTGCCTGTGAAGTCGTTCCGGAGATTTCTCCTCGCTCGCTTCAGTTAAGAGTGGTTTTTCAACGGTCTCTTCAAACCGCGTTTCATTTTTCGGTTCTTCAAGCCTCGGTCCTGTGGTACAGGTTAGACTAGCTTAGGTTTTCTCCAAATTGGGTAAGTCTTCGGTTTCTCTTACGGTTCGTGTAACCGTGAGGAAACCGAGTGAATTATTTTCTTTTGAAGTAAAGCTTAAAGTTTAAGTTGTTTTACATTATTTGGTTTGGGAGCTGGCAGTTTTTGGTTAAAAAAAAGACTTTTTCTCTCTTTTTTTTTTTTCAATCGACCATTGAACCAGTCGTTAACCAAAAGCACATTTAGTGACTCAGGCCTGACCACCACATAAAAGGGTAACTTGGCTTTCAGTTCATTATGTCAGAGAAACCCAAGAAAAAGACCAGTCCCACTGGGTTTCAGCACTGCACAGAGTGAGGTGAGGTGTTTGCCAAGGCTGATCCCCACCTTGTGTGTATACTGTCTGGGGTTTGACCACCTAAAAATGGACTGCCAAATCTGTAAAACCTTTCCAAAAGCCATGCCGGATAAGCTTTTAGCCAGGCTTAAGGAAAGAATGGCCAAACAATCCATTGGCTCAGATGGCCGGCCCAGTTCAGCTCCTGAGGTAGCTGGGGAACCAGAGGAGGTGCCTTCTGATCAGGGCAATGCCTCCTCGACCAAAAGGAAGTCAGATACAAAGGAGTCGGTGCCTGCAAAGAGAAAAAGAAAATCATACAGTTCAGAGCCGATGTTTGCAGCTCCAATCGCCAAGGAGATGGCTAAAGCGATATAAATTGTACAGTCCTTACAGACCTGTTCAGGTGATACTGGACTGGTTCAGAAACCCGCATACCGCGGTTTGGCCACCTGCCGGTTCACTTCCCACTGGTTCATATGATCCGGAGGCCTATTATGAACTCAAGTGGGAGGGAGAGGAGGAAGAGGAAGGCTTGGGTGACCCCATTGAGTCTAATGTCTCCTCTGATGGACCAGAGTCGATTTCTCCTTTTAGACAGCCTGGGGGGGGGGGTCCTCTCATTATTTGTTTTTCAGAAAAGTTGCTGAGACCTTATAGCTGCCTACTCTTGAGGCAGCTGAAGAAGAGGAGGAGGAGCCAGACTTCCTCAAAATGATGGATGTCCCTGACACTAAGAGACTCTCAATTCCTCTTCATAAGTCTCTAAAAAGGCAAACAAAATTCTGCAGATGCCTACTTCCATCCCCCCTGTGGACAAAAGGATAGACAGAAGGTGCATGTTGTCTGGCAGTGGTACAGAGTTCCTGTATAACTATTGTAGCCATGATGGGGTTGTTCAGGCTGCTGCCTGTGATAAGGCTAGCATCCCTTTGGCTTTGCACCCTCCTGAGAAGGACTCTCAGAAGATTGATGCCATGGCCAAGAAATAGTATTTGGCTGTCTCATTGGGGATTAGACAAGCTTCATACATGGCATACGTCTCTACATACCAGAAATCCAGATGGGAATCTGTTATGGAATTGGCCAAGACTGCTTCACCTCAACTAACTAAGGATCTGGAGCAAATAGGCAAGGATGGCATTGAGGCATCCAAAGTCCAATTTCACTCTGCTGTGGACTCAAATGATGTATCCTCTAGGGTCATGGCTACTGCAGTCTCCCTAAGAAGATTCTCCTGGCTCAGATGTACCAATCTCTCCCAGAACACCCAGTCAAAAGCTGTGGACTTCCCTGTTGTCCAGAATTCTCTGGGGAACAGATAGAGACATACATGAAGAAAATGGATGAGTACAGGGTTACTTACAAAGTGCAGCTGCTAATGAAAAAGCTGCAAATCCACAGAAGCAGCAGCCTAAGCGGGGCACAGGCAGGCCTGATCAAAGGCCTTTCTACCAGTCCCAGGTGTTCCCTGCTTACCAGCAGCAAAGAGGATTCCTCAGGGGCAGAGGCAGGAGGGGTGTAAGCAGGGCTGCTTCCACCTCTCAGCCTAGGACTCTGGCTAAGCAGACACCCTGATGTGTCAGCCAGGGCCGCCTCCCCACTGCCAGTAGGGGGCAGACTGGCTCGCTCACTACTTCCCGGCCTGGCAAGCTACTACCACAGACAACTGGGTCCTGGAAGTAGTGAGCCAAGGATTTCCTGTAAATTTTAAACAATTTCTGAGGACAAGAGCAAGGTCATTCAAACCTGCCAACAGTTCAGAGATAGTCCTGTTGGAAGCAGAGGTTACCACACTTCCGGAGCACAGAGCTGCAGAACCTGTTCCTCTTCTTCACAAAGGAAAATGGTTGTATTCAAGATATTTCTTTACCATGAAGAAAACTGGGTAGTGGCGGCCCATTCTAGATCTGCAGTATCTCAACCACCTGACAAAACCCAAATTCAAGATGGTGACTCTAACCAAAATCTTTCCTACCCTCAGGCAAGGAGATTGGCTAGCTTCCTTGGACCTCAAGGATGCTTATTTCCACATTTCAATGAGACACTCTCTCAGAAAGTATCTAAGGTTCAAATTACCCTCAGGCCTCTACCAGTTCAAGGCAGTGCCCTTCGCCTTTACCTTGGCCCCCAGAACATTCACAAAATGTCTGGCAGTGGTTGTAGCTCATCTAAGAAGACAAGGAGTGTCCATGTTTCCCTATCTGGACAACTGGTTGGTTGCAGGCCAGTCCCCCAGCAGGTAAGAGATGCCTTGGTTGTGGTGCAGAATACACTCATATCTTTAGGATTTGTGGTGAACCTAAAGAAGTCAGTACTGGAGCCCATCCAGATCCTAGAATTCCTAGGAGCAGAGCTGGACAAGATTCAGGCAAAGGCTCTTCTGCCAGTGGGAAGGGCAGACAACCACATTCAGCTGGCAAACTCTCCGACCACAGGTGTCTCGTCCGGCAAGACATTTTCTCCAGCTCCTGGGGCACATGGCAGCTTTCACAGCAGTGGTTTCAGGAAAACCAGGTTTCAGATGAGGGATATCCAGTTTCATCTCAGGTCCCTATTGGTCCCAGAAGAGTGATTCCCTGTCCAAACTGATCCCAGTGACAGCCACCCTGATCCAGGCATTACAGTGGTGGAAGGACAGGGACAACCTCAGGGAGGGTGTTCCATTCCTCCAGCAATCTCCTACAGTGGTTCTGACCACAGATACGTTTCTCCTAGGGTGGGGAGCTCATTTGGGGGACCACACTGCTCATGGGACATGGTCTCACCAGGAGTCCTTGCTCCACATCAGTCTGTTGGAGCTCAGGGCAGTGTTCTTAGCTCTTTAGTCATTCATAAAGATAGTACAGGGGAAGGTGGTGCAGATAAGGACGGACAACACCACCACGACGTACTATATCAACAAGCAGGGAGTGACAAGGTTCTCTGCCCTGTGTACGGTGGCAATGAAAATCTGGAGTTTGGTTTATTCCCTCAAGACCTCCATCTCAGCCATGCACCTGCCAGGCAAGGACAATGTACTGGCAGATGCTCTCAGCAGAATAAATCAGAGCCCCCATGAGTGATCGCTGAACATGGAAGTACTACATACAGTGTTCAGGAGATGGCGCACACCACAGATAGATCGGTTTGCAGCCCCAGACAATCATCAGCTACTCCAGTTCTTCTGCAGACCTCCAGTTCTGGGTTTGGTGCCTCTGGATGCACTGATATTGGACTGGACAGGCAAATTCCTGTATGCCTTTTCCTCCATTCCCCCTGTTCTTCAGAGTTCTGGTCAAACTCAGGAGCCAGCCATCATCAATGATTCGGATTGTTTCAGACTGGGCCCAGACAGCCCTGGTATCCTGTGCTGCTATCTCTGTCAGTGACCAGCCCGATCTGCCTTCCCAGGAGGTACAATCTTCTGATCTCCTCCTAAGGGAGGATCCTATACCCCAACCTCAAGTCCCTCGGGCTCAGGGCCTGGCTCTAGAGGACCTAGAGTATGCAGGCTTGCATCTCTCTGAAGGGGTCCTGGATATTTTGAAGATTTCCAGAAAACCTGCCACCAGAAAGACTTATAATTCCAAATTGAGGAGATTTACTATCTGGTGTTCACAAAATCAAATCAGTTTTATTTATAAATAGACGCATTTCTAAAACCAAGGCACATGTACAATAACATAACATAAAATAAATTATTATAAAACAAACATATAATTTCCACAAAAGGCAATATAATAGCAGCATAATAAAGTAAAATGACCCCATCAATCAACAAAACCCAGGTTAAAAAGATAAGTTTTTAAAGCAGTTTTAAAACTCTGGACAGTTAGGCAATCTCTTACCCGATGAGGTAGAGAGTTCCACAGGGACGGAGCAACAAAGCTAAATGCCTTTGCTCCCGATGTCTGCAAACATACCCTAGGAACCTCTAGCAATCCCTCATCGGAGAGGACGGAGGGGACAGTAGGGACAAAGGAGATCTTTCAGGTAACTCTGTCCCTGGTCGTGTAGGGCCTTCAAACACCATGAAGTCTTGCTATATTATAACATTAGCAGTCAGCCACTGCAGCTGAACTGCCCCGGAGAGGAAGGAGTTAACTCCAGAGGATCTGGAGTTCTACAGCGCGAGGGCGCTGTGCCCAAAGCTCTATCTGGCAGTTTCAAATGAAACTGTCAGATTCTTTACTCCGCTTCACTGAACAGTCGCTCCGAGATCAGCTCCTTCAGCTCGGTTCATTCTCGGTTCAAGCGTAGTATTTTTCGTTCATTTGAACCGCAAAGTCATTATTTTACCGCATTTCGGTTTTAAAGCTCTATCTGGTAACCGTAGTACTAAATTTTAAGTCTGTGGAAAATTAATTATCGGTTCGGTTTTGAACCGATCGGTTTTATTATTTCTACATTTTAAAAGTGTACAGTGGGTTTTAGAGTGCGGTTCCGTTCTTATCGGTTCTAAAAACAGAATTATA
Source organism: Neoceratodus forsteri (assembly GCA_016271365.2). Classification (NCBI taxonomy): domain Eukaryota; kingdom Metazoa; phylum Chordata; order Ceratodontiformes; family Ceratodontidae; genus Neoceratodus; species Neoceratodus forsteri. The sequence continues at coordinate 3,093,579 of JADMNL010000027.1, forward strand.
ACGCTTTTTCAAACCCGTGACACGGTTAGGAACCGATAAGGGTGTCTTGCCTGGCACTGCCATCAAAAGGGCAAGTTTTGGTTAGGCTGGCATTATGTCTGAGAAACCCAAAAGAAAAACCGGGCCCACTGGGTTTCAACACTGTGATGTCTGTGGGGAGGCCTTTGCCAAGGCTGACCCACACACCACTTGTGTTTATTGTCTGGGGGCTGACCACCTCCTGTCAGACTGCCAGGTGTGTAAAAATTTCCCTGCAGCCACCCTGGAAAAGAGATTGGGCCGGCTCAGGGAACGAGAGGCCAAAAAGTCCGCTGACCCGGATGGCCAGCCCGGTCCAGTACCCACTGGACCAGAGGGAGTGCCCTCTGACCAGGGCGAGACTTCCTCGGGCAAAAGGAAGGCTGGTTCAGAGGAACCAGTCCCAAGTAAAAAGACAAGGAAATCAGTAGGTTTGGGGTCCAAAATTGTGTCTCCAACTGCTGCAGAGATAGCTAAAGCCATTCAGATTGTCCAGTCACTGTCTCAGGGATCTGTAGAACCACCAACAGTTGGTAAAGGTTGGTTCGTTCAGTCCCAGTGGTTCAGGATTTTGAAGTTGAGGATTTTATGAACCACAGGAGGGAGGAGGAATTTGATCAATATATGTGTGGCTGGGGGGTCTGGGCGTGCCCATTGAACCGGACATTTCTCCAGACAGACCTTTAGAATCTCCTCCTATTCTGTCTGAGTCCCCTTCTTTCTTTATTTTTTACAAAAAGGTTGCAGAAACCCTCCAGCTTCCTTTAGAGGAGGCTGTGGATGAGCAAGAGGAGCCTGATTATGTGGAAATGATGGATATTCCAGAGTCTAGGAGGTTGTCTATTCCTTTGCATAAGTCATTTAGGAAGCAAACAACAAAAGATTTAAAAAAATCCTCATTCTGTCCCTCCTGTAGATAAAAAAAATGGACAGAAGGTATACTTTGTCAGGCTCGGATACAGACTTCCTTACTGAACAGTGTAGTCATGTAGGTGTGGTACAAGCTGCAGCCTGTGACAAGGCTAATATTCCTCTGGCCTCACATCCTCCTGATAAGGATTCCAGGAAGATTGATGCCATGGCGAAAAAACAGTATATGGCAGCTTCTTGGGACTCAGGCAGGCAAATTATATGGCTTATGTGGCTAGATATCAGAAATCTAGGTGGGACACAGTATTGCAGTTAGCCAAGCAGGCCCATGGCCAGCTGGCTAGTGAGTTGGAACAGGTGGCTGCTGATGGCATTGAAGCCTCTAAAGTTCAATTTCATACTGCTGTTGATGTTAATGATGTTTCCTCTAGGGTCATGGCCACTTCTGTAGCTTTCCGTAGGTTGGCATGGCTCAGATGCACTAATCTGTCCCAAGATACCCAGTCAAAGGCTATGGATTTTCCTGTAGTGGGAAATTCTCTGTTTGAGGAGCAAACAGAAAACTATATGAAAAGGTGGATGAATATAGAACTACCTACAAAAGTGCCCAGGCTAAGGAGAAGCATGCCATGCCACAAGGCATGCTCCCAGAGGTAGGGGCAGGCCTTTTTCCAGGCCTTTTACCAATATCAAGCCTCCTCTGCTGTCTCAGAGGGTTTCTTCAGAGGCAGGGTAGGCGAGGCACAAGTAGACCATCCCCTCCCCTCAGCCTAAGGCTGCTGCTAAGCAGGCACCCTGATGGGGTGCCCAGGGCCGATTCTCCTGTACCAGTGGGGGCAGGTTGGCCTATTTCAGCCGGAACTGGCTGTCCCTAACTACGGACAGATGGGTTCTGGAGGTAATAGCCAGGGTCTGGTTCTCAGCTTCAAACACTTTCCAAAGATGAGAGCCATACATTTTCCACCTGCAAATCCTTCAGAAGCCCTTGCTTTGGAAGCAGAGTTTCTTCTCTTCTGGACTGCAAAGCAGTGGAAGGGTTCCTCCTTGTCATCAGGGCAAGGGGCTTTATTCAAGATACTTTCTTACCCCAAAAAAGACAGGAGAATGGAGGCCCATTCTAGATTTAAGGTACCTGAACAAGCATCTTTTGAAACCAAAGTTCAAAATGTTGACTCTGGCAATGATATTGCCTTCCCTAAGGCCAGGGACTGGCTAGCTTCCCTGGACCTCAAGGATGCCTATTTTCATGTTCTGATCAGGCCTTCTCACCAAAGTACCTCAGGTTGAACTGCCCTCAAGCCACTACCAGTTCAGGGCAATGCCCTTGCCCTGACCTCTGCGCCAAGGGTATTCACAAAATGTCTCGCTGTAGTAGTGGCTCACTTAAGAAGGCAGGTTGCTGTGTTTCCACCTGACGACTGGCTCATTGTGGGTCAGTCTCCAGGTCAGGTGAAACCCATTTGCAAGTCACCCAGCAGCTTCTCACTTCCTGGGATTCCTGCTAAACTTACCAAAGTCAGTTCTGGAACCGTTCAGGTCCTAACTTTCATAGGCGCAGAATTGAACACAAGGTTAGCCAGGCTTTTCTTCCCTAGGAAAGGGTGGACAGACTCATCACCCTGGCATCCTCCTTTACCCTCTTGGTCTCTCGACCAGCAAGGCATTTTCTGCAACTCCTTGGGCACATGGCTGCTTCCACAGCTGTCGTGCAGGAGCAAGATTCCAGATGAGGGACATTCAGTTCCATTTGAGGGCCTATTGGTCTCAAAGGAAGGACCCCTACCAAGTTGGTTCCAGTTACTCAAACTCTGATCCTAGCCCTCCACTGGTGGCAGGTCCGAGCAATTTAAGACAGGGGTTCCCTTCATTCCCATTTCTCACTCCTCACCCTCACCACGGATGCCTCCCTGTTAGGGTGGGGGCTCACTAGGCGATCTTGCCACCCAGGGGTGTGGTCTCCTCAGGAATCTCTGCTCCACATCAATCTGTTGGAACTCAGAGCTGTCTTTTAGCTCTTGGTGTTTTCAGATTCTGTCCAGAACAAAGTGGTTCAAGTCAGGACAGACAATACCACCACAATGTGGTACATCAACAAGCAAAGGGGCACTCGGTCTTCAGCCTTGTGCACCGAAGCAATGAAGTTGTCTCTGGCCTACTCCTGAACACCTCCCTGATAGCGGTTCACCTCCCAGGGAAGGACAATGTCCTGTGGACGCCCTCAGCAGAATTTCTCAGGGCCATCACGAATGGGCTCTGAATCCACAAGTGCTGGGGTCCGTCTTTGCAGATGGGGCACTCCTCAGATAGATCTTTTCGCAGCCCCAGACAACCATCAACTTCCTCTTTTCTGTTGCAGGCCTCCAGTACTGGGCTCAGTCCCTCTGGGCGCTTTTCTGTTGGACTGGAAAGGGAAGTTCCTGCCTTTCCTCCCTTTCCTCTTCTTTTCAGGGTACTAGTAAAAATCAGATCTCAACCTTGCAGAGTGATTCTGATTGCCCCAGATTGGGCCAGACAGCCCTGGTACCCTCTGCTCCTGTCCTTGGCAGTCCACCCTGCCCTGAGCCTGCCCAGAGTCCACGACTTACTGGCCTGTGCACAGGGGAGAGTGTGGTATCCGGACCTCAAATCCCTCCACCTCAAGGCTTGGCTCTTGAGGAGCTAGAATTTGCTGACTTACACCTTTCTCAAGGTGTCATGGATATTTTAAAGGCTTCAAGGAAGCCTTCCACTAAGCCACTTATAATTCTAAGTGGAAGAGGTTTTCCATCTGGTGCTCTGAGAGGCAGATTACCCCAGAATCTGCTGATCTTCCCATTCTTCTGGAATATTTGGTCCATCTGAATTCCCTAGGCCTTAGACCAGCTACCTGAAGGTTCATCTGGCAGCTGTCTCTGCTTTTGTGTCAGCAGGAAGCCTGCCTCCCTTTCTTCTCACCCTGTGTTCTCCAAGTTTTTAAAGGGTTACTTCATACTAACCCTCTTTTGGGAACCAGCTCCCGCCTGGGACCTGAATATTTGCATTGCTCAGTTAATGCAACCCCCCTTTGAGCCTCTGTCTTCAGCAGAGCTCAAGTATTTAACTTGGAAAACCGTTTTCCTAGTAGCTATCACCTCTGCCAGACGCATAAGTGAGTTACAGGCCCTGTCAGTGGAAGAAGATTTTATCTCTTTCCACAGAGATAGTCCTTAGGACTAATAGAAAGTTTTGTCTAAGGTGGTTTCTGATTTCCACCTGAATCAATCTATCTCTCTCCCAGTATTTTCACTGAGCATTCTTCCTCAGGTGAGAGGAGACTGCACAGCTTGGATGTCAAAGAGCCTTAAGCTACTATTTAGAGCGCACCAGAGGTCATAGGTTGAATCCCTCCAACTGTTTCTTACCTATGGCGAGGTTGGCAAAGGAAAACCTGCCACTAAGAGAACAATTGCAAGGTGGATTGTTTCTTGTATCCAATTCTGTTATCAGAAACTAGGTAGAGTACCCCCCTCAGGATTGAGGGCCCACTCCACCAGGGGTACAGCTGCGTCTCTAGCGGCTGCTAGGGACATTCCATTCTGGAGATTTGTCAAGCTGCTACCTGGAAGACAGTTCACACCTTTACCAAGCATTATTCCCTGGATGTCCAGTCCAGGAGAGATGCTCGGTTTAGCACAGCTGTGCTTCAGAGCCTATTTCCTAAGTAGGTTCTGACCCTCCTCCATGGAGGTACTGCTGTGTAATCTGCTAATGTTATAATATAGCAAGACTTCATGGTGTTTGAAGAAAAATTACTCACCTTAGTAATTGCTTTTCTTCTCATGGAGTCTTGCTATATCTCCTCACCCTCCCCTGCCCTCTCAGAACCTCTACTTGGGTAGGGTGGCGAATTGGTGCAAGCACTGTGTCATGCCATTGTAGTTATCCCTTTACCCTCTTTCCTTTGGGTTAGGATCTGGTTGCTTTATTTATTATTTATATTGCCCCTTCCTGGACTTGAGTCTTGGGGAAGGGGTTCATAATGTGCTTGTCAGGTAAACGAACCATAATACCATCAATTTTGTTATTATGGTTCTGGGTTGTTGTTTATATTGTTGTTACTACTACTAGTAGGTAGCCATGGGCTAGTGTAGTTTTTCACACAGACTTTCTGTTCTTTGATGTTAGCTTAAGTAAGATCTGACAGTTTCATTTGAAACTGCCAGATGAAACTTTAGGCAGGCCACCAGCTGTAGAACTCCAGATCTCTGGAGTTAACTCCTTCCTCTCCGGGGCAGTTCAGCTGCAGTGGCTGACTGCTAATGTTATAATATAGCAAGACTCCATGAGAAGAAAAGCAATTACTAAGGTGAGTAATTTTTTCTTATAGGTTAACAAAGCAACCTTAAAGGTGATCCGGCACTGCATCGGCAGCCAGTGCAGACCACGGAGCACAGGCATCATATGACTGGCTCTCGAAGCATTAGTCAATAGCCTGGCTGCCGCGTTCTGCACCAGCTGCAAGCAGCGAATATCAACCCCCCGGCAGCCCTAGGTAAAGGGCATTGCAGTAGTCAAGGCGGGAGGTAACGAAGGTGTGAACCAACATTGGAAGATCATTGGGAGGAACCAAATGTTTCACCCTGGGCAATATTTCTCAGATGGTAAAAAAGTTTTAACAACTGCTGACACGTGTTATTTTAGGGTTAGACAGTCATCAAATATAACGCCCAGGTTCCGCATCCAGTCTGAAGTAGGAAATAGATCCACAGACAGCTGGACTGGCAGTCCTGTTGGACTGTTTAGCCCACCTTCATTCCTTAGGCCTTCGGCCTTCTACTTTGAAAGTACATTTGGCAGCTGTTTCTGCCTATCTCTCAGCAGGGACGGGCCCTTTCCTGGCCTCTCATGCAATCTTCAAGAATTTCTTTAAAGGGCTGCTCCACCTACATCCCCCTCACAGGGAGCCAACCACTTCTTGGGATCTGAATATCTGCGTAGTACAGCTAATGCAGTCCCCATTTGAACCAATGTCTTCTGCTGAACTCAAATACCTGATGTGGAAAACTGTCTTTCTGGTAGCCATAACCTCTGCAAGGAGGATTAGTGAGCTACAAGCCTTGTCAGTGGAGCGTGACTACATAGCACTCCATAGGAAAATGTCATCCTTAGGACAAACAGGAAATTTCTTCCAAAGGTGGTCTCTGACTTCCACCTTAGTCCATGACATTACCTGTATTCTTCGCTGAGCATTCTAGTTCAGGAGAATGCAGACTACATAGCCTGGATGTTAAGAGGGCTATTAGCTACTATCTGGATCAGATAAAGGCCCATAGGAATGAGTGTACAGAACTGTTCCTCACCTATGGGGAAGTGGGTAAGGGCAAGCCAGCCACCAAAAGAACAATTGCTTGGTGGATTGTGTCTTGCATCCAGTTCTGCTATGGCAAACTGGGGAAAGAGCCACCAGCTGGCCTTAGAGCGCACTCTACTAGGGGAACAGCTGCTTCTATTGCATCTGCTAGAGATATCCTCCTATTCGAAATTTGCAAAGCAGCTACCTGGAAAACTGCTCACACATTCACTAAACACTACTGCCTGGACACCCATGCCAGGAGTGATGCCAGGTTTGGCACAGCAGTACTGCAGAGCCTATTCCCTTAGTAGGTTCTGTGCCCACCTCCATGGGGCACTGCTTAGTAGTCTGCATTTAGTCAGAATACAGCAAGACTTCATGTTGTTTGAAGAAAAAATTACTTGTCATAGTAATCTTGTTAATTCTACTGGAGTCTTGCTGTATTCTGACCTCCCTCCCTGCCTCCCCTAACAGAACCTGAGGGGGGCACCGCATTACAGCTGTTCTAATTATTGAGTGCTACACCAATCAGGTGGCATTTTCTTGTGAATCTCTGACTTGAGTCTTCTAGTTTGCTATTTTATTGGCTATTAGTCTTTTGACTATTTTATTATGTATGTAGTATAGCTTGGCAGCCACTGTTTTAGTGCTCATAAGAATTTGACAGTTACATAGAATATACCAGGGATAGGGGTTTGAAAACTGAGTTTGAGCTCAACATTCTATGCATTTGCATAGAGTTAACTCTTTCATCTCTGGGGCAGTTGAACTGGAAAGGCTAACTATTTAGTCAGAATACAGCAAGACTCCACTAGAATAAACAAGATTACTATGGTAAGTATTTTTTTCTTTTCTCTCTATGTACCCAGTTCCATATCATTTATGTTATAGAGAGCAGTTACCATAAATAATTTAAAAATGTCTAATAATAGAGGTAATTCCACATCTGCACTCCAGAGTGAATGACAGATCATTTCTAGTCTCTGCAGAATTCAAATATCATGGGTAGTAGGCAACAGGAACCAGCAGAAAGCTTGATGCTGACTTGCAGAGGAAAACTCCATCCAGTCACCAGTTTACAACTGAGTATGAAAAAGACTGGTCTTCAAAAGGATAAAAAGGAACATTAGGTTAGAAGGGGAGAGTATGTCTAGCCAATCACTTAGACCTATGGCAAGCTACCCAACTGCTAGTCCTTATTTGTAGATATAAGTTGTGTGTGTATGTATATATATATATGTGTGTGTGTGTGTGTGTGTGTGTGTAGGTATATATATATATATATATATATATATATATATATAAATGTAATTCTGTATACATGTACATGCCAAGAAAATGCCAGTGCTAATTCAAGGCACCTAGAGAAAAAGACTGGATTTCTGTTTTTTTAAAAGGAGTTTGACCATCTTTTGACCTGCAGGTCAGCTGCTTGCCAGGAATTCAAATTTCATTCCCAGGTTTTTTAACAGAGATATGCCAAAATCCATGTATAGGTCATAAAACCATGTACTCAGGAGCAGAATGCTTTTGATTCAAGGCTGTTATAATATGCTACATTTGATGAGGTAACAGGAAAGAAACATGCTTCCTAGAAAAGCTGTGTGAATTCTTAATACCCTAATGCCAATGGTGTTACTGTGGGACCCCGACACATCAAAGGATAGCTAGAAAGTGGGTTGTAAGGAAACAAAAATAGTGCCATCTATTGGCCTAAATGTGGTATTTTTACTCACTATTTCCAGAGCTGAAACAGCGGTGTAAAAAGCCCCAACTCGGGGCATTTGGACACACTTTTCATCTGGACTTCACCTGACATACAGGAAGCCAAACTGCTGAGACACAGTGGCTGCCAGCACACACATTTCCTCTGGACATTCTCCGTTTTTCCATTTTATTTCTGTATACTGTAACCCAAATTAGTATATTCTCGTTAGTTGTAATTGTATTTAAGTATTTTAGTAAAAGCATTTGTTTTCCTAAAGACTGTCTGCCCGAGCGATATTTATCTATATTCATGTGTGAAGTATGGAACAGTATTAATAATCTGTGACAACTGTTATTCGCTTAAAAGTGTCGCCATAAGCAAGCAAATTGAGTAAAAGGGTCTGTAAGGGATCTGGAAGACTAGGGAGAATAGCAGAGTCCGCAGGGATTTTGAACCAGGCTGTTGCATATCCTGTAGGGAGAAGGCTAAATCAGATTTTACACTGCTACCTTGAAGAAAGTGTGATGCCTGGGTCTTCCTCCTTTGTGTAATATCCAAGGAAGAGTTCATATTTGGCCACAAGACTTGAGACTAGTATTGTGGCCTTATCCAGAGTTAGAGGGACGTCCTGGGTCCTTGTGGCAGAGGTGCAGTCGTGACCTCAGCGAGCATTCTAAAAGCACGAGGGTATGAGTACCCCTGTCATAGATTGAACTTAAGGGTGGGCTTTGTGAGCTGAGTGAGCTTGACCCCCAGAAGGGGCTTTTCCAGCACCTAACATATGACTCCACATGGATTGTTTGTGTAACAGTAGATCTTTGGGAATATCTCTGTCATCAGGTCACACCTATGGAACTTAGCTGTCGGGCACTAGGATCACACTGAAACTTTTCTGCAGCAGTCTAGCAGGGGCTGCCCACTCTGACATCACAGCCCTGTATAAGCGTGGACGGCCCTGCTCCCCTCCTCAGTTCTTTCCTGCCGTCGACCATTTACTCACAGACTCTGTGGAAGCTTTGTCGCTCAAGTCGATCGCCAACATTTTTCTTACCTTTTCTTTTGTTGCAACCTTCAGATCACTTTATTTTAAAGTGATTCTTTTTAATTTTTTATAAATACTCAGGGCAAACACTCTCTGGGATAAGGACCAGCCTAAGTACCATCCCCCCATCACGACAACTATCCCCGATCCCTGTTGGATTCTTCCTCCTCTTCTGGGATTGCACCATCGAACACTTCAGCTTCAACACCTTTCTCTATACATTCCTTTGCTCCTATCAGGCCCCTCATGGAAAGTTCTCAGAGCCTTCTCAGGGCGGTGGAGGGGTCACCAGCCTCTGGGTCATCAGCCCCAGCCCCGCCGTCACAACTTTTTGAACCTCGAGGTACACAGGCGTTGGGCACCACCACCTCTACTTCGGCTAGTGGTGGTTTGTTGGAACTGGGCTTTTCACACTCTCTGTTGATACCTGTGTCAATGGCACTTCCTTTCCCTACCATCGACCTTAATGCGATTCTCACTTCTATAACCTCAGCTCTCATATAACAGTTTGTCCCACAGTCTGGACTATTGCCGCCCTTGCCATCGGGTGCTGCGTTGGTGTCTACGCCAGTTCGACCTGTCCACCCTGCACCCTCTAGAGAGCTGTTGGAACTTTGACAGTCAGTCTCAGCTGCTGAACAGGCAGATGTAGAAGAGCAATATCACTCTGATCTCATCCTCCGTGATGAAGGGGAAGATGCCAAGGTTGACTCCTCTGACAGGTCTACTGTCTCCTCCAGGAGTGAAGACTTGGTCAAACACACCCCAAGGTGCCCCCCCAAGGACCTCTTCTTGTTTAATTTTATGAAACGGCTCTCCTCCACCATGGGGTTCCAGACTGAGAAGGAGGACATCACAAGGAGGGACCAAGTGGATTTCTTGGAGATTCCAGAATCCCCACCTAAGGTTATTTCTCCTCTGCTTCCAATACTGCAGGATGCTTATAATGCTGCCTGGCATAGGCCCAGCTTGGTGTCTGTCATGCCCAGAAAGAAAAAATTACTCACCTTAGTAATGTTGTTTCTTCTAATGGAGTCTTGCTATATTATGACAATTGCAGTTTGTCCCACCATTAGAACTGCTCCGGAGGTGAAAGAGTTAACTCCCATTCTAAGAATGGAACTTGGAGCATGAGCTCGGTTAGAGAAGCTCTGTCTGGGTTATTTCAAACCCAAACTGTCAGATCTTTTACGAGCAAAAACTCACTAAGGTCTGTGTGGAAGCTGTAACTCTACACTAGCCAACTGGCTACCCAAATATTAACACCTATTGCTGGTCCCAACACAAAGACTCAAGTCAGGGGACCAGAAGTAATAATATAATATAAAATAAAAACACCACACCCCATAAAACCCCAAGAAGGGGTGGAAAACATATAATGGGCATAACTAGTGCCCACACTAGGCTGCCCACCCCATACCCAAGTAGAAGTTCTGAGAGGGGCAGGCTGGGGGGGAGGTCATAATATAGCAAGACTCCATTAGAAGAAACAACATTACTAAGGTGAGTAATTTTTTCTTCAAACAACATGAAGTCTTGCTATATTATGACAATTGCAGACTACACAGCAGTACTTCCATGGAGGAGGGACAGACCCTATTTAGGGAATAGGCTCTGAAGCACAGCTGTGCCAAACCGAGCATCTCTCCTGGCCTGGACATCCCGGGAGTAATGCTTGGTGAAAGTGTGTACCGTTTTCCAGGTAGCAGCTTGACATATCTCTAAGATAGGGATGTCTCTGGCAGCAGCTAGAGACGCGGCTGTACCTCTGGTAGAATGAGCCCTCAGGCCAGAGGGGGGAACTCTCCCCAGTTTCTGATAACAAAATTGGATACAAGAGACAATCCACCTGGCAATTGATCTCTTAGTGGCAGGTCTCCCTCTTCCGACCTCACTGTAAGTGAGAAAAAGTTGGAGGGATTCGAACCTGTGACCCTTGGTACGTTCTATATAGTAACTTAGGGCCCTCTTAACATCTAAACTGTGCAATCTCCTCTCACCAGAGGAAGAATGTTCAGTGAAAAACACTGGAAGGGAGATAGACTGGTTAAGATGGAAATCTGAAACCACCTTAGGCAAAAACTTCCTGTTAGTCCTGAGGACTACCTTATCCCTGTGGAAAGAAATAAAGTCAGTTTCTACTAACAAGGCTTGCAACTCACTTATGCGCCTGGCAGAAGTGATAGCCACTAGGAAAACAGTTTTCCAAGTTAAGTACTTAAGCTCTGCAGAAGACAGAGGTTCAAAAGGGGGTTGCACTAACTGGGCAATGCAAAATTGTCAGGCAGGGGCCGGATCCCTAAAAGGTGGATTAGTATGAAGTAATCCCTTAAAAAACTTGGAAAATACAGGGTGAGCGGAAAGAGAGGAGGGCTTTCCTGCTGAAACAAAAGCAGAGACAGCTGCCAAATGTACTTTCAGGGTAGCTGGTCTCAGGCCCAAAGAATTAAGATGGACCATATAGTCCAAAACAATGGGCAAATCAGCAGATTCTGGGAAATGTGTTTCAGTACACCAAATGGAAAAACCTTTTCCACTTAGAATTATAAGTAGCCCTAGTGGAAGGCTTCCTAGAAGCCTTTAGGATTTCAAGAACACCCTGAGAAAGGTGTAGGTCAGCAAATTCTAACCCTCAAGAGCCAGGCCTTGAGGTTGAGGGATTTGAGGTTCGGATACCAAACTCTCCCTGGGCACAGGTTAACAGGTTGTGATTCCTGGGGAGACACAGGGGAGGATGGACTGTTAGGGACAGAAGGAGTGGGTACCATGGCTGCCTGGCCCAATCTGGGGCAATCAGAATCACCCTGCAAGGCTGGGATCTGATTTTGACTAGCACCTTGAATAGGAGAGGGAAGGGGGGAAGGCATAAAGAAACTTCCCTTCCCAATCTAGAAGAAAGGCATCCAGGGGGACTGAGCCCAACACTGGGGGCCTGCAACAGAAAAGTGGAAGTTGGTGATTGGGGCTGCAAAAAGATCTATCTGAGGGGTGCCCCATCTGGCAAAAACTATTCCCAGTACTTGAGGATCCAGAGACCATTCGTGATGGCCCTGGGAAATCCTGCTGAGAGCATCTGCTAGGACATTGTCCTTTCCTGGAAGATGAACTGCTATGAGAGAAGTGTTCAGGGAATAGGCCAGAGACCACAACTTCGTTGCCTCGGTGCACAAGGCCGAAGACCGAGTGCCCCCGCTTGTTGATGTACCACATTGTTGTGGTGTTGTCTGTTCTGACTTGTACCACTTTGTTCTGAACAGACGCAGAAAACACTTGAAGTGCTAAAAAGACAGCTCTGAGTTCCAGCAAATTGATGTGGAGCAGAGATTCCTGAGGGGACCACACTCCCTGAGTGGAGAGGTCGCCCATGTGGGCTCCCCCACCCCAGGAGGGAAGCATCTGTAGTGAGGGTCAAGGAGTGAGACAGAGGAATGAAGGGGACCCCAGTCTTAAATTGCTCTGATCCTGCCACCACTGGAGGCCTGGATCAGGGTCTGGTCACTGGGACCAACTTGGAAGGGGTCTCTTTTCTGAGACCAAAAGGCTCTCAAGTGAAACTGAATGTCCCTCATCTGAAATCTTGCTCCTTGCACTACGGCTGTGGATGCAGCCATGTGCCCCAGGAGCTGCAAAAAGTGTCTTGCTGGTCGAGAGACCTGCAGAGTGAAGGAGGAGGCCAGAGCCACCAAGTTCCTTACCCTCTCTAAGGGTAGGAAGGCTCTGGCCTGCTTTGTGTCCAATTCTGCACCTATGAAGGTGAGCACCTGAACTGGTTCCAGAACTGATTTTGGAAGATTTAGCAAGAAGCCCAGGGAGGTGAGCAGCTGCTGGGTAACTTGCAGGTGAGATTTTACCTGTTCTGGGGACTGGCCTACAATGAGCCAGTCGTCCAGATAGGGAAAGACAACAATCCTTTGCCTCCTTAAATGAGCAACTGCTACTGCCAGACATTTTGTGAATACCCTTGGGGAGAGGTGAGGCCGAAGGGCATTGCTCTGAACTGGTAGTGACCTGAGGGCAGTTCGAATCTGAGGTACTTCGGTGGGAGCTTCTGATTAGGACGTGAAAATAGGCATCCTTGAGGTCAGGGAGGCTAGCCAGTCCCTGGCCTTAGGGTAAAATCATTGCCAGAGTTACCATTCTGAACTTTGGTTTCAAAGGTGTTTGTTCAGATATCTGAGGTCTAAAATGGGCCCCATTCTCCTGTCTTTTTGGGGTAAGAAATATCTGGAGTACAGACCCTTGCCCTGGTGTAGGGAGAAACCCTTTCTACAGCTCTGAGAGCCAGGAGGGTTGAGACTTCTGTTTCTAGAGTAAAGGTCTCTAAAGAGTTTGCAGGTGGGAAAGATCTGATTCTCATCTTTGGGAACTTTTTGAAGCTGAGAACCAGACCCTGGCTTACTACTTCCAGGACCCACTTGTCTGAAGTTAGAGACACCCAGTTCTGAATGAAGTAAGCCAACCTGCCTACGGGTAAAGGAGAATCGGCCCTGGGCACCCCATCAGGGTGTCTGTTTGGCAGGTGCTTTAGGCTGAGAGGTGGGAGCTGGCCTGCCCACACCCCGTCTGCCTCTGCCTCTGAAGAAGCCCCTCTGAGCATAAGCAGAGGAGGCCTGGGTTTGGTAAAAAGGCCTGTGAAAAGGCCTACCCCTACCCCTAGGGGTCTGCCTCTGAGGAGTGGCTTGCCGCTCCTTGGCTTGGGCACTCTTATAGGTAGTCCTATATTCATCCATTTTCTTCATATAATTCTCTGTCTGCTCCCCAAACAGAGAATTTCCCACCAGGAAAATCCATAGCCTTAGTCTGGGTATCCTGTGACAAGCTAGTACACCTGAGCCAGGCCAACCTCACAGCTACAGGCGTAGCCATGACTCTAGAGGATACATCATTAAAAGCCACAGCAGCATGAAACTGCACCTTGGATGCCTCAATGCCATCAGCAGCCACCTGTTCCAGCTCATTAGCAAGCTGGCCAGAGGCCTGTTTGGCCAAAACCATGACAGTGTCCCATCTAGATTTTTGATACCTTGCTACATAAGCCATGTAATTTGCTTGCCTGAGTCCCAAGGATGCTGCCATGTATTGTTTTAGCCATGGCATCAATCTTCCTGGAATCCTTGTCAGGAGGATGTGAAGCCAGGGGAATATTAGCTTTATCACAGGCTGCAGCCTGAACCACCCCAACATGACTGCATTGCTGTGAAAGGAATTCTGTGTCAGGACCTGACAGTGTGTACCTCCTGTCCATCTTTTTATCCACAGGAGGCACAGAATTAGGAGTTTTTAAAATTTTTATTGTTTGTTTCCTAAATGATTTATGCAAAGGAATAGACAATCTCCTAGACTCTGGTATATCCATCATTTCTACAAAATCAGGTTCCTCTTGCTCATCCACAGCTTCCTCCAATGGGAGCTGGAGGGTTTCAGCAACTTTTTTGTAAAACATAAAGTGAGAGGGGGTCTCAGAAAGCATAGGGGGAGATTCTAAAGGTCTGTCTGGGGAGATATCCGGTTCAATGGGCACACCCAGACCCTCCAAGTCACATTCATGCTGTTCATAATCATCCTCCCCCTCCTCTGGTTCATAAAACTCCTCAACATCATATTCCTGAACCGGTGGAACCGACCGAACCGACCTTTTACCAGACAGTGGCGGTTCGGACGGAACCGGAGAAAGTGACTGGACAATCTGAATAGCTCTTGCTATCTCTGCAGCAGTTGGAGAAGGAATTTTGGGCTCCACACCTGCTGATTTTCTTGTTTTCTTTACTGGAACTGGCTCATCCGAGCCAGCTTTGCGTTTGGCCGAGGAAGTCTCGCCCTGGTCAGAGGGCACTCCCTCCGGTTCGGTTGGCACCGAACCGGGCTGGCCATCCAGGTCAGCGGACTTTTTGGCCTCTCGTTCCCTGAGCCTGCCAACTCTCTTATCCAGGGTGGCTGCAGGTAAATTTTTACAAATCTGGCAGTCTGAATTGAGGTGGTCAAACCCCAGACAATATACACATGTGGTGTGTGGGTCAGCCTTGGCAAAGACTTCCCCACAAGCATCACAGTGTTGAAACCCAGTGGGCCCGATTTTTCTTTTGGGTTTCTTAGACATAATGCCAGCCTAACCAAAAACTTGCCCTTTAACGGCAGTGCCAGGCAAGACACCCTTTATCGGTTCCTATCCGTATTTCACGGTCTTGGAAAACCGTAATGAATTCCGTTTTTAGAACCGATAAGAACCGGAACCGCACTCTAAAACCTCCAATTTTTGTAACTTCAAGTTTTAAAGCAAGCTGATCGGTTCAAAACCGACCGATAACATTACAAGTTCCACACAGAAATTAAACTGAAATTACTTACGATACCACAGACAGAGCTTGAACCGATCGGTTTTGCGGTTAAATAATAATATTCTCGGTTGATTTGAACCGAGAAAACACTGTTTAAACTGAGAAATGAACCGAGCAGTAGGAGAAATCTCCGGAGCGACTGTTCAGTGAGGCGGAGTAAAGAATCTGACAGTTTGGGTTTGAAATAACCCAGACAGAGCTTCTCTAACCGAGCTCGTGCTCTAAGTTCCATTCTTAGAATGGGAGTTAACTCTTTCACCTCCGGAGCAGTTCTAATGGTGGGACAAACTGCAATTGTCATAATATAGCAAGACTTCATGTTGTTTGAAGGCTAAGTTTTACCAGGTGCCCTTGGGGCTGCCTTTCTTTGAAACAACATGAAGTTTTGCTGTATCCTGACTATTGCAGTTAGCTCCAGCACTTGAACTGCCTCGGAGAGAGAAGGGTTAAAATTCTATGCAAGGCATAGAATGTTGAGCTCGAGCTCAGTTGAAAACTGTCTGCAGCACTTTGAAACCCAACCGTCAGATTCTTTACTCCGCCTAACCGAACAGTCACTCCAGAGATTTTCTTCTTTGCTCAGTTCAAAAAGACGGTTAAAGTTTTCGGTTAGTCCAAAATTATTCCGCAATTAGTTCCGCTTTGTCGGTTCAGGACTCTGTCTGCGATACTGTAAGTAGGTAGTTATTTTGTGGAAATTGTAAAAACTGTGTTTTCAAACAACATGAAGTCTTGCTGTTTTCTGACAATTTGCAGTTAACTCCAGCTCTTGAACTGCCCCGGAGAGTGACAGGTTAAAATTCTATGCCAGGCATAGAACGTTGGGCTCGAGCTCGGTTGAAAATTCTGTCTGTGTCCTTTTGAAACCAAACCGTCAGATTCTTTACTCTGCCTCACTGAACAGTCGCTCTGGAGATTTCTCCTTCTGCTCGGTTCAAACGCAAAGTGTCAGTTTTAGTCTGATGTTTCGTTCCGTTTTTGGCTCGAGACTCTGTCTGTGGTACCGTAAGTACTTAGATTAACTGTGTGGGAATTATAAATTTGTTTGATCGGTTCGGCTGAACCGATCCTGTAGTAAAATCCTTGTGTGTATATATAAAAAAAAAAAAGTGTGTGGTTACCGGTCCATATCAGTTTTAAAAAAAACGTGATTTGAACCTTTTTTTTCCATCACCCGTGACATGGTGAGAAACCGATAGGGGAGTCTTGTCTGCTGGTTGCCATATAAAGGGTAAGTTGGTTAGGTTGGCCATGTCTGAGAAACCCAAGAAAAAGGAAAAATGGGCCCACTGGGTTTCAACACTGCAGTGTGTGTGGGGAGGTCTTTGCTAAGGCTGATCCCCACACCACCTGTGTTTACTGTCTGGAGTTTGACCACCTCGATTCAGACTGCCAAATTTGCAAAAATGTCCCCACGTCTACCCTGGAAAAAAGGTTAGGTAGACTTAGGGATAAGGAGGCCGAGAAATCCTACTGAACCAGAAAGAGTGCCCTCTGACCAGGGCAATACTTCTTCAGGCTAGAGGAGAGCCGATCCTGAGGGATTGGTTCCTACAAAGAGAAAACGAAAGGATAAATCAGCCAGTTCAGATCCAGAACTGCATGTTCCGACCGCCGAAGAAATGGCCAAAGCGATTCGGATTGTGGAATCGCTTCATCCAGTTCTGAGCGATCCAGCGCCTTCTGGCAGGGGTTCGGTTCGGTCGGTTCCCCCAATTCAGGATTATTTCCCTGAAGATTTTTACGAACCAGAGTTTGATGAGGAGGGGGAATTTGAAGAGGATGATTATGACTATGAAAGTCTGGATGTGCCTGTGGAGCAGGACATCTCCCCAGACAGAACTTCTGGTGTTTCCCCTCCTAGGTTTTCTGAGTCCCCTTCCCACTTTCTGTTCTACAGAAAAGTGGCTCAAACCCTCCAGCTTCCTAGTGAGGAGGCTATAGAGGATCAAGAGGAGCCTGACTACATAGAGATGATGGACATCCCAGAGTCTAAGATACTTTCTATTCCCCTTCATAGGTCATTTGGGAAACAAACAAACAATTCTTAGGTCTCCCAACTCTGTACCTCCTGTTGACAAGAGAATGGACAAGAGGTACACCTTGTCAGGCTTAGATATGGAATTTCTTTATCAGCAATGCAGCCATGTTAGGGTAGTGCAGGCTGCTGCCTGTGACAAGGCAAACATCCCCTTGGCTTCACACCCCCCAGACAAAGATTCCAGGAAGATGCCATGGCAAAGAAACAGTACTTGGCATCATCTTTGGGACTCGGGCAGGTTAACTATATGGCCTGTACAGCCAGGTACCAGAAGTCCAGGTGGGACACTGTTCTGGCACTGGCTAAACAGGCCTCCCCCAGCTAGCCAAGGAGCTGGAGCAGGTGGCTGCTGATGGGATTGAGGCATCAAAGGTGCAATTTCATGCTGCTGTGAACTCCAATGATGTGTCAAGAGTCATGGCTACATCTGTGACTCTTCGGAGAATGACTTGGTTCAGATGTACTAGCCTTTCGCAGGACACCCAGGCTAAGGCCATGGATTTCCCTGTAGTGTGCAATTCTCTGGGGAGCAGACAGAGAATTACATGCAGAAAATGGACACGTATGGGACCACTTATAGGAGTGCCCAGGCCAAGGAGAGGCAGGCAACTCCTCAAAAGCAGCAAGCTACGGGCAGGGGCAGGCCTTTTCACCAAGCGCAGGCCTCTTCTTCCTTTTCTCAGAGGGGGTTCTTCAGAGGGAGGGGCAGAAGGGGGATGAGCAGGGCTGCATCCACCCCTCAGCCTAAGGCTCCTGCCAAGCAGACACCCTGATGTTTCAGCCCGGGTCGACTCCCCCATTCCGGTAGGAGGCAGGCTGGCTTACTTTTTCCAGGACTGGATGTCTGTTACCTCAGACAAGTGGGTCCTAGAGGTTGTAAGCCAGGGGCTGGTTCTCAGTTTCAAAAATTTTCCGAAACTGAGACCCCGATCCTTTCCACCTGCAAATATTTCAGAAACCCTTGCTCTAGAGGCAAAGGTTTCATCTCTACTGGCCTTAAAGGCCATAGAGAGAGTTCCTACTCTATACAGGGGCAAAGTTCTGTACTCCAGGTACTTTCTTACCCCAAAAAAGACAGTGAGTGGCGACCCATCCTAGATCTAAGATACCTAAACAAGCACCTAATAAAGCCAAAATTCAAAATGGTGACTCTGGGAACAATTCTTCCCTCTCTGAGGCCAGGGGATTGGCTAGCCTCTCTGGACTTCAAGGATGCCTATTTTCACATTCCCATCAGGTGCTCCCACAGAAAGTACCTCAGGTTCGAATTGCCCTCAGGCCATTATCAGTTCAGAGCAATGCCCTTCGGTCTAACCTCAGCTCCAAGGGTGTTTACAAAGTGCCTAGCAGTAGTGTTGGCCTTTTTAAGAAGGAAAAGGATTTCTATTTCTCCATATCTGGACGATTGGCTTCTGGTGGGCCAGTCTCCAGACCAAGTCAAGTCAGATCTGCAGGTCACCCAGCAAGTTCTCACTTCCCTAGGGTTCCTTCTCTGTCTTCCCAAGTCAGTTCTCGAACCAGTACAGCTTCTCACTTTTATAGGAGCAGAGCTACACACCCTCAAGGCAAGAGCCTTCCTTCCTTTGAAAAGGGCAAAAGCCATCTCTCAGCTGGCCTCTTCCTTTCTCCCTCTGGTTTCTCAACCATTAAGGCATTTTCTGCAGCTTCTGGGCCACATGGCAGCTTCCACAGCAGTGATCCAAGGGGCCAGGTTTCAGATGAGGGACATTCATTTCCATCTGAGAACCTTTTGGTCCCAAAGGAAAGATCCTCTTACCAAGCTAGTTCCTGTTACTCAGACCTTAATTCAGGCCCTTCAGTGGTCGCAGGACCTGGACAATCTGAGGCAAGGTGTTCCATTTGTCTCTCAGACTCACTCTGTGGTTCTTACCACAGATGCTTCCCTTTTGGGGTGGGGAGCCCATCTGGGGGCTCTCACGGCCCAGGGACTGTGGTCCTCTCAGGAATCCTTTCTTCACATCAACCTCCTGGAGCTCAGGGCAGTACTTCTTGCCCTACAAGTTTTCTCTCAGTCAGTACAGAACAAGGTGGTTCAGGTTAGGATGGACAGCACTACCAACATGTGGCATATCAACAAGCAGGGAGGCACTCAGTCCATGGCCTTGTGCATGGAGGCTATGAAAGTATGGTCCCTGGCTTATTCCCTGCAGACCTCTCTAGTGGCGGTCCACCTCCCAGGAAAGGACAATGTGATAGCAGATGCATTGAGCAGGATTTCCCAGGGCCACCACGAATGGTCTCTGGATCCTTTGGTGTTGAAGGTGATCTTCTCAAGGTGGGGCACTCCGGAGATAGATCTCTTTGCAGCCCCAGACAATCACCAACTTCCTCTGTTTGTTGCAGACCCCCAGTCTTGGGCTCAGTCCCTCTGGATGCTCTGATTTTGAACTGGGAATGGACATTTCTATATGCCTTCCCTCCTTTTCCTCTGTTGTTCAAGGTTCTATTCAAGGTAAGGTCACAACCATGCAAAGTGATTCTGATTGCTCCAGACTGGGACAGGCAGCCTTAGTACCCACTGTTGCTGTCCTTAGCAGTCCATCTTCCCCTGTCTCTTCCCAGGAATTACAATCTGCTAACCTCCTCTCGGGGGGGATTTGCTACCCCAGTCTCCAGTCACTCAATCTCAAGGCATGGCTCTTGAAAACTTAAAGTAGGCAGATTTACACCTGTCCCAAGGGGTTCCGGATATGTTCAAGGTTTCTCGAAAGCCTACCACAAGAGAAACCTACAACTCCAAATGGAAAAGGTTCAGTATTTGGTGTTCCAAGAAGCACGTTTCCCCAGACACTGCTGAGTTGTCTACAGTTCTGGATTACATGGTTTACCTTAATGGCCTAGGCCTCAAACCAGCTACTCTCCAAGTTCATTTGTCAGCTATTTCTGCTTTCCTGTCAGTGGGGAAATCTTGCTGTCTGTCATCTCACCCTGTATTCTGTATATTTTTCAAATGATTGCTTCATACCAATCCCCCTTTTAGGGAACCTGCTCCTGCCTGGGACTTGAATATTTGTATTGCTCAGCTGATGCAATCCCCCCCTTCAAGCCTATGTCCTCAGCAGAGCTCAAGTACTTGACTTGGAAAACTGTGTTTTTGGTTGCTGTTACTTCTGCCAGGCGTATCAGTGAATTGCAAGCCCTGTCAGTGGAGCCTGACTTCATTTGTTTCCATAGAGATAAGGTGGTCCTTAGAACCAATAGAAGGTTCCTACCTAAAGTGGTTTCTGATTTCCACTTAAACCAATCTATGCCTTTTCCTGTGTTCTTCACTGATCACACCTCCTCAGGGGAACGGAGGCCACACAGTTTAGATGTTAAAAGGCCCTTAGTTACTACATAGAACGTGCAAAGAGTAACAGGTTTGACTCCCTCCAGTTCCTTACTTATGGGGAAGTAGGTAAGGGAAAACCTGCCACCAAGAGAACCACTGCCAGGTGGATTGTGTCCTGTATTCATTTCTGCTATGAAAAACTGCACCCTCAGGCCTGAGGGCTTATTCCACCAGAGGTACAGCTGCATCTCTGGCTGCAGCTAGGGATATTCCCTTGTTAGAAATCTGTCAAGCAGCCACCTGGAAAACAGTTCATACCTTCACCAAGCATTACCCTCTGGATACCCAGGCTACGAGTGATGCTAGGTTTGGCACAGCAGTACTTCAGAGCCTATTCCCAAAGTAGGTTCTGTCCCTCCTCCTTGGAGGTACTGCTTGGTAGTCTGCAAATTGGCAGAATACAGCAAGACTTCATGTTGTTTGAAGAAAAAAATTACTCACCGTAGTAATTGTGTTTCTTCTAATGGAGTCTTGCTGTATTCTGACCTCCCTCCCTCCCTGCCTTCCTTCTCAGAACCTGTTTTGGGAAGTGGGTGGGCATGTGTAGTGTTGCACCTCAGGGGTGTCTTTAGACCACTCCTGTTGTGTTGGGTGCTTTGTATTTGTTTAATTAAGAGTTTTTAGTTCTTATTACCTGGTTTTTGTTCTTTGGGTTTCTTGACTTGAGTCTTTTAGGGAATCCAAAGTCTTTGTTGCCAGTTGGCTAGTAGTTTTTACAATTTTCACATCATATAGTCAGTGAGTTTAGCTCGTAAGAATCTGACGGTTTGGTTTCAAAAGGACACAGAGTTTTCAGCCGAGCTTGAACCCAACGTTCTATGGCTGGCATAGAATTTTAACCCTTCACTCTCCGGGCCAGTTCAAGAGCTGGAGCTAACTGCAAATTGTCAAAATGCAGCAAGACTCCATTAGAAGAAACACAATTACTAAGGTAAGTAATTTCTTCTTTCGGTCGGTTCAGCTGAACCGATTCTTTAGTAGATCTTTTGTGGAAAATTTTAGTGTGTGGTTACCAGTCCGTATCGGTTTTAAAAAATTAAAACGTGATTTGAACGTTTTTTTCCAACACCCGTAACGTGATGAGAAACCGATAGGGGAGTCTTGCCTGGTGGTTGCCGAATAACGGGTAAGTTTGTTAGGTTGCCATATCTAAGAAACCCAAGAAAAAAACTGGGCCCACTAGGTTTCAACACTGCAGTGTGTGTGTGTGGGGAGGTCTTTGCTAAGGCCGATCCCCACACCACTTGTGTTTACTGTCTGGGATTTGACCACCTCGATTCAGACTGCCAAATTTGCAAGAATTTCCCTAAGTCTACCCTGAAAAAAGGTTAGGTAGACTTAGAGATAAGGAGGCAAATACGCTGATCCGGAAAGCCAGCCCAGTTCGGTTCCCACCGAACCAGAAAGAGTGCCCTCTGACCAGGGCGATACTTCGGGCAAGAGGAGAGCCGATCCTGAGGGATCGGTTCCTACAAAAAGAAAGTCCAAAGATAAATCGTCCAGTTCGGATCCAGACTTTCATGTTCCAACCAACGAAGAGATAGCCAGAGCGATTCGGATTGTTGAATCGCTTCGTCCGGTTACGACCGATCCGGCGCCTTCTGGCAGGGGCTCGGTTCAGTCGGTGCCCCCGGTTCAAGATTATTCCCCTGAAAACTATTACGAACCGGAGTTTGAAGAGGAGGGGGAATTTGAAGAGAATGGTGATGATGAAGGTCTGGATGTTCCTGTGGAACCAGACATCTCCCCAGACAGACCTTCTGGTGTTTCCCCTCCTAGGCTTTCTGAGTCCCCTCACCACTATCTGTTTTACAGAAAGGTGGCTGAAACCCTTCAGCTTCCCATGAAGGAGGCTGTGGAGGATCAGAAGGAGCTTGATTTTGTTGAGATGATGGACATCCCAGAGTCTAAGAGACTGTTCCCCTCCATAAGTCCTTTGGGAAACAGACACAAAAAATTCTAAGGTCTCCTAACTCTGTACCTCCTGTTGACAGAAGAATGGACAAGAGGTACACCTTATCAGGCTCGGATACAGAGTTTTTCAATCAGCAATGCAGCCATGTTGGGGTAAGGCAAATATTCCCTTGGCTTCACACCCCCCAGACAAAGACTCCAGGAAGATAGATGCCATGGCAAAGAAACAGTACTTGGCATCATCTTTGGGACTCAGGCAGGCTAACTATATGGCCTATACAGCCAGGTACCAAAAGTTCAGGTGGGACACTATACTGGCACTGGCTAAGCAGGCTTCCCCCCAGCTAGCCAAGGAGCTGGAGCAGGTGGCTGCTGATGGGATTGAGGCATCAAAGGTGCAATTTCATGCTGCTGTGGACTCCAATGATGTGTCATCAAGAGTCATGGCTACATCTGTGGCTCTTCGGAGGATGGCTTGGCTCAGATGTACTAGTCTTTCACAGGACACCCAGGCTAAGGCCATGGATTTCCCTGTGGTGAGTAATTCTCTGGGGAGCAGAGAATTACATGAAGAAAATGGATGAGTACAGGACCACTTGTAGGAGTGCCCAGGCCAAGGAGAGGCAGGCAGCTCCTCAAAGAAAGCAAGCTAGGGGCAGGGGCAGGCCTTTTCACAGGCCTTTCTACCAAGTGCAGGCCTCTTCTCCCTTTTCTCAGAGGGGGTTCTTTAGAGGGAGAGGCAGAAGGGGGATGAGCAGGGCTGCATCCACCCCTCAGCCTAAGGCTCCTACCAAGCAGACACCCTGATGTGTCAGCCCGGGTCGACTCCCCCATTCTGGTAGGAGACAGGCTGGCTTACTTTCTCCAGGACTGGATGTCTTTTACCTCAGACAAATGGGTCCTGGAGGTAGTAAGCCAGGGACTGGTACTCAGTTTCAAAATTTTTCCGAAAATGAGACCCAGATCTTTTCCATCTGCAAATATATCAGAAACCCTTGCTCTAGAGGCAGATGTTTCATCTCTACTTGCCTTAACAGCCATAGAGTTCCTACCCCATACAGGGGCAAAGGTCTGTATTCCAGGTACTTCTTTACCCCAAAGAAAGACAGGGGAGTGGCGACCCATCCTAGATTTGAGATACCTGAACAAACATCTTTTAAACTAGGACTAGGTGGGCCAAGTGGTCCTTATCTGCCATCAAATTCTATGTTTCTAAAGCCAAAATTCAAAATGGTGACTCAGGGAACAATTCTTCCATCTCTAAGGCCAGGAGACTGGCTAGCCTCCCTAGACCTCAAGGATGCCTATTTTCACATTCCCATCAGGTGCTCCCACAGAAAGTGCCTCAGGTTCGAATTGCCCTTAGGTCATTACCAGTTCAAAGCAATGCCCTTTGGCCTAACTTCAGCCCCAAGGGTGTTCACAAAGTGCCTAGCAGTGTAGTGGTGGCCTTTTTAAGAAGAAAAAGGATTTCAATCTTTCCCGATCTGGACAATTGGCTCATTGTGGGCCAGTCCCCAGACCAAATCAAGTCAGATATGCAGGTGACCCAACAAGTTCTCACTTCCCTGGGGTTCCTTCTCAATCTACCCAAGTCGGTTCTTGAGCCTGTACAGCTTCTCACTTTTATAGGAGTAGAGCTGGATACGGTCAAGAGCTTTCCTTCCTCTGGAAAGGGCAACAGCCATTTCAAAGCTGGCCTCTTCCTTCCTCCCTCTGGCCTCTCAACTAGCAAGGCATTTTCTTCAGCTTTTGGGCCACATGGCAGGTTCCACAGCAGTGGTCCAAGGGGTCAGGTTTCAGATGAGGGACATTCAGTTCAATTTGAGGGCTTTTTGGTCCCAAAGGAAAGATACTGTTACCAATCTAGTCCTGGTTACTCAGACCCTTGTCCAGGCCCTTCAGTGGTGGCAGGATCTGGACAATCTGAGGCAGGGAGTTCCATTTGTCACTCAGACTCACTCTGTGGTCCTTGCCACAGATGCGTCCTTATTGGGGTGGGAAGCCCATCTGGGGGCTCTCACAGCCCAGGGACTGTGGTCCCCTCAGGAATCTCTTCTTCATATCAACCTCCTGGAGCTCAGGGCAGTACTCAGAGGCACTCTGTCTACGGCCTTGTGCACAGAAGCCATGAAAATATGGTCCTAGGCTTATTCCCTACAGACCTCTCTGGTAGCAGTCCACCTCCCAGGAAAGGACAATGTGCTAGCAGATGCATTGCACAGGATTTCCCAGGGACATCACAAATGGTCCCTGGACCCTCTGGTGTTGAAAGTGATTTTTTCAAGGTGGGGCACTCCAGAGATAGGTCCTGCAGATAATCAAACAGGGCCATGTTCCAGAACTTCAGGAACAGCCTCAAGATGTTCCAGCAGATCTTCCCTTGTCAATCTTCACCATTCATTACTGCTTGGGTTAGTGCTGGAGGCACGCACCCGCTACGGGAGTTTTTTTTTTTTTTGTTGGAGTCGGCTCCAACGGCGCCGCTTTTGAGCGCGACGTACTGCGTCATGCGCAAGAGGCGGCCATTAGGTGCCATAGACGACGACTATCTCAGTTCTGTTTCTCCCGCTGTCGAGGCTGCACCTGCTGCGCGGTAGTTCCAGTGTTTCTGTGTCAAGACTCCTCATTTCTCTCCAGTGACTCTCGCTTGACGCCGTCTCCCGGTAAGACCGTTCCTTTATTTTCTGTCGATGGCGCAGAGTACTTTATTGCTGTTTTTTTGCCTTATTTAGTTCGCATCATGTCAGATTCGGGGGCAAAACGTAAGTCGAAGGCGGGCCATGCCCCTATGCATCGGTGCTCCTGTGGCCGGCATTTCTCCGTCTCAGACCGTCATGATGTCTGTCTCCGTTGCCTGGGACCCAACCACGATATGGACGCGTGCGACACCTGTTTCTCCATGGACCATCGTGTCTTCGAAGTCCGCGCGTTCAAGATTGGCAAGGCCCCGCCGACCTTCGGGGGACGGCGTCACTCCAGGGATTCCCAGGTAAGGTCTCTAGGCCCTTCCTCCGGGTCCCCTCTCGGGCCTAACTACCGGTCAAAAGTTTTAGAACACCCCCATTTTACCAGTTTTTATTGAAATTTACGCAGCTTAATGTCTCAATGTACTCTGAAATTAAAGCATAGAACAAATAAACAATTGGAGATAAAAAAAAAATCATAGAATCATTTTAACAAAATTTAATCCAAATTTTTGACTCATCAAAGTAGCCACCTTTTGCAGATATACTGTAACCGCCGAACACACTCGTGGCATTCTTCCTACAATGGACATCAAATATTGTTCGAGAAGTTCTTCCCAACACTGTTGCAGAAGTTCCCACAAATGTGTTGCACTTGTAGGTTGCTTTGCTTTCACCTTTCTGTCCAGTTCATCCCAAACCAGCTCAATGGGGTTTAAATCTGGAGACTGTGCTGGCCATTCCATGATTTGAAGCCTACTGTCTTGTTCTTTCCTCAAGGTAGTTCTGACATAGCCTGGAGGTATGTTTTGGGTCATTATCTTGCTGTAGGATGAACCCCTGACCAACTAGGGCGTAGACAGAGGGTATTGCATGGCGCTGCAAAATGCTGTAGTAGCCCTTTTGATTCAGGGTGCCAGTCACTCTGTGCTGTTGTCCTGTGAGCCGCCTATCACACAAGCTGTTGACTCTCAGAAACTTGTCTTCTGATTCTGTTCTGGCTTTGGGTCTGCCAGACCTCTTCCTGTCAGAGTTTCCTCCAGTTTCCAAGTGCCTTTTGATGGTGTAGGAAACTGTACTCACTGACACCTTGGCTTTCTTTGCAATTTCTCTAAAGCAGTTTTTGCTAACGTAAACTTTTTTTTAACCTCTAGCAGTTTACCGCTTACCTTTGTACCATTTCAGGTTATTCACTGGACTGGAATTGCTTAAATTTCAATAAAAGCTGGAAAAATGGGGGTGTTCTAAAACTTTTGACTGGTAGTGTATACGGTCCGTGGAGGAGGAGGCTTCCTCCTCTTCTCCTCTTGCCGAAGAGGAAGCTTCTTTTGCGGTGTCGGAGGAACGTCGTGGTCCCTTCCGGGGCCGCGGTTGGGACACCACCTTGGCAGTCACGTCCTCGGAGGTGCAGGCTCCCCCAGTGTCGAGGCCTGCGCCTGCTGGGCCTAGCACTGGTGGACCCTCGACGCCGCCCTCTGGCGTTGTTTCGGATCTCGGTGCCGCTTGTGATCGAGACGGCATCGTTGGCAGTGCCGCTCTGGCCTTGACGGGCCCAGTTCGCCTCTCTCGGGTGGCACCAGGTTGGGTTCCGATGCGGGGGTGGTGCAGTGGGCCCTAGCCCGGGCGCCCGGCTAGGGGCGGGGCGGGGCCTGGCCAGGTGCCCGGGTGGGCCAAGGTCATCGGCACCGCCTCTGGCACTGGCGCCTGTCGCAGCGCCATTTCTCCGGGACCCCGGGTTGCTAGTATTGTGGTCCAGCTGGTCTCTTCCTCTTTGGAGGTCGATGACTCAGACGCGACCCGCCCTGGCAACCTGACTCTTCGGAGTCGGGGTCCCGGTGGCACGTGGAAGTTAGGTGGCACATGGGCCTCCCGCTGTTCCTGCTGCTGTCCTCCCCTGAGGGCCCTCGGGCTAGGGGTGGTCCTGGGTCCCTGGGGGTGATGGAGTGGGGGCAGAGGGAAGGGCTCTCCCTCCTGGGAGGCTCGTGACAGCTACCCTCCCTGGTGCTGTTGCAGCCACTCAGGGTGGGAGAACGCTGGGGTCGAGGAGGAGGGCGCTCTGAGTCCGAGGGGTCGAGGGGCGGGGTGCAGTCATCGCGGTCTCTGGCGGCTGCCCCTCGAGGTGGCTAGGAGCTGTAGCGCTGGGCCCCTTCTTTCCCTCTTGGACCCCGGGGTCCCCTCCGGTGGCGTTGCTGCGGACTGCGCTTCTGGATCCATGCATTCCCAGGTTCGTCACAGGGGAGGATCCCCTTCTGGGCTCTTCCAGGTTTCGCTTTCCCAGGGTTCCGTTTTGCGACCTGGTCTGTTGTCCGGAATCCCGCCAGCTCAGGCTCCGTTACCCGGAATTCAGAGCCCTAGCAGAGGACATTTGCCTCTTCGTAGGTGCCCATCTCCCGTTTCTCTGCAGCCACCCCCCCGCTCTTCCAGGCCATGTCGGTCCTACGGGCCCGTTATCCTGGGAGCAGTTCAGAGGTTCTGCAGCGGCCTTCCCCTCATATGTCAGGTGTATGAATGAGCGGGTCTTTCGCCTATCCCCACGCCGCAAGAATCTTCTGGACACTCGAGCTCTCCATCATCCTTGTCTCCCTCCTCTGAGGGAGAGGAACCCTCTGCTCATATCTCCTCCGATACTTTCACTGAATATCAGCGATTCCTTTTGAGGATGGTGAGGGATCTTCGAATCTCCTACGTTAGGCGAGACAATACCGAACGGGAGACGCGTGAATTCCTTGGAGAATTCAGTGCCCAGCACCTGGTGGTACCTTCTTGGCCTATCCCCTTCCAGGAGGCATCTATCCATTCCTGGCAGTCGCCAGCCGCCCTTCTCCAGCCCGGCAGACTGTCGACGAAGGTGTTGTGCCCCTTCGGAATCCCTGGGTACTCTCCCCAACCCGCCCTCAGGTTTGGTATACCTGGAGACTCCCTCCAGGCGCCGCCGCCTGGCGCACAACCGTCCACCAGATTCGGATTCCCTACAATTCGACCGGTGGGGGCGAAGAGTGCTCTCTTCCTCTCGTGCGATGGCTTGCATTGCGTCACATCAGGTTCATCACGCTGCCTACAGTAGGCATTTATGGTCGATGCTGTCTCAGCTCTTAGCATCAATGCCTGATACGGAGCAAACCAGACAAGCTATTGCCCTCTCTACTATAGGCGTGGAGCTGGCAAGACACCAAGCAAGGGCATCTCATGACGCCAATGAGGTGGCTTCCAGGCTTGTGGGGACAGCAATCTGCATTAGGTGGACGGCATGGCTTCGTCTATCAAGGCTGTCACCCCTGGCCCGGCGTACGGTGATTCGCCCTGCTTTCCGGGGGACCCGTCTCTTTTCCTCCAGAGCTAGGAGATTACTGCAAGGGCTTCCTCTGTCTCCCCGTCCTCGGGGGGCACCTCCTAGCTCTTCTCCCCCATAGGCTTCTCTTTTGATTAGCCCAGGGTCTTCCCCTTCTGTTTCTCACCAGCAGGAGGCTGGGGTCTTGTTCCCTCAGGGTTCTACCCCCTTTTTTCTAAGGGGGGGCTTGGTACTCACCCAAGCAGTAATGAATGGTGAAGACTGAAAGGGAAGATATGAAAATTACGTACCTACCGTAATTCTTGATCTTCTCTTGTATCTTCACCATTCATTACTGATACCCACCCGCCTTCCCCTCAGTGGCCGCCTTCTGTGGCGTCTCCCCCTCCCGTCTCATTCCTCTTCCTTCCCCTGGCCTTTATGCCAAAAAAAAAAAAAACTTTGTTTTCCATTCTTATGAATGGTTCCCTTTTTCCTCAAGGTAAAGAGGAACGAGTACGGTTGTACTTTTCTCTAATTCTGAGGGAACTCTTTCTGACCGCCCTTAGGGTGCGATTCCTAAATACCTTCTTCAGGTTATGCAGTTTCACAGCCCAAGAGGCCATGCTCTGACTTGGCCTCGGCAAAGTCTAGAATCCTCCTGGCAGGTATTATTTGAGCTCTTCTACCTGCTGATTGAACTTGTCAGCTTTGAGCGTCTGCTTGCCTTGCCTTAGGGGGTTTGATTGAGTTCCACTCTATCTTTCATATAAAACTGCCTTAGAGAAGGCATAGTCTTTCCCATACATTGCTGTGTTAGCACTTAACAAGGTGCTAAGGGACTTAGTCCCCTTCCTGGGTGGGCGCTCTACCCGGAACAGGTTCTGCCCGGGCAGTCTAGGAGCCCTCAGCTAGGATGAAGGGACTTGGCATGTTGAGAGTTCAGAGAATCTACCCTCATTCGGATCTGTTCAGGTGGTTCGGTTGAACCTCCCCTCAGTCCTAGCAACTGGGATTCTTGCTCCCTTGTTACTTCCGAGCCTATAAGCCTCTCAACCAATGCTCGATGGGCACTGTTCTCCCTCTCAACATGCATCTTTTTCTTCTTCTTCTTCTTCTACTTTCTCTTCCTTCTCTCTGTTCCTCCACTAGAGCCGCCCCGGAAAGGAGGCCCTGCGGTCCCTTAGGGTAGGAATTCTCTCTCCTCTGTCTATTCTCTACCGGTTTATTCCTTTTTCAGTTTATATCTTTTCCCTCTTCTGTCCCTCGGCTCTCTTGCCTCGCTTTCCTTTTTCTTACCCTTTATTTTGCCTCTCCGGCTACCAGAACTGAGATAGAGGAGGGGTCTACGGCACCCTAACAGCCGCCCCTCCGCTTGGGGGCCATGATGCGTCGCCGAGGTGGCGCCGTTGGAGCCAAAAAAAAAAAACTCCCGTAGTGGGTGCGCGCCTAACCCGAGCAGTAATGAATGGTGAAGATACAAGAGAAGATCGAGAATTACGGTAGGTACGTAATTTTCATTTCCCACCTCTTATCTTCCGGACTACACAGCGGTGCTCTGGGAGGAGGTGTCTGCCCAGGCAGCAAAGGAACTGAGAGTTCTACCCAGTTCTTCCTGGTTCCCAAAAGAACTGGGGACTTGAGGTTCGTTGTAGACCTCAAGGAGCTGAATCTTTACATCCAATACAGTTCTGGATGGTAATTCTACACAGCCTTCTTCCTCTGCTCAAGCAGTGCAATTGTCTATGTTCCCTGGACATGCAGGATGCCTATCTGCATATCATGGTCCCCCCCAACCCCAGGTGGTATCTATGGTTTCTCTTCCAGGGGGAACATTACCGGTTCAGGGTGTTGCCCTCTGGATCATCCTCTGAACCATGGTATTACCCAAGTGCTTAGCAGCTATAGCAGCAGCCCTCTGGGGTGAAGGCCTTTATGTGTTCCCATATTTGAATGAAAGTCCAATCTAGGGAACTACTGTTACTGATTCTAGAATGCACACTGCAGTTGTTTCAGTCCTTGGGCATCACTGTCAGTTTGCCCACATCTGTACTGACCCCATCCCAACAGTTGCAGTACATAGGTGTGATTCTGAACTCTGCTTAAGGCAAGGCCTTCCTACCTCAAGACAGGGCAAACTGCCTCATGGCTCAGACCCAGGCTGTGGCTCAGTGCCAGTATGTCCCAGCCAGGGAGTTCTTGAGGCTGCTGGGCCTAATCGCTATGGCCATTGTTATGGTCTCTTTGGCCAGGTTACATATAAGGATCCTGCAGTGGACCCTCAGGATCCAGTGGGATCAACACTCCAACTATCTGGATCAGTTAGTTCTTGACTCCTCCACAGTACACAAGGTGCTTCAGTAGTGGATGGATCCAGAAAATCTCTTGAAAGGGTTCCTCTTTCTTATCCCCACCCTCACCATGGATGTTTCAGGTCTGGGTTAAAGAGTGCATCTGGGCCCTTATTAGCCCCATGGGATCTTGTCCGAACGAGAGACATGCCAGCTGGAAGTGTAGGCAGTTCTGTATGCCTTACAGAACCAGCTCTCTCCAGGTCCACTGTTGGTGCAGTCAGACAACCTCAGTGTGGTCAGTTACATCAACAAGCAAGGGGGGGACATATTGCTACCCCCCCCCGAGCCACGTGGTGATGAGGGTCCGGTACTGTGCTCTGGATCAGTCTAGAACTGTCGGCTCCCTATGTGCCAGGCACCCAGAACACCGTGGCGGACAGTCTCAGCTGGTCACAGTCCAAGATGCACAAGTGGGAACTGCTAACCTCCATCGCAGAAGACCTGTTCTACAGGTGGGGTTGTCCAAAATTGGACCTTTTTGCAACCACAATGCAAAACGACTGCGTTTCTGCTCGTTAGATCCAGGGCCTGGAGTTTTCTGGCGAGACGCATTGTCCTTCTCCTGGAAAGGGAGGTATCTTTATGCTTTCTCCTTTCCTCTGATTCAGAGGGTGCTCATCAAACTACAGATGGAGGGTGCCACCCTAATTCTGGTGGCTCCATTCTGGCCTTGTCAGATATGGTTTCCATTACTGCAGCAACTGGCTGTGGAACCTCTCGTACCCTTGCCCCTCTGCAGTGACCAATCGAGCCTGGCACAGGGGACTCTGGTCCATCCAGACCTGAAGTCCCTCTGGCTGCAATCCTGACTGCTAAAGACATAGCCATTGCTCACTTCAGAGTCTTACTGAAGGTGGCCGATGTCCTGGTGGCTGCCAGAAAACCCTCCACCAGAGCCACATTACTCAATGAAGTGGAAGCACTTTGCTATATGGGCCACTTCCCATCACCTGGACCCTTTCACTTGTCCAGTCAACCAAGTTCTAGAGTATCCTGTCCATATCGAATGCAGGACTCCAATAGTCCTCTATTAAGGTGCACCTGTCTACTGTTTCAGCCTTTCATGTGTCTATTGATGGCCGTACTCTGGCCCAATTGGATGTGGCCCATACTTTTTTTTTATACTATTTTTCAGCCCCTTGTCACCACGTCCAGCCCCTCTCTCGGGGCTCCCAATGCACCACCCAAGCTACGCCAAGAGAACCGGGGATCACTCTGTTAATGCCCCGCTCCATCACATCTGGAGGCCCGGATGACCCCCCCAGGTGGAGCGGAGGAGGCCTGCCCTTACCTCCTCCTGAATGCAGGGAGCTGCACCCAGACCGATCCTGCGGTTGCTTGGTGCAGAACCACGCCTGGGCCAGACGTGGGGTCTTTTCCTGTTCTGGTCCCGCCCCTACAGACTTCAGCATGCTAGGAGGATCAGCGAGTCCTCGGCCAGCGCCAGCCCTCCCTAACTGTCCACCTCCTCAGCTGCACCAGCACCACCTGTGGTCACCCAGGTGGTGGCGGTACTACAGTGAGGGAGAGCGACCATTCAGGCCAATCCTTCTCCTCCCCCCGCCCGTCCCTCCGTCGACCCGGGCTCGCTACCAAACCCGGGTTACCGGTGTTGCAAGCGCTACCGCTGCGCCAGCAGACCGGCCAGACCATACTTTTCTGAGAGACATCCTCCACTTGAAGCCTATCTGTAATACAGTCCCAGCTTGGGACCTGAATTTCATGCTCAAGAAGCTGACTCTGCCTCCTTTTGAGCCAGCTGCATCTTGCGAGCTACACTTTGTCGTGGAAAGTGTTATTTTTAGTTGCGATTACTTCTGCTCAAAGAATTTCAGAGCAGCCTGCTTTGATTTCCTCTCTTTGCATACTAATTCTAAGTTTCTTCTTAAGGTGGCGTCTGAATTTACTCTAAATCAGTCTATCCACCTTCCAGTTTATTTTTCAGAACATGCCAATCCAGGGGAAGCATTGCTCCATACTTTGGATGTGTGTAAAATTTTTAGGTACTACAGACACCATACAAAGGACTGCAGAAAGTCCTCTCGAGTTTGTTTCTTTCACCTCTGCCAAAGAGGGTGCTACAGTATCTAAACAGCGCTTTCCAAATGGTTGGCCAAATGTATTACTTTTTGTTTTAGAAAGTATGGTAAGTAACTTCCTGGTGTGGTTCATGGCCATTCAGCTAGAGGCCCGGCTACTTCTGTTGCCTGTTTCAGGAACGTATCAGCTACGGAAATTTGTGCTGCTGCCACTTGGAGTACTGTCCACACATTCACCAAGCACCGCAGTCTGGACATTGCCTTTAGAAGGACGGCAGACTTTGACCTAGCTGTGCTACAAGGCCTTCCTTCTTAGGCTTTTGGCCTCCTGCCACTGAGACTGTTTCGCTGTTCGAACTTCTTGGGATTCGTTCCACAGTTGTGACCTAATGACAGAAATATCCCCAAAGAAGATACAAGTTATGTAAGAACTTACCATAATAGCAGATCTTCAAGGGAATCTGTCAGGTCATGACGTCCTTCCATCCCCCCTTCTCTCTCCAGTTCCACTGTCCTGTTGCTTCACTCTTTTTGCTAGCTGTGCACTTTCTCTCTCTCCTCAGTTTCCTGGTGGGACTCCTTGTTTTTTATGGCTTCCAGCTATGGAAAGAACTGAGGAGAGAGTGGAGCCACCCACACTTATATAGGGCTGTGACATCAGAGTCTGATGTTGCAGTGGGTGGCCCCTGCTAAACAGCTGCAGAAAAGCTTCCATATAATCCTAGTGAATGACCGCTAAGTTCCATAGGTGTGACCTGATGACAGAGATTCCCTCAGAGTTCTACTGTTATGGCAAGTTCTTACGTAACTGTTCTGTTCTCAATGTCACCATCTCGTGGGGGGCTGATGTACCTTATCTGTACCCACTAAACTGAAAAAGTGTCCTTCCCCACTAGCACATGCATGCTGGGCCAGTGCATTATGTAACACTTCATTTTTAGATCTTTAAGGTGTTTACTAATTCGCAGCTTCAATTTTCTGGACATTTTGCCTAACTGTTGTCCCCACATCTTTAAATAACCAAATACACCACACGATTTGATTTACAGTTGAAAAAATGAGCTGATTTACAGTTGAACATGTCATGAATTTTGAAGCTGTGTTCATTCCAAGGGTTTGAAAACCAGTTTCTTTTCAGTATGACATTGCAGAAGCTACACCTACCATGTGCATAGTAACTGCCCTTAGGAAAAGGGACCAGTAACACTTGTCTACCATGTTTTATTATCTAGTGACTTCTGATGGCTGCTGGTAACTTTATCTCCTATGTTTAACCTTTTCCCATATATAAAACATGGTTTCAAAGTTGCACTTTCAGTCAAATCTAGGTCATTCTGCAATATATATCAATGTTTTCAAATTTTTCCTTTTTTTATCCTTCCAGAGTGTGGTGCATAGGTAGTCACAAAGTTCAGTTGCAGTTCCGTGGGAAGAGATGTGGCATCTGATGTATCACCGTGCATGGCAGCATTATTTTTTCACTCAATAGCCTCGATCTTCTTCAAGGATGATTCTTTCATCAGGCCACACCTTTGGAACGATATCCATATCAGCGTTAGGACCACACAGAAACTTTTGCAAGCCAGGGGCTGCCCACGACGATGACGTTATGTGCCAGCATCTACATAATTGTTGGTGGCCCCGTCTCTCCTCAGGTCTTTTCCCGCCGGCGATCATACTCAGACCTGCCACAGAAATGTCCACCACTAGCCGTGGTTTGTTTTTCAAACCTTGATCACTAATTTAAGTGATTTTTGGCACTTCTTTATGTTGCCTAAAGAACCATCTAAGTTATTCAGGTATTGTGAGTGTGGAGAAAAGATTTACAAGGATGACACACAAGGTATGTGTCTGCTCCTTGGGCTTCTCTCACAACATTAAAGCTTATGAAATTCTTCCCGTTTGAAGTGGCTCTTTCTGTGTAACCTCACTGTCTGAAGTACTGTCAGTTCCCGCTCCGTTTTCATAGTCCGAGACATAATTATAAATTTTAACTCTCAAGAACTGACTACCTGATATGTTGGCTCTTCTATGGTATGGATGGCAGCTCTTAAAATGAAGTAAAGAGTTCCAGTCTGTCTCCTTTCTATAAAGAGCTGTCCTGAAGCCCTTAGCAGAATCCTTGCTAATTTCAGTATTCAAAAAGTTTATGGTCTGCAAAGTACTTTTTACAGTAGAACGCAAGTTGTCATTGTTTCCCTCAAGATACGAACATATGAATCTGCCAGCAGAAAGTCCTTTCGGTCTATAAAGTTCATCTGCGCGAATGCTGCTCTTCTCCTATATTGCAGCTGCCCCTCACCTTTATCCCCCCCTTGCACCCTGTCCCATACCCATTTAAAACTGTCCACTGTGCTACAGGATACCACCTCCTCAGGTAGTGTTCCATTTCTCCACCACCCTCTCTGAAAAATGTCCTCCTCATCTGTCTCCAATATCTTCCACCCTCCAACCTGAGACCATGTCCTCTGGTGTCCCTTCCTCTCCTCAGCTTAAATATCCCTCTCTGCCCATTTTGTTAATCTCCTTCAAATATCTGAAGGTCTCAGTCATATCCCCCAGTCCCTCCAGGGTGTACATATTCAACTCAGTTAGCCTGTCCTCATAGGTTTTGCCCTCCAGCCCCTGGATCATCTTAGCTGCCCTATGCTGCACCCCCTCCAGCAATGATATCCTTCTTCAGAAAGGGACGCCAGAACTGCACACAGTACTCCAAATGTGGCCCGACTAGTGACCTGTACAGTGGCAGGATCACATCCCTATTTTTGGATGAGATTCCTCTCACAGTACACCCCAGCTTCTTGTTGGCCTTAGCTGCCACCTTCCTGCACTGAGCTGAGTTGTTCATGTTACCCGTTATTATCACCCCTAGGTCCTTCTCCTCCTCTGTGACTTCCATCTGAACCCCTCCCAACTGGTAGCTCCTCCTTGGGTTCCTTGCTCCGAAGTGCATAACCTTGCACTTCTTCGCATTGAAGCTCAAGTGCCACTTTTCCAACCACTCCTCCAGTTTGATCAGGTTCTCCTGTAGCCTCTGCCACCCCTCTATGTCCTCCACCACTGCCCCTATATTGGTATCATCTGCAAACAGACTGATCTTGCTCCTAACGCCATGTGGGATATCCGATATGAAAAACCCAAACAACACCAGACCTAGGACTGAGCCCTGTGGCACCACCGCTTGTCACCGTCCTTGGGGAAGAGAGTGCCCCCCCCAACCACCACCTGCTGCTGCCTCCCCTTCAGCCAGTTCACAATCCAGTTCACCATCTTTGTCCCTGCCCCCACATATTGCAACTTACCCCCCAGCCTCCCATGAGACACTGAATCAAAGGCCTTGCTGAAATCTAAATACAGCACATCCACTGCATGGCCTTTATTCAGTTCCCTCGTTACCCAGATGTAGTATTCAATTAGGTTGGTCTGACAAGATCTTCCAGAGATGAATCCATGCTGCTGACTGTCCTGGAGTCCATTTCCCTCCAAAAAGGTTACCAGCTTCTCTTTCAGGATTGCTTCCATAAGTTTTCCTACAATGGATGTGAGGCTTGCAGGTCTGTAATTGCCTGGTTCATCCTTTGGGCCACTCTTCTGGAGGGGCACCATGTGAGCCACCCTCCAATCCTGTGGTACGCAACCTGTGTCCAGGGAGGTACTGAACAGGTCCCTTAGTGGCCCCGCCAGTTCTTTTAGCACCCTGGAATGAATGCAATCTGGACCTGGTGCCTTATCCACCCTTAGTGCCTTCACACCCTCCAGCACCCTGCCCTCCATAATTACCCCATCTGTCACCCCTTCCCCATCCCAAAGTAGCTGTCCACCGTTCTCCTTCGTGAACATAGAAGTACTCATTTATGCTTCTGCCTGTTCTGCCCCCTTCACCCACTCACCGTCCTTCCTAATCCTCATTATCTGGTCCCTGCGGCTCCTTTTCTCCCTTGTGTATCTGAAAAAGTCTTTCTTCCCTGATGCCCTGTGCCAGCCTCAGCTCCCTGGAAGCCTTGGCTGCTCTGACCAATCTGGTTACATCCTTGGACTTCTTCGCATCCAATTCTCTGTCCTCCCCCATCCCGGACTTCTTGAACATCCGAAAAGCTGTTTTTTTTTTTTGCCCTTACCCCTTCCAAAACCTCCTTGTTCAGCCAGCTTGGCTTCGGTGTATGACCCAGTAGCCTCAATCAGCCCAAGTTTGATAATATCCCACTTCTGATTTGCATCCATATCAGGTCTAATTCCTACCAGGTACCTTCCCAGAATTTCCATCTTTTTTTATATTGAAACTGTTTCTGCTCCCTGCGGCTCAGTCTGCATTCGTCCAGCCATCCTCTGCACCCCAAGCGACCCCTGATGGCTCACTTGCACAGGGCTAGCACACACAGTGCCCGCGACGGGGACCCAGAATTTCCCCCATCTTGATAAAGTCTGCCCACCTGAAGTCAACCACTTTGGTTCCTGTACCTACAGTCTCCCTGCCCATGCAGAGCTTGAACCACATTGATTGAAGGTCACTCCCAACTAGCAGGTCCTTCACCCTCAGATCTCTCACAACCTCCCCGGTAGCACTAGGTCCAGCATGTTTTCCAGCCAAGTTGGCCCACTGACCATCTGCACCAGGAAGTTATCCTGGAATGCATTCGGTAGCACCTGCTCCCTTGTGCTTGAGGTGGCTGATAGCGCACAAATACCAGCACTTGTTCCTGACTGTCTTTCCATATCATAAAGATATTGTTAGTGAATCTACCATAAAGGTCAGTCTTTGAGGGTATCTTTTTTCCACTGAGTGACATCATGGCACTGTAATCCACTGGCATCACAACCACCCAGAAACTTTTGCTAACTGGAGCCGCCCACATTGCTGTGCATCAACAATACCTATATAACATGGGCAACCCCATCCTGTCTCAGTTCTTTCTCCCACCGTAAACTGTTCACTGGCCCACTGCTGGTGAAGAACGCCATTGAACTTTGCAAGTACTGCTAATGCTTCCACTTCTCTGGTTTTTTTAATTAAAATAGTAAATGTTTCTGCCACCAATGAAAGACAAGGAACCACTGTTCCACCACTGTCCATGTGGCACAGTAAAGATTCATAAGAATGACTCTCACATGTGCATCTGCTGATTAGGCATTTCTTACGATGATTGAAGGCCTGCAGTATCTGTCAGGGTTTTAACCAAGCTACACAGAGACGTCAGAAAAAGGCCTTAGGACTTTATTTAAAATTTAAGGCCATGGAGAACAAACAGCACGTGTTGCAAACTGCATCACTGTTATCACCCACTGTTTCCACTGACAGCATGCCGTTAACCATTCCGCCTGTGGAATTGTTCACAAAAGAGAAGAAAGCTGCTAAATTGTCAGAAAGATTCCACCCTGCTGAGAAGGACAAATAGCAGCATCACAAAAAGGATGCATCTCTTGCCAGGTTTTGGTCTCCTCTCAAAGACAAAGATAACTATACAAAGACAGAGCCCAGGCTATGTCCTCGGGTTCTGTGCCCCCCACTGTGTCTCATACACTAAGGTCAGGGTCTGGCACTGGCTCCAATTCCTCAGTGGGGGATTCACAGCCAGTTCAGCCATTGGACATTGTCCTGCCAATGATTCAGTCATCGATGTCTCCGCCAGGACCCGCTGACACAGTTTCTGGTCCAGGCAATGTCTGCACTATTTTCACAGATCCTGCCACAGGCTGTGCCATTGATGCTAACTTCTTTGCTATCTGGTCCGCCATTGCCAACTTCATTAATGCCACCGGTGGTCTCACTGCAGGTTACCAAGCCTAGCTATGGGATTTCTCCATTGACACCAGTCCTGTCGGCGCTTCCGTCTATCTGGCCTCCTTCTTCCGGCTGCATGTTTCTGTTGAGGAGTAGGGGCTGAAATACAATCCAGACTCAAAGGAGGAGGAGGAGGAAGGGCTGACCCCCCCCCCAGATTTGGTTGACTCCAGCTCCACTTTATCCACCTGTAGTAAACACATTGCTTGTTATACACCCAGGTCCACTCCTGAGGATGCAAGTTTGCAGGCTTTCCTAAATTAGGTGCAGTCCAAGCTGGACTTTACTGCTGAGGAGGAAGATTCCTCAAAGAAGACCCTCTATGAATTCTTAGATCTTACTTCAAGAGGACTCTTGCAGTAGGTAATTACCATTAGGACTACGCCACCAGGTGCTAGGCCCACATGGAAAACTTTAGCTAGCAGTGTCTGGTGGGGGACCGCCCACCCCAACGTTACGTGACTATCAATGTGACACTATATAGTGAGCAGTCCCCATGCCTGCCCTCCAGTTCTTTCCTGCCATCAACCTGCGCATGTTGGACCTAGGTGAGAAAACTGCTGTCGACTGCCATTTTGGATAAGTATTTCTACTCGTTTTTCCTTTTATTTCTTAGAGTGCTAGCATTTCTAAGCATCATGTATGTCATCTCCGATGCCTTCTGAATTGCATAAAAATAAGTGCGACTCCTGTGGATCTCAGCTCCATCACAAAGACGGCCATTCCTTCTGCCTCTTCTGCTTGGGCCCACAGCACAAGACCAAGGACTGTGAGGCCTGCCAGAACTTCAACCGGGCCACACAGAATCATCATCAACAGGCCCTGGAAGCCCATATTTGAAAACAAAAAATGGCCTTCATGGAGAAGGAGCTGCAGAAACACAGGAGTTCTTCCTTTTCACCGGAGAGACATCACAAAAAAAAGGACAAGGAAAGACATCGGAACCAGGATCGGTCTCCCTCCCAACCGCAACTCCCCTCGGGGACTGTGGACACTGAGCAGCTTTCTCCCTTGGGAAGCACCCCTCCCACCAAGGCTGCTTCTGCTGCTGCAGAACAGCCATTGGTGCCCCCACCAGAGCTGGTCTCTGTCCCGGCAGCAGTCTCTGGAACACCAAAGACACCTGCTACCCTTAGGCCCATCAAAACTACTGGGTCTAATGTGAGTAGCAAGGCTGATATGTCGGCCGTTGGCTCCTCTGACAACCGCACGGTCATGGCTGATAAGTTGGGCGCCAGCTCCACTGGTGAACGCCCAGCCACGGCTAAGTCAGACACCAGTTCCACCAGTGCACGCTCAGCCCTGGATCCTCGGTCAGGCCCCAACAACCAGCCTGACGTCGAGCCTCCAGACCAGTTGCCAGATTCCCCTGCACACTCAGAATTGGAAGGGGAAGAGTGACCGCCTGTCAACACCACCTTGGTGCCGATGCCAGAGCCTCCTTCGGGGCTCGGCACCTACACCTGACGTCCCATCTGGGCCCTCTGCTCCCCAGACTCCGGTGGGACCTTGGGCTGACGCCGGACACTCCGCCTGGAGGTCTGATGCAGGACCTTCCTTTGCCAGGTCCTATGTCCCATCGGACCCTCAGCCAGGTCCCTCGACTCAGACATCAGGCCCCTCCATCGGGCCCTTGGGCTCCTCCGGGTTCTCTACTGAGCTACACGATGCCTGGCTACCCCAGTGCCACATTACCCTTCTCCAAGGTTCCTAATGCCAGACGCCTGGATATCCTATGCCGGGGTACCCAACGCCACGATATGCAATGCCTCAATATCCTGTTCTCGGTTACCCTTCGCTGGGATATACTCCTGTTTGGGGTATACTCCTGTTTTTCAACTGCCTCCACTGTCACAAACGCGCTCTGCAGGTCAGGCCCTCTGTTCCCACAGTGCCAACCTCGAAGCACAATAGTGTGAACAGGAGCCACTAGTGCACTGTTAACCGGCTCAGATATGTACCCTCTTCAGGAATGCAGTACAATCCTTCGCCCAGTGGCACCCAGCCAGATTCCCAAAATGTTCCCTTATGACTCAATACAAGACCTATGTATACTCTTATCTTTAGCAAAATCAGTAACACATTCAAGCACTTAACAGCTGTCGGATTTAAACACTGATTCAGCATTCACATACAAAAGAAAACAGATAACACAGGCAGTATTTCAATGAAAATATTGTTTACTAAAAATTGTTAAATAGGTAAAATATCAAACACAGAACAAATATATCAATGACTTAGTCACATAAAATAAATGGGAAGTTACAGAACACAAAGATGCCTACCACAAATACTGTAAAGTTCCAGCTGAATTTCTTTCTAAAGTGCCTAGTTACCAGTCTACAGACTAGGTGTCTTTGATTTTCAGAGTCCTTCTGCGCCAACTTCTCTTGCAAGCAATATTCAAAAGTCAGTTTTCTCCACCTCCTGGTGATGTCACTCACGAGGTCACTGTTAGATCTGTGATAAATCCGAGTAAGGATACTCACAAGGATGTATGTTATTACAGTGACAATCGGCAACTAGCAATTTCCCAAAATACGAGTCTTTGATCAAAACATTCCCTTTGATCTGTCTGCTGGTTTCCTGCTTTGCAAGGATGATCTTAGGTTTATGACTTAAGGTTCTGTGACCAAACTGTCTCTTCCTGCAGGAATCATACAATTTTATGAGGTCCTATCTCCTGGCAGATGGCCAGAGCCCTCTGTTAAACAGAACAGGAAGCCTTTGATGTTTTACTTAGCCAGCTTTTCTAACAGCCAGCTGCTTCAACACTGTCACCTCTGAGGTCAGAGGTCAGTTATCACTGCTAAGCTGTTCTCTTGTCTAAGCAGACCTTCACATACCATATATTTATTTTACAAATATTATACAATAATAATATTAGAGGGTTTATCACGTTACACCCCAGCCTCAGGTGAACTTGCAGGTGATGTTACGTTCTTGGTGGAACGAAGCCAAGACACAATTTGCCTCTGAACTAGACAGACGTCAGCCGGTGGTTACTCCTTCAATGGTCCCCTCAGAACTGACAAGGTCATTTTCTTCTGTAAAGTCTTGCCCATTGACCTCCGGTAGGTCTCACGAGACCATCGCTCTGCCTGACCGTTCCAGGGTGCTCCCTGTGGCCACTGAGACTCCACTTCCCTGGGCTAGAATATTCGACAGGAGTCCAATATTGGAATCTGAGTCAGACTCCTCTCCATCGGGCTCTGATTATGAGTCCTCTACTCTGGATGAACCTAAACCAACAAGTCCCACCTATTACCATCACAGCGCCTGCAATTCATTGGGACAGTGCAGGATACTGTCCAGGGAAGAGCCTTCCTTTCACTGGACAGAGTGGAAACTCTGCAAAGGCAAGCCAACTTGGTGGCCTCTCAACATCGGACTATAGCAAGATCAGTCCTGCATCTGCTGGGTCTCCTGGCAGCAGCCATCCCGACTGTTCACCTGGCCAGGCTCCACATGCGGGTCACGTACTGGACACTTCGGGTACAGTGGGAGCAGAGGTTAGATGACCTGGATTATATGATCTTGGTCTCCAATCCTATGGCCTGAGATCTCTTATGGTGCTAGAACCTGAACAACCTCAACAGAGGTGTCCCCTTTCAGCCTCCCCCCCCACCCAGACCCTGAAGACAGACGCTTCTGGACTGGGTTGGGGAGTTCACAGGATGTAGGGATCCTGGTCTCTGAGAGAACTTCCTCTACACATCAACGTGCTAGAGATGAGAGCAGTGCTGTATGCCTTACAGGCTATCCAGCCTCTCCTCAGAGCAGGATCTCTCCTGATCCAGACGGACAATATGTGCGTAGTCTGGTACCTGAACAAACAAGGAGGCACGTGCTCGTATCCCCTAGGTTGGGAAGTGATGCATGTATGGTTCTGGGCAGTCCAACACAGCCTTCATCTCACTGCAGTGCATGTCCCAGGTGTTCAAAACGTCCTAGCGGACAGCCTCTGCCACACCTAAGCCAGGACTCACGAGTAGGAACTGAGACAGTCCGCGGTAGAAGAAATTTTTGATCTTTGGGTCCAGCCAAACCTTGATCAGTTCGCATACCCATCCAACGCAATACTACCCAGTTTCTGCCTGCTTGTTCCAGGGTATGGTGTTTTCTGGCGAGACGCACAGTCTCTTTGACGGACAGGGAGGTTCTTGTATGCCTTCCCTCCCTTTCCACTGTTGCAGAGAGTGCTGCTGAAACTGCAGGCGAAGAGAGCACACATGATACTGATCGCCCCTTACTGGCCTCGCCAAGTTTGGTTCTCTCTGCTTTAGCAGTTGATGGAGGTTCCTCTGCCCATCTGCCAGGATCTTCTGAGGAACAGGG
Organism: Neoceratodus forsteri; assembly: GCA_016271365.2. Classification (NCBI taxonomy): domain Eukaryota; kingdom Metazoa; phylum Chordata; order Ceratodontiformes; family Ceratodontidae; genus Neoceratodus; species Neoceratodus forsteri. The sequence goes on from JADMNL010000027.1 coordinate 3,136,635, forward strand.
CACCCTGGTGCAGCCAGGCCTCTAGTCCTTTCACCTTCACACATGGCACCTGCTGACATAGCTGCTTCATGTTTTGGAGTCTCCTCTAGAGTGGCTCAGGTACTGGTGGAGGCTAGAAAGCCATCCATGAGATCCACTTATGCTATGAATTGGAAGAAATTTTTCATCTGGGCCATATCAAAGGGTTGGGACCCCTTCTCATGCCCTGTACCACAGGTCCTGGAGTACATGCTGTCCTTGGGCTAAGTTACTCTACTCTAAAGGTCAACTTGTCTGCCATTTCTGCCTACCACACTCCGGTGGATGGCAAAACTTTGGCTCAGTTGGCGGTATCCAAACCTTCCTGAAAGGGACCCTCCATTTGAGCTCTGCTCCTCCCTGGGACCTGAATTTCATTCTTGAGACACTCACTCTGCCTCCCTTTGAACCGGTTATGAGTTGCGACATGCGCTGCCTTTCATGGAAAGCACTCTTTTATATCCTTCAGCTGCACTCACTGTACTTAAACAGTTTTGATAGCTCTTTAGTTGATATACAAGTCATAAAAAAGCACTTTATAAACTGATCGTGAACTAAGGTGAGAAAAATTAGAAAACAGTTGACAGTAACATCGGCGTTTCTGTGGAGGGTCCAACGAGTATGGTCGACAGCAGGGAAAAGAACTAAGGAGGGAAGGGGCCACCCACATTTACATGGGAAGATCCAATGTAGGGTGTTGTCGTGGGCGGCCCCTAGTGGACTGCTTGCAAAAAGCTTCTGTGTGGTCCTAACGCCTGGCAGCTGTAGTTCCACAGGTGTGGCCTGATGAAAGAGATATCCTCAAAGATCATCTCATTTTTCACAGCCTCTCAGGCGAAGCTGCAACTGGAAACAGGAGCACAGCTCATCCTGAAAACTTCGAGATAACTAATTTACCAAAAAAGTATTACCCAGTAGGTTGCTCCATTCTCTGACCTTTTTAGAGTTATGTTCTGAGGAGCTGAGAGGTTGTTTTGGGACTACAGAGTATGACCGGTAATTTTACTTTTGTCTGTTTTGGTCCACTCTGAGCAGGACCTTCTTCAACTGTTAGAAATTACTCTTCTCATCTGGAGAAACCTTTCTGATAAAGGGCCCCTAGGACTCTGCACCGCAACCTACAGCTGTGTTCCCCACCCCCATCTTGTCCCTGAAACTGCCATGCAAAACCAAGATGGGTCCATCCAAATATCCAGTCATGAGCAATGGGGGCAAAAGCACCAAAGGTTCTCCCTATGAATTGAGGGAGAAGGCTCCTGACGGACATGGTTGCAGGGCCGAGAGTCATTTGCGTGACTGCCTTTTTCCTGGCTTTTCTCTCCCTGGAAATACCTCTCCTCGAGGACACTGACATCTCTGGTGCCAGCAAGCCAGATGCACTGGCATTTGTGTACTCTCCTCCCACACACACATATGCATCGTGCTCCTAAAGCCACCTGTGGTTACAGCCCCCCATAACGTCACCTTCCGGAACAAGTGATCATCTTCCTGTCGGCCCACTGAAACAGTATCTGGCATGACAAGCACCCCCGTTGCTGCACCTTTGTAACAGATAAGGAATGGGTGCAGTATGGCAAGAGTCCCATACCAGCTGATAAACAGCTGCCTAAAGGAACCCTATTTCGCTCCTTGGCAAGGGTGGTTTTGACCTGGTCTCCTACAAAAGCGACGGTGTCTTTAGAGTTCCACTCCACAACCAAAGTACAGTTAAGTAAGAACTTACCGTAACAGTAGATCTTCGGGAGGAGCTCTTGCAGCAGGCTATTACAATTTTGACTATGCCGCAGGCACTAGGACCCTCCAGAAAACTTTTCAGCCAGCAGTATACAGCAGGGACTGCCCCCGATGTCGGCCCAACGTCAGCCCTGGTACAAAAGGGGGGCAGTCCCAACTCCACCTCGGTTCCCCCGCCAAGGCCCGCGAACAAGCCCTGAAAAGAGAAGGAGATGAAGCACTCGAAGATGTAGATGAAGATCTTCACACCTCGAGGGGGAAGGCGGGTGGGAAAGTAACACCTGCTGCAGCTTCTCTCGAAGATCTACTGTTACGGTAAGTTCTTACGTAACTGTACTATCTTACTTCGAGTGAGAGCTCTTGCAGCAGGCTATAACAATTAGGACTGAATACCAAGCAGTCCTACGCCAACGAGGCAGTCGACCCCGGGAGGTGGAATATACTGATTCCAGAGGCCTAAGACAAAGTCCCTGTAAAACAGCCAGACCAAAACCAGCAGGCGTCTGGAGCGATAACCAAGCTGTAATGCTTGACAAAGGTATGCGAATTCAGGTAAGCGAGGCGCACATGTCCCTTATAGAGACATTTCTCAGGGTGGCAAAAGAACCAGACACTCCCCTGGTGAAGTGACCCCTGACCAGACCCGGTAGGGGTTTATTGTGCTTTTCATAGCAGAAGGATACGCAGTGGATGATCCACTTCGAAATTGTCTGCTTGGTCACAGGTTTGCCCAAGCTTTGTGGTGCAAAGGCCACAAAGAGTTGCTCCGACTGACGGTGCGTAGCCGTCCTTTTGAGGTAATACCTCAAATCCTGTGGACATCCAATGTGTAAAGGAGAGCTTCCCCTCTATTAGATGGGGAAGGAAAACAAACTGGAAAGTCAACCGACTGGTTGGGGGTCAACTGCGAGACCACTTTCGGAAGAAACTTAGGATTTGTTCTAAGGGAAGCCCTTTCCCTGTGGAAAACCAAATACAGCTCTTTACACATCAGAGCCTGAAGCTCAGAAACTCTTCGAGCTGAGGTAACAGCAACCAAAAACACACCTTCCAGGAAAGATAACGCAGCTCACAATCTGCTGCCGGCTCAAAGGGAGGGAAGGTGAGTTTCTCCAACACAAAAAGGAGATCCCAGGGTGGAATAGGGTCCCTAATGGGAGGTCTCATATGCAAAATTCCTCTTAGAAAGGTGCGGGCTACATCCAACTGTGCTAATGCCTTGTCTCCAATCACAGCATGATAGGCGGAGACAGCCCACATGTGCACTTTAATAGAGGAGTAACTCAGGCCATGTTGGTACAAGGAGAGGAGATACTGTAAATACAGGTTACTCACCTGTAACAGGAGTTCTAGGAATGGTATATGTTGTTCATCCACACTGTCTGGCAGGTTCCTTGCCGCTTTAAATCTTGCCGGAAGGTCTTCAAGCTGGCTCCTCCCACCCACCCGGGTGGTAAAACTCTCGGCTCCGCCCCATGACGCCAGATCTGGCCCGCTGGAAGCTCAGGTTGTGCATCGAAGCCGGGGAGGTCGGGTGGGTCGTGTGGATGAACAACATATACCATTCCAAGAACTCCTGTTACAGGTGAGTAACCTGTATTTCTAGGGACATGGATATGTTGTTCATCCACACTGTCCGGCAGACTCCTAGCAGTTCTCCGGGAGGAGGGAGGCAAGGCGAAAACCCCCAATACTTACTTGGGAAATAAGGACTGGAGAACCGAGGCCCCAAAACAAGCATCCTGGCGTGACTCAAGGTCGATGTGGCAATGGTAATAAAGGTGTGTGCTGACTTCCAGGTAGCAGCCCTGCAGATTTCCTGGATAGGGACGTCCCTGGAAGCAGCCACCGATGCAGCAGTATGGCGGGTAGAATGAGCCTTATCCTCTGGGAGGCTCCATGCCTGCCAACTTATAGCAGATTCTATGCAGGAGGAGACCCATCTGCTTATCGTCCGCTTGGCTGCAGGTCTGCCAGGTGCGGCTTCAGCATAGGTGACAAACAGCTGGTGAACCTCTCCCGAACTTCAGCTGTGCGCCTTTATATAAGCTGCCTTCTAGGGTCAAAGTATGGAGCCTATATTCGGCCTCCGGGAGGTGCATCTGGGGTAGAACACCGGCAGAGTCAACACCTGGTTAAGGTGAAACTCCGACACCACCTTCGGAAGGAATTTCGGGTTGGGGCGCAGGACAACCTTGTCCCTGTGGAAGACCAGGTAAGGAGACTCAATGCTAAGCGCCTGGAGTTCTCCCATCCTTCTGGCTGACGTGATAGCCACCAAGAAGGCGGTCTTCCACAACAGGTGAGAGAGAGCACACCTGTGCATTGGTTCGAATGGCTTGCCCATGATCTTTGCCAGTACCAGCAGTAGATCCCACGGAGGTGGGGGGTTCCCGCACTGGAGGGGAAATGTGATCAAGGCCTTTGAAAAAGTGCCCGACCACCTTCTGCGCCACCAACTGCTCCCCAGCCCGCGCCCGGTAAGCAGAGATGGCTGCCAGGTGCACCTTTAGGGTCGTCGACCTAAGTCCTTGACTAGAAAGGGACCATAAATAGTCCAAAATGCTAGCCACAGAACAGGAGGAAGGGTCCAAGCCCTTGCCCCGACACCAAATGGAAAATCTCTTCCATTTGAAGGCGTAGCATTTTCTGGTCTACTCCTTACGGGACGCCTCAACAACATTGAGGACCTTGTCGGAAAGACCCAAGGCCTGGAACTCTAGCCACTCAGGAACCAGGCCGTCAGGTGCAGGGATTGAAGGCCCAGATGGAACGCCTTCCCCCTGATTGGCTGAGAGCAGGTCCGGGCGAGCTGGAAGCTGCCTCGGGAGCCTGGAGCTGAGGCTGAGGAGATCTGGGTACCAGAACTGGCGGGGCCAGTCTGGGGCTATCAGAATCACCTGCGCCTTGTCCCTCCTCGCCTTGAGAAGCACCTTGTGAATCAAGGGAAATGGGGGAAAGGCGTAAAAGAGGCCCGGGGTCCAAAGCCTCGAGAAGGCATCCCCCTGCAGCGATCCCTGCTGAGGGGGGCGGGCATGAAACAGCCTCAGCTTCGCATTCTCCCTGGAGGCAAACAGATCCACCTGAGGCATGCCCCAGTGGGAGAACAGATCTTGTACTACCTCCGGCAGGAGAGACCACTCGTGAGATGCAGCCCCTATCCGGCTCAGGGCACCGGCCAGGGTGTTGGAGGCTCCTGCCACATGAATGGCTAGGAGACCCGCCCAGGCTGTGCACGTGGACCAAATGCGGAGAGCTTCCTTGCATAGAAGCATGGAGCGCTGGCCCCGCCTGGCGTTCAGGTAGTCATGGTCGTGGTATTGTCCGCCTGACTCGGACCACTTGACCCGAGAAACGGAGCAAAGGCGGTGAGAGCTAGGCGGACCGCTCGGAGCTCCAGCAGGTTGATGTGACATCGGGACTCCCTCGGGGACCAGAGGCCGTGCACTCTGTGTTCCCCCAGATGGGCACCCCAACCCATCAGAGAGGCGTCGGTCGATAGACCGTCGGCTCGGGGTTGACAAACGGGATGCCCTCCTGCAGATGAGATGGAACGGTCCACCACTGGAGAGCGTTCCACATCTCCTGGGTCACCATCACTAGCTGGTCCAAAGGATCGCAGCGTTGTGACCACTGGCCGGCCAGTCCCCACTGAAGGGGGCGCATGTGCCAACGTGCCCAACGGACCACGCTGGTACAGGCCGCCATGAGACCCAGAGGCGCAGGAAGTCCCGGACAGGCGCGTTGCCAACCAGAAATGACTGGGCAAAGGAGGTAAGAACCTCGGCCCTGTCCGCCGGGAGCCTGCGTCTGGCTCGTAGAGAGTCGAGCTCTGCCCCGATGAACAGAATCACCTGCTTTGGCTCGAGTTCCGATTTGGCCTCGTTGATGAGAAGGCCGACCTGAGAGCAAACCTGGAGGGCCAGATCTCTGGACCGCTCCAACTCCTGTCTGGAGGGGGCTGCTATCAGCCAGTCGTCCTGGTAAGGGTACACCCGGACCCCTCGGCGCCGCAGGAATGCTGTCACCACTGCCATGCATTTGGTGAAGATCCTCGGAGCTAGAGATAAGCCGAACGGCATGGCTTGGAACTCGAAGAGGGATCCCTCCGCTCGAAAGCGGAGGAATCTCCGATGCGACGGATGGATAGGGACGTGAAAGAACGCGTCCTGAAAGTCCAGAGAGCAGAACCACACGCCGTGTTCCAGAGATGGTATTATCTGAGCCAGAGTGACCATTCTGAAGGTTCGAGACCTTAGGAACTTGTTCCGGTCGTGTAGGTCGAGAATGGAGTGCCAGCCCCCCGTCCGTTTCGGGACCAGGAAATACCTGGACACGAACCCCAGGTCTGAGGGGGGGTCCTCTACCTCCCTTATCACCTCCTTCTGGAGGAGGAGACCGATGTCGGCTCGACGAGCCGCCAGTGAGGCTGGGGACCTCAAGCCTCCGAGGGGCGACGCTCTGAAGGGCGGGACCTGCTCGAACTCTAGAGGCAGGCTTTTCCCACCACCTCCAGAACCCACCTGTCCGTGGTAACAGAGGACCAGGCGGAAAGGAAGTGCCGGGCCGTCCCCGGGGAACCAGGAGTAGGTAGCGGGGATGGGGCGACACCCTCAGCCCGTCACTGGGCAGGCTTGGGAGGGACCGCCGAGGAACCTCCTGGGCCTTTACCTCCCTGCTTCCTATTGGAGGAAGCGGCAGCAGGCTTGAAACCAGGTCGGAGCCTGCTAGCCCTGACGTTGCACTGGGCGGGCGGCGCCGGGGCGCAGAAGACCAAAGGGCTTAGGCTCTGGTTTGCGGCCTTTGTCCTTCTGTGCGGAAGAGACCGAGTCCAAGGTAGCATTGGACTTCTCGATCCTCTGCAGGTGTCCTTCCACCCCAGGGCCGAAGAGGTCAGTCCCCAAAAAGGGAACATCCGCCAACTTGTGCTGGGTATCCGAGGTAAAGGTGGATATCCTCAGCCAAGCCCGCCGACGCATGGCCACTGCGGTCGCCACCGACCTGGCACATGAATCTCCGATGTCAAGAGCAGTCTGGAGCTGCTGCTTTGCCACTGCCCTGCCCTGGTCACGCACCTGCCTGACCGTAGTCTGCAGGTCCGCGAGATGGGGAACAACCTCATCCAGGGAGCCCAACAGGGCATGAGAAAAATGTGCCATGAGGATGGCCGAACTGGCCTGACGAAGGCCGAGGAGGACACAGCATAGACTTTTTCGCCCGGCATAATCCAATTTCTTGGATTCCTTGTCGGAGGTTTGTCCACATCCCTGGCGTTCTCGGCGGCGGCGCTATCGGTAACCAGCCCCTCCAACCGCGGTGTTCAACAAACGGACAGGAACTGGTAGGACCACATACTTCCAGCCATTCTGGCCAAAGGTGCAGGGCAGGAAGCAGGACGCTGCCAGAGTTCCAAGGCCGGGACCAACAATGGCTCGGCCACGGAAAGGCCTCAGTAGGAGAATCCTCGGTCCAGAATCTCCGTGAGGATATCTGCCCGTTTAAACGGGTTCACTTCATCCCGGTGGACTCCGAGATGAGCGAGTAATCCTAGAAAGGACGAAGGGCTATAGTCCACTGACTGTCCTCCTGAGGACTCCAAGTCCATGCGCTTGGAGAAAGGAGTCATCTTCGACTCGGAAGAGTCCTCGAAGAGCTGCTCGAGCCTGAGCCACCCTCCACCTGCCGAGGTTTATCGGGAGTGAGAGTGACCGACAGCCTATGGGGCAAACCGGCCGACCGAGTTTTTGGTCGGAGCCCCAACTAACGCCGTGGAGGCGGAGGTTCCACCAGAATCGGTGTAAGCAGCTGGAATAGGCCGAACAACCAGCCTGGGAACAGGCTCCTCGACTACGGCGAGAGGTTGTTTCCGCCGCTCTGGTGACAGCCACTTAATGGCCGGTGAAGACGACTGGGTCGGCTTATTCCCGGCCAAAAGCAGCTGTTGCCACATGAGTTCCTCGTACCTTCGACGCAGCTTGTGCCAAAGCCTCCCCTTGTCCGAGGAGGAGGAAGAGGAAGAACGGCGGCGCCGCTCACCGCGGTGCCAAGACCGAGACCACCTATGACGGCGGGATCGGCTGGACCGCGAGGAGGTCCGAGACTGAGCATCTCGGCTAGGCCGAGGTCGGTGCGGTGGGGTGCTGAGAATCGGCACACCCTTCGGCTCGGAAGATTCCACCGACGGCTCCGGAACCGGAGGCACAGTCGAGCCGACGGGATCCTCAACTCCCACCGGGGAACGGGGAGAGGGGATTCTCAGCTTCTCCAGCCGACAACCCATCTAACGGGTCGAGAAAAATCTCGACCGCATCGTCGGGTGTCTCGGTCAACTGGCCTGGACGGGACACTGTGAGCCAGTGGCGAAGCTGAGGGGTCGATCAAGCTCGCACTGGTTTCCACAAGGGGAGGGGTCTTTCTGCTCCCAAAGAGCGGCCGACGGTGAGACTTACTTTTGCTCTTTTTCGACCGAGAAAACGGTCCAGAAGAAGTTGGACCCTCGCCTTTCGTCGAGAGGGTCAGACAAAGCTCCTTGAAAGAAGCCGAGTACGAGGTGCCGAAAGAGAGCGGGACAAATGCTGCGGCCGAGGTAGAAGCGGCCTGTGCCGCCTCTTCTTCGAGGGCGCTCATCTGCTCGAGCTGATCCGCAGAGCCCGCAGCCGCGGACACCGCCAACCGGGCCTCTTTTGACTTGACCGGTGGAAATCTTTTCTCCGGACGCCCTAGCTGTAAACGGGCAGCACGATCCTCGAGGACGTAGGACGAAAAGGAAGAGCACAGGTCGCAAGCCTGCGGGTCGTGCTCAAGGCCCAAGCAGTAAACGCACGTGGAATGCGGATCCATCAGAGACATTTTCTGCCCGCAGGGGCATCTCTGAAAACCGGGAGTCGATTTATCCATCGCAGCCGCGAGGAGAAGACCAGAGTCTTTTGAGAAAACTTTCTCGTTTTTTCGAACTTTGAAGAATTAGGAACCAGTCTTAATCGCAGAGCGTTAAGGAGGGAACCTGAGCTTCCAAGCGGTAAGGAAGATCTGGCGTCATGGGGCGGAGCCGAGAGTTTTACCACCCAGGTGGGTGGGAGGAGCCAGCTTGAAGACCTTCCGGCAAGATTTAAAGCGGCAAGGAACCTGCCAGACAGTGTGGATGAACAACATATCCATGTCCCTAGAACACTGAGTTCACTGGACAGGTGACTGGGTCCAAATGCTGTGACAAGCCCATAAACGAAACTGCTTCCATTTCATAGCATAGGCGGAGTGGGTGGAGGGCTTCCTCGCCGACACTAGGACTGCTGCCACCTCTGGGGAAACCCCGTATCTCTGTTGAGCTACGTCTGAAGCAGCCAAGCATGCAGATGTAAGGAACGGAGATCCGGATGGACCAGCGACCCCTGTTCCTGGGATAGCAACTGCGAGCATGTGGGCAGTGGGGTTGGAGGTTCTATGGATAACCACTGTAGGAGTGGGAACCAAATCTGCAGAGACCATCTGTGGGCTACTAGAATCATTCAAGCCCCTTCTGCCTGTAACTTCAGTAGGACTCTCTGAATGAAAGGGAAGGGTGGGAAGGCATAGAGAAACCTCCCTGCCCAGCAAAGGGATAACACGTCTGGCCAGAAAACTCCAGGCGCGTGCTCTCGCGAGCAAAAAATTGGCAGTTTGGTGTTGCGTGGTGACGCAAAGAGGTCCAGCTCTGGATGACCCCACTTGTCGAAGAGCTGATCTGCTATGGACAGTAACAGCTTCCACTCGTGCGCTCTGGAATGAGACCTGCTTAAGCTGTTGACCAGATTGTTCAGGACGCCTGGAACGTGCACTGCGGACAGTAGAATGCGCCGCTCCAGCGCCCAGTGCCAGATTCTCATCGCCTCCCTGCAAAGGGGATACGAATGAGTACCCCCTTGCTTGTTGATGTAGAAGACGACCACCATACTGTCTGTTTGAATTAGAAGACAGCCCAGCACCAGGTCCTCTTGAAAGGCCTGTAAGGCACAGAGAACCGCTCATATCTCCAATACATTGATATGGAGAGATCCCTCCTCAGGTGTCCAAACCCCTTGCGTTTGATGAGCACCCAGGTGCACTCCCCATCCCAGACCCGATGCATCTGTCTTAAGAGTCTGACCTGGTGGCTCCGGATGAAACCTGACCCCTTTTCTCCAAATCCCGGGGGTCCATCCACCAAAGCAAAGTTCTCTTGACTGGCTCAGTGATCCTGACCAGAAAGTCTAGATAGTCACAGCCCTGGTCCCACTGTACCCTGAGCATCCACTGTGGGACCCGCATGTGGAGGCGGGCCAGAGGTGTGACTGGAATGGCCGCCATGTGCCCAAGTAGCCTGAGGAAGTTCCGTGCTGGAACTTGAGGAGTTACTGAGATCCATTCAGCAATCTCTTGCAGGCGATCGCCCCTGTCTGGTGGTAGGAAAGCCATGCCCTGGATAGAATCCAGGACCGCTCCAATGAAGATGAGTCTTTGACTGGTCTCGGGGGACGATTTCTGAAGGTTCAGGGTGATCCCCAGCTCTCGGAACACAGTATAGGTGTCTCCGAGGGCGTGAAATAGGCTTGACCTGGACGGGGCTGTAAGCAGCCAATCGTCGAGGTAAGGGAAAACGTAGTGCCCCATGCGCCTTAGAGCCGCAGCCACCACTGCCAAGCATTTTGTAAAGACTCACAGAGTGGAGGAGAGGCCGAATGGAAGAACTTGGAATTGGTAGTGCTCCCCTTGCAAGTGGAACCTCAGAAACTTCCGGTGGGGAAGGAAGACCCCGATATGCATATATGCATCTTGCATGTCTAGGGAGCAGAGCCAGTCTCCTTGGTGCAGCAGGGGGAGTAGCCCTTGAAGGGTCACCATCCTGAACCTTTTGTACTCTATAAAGAGATTGAGAGAGCTGAGGTCCAGAATGGGACGAAAATCCTGTGTCTTTTTTGGGACCAGGAAGAAGTGGGAATAAAACCCCTTTCCCCGCTGATGCAAGGGGACTCGCTCTATTGCCTTTTTTTGCAAGAAGATCCAAATTTCTCCTTCTATCAGTGGGATGTGAGAAGGAGGATATCGGGAGTACTTTGGTGGAGTATCTGGAGGGAACTCCGTGAACTCTAGCGTGTGCCCTCTCCTGATAATGTCCAGGACCCACTGGTCCGCAGTTATCGACCTCCACCCTTTGAGATGAAGGAAGAAGCGGCCACCGACCATCTCCCCAGAGTCTTCCTTTGGAAAGGAGGGGCGAAAGGGAGTCATTGGGCTGAGCCGGGCGTAGGCAGAGAGGCCTGGGAGGACTTGAGCCCACGGTTAGGAGCGCCTCCAGGTTGCTGGTTACTGGCCCTCCTACGAAAGCCGCCTCTCTGACCCTGCTGATTACCACGGGCTTTTCCACCTTGACCACCTGAGGGCTTGCAAAATGGCCATTTCCGTTGCCGTCGCTGGTCACCACTGTACATTTGGCAGAACGACCAGATGGACTTGCCCGACTCCTGGAGACGAGAAATGAAAACCTCCGTTTCTTGCCCAAACAACACGGTACCCTGGAATGGCAAATCCGATACCGGACTGCAGATCCTGGTGAGAACCCGAAACTCTTATCCAGGCGTGGCGCCGAAGGCACACCCCGGAAGCGGCTGCCCTGGCTGCCGTATCTGCAGTGTTGTACAAAGCTCTCGGGACATAAGAACGTACGTCGGAGCTTGATTTAACAATGTCCAGAAGTTCTGTCTTCTGCTCGGAATCTGGCATGGCTCTCAGTAGCTCTCGTCCCTTCTCCCACAGAGCATTCTGGTACTGGACCATATGCATCAGAAAGTTAAGGGATCGGATGGAGCAGGTGGAGGCAGAGTAAACTTTCTTGCCCACCTGGTCCAAATACCGAAACTCCGGATTGAGAGGCTGTGAGCTAAGGTGCTTCAGCTGCCTGGACTTGTCATGGGCAGCCGCGATGACCAAAGAGTCCGCCTGAGGGTTCTCTGCTAAAAAGGCTTCTGCCCTAGGGGCCTTATACAGCCTGTCCGATCTTTTGGGAACAGCCGGGATGGAAGCCGGATGCTTCCAGGTAGTCCGAGTCAGGTCCTGGAAAGTGTCCACTAAAGAAGGGACCACCAATGGTTTTGGCTCCTTTTGCCTCACGTATTTGGCCTACCTTTGGCGTTCCGGATCCAGGTCCTCCGTTTCCCACTCAAAGGAGGCCTGGTTATGACGTCAATAAAGGTTGGATCGTCTGGAGGCGAACAAGGCTGGTCCTTCTCTCCCGGGGATCGCTCCATGTCGAGAGAGGAAGAAGATGTCGATGAAGAAGAGGGAGATTGACTACTAGGTCTGGAATAGTCAGATCTCTCCTTATGACCAGACTCCTTCTGTCGTCAGTAGCTGGGGGACCGATGTCGGTCCAAAGACCGGCGACGGAGCAAAGACCGACATCTGTCAGAGGACCGACGTCGGGAGCGCTCTCGTCTAGGAGATCGAGAAGGGCTGCGAGTGTGAGACCTGGACCGGCGACGGTCTCCACAGTCTCTGAAGCATTGGTGGTGGTCTTTGGACCGGGCATGGGAACGAGCCCTGGATGGAGGTGTAGGCGGCGGCTCTGGGGACTTCCTCGGGGAAGGCTCACCTCCAGGCTGTGGTTTGCCTGCCGGGTCCGGTACCGGCATCTGGGCCGGTGATGGGGGGGGGGCCACTTCTGGACCTGTCCCCACCAAAAGGAGAACAACTCCTGCAGCTCGTCCTTCAAGAAAATCTCAGCAACGCGGCCCGGAAAGGGAGTATCTGGGATGTCAGCCCGGGAAGGACAGCCCTCTTGGGAGCCCAGGGGGAAGGAGGATTTGGGAGACGGGGACTTCAGCTCTTCCAGTGGCTCCAGCACCCTTCGCCTTCAACCGCGCCGTGGGACCATGACGGGTAGACACCGGGGCACCGGAGAGTCCTTCAGCTCCAGAGGCGCACCTTTAGCAGGCAGCCCGGTGCCTTGAGAGGTAGGCGAGCTTTTACCTCCAAGGGCTTGGTGGTAACCTTTGCGGGGTTACCTTAGGCAGCCAGCTTCTCCCCGATGGGCGGCCTTGGCCTTGGAAGATTTAGAATGCTCGCCTGAGCCGGGAAACACAGGCCTTCGGAGAGGGTCATGAACAGAATCAGAACCGTGCTGGGACCGATCAATGTCTTTCCCTGTGGGCGCTGGTCTTCTCTTGCGCTTCCTCTGAGGAGTGCAGATCCATCTTCTTTTCTAAAAGGAACACCTTCAGGGCCTTGAGACTTCGGATCCGGGTCCGGCTGGTGAACACCTGGCAGGCTGAGCAGGCCGTGGTGTTGTGGTCCGGCCTGAGGCAAAAGACGCAGCACTTGTGCCCATCCTTAGCAGGGATCTGCCTCCTGCAGTTGCACTTGTTCTGGTGTAGCTCTGGAGAGACTGACGACGGCGAAGACATCCGTCGAGAACTTAGAAAAAACGTCAAAAACGGGTTGAAATACAGTTATTTAGCTGTTTCTAGCATGCTGGAAACGAAGGCTTCTTCTCACGTGCGCGGGACACGGGCGGAAAAAGAACTGAGGTGGAGCCGGTCCGCCTTTTACCAGGCTGACGCTGGGGCGGGCCGACGCCAGGGGCGGTCCTGCTGTATACTGCTGGCTAAAAAGTTTTCCGGAGGGTCCTAGTGCCTGCGGCATAGTCCTAATTGATATAGCCTGCTGCAAGAGCTCCCACTCAAAGTAAAATCTGAAGTACTTCACAATAAAAGACATGGCACACTTATTGAACACCTTTTATTCTCAACAGTTCTGAGTTGTGAGAGTACAAGCATTGCTAAAGATCAAACTAACTGGGCACTAACTTTTCCTCCTGATGAAGTCTTGAAAGAACAATGGCAAGGGCTAACACTGCAGAAGTAGGACAAAAAGTGTGTGGGGGAAGAGACAGTCAAGCTCTATGTACCCTACCTTTCCCTCAGCTTGTAGGTAAGGAGTAACAATAAGAGGCAGCTCAACGTGAATGTATTACCCACCCCTCACTCTGTCCGCAGATATGGGGTAAAAATAAGAAAGTCCAGCCTTAGTAAATAACCACTTCTCTCTTAGTCTGTAGGTAAGAGATGAAAATAAGGGACAGGTCAACTGTATGTTCCCCACTCCACCCTCAGTTTTGCAGGTAGTAGGTGAAAATAAGGGGCAGTCAACCGTATGTAACGCACTCCACCCTCAGATTGCAAGTAGGTGGTAAAAATAGGGGGAAGTCAACTATACATACCCTACTCCACCCTCAGCTTTGCAGGTAAGGGGTGAAAATAAGGACAAGTTAAATGGGATTACATAACCCACCTTACTCTCAGCCCGCATATAAGGTGGCAAAAAGACAAACCCAACTATGTAACTCATCTCACCCACAACTCACAAGGGGTAAGAATAATGAATCTGCAAATCTTGCTTCAAAACCCACACCTCAGCTCACGCTTTGGATAGTGCAACTGAAGCTTCTGGGGCTTCACGAGTCCATCCCTTTAGCAGATGCCTACACAATTTAGCTACAAACAGTCTTTCAACCCCCAAGGTTAAGGTCAAAATAAAGGATAAGCTAAGTAACCCATCCTTCCTGGTAGGTGACCAGCACCTTGCCAACTAACACTTAACAGTGATCCACAACAGCTAAAGGTCAGTTCTGGAAATGTAAACAACATAACCACTGCTGAAGGACTTCTAACATGTTGGGGGCAGGACTTTAGGAACACAGGAGTACACTGTGATGGAGCGTTTGAGACGGCACCGTCCTGTGCTGCAACCACCCACAACATAAACCCTGGACCCTTACATTTGAAAACAAACTCAATAGGTCAAGTACAGAGGTTCACAACGGTAAATAAATTAGGAGAACTAACCAAGGTACTCGAATGAGGAGCTGGAATGGGACCCTAACCGGCAAATATCAAAAAAGTAAGTAACCATTGATAAATACATCTGTCCTGAAGGAGCTGCCCTCAGCAGGATGAAGATTTTCTGCGCTAATTGCCCCTTGTGATACAAGTATATGAGAAGGTGACCACCTGATTACCTAGCAACAAGATACTCTTAAAGAATTGCGCATTCCTAAGTGTGAGACTTTAGAATGGAGGGAGGGTTCAACAGCAGCATTCCTTTCAGAGATCATTTGCATTGCTTCTAAAACCATCTTAACATGCTGGGTGGAGTGTAAGGGAAGATGAGGCTGCAGACAGAACACTTTCTTGTGCGGGCCCCGCTGGTCCATGAACACTTCCTTGTGCGGGCCCCGATGGTCCATGAACACTTCCTTGTGCTAGTCTGGCCAAAGCATCCCTGAAAAACTGTATGACCTGGATGCCCCAGTGGCGTGGGATCATGGCACTGAACTCACACCTAAGAGGCTGGGGGATCTTGTTCAAGCCCTTGAATCCCACACTGGGGCCCAGCAAGTCATGGAGGTGAGGTGCCTGGATCAGGGGCGGGGGGGGGAGGCAAGCATAGAGTGGGCCACTAGCATATATGCACTTGTGGCCAGCTGGCTAAAAGCAAAACTGATGTCTGCTGTGGAGGCAGCTGCCCAACTGCCCTCTGTGCCGGAAAAACAAGCACATGAGGGAGGGTCTACCTATACAGCTACACCAACAGCATCAGGACAGCAGGCTAGTGACGCACGGCATCAGAGTTCTGAAGGTTTGGGGGTCAGGGCCTGGGCCAGCACATTGCTCTGCTGACACCTTCAGGACAGAAGGCTTTAAGAATGTGGTATCAAGAGATACGGCCTAAACTCCAAACCAGGTAACTGAGGCAACCTTATGGGGTGGAAAATAGACATCTCTCAAAATTTTGTAGAGGGCAAAGGAATCAAACATTTAACCTCTGAGCTCAGGTCAGTTTGGCTAGTGCTTCTTCATTTGCACAAACTTGATGTCACCAATCAGCGAACACCCTCACTAGGTCAGCTCCTTCTGCCTCCAAGACATCAGTGCCCTGGTAATAAAACATAAGACGCCATTGTTCGAACATGTCTGGCCATGATCTGAATTGAACTAATGAATTCCAGAAAGGGTCACTTAATTTTCTTTCTGAAGCCCCACCCACAGCCCATTCGAGTACCCCAACATTCTGTAAAGTGCAGTTTCAGTCCAGTCCTTTGCACTGTGACAGTGCAGAATCTTTACTTCTTCGAATGCTGTTAAGACCATCTTCAGCTCTCGCTGCAGAGGTTACCTGCAATGGGATAAATCAAGGAGTCAGATAAGTTTACAGCATCAGCTGCCGGCACATTATGGCTAGGGTTCGAACCACTACTCTAAAAGACAACAGCAAGGCTGGCCCACTGGTGCAGCAGTAGCACTGCCACTCGCAGTGCCGATGATCCAGGTTTGGAAGCAAACTCGGGGCATCGGATGGCCATCCAGAGGGTGGAGGAGGAGGATGGTCTGACGGACTGCTCCTCTCCTCTGGGGAAGTGCTGGCACAGCCCGGTGATCACCTGGCCCCAAGCAGAAGCTGGGGAAGGGCATTCACAACTGCAAAAAGGGCAAGGGGGGGCATGACAGACACGGACGTGCAGCGTCCGAGAGCACATGGTGCGCATCCTAGTGTCACTGCACACCACACCTCTTTGGGAAACCATAAGGAAAAAAATGTCACTGGCACCACAATGGCACCAGACACCTGTAGGCTCTGCACCCGACCAGCTGGGCTTGCTGGCCAGAAACTGGATCCTTCTTTGACGGGGATTGGGGAATCCCATTGACCCCTGGGGGGCCCCCTCAGTGAAGAATAGCTAGCAGGTGAGTCCCAGTGGATGCTGGAGTGATGAGGCAGGGGTGTCTGGCAGATGGAGGCCATCCGGTGACAGGAAGAGAGAAAAAGGTTAAAAAAATAAAGAAAAAAATATAGGGAACAGCATGGTGCGAGTAGTGTCCTTTGTGCATGGGAAAGGCAGTGTCCCTAGAAAACAGCCCGTAGGCACTACTGGTTAATCCTCACTTTCCTGAGTCAGGCCTGCAGCAACATGATCGTACTGTGATATATTTATCTGGCCTTTGTTGCCCTGAGAAGTACACTAGGTAACTCAACACCTATTTTCAGGTACAACCCAGGAGAGTACAAAGGAAGGCATGGTTACAAACACGAGTTAAGGAGACATGAGTTAACATTGTAATGCACAATCTATTCAGGTATTACAGGTAGCAGACGAATTAATATGAACAAAATTTACAGTAAATATCAGTTAACATAAAAGAATGACCAGAATTTACAAGATAAAATATTTTAAGCATGTTTTTTTCAATATTGTACGGTTGTACAACATAACTCAGTTGACATAAAGTCAGTACTTGTAAACAGACTATACGTTTTTCACTTTTTTATGTATTAGATCGTGATTAGTAAACTTGAGAACTTTAGCAGTTTTGTGTTGTCCTTTGCAACTCTGGAGATTCTGTTTCTTAGGGCTCTGTTAGGGAGTTATCTCACAACATGGTTCTGGAGTCACTGTAGGGTCTCAGCATCTTAAGATGCATAACACAACTGATCTGTTGTAGATTTAAAAAATAAACTTTGTCAGACTTTGGTACCCCCTTTTCTTTTTCTGCACTTTCCCCTGCACGCCCCAACCTCCCATTCCTTCTGGCTGCTCACCGTCCCTGTCTGACCTCCTGACTCACCCTTTTGCTGCCGCTTCCTACCAACTGGCTCCCCAGGCTGTCCCGTGTCCTCGGAGGGTCTGGCTTATCCCTGTCAGGAGGCCCACCTCCCTGGGGCAAGAAAGGAGTAGCATTCCTGGGGGTCCTCCAAGGTACTCAAGGCTGGGGGCAGGAGCAGTGCACTAGGGACTGTGGGCGGTGGAGGGGCTAGGCAGCCGCCATCTGACAGGCTGAAGGGTGCAAGTTTCTGTTTTCTGGGCCCCTCACACACCCGCAGTGTGCTGTCACTCACACCAGCAAGGCTCCGCATTATCACCAGGTGTCACTCTCCAAGTGGTGCTCCGCAGCACCCTCCCCTTGGAGGAGAGCGTCTGCGCACTTTATCAACCTCCCTGCTGGCCTTCGTTCCCCCTTTACATGAACATACTCAGACATGAAAAGCTCCTAGGCAGAAGAATTGAATACCCCATTGCAGTTCTTTTCCCACCAAAAAGAACACATTGGGAAAATCTTTTTTTTTTGCTCCCACCACGCCTCCCGGCACCCCACTCCTTCAGGCCTCCACATCGCCACCTCCTTCTCCCACCAGACGCACCCCCCCTCTGGTGCCCCACTGGGTCACGCATCCAATCCAGACCTTTGTACGTCTTCAAGGGCCAACTTGTTCCTGTCAGGAAGCCTCCTCTAGCCATCACTGCGGGGAATGTGCCAGAGAGCTCCTGTTCCTTCCCTCTCTAATGGCCGGCTTGACCCTGTCAGGGGCCATGCTGCAGCCTAGTGGAGGAGCATATGTGCAGCGTCCAGAGAGGACGTGACCATTATGCATGTCGAGGAAGAGGGTCCAGGCGTGGGGAGGGGCAGAGAGGCTGTCATGCGGTATGCTGGCACTGCGTTTTCCCTTTTTCTGTGTCCCACCTACTCCAATTGCTCGCACACATTGCTGACCTGGAGGAGGTGCCCGACAATGTGCGGTCACCCACACCATCAGCGGGACCTCCACAAGCCATCACCAGGAGCCGCTACAGAGTGGCTGTGTGAGCCCCCGCACCCAGAGGACAGCATCCAAAGGTCACTCTTTCCTCCTCGCTGCCGGCTGGCCTCCACTCCCAATGTCCTGGGTACAGGGCTTGAACCCTGGTCACCAGTGTGCCAGAGCGATTTCCCATTGCTTGGTGCCATGGAGCCAGCCTAGGAAAATCTTTTAATTCACATTTTGCCATGCCACATGGTATCCAGGTTATGATTACCACTCACTGAACTCTTCTACTGTTGCAAAGTATCACCAGGTGACAGGATGGTACTATATGTAAAGATTTATTTTTTCTCCAATTGTAGTATTTTATAATATAGATCATAATTAGTAACCTTTTATAGGCATAAATAGTTTGGTGCCCTCTGCTGCATTACCACTCATGTTTGATGTCCACAGTTACATTAACAACTTTGAAGATTCTGTTTTTAAAAGGCATTTCTAAGGGAATTGTATCACAATATGGTCCCCGTTTTACTGCTGAGTTACAGCACGTTGAAATGCAAAAAAAAACTGATCTGCTGTGGATCTGAAAACTAGAACTTCATCTCACAATTTGGTGTCAGCATGGCTCAGTTGGTAGCACATCCGCCTCTGACTCAGAAGGTCGTGGGTTCTCGTCCCACACTGGGATTGGACTTGCACCTAAAAATCACTGGCATCTGAGTGCAGTATTGGGGGGTGCTGTAATGCTGGGGTGTGCTGTCCTTTGGATGACACATTAAACTGAGGTCCCTTCTACCCATCCTGGTGTTGTCCTGGTGAGTGTCCAGGTGGAAATGAAAGAACCCAGGGCACTCTTCGCAAAGAGTAGGGAACATTCCCGGTGTCCTGGCCAACATTCCCCTTCCCATAACCCGGTTTATGCAATTATCCAGGCTGTGTGGGTGATGATGTGCGATATGGCCACCACCACACATTCAGTCACTTCACTACCAGTCTAGCATTGCTTGTAAAGCGCTTTGGGATATGCTGTGTATGAAAAGCGCTATATAAATGCTGATTCTTCTTCACTATTTTTATGAACAGACCTTGTAACACTCCGACAGTTTTTAAAAAATGTTATTATCTATTTTCTCTGTAAAATAAGTAATCAGGTTTGGGATGCATGGAAAGAGAAGCAAACTGCATTTTCCTATGCCCCTCACAACAGGGAACAGGCCTGGCGTGGATAGTGGGGCGCTTTCGATATAAAAGGCCCTTATGTTCGGGTAATAAATGGCTGAGCTCCTGTGATATAAACAAGGTTAGCATTTACCATAAACAAATGGATGGGCCAGTCAGATGGCTCCCACCCAGGCCATGAGCTGAAGGATAAACAAGACAGAGTCCAAATATACACAGCCAGTTTGGACTGGTACTGTCTAGGGGGTGGGCTGAAAGATCAAAGAACTGTCCAAAACAAAGTGTAAGAAACAGAGGACAGATGATGTGGCCGAAGGGGCCCACCTGCCCAGGGTCTTTTCTGTCCCTGTATTTCTCTTAAGTCAGACTTATCATGGGATTTGGGAAGCCACACCATCACTATCCAGTCTGCTAAGACTGACTAGTTCCCAGCTGGGTTAAGCTTAACAATCTACCCAGAAGTGCTTAGGTTATTCTGTGTGAAGTCTATCTTGCTCAGATGTTTTGTTTCCTATTTCTATAGTGTACTGTATTCTCAATCTTGACAGTGTATAATCCTGTACTATGTAAATACCGTGGAGCATTAAATATTATTTTTATATACTTCATGCTCTCTGTGACTGTATTTTTAAAGGCATAGATAACCTGCGCCAACTGGCAAGTGTGTGATCCATTTCTGAAGAGTGAGGCTACCAAACTATCCAAAACAAATTGCGACTAAAGGGATGGGTCGTTTGTCCACTGAGAGGTAACTATACTGTATGAGCAGTGGGCGTGGTGGGACCTAAAGATATCCCAAGTGAGAGTCAAGCTGGGTGGTGGCAGCATATAGAGGACACAATTCCGGTGCCTGACGGGGTGTGAGAACTCGTAACACAGTGAGGACTGAGTTCGGGGAGAACCAGTCTGTGATATACCCATACATACTGTAGCAGCGAATATCAAAATATACAAAACATATTAGGTAAGATGGATTTAGGAAAGCTTAGCTGGGGCAGGTGGAGAGATTTGGGAGAACACAGGCACCACCAGAGGGGCCAGCAGAACTAGCTTGGGCAGATAACCAGGTAAGAACAATAATTAAATGCAGTTCCAGGCAGAGGATATGAGGAGGTACTTCCTCAGTACACCCTTATAAGACAGATGTGATGGTGAGCTACAGCCCAGGAGGGGAAGGGAGCTTTACAGCCTCAGGGCAAAGGACAAGAAGGCCCGATTCCCATATTTTGGTGGAACATTTGGGGATGGTAAGAAGGGAGGCTTCAGAGGATCTAAGATTTATTGGTTAACCCTCACTCTCCCGGACCAGACCTGCAGCAACACGACAGTAATAGGACTTATATAGTTACATAGTATTTGTTGGGAGATAAAGACCCTCGGGGTCCATCTAGTCTGCCCTATAGAGATCAAATTATTTAGTCTCTCATCCTACACAGCAGATCCTGCTACTCTACTTTTCTTCCCTCCTTACCGATATCTAAGATCCCCTTGTGCCTATCCCATGCATGTTTGAACCCCCCCCCCACCGTGCTTGAACCCACCACCTCTACTGGTAGTCTGTTCCAGGCATCGACCACCCTTTCCGTGAAGAAGTACATCCTGACATTTCCTTGTAGTCTCCCCCCACCAACCTCATATCATGTCCTCTTGTCCTTGGGCATACCCTTTTCTGAAGGATGCTTCCCTCCTGTACCTTATTTATGCTTTTGAGGTATTTAAAAGTCTCAATCACGTCACCCCTTTCTCTCCTAACCTCCAGAGAGTACATGTTCAATTTTTTTTATTTATTGGTTAATTTATTGGTTAATTCTTACTCTTCCAGGCCAGGGATGCAGCCGTTACGACAGTAATGGAATTCAGTAGTTAACCCTTGCTCTTCTGAGCCAGACCAGCAGTAGTGAAATTTATCAGGGTTCTGTGCATCTTTCCAAACCACATGCATACACTGTAAGGAACTCAAACCCAGTGCAAGGCATTGTGGGTAGGCAGTCTTTGCATGAGGCAGGCTGACAAGGCTTCACCAGAAAAACAGCCTTCTAGACAGGCTTTTACATCTGATCCAGTCAGTACAGACTGAGAGCAACAAACCACAGATAGGTGTTTGGTCCTGCTGGGACTCCTCAGTGTACTGCAGCAGTTGTCTCAGTTACTGCAACGTCAGCCCGTGTGGAAATCAAGCATTTAGTATGCCAAGGTATTAAACAGCTGGTATAGAACAGCAAAACGTTGAATGAGGGGTAATGCTAACCATTTCCAGAAATGTGCAGCAGTAGACTGCCAACCAGTTTTTTGAAGGGCGTCCATGCAACAGTGTATAAAATTATATGTATTTTTTTAATTTTGCTAACCATGCTGTATAAAGTGTTATGTACTTTCACAGCTGATTAGAACTTTCACATGTAAAACTGCTCATCATTGGGGGGTTTTCAGCCTATTTATTTAGTACACTGTACACTCCGAGGTAGCACACCAGAGAGGCAGACTGCGAGTAGAGCAGCAGTGTGTAGGATCCAGAGTCTGACTGTATAAATCCTAACGGGTTACATTATAGTGCTGACCAAAAAGTCTCTAATCTTTTTAATAACTATTTTACTGACATCTGGCAGCAATATTTAACATCCCCAGCTAGCTCCACTTGTCAGGCACAGGTACCTCTGGGCTCTGTAAATCTGAACCTTTCATCTTGCCCCTGTTAAATTCAATTTCTTTGTGGTTTCTGAAGCCCCTGTGCTAAAACTACTTCTAAACATTAACAAAGAATGTGGCCCACACAAACTGCCTCCTGCAGCTTTAAAAAACTGACCTATATATATTAGCCAAACCAAGAACGTATGTATTTAATCAGTCACTGTTCACAAATACGGTTCCTACCTTATGAAAAAACAGCTACTATTGTATATCTCCTATATTTAGATCGTGACAAAATTACAGACTTAATTCTGTGTTGCCAGTTTTCTCGAAACGATCTGAAAAAATTGTCTTTTCCTAACTCAGTTCATATTAAGAGAAATAAGTACTAACACCTTTGCAACACAGATTTAGGAAACATTAAAGTACCCGTACTGCCCTAGTGTCCTTGACGTCAGAGATCACTGACTCACTGGAGCAGGGCCTTCTAGTTGTTGCCACATTTGTGGATCTCTCAAAGGCCTTTACTCTAGTGTGTCATGAGATCTTTCCCTGGTGACTGTCTGACAGTGGAACTGCTCCATATGTTACCAAACTGGTTTAGAAGCTAAACTAAGCAATGAGGATCAAAGAACACAGGAAATACTCTCTCAGGTATTCTTCCTCTCCTCATTGGAGTCCCTCAGGTATCAGTGCTAGGCCATGTTTTGCTTTTTTCTAGGTTTACAAACAACCTGCCTATTTCCTGTAAAAAATGTAAACATGATCATGTATGCTGATGATGCAGTCATCTGTTTTGGGCACTACAGTTGTAATTCAGCAGGAATTACAAGGAAATTATAATACTCTACGTAAAGTACAGTTCTATAAGAACTTACCGTAACAGTAGATCTTCGAGAGAGGCTCTTGCAGTAGGTATTCACATATAGGACTGACCCGCCAGGCGTCAGAACTCCACGGAAAAATTTCTAGCTAGCAGTCTCTGGCTGGGGACCGCCCCCATGTCAGGTGACCGGCGTCATACGATGTCAGTATAAAGGGACGGTCCCCCACACCCGCCTTCCAGTTCTTTCCTGCCAAGGGCCAAAAGAGGCAAGACGAGAGAGAAGAGAATATTTACCCCCATGGAAATGAAGCCAAAATAGCTTAGGGGGATGGAGGGTGGGAAGGTATTACCTACTGCAAGAGCCTCTCTCGAAGATCTACTGTTACGGTTCAGTTCTTACATAACTGTACTATCTTACTTTGAGAGGGCTCTTGCAGTAGGTATACACATATAGGACTGAGTCCCAAGCAGTCTGGAACAAAGAAAAGCACTCGGGAGGAGGACTGTCATCCATAGCATGTAACCTCAGGCTTAATGGGTCTCATGAAAGGAGACCTTGTAGTACAGCCAACTCGAAGCCTGCTCTACGGCGAGAGGCAATGTCCAAACTGTAATGTTTCGTTAAAGGTATGGACAGAAATCCAAGTTGCGGCTGCACAGATGTCTGCCGCGGACACATTCTTGAAACAAGCTGCAGAGGCAGCTAACCCTCTGGTGGAGTGACCTCTGACTTGACCCGGCAGGGTCCTGTTGTACTTGTCGTAACAGAAAGTGATATAATGAGCCAACCATTTAGATAGGCATTGCCTAGAAACAGCATTGCCTTCTCTTTTGTGAGCTAAAGAGACAAAAAGCTGATCAGTTTTCCTGAGATCCTTAGTCCGCGTGGTGTAGTATCTCAGTATTCTGTGAACATCCAAAGTATGCAAGCGATACTCCCCTTGATTGGAGTGTTGCTTAAAGAAAGCGGGTAGCTCAATGGATTGATTCAGCCACCACCTTAGGGAGAAACTTACGGCTGGTGCGTAGAGCCACACGTTCCTTGTGGAAAATCAAGTACGTGACTTTGCACATCAAGGCCTGAAGCTCGGAAATACGCCAAGCAGAAATAATGGCCACTAGAAAGAGAGTCTTCCAAGAAAGGAACTTTAAATCAGCTGTAGCGGCCAGCTCGAAGGGAGGCAGGGTAAGCTTCTCTAGAATGAAATTCAAGTCCCAGGGAGAGGCAGGAATGCAGATGGGGGGGGTCTCAAATGGAGAACCCCTCTAAGGAAGGTCTTGGAGACTTCCAACTGAGCAAAAGTCCTGTCTCCAAAGGGAATATGGTAGGCTGAAATAGCGGCCACGTGGACCCTTAACGAGGAATGGCTGAGACCCAGATCGAAGAGGTGACGCATGTAGTCCAGAACTTTATTGACTGGGTATGAGAAAGATTCGAAATCTTTCGAGCTAGCCCAAATAGAAAATAGTTTCCATTTCATGGCGTAGGTGGACCGGGTTGAAGGCTTTCTGGCCTCTACCAAGATGTCTGCTATGAGCAGAGAAACTCCGGGCTTTTGCTATGTCTGCAGGAGCTACGCATGTAAATGAAGGGATTTGAGACCTGGATGAATAAGGGTCCCCTGATCCTGGGTCAACAATTGTTGTGACAGAGGAAAAGAAAGTTGAGGTTCCTCTGAAAACTGTTGCAGAAGAGAGACCCAAACTTGCCTGGGCCAGAAGGAGGCGATGAGAATCATTCGAGTCCCTCTGATCTGAGTTTGTTCAGGACCCTCGGAATTAAGGGAATGGGAGGGAAGGCATAAACGAATCTGTCCCTCCAAGCGAGAGACAGAGCGTCCCGCCAAAAAATGTCTCGCCTTGGAGCAAGCGAGCAGAAGGCAGGAAGTTTTGCGTTTTGGGGAGAAGCGAAGAGGTCTATCTGAGGTGTTCCCCATCGCTGAAAGATGTCATTTACGACTTCTTGATCCAACTCCCATTCGTGGGACCTGGCTGAGGACCGACTGAGTTGGTCCGCTAGTGTGTTTTCCACTTCTGGAATGTGAACAACAGTCAAGTGAAGGTGATGCTGGTTTGCCCAATGTCAGACTCTCATCACTTCCCAGCACAGAGGGTAGGAATGTGTTCCTCCCTGCTTACTGAGATACCAGACTACGTACATGTTGTCTGATTGTATGAGGAGGTGACCGGGGAGAATGAGGGAGTGTAGGGCCTGAAGAGAATAAAGGACTGCTCTCAGTTCGAGCACATTTATGTGCAGATTTTGTTCGAACTTGGACCAGCTGCCATGAGTCCTGTGAGACCCTAGATGGGCACCCCAGCCTTCTCCTGACACATCTGTCGTCAACATCTGGGGGGTTCAATGTTACATACGAACATACAAAATTTGCCAGCAGATAAAGGCCTAGAGGTCTATCAAGTCTGCTCGAACGTGCAGCTAGCACCCCTTATTCTGCAGCTGCCCCTTCCTTCCACCCTTCCCCTTCATTAACCCTCCCCCTTGTCCTGTCCCATCCTCGTTTGAAGCAGTCCACTGTTCTACTGCATACCACTTCTGCAGGTAACGCATTCCACCCAGCCACCACCCTCTCTGTAAAAAGTGTCTCCTCATTTCCTCCTGAACCTTCCTCGCTCCAGTCTCATATCATGGCCTCTGGTGGCCTCTCACCTCCTTACTTTGAACAGCCCCTCTGTACCCGTCTTGTTTATTCCTTTCACGTATTTAAAGGTTTCAATCATGTCACCCCGTCTCTCCTCTCCTCCAGTGAGTACATGTTCAACTCCTTCAACCTCCTCTCGTATGCTGAATCCCCCAGCCCCTTGATCATCTTTGTCGCCCTGCGCTGCACCCCCTCCAGTAACTTAATGTCCCTCTTCAGATACGGACGCCAGTACTGCACGCAGTACTCCAGGTGTGATCTAGCTAATGATCTATACAGTGGCAGAATCACCTCCTCCTCCCGAGGATATACCCCTGCATACAACCCAGCATTTTGTTGGCCTTGCAGCTACCTTCCTACATTGTGCCGAGTTGTTCATTGACCCTATAATGAGCACACCCAGATCCTTCTCCTCCTCTGTCTGGGCTAGCTGCACTCCCTAGCTGGTAACTCCTTCTTGGGTTCTTCATCCCAAAATGCAGCACCTTGCACTTTTGGCATTAAACCCCAGTTGTCAGGTGTCTGACCAGGTTTCAGGCTTTGCCAGATCATCCTGCAACCCCTGCCATCCCCTAGGTCATCCACCACTGCGACTACCTTGGTATCATCAGCAAACAGACTGATCTTGCTCTTGATGTCCCATGATATGTCTGCAATGAATATCCCAAACAACACTGGTCCCAACACTGAGCCCTGTGGAACACCGCCACTGCCCTTGGTGTGAGGGCTCCCCACCCACCACCAACCTCTGTTGCCTTCCCTGCAGCCAGTTTCCTACCCATCTCACCAGCTTTGCACCTGTCCCTGTGCCTACTAACTTCCTTCCCAGCCTTACGGTGGTGGGCAGAGGGGACAGTGAAAAAGCAGGAATACTGAACGAATATTTCAGCTCAGTATTCACAAAAGAGGAGGGGGAAGTGCCTAATCCAATTAACAGAAGCACTCTTGATAGGGGGGTCGATCCCAGTCCTTTCACAGAAGAAAGGGTTCTGCAAGAACTCCTAAAACTGAAGGTGGACAAAGCAATGGGTCCTGATGGAATTCACAGAATTCTAAAAGAATTAAGGAAGGAACTAGTGAAACCACTGGCTACTCTTTAATAAATCATGGGAGGATGGTGTGGTACCCGAGGACTGGAGGAAGGCGGATGTGATTCCCCTTCGCAAAAGTGGGACCAAGACAGAGGCAGGAAACTACAGACCTGTCAGTCTGACCTCTGTGGTAGAGAAAGTGATGAAGTCACTCTGAAGGAAAGAATAGTTGAGTACCTAGAGGTCAGTGGAGCACAGGATCCAAGGCAGCATGGGTTCACAGCGGGAAGGTCATGTCAGACTAATCTAATAGATTTCTTTGACTGGGTGACCAAAGTAGTAGACCAGGGAGGGTTGTGGACATGGCCTACCTAGACTTTAGCAAGGCATCTGACACAGGTCCACACAAAAGATTATTAGTCAAATTAACCAGCCTGGGAGTGGGTCCCAGGGTGGTAGCCTAGGTAAAACATTGGCTGGACAACAGGACACAGAAGGTAATTGTAAATGGAGTCCACTCTGAAGAAAGGGGTTACCAGGGTACCGAGGGTTCATATTGGGTCCAGTCCTTTTAATGTCTTCATCAGTGACATTGCAGAGGGACTGAAGGAAAAGTATGCCTTTTTGCAGATGACACAAAGATCTGCAACAGGGTTGATACACAAGGCGGCGTGGAAAGGATGAAAAGGGACTTGGCAAGGTTGGAGAAATGGTCAGATGTATGGCAGCTAGGATTCAATGCAAAAAAGTGCAAAATAATGCACCTGGGAAACAAGAACCCAGGGGAAGAATACACAATGGGTGGGGAGGTAGTAACAACAACAAAACAGGAAAGGGACCTGGGGGTAATCATATCAGATGACCTTAAGGTTAGCAAGCAATGTGAGAAGGCGTAGGGAGGGTCGGGGTATACTGGGATGTATAGGAGAGGCATCAGCAGCAGAAAACAGGAAGTTGTTATCCCTCTGTACAGACAGTTGGTTAGACCCCATCTGGAATACTGTGTCCAGTTCTGAGACCCCATCTCCGCAAGGACATAGACAGGATAGAGGCAGTCCAGAGGAGGGCAACTAAAATGGTGCAGGGTCTGCAAGAGAAGCCATATGAGGAGAGACTAAAGGAGCTTAATATGTATACCCTTGAGGAAAGAAGGGAGAGGGGGACATGATAGAAACTTTCAAGTACCTCAAAGGAATCAACAAATCCAAGAGGGTAGCATCTTTC
Organism: Neoceratodus forsteri; assembly: GCA_016271365.2. NCBI lineage: Eukaryota > Metazoa > Chordata > Ceratodontiformes > Ceratodontidae > Neoceratodus > Neoceratodus forsteri. The sequence continues at coordinate 3,164,522 of JADMNL010000027.1, forward strand.
AGAAAAAGAGACTTGCAAGAACAAAGGGACACAATTTAAAGATAGAAGGAGGGCGGTTCAGGGGCAATGTGAGGAAGTATTATTTCACATAGAGGGTAGTGGATGCATGGAACAGCCTTCCTGAGGAAGTTGTGGGGTCTAAAACTGTGGGAGAATTCAAGAATGCATGGGACAGACATAAGGCAATTCTTGTGGGGGGCAGGAAGATATAGGCTGTTGGTTAACTAGGATCTGTGGCCTATCCTGTAGGTAGGGAAATGGGCAGACTAGATGGGCCTAGCGGTCCTTATCTGCCGTCAAAGTCTATGTTTCTATGTTTCCATGTGGCACCGAGTTGAATGCCTTACTGAAGTCCAGATACAGGACATCCATTGCATGGCTCCTGTCCAGTTGCCTACTTACCCAGTCATAGAACTCGACCAGGTTGGTTTGGCAGGATCTGCCACGTATGAAGCCATGCTGTCTGCTGTCCTGTAGTCCTTTGGCCTCTAGGAAGGCCACCAGCCCAGGCCCACCAGCGAACTCCCAGGCAAAGGTTCTCCTGAACCATCCACCAACACAAGTCCCGGATCATGGGATCGGAAACTAGTACCTCTTGGTCTAGATTGTCCAAGGTCTGGTCCCGTTGCAACCGAAGCGTCCACTGAGAGATCCTCATATGGAGCCGAGCAAGTGGGACTGTCAGAATGGCAGCCGCCATTAGCCCGAGGAGGCGGAGAACTGACCTGGCTCCAACCCTCCTACGACCGGACAGAAAATGGGCCCGAGTCTGAAGGGTGTCTACCCTGTCCGGAGGTAAAAAGACTTTGCCGATGGCTGTGTCTAGAATTGCCCCTATACAGTGCCTTCAGAAAGTATTCACCCCCCCCCCTTGGATTTTGTCACATTTTGTGATGTTGCAAACTCAAATTAAAATACATTTATATGGGATTTTTTTTGTCACGTATCTACACAAATTACTCTATAATGTCAAAGTGGAATGAAACTTCTGGAATTTTTTGTACATGTCATTTAAAATAAAAACCTGAAATGTCTTGATTTGATAAGTATTCACCCCCTTTGCTATAACACTCCAAAGTGAGCTCAGCTGCATCCAATTTCCTTGTGAGATCACTCTAAAACTTGAATGGAGTCTACCTGTGATCAGTTCAAATGGTTGACATGATTTCAGAGGAAATACACCTGTCTATATAAGGTCCCACTGTTGACAGTGCATGTCAGAGCAGAAACTCTACCATGAAGACCAAGGAGCTGTCTGTAGAACTCCATGATAGAATTGTGAGGAGGCATAGATCTGGGGAGGGGTATAAAAACATTTCTAGGGTGTTGAAAGTTCCTAGGAGCACAGTCAAGTCCATCATTAGGAAATGGAAAGATTATGGAACCACCCAGACTTTCCTAGAGCAGGCCATCCTCCCAAACTGAGCAACCGGCAAGGAGGACCTTGGTCAGGAAGTGACCAAGAACCCAATGACCACCCTGACAGAACTACAGAGTTCCATGACTGAGATGGGAGAACCTGTCCAGAGGACAACAATTCTGCAGCACTTCACAGATGTAGCTCTATGGGAGAGTGGCTAGACGGAAGCCACTCCTGAGAAAAGGCCACATAATAGCATGCCTGGAGTTTGCAAGAAGGCACGTAGCAGACTCTGAGACCATGTGGCAAAAGATTCTCCGGTCTGGTGAAACAAAAATTGAACTCTTTGGTCTGAATGCAAAGCGCTATGCCTGGTGCAAACCGAACACAGCTCAGCACCTGTGTAACACCATCCCTATCATGAAGCATGGTGGTGGCAGCATCATGTTATGGGGATGTTTTTCAGCGGCAGGGACTGGGGCACTTGTCAGGATAGAGGGAACAATGAATGGAGCCAAATACAGGCACATCCTTGAAGAGAACCTGCATCAGTCTGCAACAGACCTTGGACTGGGGCGAAGATTTACGTTCCAACAGGACAACGACCCCAAGCATACAGCCAAAGCAACACTGGTGTGGCTTCAGAACAAGAAGGTGAATGTCCTTGAGTGGCCCACACAAGCCCAGACTTGAATCCCATTGAGAATCTATGGAAAGACTTAAAGATTGCAGTTCACCGACGCCCCCATCCAACTTGACAGAGCTTGAGCAAATCTGCAAGGAAGAATGGGCAAAATCTCCAAATCCAGATGTGAAAGCTGATACAGACATACCCAGAAGACTCAAAGCTGTAATTGCTGTCAAAGGCGCTTCTACAAAGTATTGACCCAGGGGGGTAAATACTTAAGTAAACAAGATATTTTAGTTTTTAATGTTTCATAAATTTTTGTTACACAATAAAAATATTTTTGCCCCTTTAAATTGTTGAGTATGCTGTGTGAATCAAGGGGGAAAAAATAATTTCAATGCATTACAAATTCTGGTAGTAACACAACAAAATGTGACAAAATCCAAGGGGGTGAATACTTTCTGAAGACACTGTAAACTGGAGGCGTTGGCAAGGGACCAAATGGGACTTGATCTGGTTGACGGTGATACCCAGGCTGGTGAAAACCTGCAGGGTAAGGGAAAGAGAGTGCAGGAGTTCCTCCCTGGATGGGACCACCAGGAGCCAGTCATCTTGGTACGGGAATACCTGAACTCCCTGTATACGCACGTGGGCCGCTACCACAGACAGGTATTTGGTAAACACTCGGGGGGCTGAGGAAAGACCAAATGGGAGGGCCTTGAACTGTTAGTGGTTCCCCTGAAAGCAAAAACGAAGGAATTTGCAGTGGGAAGGGCATATGGGAATATGCAGGTAGGCATTCTGCATATCCAGTGCACATAGTCACTGGCCCTGCTGAAGAAGAGGTAGAAGGCTCTGCAAGGAGAGCATTATGAAGTGTTTGTACTCCATGAGCATGTTCAGGGAACTGAGGTCTAAGATAGGCCTCGCATCTCCCATTTTCTTTGGAACTAGGAAGAAATAGGAATAGTAACATGTTCCCCAGAGATGAGTGGGAACTGGTTCTATCGCTGCCTTCGAAAGAAGGGAGATGATTTCCTCTAGGACCAGAGGAAGATGTTGTGGAGAGTAAGGCGACTTGGGGGGGGTGGTTTCTGCAGAAACTTTACCTAGTGTCCTGCAGATATCAACTGGAGCACCCACGCATCTGATGTTATCCTCTCCCAACCCAGCAGATGGGAGGAGAATCTCCTCCCAACAGGTTCCTCTGGGACCTCCAGAGGCAGTGGGAGAGGCAGGGAGTCAGGAGGTGTGGGGCAGCGCAGCAGCCGAGGCTCCTGCGGCTTTTTTGCTGGGAGGAGTCTTGATTGCTGGAGGGGCCCAACATTTGTTGGCCCGTTTGCCCTGTGGTTTTTGTCACTGTCGGTTTTGTCTACGAAAAGGATGCCACTGCCCTTGAGGGGGCCTATACATAGAGTTAACAGACTTTAGTGCAGTGCCCTTCTCCTGCAGTTCGGTAATTATGTCCTTGACATCACCCCCAAACAGCACTGAACCCCTGAAGGGAGCATCCTGAATAGCGGATTGAACTTCAGGGACCAAACCTGACACGCCGAGCCAGACGTGACGCCATAGGTCTACAGCAAAAGCCAAGTTCTTTCCAGCTGTGTCCACTGCATTGTAAGTGGCACAAAGCATGTGCGGACCGGCCGAATGAGCAGAACGGACAAGATCCGCCACTTCCTGCTTAGTCTGCGACTCAGGAAGGGAGTCCAATTTAGATTCCACCTGACTAAGGATGGTCTTCTGAAAATCCCCCATATGTGCCACATAGTTCATAGGCCCTAATACCCAGGGTAGAAGAGGAACAGAACTTCTTCCCATATTGATCCAGAAGCCAGGATTCCTAATCAGGCAGAGACGAGCTGAGGTGCTTGGGATTTGCGGAGTGGCCGTGAGCGGCACTGATGATGATCGAATCTGGCTTGGGGTGGACGCTAAGGAAGTCTACACCCTCAGGAGCCTAGCACAGCCTGTCCACCTTCCTCGGAAGGGGGGCTAGCGCAGACGGTTGCTTTCAAATAGTGGAAACAAGATCCGTGTGAGGCTGTATCCAGGGTGGAATCAGTGTAGGAGCAGTCTCAAGCAGACCCAGATGAGCAGCGAGTTTCTTACGCTGTGGGTCTGGCTCCACTGATTGCCACTGATGGACCTCCTGGATTTTTCTCAATAATTCCAGAAAGGAGGGGTCCTCCGGAGGAGACTTCAGAGAAGTCCTCGGCCGAGGGCACTCTGGAGGATGTGCCTCGTGTTCAGGATCAGAGCGTCCTGTCTCTGAGTCTGAGTCAGAAGTATCTGATGAAGAGGAGGAAGACTGCTCCCATATGAGGGGGGAGGGCTGGCCCCTGGGGAGTTCCCTGGGGCGATCTTCTCCATCTCGGTGCCCGAGGGCTCTCTCTCTCGGCCGGGAAAGGGAGGAGTGTCCCTTCTCTGACGGGGATCCTGTATAGGTCCAGCAACGGCAGATGACTCTCGACCTCAGGAGTGAGCTAAGCCTTGGCCTCAGCCAACCAGGAGGCCAAGGTCTCCTTCAGATCTGCCAGCGGCTGGAGAGTGGGTGGCAGAGGTGGAGGAGGAGGGGATATGGATATTGGGGATATCCGTAGAAGGAGTATCCATAACCCGACTGCAACGTCAGATATTGGGGCATCGGGTACTGGGGTGCCGGATGCTGTGGAGTCGGGTACTGTAGCACCGGATATTGCGGTGTTGGGTACCCGGGTGCCAGGGGCTCCATGGAGCACAGAACATCTGCAGAGGCCCTGCTGGCAGGCCAGGCGGTGGTAACGCTTGGTCCCGTGGTGTCGGGCCCGGCGTAGGTACGCCTTCGATAGGGTCCAAAGGACCAGACAGAAGGATAGGCCTGTCGCCAGGTAAGGGGTCGGGTAGGCCAGCATCTGAGGGTCCGGTGTCAGGGGATGTGGTCCCGAAGAAGGGTTCCCTGACAGCAGCATCCCAGTATCCTCAGTGATGGCTGGGGAGGGAGGATTATAATCCCTGGGGGTCAATTGAGGCGACACGGGGACCTCAGAGGGCAACTTGGAGTGTTGTGGAGAGCCTGGGACGTCGGACTGTTCGGAGGGGTCCGGCGGGCGTCGGAGGAACCAGTGTCCGACTTATTGGCCGAATCTGGGTGGACAAAGGAGAAGCAGATGTCCGACTTATCGGACTCCCTGCCTGAGGAAGGCCACACAGGAGATGCGGCCTTGTCAGGTGAAGTTTTAGCTGGGTGCTCCCCAGAAGGGGTAAGCGGCTTGGCAGCCTTGTCCAGGCAGGCGTTGGTGGGACCGACGTCTGATTTTCCGGACCCACTCTGACCCGAAGGCCACGTGGTTGAAGTGGCCTTCACAAGAACGGAGGCCTCCTTTGCCCCAGAGGCTCCCGAAGGGCCCAAGCATGAGCCAGACTGCAGTAGCAACGCCTTCTTGGTCACCACCAAGACTGCCATCATGGCAAGGGGGAAGAGGTGACATCAGCAATTTTGACTGATTGCGATCTGCCGGACAGGCAGGTGCTGAACCAACCTGTGGCTGAAGGGGAGAGACCAGCAGCTGAGAGGCTGTGCAGGAGGAGCGGGTGTGAGGCAGTGTCAGAGGCTTTAGCCAGATCAACAAAGATGGCTGAGGTGATGTGTCCTTTGTCAAAGCCAGTAGAGATGGTCTCAGTTAGTCTCAGCAGAGAAGTAACGGAGAAGTAGTGGTGGAATGGGATTTCCTAAATCCAGACTGGAATGGAGTGAAGAACCCAGAGACAGGTAGGAAGGATGAGAGCTCGCTGAGGACTATGTGTTCTTGTAGTTTAGCTAAGGTAGGAAGGAGAGAGATAGGTCAGTAGTTGCCAGGAGAGGAGGAGTCCCCACCCTTCGGGAGCGGAAGCACAACTGCATGTTTCCATATTGAGGGTACTGTTGCTGTTAGGAAAGAAAGGTTTAGTATGAGGGAGAGTGGGTAGGCAATAGCAGGAGCAGAGAGGGAGAGGAGCCTAGGATCTAGGCCATCAGCTGAGGAGCCTTTGGTGGGGTTGAGGGCAAGGAGGGCCTAGAGGGTGCTATCAGGAGAGACAGGGGAAAAGGAGAAGTGACAAGGGGGTGTAAGAGGTAGGGGGAGGAGAAGGGGGGAGCACAGTGTTGGGGGGGGGATGGGAAGACTGAGAGGGGCGAGAGAAGCAATAAAGAGGGCCAATGGGAGAAGAGGGCGTCAGAGCAGCGGAGGAGCCAGGGAGGGAGCACAGCAGAGATGAGGCACACATAGCGAAGTGAGAGTTAAAGTATTCAGCGATAGCCATAGGGTCTGAATGGACAGAGTGGTTGACCATGAGGGTCGAGGGCGGAGGGTAGGTGGCAGGAGAGTTCTTCCTTATGAGCTGATCCACCAGAATGTCTTTATTTTTTAAATTCAGCTTTATTATTATGATGGTTATACATAGTTTATTTTGCAGACATTTTCACATTTCTTATGCTCAATAACATATTTACTTTCTGTCCATCATAAAGTACAAGTGAGCATATATAGTTATTAAATACAATATATTAACTCTGGTCACTTATGTGGTGTTTCCATCTGCAAGAATGGCTACAATTGCATTCTTCTCTTTAATACTGTTCTCAGTGTTACCTGCGATGCTTTCACTATGTTAACTTATATATCTATGTATTTGCAATAATAAAAAAGCTTTATTCAAATTCAAATCATCCTATAGACAACAAGCCGTAAGTGTCCAGCTCTGTGATATAGCCTCTATCTTTAGTCTGAGTAAGCAGTATTCTTCAATACAGGCTGTACTGCAGGTTTTACCCAGTTGAAACTAAAATGTTGGAGATGGGGCAGGTACTTATTCAAAACTGTTCTATTGCCCAAGGACCCCCTCCCTGTCTATGGTTTGGCATTCCCCCTCTTGATACCCATCTTTCCCAAATATCATCTTTATCTAACGCTAGCCTTAACTTAGCTGTAATTCCTTCTACCCTTTGTATACTATTCACTCTGGATACCCAGGATTCAAAAGAAGGGGGTGCAGGATTTAGCCAGTTTGATGTGATTTCTTTGTGTGCTGCAGTACATAACATTCTAAACAGGCATTGCTGGGTATTGTTCCCTATATTGTTAACTTTCATTCCCAATATCAAATATTTAAATGTGTATTCAATGTCTACCCCCCATAATCTACTTAGTTCTTGGTGTACTCTGGACCAGAATACTGCAAGCTTTGGGCATCCCCCAAAAATGTGGAAATGTGAGCCTATTTGTCCAAACCCCTTCCAGCAGAGGTTGGAAAGATCTGGTGCAAAGTGGGATGTGACTGTTGGGGTGTGAAAATACCAGGCAAGACATTTCCACCTGAACTCCCTCCACATGGGTGATGTTGTAACCCACCATCCCCTTTCCCAAAGATTTGTCCTTTCCTTTTATTCTACTGTGACGCTAGCTTCTGTTTCCCATTTCAGTCTTAAGTTAGCAAATTCTGCGTATACGTCCCCCAGCAGAATCTTGTATGTCTGAGATATCCTTTCTGTCCTTTTTTTTAACATTGTTGCCCAATATAGGAAACCTACAAGGGGGTAAAATCTCTGTCAATTTTTATAAGTCTTTCTTCTGTTTGTATGTAATGTCTTAAAACTGTAAATATCTGTGGAAGTCTGCATTAGGTAGATAGGAGGGGATACACCTGAAGGTCTGTCTGGGGAGATGTCTGGTTCCACAGGCACATCCAGACTTTCACCATCAGCATCATCATCTTCAAACTCCCCTTCCTTCTCAAACTCCGGTTCATAAAATTCTTCAGGGGTATAATCGTGAACCGGGGGAACCGACCGAACCGAGCCCCTGCCAAAAGGTGCCGGATCGGTCAGAACCGGGCGAAGCGAATCCACAATCTGAATCACTCTGGCTATTTCCTCGGCAGTCGGAACATGGACTTCTGGATCTGAACCGGACGATTTTTCTTTCCGTTTTCTTTTTGTTGGAACCGACCCCTCGGGATAAGCTCTCCTTTTGCCCAAAGAAGTATCGCCCTGGTCAGAGGGCACTCCTTCTTGTTCGGTCAGGACCGAACCAGGCTGGCCATCCGGGTCAGCGGACTTCTCGGCCTCCTTTTCCCTCAGTCTACCTAATCTCTTTTCAAGGGTAGATTTGGGAACATTTTTGCAAATTTGGCAGTCTGAATCGAGGTGTTCAAACCCAGACAATAAACACAGATGGTGTGTGGATCGGCCTTAGCAAAGACCTCCCCACAATCACTGCAGTGTTGAAACCCAGTGGGCCCAGTTTTTTTCTTGGGTTTCTCAGACATGGCCAACCTAACCAAACTTACCCTTTTTTTGGCAACCGCCAGGCAAGACTCCCTTATCGGTTCCTAACTGTGTCACGGGTCTTGGAAAAAACGTACCAAACACGTTTTTTTTAGAACCGATAAGGACCGGTAACCACACACTAAAGTTAAATACAAGTATTAACAAATGATCGGTTCAGCCGAACCGATCCACACTTTTACAAGTTCCACACAGAAAGACAGTACAAAACCTATCTAGTACTCACAGTACCTCAGACAGAGACTGAACCGACTATGCGGAATACATTTCGGTTAAAAACCGACGGAAAACCGACACTTCAACCGACTTTCGAACTGAGCTACACGAGAAATCTCCGGAGCAACTGTTCAGTGAGGCGGAGTAAAGAATCTGACGGTTAGATTTCAAAGGGAAATAGACAGAGACATCAACCGAGCTCGAGCTCAGCATTCTATGCTCTGCATAGAAAGTTTAACCCTTTGTTCTCCGGGGCAGTTTAAAGGCTGGGGCTAACTGCACTTAGTTGTTTGAAGGAAGGCATACAGGAGGCCTGGCGTACATGGCCTTGCGAAGGCATTCCCCATCAGTGTCCAGGACTGTGGGGGGTAAGCACAGAACAGCCTCAGTTTTGCGTTCTCAAAGGAGGCAAACAGGTCCACCAGAGGGGTGCCCCACAGGGAAAACAGGTGGCTTGCCACCTCCTGATGCAGGGACCACTCATGTGACGTCAAGCCCACCTGGATGAGAGTGTTGACCGGCTGACTGTCTGCTCCTGCAACATGATCTGCCAGAAGATCTACACCCAGGCTGTACACGACAGCCCAGAAGCAGAGGGCCTGCCGATACAATGGAAGGGAGTGCATTCCTCCCTGCCTGTTCACGTAGAACACTGTTGTGGTATTGTCCATCTGAATCTACATGAGCTCCAGCAGGCTGATGTGGTGACTGGACTCCCTTGGCGACCAACACCCCCAGATGCGCTCCCCATCCCACCAGACACACATCTGCCGTGAGACTGACCGTCGGCTCTGGACAGATAAACGTGGGATCAGCCACCACTGGATGGCATCCCACATTGGCTGGGTCACTGTGACCAGCTGGTCGAGGTGTCCTAGGCATTGGGACCACTGATGGCCCAACTCCCACTGCAGGTGCCACATTCACCAACAAGCCCAGGCTTTCAACTTAGCCTCACAGATCACATGGGAAGTACAGGATGTTAAAAAAATCAGGAAAATCTGTTTAAAGCAACAGGACCCATTATAACCATGCATCCATAACCCACTCCTTGCAGTGCAACCCCACTTAACTAGTGCAGCTTATTAGCTGCAACCTAATCCTTGTTGCATATCTAATTTATGCTACTGCCCTAAAGCCAGCCTTCCCAAAATTACAACACTAACACACTGTTAAAAAACTAATGTAAGTGGAACAAGGTAGTTCCACCGGTAGGATTATGCTATGTTGTTGTACCTCGCGGAGGTTAAAGTCCCTTGCCCTTAAGGCTGGGAACTCCAACCCACCACTCGGTACATTAACACAGCATATTCCCCCTATGTCATACCTTATTCCTGACTTGTTAGTTAACCCTCACTCTTCTGGGCTAGGACTGCAGCAAATCCTCACTTTCCCAAGCCAGGGCTGCAACAACATGACAGCAATGGTATTTATTGGTTAACCCTTACTTCCCCAGGTCAGGACTGCAGCAACATGACAGTAACTGGACTTATTGGTTAATCCTCACTCTCCTGATCTACGACTGCAGCAATGGAATTTACTGGTTAACACCAATTCTCCCAGGTCAGGACTGCAGCAATGTGATAGGAATGGTATTTACTGCTTGAAGAGGAACAGGCAGCACCGAGAACCCCACACACAAGTGTAGGGTCTGATCCCAATTTACAGTTTGTGTGCAAAAACATTTGTTTTATTACAGTTACACAGAGAACTATATTTAGTCACAGGAGAACAGCGGGACTAGTAAACATCTGAGTTGAACTTCTAAAACATGCACTGCAGGCTACTTGAATCTCCCACTGCTGCAGCCCAGCTGTAACATCAGCTGCAAGACATGCTGGGACTTCTGGTTGCGACAAATGCCACCCTGTGAGTCAGCAGAATCAGCCTGATAAAATCTACTATACTGCAGTAAACAGTAAGTAAAAATGTTACTTGTGCACACAAAGCGCTAATTGGGATCATACCCCCACAGTTGGATACGGGACTCTCACTGTTCACTATTCCCCTTTAACTGTTACTCTCCTGGGCTAGGCCTGCAGCAACATGACAGTAATCTGATTTATTGCTGAACTCTCAGTCTCTCAAGCTATGCCTGCAGCAACAGGACAGCAATGGGATTTACTGGTTAACAAGTTTTAAGTGCCCTACTTGGGATGCCAATTAGGATGCTTAATTTCTTTTTCATTTCTGGATCAAACTCCTGCTTTGACATTAATCAGCACTTTTAACGTTTACTCAGATCTCTGTAGTTTCCTTTTACTTGCACTGCTAATAGGAGTTAAACTCCAACAAAGGGTGCTTCAGCTTGTGTAACAATAATAAAGAGGAGGCCGTACGATATGCTGCAAAACATTGTAGCTTTCATTAACCTAATAAAAGTATCATCTTTACCTAACAAAAAGATTTTTGATTTGGTTTCTCCCCTCCTTTTTCATTTCTGAAACTGTATTTCAAATATGTGAACCTCGCACATACTGTAAATAAGATTCACTGGTTAATCCTCAAAATCCCTGCCAGCCTGTGACGGTAGAGCTACCACCAGCTATGCCAGAGACCTTCGTTCAGAAACAGAATTGGGTCGCTTGGAGGCTGGCCGGGGGGAGGGGGAGTTGTGAACTACAGATCACCTGCCACCTGGAGAAATCTGGGGGCAGCGCTGCAGGATAGCAGAGGAAGGGAACCCCACGCACGGATGCCAGGCTGTCTCTATGATGGTAAGAGCACGCACATCGCATCACTGCAGTTGCATGGGTCCCAGGGGTGAAAATGGAAGAATATCCCACGACAGCAGCATGATAATGACCCAGCGGTCCCTCACAGGCCCTGAGCTGATGACTGGGCCCCTCCGATACCAGTCCTGTGGCAGGGGACACAACACAGTCATGTAAGCCACCAGAAAGTTGGGTGACAGGGCTGGAGGGACCAGTCCAAAGGGGGTCCGGTCCAAGAGAAAGGATAACAAACAAAAAAAATTGCTCTCTAGGCCAGGCCTGTAGCAAAATTGTAGTAATGCATTAGACTGGATAACCCTCGCTTTCCCAGGCCAGGCCTACAGCAATGTGACAGTAATAGGATTTTTTGGTTAACCACTGCTTTCTCAGGCCAAGACTGCAGTAAAGGAACTTCTTTCAGACTTACTATAATTTCCTTTTTTGGCAGCCCCAACTTTGCCACTCTAAAGGCATTACAAATGGGGAAGATGCATCCCTGCTACAGATTCACTAACAAATGACATCAACACGGAATGTCTGGAATATGAACATGCTACAGTCTTAGCAACTAAGGCCACATTTATTGTAAAGCTATCTAACAGTACTAATCCCCGTTAACCACTTACACATATCTGCAATGCAATTAAACCTTTGGAATAGAAGAAAAAAATGCACTCAACCTTTACTGAAGCGTTACACCCACTAGCTTATTTTGAATGTCTACAATCCAAGAAGGCTCTGCCAGGATTGTCAACAACCCCAGAAGGCTCTGCCAGGACTGTCAACAACATCAGAAGACTCTGCCAGGATTGTCAACGACATCAGAAGGCTCTACCAGGATTGTCAACAACCCCAGAAGTCTCTGCCAGGATTGTCAACAACATCAAAAGACTCTGCCAGGATTCTTGGAAACACTGGAGTCAATAAACTCATAAGAGTATGAAACACAACATGCCTATTTATTGCAACTCTCCAACTTAAATAAAAACTGTTAAAATCCACCCTGCGTTAGAAATTATTATTTATAGGCCAGAAACCTATTAAATTGGAAATGTAATCATACAAACATAGACAATGTCGACAAATGTAGACCACTGGTCAATCCAATCTGCCCAGTTTTACTCTACTCTACCTCATGACCTATTGTCCAGATGGGGGTTTCACCCACCCTCCCCCACTCACTTACTGCTACCCACCTGAAAATCTATTTAGCCCTTGACCCTGTCTGAGCTGCGCAAGAACACGTTAATGTTTTTTAGACCAACCACCTCTGCTGGTAGGCTATTCCATGGCTCAACCACTCTCTCATAAAGAAAAACTTTCTAGCACTCCTCCTGAATCCCCCAACAGCTCACATTCATGTCCCCTTGTTTTTGATCCACCATTCCTGATAAATAACAGCATCACCATAACGCCAAACCATGGAGTCATATCGACAGTATTCTCCATGAGAGTAAAAAAACTACTCTCAGGTACAGTCCCAGTGACAACGCTGGAGCTAGCAGAAAAATAAATGATGGCAAGTATGACAGAATTTCTTCTTTCCGCCAGCAACCCAAGTTCGGGAATGGGCATGGGCCATCCAGGACCAGAAGGGGGAGGAAGGATTCAGTGTTCCAGGGACAGCTCTCCTCCCTCAAGCTGGAGGGATCCCACATGACCGATGTGGCAGGCCACCCAGAGACAAGTTCCTGTGCAAGTGGCGGTGAACCAGTAGGTCCACAAGAAGGGGGGTGACAACAGTTGGGGAGGTGCTGCCAGGACTAGGGGACGGGGAGACGGAAAAAACCAAAAAAATGGGAAAAAGTTTATGAAATTCTTCTCTCTGTAGTGCTCCATGTTGTCACTGGGTAATTGTGACAAACAGGTTCTAGTCAGTATTATCAATCAAATTAGGGTGGAGGAGACTATCGCATCATATCCTGCAGTGAAAAGTTCTACTTTTCAATTGCTGCCTGCAGCACTTTGTGCCCAAAAGCTGCATCAGCTCAAACTTAAGCATCAAGCCTGCAGTGCTTGGAGAAAATATGTAGGTAGGGAAGACCACGTGGCTGCTCTGCAAAAACTCTGAGATAGCAACCTCTGTTCTCTTAGTCCAGGACGTTTACATGTTCCCAGACTGCTCCGTAATCTGAGCTAGCAGATTCATGCTTTGATGCATCATACACCTATGTTATGCAAACTCTCACCCATTTAGGCAAGGTGGCCTAGGAACACCTTTGACCTTTCTCAGCAGCAGCTCTGCAAAGCATTTAAGACAAGCTGGCAGAAAATTTGAGACTTAACCAAGTACATTCTCACTGCTCCGCACACAACAAGATTGTGCTAAGAACACTCCTTGGAATTTGTTGGCCATAGATACATGGCAGGAGCGGCGCAGTGCTTGGTTCACATGAAAGGCAGACGACTCTTTTGGGAGAGCAGTGTACACAGACCTGAGAACAACCCTGTAATGAAGAAAAATGAGCTAAGATTCTGCAGGAAAAAACCTGAACCTCACAAATCTGCCTGGCAGAACAGCCAGTTATCAGGAAAATACATACTGATGGTGAAAATATCTACAATAACAGAGACAGAAAGGATCTCAATAAAATGGTTCACAGTGAGCTTTAGAAACTCAAATCAAAAACCCATGTAAGCACAGGCAACCGAGACGAGACCCTGAATTATGCGACTGCCCAAAAGAAACCTGACTAAGTCCAAGTATGGTTGTGGCAAAGAACCATTCTTGGGCCAAGCAGCAAATAAGCTGAAACTAGACCTGATGCGTGCTTAGCACTGAGCTTCTAACTCTACTCTGGCCTGAAAAAAAAAATTTCATCGAAGCCTCAGGGCTTTCCTCAGATTGAATCCTAAACCTTGTGGCCAAATACAGAAAGTGTTCCAGACCTCCATACATGCAGCGGACATAGAAATTTACCTGGGAAACTATATCATGTCCAATGCCTTAGACAAATAAGGAAACTTTAGTAGCAGCCTCCTTTTGAGAGCCAGACTGAATTTCTGATTCTCTGGGTTAGGATGAGAAAAATGGGGTCCCATATCAGCTGGTGCCTGGGAGAAGAAAACCTAAGTGGATCCTGAGCTGATAAGTTTACCAGATCCTAGAACCAAGGCATTCTAGGCCACTTCCAGAATCAGAAGAAAATTTCCTCTTGACATGTAAATATCTCCTGGTAACACTGGAAGCCAAGGTGAGGGAAATCAGGTAGGCCAACCTAGATTCTGATGTTCAAGATTGTTCATCCACTATCTCCAACTATGGAAACACGAAGTGGAACTCACCCCAGTCAGTTAAAAATAGAGTGGAAAAGGGCATTGCATTTGCAAATGACTCCAAAAGCCTTTGGAGCCAAAAATAGTTAAAAAAAATGAAAAATAAGATAAAAACAATAAAATACAGTCACTCTAACCGAGAAAACACTGAAAACAGTAAACCATAAGCCTGAACCTAACAGGAACATACCAAGCTGTAGTTAAACTGACTTGCCATAAAGAAAAATTCCGCGACTTGCTGCAGTCAGAGATTCCGAGATGACTGCATACAGTATGTCTAATACTACTAGGAGATTCCTGGGGTTTGGAAAGGCTCCTATCTTATACTTCTCCCCCCCCCCCAATTTTCTTTCTGATGCTCCAGCCAGGCTAGCGGATGTACCCCGTATCTGCCCCCGCGATCCCCGTCCCACTCCCCTGGCACTTCTTCATGCTGCCCCATCTGTGAGGACCGTGACTTACTCCTTACAGAGGGGCTTCCCATACGGGGAGACCAACATGACACTTTGGGTCCCGGCTGAGTCTTATGCCGGCGTTGTTTCAGCTTGGGAGCAGCTGAGGATCCCTGGGCATCATGCTACCTACCAGAAGGGTTTATCTTTTGGAGTTCCCCCGAGGTTTGGACATGCAGTGGAGTCAGAGACACTGTGCACATTCCCATGCATGTGTCTGCCAACACCCACCAAGCCCCAATACCACATGCACACAGGATGTCAGGCACACCGACTCCTAGCCTCAACCAGGAGACGGACCATTGCCGACCGCTATAACCCTGCCATCCCAGAGAAGGAGAACAGTACTCCAGACTCTCATTCGCCACCCCCCAGCTGACCCTCTGATGCTCCTTGCTCATTCCTGAACCCAGATCATTGATATCGCAAGTGGTAGCGCTACAGCTTGCGCCAGTGAACCAGCCCTTATACTTTTTTTATTTTTTATTTATTTCGCTCTGGTCACGGCTCATGGGGCCATCTCTCAGGCATCTAGTCCTTTATCCTGCCTGCCTGTGGATCCCTCGGACTGAGCCTCCTCTCCCCCCCCCCCCGGCACCCACAGTTTCACCCGCATGGGGAGGGCAGCCCTTCGCCTCTTTGGGCTTGCTTACTAGACAGATTCTGACTGCAGGTAGGCCCCTGAGGGAGGAACTGGAAGACCAGCCGAGGAGATCCCAGTGGTGGGCATGGGGACTGGTCCGCCTGCTCCACGAGCCGTTATTTCCTTTTTGTTCTGTGCTGCTTCCCCACCCCCCTGTGAACGCCCGACGATGGCAACCCTGCTGCCGCCACGCCCATACGGCAGCCCAGTGCCCTGTGGTGCTCCCGACCTCCACCAGGGGGCCAGACTCCCAATGCCCTCCCCGGATAGGAGAGCAGCCAGCGGGCGCTCAAGCCAATCCTCCTGCTGATCCCCGGCTTGAGCTCGCTCGAACTCCCGGGTCACCGCATAGTGCTAGTGTGGCATCCAGCGCCTCAACCCTCAGCGCCACCGGGCCAGCCAACCAGCCCTTATACTTAACTCAATTTCTGTCAAGACAGGCAAGGGGCACATCACACAGCCCTTCACCCACAAAGCCATTTGTGAGAAAAAAAAGCTGGCTTGCCAATTTAAATTTATGACAGACATCACTGAATTTAGAGAGCAGGTTCTTGTACAAGCCAGCAGTATGTTCCTGCTAGAGTGAAAAAAATAAAAACAATAAAGAACTGTGAAGATTGCAGTCAAGATCAGGAGCTACTTGTAAAGTGCTGCTGTTCCGTCTCATTGGCACAAGTCCATGCTGATGTCACGTCTTTCAGCAGCTCATTTGGTCCACAGCAGATGTGCACTGTACCCATCTGTTATAACTTTCCAATGACAAGATGGAGCACTACAGAAAATGTGACTATGGACAGGTTATTCACCTGTAACTGTAGCTCTACTAGTGGTATACATTTCACATCCACACTCTGGCAGTCTTCTCGGAGCAGCTGAATCATCGGAAGTCTTCAAGCAAAGCTCCTCCCACCACTCAGGTGGTATATCCTCTGGCTCCGCTCCTTGACATCAGTTCTTCTGCATGCTGGAGGCAGAGATCTGGGTGTCACTTGCCTGGGGAGGTCAGGTGGGTTGTGCAATGTGAATTGTATACCATTAGTAGAACTACGGTTACAGGTGAGTAAAAATAGGTTACTCACCTGTAACTGTAGTTCTAGGAGTGGTATATAGTTCACATCCACACTCTGGCAGTTCTACTGGAATGACATTATTGGCTAGAAAGTCTTTAATCTAAGCTCCTTCCACCATTCAGGTGGTATAACCACCAACTCTGCCCCATGACATCAGATCCTACACACTGGAACCAGGATTAGGTGTGACCTGCCAGAGGAGGCCGGGTTGGTTGTGTGGGAGTGAACCATATATCACTTCTAGAACTACGGTTACAGGTAAGTAACCTATTCTTCTGGAGGCATGGATATGGTTCACTTATCCATAATCTGGCAGACTCCTAGCTCTTCTCTGGGAGGCGGGGGCAAGGCGCCCACCTCTACTTGGCAAACACAGACTGGAGAGCTGAGGTCCCAAAACTTGTATCCCAGCATGACTCAAAGTCAATGCTGGAGTGGGAAATGAAGGTGAGTGCTAACTTCTAGGTAGCAGCCCTACAGATCTCCTGTATGGGGACATCCCTGGAAGCAGCCACCAATGCAGCGGTATGTCTAGTGGAATGAGCCCTAATCCCTATGGGAGGTTCCCAACCAGCCAACCTATAGCAGAGGTCGAAGCAAGATGTGATCCACCTTGCAATCCTCCACTTTGGTACCAGTCTGCCAGATATGGCTTCAGCAGAGGTGACAAACAGCTGACAAGCCTGTCCCCGAACTCCAGATGTATGCTCAACATAGCAGGAGAGCGCTCTCCACAGGTCCAGAGTATGGAACCTGCTGTCGCCATCCAGAGATGCGTCCATAAAATACACCAGTAAGCTAATCACCTGATTAAGGTGAAACTCCAATACCACCTTCAAGAGGAATTTCAGGATGGGGCGCAGGACGACTTTGTCCTTGCAGAAGACCAAACAGGGATAGTCCACCAACAGTGCTTGGAGCTCCCCAATCCTTCTGGGCAGAAGTAACTGCCACCAGGAAGGTTGTCTTTCACAACAGATGTGAAAACTCACACCTGTGCATTGGCTCAAAAGGCTTGTCCATGAGTACAGCCAGGACCAGCAGCAAGTCCCACGGCAGAGATGGTTCAAGCACCAAAGAGGTTAAGTGGTCAAGGCTCTTGAAAAAGCACCTGACCCCCTTCTCCTGGGTCACCACTGGCATCCGGTCCACACCCGGTAAGCAGAGACAGCTGCCAGGTGCACCTCAAGGGTCACTGTTCGCAGTCCCACTTGGGAAAGGGACCAGAGATAGTAAAGGATGCCAGCCACAGAGCAGGCAAGGGGAATCAAGCACCCTGCCTTGACACCAAATGGAAAATCTCTTCCATTAAAGGCGCATACACCTATATGTTGACACTGTCCTGGAGGCCTCTACCACGTGAAGGACATCCCTGGGGAGACCCAAGGCCCGGAACTCTAACTGCTCAGGAACCTGGCCATGAGGTGCAGGGACTGAAGGTCCGGGTACAGGACCGTCCCTTGTTGTCTGGTCAGCATGTCTGGTGTGAAGAAGCAGTCGCCGGCAAGACCTGCTGCTGAAGTTGAGAAGATCCAGGTACCAGAACTGCCGAGGCCAGTCTACAGCTATCAGAATCATCCATGCCTTGTCCTTCCTGACCTTACCTCTGTGAATTAGAGGGAAGGGAGAAAAGGTATACACAAGGCCTGGGGTCCTGGGCCTCGCAAAGACATCCCCCATCAGTGTCCCGGACTGTAGGGGTGGGCACAAAACAGCCTCAGATTGGCGCTCTCCCAGAAGACAAACAGGTCCACTGAGGGTGAGTACCAGAGAGAACAGGAAGATCACCACCTCCTGATCACTCATGTGACATCTCTCCTACTCGGCTGAAAGCATCTGCCAGCTGATTGTGCTCCCGTGACATGAATCGCCAGGAGACTGGCGCCCAGATTGCGTATGAGGGTCCATGTACAGAATGCCTCCTGACACAGAGGAACTGAGTGTGTGCCGCCCTGTCTGTTCAGGTAAAACATGGTCGTGGTTTTGTCTGTCTGGATCTGAATGACTTGATCCCTGAGTAGTAGAGCAAATTCCGATACGAGCCAAGCACAATGCAAGGAGTTCCAGCAGGTTTATGTGGTGATGGGACTCTCTAGGTGACCACAACCCAAGGGCCATGTGGTCTCTCAGGTGTGCTCCCCACCCTGCCACAGACGCAGCCATCATGTGATGGTCAGTGCTGAGCAGACAAACAGGATTCCTTCCTTCAGATGTTCTTGGACAAGCCACCACCGGATGGCGGCCTACATTGTCTGGGTCACTCTGACTGTCTGGTCCAAGTGGCCTAGGCGCTGGGAGCACTGACAGCCCAGCTCCCACTGAAAGTGGTGCATCTGCTAGCGTGCCCAGTGGACCACGGTGGTGCAGGATGCCACGCACCCCAGCAACCATAAGAAATCCCATGCAAGGCGCAAGAGCCTAACCTGAAATGACTGAGTAAAAGATCCTGTGCCCAGTCTGCCAGGAGGTGGGTCTTGGCCCACATGGAGTCTAATTCTGCCCCAATTAACTTTATCACCTGTTTTGGTACCAGTTCAGACTTGTCCAGGTTGACAAACAGGCCTGAGTGTCAGCAGATCTGGAGAGCCAGGTCTGTGGATCTCTCCGTGGCCTCTCTGGAAGAACCAGCTATCAGCCAATCATCCAGGTAAGGATACACTCTGACTCCAGGTGTCGCTGGTGGGCCGCCACCACTGCCATGCATTTGGTGAAAACCCTGGGTGCAGAGGAGAGGCCAAAGGGCATGATCTGGAACTGGTACAGGACCCCTACCACTTGGAAACAGAGGTACCAGTGGTGGGACCCACGCACAGAAATGTGGAAGACCGCATCCTGGAGGTCCAGGGAGCAAAACCACATGTTGTAATCCAGGGATGGTACAATCTGGCTCAGAGTGACCATCAAGAACTTGTGCTTACGCATGTACTGGTTGAGATCATATAGATCCAGTACTGGGTGACTGGACATGTAACCCTGACAGGCCAGGGCATCCAGGACATGGGCTACTGCACCTTTCACAAGCAGCTGAGCAATGTCCTCCCCGAGGGTGGACAGCATGTCCTGATACACCCCAGACTCCTGAGGTGTACAGAGGCAGTAGGGTGGGAGAGACTTAAAGTCTACAGACAATCCTCTGCCCACTACGTCCAACACCTACTTGTCTGTTCTGATAGCAGACCAACGTAGCAAGAAGTGACGAAGCTGGTCTTTGACTGGATGAGCAGTCAGGGACAGAACAGGTGGAGAGACAATACCCCCAACCCATCACCGGGCAGCTTTTGCGGAGCCATCGGTGTCTGCTGCTGGAGGGGCACCCTTACCCCTGCCCCCCTTGGACCTTGAGCCCCGGACTACAGCTTGGGGCACCAGGACTGAAACTGTGCCTGCAGGGGCTGCTACCGGGGAGGCTGTAATTGAATGGACCGGTACTGAAAAGCCTGCTTCTTAGGCTTTTTCTTCTGGTCCTTCTGGGATGAGGTGACAGAGTCAAGGGTGGCAATGGACTTCTCAGTCCGGGTGAGATGGCCTTCCACCTCAAGGCCAAAGAGGACAGTGCCCAGGTAAGGGACATCAGCCAGCTTCTGTTGGGTGTCCACTGTGAAGGTGGATAAAGGCAGCCAAGCCCTGCTGCACATGGAGACTGGCGCAAGCATCGCCCATGTCCAAGGCTGTCTGGAGCTGGTGTTTATCCAGTGATTGACCTTAGTCTCTGATGATCACCACCGCCATCTGCTGCTCTGGATGAAGGTGGGAGAGGACCACATTAAAAATTACCATCAGGGAATGACCACAATGGCATAATTAGTCTGCCGTAGACCCAGAGTGGCCACAGCATACACCTTTTTAGTGGCATGACCAATCTTACGGGACTCCTTCTCTGGAGGCCTGTCCATGTCCCCCTGGTGTCGGGATTTATGGAACACCGAATCCATGACCAGACCTTCGGCCAAGGGGTGGTCCAAAAACCCTGAATCTGTAGAAACCGCATACTTGCAGACCATGGGGACCAAGGGCAGCGGACAAGGTGCTGGATACTGCCAAAGATATAGGGCCAGTGTCAGGATGGCCTCAGCCACCAGGAAGGCACCCCCGGCTATTTATCCCGGTCCAAATATTCTGTGAGAGGGTACTCAGCCCTCTTCTGGACTGGCTCAAATGGGATTGGCATGGACTCAGACGACAACAATGAGAAAGGACGGAGAGCATGGATGCAGGAGATGGAAGGGTTGTAATCATAGGGGACTCCATAATTAGGGGTAGTCACTTGGGAAGGAAAGGGGACCCAAATGCAAGAAGGAGGGTGGTTTGTATGCCAGAGATGTCAGCAGGGAAGGTGGGCTCAAGAATAAGGGAACTAGTATGGGAGACTGGAGGAAAACCTAATTTAGTTATACATTTGGGAACAAACGACCTAGCTGGGGAGGAGGCTGAGGTAGTACAAAGTAGGTTCAGGGAGTTGGGGA
This sequence comes from Neoceratodus forsteri, assembly GCA_016271365.2. NCBI lineage: Eukaryota > Metazoa > Chordata > Ceratodontiformes > Ceratodontidae > Neoceratodus > Neoceratodus forsteri. Next base: position 3,185,651 of record JADMNL010000027.1, read on the forward strand.
AGATCAGCAGGGAGGAAGGAAGTTCGCTGGCCTTCTCAGAGGTGATACTTGTACCAGGGGCCAGTACATAGAAACACAGAATTTGACGGCAGATAAGGACCGCTTGACCCACCTAGTCTGCCCATTTTCCTACCTAACAGATAAGCTGCAGATCCTAGTTAACCAACAGCTTACTTCCTCCTACCCCCCCCCCACTAGGACTGCCTTATGTCTGTCCCATGCATTCTTGAATTCCCCCACTGTTCTTGATTCAATGACCTCCTCAGGGAGGCTGTTCCATGCATCCACAACCCTCTCTGTGAAAAAATACTTCCTCACATTACCTCTGAGCCGTCCCCCTCTATCTTCAAATTGTACCCCCTTGTTCTTGCACATCTCTTTTTCTGAAAGATGCTACCCTCTTGGACTTTGTTGATTCCCTTGAGGCACTTGAAAGTTTCTATCATGTCCCCCTCTCTCCCTTCTTTCCTCAAGGGTATATATATTAAGCTCCTTTAGTCTTTCTTTGTATGTCTTCTGGTGCAGACCCTGCACCATTTTGGTTGCCCTCCTCTGGACAGCCTCCACTCTGTCTACAGAAACACAGAAAGTACAGCCAGGAAAAGAAGAACAGAGTGTTTTAATGACTGGCTGAGGAAATGGTGCAGGGAGGAGAGGTTCATCTGTATTGGGGACTGGGAGGAGACCTGGTCAAACAAAGCACTCTCTTCACCAGACAGGCTACACCTCAGTAGGGAGGGTTTGAGGGTACTCGGGGACAAACTGGGGGAATATATAACCACTACACTTAATTTAAACTACTGGGGGCAGCAGGTGTGCAGGCCCACAGACTCCGAGAGAAGGAGGTCAGTGAACCTTCCCCCCACAGTGATGGAACAAGTCTGGAGGGAGGAAGTAGAAGGGGCAAGAACACAGTTAGCAAAGGGTGGAGGGGGTGAGGAACACATAATAAGGGTACGTGAAGGGGTGCACAAAAAAGGGATAAATGTGAACAGAAGAATAGAGGGAAGAGAAGGAAGGTCAGGTTCTAGGTGGAGGGTGGTGTCGTGAATGCGCAAAGTCTAAGAAACAAGATGGATGACCTGCAGGCACTATTAGCAGGCAGGAGGGTGGACAACGCTGCAGTAACAGAGACTTGGGCAACATCACAGCATGACTGGGACCTTGCAATCCCTGGATATAAACTACACAGGAGGAAAGGGGTAGTCGGGAAGGGGTGGCAGTTTATATCAGGGAGGGAATAACTTACACGAGGGAGGAGTCAGAGGAAGGGGAGGTGGAGGCATTATGGGTTCAGTTAAGGTCCAATAGAGGGAGACAGGTGAGGCTGGGGGTGGTTTACAGACCACCCAGTCAGGATGAGGAGAAGGACAGGGAACTGAACTCACAAATATTGGAAGCTGCAGGGAAAGGAGAGGAGAGGTGGTAATTGTAGGGGACTTCAATCTGCCCAAGGTGGACTGCAGCATACCATCCACAACATGTGCTAGGAGTCAAGTGATCCCAGAAGGACTGCAGAGTGGGTTCCTGACTCAGGGCGTCATTGAACCAACAAGAGTTAAGGCAATTCTTGATCTGGTGCTCACAAATGGGGAGCATGTACAGGAAATAATGGTCAGGAAGCCACTGGGTGGAAGTGACCATTGCACAGTGTGGTTCCAGTTGGATGTGGGCAGGGAAAGCATCCCAACTAAGACCAAAATCTTGGATTTCAGGAGGGTGGACTTCAAGAAAATGGGTGAAGTGCTAAGGAGCCATCTGGCGGGCATCAGAGCAGATATGAGGGTGGACCAAAGGTGGTCCATCATTAAGGAAGGAATACTAAGGGAGGCAGTATAGCACAGTGGTTTAAGGCTCTGAGCTGCAAATCTGGTGACATCCCGCAGACCAGACCTGGGTTTGAATCCCACAGCTTCCACTTGCATACTTTGTAACCCTGAGCACGTCACTTAACTTCCCTGTGCTCCCAGGTCACACCTGTAAAAAAGCTTTCAGCTTAGTGTGCTACTCCTGGTTAAACAACTAAAATAAAATAAAAAAAAAATACTGGTTGCCACAGATGAGTGTGTTAGGCTCAGGGGGAAGAACACAAGGGGCAAGGCGCCCACCCCAGCTGGTTCAGTTCTGGGGTTGCCCAGGCAGTAAGGGAAAAGAGGTTGACCTATAGAAAATTCAGGAAGACCAAGAGAGAGGTGGATAGGGAAAATGACCTAAGGTTGGCTAGTGAGTCAAGTAAGGAAGTCTGGAGAGCAAAGGCACAGAAGGAGCTGCAGATAGCTGAAGGAATTAAGAAGGGGGAGAAGACTTTCTTTCGCTGTATAAGTGAAAAAAGGGACAAGAAGGAAAGGATTGTTAGGCTTAAGAAAGGGGTGGAGTGGGTGGAGGATAATGGGGGAAAAGCAGAGATACTAAAGGAATACTTCTGTTCCGTCTTCACCAGGGAGAAGGACGGACCAGTGCCTTCAGGAGGGAAAAAAGAGAAGCAGGGGGGAAGGCGAACACAGATGTAGTGATAGAGGAGGATAGAGTGAGGGAGGGGCTGCTGGCACTGAAGGTGGACAAATCTCCAGGCTCGGACAGAGTACATCCAAGGCTACTAAAGGAACTGGCTGAGGAGCTGGTAGGGCCACTGGCAGACCTATTTAATAGTTCACTAGCGTCAGGCACGGTGCCGCAGGGCTGAAGAACAGCACTTGTAGTGCCCTCCACAAAGATGGTCCCAGGGATGACCCAGGGAATTACAGACCAGACAGTCTGACCTCCACTGTGGGCAAGTTCATGGAGATCTTACTAAAGGAAAGGTTGGTGGAATATCTAGAGAAGGCATGATCTTCAGGATGTGAGGCAGCATGGGTTCATGGGGGAGATCGTGCTGTCAAACAAATCTGATTGACTTCTTTGACTGTGTCACTAAGTCAGTAGACAGGGGCCAAGCGGTAGACATCCTCTATCTTGATTTCAGCAAGCCTTTGACCCTGTGCCCCACAAAAGGTTGATCAGGAAGTTCGTGGATCTCAGGGTTGGGGAAAAGATGGCCAGATAGGTGGAAAACTGGCTGAGGGACAGAACCCAGAGGGTGGTTGTGGGGGGAAGGGGAGAGTTATCTGGCACTAGGGAGTTAACTAGTGGGGTCCCGCAGGGCTTGGTGCTGTTCACTGTCTTCATCAATGACACTGGAGATGGCACTAAGGGCAAAATGTGCCTATCCGCGAATGACACCAAGCTCGGTGGGAGAGTGGACACAGCTGAAGGGATACAGAACCTACAGAAATAACTGGAAAAGCTGGGGAAGTGGTCCAAGATCTGGCAGCTTGGCTTCAATGCCAAGAAATGCAAAGGTATGCATATTGGAGCCAAGAATCCCAGGACAGAGTACTACCTGGGTGGAGTGCAAGCATCTGCATCAGAGGAGGAGGAGAAGAACCTGGGAGTGATGATCACTAGTGACCTGAAGCACTCCACGCAGTGCAAGAAAGCAGCAGCAAAGGCAAACAAGATGCTGGGATGCATATCTAGGGGGATCAGTAGTAGGAGAGAGGAGGTTATACTGCCCTTGTACAGGTCACTGGTAAGGCCGCATCTAGAGTATGGAGTTTAGTACTGGTGTCCACACCTCAAAAAGGACATTAACCTGCTGGAGAAGGTCCAGAGGAGGGCTACAAAGATGATAGCAGGTCAGCAAGGTAAGGCATACAAGGAGCGATGGAGGGTACTGAACATGTACTCCCTGGAAGACAGAGGAGAGAGAGAGAGAGAGAGAGAGAGGGGGGACATGACTGGGACCGTCAAGTACTTGAAAGGAATAAATAAGGTTGATAAGGACAGTCTCTATAAGCTGAGTGGCAACCATAACATGAGGGGGCACAGTCTTAAGCTGGAGGATGGGAGGTTTAGGAGGGAGGTCAGGATGCACTTCTTCACAGAGAGGGTGGTGGACACTTCCAATGCGCTGCTGGAAGAGGTTTTCTTATTGAAGACAGTGGGCAGCTTTAAGAGAGTCTGGAACAGGCATGGGGGGAGGTAAGGATCATGGGTAGAGAGGATGGGAGGAGTGGGGAAGGAGGGCAGGGACATTAGCTCAAGCTGTGGACCCTGCAATACGAGCAGACTTGATAGACCAAATGGCCTTCTTCTGCTGGCTTCATCATATGTTCGTATGAGATAAGTTGGAGCAACCCACCGAAGGAAGCCAGGCCATGCTCGGTGGAAGATTCCTTAACCAAGCTACAGCTGAAGAGCTAAGTCCCTAAGGAGGCCAAAGACTCCTGATCCGAGTTGTATGATGACACCTGGAAGATGGCCCTCAGCTGTTTTTCACCATGGACCTCCTGGGAATCCTTACCCGGGGTAATTCTAACTGACAACTGGCCCAGGAAGTTGGTGGCCAAACAGGTGGCCTCCTTGGCTGGAGCACTGACTGGCGCTGGCAAAATGGCAGCTCCACAATAATCAGCAGAGAAGCAGATGTGGGGAGCACCTGCAGAACATGGAGTGGAGGGTCACGCACTGGCAGCTGCCAGGGGACCAAAGGTCCTTTGGGTACAGCCCTGCCCTGCGATGGCCGACAGCTGCCAGAGGAATTTTTTGTAGCAATGGTGCACCCAACGATGAGGAGCACAAGAAATGTTGACAATGGCGCCTCCCAGTTCAGCAGGATCGACAGCGCGAGTGTCTTGACCGTGACCTCGACCCCAACCATCAACTGGCCAGCCAACTGCAAGAACGGTCCTCCTGTGGTTAGCAGTATATGACGTACCAATCAACACTACGCAAACAGAGGCATTGAAGACTCAACCCCGGGTGGAGGCTGGTCCCTGGAAGGACTGACTGGAGTCACCGTTCAGTCCATGTCCTCCTGCGTGAGAACCAGGAGCACCAAGGTCTGCAAGACTGACTCCTTGGCCTCATCCAACAACCAGTTGACAGCCTCAAGAAAAATCTCAATGGCCTGGTGGACCACAGCCAAGGTCGACTGGCTCGACAGCGGAGATCCTGTGCCCAGTCTGCCAGGAGGAGGGCCTTGGCCTGCATGGAGTCTAGTTTGACCTGCCCTCAACCTACCTCTCGGCCGAGGGGCACTCAACAGCCGTAGAGCGGTCACTTGAGTTGAGGGACTGGGAGGACCTCAATCTCTCCCTGTCCCACGACAGGTACTGGCGGCGCTTGGATTTTGCACCAGGGAGGGCAGGGCTTTCCCCCAAGGTCTGGAAGGGCAGGCACATGTCACAGAACAGGCCCATGAAAGACCATGACGCTGGTCCCAGGGAACATCGCTGATACTGAGCAGGTGCCCGCCATGGCAGCTGCCACTTCCACCTCAAGGGCCGCAAGCTGCTCAGCAGACCTGGCTGCAGTCCAGGCCTTCTTGCAGCCCTTAGGGCAGTCCTTTGGATCCCTTTCTGAAGACCATCTCGGCAAGAGACTGAGCTTTCTGTCCTCAGGGGACTCAGGAAGCAAGGACAAGCACAAGTAGCACCCTGCCATATTGTGCTTCTCGCCCAGGCAGTGTACGCACATGTCATGTGGATCGGTGACTGATATCTTTTGCCAGCACCTAACACAAAACTTGAATCCTGGTTTCCAGTGTTCCATTGTTGGTCCAGAGACAGAATTGAAAATATCATGAAACTAGAAGCAAGAATTTGAAAACTTTAGAAAATATGAGATTCACCTATGGTGAAGAAAATCCTAAGTGGAAGCACGAAGGAGGTGACCTTTTCTTCCAGCAGAAAGAAAGATCTGATGTCACAGGGCAGAATCGGGGGTTATACTGCCCGGGTGATGGGAGAAGCTTAGCCTGAACATAAAAGACTCAGTCACAAAAGCATGAAGTATGTAAATTAAAAATAATACTTCAAGATAGTCGCACATGGAATACAGGACACAATGCACAAAGACTATGGGGAAAGTATAGTTACGTAAGAACTTACCTTAACAGTAGATCTTCGAGAACAGCTCTTGCAGCAGGTTACACCATTAGGACTGAAGCCGTCAGGCATCAGGACCCCACAGAAATTTTCTAGCTAGCAGTCTTCAGCAGGGACCGCCTCCGACGTTGGTCCCACCCCGACATCAGGCGTAGTACATAAGGAGGCGGTCCCGCCACAATCCCCAGTTCTCCCGCTGGAGACTCCCGGCCACTGGCTGACATCAGAAGAGGAGACCAAGAATCTGCCATCAGATGGCCAAGACTAAAAACAAATCGTTCCATCCCAAAAGATGGATGTTAGGCTATAACCTATCTCCTCCAAAGGGGAATGGTGGGGGAGGTACCTGCAAGAGCTGTTCGGATCTACTGTTACGGTAAGTTCTTACGTAACTGTACTATCTTACTTAGATACAGCTCTTACAGCAGGTTACCCATTAGGACTGATTCCTGCCAACAGCGATAATATCTTACGCCATCGGGAGAGGAAGGCAGAGATTACAACCTGCTCGAGCTAGAGAAGTCCTGAGGACGGCTAGGCCGAAACCTGCCCTTCGCCTTGAAGCGATATCCAGGCTGTAATGCCTAATAAAAGTATGCACCGAGCTCCAGGTAGCTGCAGCACAAATAGCTGAAGTGGAAACATTCTTCAGCGCTGCAAAGGAGGTGGCCACTCCTCTGGTAGAATGACCCTTGACCACGCCTGGCAAGGGTTTGTTGCGCTTGTCATAACAGAAAGAGATATTGAATGAGCCAACGTGAAAGGGACTGTTTAGAAACAAGGGCTCCTTTCATCCTCTCAGCAAAGGAGACAAACAGCTGATCCGCTTTCCAGTACTGTTTGGTTCTGGTCAGATAATATCTGAGACACCTGTGAACATCCAGGGTGTGAAGCAGTGCTTCTCCTCGATTGGTGTACTTGGGAAAGTACACTGGTAAGTCGATATCCTGATTAAGGGTAAGGGCTGAAACTACCTTAGGCAGAAACTTAGGATTTGTCCTCAGGGATACCCTATCCTGGTGGAAAATTAAATAGGGCTCTTTGCCCATGAGTGCATGTAATTTGGAGATTCTTCTCGCCGAAGAAACTGCAACTTAAAACAATGTTTTCCACAACAGAAAACGTAGCTCGCAATCCATGGCTGGTTCAAAAGGTGGCAGCATAAGCTGCTCCAGGACAAAGGGCAAGTCCCAAGGAGGAACCGGATCCTTGATAGGTGGCCTAAGGTGGAAGACCCCCCAAAAGGCAAGAGTAGTGTCCAATTGAGCCACCATACAATGGCCTATGGGGGCATGATAAGCCGAAACTGCGCACAAATGCACCTTAATCGAGGAGTAAGCTAGTCCGATTGGAAAAGTGAAAGCAGGTATTCCAGAACCAGCTCGACAGTCTAAGAGCGAAAACCACGCCGTTTGAGCCCACACAAGGAAACCCGGCGCCACTTCATGGCATATGTTGCCGTTTTCTAGCAGCGGAAAGAACTTCCGCCACTTCCTGCGAGACCCCATGTCGCACACGGCTATGTCTCTAGGAGCCAGGCATGTAGGTTCAATGAACGCAAGTCCAGATGGACTAGTGAACCTTCCTCCTGAGACAACAGATGGGAGCTGATTGGCAAAGGAAGCAGAGGTTCCCGGGATAGCTGATGCAGGAGCGGGAACCACATTTGCCTGGGCCAGAAAGGCGCTATCAAGATAAGTGTTGCATGCTCCTGGCGAAGTTTGAGGAGAACTCTCTGGATCAACGGGAAAGGAGGGAAGGCATAGAGGAATCTGCCCGCCAAGGAGAGGGACAACGCGTCTCACCAAAAAACACCAGGCCCTGGATCTAGCGAGCAAAAACTGGGCAGTTTTGCATTGGATGGGGACGCGAAAAGGTCTAATTCTGGAGTGCCCCATCTGTGGAACAGATCTTCTGCCACTTCCTGTAGAAGCTCCCACTGTGACTCTGGCCTGAGAACGACTCAGGCTGTCTGCAACGTATTGTCCACCCCAGGGACATGAACTGCATAAGGTTTCGCCTGCTCATTACCCACTCCCACACCTCATGGCCTCCTGCAAAGGGGTAGGAGTGTGCCTGTTTGTTGAGGTAATACATCACCGAATATTGTCTGTTTGCAACAGGAGAGTACTGTGGGATCTCCGACTGGAAGGCTTGCAGGGCGAGGACCGCCTCATCTCCAGTATACTGATGTGCAGATGAGATTCTGGATTGTCCATGTGCCCTGAGACTCACCCTGCTCAGGTGCGCCTCACCGAGCCCTGAGGTGTCTGTGGAGAGAGTTACCATCGGAGACGGCGCTATGAAGGGAACCCCCACGGAGAGGGTTCCCGGGTCTAGCCACCATTGCCAGTCCCAAATCACAGCCTTCGTGATTCGGACTGGCTGCTGCAGATGGTCTTGCCTTTGGTCCCACAGCACCCTTAATATCCACTGGGTTACCTGTATGTGGAGTCTTGCCATCGGGACTGTTGGAATGGCCGCAGCCATGTGTCCGAGCAGGAGAAGGACCAGTCTGGCTGGGACGGTCTTCTTCGCTGGCAGGTCCTTTATGAGGGACCGAATGTGTTCTGCTCTGTCCTCGGGAAGAAAGGCTTTTCCCTTGATGGTGTCCAGAACTGCCCCTATAAACTGCAGTTTCTGGGACGGTACCAGGAGAGACTTCTCGTAGCTGATGAGGATGCCCAGAGACTGAAAAAGGGTCTGGGTATGCTGAATGGCCATCAACAATGCTTCCTTGGAGGGAGCCATGAGAAGCCAATCGTCCAGGTACAGGAACACGTAGTGGCCCTGTCTCCTCAGAGATGCCGCCACAACTGCCATGCACTTGGTAAATACCTGGGGTGCTGATTACAGCCCAAAGGGAAGCGCTCGGAACTGATAATGGCGACCCTGAAACTCGAAGCGCAGGAACCTGCTGTGCGCTTGAGCAATAGGGATGTGCAGGTAAGCGTCCTGCATGTCCAGGGACACCAAGAAGGCATCCTTCTTCAGCATGGGGATTAGACCCGGAAGGGTCACCATGCAGAAACGCTTGTAGACGACCGACAGATTGAGGTCGCTGAGGTCCAAAATTGGACGGAGGTCTCCTGTTTTCTTTGGAACCAGGAAGAAGTGCAAATAGTATCCTAACCCTCTCTGGTTCTCTGGAACGTGCTCCAAAGCTTCCTTTTCTAGAAGCGCTGACACTTCCTGCTGTATAAGTAGGGCATGCTGACCTGAGTAGCGGGAAAGCAGAGGAGGCCTTGTGGGCGGGTTGCCTACGAATTCTATATAATGGCCTTTTTCGACCAACTGTAGCACCCACCTGTCAGTGGTGATCGACCGCCACCCTGGCAGGTGGCATGCGATGCGACCCCCAACCTTCATTTCCCGTTGATCCTGAGGAGGGGCGGGGGCCGGGAAGGAGTCATGCTGTGGCAGCATTGGATCCCGCAGGTTGGGCCGACTTTGTGGCTCATTGGTCTCTGCCTGAGGATGCCTTAGCCTGGGCTTTCCGAGTGAAGGAGCCCCTTTGTTGCTGGCCGGAACGTGGTTGTTGCCTTTGAATCCGGCTGCGAAAACGACTCTGGTTCCTGTGCAAGGAACTGAGTCGGGACCTATACATAGCCTGCACAGATCTAACTGCCTTCCCGGCATCCTGCAGTTTGGTGATCACCTTCTCCGAGGCCTCGCCAAACAAAACTTCGCCAGGGTAAGGGACGTCCATGATATTCTTCTGGACATCCGGGGTAAACCCGGAGACATGGAGCCATGAGTGTCTCCAGAGACACACACCTGAGGCTGCAGCTCTGGCCGCAGAGTCGTATGCGGCTCTAAGCACCTGGGTCCCCACGTCCGAACCCGTACGGAGGAGGTTTAACAGTTCCTCCTTTTGACCACCGTTGGGCATTTTTTCAACCAGGCCCTGTCCCTGCTCCCACAATGCGTTCTGGAATTGAACCATGTGGGTGAGGTAATTTAATGACCTAATGGCGCAAGTCGCAGCTGCGTACGTGCGCCTCCCCAGGACATCCAGCTGTTTGGACACCGGGTCCGGTGGCTGTGTGCTCAAGTGCTGCGGATTTTGAGACCGGTCATGTGAGGCCGTAATGACCAGGGAATCGGCCAGAGGATGGTTCGCCAGGTACTGGTCCTCCCTTGGGGCCTTGTACAGGCGGTCAGCCTTCTTTGGCACTGCCGGAGTAGAATGCGGACACTTCCATGCAGCCTTGGTGACGTCCGCGAAGGTGTCCACCAAGGGTGGCACTACCACAGGCTTTGGGTCTTTCTGCCGAAGGTAGCGGGCAAGGCGTTGTCTCTCAGGGTCTAGCTCTTCAGCGTCCCACCCCATATTCTCCTGGATATGCCTCATGATCTCAGCGAACGAGGGGTCATCCGGAGGAGACCTGGGGAGGTCACGTGGGTCTGGAGAAGGGACACTGATTGGAGAAGGAGATCTGGAGCACCCAGAGGTGTCAGATCTGGAGTCCTCCACGGACGAGGTATACCGACGCCGTCTGGGTCTCTTGGGGCTGGGGGACCCTGAAGTGGATCTTGAAGGAGGCCTTCTCCTGTCCGAAGATCTGCCCCTAGGAGGAGATGCTGGCTCCTTGGGGGTCGATGACCGTCCTGCTGACCCCATGGTTGGGAGTGGGGGCGCAGGCGTTCAAGGCGTAGCCGGCATAGGAGGAGGTTGTGCACTGACCACATCCTTCTTGATGGTGTCCCACCAGAAGGTGAAGAGCTCCTTCACCTCTGTCAGAGTCAAGCCCGATGACAGGCCGGGAACGAGTGGTCTGTCGCCGGGGTCGGGCGTTGGATCCCCGGGGGTCTCTCGCTCCAGGGAGGGTTCCAGTGGGAGCTCAACAGTTCCAGAGTCGCCCACCTGGCCTTCGGGCTGGGTAGTGTCCTCCTCCTCCTCCGACGCCTTCCAACCGACGTCGGTAGGCAGTGGTGTGGTCCTTCCCTCTGCAATCCCCGACGCCGGTCCCCCGGCCAACATCCTTGGGGGCAAACGCCTGACCTGCAGCGGGTGTCGTACAGTAGCCGGTTCCCGGGAGTGCCAACGGAGTTTGGCCGACGTCGGGTCCAACGTCCGCTTCAGGGAGGTCAGTTCCTTAGTCTTGCGCTGGGGTGGCGGCGGTTGGGAGACTGACCTGACGTCGGAGTCCGGACAACGGGAGGAAGACTTGTGGTGCTCCCCAGACCTGGACGAGGCCTTGGACGGAGTGGATGAAGTCGCAGGCCTGGAGGTCTTGACAGGCTGCAGAGAGGAGGAACCACTGGACGATCTAACCAGAACCGGGGGAGGCTGAGAGCGAGCCCTACAGGGAAAGCGGTCAGACCTGGAGCCGGAGCTGTGGGAATCCAAGGCCCTGGAAGGGGATCTGGGTCCTGCCTTCTCCCGGTGCTTTTCGCGATGTCTATGGGACTTCCCAGACGACTCCCCCTTGGAGGAAGGATCTCTATCCATAGCTTTGAGTTTTTCCTCAAGAAGAAAAGTCTGAAGGGCCTTCTGGCCATGGATCCTGGTGCGGCTATTGAAGCCCTGGCAGAAGGAGCAGGCCTGGGTGTCGTGGTCTGGGCCCAGGCAGCGCACACAGGCCGAATGAGGATCCCTTACAGGGATCTACTTGCCGCAGGCACACTTCGATGGATGACCCTCCAAAGAGGTGTCTGGAGAGGATGTCAGACGAATCCAGTGACAAAAGAGAAGAAAAACGTTGAAGATTCCTAGTCGTCGCATGCTAGAGAGTGACCGAGAGGCCAATGATGCGATGTCGACGCAAGGGAAAAGAATCAGATTGTGGCGGACCTCCCTTATGTACTACGCCTGATGTCGGGGCAGGACCAACGTCAGAGGCGGTCCCCGCTGAAGACTGCTAGCTAGAAAATTTCCGTGGGGTCCTGATGCCTGACGACTTCAGTCCTAATGGTGTAACCTGCTGCAAGAGCTGTATCTCGAAGTAAGATCAGTAATTCTATGGAAATGAAAATGTTTTACACACAGCAGACAGAAAACACAAAAAATGTTACTGCACTTCCTCTTGCTCATTGACTGGTGAAAGAGACTGTAATAACTCTCTAGAGCCATCTGGCGTGCCTCTGGCAGCTAACTTTATCAGACATTTTTTTTGTTAATCACTGCTGAAATGCTAACAAGAGGTTTAGCTGATAATAAAAAGTTACAAGTTGTTACAAGCTACTTGTTCACCTTCTGTTTCCCATTTCTCTGGGACTGCCACGAAAATGAGACGCTATAATCCCAAGGAGCTAGCCTAGTAAGCAAACATCTAAGTTGATCAATCAATCATATTTTGGTGAAGTGGGTTACAGTAGTTAACCTTTGTTGTTCTTACCTAGTATATTGCGTTTGCAAAGAGGACAGGTCTGTTGGAGCAGCAGCCAAGGATCGACACAGTCCCTGTGGAACTCATGGAGACAGGGAAGCACACGAAGACACTGCAGGACACAAGAGAGAGAGAGAGACAAGCCTGCCGTTATAACCTGTTCTATACAATGATTTTCATATTTACATTTACCCACATACTTCAGTGTCACACACGGATGGCACTGTTTGTACAGTTCAACTCCATGGTTACAAATCATCCACGGCTTGCTGATCTGATGCTGGAACTTCTCAATTAGGCCACTACTCATCATTCCTTCCTAACAAGATAGCATCAGTCTTGAAGGCAGTTACTCACCCAATCGGACACAGAATGGGCTCAGATGAATTGTAATAATGGAAAGGAAGATGTGGTTTGGGAGGAAGAAATAAATAACACAGAGAGGGCAAACAGGGAAGAAAAAAGTTTGATTTTACAGAGCACCACACACACACACACCTTTATTCCAAAGCACTGTAATTCACGAACAGTTAGCAATAGTCATACGATACACACAGGCAGATTAAGTGAGATTGAAGGAAATAAAGGAAAGCCCCAGGTTCTCAGCTCTGAACCCTGACCAAGAGGTACACTGCATCTATACTTCCAAGAAACACTGTGCATTTGAAGCCTCACATAGGTTGTCAAGAGATCTAGTCCATGCAAGGTACGTCAAGCTCCAGTAAGAGAAAATTAACTTTTGTTCCCCATCGCTGTATTTTTAGTATAGAAAACAGGAAGGCCAACTGATGGATTTAGATGGAATTCAAACACAATATTAGGGAGTTTGTCCTCAAGACTACCTTGTCCCTATGAAAGATTATGTAGTTTAGATCTGTGCAGCGAGCTTGCAGCATTCTCGCCCTTCTAGCAGAGTCACTGCCACTAAGAAAATTGTTTTCCAGGTGACATATTTCAGTGCACCAGTGGCCATAGGATCGAAAGGAGCCTCTATCAGTTGAGCAATACACGCATTTAAGTCCCAGGGAGGGACAGGATCCTCACAGAAGGGTAGAGGTGATTAACGCCTTTGAAAAAACATTTTGGAAATAGTTCTCGAGGTCACTGACCTGTCTTTGCCAGCTGATGTGTAAGTCGACACTGTTGCCAAATGCACCTTCAGGGTTGATGGCCTCAGGTCTCATGACTGGATGTAAACCAGATAATCCAGAACTGTAGACAAACTTAGCCAGATACTCAACTACAAACGTGCTCATAAGGAGTGCACTAAATCCATCCGCAAGACCAAAAGTAAATACTAAAATGAAGTTCTCACTAACTCCTGGGGTAAGGGGAAATCCTTCTGGAGCAACCTGAAAGAAGTCACCGGAAAGGCATCTTGTACCTCGCCTATCATGCTGAATACTGATGGGGAAATAACTCTCGACTCAACCTCAATTGGCAATACATTCAATATTGCGTTCTCAGACCTCAGCAGTGTTCTCCCACCGGACTATTTCAATGTGGATACTCCACTGACATTCCCTTTCTCCACCCCACTAACCATCCCCTGTTCTACTCAGCAGTCAGGATGTCTGCCCGCAACTACATCAGTAAGGCAATTGCCAGATTAAGGACAAGTAGTGATTCCCTTGACCTTAAATTGCTGTCCCTTACTCTAGATGAAGTCCTATCACCTCTAACTGAGATTTTCAATCTCTCTCTCTCTCTCTCTCTCTATCCCTTGGTCAGTTTCCTGACCGATGGAAATCCACCACTATAACACCGGTCCACAAGGGTGGTGACAGGGCTCTTTACTCGAACTATCGGCCCATCTCCATATTACCCCCCCTCTCCAAGGCCCTTGAACGTATAGTAGCTGAACAGCTAACTGATTACCTGGACAAACACAACATCCTGTGTACCCAACAACACGGATTTAGAAAAGGTCACAGTACTACATCTGCCCTTCTCGAGCTCACAGGTGCCATCCACCACTCCCTGGGCAACAGCCTCCTCACCGGGGCGGCCTTCATAGACGTTACCAAGGCCTTTGACACTGTCCACGATCACCTATTAATCACGCAGTTGCTTTCCGCTGGTCTCTCCATAGAATCCTTTGCTTGGTTCTGGTGCTATGTTGAAAACTGCTCTCAAAGAGTGAAAATTGCTGATGCCCACTCTACCGAAAGGCCAGTTCGCTCAGGAGTCCCCCAAGGTTCCATCCTTGGGCTGCTCCTGTTTAGCCTTTTCCTAAACAGTCTCCCACAATCATCTACTGAACAAGTCCTTCTCTATGCTGACGACGCCGTCATCCTCTCCACTCAAAAGGATCCTTACCTCCTTCAACACAACCTCCAACTTGGCTTCTCCGCAATCGAAAACTGGTTCTGTAAGCATAAATTAGTCCTCAACTACAAGAAAACCAAGTCCATGCTTTTCAGCAGTTCTCATAACAAACACAGGTCCCAACCCCTCTTGATCACCAATGGCGTTGGTGCAGCCCTTGAACAGGTTCGTTTGTTCAAATACCTTAGAGTCATCATTGTCAGTAATCTATCTTATAGCACCCACATTGAAAATGTCTCTAAAGCTGCAAACTCTCGTACTGGCCTCCTATACAGACATAGGCAAAGCCTTACCACTGATGCCTTAAGGATCGCAGTGCAGGGCTCGGTGGTTTCCCTAATTGACTATGGCCTCATTATTTATGGCTCTGCCTCAGCCTCTGCCCTCAGGCATATATCCTCGACCCTGAACAAAGCATGCAGGCTCATCACTGGCTCCCACCGCCTCACCCACATCTGTGATCTATACTCTCAAACTGGTTGGCTTCAACTGTCCAATCACATCAAGTACCAGACCTGCTTAATGGCAAAATAAAATAACAATGGGCTGAGCCCCCTCCCCCCAAATGTCCAAGCCCTCCCCCGCAGGGCACAGAATCCTCGACCCACCAGGGGCTCGGAATCACAGGTTTTACACATTCCACGATGCCGCCACACGGGGGCAAAGATCCTTCACTTACAGAGCTCCCAGCTGGCTCAATGGCTTCGGCAATGACATCTCCTCCCTGACTAAGCTTGGCCCCTTCAAATATAGCCTCTGCCTCCAACTCTCTGCCGCCAGCTCCTGTGATTGTCTGGCACCACCTGCTCCACCAAAGTAGTGCTCCTACTTACCCCCCATTTCACCTCTGCTACCGCACCCTCCCTCCTAACCTTCTCCACACACACCCTTTTTTTTTTTTTGCACTTTCTTGTTCCTGACAATTGCCACTGGCTGCACCTGTACCACAATAATGCAATGTTTGTAACTGTTTGGAATTGACTGTAATCTGTATTGCAAAATGTTTGTAACTGTTTGGAATTGACTATAATCTGTATTGCAAAATGTTTGGAACTGACTGTAATCTGTATTCAAAATGTTTGTAACTGTTTGGGAATTGACTGTAATCTGTATTGCAATCCGCCATCTCAAATTGCATTGCTCTTTCCTGTTGTCCTGTTTCTAACTGTTTTGTCTACTACTGTCCCCCATCTGACGTGGAATCTTTGTAAAAGAGCCTCTGGCTCAAAGGTACTTGTAATCCTAGATCCAAATAAATAAATATACACTAGGGCACAAATCTCTGTGGCTAAAAATGGAAGAGATTAACAATTTTCTTGAAACATACATCCTGTCTGGGGAATCCACTGGGCCCCCTCTATATTTAACATGGACAGCATTTTTCCATTTTGCAGGTTCTCCTAGATTTGCAAATATATCAGACATGCGAAAGATTCCTCTGTGCCCAGGTCCTTCTATGCCTTCTCCTCCATGCGAATGTCTCCGCTCTCTACCTGACCCACTAAAGGTAGATTATTTATCCCCCAAAGTGGGTTCACTGTCCGAGTTCTCGGTTTTGAGAGATGCAGCACAGGTTTTATCTTTCAGTTTGCGATATGCAGACTTGTTAACATCAGTATCAGGATTAGTAGAGGATTCCTGGGAGAGATTCAGTTTTTGGGGTGACAGCAGTTTCCATTATATCACCTCAAGATGTCCCAGGAGTCACAGGAATGTCAGCAGAGCGATTACTCAGTTATTTTGACAGCCTGATCCATATTGGAGGGTAAAGTTGGTAATTTACTTAGTCTTTGCTGGTTCTGAACAGCCCCCCCCCCCCAAGTTGTTGCTCTGTAACCCCCCCAAATGTCTGTATTTCGTTCACCACCATTGCCTGTTTCAGTGACAGAAACAAGAGGAGGCATATTAACAGAAGAAACAGACACAGGTTCAATATGTGTCAGCTCCTTAATGGCAGCTGTAGCCACAATAGCTGTGCTGGAGTCATTTATGGTTAGTCCATTTGGCAAAATTTGTAATTGCAGTCAATCTGTCCCCTGTATTTACACTGTGGCTCCTGCTTTTAGAAAGAGCCTCAGACTTATATATTGAATGCAGGCAACTGGCAAAACTAGCAGACGCAGCCATTCCCTGTATGTGGGTCGAGTGCTGTACTCGCATTTTATCTCTGCTAGCAGCTGACACACCTAAGAGTTTCTTAGCAACCCCACTGTTCCCCAGCCCAGATCTAGCAGCGTTACTCACTGCTGAGCTGGTGGTTAAATCTGACAAGTTAACTTCTTTGATAACTTCAGCAGCTGACGGGAGAGCTCCTGATATCCGTTTTCCTTCGAGTGGGTCTACCCAGCTCCCAAACGTGCTTTAGTAATGTATTCAGAATTCCCAGCTGGCATTTTTATGGCAGGCTGGGCTGCACTGGAACTGAAGTCCGAAAAAGGAGCTGTGCCTGCCAAAGCTGTCTGTTCGGAGCTGGCCCGGTGGCACTGAGGGCTGAGGTGCTGGCACCTTACCTCGCAGTTACAGCGCACCCGTGTTCGAACCAACATGGGCCATCAGGGGTCGGCAGGGGAGAATAAGGATTGAGCATCCGTGGGCTTCTCTCCTCTCCGGGAGGGGGTTCCTGGTGGTCGGCGTTGTTCGCCCAGCGAAGGTTGGAGGACAGGCGCCACACCACAAGTTGGGGAGGAGTCGAGCCAGACGCCTGGAGGAAGCATGCGCACTCCTCCGCTGACGACACTGCACGGTCCCGACTCCTGGGAGAACAGTAAACACTGCCACGCAGAATGACAGAGGGCGCCTCGCAGGCTCCACCCCCAGCTAGCAACGGCGCTTGGCCAACTAAATCAAGTCCTGTGGGGGAGTCCAGGACCCACACTGATCCCGCTGTGGGGGTAAGCCCTTGGGTCAGGTCAGCGTCGGCTGGTGGACGCCAGGGGACGGGGCTGAGGATGCCCTCCTGAAGGTACAAGACGGCAGTAGGAGAGTAAAATAATAACTAAAAAAAAAAAGCTGTCTGTCTGTTCAGCCGGATTCACCCTTTCTGCTGCCTGCAAAGACATCTGGAGTATCAGGGGAGCTGAACCAGGCTGATTCCCCCCCCTCAACTTTATTGAAGTGATCACATTGGGTACATTACATAAGGCAACTGAAGCAGGCAGGATTCGCATTCAATTTTGAGGTGCTTCATTCTCAGAGGCGACACCAACTGCAGCTAGTGACGCATCTTCATCTGCCAAAAGCTGCAATAGAAGGTCTCTCTGTTCAGTGATACCTGCAATTAGAACTGCACTGGTAGCCGGCCCAGTAGTGCAGAGGGTTGAGGCGCTGGCGTCTTACCTCGCACCACGCCAGCGACCCAGGTTCGGGAACGGACTCAGGCGCCGGAAGGTCGGCAGGGGAAGGAGTAGGATTGAGCGTCTGGAGGACTGCTCTCCTCTCCTGGGACAGGCTGGGGAATGGTGTCAGTCTGTAGCGACCCCTGGTGGAGACCAAGGGAAGCTCAGTTGTGGCACACATACGGGAATTGGGAGGAAAAACAAGAAAAATGGCCTTTCCTCCTACTGGATGATGGTTGCCCGGACCAGTACCTCCTCGAGCTCCACAACAGCTGACCCAGCCGCAGCAGCACCCAGGGCCAAAACCTAGGCCGTTAGGCCATTTCTCCTCAGAAGAGGAGGACCCCCCCAACGCAGGGTTAGGTAGGGTTACCCTGAGGTGGCTGCTATGGGGTCGGGATCGGCGGTGGAGATGAGAGAGGTGAGCGACCTTGTGGCAACTGGCCCAAAGAAGTAGGTGGGGGTCACAGGGGAGATAAATAGATAACACACACACAAAAAAAAAAAAAAAAAGAACTGCATTGGCATCTTGAGGGTCATTCAGCAGGTCCTCTAACTCCACTCCTTCACCTTGCTGGGCTGCCTGCTCCTCCATTCCGATACCAGCTATGGATTTTTTTTCTGCTGTATTTCCAAGTTCTGCTGCACCCTGAGCTTCACGGGCAGCATTAAACATCTATAGTCACTGCTGGTTCAATTTCCATAGGCTGCATCACAAAGATCAAAGATTGCTGCTATCCACTGAACACACATGCCCGTCTTGAGCTGTATTATAAAATCGGGACAGTAAACCCTGCAATCTGATTGGTTTTTACCTGTGCATCAAATCCGTTCGATACACAGGTAAAAACAAGTGCAGACAACCTGGTTGCAGCTAAAAAAAACAAATCAATACTAAATTAGAATGTTAAAAATTTAAAAGATAGCCGGCCCAGTGGCGCAGAGTGTTGAGGCGCTGGCGCCTTACCTCATCCCATGCCGGCGACCCGGGTTCAGGAACGGACTCAGGTCGTCGGGGGCTGGCAGGGGCGGGAGAAGATCGAGCGTCCGCAGGGCTGCTCTCCTCTCCCGGGGGTGGGTAGTGGGGTCTTGTCGCGCAGCAGCGGCCCCTGGTGGAGACCAGGAGCACTGCTGACGCATGCAAGCAAGAGGGGGAACCAGAAAAAGCGGAAATACTGCTTCACGGTAACCAGATGACAGCTGCCCGGCGCTCTGAGGCCATCAAGGGTCCTTCTGAGCTCTCCACCTCAGCAGCATCCCCAGGGCTAAAGTAGGAGTGCTGGCCTCTTCCTTGGCTGGTGCCTTCCCTCTTGGAGGAGGGGGACCCATCCGGCAAAGGGTTACGTCGGATCACCCTGGGGATCGGCTAAGATATGAGGTGGGAGTCTCAAGGGATAGATGGGTCGGAGGTCTGCCCTGGCAGCCTGAAGGAGTGGCTGCCGTGGGGCACAGTAGGGGGTAGAAACAGATAATACAAAAAAAAAAAAAAAAATTTAAAAGAATGTTAACAACCGCCATTTTTCTTTTAAACGGAGCAGGTTCACCACCAAATACATCATAATAAACCATACAAAACACAGATGGTTAACTTTTTTTTTTTTATAATTAGCTCACATTAGCAGTCTGATTTCACTTCAAGCACCAGAACAAACCCCGCCCCGCTGCTCGCGCGATCGCTCATGGCTGCAGCCCATTCAAACACTTCATCACTGCTGACTCTCATAAAATTCTTTTCGGATCCCTTGCGGTCTTACTGCAGACTGTGGCTCTTGTTTTATTTTATTCTTTTAAAAATTACTTGTGCACACTGAAATTGTGATCACTGGACAGAATGGCATGTGCGCTCCATTATTCCTTACTGACTCGGTAAAAGCAAATGTAAAACATTAAATATTCAAAACAAATTAAAAGAAATACACAGGCTGCTCTATAACCGAGGTTCATGATGTGCCTGGTTTTTTGGGGGGGAGGGGAAGTCAAGAGTGTGTGAAGAGGCACCTGTAGCCATGCCAACCAGCTTTAGATATGGTGGCCACAGTCGGACAAACGTCCAAGGGGCAAAAAAAATAAAAAATACAATAAT
The DNA here is from genome assembly GCA_016271365.2 of Neoceratodus forsteri. NCBI lineage: Eukaryota > Metazoa > Chordata > Ceratodontiformes > Ceratodontidae > Neoceratodus > Neoceratodus forsteri. Next base: position 3,205,656 of record JADMNL010000027.1, read on the forward strand.
CTGTTACAGGCAGAGAAACTATTTTACATCAAAAGACATTTATAATTTTTTTTTCTATTTAAAGACAAATTTTGATCTTTACATGCATGTAAAATACAAAGGTAATTTTATAAGCGTAATAAGACACTCCATGGGTGTGCATGTAACAGATTTTACCGCATTTCCAGAAGCTGAATGCACTCAGCCTGGGGCCTCTTACCCCACTATGCCTCTTGGTGTGTGGTAAAATCTGTTCCATGCACACCCCGTCATGTCTTATTGCTTACATTGCTACCATGTATAGCATGCAAAACAGCGGTTTGTGTACTTTTTAATATATTTGTAAACATTTTGAATATTTTGTGATGACTTCTGATCAATGAAACAAAGGACTGATACTAATAGACTGCACCAAAGATACCTTCCACTACCTCCTCCTTTACCTTCAGGGTCAGTCATCTTGCCTATCGGGAAGAAAGCCACACAGCGCCCCCTCAGCAAATGTAGGGGAATTCCCCTGGTGTCCTAGTCAAATTTCTCCCCTTTACTAAAATACCACCAACAGTTTAACCTAATTGAATATGTCAGTTTGAAACTGTACCCCACCCCACCCCACCCCACTGGGAAGAAGCTGAAAACAGGCAGAAATGCCTAACCCTCCTTTCCGGTTAGCAAAGCTAAATAAAGTGAAACATAATTTAGAAGGTTATTTGATTAAAAAAAAAACCAAAAAAAAAACTGATGTACAGAAACAAAAAAATAGAGAGCCTTGGTTTTAGCAGTTATAAGAGACAATACCAGTTGGAATAGGAAAAAAAAATCAGAGTCTTGTTGAAAACGTTTTGCTGTTGAATAAACCCACCAGACACTGGTTCCAAAACGTATGGCCATACCTGATTTTTATGAAACTGATCCAGGCAGACTGCACAGTTTTCAGTCTCGCCTTGTGGCACACGCTGCTTTTTGTGTGGGTGATATCTCTTTGTCTTTAGTGTTGAAAGTTGCTTAAGGATGTCTTGTTTCAGACTGAACTCAGTAAAACATTTTCAAAACACAACATTAACAGAGGCGAGCTCTTAAAGTACCACAGCTCGGGAGGACTTTTAGTAAGTACCCTTAGAGGTCTTATATTTCTGTACAGTTTGAGTGAAGGTTTGGGTTTTTCTCCCCCCCCCCCACCATTCCTTTTAATTTACCCTTAAGATATTTTCTTCTTTTATATTGTACGTTTTTGTAAAATAATGTATGTTTAGCAAAATAGCTTTTGCTAGTCTAAGTGTTCCCTTTTTAATTCTATCAATCTGTTTTCACTTTTAAACATTTACTGTGGTAGTTCATGCATATCTGTGTTTTCCTTATGTTTCTTTTTAAAATGAATGGTTCATTACTTTGGTTCTCTGATAGGACACTGACTGATTCGCAATTGTGATGCCATGATGGAAATGAATATTTATTGATGTGAATGTTCCAAGTTATTCAGTCTTTGAGAAAGGGTCATGGTGACCAGAAACGTGTCAGACTGTTTTGTATCTCAATAAATGTTTAAATATACTGCAGCGTCACCTTCATTTCTGGTGGTTTGGGTGAGTGCCTGGTTATAATGTTGTAGATTTTGTAATTTTACCAAGAGCACTTCCTGCATTTCCTGTTGCGAGCTCTTTTGTTTGTTTTTTACATATTACTACACGTGTATTATGGAATCTGTCTCTTGCTCACACAGATAATTAATATTGCACTCTGCAACTCTTTTTCGTGTGTTGTCAAATCACTGTACTACAACAGCATTAACTACCTTCAATACATTCAGATAGATGGTAAGAAAAAAAATGACTCATGGGTCCTTTAATGAACTAACACAAAAGTACACCATCTCGCCTGCAAGTGGTGTCCTGGAGAATGGAATTCATGCTAATAGCTGACTAAAGAATGCTGTTCAAACTCTACAGTGCAGCTTAACACCAGATTTGCTTCTAAAACCAGGAGTGCAGTGACCACCAGAATATATTTATTTTTTATTTATTAGAATTTCGGATTTACATCTTTGAGCCAGTGGCTCCTTTACAAAGGTTCCACGTCATAATACAGAGATAGGTAGTACAAACTGTGCAAAATTAGCAGGCAAGAGATTAATACAAATACATTACAGGGTAACTCATAACACATTGAGAAAAAGAAGGATTCTGGGAGGTGTAGTTAACAATTAGACTATCAATGCAAGGGATACAAATAAGAGGGACTGATAACTCCAATAATATATACAAATCTGTAACGCTGCCAGAGCGGCATTGTCAAAGGAAAAGGAAGAGAGAAGTAGCACTGCCACAGGCTTCAAATGGAGGGTATATCAGGGTATGCTAGGCCTGTGGAGGACAGAGGGAGAGAAGTGGTGAAAATAAGGGGGGGGGGGAACTAATGACTACTAACTAGAAAACAGAGTAGCAACAGAATGGCCACAACTTTCAAATCTGTGAATAACTGGGTCTGGCCTGCCACTGCAATAGTAGCACTACCACGCACACCGCTGATGACCTGGGTTTGGGAATGAGCCTGGATCATTGGAGGGCTGGCCAGGGAAGGAGGATTGAGCACCCCGCAGGAGGCCTCCTCCAGAAAGGGAGGGAGGGAGATTACGGTCACCACCACCTGGGTGACCACGGGTGGCAGCGCAGGCAAAGTGAAGCATTAGGGGTTGGGGACAGCCAACTGGCTAGATGGGCACTCATGCCCTGTGTGAGTACGCCTGTCAGCCCACGTTCCGGGGTGGGGCAAGTAAAATGTGAAAAAATGCAGCCATGCTCAATGACAGCTTCAGGTCAGCACGTAGACCCCACGCACCCCACCAACCCAGGCTCGCTCCATGAGCACCACGAATGGGCTCTCCGATGGACCTGGTCCACCCTGAGGACCACAGGGCACACTCTTGGAGACAAGGTAAGTACTGGGAGATGGCAGGGGCGATGGGGCTGGGGTTGCCTGGAGCACTGAGAAGGATTACTGCCAGCTGATGGGGAGGGAAAAAAACAGGTTACTCACCTGTAACAGTAGAAACAGAAACATATAAACACAGACTTTGAAGGCAGATAAGGACCGCTTGGTCCACCCAGTCTGCCCATTTCCCTACCTAACAGATAAGCTGCAGATCCTAGTTAACCAACAGCCTACCTCCTCCTACCCCCCAGTAGTTCTAGGAGTGGTATATGATGTTCATCCACACTTCTGGCAGTGTCCTTTCCCCCTTTAAGGCTAACTGGAAAGTATTCAAGCTGGCTCCCTCACCCACCCAGTTGGTAACTCCCCAGCACCCGCCGTAGAGGACTTGGCCCCTGAAAGGTGCGTCCAAAAGGGACAATTGGATGTCCTGTGCAAAACCTGCCAAATGCAGCCAGGCTAAATGTCTGTGGCAGATCCCCGATGCCGCAGCCCGAGTCACAGAGTCTATGGAATCATAGGTGACTCGGAGAGTGTGACGACAGGATGACTTGTTCATCCGCACTTTCTCCAGGAGTCGGGCCCTGAGTTGCTCATCAGGGGTCTCCTGAAGATCCTTTTCCAGATCCAATAACGACGACTTCTGAAAGGTCACCATGTGTGAAACATAGTTCAATGACCTGATGGCGCAGGTGAATGAGGCATAGCTTTTTCTGCCAAACTGATCCAGTTGTTTGGAGTCCTTGTCCGGTGGAGAAGCACTCAGGTGTTTGGGTTGAGCCGATCCGTCATGGCAGTGGTAATGACCACGGAGTCAGCCTTAGGTTGTGCGGTGAGGTGAGAGACCCCTTCCGGGGGGAAATAGGTCCTATCAGCTTTGCGGGAAGCAGCCGGAAGGGATGAGGGCTGTTGCCAAACGGCTGATGCAAGATCCTCGTGTGGTCCCATCCAAGGGGGGATGGGGAAGGGATCCACACTAACAAGATCTAAGTGCTCTGCCAGCCTCTTACACTGCGGGTCCAGTTCCCTGGATGCACAGCCACAAGTCTTCGGAATGGTCCTCAGAAGTTCCCCAAAGGAAGGGTCCACAGGGGGTGACTTAGGGGACGTCTTAGGTTGCGGTTCAACCAGAGAATGGGGTTCTGATTGGGCGATGCCCGAATCTTCATCCGACTCTGAAGACTCCGGCCTACTGGGCAGGGAGGGGTCAACGCCAGTTTCCCTACCCTTGGGAGGAAGGGAGACTTGGCTAGAGCGAACTGGGCTAGGAGGGGGCACCCTAGGAAGAAGGGGTCCCCTACAGGAAGCTGCAGTTGCAAGAGATCCAACAGGAGCTGCGACCATGCATCCTTCCACCATGCCGGAATGGACTCACGGTCAGGCGGCAGAGGTGGTGGAGGCGGGGGTTGGGTATGGTACCCCAGACACCCTGGAAAAGAGGGGCAACTGGTTGGCTGGTGTCAGTAGGGGTAGTGGTGCATGCCCTGCCCCTGAAAGCCTGGTGCAGAGTATCCTGGTGCGGATAGCCGCAGTAGGATAGACTGGCGTTGGGTAGCGTTCGGGTAGGTGGTATCGGGTAACCCTGGTGTCGGCGAACATAGCCCGGCATTGGAGGAATGTTGTCCGGTGGAAGGCCTCCTGGCAGCGGGAAATGGGAATCAGGAGGGTGTCCCTGGAAATCACCTGCAGGGCCCGCAGGAGGAGTTGAAGGGCCTGCCAGGGGAGGTGCCGAAGGGCTGCTAGGGAGCGGCAAAGGAGCAAGTTAGGGCCCAAAGGTCCCATGGGAGGAGGGTCCATACCTGGTCCTCTAAGGTCCAGCGATGGATCTACAGGAGAAAGAGGGTCCGGCGGCGGAATGAAACCTGGTGAAGGGGGAAGATCTGGAAGGGTTCCCAACGAAAGGTCTGGAAGGGTATCCGATGGGAGAGACAAGTTGGGTACTGGTGGTGAATCCCTGGGGGTAGAGACCAACAGGGATGAAGGATCCCCCATGAGCACACTCTTCCCGGGGTTGGGGTCCACAAGAGAGCCCGACAGGAGAGAAGACGCGTCTATGCGGTCGACGGAAGAACCATCGAGCTACTTATTAGATGCGGCCGGGCTAACCACGGTGGAAATACAGTGGTCAGGCTGATCGGCCTGGGCCAGGCACCTGGCAGCGGAGCCACAGGGTGGCTTAACGGTGGTGCTCTGAACAGGAGACCCAACAACTACCTCTAGGAGGTGACCCCCGACTGTCCGCTCACCTCGGGTATCTTGTCCACCTAGGCGGACAAAGGCACAGCAAGTGGGGTACTCATTGAAGAAGAAGGCCCACCTTGATCATCGACGGGTGTCTGGCTGGTCTTCCTCTGAGGAGAACGGCTCCACTCCTGGCATCTCTCCTTGTCCTTTTTCTTTCTTTCTTTCTCTTTTCGGGGGCTGGTGAAGAAAACCTTTCACTCTGCTCCTGAAGCTCCTTCTCCATGGATGCCAGTCTCTGGGTAAGAAGATGGGCCTCGAGGGTCCTTTTGTGATAGGTTGAACCCCTGGCAAACAGCACACTCAGCCAAGTTGCGCCTAGGGCCCATGCAGAGGACACAGCGAGAATGGTCATCCCCATGCAGGATTTGCGCACCGCACTTGGAGCACTTCTTTTTGGTCCGAGATAACATACACCATCACGGAGATAATCTTTGAAAAAAGGGTATAAAAACGCTGAAAATTTTGGAAAAGATTTCGAAAAATATTATGGCTAGCGACTGATCGCTGTTCTACCACGTCTGTCGAACAGTACTGAGCGACAGCGGGAAAGAACTGCAGGGGACGGGCGCGAGACCGCCCCATTTATAGTTACGCTGACATCGCGTCACCCAACGATGGGGGGGTGGTCCCCACTGAAGATTGCTACCTTCAAGTTTGTCACGCGGACCCGACGCCAGTCCTCTTTGTGAAGACCTACTGCAGGAATCCTCTTGAAGTAAGATCTACTGTTACAGGTGGGTAACCTGTTTTTCTAGGGATGTGGATATGATGTTCAATCCATACTTCTGGCAGACTCCTAGCAGTTCTCCTGGGAGGACGGGACAAGGCACACACCCCCTATTTAGGGAAGAGAGACTGGAGAACTGAGGCCCCAAACCAGCATCCCAGCGTGACTCAAGGTCAATGTGGTAATGGGAAATTAAGGTGTGTGCTGACTTCCAGGTAGCAGCCTGACAGATTTCCTGGATAGGGACGTCCCTGGAAGCAGCCACTGAGGCAGCAGTATGATGGTGGAATGAGCCCTTAGCTCTATGGTAAGCTCTCTACCCGCCAACCTATAGCAGAAGTCGATGCAGGATACAATCCATCTGCCAACTGTCCACTTAGCTGCCAGCCTCCCAGGTGCGGCTTCAGCGTAGGTGACAAATTGCTGGCGAAGCTCTCCCCGAACTCGAGCTGTGCACTCCTTATAATAGGCTAGTGCTCGCCGCAGGTCCAGGGTATGGAGCTTGTGCTCAGCCCCAAGGTGTGGTTGGTGAAATACACCAGATTAATCACCTGGTTAAGGTGAAAATCCGACACAACCTTTGGGAGGAACTTCGGGCTGGAGCGAAGGATGACCTTGTCCCTGTGGAAGACCAGGTAAGGAGACTCCACCGAAAGCACCTGGAGCTCACTGATCCTTCTGGCTGACGTGACAGCTACCAAGAAGGCAGTCTTACACGACAGATGTGACATCTCACATCTGTGCATCGGTTTGAATGACTTGCCCATGAGCTTTGCCAAAACCTGCAACAAGTCCCAAGGTGGCGGTGGTGGTTCATGCACTGGAAGGGAGGCCTTTAAAAAAGCGCCAGACCACCTTCTCCTGCACCACCGACTGCTGACCGACCTGTGTCCAGTAGGAAGAGATGGCTGCCAGGTGCACCTTAAGGGTTGTCGACTGAACGCACAACAGAGAGGGACAAGAGGTAATTGAGAATGCTAGCCACCAGACAAGATAAGGGGTCGAGACCCTTACCCTGGCAGCAAATGGGGAACCTCTTCCATTTGAATGCCTAGCATTTTCAGGTCGACTCCTTCCGAGATGCCTCAACCACATTGAGGACATCTTCAGAGAGACCCACAGCCTGGAACTCTAGCTGCTCAGGAAACAGGCTGTCAGGTGCAGGGATTGAAGGTCTGGATGGAGCACCTTCCCCTGACTGATTGATAGCAGGTCCAGGCAGAGAGGATGATGCTTCGGAAGCCTGCTTCTGAGGCTGCGGAGACTGGAATACCAGAACTGGTGTGGCCAGTCTGGAGCCACCAGGATGACCCATGCCTTGTCCCTCCTCCTCTTGAGCAACACCTTGTGGATAAAGGGAAACAGAGGGAAGGCATAGAGGAGGGCCCCAAGGCCTGGAGAAGGCATCCCTATGCACCATTCCCTGCCGGGGCGGGGGCAGTCACACTATAGCCTCAGTTTTGCGTTCTCCCTGGAGGCAAACAGGTCCACCAGAGGGCTGTCCAGTATCCCCCCCCCCCGTAACACCAACACAGCGACCTACATTGCTGTCAACAAAATCGACAGCTTGCTGACAGGTCACTGTTTTGGTGCGCTTGAGACAGGGGCACACTGTCTCCCCGTCCTCCACCCCCTCCATGAATCAACTCCAACTCACAATTGACAATCTTTAGTATGGGGGATCTGGGAAGCAGAGCCCCCCTTATGGGGGGTTCAGGGAGTAAAGCCCCCCTGATAAAAAAAACAGGACCAGGAGACAGTCGGGATTTATGTCTACCGCAACTTGCAGTCGACATAAATTCCGTCGCTGTAATGCCAGTCGACAAAAGTGTTGTCGAACCAGCTTCGTAGATCCGTGCTGTCCCACTGGGAGAGCAGGCTGTGTACTACCTCTGGGTGGACAGACCACTCATGTGACTCCTCGCCCACACAGCTGAGGGTGTCCGCCTACTGGTTGGAGACACCAGCCACATGGATGACCAGGAGATCAGCCTCCAGGCTGCGCACGAGGGTCCACACGTGGAGAGCCTCCCCGCACAGAGGAAGAGAGTGTGTCCCACCCTGCTTGTTGAGGCAGTACATGGTCGTGGTGTTGTCTGTCTGGACCTGGATCACCTGGCCCAGAATGTGCAGAGCAAAAGCAGTCAGTGCCAGCCGAACTGCCCTGAGCTCCAGCAGGTTGATTTGGCACCAGGACTCCTTGGGGGTCCAGAGTCTGTGGACTGTGTTCCCCCAGGTGGGCACCCCAGCCCATTAGAGAGGCACTGGTAGTCAGGAGGACAGTCAGCGAGGACGAACAAACGGGATACCTTCCTGCAAATGTTCTGGGACCAACCACCACTGGAGGGCATCCCACATCCATTGGGTCACAGTGATCAACTGGTCAAAGTGCCCCATGGACTGAGACCACTGGTTTGCCAGCTCCCACTCTAGAGTGCATTCTCCAGTGGCCCCAACGGACCATGCTGGTGCAGGCTGCCATGTATCCCAGTAGGTGCAGGAAGTCCCGAGCAGGCGCAACTGCACAACCCGAAATGACTGAGCAAAGGAGGAGAGAACCTCCGCCCTGTCCGCCAGGAGCCGAGCCCTGGCTCTGCAAGAGTCGAGCTCCACCTGATGAAGAAGATCATCTATGAGGGCTCAAGTTCCAACTTGGCCTGACTGACCAGAAGGCCAAGAGAGAGACACAGGTCTGAAGGGCCAGGTCCCTGGACCACTCCACCTCCTGCCTGGAGGGACCCCCGATAAGTCAGTCATCCAGGTAAGGGTATACCTGAACTCCCCAGCACCTCAGGTGAGCTTCTACCACTGTGATGCACTTGGTGAACACCCTGGGGGCCAAGGACAGGCCAAATGGCATGGCCTGGAATTCGTAGAGGGTTCCCTCCACTTAGAAGCGTAGGAACCTCCAATGTGACGGACGGATCGAGATGGGAAAGAACACATCCTGGAGATCCAGTAAGCAGAACCACATGTTTTGCTCAAGAGATGGCATGATCTAAGACACAGTGACCATCCTGAAGGTGCATGACCAGAGGAATTTGTTCAGGTCGTGCAGATCTAAGATGGGGTGCCAGTCCCCGGTCCGTTTTGGCACCAGGAAGTACCTGGAGACAAACCCTGGATGAGGTGGAGGGTCTGGAATGGGAGCCACTATCTCATGGAGGAGCTGGGCGATGTCGTTCAGAAGGGCCGACCGAACATCGACAGATACCATGTCCTCCCATGGAGCGTGGACTCAGCTGGGAGGGAAAACCTTGAACTCCAGAGGCAGACCCTGGCCGACCACGTTGAGGAAGTGGTGGAGCCAGCCCCCCAAAGGAGGACCCAGGGTGGTTAGGATGGGTATGGGGGAGGTACCCCAATCCTGTCACTGGGCAGAGTAGGAAGCAGAGGAGGATCCAGCGGAGGGGCCTCCAGGACCTTGACCTCCTTGCTTCCTGAAAACCGAAGCCACCGATTTAGGCTGGGGATGCCAAGCCTGTTGTCCAGCATGGGGCTGGGCAGGTTTTGCCACAGGGGCCGAAGCAGGCCAAAAGGGCTTCTTCTTCTTCTTTTGAGGTTTCAAGCCCCTGCAGTCCTTATGGGCAGAAGTCACAGAGTCCAAGGTGGTGCTAGACTTTTCAATTCTGGTGAGGTACCCCTCCACTCCGCACCCGAACAAGCTGGTCCCCAAAAGGGGAACGTCTGAGCTGGCCCGGTGGCGCTGAGGGTTGAGGCACTGGATGCCACACCTCGCGCCACACCAGCGACCCAGGTTCGGTGACTGACTCGGGTAGCTGGGGGTCGGCAGGGGAGGAAGGGAGAGGATGGAGCATCCGGAGGACAGCTCTTCTCTCCCAAGGGAGGGATTCAGGGATGAACGGTGTCCTAACAACCCCCGATGGAGAGATCGGGGGTACTGCAGGTACACCCGCCGACATAAGAGGCAGAGTGTGGCAGATGCTAACAGGGCAGCCGTGCACAGGCGCCATTGCACACTGCACTCTGAAGGGGAACCGAAAAAACAAGAAACCCCCTGGCAGCCAGGTGAGACGATGGCGAGTCTCCCGGGGCAGAACCCCCCCACACACACACTCAGTGCCAGCCACAAACCCGACCCTACCCCTGGGGATCCTCGGCCTCCTCCTGTGTGGGCCTGCAGGGGAGATGGGGATCCTGATACTGATGCTTCGGTCCGAGGAGTGGTTCAGGCGGGCGACTAGGGGTGGAAGCAGCGTGAACCTGCCTGAGAGATGCTCCGAACTATCAGGCGAGAAACAGAGTTGGAAAAAAAAAGAAGAAGGGAACGTCTGCCAACTTGTGCTGCGTGTCATTCATGAAGGTGGAGATGCACAGCCAAGCCCTGCAGCATACTGCAATTGCCGTGGCCATGGACCGCGCGAAAGAATCACCGAGGTCCATGGCCGTTTGGAACTGCTGTTTAGCAATAGTTCGGCCTTGGTCCCTGACCTGCTTAACCATAGTCTGCAGACTGTGAGCAGGTGAGGAAGCAACTCATCCAGAGAACCCAGGAGGGTATGCAAGAAGTGGGCCATGGGAAGGGCCGAGCTCGCTTGCTGAAGGCCAAGTGAGGAGGTGGCATACACCTTCTCAGTCATGTGGTCCAACTTTTTGGGCTCCCTAGTCAGGGGGTTTATCAACATCCCCAATGTTGCCGGTGCACTGGAAAATGGAGACAAACACAAGTCCCTCAGCCGAGGGATACTCCGTAAATCCCGGAAGGGAGCTGGTAGGGACCACGTACTTGCAGGCCATCCAGAACAATGGCGCAGGGCATGAGGCTGGGTGCTGCCACAGTTCCAAGGGCAGGACCGAGAATGGCATCCTGAATGGGGAAGGCTTCCATGGGAGAGTCACCCCGGTCGAGGATTTCAGTCAATTGGTACTGGTCCCATTTCTGAACCTGCTCCAACTGGAGACCTGTAGATTCGGAAATCAGGTAGAGCATGCCCAAGAAAGACATGGACCCTTGACCCATCGATCCGCCCCCCACCGACTCCACATCCAGTGGTCGGGAGTGAAGGGAGGACCCTTCCGATTCCGAGAAATTGTGAACAAGTGGCCGACCGCCCAAGTCTCCACTCACCTGACGAGGGCGGTCTGGGGTGACGATGACAGACAGTCGATGGGGTAAGCCCTTGGCCGGAACGCTGGTCATCGGCTGTTTGGGAGGCGGCTCCACCAAGATTGGTTGAGAGGCCAGAGGTGGCCACACCAGGACCACCCGGACTGGCTCTTGCCGAGGTGGGGTCAGCTGCAACTCTTATGGCAAAGGTTAGGTAATGGCCGAGTTAGGCGCCGGAATAAACTTCACCCAGGTAAACCAAAGTTGTTTCCACATAAATTCCTTGTAGCACTGACGCAACTTACACCGGTGCCTCTCCTCACTCGAGGAGGATGAGGAATACTGGTGGTGCTGCTTGCCAGAGTGCCTAGAGCATGAGTATTGAGAATGATGCAGGCTGCCCCAGTAAGGGCCTGTAGAGCAGGACCTTGACCATGACCGCCAGGGGAACGGATGGCAGATCTCAGAGGGGGCCGGCAAAAGCCGAGGCCTCTATTGGTCCGGATGCCCATGGTCAGGCAGGGACAGAATAGCAGACTGGTCCGCTCCCCCCCCAAGAAAGTGGCAGGACTGGAGCCCTGAAAAGAGAGGTATCAACCTCCTCAGCAGACAATGGGTTGACTAGTTCGAGAAAGAGCTTGGGGGCGTCGACCTGAGTCTCGGCAAACTGACCCGATGGGGAGACCGTGGGTCAGTGGCCAGAGCTGAAGTACTGACCATAGTTGGCAACTACAGCGAAGCACAAAAATCGGAGGCCCTGGGGCACTCCCGATCCCACTCCTTGTCCTTCTTGGATTTTTTTGGGTTTCGTGCCCAAGGGTCCCTGCCCATGAGTGGAAAGGGTTTGGCACAATTCTTTAAATGCTCCAGTAAATGAAGCACTCAAAGGGAGCGTCAAACAAGCCGAAGTAGAGGAGGATTGCACAGCGGCCTGAACCGCTGCCTCCTCAAACACAAGTTGCTTAGTGGACCCCGAAGCCACAGAGACCACCCAAGGAGTGTCTTTGGAACAAACGAGCAGATCCTGATCGTCTGGACGGCCACAGAGTAAGCGGGCAAGGCGATCCTCTGAAATGGAGAGAAGGAAGGAGCGGCATAGGCTGCAAGCCTGGATATTGTGCTTGTGGCCCAGGCAGTATACGCACAAGGAGTGTTGGTCCGATCGGGACATAAGCTGCCTGCAACCGCATTTCCAGAACCTCAGAGTGGACTTCACATCGGCCATGTCGGCGGTGAGATGTTCGAAGACAAAAGGATTTCATTAAGAATAGCGAAAACTAAAGCAAAGGGCCTCTTCGGCGTGAAAGCGGTTGGGAGGGAACCTTCTTCTTCCAGTGGACAGGAAGATCTGATGTCATCCTTCCAGGCCTGTATGTTCAGGCAGCAGTGTTTTGTGCGAATGTGAACTGTCTTTCAGGTAGCTGCCTTACACGTATCTTGAAGGGGGATGCCACCAGTAGCTACCACAGAGGCAGAGTTGCCCCTTGTGGAGTGTGACCTTAGGCCTCCGGGAGGTTCCCTACTAAGTTTCTCATAAGAGAACTGGACACAGCAAACTATCCAATTGTCTCTGTGCAAAGGGCTTTCAATTTGGTTACCCTCCTGGCAGATGTTATGGCTACCAGGAATGTGTTTTTCGGGTGACATACGTTAAGTCTGCTGTGGCCATAGGCTCAAAGGGAAATTCCCTTGGTAGTGCAAGACAAATATTCAAGTCCCATGAGGGAACTGTTTCCCTCACAAGGGGTGAAGGTGACTGAGGCCTTTGAAAAACTTTAAAAACAGGTTGTGAGGCCAGCTATTTCTTCTTCTTCTTTTTTAGTTGTTTGTAAAAGTGCTTTGATATTTTTTGAATTGCGCTTTGTAGAAATAAAGTTATTATTATTATTATTATTATTCCCTGCTGATGGTTAAACTCAGATAGCTGCCAGGTGCACTTTTAAAGTTGATGGCCTCAAGCCAAGGAATTGCAAGAGCAGCATTTAATCCAGAACTTTTGAAAGCCCAGCCTGAATTAGGATCACATTCCTGGGGGCACACCAATATGATAATCTTTTTTTACTTTGAGGCATATGTCTTTCTTTTTTTAATACCCCGATTTTTTCCCCATTTACGCCCGACACTGTGGAGGCACACGCATGCTGCGGTACAGGGATGCCCTCCCACTGCTTGCCGCCCGCTCGGCTGCACTGCCCTTATACCTTTATCTGGGGCAGTGGAACGACAGCAGGCAACAGGGTCCTCCCTGGGGGAGCAGAGCTACCTTTGGGCTGCTCAATCCTCCTCCCTCCCTACCCTACCCTCCCCGTGCCGGCTCTCCTACGACCCAGGCTCATTCTTGATGAGAGGTAAGGCATCCAGCGCTTCAGCCCTCAGCACCACCGGGCCTTTCTTGTTACAGGTTTCCTGGAAACCCTCAAGACTTTTAGCACCTTTTGTGACAGATTCAAATAAGAAAAACTCTTGCTCCTCAAGAACCAATGTTCGGAGGTCTGGAAAGGTTATTCTGCCCAGAGAGAGTCAGCAGATTGTGTCTCAGTGGCAAGATGATTGGCAATTTGCAGGTTAGGGTCAGCAGCACCGAGTACCATGCCTGCCTGACCCAGTCTGCGACTATCAGGATCAGTGTTGCCGATTTCCTCCTGAGCTTCATGAGTACCCTCTATGAGAGGAAACGGAAGGAAGGCATACAGAAACCTCCCTGCCCGTGTTGGGGACAGTGCATCCTCTTGGACTGAGTCTCTGACTGGGGACCTGCAAGAAAACTTTGGAAGCTGTCCCTTGGGGCAAACAAACCTATCTCTCTGGGGTGCCCCATCTTCTGCAAATTGAACCCAGCATTTGTTGGTTCGATGTCCATTTGTGATTCCCCTGACTGATTCTGCCAGTACGTTATCCTTGCCTGGCAGATGTACTGCTGAAATTTCAGCATCCAGAGAGTAAGCTAGATCCCAGAACCCTCATTTCTTCTGGGCACGGTTTTGAGGAGATTGGGCGTGCCTGTTTATGCAGAACATGGCTGTGGTGTTGTCTGTTCATATCTAGACTGACTAGCCCTGCAACTGGGAGGACGACTGCTTTGACAGGAACACTGCCCCGAGCCAGAGGAGGTTTATGTGCAACTGTGACTCCTGTGGAGTCCAGATGTCAGTTACTGTGAGGTCCTCCAGATGACTGCCCCATCCCAGGAACGAGTTATCTGGTGTAAGAATCCTGGAAAGAGACTGCTGCAGGAAGGAAATGCCTTCTCTAAGGCTGTCTTCTTTCCACCACTGCAGAGCTTGCTCAAAGTTCTTTACGACTGGCACTGGACATGTTAAGGGATCGGACCTTTGGGACCATATACCCTCACAGGTGATACTGTATGTCTCTCAACTGGAGGCGAGCCCATGGCACCACAGCTGCGGCTGTAGCCATGTGCCCCAGGAGTTGCGGAAAATCCTTTGCAGAGCTTGAGTGACCTGGGAGGAATGATTCTGCACTGGCACTCTGGTTCACTATGCTGTTTTGTAGAAGGAATGTCCTTCTCTGCAGTGTATCCAGCTCTGCTCCAACAAAGTCTAGAACTTGAACACCTTCTTTTTTTTTTACAGTTAGTGCTATTTAGGCCACCCCAGGGACCAACCCCCCCAGCCCCATATAGACTTACCGTGTCAACCAGTGGCTAAGCAGGTTGCACATTTGCCTCTGAGGCCAGAAGATCAGAAGGCTGTGCATTCTATCCCCCCACCAGGCACTTGGGTTAATCCCAATACTGACACTGTAGGGTAGCATTGGGGGGTTGGGGGTTGTTGCACTCCTGAGGTGTAGTCTTTTGGATGAGACGTTAAACTGAGGTCCCATCTGCCTGTTTCTAGTGGTTGTTCAGGTGCACGTTAAAGATCCCATTGCACTTCTCAAAAAGAGTAAGGGAATTTTATTTAAAGAAAAAATTAAAACATTACATCATTACAAAAAAAATTGAAAAAGGCATTACATTATAAATTCATATAATTTCATTAAAACATTTCCCGTGATTATTCTTAATACATCCAAAGTAAAAAAGAAAGGATTCCAGATACAGAAATAGATTACCTGTGTTCTATCATTTTAAACCTGACCTCTTTCTATGCTTAAAATACATTCTCTAGATTCTTCCATAAATGTATTACTTTTTTATTTTTATTAGATTTGTTATTGTGATCTCAGATTAACACCTTTTGAGAACAAGCTCATCACATAGGTTCCACATCAGAGTTAGAGTGTAAACATAAGTGGTTGCTGTTAAGCAGCAAGAATTAAATACGAAGTAAACTATACATACAATGTTAAACTTAGGCAAGTAAGGTAACAAGACATCAAGTTGGTATTGTACAATGTATATAAAAATACAATTAGAAGCAAAAGAGTGAGGGGTAGTAAAGGTAAACAGGTAAGGCATGCTAAGACATACATAATATTTATTATTTATTTATTTAGTTGTTTAACCAGGAGTAGCACAATTCCGAATAGATAGGAAGACTTACATACTTACAACAAAACTCGCCCAAAACAGGGACCAAAACAAAAAAAGCAAAAAGGAAATCCAAAACACTTCTGATCATAGCAGACTCCATGATTCGGGGAGTTGATATCTACCTCCAACCGGGGGTAATGGTCAGATATCTCCCAGGTACATCAGCATGGAGAGATACTGACCGCATTGCTAAAATCGTGCAGGAAGCATGAGAAAACATTGATGTCCCGGTACACATAGGGACTAACAATCTCGTCAGCTGGTCAGTTGCGGAGACCCAAGGAACATCTGACCAGGCAGGTGACAAACTGTCATCCACTTCGTTTGGCATCTCCTTCTCTGAGATCCTGCCAGTCTAGGAAAGGGGGGCAGATGGATGGAAGGTCAGAGAAGGGGATATAGGGGAGCTAAACATGTGGCTCAAGAGCTGGTGCCAGGAAAAAGGACACAAATTTGTAGGTAACTGGCAACAGTTTTAGGGGTGACAGTTCTTTAAATTCGATGGACTGCATCTGACTAAGCAGGGAGTCAGTGCATTGGGGCAGAAGTCTGACGTCTTTGCAGAATATTTAAACTAGCAAATGGGGAGAGGGGTGCAGCACCAGATACCTCGAATGGGAAGAACATCCCTCCCCCCTCAGCTAGTGATCAAACAGGAGTGCAGCATGTTTGTAGATCATTTGCATCACCAGGTAAGGAAAAAGGTCCAGCTCCCCGTACAATGCACAGGGGAAACGCCGGACATCGCCCAACAACTAACACACTGAAATCTGGCCAGTGGAAAATCATGTACACAAATGCTCGCAGTCAGGGAAACAAGGTCCCAGACCTGCAGGCAACAATGACAGAGGCTACACTGGACATAGTAGCCATTAGCGAGACATGGTTCACCAGTAACCACACTTGGGAGACTTTAGTAGTCAGCTATGTACAGGTCAGAAGAGACAGATGTTCAAAAAAAGGGGGGGGGGGTCCTTTATGTCAACAAAAATATCAAAGCTACAGAAATTCAGAATACACATAAGGAGCCAGAAGAACTGTGGGTCACCCTGGAAACAGGAAATGGGAGTGCCATATGAACTGGGGTTGTCTACAGGCCTCCAGACCAGGGAGAGGACATAGACGCATTACTGTTAGAAGATATACAAAACATGACTGCTAAAGGGGAGGTTCTGATAATGGGAGACTTCAACATGCCAGATACAGATTGGTCAATACCAGCAGGAACATCTGCCAGAACTAGACACACAGTGGATTCCCTGCAGGGGAGAGATCAGATGAGGGACATCCAATTTCACTTAAGAGCTCACTGGTGCCAACGTAAGGATTTCCTGTCAAAGCTCGTTCCTGTAACAAAAACATTTATCCAAGCTCTTCAGTGGTGGAAAGAGGAAGCCAACCTCAGAGAAGGGGTCCCTTTCCAAAAAGAACTTCCTTTGATGATTCTCACAACAGATGCATCCCTCCTGGGCTGGGGAGCTCATCTAGCAGAGCACACTACCCCAGGGAACTTGGTTAAGTGCAGAGACTCTTTTACACGTAAACTTAGAGCTCAGGGCAGTGTTTTTGGCAATGCAAGTTTTCAAACCACTTACACAGGGAAAGGTAATGCAAGTCAGGACAGACAACACTACCACCATGTACTACATAAACAAGCAAGGGGGAACAAGGTAAAGCCTCCTTTGCACGGAGGCTATGAGAATTTGGACCCTAGCTTACTCACTGGGCTCCTCACTTCAGGCCATTCATCTGCCAGGCAAGGACAATGTTCTGGCAGATGCCAAGTCGAATCAGCCAGGACCATCACGAATGGTCCTTGAACAGGCAAGTGGTGCAGACCTTATTCAGGAGGTGGGGCACCCCAGAAATAGATCTCTTTGCCTCTCATCAGAGTCATCACTTACCTCAGTTCTGTTGCAGACCTCCACTAGTGGGCACAGTTCCTCTAGATGCCCTTATTCTGGATTGGTCAGGGAAATTCCTGTATCCATTCCCTCCATTTCCCCTGGTATACAGGGTGCTGTTGAAACTCAGGCCTCAGCCAGCAACAATGATTCTGATAGCCCCAGACTGGGCCAGGCAGCCATGACACTCCCTGTCCATGTCACTGGACAAACCAATACACCTTCCCAGGAGGCACAATCCTTTGACCACCAACCAGGGGAGGCTCCTGTATCCGAATCTCAGGTCACTCAGGCTCAAAGCTTGGCTCTTGAGGACCTATAGTATGCTGGTTTACATCTTCCTGAATCAGTCATGGATGTTTTAAGAGGATACAGGAAATCCTCTACCAAGAAAACCTGTGCTGCAAAGTGGAAGAGGTTTTCTATTTGGTGTTCAAGTAGGAGTATGGTGGCAATCCAAGCGGGAGTGCCGGGGGTACTGAACTACCTAGTCCATTTACATTCCTCAGGCTTGCAGCCTTCTACACTAAAGATTCATTTGGCTTCAGTCTCGGCCTATGCTTCTGCAGGCAAGCCTGTTTCTTTGGCATCAAACCCCATTTTTAAAAGGTTCTTCAAGGGCCTTTCACATATGTATCCACCAGTGAGGGAACTGGTGCCAGCTTGGGACCTTAATATTTGCATTGCTCAACTCATGGCTCCTCCCTCTAAGCCTATATTTTCAGCACCCTTGAAGTATGTCACATGGAAAACTGTGTTTCTAGTGCCCATTACTTCAGCTAGAAGAATTAGTGAGCTCCAGGCCTTATGCATTGAAAATGACTACATTGCCTTCCACAGGGATAAGGTAGTCCTTCAGACAAATAGGAAATGTCTTCCCAAAGTGGTTTCAGACTTCCATTTGAACCAATCTATCACTTTGCCAGTGTTTTTCACTGACCATTCTTCTTCTGGTGAACATAAGCTGCATAGCCTGGATGTCAAAAGAGCTTTGAGCTACTACATGACAGCCACTAAGCCCCATAGGCAGGACAGAACACAACTTTTCCTCATTTATGGGGATGTGGGAAAGGGTAATCCAGCATCTAAAAGGTCCATTTCTCGTCGGATTGCTCAGTGCATCCAATTTTGCTATTCAAAGGTGGGCAAGGACGCTCCAGCAGGGCTTACAGCCCACTCCACACGGGGTACAGCTACAACACTGGCAGCTGCAAGGGATGTACCCTTGGTAGATATCTGTAAAGCAGCAACCTGGTGAACACTACACATATTTGTCAAGCATTACAGCTTGTATATGCAGGCGAGGGCTGATGCCAGGTTTGGTACAGCTGTCCTGCAGAGCCCGTTTCCAAAATAGGTTCTTCCCGCCTAAGGTACTGCTTTTTAGTCTGCAGAAGAGTTAGGAATATTGGAGTATTCCTGAGGTGAGAAGAAAAAGTTACTTACCATAGTAACCTTATTTCTCCCAGGGGATACTCCAATATTCATAATTCTCCCACCCTGCCTCCCCGGTTTAAGAACCAGTGGCCTCTGTATTCCATGCTGTACCTTAGTGCTTGCATGCCATATTCTACTTTTATTAGAACTTGTTCTTATGTTTTCTCCTTTTCAGGTGATTCTGACATAGGCGCTTCTGGGGTTGTTTATGATAGTTTTTATATTTCCTCCAGTTGGAGGTTTGGGTGGGGAATTTCGAAGTTAGACTTTTATAAAATTTAAATTTTGGCCCTTGTCTTGCAGGTGTCCACGAAATCTGAGGGTTAGAATGTAGGCAGTTGATAGGTGGCAGCATTTGAAAAGTGGCTCATGCCAATGATTCCATCATTTGCATAGCATTCTATCTCCAGGCGGATCTGACCTTAAAGGTATACTGCAGAAGAGTTATGCATATTGGAGTATCCCCTGGGAGAAATAAGGTTACTATGGTAAGCAACTTTTTCTTCTCAATCTTCTATTCTTATTTTTTTTCCAAGGATGCTATCGCATACTCTGGTATGTCATAGTTTGTGAGAATTTTAGGTGCCTCATGCGCCCACTTTGCCTAATGCATACTGTATCCATTTCTGCCAATTACACTGAGTATTGGCCCAACACCAAATAATTGTATTAGTTATAAAAAAGGTATGGTAAAAGACCAGTGGGTGTACCATGTTTAGTCCACCCTCCTTGTATGGTAAGTACGTAATATTCCTATGTACCAGGTTCAGGCGGCTTCCCCACATCTGGAAAAAACTGCTTAAAATTCTTGTCTCCAGGTGTACTGGTGGAGCATATGCTGACCTTAGATGCACAAAAATTGGTAAAAAAAATTTCTTTATCATCATTATTTTCGTTTTTGACAACTTCCAGGTTTTCCATATCCTGACTTTTGCTTCACATATCTCTAGTTTTTTTTTCCAGTTTAGGGTTGACAGATCCTCGTTTCCAAACCATATGCCCAATATTTTCTGTGGTGAATTGGATATCGTTATTCCTGCTCTGTTATTTGGAATACCAGGTAACACAGAAACATAGAATTTGACAGCAGATAAGGACCGCTTGGCCCACCCAGTCTGCCCATTTCCCTACCTACTGGATAAGCTGCAGATTCTAGTTAACCAGCAGCCTACTTCTTCCTACCCCCAACCCCTAGAATGGCCTTATGACTGTCCCATGCATGCTTGAATTCCACCACTGTTTTTGACTCCACAAGCTCCTCCAGAAGGCCGTTCCATGCATCCACAACCCTCTCTGTGAAAAAACACTTCCTTAAATTACCTCTGAGACGCCCCCCCCTCTATCTACAAATTGTGCCCCCTTGTTCTTGCACACCTTTTTGAAAGATGCTACCTCTTGGACTTTGTTGATTCCCTTGAGGTACTTGAAAGTTTCTATCATGTCCCCCCTCTCCCTCCTTTCCTCGAGGCTATACATATTAAGCTCCTTTAGTCTCTCTTCACAGGTAGATTTCCTATTGGGATGCTTATACTTTTGTTCCAATTTAATACTGCCCTGGACACCCTAGAAAATTCCGTAAAAGGATTGAATTGCTTTTTCACCGGATGTTATTGTTATGTTCTTCACAAAAATACAGACATTATATGCATAGGCAGATATTTTTTCCTGTTCTAGACTGTTATGGTGAGGTATCCCTAGTATGTGATTATTCCATTTGATCTGTCTCATCACTAGATCCAGGGTGAAAGTGTATAATAGGGGAAACAGAGGGCACCCCTGGAGAACACCTCTTTCTAAGGCTAAGGGTTCCCCTACATTTCCATTTATGAATGGTACCAGCCTGGCTCTCTTATATAGTTCCTCTATCCAACCTACCACTTTTTTGGTTTTTGGTATGCCATAAGTCTCCAATACTTGTGTAAGATACTGATGTCCCACTCTTATCAAATGCCTTGGACTGGTCCAAGGCTAACACATATCCCGTCATTTTATGTTTTCTACTATAGTCAAAGATCTCTCTTAGTAATAACAGGTTATGTTGAATTTTCTATGAGGGACTATACAAGTCTGAGCAGTGTCTATCAGCCCTACTGTCACAGGTTGTAACCGTTGACATAATATTTTGTAATCCGTATTTAATATGCTTATTGATCTCTAGTTTGAGAGGTCATGCTTGTCTCATTTTTTGTAAATCTATGTAATGATTACTTTCTCAAATTCAGGGTGTTCCGTGTTATGTTTCAGAATGAAATTATACACTGGTACTAGCAAAGTACTAATTTCGTGAGCAAAAGTTTTATAGAATTCATTTTTGTCAGTCCATCTAGGCCTGGTGATGTCCCTGTTTTTAAGGATTTAATTATATTATAAATCTCTTCCTGTGTGATGGGTCTTACTAGGGTTTTCTGATCTTCTGTTGCTAATTGTGGCACTGGGGCTGTTAAAAATGTGTGTAAACTGTCTTGTTCATTATCTGTAGTAGAAAAAGTGGTTTGTAGTGACTTTTGTGCAGTTAATTGCATGTCCATATCTGTTGTGGCTAAATTATTCAATCAATCAAATTCTTTATTTATCCAGGCGAACACCATTGAGCAAGCTCATTTACAAGGTGGACCTGCATTACACAAGTCAAGTAACAATGCATTTATATACAGACAAATAGACAGTAGATGCAAGAGTACAACAGTACAGGTAGACCTGCAATAGACAGGATAAGTAAAAATACATTTGAGTTCAGGTAAAAGACAGTCGGTAAGGGTATACATAACAATAGGGTAGCAAGTCAGTAAAAATTTATACCAGATGCAACAACATACATGATTTAGTATTCCTGTAAGATAAAGGCATTATAGCAAGGTCACATAAGCCATGCTGGTGGTCCAGTGAGGTCCAGGTAGCAGTCAGAGAAAAGAAGGCGGCTTACAAAAAATATAAAACAACAAGAGGGGATAGGGATAAGGAAATGTACCAGCTTGCATCTAGAAAAGTCACCCGTATGGTGAGGGGAGCAAAGTCCAGTAAAGAGCATCGGCTGGCACAGGGGATACATGGAGGGGAAAAGGGGTTCTTCCGGTACATTGGGGAGCGGAGAAAAACTAAGGGCCATCTCAGCAGATTGAGATCAGAAGGAGGGTGGGTGGAAGAGGCGAGGGACCAGGCAGAGGTATTTAACGAGTACTTTGCCTCTGTGTTCACTAGGGAGGGGGATGGGATATCTACAAAGCAAGGCACAAAGGGGATAGAAGCAGCAGGGAGTGGGATCAGGGGAGCAGCAGAAATGGAGCAAAAGGGAGGGAAAGGTACCCCAAGGGTGTCACATCTGGTTAAGGATAAAAAGACCAGTAAGGTGGAGGGGACGGATGATGCCATCCCCACCAAAAGGGTGTGGTTTGCCCTCAAGGCCCTAAAGAAAGACAAATCTCCTGGGCCGGATGGCATTCATCCGAGAGTACTATGGGAATTGCGGACATACTGGCTGCACTTCTGGCGGAGCTTTCAACAGGTCACTTGAGACAGGGAGGGTACCTAGGGATTGGCGAGATATGTGGTACCAATCCACAAAGGGGGGTCGAAGGAAGTACAGGAAACTATAGACCCATCAGTTTAACCTCGGTGGTGGAAAATTAATGGAGAGTATACTAAAGGAACGATTGGGGGTTTACTTGGAGGAGGTGGAGGTCTGGATGACGGCAGCATGGGTTTGTGCCAGGTAGATCATGTCAAACCAACCTTGTGGAGTTCTATGAATGGGTAACATCAGAACTGGATAGGGGTAAGCCTGTGGATGTATTATTCTTGGACTTCAGCAAGGCGTTTGACTCTGTCCCCCACAATGGTCTGGTGGAGAAACTGATGGGGTTAGGAGTAGGCCCTTTGATGGTCAGATGGATTGAAAACTGGATAGCTGGACGCACTCAGAGAGTAGTGGTCTGTGGGGAGCTCTCGAACCCTACAGAGGTTGGTAGTGGGGTACCACAGGGCTCGGTCCTGGGTCCAATCCTGTTTAATGCATACATATCAGACATCAGGGATGGTATAGGGTGTGAAATGAGTCTCTTCATGGATGACTCCAAGATGGGAGCAGTAGTTGAGGAGAAGAGGGAGGTTGGCCCTGCAAGGGACCTGGACACCCTGGAAAGCTGGGCTCACACATGGAAATTAAATTTCAATATCACCAAGTGCAAGGTGTTGCATCTTGGTCGGGAAACCCTAAACACAGGTACACCCTGGGAGGGAGGTGCTGGAAGCCTCAACAGGGGAAAAGACCTAGGGGTCATGGTGGATACATGTATGAATAACACTGAGCAGTGCAGAGAGAGCATAGCAAGGCAAACAGGATGTTGGGATGCATCGCATGGGGATCACCCTAGGAGCAAGGAAGTGATTCTGCCACTGTACAATGGACTGGTTAGACCACACCTTGAGTACTGTGTACAGTACTGGAGACCACACTTGAAGAGGGACATACAGCTCCTGGAGAGGGTACAGAGGAGGGCAACAAAGATGACACGAGGGCTAGGGGATTTGACTTACGAGGACAGACTTGAGGAGCTCTGCCTGTTTTCATTGGAGGAGAGGAGAGACAGCGGGACATGATTGAGGTCTTCTAGTACCTCAAGGGAATAAATAGGTAAACATGGAGGGATCTTTAGACTAAAGCAGGGAGGCATCACCAGAGGGCATGGTTTGAAGTTGGAAGGTGAAGGGTGAGAGGAGAGGAGGAGGTTTTTCACTGAGAGGGTGGTGGACCCTTGGAATGCTCTGCCTGGTGAGCTGGTTCAGAGATCCACAGTGGAGAGCTTTAAGAGAGGTGGGACAGACACAGAAAGTGGATGTATCAGATGATGGCCTATCCCGGGGGGGGGTTGGGATGGATGATAGGGGTTTCTGGAGCACAAGGGATGGAAGGGTCTCGGCACCCAACTAAGGATCTAGGTTCGAGCAGACTTGATAGACCATAAGGCCTAATCTGCTGGCAAACAGTATGTTAGTCCAGCGAAGAGATTAATCGAAGTGGATGCTACAAGCGAAGAGACATAACAGTACATAGTTTAAAAAGACTCAGTTGTATCAAGGGGGAGATATGTGTCGGGAGGAGTGGACAGCCAGTTTGGGGGGGGTCTGGAACTGGGATAATACTAGGAGCGAAGGAATGAGATGCTGTGGGTATACAAGGAATAGGTAAGGTGAGATTTAGGTAGGTAAATAAGTAGGTGGCTCAGGGACAAGTTATGCACTGATACAAGAAGGAAATTACTATTCTGTTTATATAAACCTGTCATCACTGTTACATCTATTTTCTGTTTACATGCCATGTAGGTGTCTGAAGCTGGCTGTTTAGTGGTACCAAATCTCATTTCTACTTCTAACTTTCTGGCTTTGTTATACTGGTATGAGAAAACTGTTTCGTAACCTCTGCTATTTGTGTTTTATATCCTACTTGTTCATTAGGGGGAATGACATCAATCTATACAGCTGGTTTCTAAATACTAAGTATTTTAAGTAATCTGTACTTGCTTTGTCTCCCCATTTTTAAAAAGAGTAGTTTCACATCCTTTTTTGTGTCCTGCCACCATTCCCACACGTCATCATATAAACATGCAGTAGATTGTCTGGCTCCTAGTAGCTGTTCTGTCTGTTCTTTCAGGTCAGTTTGTTCCAGTAAGGAAGAATTCAATTTCCACCCTTGTGTCTGAGAAAAAAATCTGGGTGGTGCAGTTTCTAGACTGAAGGTCCCTAATAGAATATGATGGTTGGAAAATTCTGCAGCTTTTCGATCCATTTTTTTGGGTATTCGAAATTTAGAAGTATAGAGAAAAATGGATAACTAACTATTGTTAACGAGCTGGTTATTTCATCAAGAGGTTCCTATGGCAACCACTTGAACCTTGAGAGCGCAGCTCAAGAGGTTTGGTCGCCATGGGAACCTCGAGATGTACGAACTGGCCATCCATTGTTTTTATAGTGTACGTTGCTAAAAAACATCCATTACAAAAGATGTCTTAACATATCTTAGCTTTACTTTATTTTTTTATTCTGTCAGATGCTCTTCAACTGACTAACTCTCACCGCCGTGGCTGCTGCCGATTAGGGGGAAGATTGCACATAGCGCATGTTCTAAGTTGTTGTGCTGCACTAGCTACGTAACTAGTACTGCATAACAAACTAGCTGATGTAGCCCGTTCTGCATAACAACATTTAGAAATTGATGGATTTTTGGTAGTAACAACGTTCCAACATACACTATAAATACATTGTCTGTTCTTGTAGCAAATGTGTGTCTATAATATGTGTACCCTGGGTCTTTCTTGATTTGTCTAAATGCATCCTGCAAATTTGCTTCTATTATGATTTGTTTTAAAGCATGAGAATTGCAATAGATTTTTTTTAAGAGTCTCCCTGTGCCTTAGCGTCTAAGCTACAGTTCATATCTCCTCCCCAGATTATGTGTTTTCTGGTGCATAAAAAGGGTTTGACAGCCTCAAACAGTTCAATCCTTAATGCCTTTGTTTGAGGTGCATATGTATTGATTACATGGATGTAAAAATCCCTGTATTTGCACTCTAATAGTAATGCCCTTCCAGGTAAAATGTCCACCACTCTAGTTATTGAAAAGAGTAGTCCCCTAAATAGAATCTCAACACCATCTGCTAGATCACTGCCAAAGATCCAGTAGGGTGGAGTGGACCCACACTCAGCCTCTTCTAAGCTGCTGTTTCATATAAAGAATTCAGCCTGGTTTCTTGAAGGAAAATTGTATCCTGCACTATGTGTGCAAGATAGACTAGTACTGATATTCCTTTTTTATAGTTTTTGACACTACAAACATTAAAAGATGCTAGGCGTAATGTTGTCATGGATAATTAGTTGTGCGATATTTCTGACTTTTACTGTCGGTTTTCCTTTTTCTTCCTTTTATCTTTTTTGTTCCCATATTCGTCTATTTATCTTCTTCTTCCCTTTCTGTTATTGCTTCTGATCTATTTGACACGTCTGATTCAAGCTCAGATTTTCCCCACTCCTTTTGCAGAGGTGTGTACACATTATATAGAGGTACTACAAATGGTGTTTGACTGTGGCCCTTGTCAACCTTCTGCTGGTGTGTGTAACCTTTTCTGGGGGGGGGGAACAGAGTCATACGATTCTGGGGTAATCTCTTGCTGTTGAATTTCCTCTGTTCCCTGCTGTGGGGTTCCCTTTCCTTGCTCCTCTGGGGGGGATCGACAATTCTTTGTTCCTCCTCTCCCTCTGAGGTGGGTTCAGACTGTGCCCCCTCCTCTGGTGTATCAGTTCTGGCCACTTGTTCCTGATTTGACTCTGCTCTGGGGGGTGGGGGGGTTAGATGTGGGGCCTTTCTTCCTTTCTTGTACACAATGGACAAGGTTATCCTGGACCCAGCCCTCATTTCTATCATGCCTTGCCCAAGGGCACTGGTGGAAAGCACGCCCTTCATCGTCACACAAGTTACATTGAGAAACGTTCTCACATAGTTCACTGACAAGTCCAAAACCCTCACATAATGAACATTTGTGCATATCACAGGTGCTACTTAAATGGGTCCTAGCCCCACTTTTGTAGCATGCTTCTGGCTGCTCCACGTAAAAGCATACCCCTCTATCTTTCCCCCAAAAAAACACTATTGGGGAGATGCATATCATCTGAGTTTACCTGAAACAGTTTTACCTTGAATTTCCATCCTCCTGTCCACAGCCCTTCTGAATCTATAATTGCCTCAGGTGGGCCCAAGATATCACATAGATTTTGCAGCCAATGACATATGTTACTCACATTCACCGCCTCATTTCTGAACATGATTGTTACAAACTTAATCTGGGGCTTTGCCAGGGATATAGCGTAAAAGGGGGTCCATAGAGACGTTTGCTTTAAAGTACTGAATTTTAATCAAAATCTTTCCAACCCTGCACTTGTTTTCAAACTAACATCAAAGGTGTCCTCACCGGACACATGAATTAAAGAATAAATATCTGCTGCGACAAACTGTAAGGAGTCTTTCCACAGTCTTCTAGTCACATATATCCTAGCTGGATGCTCCTGTAACCCCCCTTCCCATACTTCAGCCTCACAGCATTTTTTCTGGGTGCTTGCTCCAACTTGGTCTTAAATAAAAGCAGAAAAAGTACTCCCCCAAGTGTTTTCAGTAGCCTCCTTAGTATTTTGATTTCTACTGTCAAAAGATTCATTATTTGTAGAGCTCTTGTTAGCTCCAGACTCTCTGCTGGCAGTATTTGTGGCACTGTCAGCTGATGTGCCTGGCACTTCATTGTCAAAGTTAGTGTTCTCTGTAAATGTTTTCATTTTGTTGTGGGG
Organism: Neoceratodus forsteri; assembly: GCA_016271365.2. Lineage (NCBI taxonomy): Eukaryota > Metazoa > Chordata > Ceratodontiformes > Ceratodontidae > Neoceratodus > Neoceratodus forsteri. The sequence goes on from JADMNL010000027.1 coordinate 3,232,766, forward strand.
CCCCAGTAGAATTTTTAGTAGGTTGACGTATCTGTATATTTTCCCGTTGTATCATTTGAGCATTCCCTGGCATAGGTCCTGGTTCTTTACTGGTCGTTTCTGTTGCAGGCCTGGTTGCAGCTGTAGCCTTTTGTAAATTTCTTGAAGTGTTCCAAGTAGGATCCAGTATCCATTGTCCAGTCGTGTCCTTCATCCATCCATCCTGCCTATAATAACGCTTGTTCTGCACACCACATCTCTGTTAGTTGTTTTGCTTCTGGAGTGGGTAAAGCAAATTGCTTCCTTATCTGCCGAGTGACGGTAATGGTGTCATGTTGCATACATACCGCGTTCTATTCTCCCGTCAGCTGTTCCTCCAGTACAGCCGTCTCTTGTACCGGATCTCCAATGTCCTGCTCGGGGCTTTGTTCTACAGTTTTTCCTGTGGTCGAAAGTATTTCAATTTTGTTTGCCACTTGCATAGGTTCTGGACCAACAGATTCCGTGCTCTTTCCTTTTGGAGTTCTGTTTAAAAGTCCCATACTGTCCGATGTTTGCTCCTGCGTCATTTGATTCTGTACAGCTCTCGTAGCTATTCCTACAGACAACATATCTTCATCCTCCGGTGCATTCTCAGCAGGGTGGGAGGACTTCACTACAGCCTGCAACTCCTCTACGTCCATCTCCTCTGGCACAGGTTCCTCCATCTTTGCAAGTGCTCAGCAGTGCCCCCTGCAAAGAGTAGGGGAATTTCCTCGGTATCATGACAAAATTTCCCCCATTCACTAAAAATACCACCAACGGCATAATCTGGTCCAATGACAGTTGGCATCCATCTGTATCCCCCTCCCCGCGGACGAGGCTGAAAACAGGCAGAATTTGTCTAGTCCTCCTTTCCCGGTCAACAAAAACAAAATAAATTAAATAAACGTCCATCTTCCCCATGGCCCCCCAACCCACCCTGTGGCAGGGGTGGCCCATCACCGTGAAATGGATCCTTGGATGGGAGGCACAAAACAGAACCGGTATGGAGCCTTCGAGGGGTCGGTCCCTTCATGCTGGGAAGCCATGTTTTCTTCTTCTGCTGTGTTCTCCAGGGAGGGTGGATGTGCAATGCTACCTAGAGATACTCAGACATGCAGGACGTTGGCAACTGCCGCTCCTCCCACTTCTAGAATGCTGTCCCTAGGTGCTTGACCCACAGCCATCGCTAGGAGTCAGTAATACACCAGGTGAAATAGACCACCCCACCCTCCCTGGAGAAGGACAGCAGTCCTACAGACACGAGCCTCCTCCCCCGCCAACCCTCTGACAACCCAAGTTCGCTCTCGAACCCAGGGTCGGCACTGCAAGCAGTGGCTACTACCACTTCACTGGCGGGCCAGCTACCTGAACAGGTTCTGTCTGGGACTTCTGCAGATTTAATAGGAAACCCAACTTTCCCAGGATGTACCTTACTTACTGGATAGAACATGTTACTTCCTTCTTTGTTTTCCATGAGACTAGCCAGTCATCCAGGTAAGAGAGAAAACCACACCTTCTAAGGTGAGGTGCTACCACAGCTAAAAACTCTGAGAATACCCTTGGTGCTGAGGTGTGGCCAAAGAGTAAGGCTGTGAACTGATATAAGCGGTTTCCTAGCCTGAACCAACGGTATTTTCTGTGGCTGGGTCTGACTAGGATATGGAAATAGGAATCCTTCAGATCCAGTAATCCCAATCGATCTCCAGACTGCAAAGATGTGCTTACTATGCCCTGTGTCACCATCCTGAATTTTACCTTTTTGATATGTCTATTAGGGTAAGTGCCGATTCTTCATTCTTTTTGTAGGTTAGGAAGTACCCTGGAAAAAAAGGCCATTCTTCACTGTGAAGCAAGGGCCTTTTCCACTGTGTCTGCTTGAAACAATTTCTTTACTTCTAGCTCCAGCAGGTTTTTTTTCTGTTGGGGAATGAGCTGGGAAGTTTTCTGGCCTCTGCAACTTTAGAAATGTTTGGAATTGCAGGTACAATCCCTGACTCACTATTTCCAGGACCCACTTGTCTGTGGTAATTTTTCTCCCACTCCTGGAAATAGTGAGTCAGCATTCCTCAGCTGATTGGTGACCTTGGCAAAACTGTCAGAAGTTTTTTTCCTGTGGCTTACATGCTGGTGCTGCAGCATGCCTGGTGCCCTTCTGCCCCTACCCCTACACTGAACTCTCTGTGGCTGGTGTAGAAAACTGTTTCCCTGCCTCTCCTTCCGTGATTCCCGTAGAAGGTACAGGCCTTTTCTTTCTCAGTTAGGCTTTTACATGTGGATTTCTGCTCATCCACTCTTTCCAAGGATACCTTAGTTTTGTCAATAAATAATGAGCTTCCCTTGAAGGGGCAATCCATAGCTTTTACCTGGGTGTCCTTAGTTAGAAGTGTGGTACTTAGCCAGGCAAACTTTCTCATGGACACAGAACGTGCCTGCCAGGACTCTAAAGACAGAGTCGCTGAAACCTCTACAGCTATGTGAAATTGGTATTTTATGGCATGCAGGACTGACCTTGCAGTGGCAGCCAGGTCCTGTGCTACCTCACCTTCCACCTTCTAGCTACGTGAAATTGGTATTTTGCCAATACAGCATTCCAGAGTACTTTCTGGTTGAGCTGCATAAGCCAACTAAGTTGCCTGCCTTCAATGCAGAGAAGCTGCAGTATACACTTTTTTTGGCCATAGTGTCTAGTTTTCTGGAGTGCTTCTCAGGAGGCTGGGCAGAGAGAGGTCCTTTGGCCTTCTCACAGCCTGCCGCCTGTACCACCTCTTCAGGATCAGGATGGGAATACAGGTACTCCAACCGTGTTTGTCCACCTGATATTTTCATTCTATCTTTTTATCAATGACAGCTGAATTTGGTGATGACATGATTTTGGAGGTGGCTTTTCTGAGGGACTTGTGTATTGGGACTAGTAACCTCCTTGAGAAAGTTAGTCCCACCATATTCAAGAATTCTATTTCCTCTTCATTCTCCTTGGTTTCCTCAAAAGGGATATCAGGGGTGTCCACCATTTGTCTCATAAAGGAGGAGTAAGAGGAACAGTACTCGTAAAACTGGGAGGAGAACCCAACTCCTGCCCAGGGGAGGCATCAGACTCTATAGCTTCATCCTCCTCCTCTTCATAATAAATGTTCTCCTTCAGGACAGGTCTGCTGTGTAAGAACTGGAGCTGGGGGCATGTGAAGGCAAATTTATAAGATTCCCCATAGCCTGAAAGGTCTGGAAAACTGACACGGTTCTGTCATGTCCTCCACTCTATTCATTTCTGCTCCACTGCTCCTTTTCCTTTATAGGAGTGTGAAGTGACAGTTTTTTCTTTTTGTTTTTTTTCTAAGCAGGCACTGGTTCTAGTACCTGCTCTGAGTCTTTTATTTGTATTCTTGCCATCAATGGAAACAGGGTTCCCTTTCAGACACCCTGGTATCTATCATCCTTGCCATGTACTTCAGATGTCTGAGCAGCTTTATCGTTTCTGTCTGTCCCCTTTGACAAGGAATGCTGCTTATGAGGAGAAGAACCCTCTGACGCATGCTTTCCACTATCACTAGCAGTTCCCTCCACGCCTTTTGTGTGCTTTTGGGAAAGATTTGTATGTTACATCGGGCCAGCGATCGGCAATGGGGTGGCACTAGACAACAGGGACACTTTTCGTTTGAGCAACTTTTTCTATGCCAATCTCTGCCGGCGGAGTTGCCAAACTCTGCATTTTGTGGTGTTATCAGTTTTGCGCGAAGCTGGACTTCGCACCATGGATTAACTCTGCAAATTGAGGCAAATCTACAAATTAATTCGCGGAGCAGAGTTTCCCCAACTTCGCACAACTCTAGTTATCACAACTCCTTACCCAGCAGGGAATGATGAGCTGTGACACCAACTCCAATTATCACTACTCCATCCTTACCCAACAGGGAATTGTTAGCAGTCATAACAGTTCTTATCACTACTCACTCCTTACCCAACGGGGAATTGTTAGCAGTCATAAGAGTTGTTATCACTACTCACTCTTTACCCAACAGGGAATGGTAGCTACTCTACTACTTACTCAACAGGGAATGGTGAGCTGTTAGAACAGCTCCAGTTATCACAACCCCATGTCCAACAAGGAAAGGTGAGCTTTGAAACCAGTTTCAATTATCACTTCTCTTTACCAAACAGAAATGGAAAGCTGCCACACTAGCTCCCGTTATCACTACTCCTCACCCGCACAAGGAATGGTAAACCACCACACACACCAGCTCCAGTTATCAGTACTCTTTTCACAACAGGAAAATTGTGAGCTGTAACTCCAATTCCAGTTATCACTGTTCCTTTGCACAACAGGGAATTGTGAGCTATCAAAACCTGTTCCAGTCGTTACTACCTTGCCCAAGAAAGAATGTAAGCAGTTATACCAGCTCCAGTTATCAGTAAAAACTGCCCAACATGAAACAGTGCAGTATCTGCTACACCCTACCCACCTACCCCCAAAATCTCAGTACTTCAACTTCAGTAGTCCAGCAATCCTACAAGCAGCGCTGGAATCCCTCCCTCTCCCCGCAATGCCAACGTGGAATATGAGTCCATGTCATGATGTGCACAAAGATCCACGACTAACGAAATAGGAACATAAACAAGTTGCCGAGGAGTCTGTGTTTGTCTTCTAGGGTCTCAAAAACTAGATGGTGCAGTTCATAAACCCAAACTACATGTTGAGTGATCATATTCTCATTTCCGAGCACTGATTTACAGAAACTTTTCCCGATCTCTGAAATCCTATGTCAGGAAGAAGTACCACTCACCTCAGTGTCCTCGCTGTTTGATTGGTTGCGCATGTACTGCCAGTGGGCCTGCACTATCACCCCAGTGCAGAGGGTCAGGGCCACCAATAGTATTGTGTTCCACAGCTTCTGGAGGTACTTCTGCAGAGAAACATCACAAGGAGATCCCATGAGTGACAGGCTGGGCAAGTGTCTGGGCAGATCTAGAAAACGCAGTCACACGTGGCTGTCCTCACCTGCACCTGTGAGCTGTTCTCTCCAGTACAGATGACTCCCTGCCACTCTCCATACAGGCCACCCCGGGAAAGTCCACAGGTCGACCACAACGTCAGGGTCACCCCCTGTGGTTTAAAGGTCAGGAGAAGAAAAATCAATATTGTGCCATCCAGGGGAAGAGGGTTTGAACCCCACAGTTTCCCAACCCAAGCAGGAACGTACCATGTTATCCTGCGCTACCGCTTTGCAGGTGACCCTGGCTGTGGCATGGAGTCCTCTAGAAAGAAGAGAAAAAAAAAAAAAGTTTAAAAGATGTTCACTGATGTAAACAAACGTTAAGCAATATGATGTCAGTGGCACAGTAGGCTGCACGCTCCCCTCTGAGGCTGGAAGATCACAGGTTCTACTCCCACATCAGGAACGTGGGACAGTACACAATACTGAAACTCAATGTGGCAGTGGGGAGGGCATGTTGCACTATTGAGGGCTGCCCTTCAGTTAAGTTGTTAAACCAAGGTTCCTTCTATCCATCTGTGGTAGCTATCCAGGGGAATGTTCCAGATCCCATGGTACTTAGCGCAAGAGTGGGTTATTTTCCCCAATTTCCTGGCCAACATTTCCAATGTCACTAAAACAAGGTCATGTAATCCAACCCCCTACCCACACCAGGGCACACCTGGAAACGAGCTGTGACATCTCAGTCTGCTATTCCTGCTCAAAAATTATAAATAAATAAAAATATGAGGCATTCATGACTATGAAGGAACTCAAAATAAAGGATTTGATTGTTTTAGCCAGCCCAGTAAATTTGAGTGTCTCCTTCCTACCATTCTGAAATTACTTTTATTTCAAAACTCACTTCAAATTCTTGGGGCCAGATTTTCAGCTGGTTCTACGCAGAAGCAGAAGCGAGATCTGCCTGTGTCTGCATTGAAGAAGTTGCACTGGAGCCACCAGCAGTTACTGTCAAATGCCGCCTGTGGGTTATAACAGTTGCTGCAATCTGAGTCAGCTTGGGACAAAATAATGATGCATGCATCATTTTGATACAAGTGCCAGTTCCACGGACTTGATAGTGTTTGATGAGCAGATGGAATCAATAATTTTGACACAAGTCTGCTTTGAAAATAGGGCTGACAGATCGTAACAGATTGACTTTGAAAATCCTGCTCCTGATGTTAAACAGCTGTAACGTCAACAATTGTTGTGAGTGACAGAAGATGGCCTAAAACAATGTCCATGAAGAAGCAAACTGATGGAGATCTTGAGTTATGAGGATAAACTGCAAGAATTCAAAACCATTTTCAATGTGGAAAAGAAAAATGAGAGTTGACATGATTATCTTCTTCAAAAGGATAACTCCTGATCAAATCACATGATTTAACATTTCAAAAGATGAGAGGGCATAGGTGGGCAATTAGGGGTTGAAAAAAGCCAGCCCAGTGGTGCAGAGGGCTGAGGCACCTTACTTCTCCCTCACGGCGACCCGAGTTCGGTGACAAGCTCAGTCTGCCGGGGCAGACTGAGCAGCCACCTGGCAGCTCTTCACTCCCAGATTGCGGAGGTGGAGATTCCCAGCTCTTGGCTGCCACCAGGTGGCGGTCCAGTGGCAGTGATGATGCCCGGGGATTGGCTGTATGCTGGGTGGGTGGAATGGGCTGGTGGTTCTGGAGCGCAGGTGCACCTTCACATGCATGCACTTCCACGTTTGCTGTGGCTCCAAAGCATAAATTTGGAGGGAAAATGGAGGGGGCACCAGGCTAGTGAAGCCCTGCCCAAGGCATCGTGGTCTTGCCCTGCCGTTCCTGTGGGAGATGGAAAAGAAAGGAGAGCATTAAGGGTGGAAGGTAGGTGACCGGCCAGCAGTACCCAGAGACAGGGCTGAAAGCTCCTGGTTCTGCCCAAGAAAATAAATATCACTACGGCAAAAAAATTAGGGGTTGAAAATTCTGAAAAATTGCTCTTTGAAAACAGGAGAAGTACCATAGAATTGGAGGAGAGAGAATGTTGGGAGTACTCAGGCAACTACAGACCAGTCAGTCTGACATTTACAGTGGAGAAACTACGGGAGTCTGTAGGGGAAGGCAGCTCATGGAGGCCAGTAGCCTGCAGGATTTCAGACAGCATGAGTTCACCAGTGGAAGGATGTGTCAAATGAACCTGACTGAATTCTTCGATTGGGTGATACAGGCCTTGGATAGGGATCAGGCAGTTGATGTCTTGTACCTAGACTTCAGCAAAGCTTCTGACATAGTCCCACATGGGAGAACATTGAAGATGGGCGCCCAAAGGTGGGGACACGATTACAGAGTGGGTGAAAAACTGGCTAAGTAGAAGGAAACAGAGGATGGTCTTGCAGAAAACCCTCAGGTGAAAGGGAAGACATGAAGGGTGTACCCTAGAGGGACTGGCTCGCTTTAACGTATGTATTTGTGAAATAGGGGAAGGGACTCGGAGGAATCTATACCGTCTCATAATCAACACCAAGGTCTCTGGAAGAGTGGACAGCGAAGAGGGGATACGGGTAATAAAGAAAGATCTGGAAAGTCTGGAGAGGTGGTTGAGGGTGTGGCGGCTGAAATTTGATGCAAAAAAGTGCACGATTGTTTACACAGGGGCCAAGAAGCCAGGAACAGAGTATAGGATGAATGGGTGGCAGCAAACAGCACATCAGATAAAGGGACCTGGAAGTGTTTATAACGTAGAGCATGAAGGCGTCGGTGGAATGCAGTAGTGCTGTGGACAAGGCCAATCTCATGCTGGCGTGCACAGTGAAAGAGAGATCACTAGTAGAAAGAGCGAGGTACTACAGCCCTTAGATAAATCCCTGGTTAGTCCTCACTTGGAATAGTGTGTGCAATTTTGAGGAAACGTGGAGACGGGTTAAAGGCAGCACCGAGACGAGTCACCAAAATGATACAGGGGCAACAGGGTAGGTCCTATGAGAAGCGCTGGGAGGATCTAAACATGATTTGTACATGCTGGGGGTGGGGCAGGAAAAATGGGCCAATTGACTAACACATTCAGAGTCAGGGAAAACTAGCTAAATACTATAACTAAGAAGAAAAAACCATATCCGTGGAGAAATGTTTCCACTAGACTGCTGGAAACTTAGCACGGCCAGTGTGTCTGCCAGTGCATTAATAAGAGATAGGACACGCAGCTCTGGCACTACCCGGAATGGGCAACACACTGCTTACCCACGATGCAGTCAGAATTCAGCTTTTCAGAAGTTAACAGTTACTTATATTTTGGGTCTCACCTCAGCAGGGCGTTGATGAGCTTGGTGACATTTTCAGACGTCTGTATTATGATGATCGGCTTAGTCAGCACCTGGGATACATCCATCTTGATTAGAAAGAGAAAGAATGATCAGAGTCTAGTTTCATAAACCCAACTTAAAGGAAAAATGCAGGACTCCAATGGTCAGCACAACCCTATGCCTAACAGAAACAGAACTTGGGAGCCTACTGTGGCATGTCACCTGAGGAATTACAGCAACATGCCACAGTCTCAGAGCTAGGGGGGATTATTGCAAAATGGAGCCATACCACTGGGCCTGGGGAGCTATAGTAGGAAGTAACCATGCCACAGAGCCTGGGATCTACTGCACAATGGACCCATGCCATGCAGCCTGAGTAACTATGTTAGGAAGGAGCCATGCCACGAAACCTGGGATTTACCACAAAATCGAGCCATGCCACAGAACCTGGGATCTACTGAAAAATGAAGCCATGCCAAGGAGCCTGTAGAACTATGGTAGGAAGGAGCCATGCCACAGACTATCAGAACTACTGCAAACTGGAGCCATGCCACTGAGCCTGGGAATTGCTGCAACATGGAAACATACCACACTGCCTGGGAACTACTGCAAAATGGAAACATACCACATTGCCTGGGAAATACTGCAAATTGGAAACATACCACACAGAACCTGGAATACGGCAAAAAAGAAACATGCCAAAGCCTGAGAGCTACTACAAAATGATACCATGCCACAGAGCCTGGGAACTACTGCAAAACAGAAACATGCCACAGAGCCTAGAAACGTGCAAAATGGAAACATGCCACAGAACCTGGACTACTACAAAATAGAAACATGCCACAGAACCTGGATTACTAAAAATAGAAACATGCCACAGAGCCTGAGAGCTACTACAAAATGATACCATGCCACAGAGACTGGGAACTACTGCAAAAGGAAAGCATGCCACATAGCCTGGAAACTACTGCAAAGTGGGAACATGCCACACAGCCTGGAAACTAGTGCAGAGTGGAAACATGCCACAGAGCCTGGAAGCTTGCAAAATAGAAACGTGCCACAGAGCCTGAGAACTAATGCATTATGGAAATATGCCAAACAATCTGGAATCTACCGCAAAATGGAAACATGCCACAGAATCTGGACTACAACAAAAAAGAAACATGCCACAGAGCCTGGAAACTACTGCAGAATGGAAACATGCCACAGAACCTGGAAACTGCTGCAAAATGGAAACATGCCACACAGCCTGGAAACTACTGAAATATGGAACATGCCACAGAGTCTGGAAGCTACTACAAAATGGAGCCATGCCACAGAGCCTGGAAACTACTGTAATGTGGACTTATGCCATGAAGCCTGAGGAAAAACTGCACCACAAAGCCTGGGGAACTAATGCAACAGAGAATCTAGAGACCTACTGGGACAGACTGCCAAGCCACATAGCCAAGGGAATGCCTGGAGCACAAAGCTTGGGTTACTAGTGGGGCACAGAGCCTTGAGAAACTGCTGCGGTTTGGAACCATGTCATGGAGCGTGAGGGAGTAACTGAAGAACTTCCGTGGCTGGAGTATGGAAAACTACCACGGGGCAGAGCTCTGAGTTTGAATAATGGATCATGCAAGACATTAAATAGGTCTGGGGGTTCTTAGCAGATAAGGCCACTCAAACTGGTAGACTTTGTTCAAATGAGTGTCTCATAATAACATAATGCAGTAATTTAAGGTTAAAAAGGACTCTAGGTTCATCATGTCCACCCCCAACCCCCAGCTTCATAAGCAGGTAAAAATAAGTACACTGTACAGACATGTTCTAACTTAAAGGAGTTCACTACCCGCTCTTCTACCTGGGTATCCATTGGTTCCAGTGATAAGTAGTGGTTTGTCCGGGATATAGGCCTGTACTGTCATCAAGTCCACAACTCTGCTGGTAGGTTGTTCCACAGGTTCTTTTTCAATTCAGAAGCTGTGCTACCCAAAATCAGGACAAAAGACAGACCCACACTTGGTCGCAGGATAAATACAAAAGAAAAGCCTTCAAAAAGTGCATGTGACAATTTTGTTTTATTTTTAATAGGGGCAGTTTTTCCCAGCGCCAGCCGGGCTCAGTGGCGGTGTACGCCTATCAGCAGCCTTATCCCCCCATGCAGGGATCACGCTGCACAGCTGTGAGTTGGGTTATTTTGTAGTTACCAGAGTGACTGCAAGTCCTAATCCCCACCCCTGAGGACACCGCGCGAAGGACCGAGGTCAGGCAAGAAGCTGTGCTGAGACATGGCTTCCATGGCGCTAACAGGTGTCTTCCCCTCTTGAAACCATCCACTTGTCGGAATGGTGTCTTAACCCTCCCAGGAAAGGAAGTTGTCAATCGGCAGCTCAATCCAGCTCCTCCCTCCCCCGCCCCAGCTGACCCCTGGTGATCTTGGCTCGTTCGGAACCTGGGCCGCCAGTGTAGCACAAGGTGTGGCGTCCAGCACCTCAACCTTTAACGCCATCAGGCCGACTCTGGACTGAAATAGTGTTGCGATACACTGTGGCTCCAGCAATTCTGCCTGTGCAGCACTGTGTTTGTACTGTTCCACAGGTTCGCCACCCTCTGGCAGAAATGCTTCTTAATGTTACCCCCAAATTTACCACTTGTGAGCATCAGGGCGTGTCCCGATGGTGCTGTTGGGGGATACCACATCAAACACCTCGCTGTTGCATCTTGTCAATACCCTTGAAAACTGAGAAGATGACTCCTCTGAGCCTCCATTTCTCCAACGTCAACTTGTTAAAGGAGTACTAGTCAAAACTTGCCAAAATATATGTTGTGCAAAGTGTTTTTATTTGTGTGTGCAGTCCTGGTGTCTCCCTCCCTTTGCTTGCTGTTAAAGAGTTTTTTTTTAATAAATTAGCCTGCTAGTTATATTGTAGTTTTATGGCCCCTGGGGATCTCCATCTTAGCAAGGTTTATTGCTCTTCTTTTTCCTACAGTGCCTCCTGTTCCACGTGACAGCGATGCGTCTGGGATCACTAATTCAGCAGGTACTAGAGACAGGAACCTGATGTTCTGGCCTCCACTAAATAGCTCTAATTCAATATTATTTGTTTGTGTGTCAGGTCTAGCCAGCAAGAGTAAATGTTTTGCTTTTAAAAAACTAATTTCAATTCATTTCATCAAACTACACACAGCCATAAAAAGCACACAAATCACCCCAGACCATCAATGCTACTTTCTTAAAGAATAACCCACTCAATTAGCCCTCAGGTATTTGCTGGACTGTAAATGTAGCACTGGTGCTCACTGGATAAGGAAAGTTATCTAATATCATAGCTCTGCTGTTGTAAAACTGACTCTAAACCACTACTTGCCGAATCCATGGTCCCGCATACATCACTGTCACATGGGACACGAGACATTGTAGAAACAAGAGCAACAAACCATGCTAAGATAGAGATCCCCAGGGGCCATAAAATTACCATAAAACTAGCAAGATAATTTAGAAAAACTCCTAACAGCAAACAAAGGAAAGGACACACCAGGACTAAACACACAAATCAGAACACTCTGCACAACATATGTTTTTGCAAATTCTGACTGTAGTACTCCTTTAAGGGTCATTAACCTCTTCTCATAGTGTCCACTTCCATACCCATAATCATTTTGGTGGCCTGCATTGTACCTTCTTGACTGTCTCAATATATGTTCTCTATTGAGAGCCCACAGCTTCATAGGTAATCAAGCGGGTAACTTTCCCTGCCCTGCTGGTCACCCCTATTCAATGCACCCTAGCATTTTGCTGTCCCGTCTGTGAGCGGCTGCACACTGCTCGCCAGGCTTCATCCCCTTGTTCATCATCACCCCCAGGCACCTTTCCTTTTCATATACATCAAGAGAACCCCCCCCACCCACAGTGTATAGGTCCTACCTCTGTCTTTCTTTCCCAAGTGTAGCACCTTGCATTTGGCTGCATTAGATCGGAGACTCCAAGAATCCAACCAATCCCTCAGCTTGTTTAGGTCCTCCTGAAGTTTGTCTTTATCCTCAAGGGAGTCCACCGCACTAGGCAACTTAGTGTCATCTGCTAACATAAGCGCCTGCTTGAAACCATGGCTTTCAGACTGTTGATAACAGCAATGGTCCCAGCACTGATCCCTGAGGGACACCGCTAAGTACACCAGTAGTGCCCTTCCACTGTAACCCTCCGCTTCCTGCTCTTAAGCCGGTTATGAATCAACCTTGTATATACACACCAGCGTACTTTGCTCATAAGCCTGTCTTGTGTCACAGTGTCAAAGACCTTGGTAAAGTCTGAACAGACTATGTCTATTGCGCTTCCCTTGTCTCCCTTCCTGGTCACCCCCTCGAAGGTGATCCAGTTGGTTTGGCATGATCTGCATCTCATAAAGCCATGCTGAGATGGGGTAGGGAATCTAGCTTCAACCAGCATGCTGTCTCACACTAATATCAAGCTGACAGGCCTGTAGCTGCCAGGGACACATTACCCTTTCTTGAAGATGGGGACCATGCTGGCCACTTTCCAGTTCTCTGGCAACGTCCCTGTCCAGAGATACCTAGAAAATTACTGCAAGCGGCCCTGCCAGCTGTTCCTTTAGCTCCACTGTAATCATGGTGCATTCCATTCGCCCCAGGACTTACCTGCCTGCCCGCTTGGTGTAGTCAGCCATCAGGGCAGATGTGATGTCCTTAGGCTGTGTCATGGCTGCTTCTGATGTCACAAGAGCCTCTCAGTAAACTGGGAGCCACATGGTGAACACTGATGTGAAGCATTTATTCAGCATCTCAGTCACTGCTTCTGGCTCTTGCGCTGGTCACCCCCCCCCCCCAGTTCCCTTGCTTTTAGAGTCACAATCCCTTCCTTCATGTCACTTTCCTCTTTCTAGTAATGTAATGCAAGAAGGCTTTGATTTTATCTGCACTTCCTACTGCAGTACTGGCTTCCAGTCCCTCTTTGGCTTTCTTAATTCTAGTCCTGCAGTCCTCCATGGTGCTCTGTATTCCTTTCCGACTTGGAGGCCACCCTTCTCTTTCTAGCAGTCACAGACTTTCCTTTTCTTCAGGACCTGTTGCCTTAGGTCCCTGCTAATCTGAGTATCAATTTTTCGCCTTTTTAACCCTTATTGCTGACAGGGATACAGTCCTCTCTGGCTGCTTCAGGTACCATCTTCAACAAATTCTTCATGCGCTCTGTATTACTAACCTCATTTAGCTGCTCCAAACGCTTGGACACCAGGTCCTTTATCTTCACACAGTCCACCTTTCTGAAGTTCCGGGTCCTGGCGGCTGTGGCCTGGCTAATGTCCTTTGTCACCAGGGATGTCACATGGTTTTGGTCACTACTTCTCACAAGCTCCTTGATGTTCACACTGGAGATGACAACATCCCCACTGCTGAGGTCAAGGGTGGATTCACACCTTGTCCTCTGTTCAACATGCTGCTCTAGGAAGCAGTCCTTAAAGGCAGACAAGAACTCTGTCTCAGCCCTTCCATTAGTCCTTCCAAGCTGCCAGTCTACACCTGGTACACTGAGGTCTCCCCAATCACCAATGCATCTGATTTAGCTACTCTCATAATCTCCTCAGCCAGCAGTGCATCATCTGCTGTTGAGCTGTTTGGAGGCCTGTGGAACAAAATGTGAAGCGATTATTTTATTTAGTTTTTGTTTATCGGGTAAGTGCGCTAGGCAACAGGTGACTATTTTCAGGCACGACCCGGGAGAGTACAATACAGCATAACACATGGAAGCAAACAATACAACTTAGGCAAACAACCATACATAGTACATTCCTAGTCATATAGAGAGACGGTTTCAACTAGTCTAACATGGTTTAGTCTATATTAAGCATAACCAGTAGGCCAAGAGCAGCTTCAGGGGAGTAAAGCTACCGGTGACAGGTAAGGAAGGGGTATGGGACTCGGGGGACTGCTAGCTACTTTCCCAAGGAGAGCATAGGGAGACTGCCAGGTTAGGGGTTCCCAACCGGGCAGGGAAAGACAGGGGGAAGGGTAATGGGAAAACAAGACCTGGCAGCCTTCGACAGCCAGCCAAGCAGAGTACCCAGGGGGAGTAAGGGGGATGCCTAGAACATCCCGGCGGCAGCTAGAGGGATGCCAAGTTCATGGCCCCACAGTCAGGGGTAGAAAAAAGGGGAGGGATGGACGAGCGAGAGAAGCGGCTAAGGATACGGCTTTGGCGGTAGAAGGCAGGTAGGTAGTCAGAGCAGGTGGTTCCTCGACTGGGCATAAGGACCGGAGCAGTCTCGGCCATTAATAACTACGGTAGGTAGAGAAGAGAAAGGGAGAGGAGGCAGTAAAGCCAACGTGCACCTAAGGCAAGCATGGGCAGAGCCCCGTAGCGCAGGAGGGGTAGGAAGAGACGGGGAAGGGTGAGAGGTGCCATAAACTGACGCCGCCAGCAGCCAGCCATGCAGCCTCAAGGGATCCAAGGGAAGTAAGAGAGGATTCCTCCGGGAGGATAGAGGGCATGCCAGGTTTATGTCCCTGCGTTAGGATGAAGAAGAAAAAAAAGGGGGGGGGGTGGTAGGAAAGGCGGCATTAAAATACGGCTTTAGCGGTAGTAGGCGGGAAGGTGCGGCCGGGCTCGTGGTTCCGAGGTTGGGCATAGAGGCAAGGTGACAGTCCCTAGCCGGGGGTCAAAAGCGGTAAAGGAGGACAAGTAAGGGGGAGGGAGGAGGTGGGGCCTTATAGTACCAACATCCACCTGAAGTAGGTTTGGGCAGTATTTAGGTAGCGCAGAGGATAAAAACAGTACATAACATACAGTAAATATAGGTAGTAGAAGATAAGTGCATACATTCATAAAAACTTGTACATGATGTAACAATAATGAAGTTTGAGGAGAGGGGTAGGAGTCAGGGGAGAGAGAACAAAAGAGGGAGGTAAAGAGACCAGTAGCAGGGAGGTGGGAGTAGGGGCAGGGATTATCCCCATGTCATTGAGAAATGGACCCTCCACGTTTGCACTAAGGTGCAGAGGGACAACAACAAACACTGCACCTGTCCTAGGGATGACCAGAGAGCTTCACTCACCAGTGCAGATAGTTGCTCACCTTTCACCAGCACTAAATGCACCACACAAAAACTCAAGAGAAATTAGAAATGCCTCTCCTTCCTCAAGTGTCACTCCATGCCCCCCTTCCTCCGAGATTCACTCCCTCTCACTAGCAATTAAAGTGGCCACGCACCCCCCCCCCCACCGCTGATACTGATGGTCTGTGATATCACTTTACGTTTCTCTACATTGACGCCCTAATTGCTACCTGCACTTAAAATTCACATCTTGACTGCTGGTGGGAATTGAGCCATTGTCTCTCACTGTTACCAGTATTTAGGAACATACAAAAACTGACAGAAGCAAAGGGTCATCCTGGTCTATCTAGGTCTGAGATTGCAGCTTGTTCCCTATTCAGCAGCTGCCCCACCCCCTTCCCTCCCTTTATCCTCCCCTTTGCCCTGTCCCACCCCTCTTGAAGCATTCCACTGAGTTACATGCCACCACCTCAGCTGGTAGTGCGTTCCAGTTTGCCACACCCCTTTCTGTAAAGAAATACCTCCTCACTTCCCTCCTGAATCTACCCTCCTCCAAACTCATGTCATGGCCCCTAGTGTCTCTCCCCACCCTCCTCCTGAATAGACCCTCTGTGTCTGTTTTGATTATCATTTTCATGTATTTGAAGGTCTCAATCATGTCCCCCCATCCCTCCTCTCCTCCTGTGTATACATGTTTAACTTTCTTAGTCTGGCCTAATATGGCAATTCCCTCAGGCCCTGAATTATCTTCGTTACCCTACGCTGTACCCCCTCCAGCAGCCTAATGTCCTTTTGTAGATACGGGCGCCAGTACTGTACGCAGTATTCCAGGTGGCGTCTAACCAATGATCTGTAGAATAACCTCCCTTCTTCTCGAGGTAATGCCCCCTGCAATGCACCCCAGCATTTTGTTAGCCATTGCTGCTGCCTTTACAATTCTCAGCCTTGTTAATGGGGTTGGCAGCTCCGGCACAACAAGTACTGAAGCTGCCTGGAATGCTGGGCTATGACACCAGCGCCTGCCCACACATGATACAACCAAGATGCTGCCATCTCCACGGAAATCTAGTAAATCTTTTCTGAAATCACAGGTGCTAATACCATCACATGTATCCAAGCCTATAACAGAAGTGCTACATTTTTCACATTTATGTTCTGCCTCACACATACCGTATCTGTTAACTCTTTATTCATTTTGTACAGATATAAAAGATGAGGACTACTGTACCTCCCGGATCGTGTTCTGGTTCAGGGCAAGGATGAGCAGAGCGGATGCTCCCAGCACTAGGGCCCTCTTCATCTGCAAATACAGGAAAACAGCAACAGAAACCCAATGAACAATGACACCTCCTACCTGCAATGATCATACATTCTTAAGACAATCCAACAGTCCCAGGACAATGGCTCTCAGAAGTCCCGCTTTTAACCCTTGCTGAACTGCAGACTCATATTATCAGTCCAAAATGTCCTATACGTTATAATTCTGTTGGCAACCTAAGGGTTAAATACCTTGGTGCCTGATTGAATCTGCACCTCAATTTCTCGAATCACATTAAGGCAGGGTAGTACCATGTTAGCCCACACAACAGCAGGAGAGAAACAAAAAAAATATATATTTTTTGCTAGATAAAGATAAAACCTTTATCAGGCAAATGAAAAGTTAAAGAGACAAGCTTCTGAGGCCTATAAGCCTTTTCTTCAGTTATTTTACTGTGTAGGCTGAAGTGTAATTTGTAGAAGCTTGGTTTTGATTAGCAATGCAGGCAAAAAAGAGACAGAAAAACTGCAAAGGCCTGAGTAAACTTTGAAGTGCTAATCAACATCAAAGCAGCATTGGGATTCCTTCCTAAGCTTGGGGCACTGTACTAGATAGAATAGAGCACGTTCGCCTTCTCTGCTTGTCAGGAGATCATGCTCAAAAGCATCATCCTGGCGTTGCACTACGGGGATGTTGTTTATAGTACTGCCTCCACAATCACCTCAACCAGACTGGATCTCCTTACCACTCATTCTGTCATTCACTGAAACTATCCTCCCTTATCCCCACTGCTCCCCAACTCTTTTCCTTCCTTTTACCGGCTCCAAAGGACTCCCTCAGATGTGGTCCTGGGCAGCGGCTTACTCCAGTCAGCCTGAGAGACCCCCCACGGTAGACCTCTGCTCCGAGCACCTTCCTGCATTCCCACCCTGCTGACCCCCTGACTTAGTTGTACCCTGAGGTGGGGCGGATGTGATTCCCCTTCACAAAAGTCGGAGCAAGGCAGAGGCAGGAAACTACAGGCCTGTTAGTTTGACCTCAGTGGTAGGGGAAATGGTGGAATCACTTCTAAAAGAAAGAATTGTCGAGTAATTAGAGGCCAGCGAGGCACAGGACCCAAGGCAGCATGGATTTACAGCAGGAAGGTCATGTCAGACAAATCTGATCGATTTCTTTGACTGGGTGACCAAAGTAGTAGACCAGGGAGGGGCTGTGGATATGGCCTACCTAGACTTTAGCAAGGCATCTGACACAGTCTCACACAAAAGATTAATAAACAAGTTAGTCAGCCTGGGAGTGAGTCCCAGGGTGGCAGCCTGGGTAACAAATTGGCTGCACAACAGGATGCAGAGGGTAATAGTACATGGAACTCACTCCGAAGAAAAGGGGGTTACTAGTGGGGTACCGCAGGGTCCAGTACTGGGACCAGTCCTCTTTAATGTCTTTATAGGAGACATTGCAGATGGTCTGGAAGGAAAAGTATGCCTCTTTGCAGATGACACAAAGATCTGCAACAGAGCTGATATACAAAGGGGGTGGAAAGGATGAGAAGTGACTTGGCAAGGTTGGAGGAATGGTCAAAAGTATGGCAGTTTAGATTCAATGCAAAGAAGTGCAAAGTAATGCACCTGGGAAACAAAAACCAAGGTAAAGAGTACACAATGGGGAGGAGGTACTAACAACAACAAAAATGGAAAGGAACCTGGAGGTAGTCATATCAGATGACCTTAAGGCAGGCAAGCAATGCGAGAAGGCAGTAAGGAGAGCTGGGGGGATACTGGGATGCATAGGGAGAGGCATCACCAGTAGAAAACAGGAAGTTGTTATCCCTCTGTACAGACAGTTGGTGAGACCCCATCTGGAATACTGCATGCAGTTTTGGAGACCCCATCTCCGCAAGGACATAGGCAGGACGGAAGCGGTCCAGAGGAGGGCAACTAAAATGGTGCAGGGTCTGCAACAGAAGCCATATGAAGAGAGAGACTAAGAGAGCTTAATATGTATACCCTTGAGGAAAGGAGGGAGAGGGGGGACATGATAGAAACTTTCAAGTACCTCAAGGGAATCAACAAAGTCCAAGAAGGTAGCATCTTCAGAAAAAGAGATGTGCAAAAACAAGGGAGCACAATTTAAAGATAGAGGGGTGACGGCTCAGGGGCAACGTGAGGAAATATTTTTTCACAGAGAGTGTGGTGGATGCATGGAACCGCCTTCCTGAGGAGGTTGTGGGGTCAAAAACTGTGGGGGAATTCAAGAATGCATGGGACAGCCATAAGGCAATTATGGTGGGGGTAGGAGGAAGTAGGCTGTTGGTAAACTAGACTCTGCAGCTTATCCAATAGGTAGGGAAATGGGCAGACTGGGTGGGCCAGCGGTCCTTATCTGCCATCAAAGTCTATGTTTCTATGGTGCTTTTTCTACAATCTAGACAGCTGGCAGAGTGAGGAGGAGGATATCAGAGGTTGACTGGCGCGGTACGGCGTTGTGGCAGAGTGCTGGGCCCAACGTCGTCTTCCCAGGTGCTGGGGCTTTTTCATATTCTGGTGCTAATGCCGGAGGCGCGGACATGCAATGACGTCCAGCATGCACGCTCTCGCACCTGCCCGCAGGACGTCTGCCAATGCTTTCACCCCTTCTAAGTGTTCTCAGGCTGTGCTGCTCCCAGCTTCCACCAGGAGCCGCTAGAGCTCCAAAGTCCACATCCTTCCCTCCCCAGCAGAGGAGAGCAGTCCTCTGGATGCTCAAGCCTCTCCTTCCCAGCAACTCCTGGTGTCCCGAGTTCGCTCCCGAACATGGGTCCCCACTGCTCCTTGTACTCTAAACAGTGCCCCCCCCTCCCCGGGGCTCAATGCCTCTCTCAGTACACCTCCTTTATCTTCAAAATTCTGGTCTAGGTGCCTTCCTGCTAGTAATATGACTGCAGCGTATACTTAGGGATATCTCTGGACAGCTGTAAGGTACAGGTAAACCCTATTTATCATTTAAAACAGCTTTCATGGGGGTTCAAACTACAAGGGCAATAGTTCATAAATGTTCTTTTTTAATTATTTATATTTATTTATTTATCCAAGTTGACTGGAAAGCCACCTCTAGGAAAGATACCTCATTTCCAGAGAGGGTCGTCGGAGAATACATATTAGCATAGTGTACAACTAGCACAAACACAGATGTGTTATTTCAAAAGTTTCATCAGGAAAAACATACAGAGTTGGCAACAGCTTGTTTCCAGGTGTGCCTTGAGGGAAAGGGAGTACGTACACGTTCAGCAATAAGGTACAAGACAATACAATAAATAGCTAGTTTCAGCTGTTACGAAAAGAGGCACTCTAAATACAGTAAACATACAGCAGCTGTTACCAATGGAACAGATGCACTGATTAACAGACCCAGCACTAGAACTGATGTGCAAAATCTTAGCATTAAACTCAGGTCAAAGGGGTGTGATACTGTGAGGTGCTGGAAGGGGGGGGCACTATGTAGTCAAGGCCATTTACAAGGAGTAGAGAAGTCATGAAGGTGGGTTTTGAGGGAAGAGAGAGAGAGAGAAGGTGGGCTGTGAGGGAAACACAGAGAAGAAGGCATAGTGGGTAGCAGAAGGAGACAACACATCAGCACAGACACAGAAGTTGGGACACTAAATCAGCACAGACATCAGCTAAAACACATTAGCACAGATACAGTCATCTGAGACAACACAGATGTCTGGAGATTTATCCTCTGGAAATGGTTAGTGTCACAGGAAAAGCTAAGGAGTTATTATTCCCTGGGGAACTAGGG
The DNA here is from genome assembly GCA_016271365.2 of Neoceratodus forsteri. Classification (NCBI taxonomy): domain Eukaryota; kingdom Metazoa; phylum Chordata; order Ceratodontiformes; family Ceratodontidae; genus Neoceratodus; species Neoceratodus forsteri. Next base: position 3,253,091 of record JADMNL010000027.1, read on the forward strand.
AGCTGATCGAAACACACGAGAATTTGTTTGTTCAACGGGGGAAACTGGGTCCTGGGTAGAGGAACACATGCCATTTAAACCATGGTGCATAAGTTTTTTTTGTTTGTTTTGTTAATCACAATTTTTCCCCACCTACTAACATTACACTACAATTTTTCTTTAAGCTCTGTTTGAGCTAAAACAAAGTGGAAATGCAACAACACAAAAATCAGTTCTGCCATAATTGTACCCCTGACACCATTCATTCAGCTTTGAAAAAATGTTACATTTAGACACAGTTCAACGTTGTTTTCATATTTGTTCCTGTAGGTCTCGCCCGTATTTCTTTATTACTAAGAAATGTTACTTGACAATGGGATTCGTGCCATATCTGCTCGGGCCGCTTGCCAACAGCTGACCTCATAATTCCGTGATGACTGACAATCCAGTAAAACAGAGATAATTAGGATGCTATAAACAGTGTATTGTGATACGGAGAAGTATGTAGCAGGTATAATTACCCCTCTTAAAGGGGAAAAGTCAGCACAATGGACCCCATACTCAAGTGTGGGACCCGTTCCAATGAGCACTTTGTGGGCAAAAACATTTTGGTTTACTTACTGTTTACTGTAGTATAGTAGATTGCATCAGACTAATTTTGCTTAGGTTTAGACTGACATCTACAAATACCAGAATCTCCTGCAGCTGACATCAAAGCAGTAGGCAGCAGTGGGAGTGGAACTGGCCTGGGCGAGACAGATGTTTAAGTCTATGTTTCTATGGAAAATTCCTGGCTGAGGAAATTAGGTGGGTGTCACAGAAAAATTGATGGGTTCATCCCATTTGAAACAAACACATCTGGGGCGTACCCCAAAGGGTAATAGATGGGTGCTCCAGAGAAGTTTAAAGAGAAGTCTTGTACAGTACACAGACAGCAAGTGACAGAAATAACTGTACCTTGTTCATAATGGCAACAGTGAAGGACTCCTGGCTGTCACTCTTCAATCCCTCCCCCTGCTCCTCTCCCACTGGCAGCACCCCAATCCAGTCTTCACCATCCTCCGTGGTCAGTGGGGTGTCGTCACTACGGACCTGTGCAAAAAAACAAAAAGTACCCCATGAGTCGGTAAGTATGCCGCTTCCCTGAGAAAGTAATATAATTGCTGGTCAATAAGTTTATCAATTGGTCTGCAGTCACTTTTCAACTTAGTAATACCCAGGGCAGTGCCTTAATACACAAAATAAATGTGTATTATGGAGCATCGTACTACAAAGTTTTCAGTGCTTTACCATTTTCCAAAATTCTGGCCACTCCTATAATGTTTATAATGTTCCCAGGTAATCGCAATCACCCTTACACAATTTATACTCAGTTTAACCAAAGGGGCACACAAAAATAAAAACCTACCCGTCATTCAGAATATAACACACACAAGACACTTCACATACAGCCACAAGTGTCCCTTCCTCAACAAGCATCAATTTAAACCAGCTATTTACCGTTGATGCTGAAAATCTTCAAACTAAATAATACACGCTAATAGCACCATCTTGTATTCTGTATTACCCCGTCGTATATCTTTGCCTTTTCTTGATCTATATTACCTTGTTGTATATCTCTGCCTTTTTATGTTCACCATTCACAAGCACAATCAAACATCTTGTTATGGCCGTCCCAGTGGCGCTGAGGGTTGAGGTGCTGGATGCCATGCTGGATGGCGACCCGGGTTCAGGAGCAGACTCGGGTCATCAGGGGTCAGACGGGAAGGAGTAGGATCGAGCGCCCGCTGGACTGCTCTCCTCTCCTGGGGTGGGTGGGGGTACGCCTATGCAGCTCCAGCTGGCTACCGGGGCATAGCAGCTTATGAAACAAGACTAGGGGGTATGGGGCTGTGGCGCTGTGTCTTCACATGGGCATGGCACCGCTTCCAAGACACCATTGCACGTCTGCGCCCCCAGGACACAGCAAAGAAAAACGCTCGCAGGGAGGCAACGGTGGCCTCCAGTGATCAGGGCCCACATGCCCAACACTGGACTTTCCCAGACTGGCTCTCCCGACCCCTCACTTCGCTCCAGGACCTCAGCTGACTGGACCATCAGAAAGGACACCCAGGTCGGTAGAGGGTGGCCCTGCCCCAGGGGCGTAGATCCGGGGGGCCGGCTGGGGTCCATGGAAGTGGGGGAAGCATCTCTGTCCCTGATTCTCCGGTCACGGAGGTTTCAGGTGGGCAGCAGGTTCCCTAGTCAGGTGGGGAACACCTGAGAGATGCCCTGGGATGATGGTGATAAATAAAGCTGACAAAAAAAAAAAAAAATCTTGTTATGATATACAGGGTTTTGAGAGGTGCGTCGTGGTGGTCCAATGCAGGAGTCTCTACCAAGGGGCTTGACCCTGTCACACCAATCATCAGCAAGGCTGATCATGACACTGTTCTGGCTTGCTGGGTGGAAACTGTGTATTTCAAAAGAAAGAGCCAACCCAATCATAGGTCTGCTCTTTCCTTTGATCTAAACACAGCCCAGCTGATCTCATCATGATCAGCCTGCTGTCGATCTGCTTGCTCCCTCCCGCCCCCAACATCCCATCGATGGAAAACAAACTGCTTGCTCGCTGTCAGTGCCTGAGAGTAGATGAGCTGGAAAAAATTAGCTCAGTTAGAGTTACACAGACCAGTTTTGTTTCATGCTACGTGGACTCACGACTGATGTAAACTGCAGGGTGTGTGTGTGTGCGGCGTGCATGCGTCTCTCTCTCTCTCTCAACAGAAACACATGCTCTGGATCAGTTTAATCCTCAGGCTGCTGACAAAATGGAACATGAAACGTTTACGTAAATTAACAGTCATTTGGCCACTAGGGTTAGTAACACTAGTAAATAAGTAATCCATTCACATTAATTTAAGGTAGATCACACAATAAAATAAACAGTTGCTGGCACTGATTTTTAAATATTGGTTGACTATAAAACTGGAGTTTAGTTTACTCCTTCGAAATGCAGCAACTTACAAATTTGAACACTTGGCATTTAAACATTTTCTTGGGGAGGACTCCCATATTCCCCGTTTAAAGAAAAAAAAACAGCTCCCCCTGCTAAAATCATGGAAATGGCCCTGCTCTCAGCCAGCTCCAACTGCAGTCTCTAGGTACCTGAGGCAAGCCATGTAATGATATTTTTTCCTTGGAGTCAGGGGCGGGGTTAAACATGACAGAACTTTGTTTTATCTTCCATGTAAGCCTTAAAATGCACCACAGAGCATCTAAAACCCCAGAGCTTCTGGAAGCTACCCATACCGCTGACAATGGGGGTGCCCAAGCCCCCAGTGTCTCCACCTGAAATAAAGAAAACCCTCCCTTGTAGTTTAATTATTTTTAAATACTTGAGGTAAAAAAGAAAAACTCCATCGACATCTGTTGCTACCTGCCGCAACTGTCTCCCCTCCCAACCCAATATTAGTCTTCCGGCACGGGGATCTGCACCTAGACCCAGTACAACAGCAATACCAACGGCGAACATCCAGCACTGACAAATGCTTGTATTGAAATAATCTTGTTTGCGGTCCTACCCAGTACCTCTTTGTAAATAAGGTATGTTCAATGCAGCCTTTTCCTAGTAAAATAAATAAATACAAATGCAAACTCAGTAGGGGTTGGAGGCAGAGCCCAGTCTGGCACGCTGGAAAGGGTGGGATGGTACAGCTGTGCTCTGGCACGCCAGCCTGCTGCTCTGATAAGATGCCAGCATGCCAAAAAAGGGCTGACAGTTCAGTTATATTCTGCCATGTCAGCATCTTCAGCATGCCAAAGGGTAGGAACTCGGACAGCACGGATTTAAAAAATAAAAATAAATAAAAATATGTTTTATTTCCAGTCATTGTGCCTGCAAGGGAGGGTGCATGTACTGTGGATCGTGGTTGCTTGATATTGGGGCGCGACTGGACAGGACTGATTAACAAAATAAACAAAAAAGTAATTTGATTTGGGTGCCATTTCCAGTCATTGTGTGTGAAAGTGTCGGGGGGGCCTTGTGTGTGCTCTGGATTGCTGTTGCTTGCAGGGCTCTGGATCATGGCTGGTGTGCGTCAAACAGGGAGAGGGTGTTCCGGCTCTACAAGCAGGGGTTGGAGCCAATTCCAGCATACCGGCCCACTGCTTTCCTCAGGTGTCATCATGCAGGAAAAAAAAGAGGAGTTCTTACTTGTGGTCTAGTACCCCACTCTGCTAAGATGATGGTGTGCTGGAAAACAGGGGTCTTGAGGTTTCAGTGGTAGTCCAGCATGTCGAAATGCCAGTATCTCTGGCATGCCGAAAGAGGGATCAAATAGAGCACATCCCAGCCACAGCACTACGCTCCAATGCCTGTCTGCACTGGATGGCATACTCAGTACCCAGCCTCCACACTTCACTAGTGCAGATCCGCATGGTGAGGCAGGTGGAATCAGGGTACCAAGGACATCCAACTGGATGCTCGTGCCAGTCCGAGAATAGATCCCTGCCTATGCAGGGGGCAGGGCATGTTGGGATACAGAAGTTCTCCAGGACCGCCATATTCCAACCACAAAAGTTACTATTTTTAAACAAACACCGAGCAGTACCAGTGACGCCTCCAGCCAATGCTGGAGGATCCTAGGGCTGAGGGCTGGAGGAGAAAGCGCTGATCAGGCCCAATATTGTGATGTGTGGCTGGGTGGAGGCAAGCCCACAGCCACTACTGCTGCCTACAGGCAGGCACAGTGCCCCCCTCCCCCACACTACATAGTTTTCCTCCTGGACTGGTACATAGCTGCCTGTGCCCCCAGGTCCATCCCACCTGCCCGTGCTGCCAGGTGCGGAGGCAGCAAGCATAAACCCTGTGGAGGTTGTGGAATGCCCCAGTGGTGCACATCTTGCACACAGGGGGCACTCTGTGGCTTTTCCCGTTCAAGTGCCTGATGCATGGATCTTGATGTGCCACCATGCATCTGGTGCCATGCCACACTCCCACCCTTGCTGCAGTCATAAGCCACCATGTTAGTTGTTGCATAGCCTATATGTGGCTACTAACATCCTGATTAGTGATCTGCATAATGAAGACATGCAAAATGAGTGTTTGAACACTATTTGGGGGTAAGGGCCATCGCTAATGTGGCTTTGAGGGGGGTGGTCTGGAATGTGTCACCCAAGCTTGGGGACAATAGAGTGTACCAAGGCAGAGTTATGGGTCCGAGATGAAGCACTGCTGAAACATAACTTAGTTCATGCACATGTGCAGACACATTTTATGCGGACTAAGCTACGGTCAGCCCACATCCTGTACTGCTACCCAGCACTGTATATTAACAATACTAGACATGTGCAGGGCACACGGCCAGGGAGGTGAGCAGAATGTACGTACCAGTCACCATCGGGGTGGGGGGAGCATGGTGCTACTGGAGATGGGGAAGGGACCACCAGACACCAGGAAAATATTTGTGGTCAGAGTGAGGAAGGGGGAAACTGCTGGCACCAGGAAAATTATAATTAGCTCAGCTGTCGAGGACTGGATGAGGACGGGGGGAATCACTCAATGCCAAGGAAACTTCAATTGGCTCAGCAGTCGGGGATCAGATGATTGGGGGGGGGGCATGCTGTCATGGTACCTACAGCAACATGCTGGCCCCAGTGCCATACTTCCAAAACCCAGAAAAGAATAAGACTCTGATAAAAACTGCTGAATAAAAATAGATGCCCAAGCCGGCCCGGTGGCGTAGAGGGTTGAGGCGCTGGCGCCTTACCTCAAACCACACCGGCGACCTGGGTTTGGGAACCGACTCGGGACACCAAGGGAAGGAGAGGATTGAGCATCCGTAGGACTGCTCTCCTGGGGTGGTTAGTGGGCCAGCGTCACGTTGCAGTGGCCTCTGGTGGAGACCAGGAGCTCTGCAGACACAAGCAAGAGGGAACAGCATAGAAAAGCGGAAAATCTGCTTTGCGCCCAACCGGATGACGGCTGTCCGTCCGCCGATGCCCTGAAGGAGTCCCTCCACCTCAGCAGCACCCTGGGGCCAAGTATGTGCTGGTTGCCCCTCCTGGTGCCTTCCCCCTCAGAGGAGGGGGGGACCCGCTCGGTGAAGGGTTACGTCTGCGGTACTCTAGGGGTGGCTGCGACATGAGGCTGGAGGGACTCAGGAAGGGACAGGTGGGGAGCGGCTGGGACCTAGGCAGCCCGAAGGAGTGGTGGGTCGCGAGGCACGACGGGAGAATAGTAAATAATACAAAAAAAAAAAATAGATTCCCAAATGCAATGAAAACTCACTTATTTGGAAACTTGTGGACAGAGGAATGAGAACAGGGAGAAGTACCAGGTAAAACAGTGGGAAAGCATGGAGGGCAGTGAGGTGAGCAAAAGAGCAGACAGAGGAAAGAACAGTTAAAGGGGTGGCAGAAGGGGACAAGACCTTCTTCAGGTACATAGGCAAGAAGAGAAAGGCAAGGGGAGGGATAGCGAGGATAAGGAGGTGAGCTGAATGGGACTGTACAGAGGAATATCAGGAAAAAACAGACATCCTGAACAGGTACCAAGACAAAGGTAGTGGACTTCAAAAGAGCAGACTTTGGCAGGATGGGAGGCATACTGGAAGGGCACCTCACCAACATCTGCCCAGACATGGATGTTGACCAGAAATGGGCCATATGAACATACGAAGAAACCAGCAGAAGAAGGCCATTTGGTCTCTATAGTCTGCTCATATTGCAAGATCCACAGCTTGAGCTACTGACCCTGCTCTCCTTCCCTACTCCTCCCATCCTCCCTACCCATGATCCTTACCTTCCCCCATACCTATCCCAGTCTCTCTTGAAGCTGGTCTTCAATGAGACCACCTCTTCTGGCAGAGCACTCCAAGTGTCCACCACCTTCTCTGTGAAGAAGTGCTTCCTGACCTCCCTCCTAAACCTCCCCCCCAGCTTAAGACTTTGGCCCCTTGTGTCATGGTTGCCACTCAGCTTAAAGAGACTCTCCTTAACCACCTTATTTATCCCTTTCAAGTACTTGAAGGTCCCAATCATGTCCCCTCTCTCTCTCTCTCCTTTCCTCCAGGGAGTACGTTCAGAGCCCTCAACCTCTCCTCATATGCCTTACCCTGCTGACACACTGTAATCTTTGTAGCCTTCCTCTGGAGCTTCTCCAGCAGGTTAATGTCCTTTTGAGGTGTGGACACCAGTACTGAACCCCATACTCTAGATGTGGCCTCACCAGTGACCTATACAAGGGTAGTATAACCTCTCTCCTACAACTGATCCCCCTAGCTATGCAGCCCAGAATCTTGTTTGCCCTTGCTGCTGCATTCCTGCACTGCGTGGAGTACTTCAGGTTACTTAAGATCATCACACCCAGGATCTTCTCCTCCTCCTCTGATGTAGATACCTGGACTCCACCCAGGTAGTACTCCGTCCTGGGATTCTTGGCTCCACTGTGCATAACTTTGCATTTCCTGGCATTGAAGCCAAGCTTCCAGATCCCAGATCACCTTCCCAGCTTTTCCAGATCATCCTGTAGGTCATGTATCCCTTCAGCTGTGTCCACTCTCCCACAGAGCTTGGTGTCATCTGCGAATAGGCACATTTGCCCTTAATGTCATCCCCAATGCCATCATTAAGCTGGGTATGGCACAGGCCACTAACCCACATACAAAGAAGAAGAATCTGCATTTATATAGTGTTTTTCATACACAATGTATCCCAAAGTGCTTTACACGCAATGTTAGACTGACTGTTAAGTTACTGAATGTGTACTGGCAGCCATATCGCACATCAACACCCATCCAAATGTAACCCCCACCAGCCCCCGTTTAACTAGCAGGGCTTCTCCTCTCTCACAAACGTCTAGAGGCAACAGAAGGGTGGGGTTTATCTAGTAAACAACATAAAAGGAGAGAGAAATTGCCACCAATGGGCTTCGGCGGATCAGACTGTTATACAAAACAGTCAACCAAGGGTGGCAACTACCTGCCACGCACCTGGTGGGACCAATTACCATGGCCAGCAACCCAGGTCCCTGGGAGAAAACATTTGCTCACAATTATGCTAGGTTTGCACTTCTGGACAGGGGCACCCAAGTAAATCCAGACATAGGGAAGCAATAACAATACTGTCCAAACCAGGCTGGGATTCTAGAGTGTGGCTTTTATTCACACACATAGTAGGAATAATCACAAAGCAAGGATGAACCCCCTTAGGGCTACACATACTGGTATTACAGATTCTCCAGGGTACAGAAATTCCTGAATTCCCATTTAGCATAGGCAAAAGAAACACAAAATAGCGGACACTCTGGTTCTGATGAGGAGATTGGCACACACGGCCAGACATAGTACATTTCCCATTGACTAGGTACACACGGCCAGTACTAGGACACTTTCCCATATTTCATGAGGAATGAAGGTAGTACACATGACCACAAAGGAGTACATCCAGGCTCAGGACTTTCAGAACCCACTATACTGGGGTAAACTGAGAGAAAACAACCTACATACAGGGGTAAACACTTTTTTCAGGCATTGACCAACTGCACCGAAGAAAAACTAATAGGTGCCCTTCAGAACCCGTAGAGGTAAACTGGTTACTCCAGGCGAGGGGTCTTCCACCTTTTGTTTCCAAGCTTATACTCGGCCATTCATCTGGTTAATAACACCACAGAAATGCAGAAAAACTGTAGATGCTGTCTTGAAATGTATTTCACACTTAACATACTACACACACACACACACACACACACACACACACACACACACACACACACACACCTCCGAGGTGTCAGAAGTTAAGGGTTCTGTACTTGGACAGTCTCATACTGGACTCCAGCGTAGGCAGACATCTTTAAAACAGAAAGTCTAGGTGACAAGGTCCCTTTATTTTTATCATAGAATTATTTTTATGATTTATATATTTGTTTATAACTGAAATAAAAATACAAAATTAAATACATAAATAACTAAAATTAAAATTAAAGGGGGAAGAAAGCAATAAACCTTTAAGAAATTTTCCCCACATCTCGTAATTGCTTCCCTATATGTTGGACATCAATACATTTATTTAATTTAACAGAGTCAATTCTCACCATAATATTTAAAGATTAACATCTTGAAACGACATGCCCCAATCCATGGGATAATTTTTTATTTAGTATACATATACTTTAGTTAATTATTAACAATAGTTAGCTAAACAAAAGCTAAACATAACGACCAAATTTTAAGCTTTAACTTTAACCTAAGCCCACCGATAACTCAAACTCAGCTCAAATTTTAACTCATAGATCCAACAAGGTATTTTCCACTTCTGCAACTGCAGCCACTAGCTCCGAGTCTGATTCCAAATCAGATTCATGATCCGAGTCAGTTTCTAAGTCCTGTTGTGACTGTGCCTTGCTTCTAGATCTCAAAAAGGCCACTACCTGATCAGCATCGAAGAAAACATAAGTATTTCCCCAAGTATATAATCTTTACTTTTGCAGGTGCCTGAAAAATAAAGGTTGCACCCATCTCTAAAATTTCCGACCTCAAGTTAAGGAAACAACACCGCCTCTGCTGTGTCTCAAACACGAAGTCAGGGAAAATGGAGTATCTTACACCTCTATACGCAAGAACTTTCCTTATTCGGGCAAGTTTTAATATAGAGTCCCGGTCTATATCGAATGCAGATTGCACCAGAATTGGAGGATTTGTATCGTTAGGATTTCTTTTTGACACAGTCCTGTATGCTTTTGTTATAATAGGAGGGTTATCCTCAGTTAGATGAAATGTTTGAAGTAACAGTTCTTTAATCAGTTCCCTCATCTCAGGAAACTCTCCATCCCAAGTGCTAGGAATACCTAAGAATCTAAGAGTTCTGTAGCGATTTGCATTCTCTAAAGCCTCTATTTTTCTGTTGATGGCAGACTGTGCCAGTATAGCTGCTGAGGTTCTAGCTTCCATGGTCTGACATTCCATTTCCTGCTTCTCTAGCCGTTTATGTATCTGAATGTTATCCTCTTTAAGCGTTGTAATTTCTCCCTCGATATTGGAAGTTTTTGTACTTAATGTCTGTAGTGCAGTCTCTATATTTCCAAATTTTAAATCAATTCTAGCCAGCCATGCTTCAATATTGTCGAGAGCTTTTAGCGTTCGCTGCTCATGAACTGGCCCAGTGCCTTCTAGCCCATCTGACTTATCTGCTTTTCCTTGCTTATCTGTAGAGTTCTTACTCTGCAGTAAATTTTCAGGTAAGCTACCGAAGAGCACTTGGGAATGGAAATGCGCTTCAGCTTGCGCTCCTGATCGCCTTGACTCTTGCGCTCTGTCGAAGTATTCAGTATGTTCAAGCTTCTCAGACTACTTGACATATCCGGGACACTTTGTGTCAATTAAAGGTAAAGGCATTCCTTTCGATACTATATCCACTGAAGGTAAGGGCATCCCCGTCGATACTTTAGAGTCTTTGGCTGCTTTATATACTTTTTAATCTGGCGTCTTTGACTCTTGTCTTGCTGCATTAGCCAGCAGTGGAGTACGCGCAGGCTTAACCACTGTCTCTGCCTGCACCGCCTCCTTGACCAGGCTCAGCATTCCAACTTTCATAAACTTGTCCAGCAGCCCGTATCTTATGAAAGATACCTCGCCCAAGGACGTAGAAGAACCCCTTTCTTTATGCTTTTTCCCGTCTTGATCATCTCAAGTTTAAGTTTTAAGTAACAGACGAGTAGCGATGATGTAGCGTAGCGTAGAACACAGCATAAATACTATGGTGTCTTTCACCGGCTGACCGAACCTGACTGCTACCAGCATGAATGCAGCTCACATAACCACTGCCGCCATCTTTCCCCGCTGGGCTGGGCGGGCTTTTCAATCAAGTGACATCACAATAACTTTGGCAGAGAAATTCACCCCTAGGTACTGCAGATGCACCTGGGCTTACACAGAGAAACTGTACTCACAACAAATGAAGATGTCCAAGACAGCTTCACCAAACCAGGGGATCAAGGGGACTGCCCATGAATCCTGGAGTTCACCCCCATCCCTCCTGGGATGGGGCAAAGGAAATCTTACTGGCACAGACCTCCACCACTTCAGAACAACTGTCTTCTTTGCTGTTTTTCTAGGGTGAGAACTACGACACAAAAACAAAAGGGGTAGCTCTTTGTCAGAGCTAAACTGAGGAGCTACACAGCAGCTGCAGCCTCCTCTTAGAACTCCACTCTACAACTCCTCACTGAACATTCCAATCCACTCTAAAGCCAGCAAAACATTGTGGCCCATGCTGCTGCGAGAGTTCCATGATTACATCATCACTCCAGCTCAGCTGAGACTGAAAACAGAGGGTGACAGTGCAAAACCCATTTACCTGGCATTTCACAAGCTGCCTTCCCTGCCTGCCACTGATCTAATTGGGATTCTAGTAACCCCTGGGAACAAGGGGTTTACACAAAGATCCAAAGTACGAAGGACAGGTCCAAAAAAAAAAGCTGGTTGAGCAGGAAGGTAGTAGAGAGGATGAGGGAGAAAACAGCTGCCTTCAGAAGCTATAAGACATCCAAAAGAGAGGAGGACTGGGAAGAGTATGTGAGGAAATTCAAGGAGGTGAGCACAGTAGTCAGGGCAGAGAAGGCTTCAAGGGAGCTAAGGCTGGCACAAGTGATCAGAGAAAGGGAAAAGGATTTCTTCAAGCACATAAGGGAGAAGAGAAGCTATAAAGATCAGATTGTCGGGATCAAGAAAGATGGAGGGTGGGCAGAAAAGGGGAGGAGCAGGCAGAAGCACTCAATGAGTACTTCTGTTCAGTGTTTATCAGGGGGAGGGATGGACCGATGCCCCAGGAGAAAGGCAGGGTATGCACAGGGAAGGAGGGGTAATGGATGGGGAGATCCCAGTAAGCAGGGTGTTGGAGGGCTTTAGGTCCCTGCGGGTGAATAAGGCACCAGGGCCTGACGGCGTGCATCCAAGGGTCCTGAAGGAGCTGGTGAGGACTTGGCGAGATCTCTCGCAGACTTGTTCAACACCTCCCTGGGGACTGGGTTCATGCCCCAGGACTGGAGTATGGCACATCTGGTGCTCCTCCTAACAGTGGGCCCAACGACAAACCAGGTAACTACAGAGCAGTCAGCCTTATCTCCATCATGGGGAAGCTAATGGAGACTATCCTTAAAAAGAGGTTGGTGATCTTTCTGGAGGAGAATGGTCTCCAGGATGACAGGCAACATGGGTTTGTCTAGGGCAGATCCTACCAGACAAACCTAGTTGACATTTTTGACTAGGTGACAAGGACACTCGATAGGGGCCATGTGGTGGATGTCCTGTATATGGACTTCAGCAAGGCCTTCCACTGGGTGCCACATGGAAGGCTGACTAGTAAGCTGAGAACCTGGAAACAGGGAGAAACTGGCTGGACGGGTTACGAGCTAGCTGCAGGACAGACCGCAGAGGGTAGTTGTAGGGGGAGAACTCTTGACTCCCAGAGCTGTAACCAGTGGGGTCCCACAAGGCTTGGTACTAGGACCAGTGCTATTTAACATCGTCACTGCTGACATATGGGATGGGATTAGGAGTAAGATCAGCCTTTTTGCCGACGACACAAAGATCGGTACAGAGATGGATAGTGTGGAAGGGAGGCAGGTACTCCAAGAGGTTTTGGCAAGATTTGACCGTTGGTCAGACACATGGCAGTTGAAGTTCAATGCTAAGAAGTGTAAAGTCATGCACCTGGGAGCCAGGAACCCTGGGAATTGCTACTGGTTAGGGGGAGTGCAGTTATTCACTTCGATGGAGAAGATGGATCTGGGGGTGTCACAGTGTGTGGGAATAAACTTCAGACAAGGCAAACAGGTTTACAGGTTTTAAACACAATGTGGTGTGATATTTATTTTTCAAAAGTTAGAAAAATAATAAATGAAAACAAAAAAATTGCAAAGAAAATCACTACTTAACATCAGTAGTTTCTCATATAATACAGTCCTGGATCTTAGACCTCCTAAGACCCTTCTCATCTGCATTTAACAGCTTGTCTGCACAAACAGTAGAACCTCTCTCAAAGATGAGGCCCACTGGATTGAACTGAAGTGAACTCAGTGAAGAGGTTTTACATCTTTTTGGTGGGGTCGCCTAACTAAGCCCTTTCTGTTTTCATGTCTGGACATGCCGTTTTAAAACCAAGGGAGTTTGTTTGTTCCACGGGACGTCCTGGCTCAATTAAAGTTACAGTGTATGTCTCCACAGATGTTGACTCTCTATAGCTCTGATTCATAAGGACGAAGCATTTTTATAAAGCATACCCCAGTTTTTTTGTTTAGCTTCATACAGTAACAGGTTTATAATGTAAATTTATGAAAATACCTTAAGGATTGTGTATAACTGTACTAATCATGAAATGATTAGTTTGATATGGCTTCTTTATCATTTTTCTTTAAAAAGGCTTTATTAACTGTATGTATTCCCATTTAAAACAGCCTTCATGCTTTTTGTACACAAAATGCACTCATGCACTTTATACAACATCTCTCTGGATGTTTGGCATCATTCCAGGGACTGGATGGATGGAAATGGAAAAAGAATGAAAAGAGAGAACCAGTGGGAAGTTTAGTAGGGATAGTAAAGAGCTTCGATAGGTGGCCAACCTAGGGTGGGGGGGAGGAGAACAAAGAGAACAGTGTTAACTGGTGCGCAACAGAAGTTTTGGTAGTTAGGAAATAAGGAGACAGAAAAGTGGTCCATCAGTCACAGCTGAGGGTGTAGCCTAACTCCGCCACAGGGGAGTACTATTTATTTATTTATTTAAAGGCTGGTAACCGTGAAAGGCACACCGAGCTGAAGCTCGTTTCCAGGTGGACCCGGGGAAGGGGGAGAGGGTACAATATGCACAAAACAGAAGTATACATTCATGAACAAGAGTACATGAAAAATATACAGTGAATAAGTAACAAGCACAGGCGTAGGTCCTAACACTATATCTGCCAGCGGGCAGCTGAATACTAGTCACAGCGGACATGAATCACTCAGCGCAGTGTAGGAAGGCGGTGGCCAAGGCTAATAAGATGCTGGGGTGCATTGCCACGGGAATCACCTCTAGGGGAGAGCAAGTCATTCTGCTGCTGTACAGGCCACTGGAGAGACCTCACTTGGCGTACTGTGTGCACTTCTGGTGCCCCATTTAAAGAAGGACATCAAACTACTGGAGGGGGTCCAGTGCAGCGTGACAAAGATGATCCTTGGGCTGGGGGACAATCCATATGAGGAAAGACTGGGGGAGTTCAACAAGTACTCCCTGGAGGATAGAAGGGAGAGAGGGGATATGATTGAGATCTTCAAATACTTAAAGGACATGAACAGGGTTAGTACTGAGAGCATGTTTAAAGGGGGGAGGGACACAAGAGGACACAGTCTGAAACTGGAGGGTGGAAGATTCAGGAGGGAAATGAAGAGGCACTACTTCACAGAAAGGGTGGTAGCAAGATGGAACGCGCTGCCAGAGGAGGAGATATCATTGAAATCTGTCGGCAGTTTTAGAAGGGTGGGCAGGGTCAAAAGTAAGGACAAAACTGGGGAAGCTGGAAGGGGGGAGTCGGCAGAAGGGGCGATAAATAAAATTGGACGGGCAAGGGGTAGGGGCAGCTAAAGTAGAGACTGGGAGCTGTGCACTCGAGCAGACTCAATAGACTGTATGGCCAGTATCTGCTGGCATTTTCGAGCATTCATTATGTTCTGCTCAGTCTTCATAATGGAAAGCAAGGATCTACGATGACGGAATAGTCATGGAACATCTGGGCAGACTTGGTGGGCCAAGCAGTCTTTTTCTGCTGACAAGTCTATGTTTCTAGGTTCCAATAGTACAACAAGGCTTCAGCTGGCATGGAAATCCATGCAGAACAAACCCTCACTATGCACTATAAACCACCCGAGATTCATTTTTCAAGTTTAAGTGGCATCACCCCCAATATCACCCAACCTTGAGTTTCTGAAATAATCTGAGTGTGGTAATGCACAATTCCCCATACATTATTCTCTATATAAAAATAGGTATTTTTAAAACAGAGCTGCGCCCAGTTTTGCATTTTATTAGTCTCTACGTGTATATTTACCCAAGATTTACACAGACCTCAAACAGTGTTTACAGCCAATTAGGAAGCTCCATTTCACCAACCCTTTTTATAATGCACAATAATCCCTCCTCTCTCGTTTTATCACAGCAATCGAGGGCAAAAACGGTCAGCACTTGTAGAAAATAATCCCCGTAGCTACAGTTTCAGGATCCCTTACATTTAAAAGTGAAAAATGAACTTACTAATATCAAACTTCCTTTGGCAATTTCCTCGCCGAGCTTTCGACCACTTTCGAGCCTGGTTTTACCCCCATTCGGGGCATTACTGTGCCCCTGTGTCTCCAAAAGTGCCCCCTGCAACCGGTAGCTGTGCCCTCTCATAGCCATCTCAGTCTCTTCGTCTCCGGAGTCCTCTAGGACCACCTCCACCAAGGCCACCCTCTGCCCTAGCACCCCAAGCCACGGGCAAATGATCTGCCCCAGGTAGAATGAGGAGAGAAAGAAGAGCAGTCCCCTGCTGCAAGCCGCCGTGACAGCTCCCATCCCTTTAAGGATCAGCACAAAACGGTACCAAAAAAAAGGCTACAGTCGTTCAAGAACTAATCCAAGGCAGAAAAACAATGTAATAGCACCAGCGGGGCAACTACAGTCCTCGACGGGCAACCGTCCAACCCAGTGCCAATCTGGCACACAAAACAAAACAAAAGACAGAAGATCCCGATGTGCGGGGCCCACGTACAGCTCGGCTGATGATAACTGCGGGGCGGTCGGGGCCCCACGACCCGATCATGCAGGGCAGCTCGGGGACGGGCGGGGCAGAAAGCCGGGCCGGGCTGCCGGGTCTGACATGACCGACCGTCCAGCTATACAACACCAGACTGGCACTTGCACTGGTGTGGGAGAGGGGCGATTGTTAGCGTGACGCGCTTACGTCCGTCTATCGCGCGCCGGGCTCTGAATCTCGAAAGAAAGAGTAAAATGGCCCCGCCTCCTTCGAGGCACGTGAAGTGCGCCGCCATCTTGGGGATGGCAGAAAGTTTTTTTTTTTTTTTTTTTTTTAAACTGGGGGTTGCTGCTAGATAACCTTACTAAAGCTACCAACAGTCCCTGTTTTAGGCAGCATGTCACAGTATCCCCACAAGTTTTGCAAAAATTTCACTTTTGTCCTGGTTTTTGCTTATGTGTCCCAGTTTTGTCTTTTTTTTTTTTTGCTGACTGCTAATCCATAAGTGACAGTTATTTCAGCACCACCTGGCACTGCTGGGGCTGGACAGCAGTTTGCAACTTCAACCCTTGCGCCTCTGTTGCACCACAAGCAAGTCAGTGAGAGCACAGTAAAGCACGTTCTTTCATGTTAGATTAGACTGGGTAGTAGTGCAAATAAGTGCATGTGGATGTCTGCCTGCCAGTAGCTGAGAGGGACTCCAGACAGAAAAGGGACCAGCAGCAGTGAATAAGGCGATTGTGTAGAGAGTCGGACCACCCAGATTGCATAGCGCAAAAGCTATGGGAATCGTGACCGCTTTCTGCTGTAAACGTAAGCTGTGCCCCTCGCACTCTGGCCTAGTTTGGGCTATCTCTGATAAATCGTGGACATAATAAATTAATGTTATCTTTCATCGGGCTGTGCCTCTGCATTCCCCCAATTATCTTCTAATTGTAGCTACACAACATGACGCTTTCTCATTGTCAGTTACGCATAAAGCGCAGCTCCACCGCTGATCCGACAAACTACACAATCACCATGAATTAAGGTACCAGAACCTGATCAGCTATAGGGATGTGTGTGAAAACAATCTGGTGTGGTGGGAGTCACTGAAGTAAAGTTTGCTCAGCAAATGAGGTGAGTGTAAGTGGGTTGGATGGGACTGTCAGGAGGAGCAATGCATGCAGCTCGAATGTCTGATCACAATTAACGCAGGTTTGCTTCTAATGGACTTCCTGTACATCATGATTTGGAACTTGCTGCAGCAGAATGATGTATTGTTTTAATCTGGATGTTTGCTACTGGTGTTACTGTGGGGTGGCATGGCCAGAGCAAGCAGCAAAATTTAAGTGATTGTGTGCAGTGTTGTCTGCGGCAGTGCCTGTGGGAGTGACATGGTGGGGGGGGGGGTTCATGGTCAGGATGGACCGTCCCAGTTTTAGGCTTCAGAAAGTTGGTAGCTTTAATATACTTTCCAAGGGACCTCTGAAGCTTTGCTGGATAACTCTGAGTAATTTTGCTGGGGGTTTTCTGATTTTCCTGGAGAAAATAGCTATTGTGCACTTTGAAGCTTATTTGGAAGGCACAACACACTACCTTGTAAAATATGTATTTTTTTGACTGAAGAGGGGGGGATTGTAAGCACAAAATAATGCTTGTTGGGGGGTCTAAAATGAGGTGGCCAAGAAGGAAAACTTTGTTGTGTTTTTTTCTGCCCTATGCACTGCTGTCCAATCTTTCCAAGGGGAAGTCAAGTGGAGGGGTGGGGGGACCACTGGTTTTGCCAGACACAAGTAACAACAACCACCAACCATGTGTAGTGATGATTGTACCAGCTTTGTTTCCAACTGATAGCTAGCATTTGGTCAAGAACTTCGTGCCCTGCCCCCAATATAGTAGGACACAAAACATAGCTACTGTATCCCTAGAATGTAAATTCTATTAGTGACAATTCTGCGATTCTGATTTTTATTTAAGCAGTATACCACAAGAGGATGTGGGTGATGGCAGGATTTACCCACGCCTGGTGTGGTTCGGTGACGAGGCCATCGGCTGACTGAGTGAACTACACCAGAAGTGGGTAAATCCTGCCATCACTCACACCTTCTCGGGGCATATTACAATTATACAATGAGCAGAAAGTGAAGGAGTGCACAAAAATATTAAAAACGTTTTTAAAAAGTACCTTTTTATTGATTTGTTTGTGTGACATCCTTCCTCTGTACATTGTACAGTCCCATAGTATTTTCCCCATAAAGACAGCCTGTAACTTATGATTTCCAGTACGTTCAGACAGCGCAGAGTGAGCACTAAGGTTGTGTTATCTGCTTCCAGATTTCAGTTTAGTTCAGCGGTTCTGGCTTGCCTTTTGCGGTCAGGAGGTGCTAATGCTTTTTTTTGGGGCCCTTGTGATGTGAAAAGGGCCATATGTGTACCTACGAAGTAGCAATGTCTGGGGATGGAAATCGAGCTCAGACATGAAAAGTGTTTGCAGGTAACATGGCGCCACTTTCCTGCTGTGATTCATACACGTTTTAGCTGTTTGTTTTTTTTAAACGCACATTTTTCCCTAGGATATATCTTTGTTTGTGATGTGGTGTGTGATTGGGGAACAGTTTGTGGACAACTTCCGTTGCTACTGCTGCTGTGCGCTGCACACAGACTGGTGACCGGAGCGTGTTTTGAAGAAGAAAGCTGAGGTAGTGGCGAGTACTTTTGATGTTGGAGGTGTTTGAGCGATACTGAGTGTGCAATAAATGAGGCTGGCTGGTACTGGCACTTCTTCCCTTGGGGTGATGGCACGATTTACACATTGTAAGTTGTGCCAGCCAGCCAGCCAATCAGCTCTCAGTATTTTGAGGCCCATTGTATAATTTGCTTTTTATAACAGTGGGCATGGGTTGAGCATCAGACAGACTGCGGCTGTAAAGCATTGATAAGACAGTAGATCGTTTCTGTACAAGGTGTCAATTTTACCTCTGCTGGCTGATTTCCCCCTCAGCAACAGAGACGGTAAAAATGCTCAGATAAGTGAAAACACTGCTGCAGTGAACTGATGGCTCTGCTGTAGTCAAAGTGCCACTGTGAAACCACACAACCAGTCAAAAACTGCAGTACTGTAAATGGGAAGACCCTGGCAGCTCTATGACCCAATCGGTCAGCTCCATTAATGCTGCACAAGCTACTGTACCAGGAATATTTTTCTGTCAGTTACAGTATACAGTTTATTTAGCGGGTAGCACTAATGACATAAGCACTTTAGCAAGTGCTGCAGCTTGCAAAAAATGTGACTTCTCAACCACAATAACGTAAATGTTGTTGGGAGGTATCGCAAGCTTCTGAGCTACTACAGACAGGTCCTGAGGAGCTCCTGCGCCCCCCCCCGCCCATCCTGATGACCTAGTCTGATCCCCCAGGCCGGGTAGCAGACAGCCTGCCTCAAGACCTGGCAGCATCCTCCAGAGCCCCCACAGCCCTGACAAACTCTTAAGCACCAACTAACCAACTCTGGTGGCAGCCTCCACAGCCCCCCCACCCCACTATCTTGACAGCAGGCTCTTGAGCAAACCCCAAGCCCTGGTGGCAGCCTCCACAGTCCCGAAGGCAGGCTACCAAGCACCTCCCAACCCTGCCAGAATACCCCTCCCATCCATAACCCTGCATTCATGCTCACAGGCTCACCCCCAGTCAGCCCAGGCATTTGGTTCCTAAACTCTACACCCTTGAACTCTAGCTTTAGAGCCCCTTCATGTCTGGCTTTAGACTTCTGCGACCCCCCATGGTGTGTTCCCTAGCTCACCCCCACCACAGCCCTTGTGGCTGGCTACCAATCCTCTTCAGCTTTAGAACCCCCCACTGCAGTTCTTGTGGTGCCCCCCCATCATCAAAATACAGGCTATGTTACGTTTTACTGTGTTTAATCCTACCTATTCATGAGGACAGACACATTAACACACAACAACAGCTCTTGACCTCCTAACTGCCATCACTGCCCTCTCTCACTCTGGGAAGCTATACATCCTAGGTGACTTCAATTTAAACTGGCTGTCACCAAAAACAACCAAAATACGCAATGAAATCTGTGCCCATAACCTCATACAGCTAATATCAGAACCCACCCGTCCCAACTACAAGACACAAAATCACTCCCTACTTGACTGGGCTCTTACCTCTCACCCCCACAGAGTCATCATCTCTGGTATCCTTCCTGACGTACTCAGCAACCATAATCCTGTATTCGTAGTCAGGAAAATTCACAGACCCAAATCCCTGCATAAAACCTTACAACTACGCTCTTTTAAATCCTTAGAATTGGAACCTCTCTTGCACAACCTAGCCCGTTTAGACTGGTCTCCCCTAGCCAACATCCCATTGGTTTATAGGGCCCTTGCTTATTTCACAGATATATTCCTAGAGAACTGGAATACCTTTGCCCCATTTAAACAAACCAGGGTTAGGGGAAATCACTTACCTTGGAATACTCCAGAACTATTGGCCTGTCTCAGAGCTAGAGATCGTGCCTGGAAATGTCATGAAGCAACTCAGCTTCCTAGCAATCTCATGACTTACCACAAGCTTCATAGTGCCTGTACCAGGGCCACAAGGTTAGCAAAGTCCAAATACTTTAACACCGCCTTCCTCACAAATATAAATTCACCTTCCAAGTTCTGGAAGGTGGTTCATGCTCCCTTTTCTCCCACGTCCCGCCCCACCCCGTGCTTACAATAAATGACACCCTTGTGGCCGACCCGAGTGCCGTAGCTGCTGAATTTAACTCCTACTATACCTGCTGTGCCACTGAGCTACTGAAAGCCCTTCCTTCCTACCCTCACTCCTCTCCTCTCTCCAGTGGTACCTCTCCTTCCCCCTCCTCCCACCCACTCTTCTCCTTCGATGTAGTCTCCTCAAATGACATGCTACAAGCCCTCCTTGCTATCAACCTCTCAAAATACTCCTGCCCAGATGGCCTAGACCCCAAACTCCTCTCTCTCTCTCTCTCTGCCTCGTTGCCTACCCCCTTTGCCTAATTCTAAACCTCTCATTTTCTACTGCCTCGTTCTCTACCCCATAAAAACATATTGTGGTCCTCCCGCTTCCCAAAGGCGGTGACCCATCTTCCCCTGGAAATCACCACCCTATCTCTCTCCTCCATACCCCAGCTAAATTACAAGAACACCTTGTCCTCTCCTAACTGACACCTCCTACTTCACCCCTTTCCAATTTGGCTTCAGGAAAAATCACTCCACCACTACCTCCCTGCTTCGGTTCACTGACTCTATCCTTACCAGGATGGACAATGGCCAAATTACCTCAGCTATCATTGTCAACCTCGCCAAGGCTTTTGACACTGTTTCCCACTCCCTCCTCCTTGACTCCCTCTCAACAGTTGGCCTATCTCCTTCAGCCACTAGCTGGTTCAAGGCCTACCTCACTGGTAGAACCCAGTCAGTCAGGATCTCTGATGTCATTTCTCCTCCCCTCCCAATTAATACTGGAGTCCCTCAGGGCTCAGTGCTAGGGCCTCTATTATTCTCCATCTTCCTAAATGACCTTCCATCTGTCTACTCCTCTGTCACCACCATACACATGTATGCCAATGATACGGTCCTGTATGCTTCTGGCTCTTACCCAGCTGAGGTTACATCCAGCTTGCATCAAGACTTTGACAAGGTTCAGCTCTGGTTTGCGAACCATCAACTTTTTCTCAACGCCAAGAAGACTGTCTCTATGACCTTTGGCAGAAGGCAGAGACCTTCTAGGTTTCCCTTCCTGCCCACTTTCCACACCCTTGATGGGACTTTACTTGAGGACACATCCTCCTTCAGGTACCTAGGAGTTTGGCTGGATCAATACCTAAACTTCTCCGGACATATTGACGCCATCCAAAAAAAAATTGCACCCCAAGCTTGGTGCCCTGTTCAGGAACCATAGTTGTATCCTCTCTATGGTTAGGCGTGAAATTGTTCAGAAGATGATCTTGCTCATCTTCAACTACTGTGATGTAGTCTATGGTGCTGCTCCCAAGTCCTCCTTGGCTAGATTAGATACCCTCTTCAATTCCTTCTGCCATTTTGCCCTTGATGCTCCCTCTCGCTCCCACCACTGTGATCTCTATCGTGCCATATCCTTCCCCTCTCTTACAAACAAATGACTCTCCTACTGCGCTAAATTCACCTCCAAGCACTGGCTGGGTGAACTCCCTTCCTATCTCTCCCTCCCCCTCATTTATAACACCCCCACTACCTCTCACTCCCTTAGATCATCCAACTCCCGTACTCTGGCAGTCCCCCGCAGATCCACTCTCATCGGCCAATCTGGTTACTCTCACCGCCTCCCAAAAATATGGAATTCCCTCCCCCCTCAAATTCGTCACTCATCCTCCTACTACTCTATCAGCTCTGCCTTTAAAAACTTCCTTGCCCCTAGCTGTTCTTGCTTACCCTCCCTACCTCCTCCTCTAAGCCCAACAAACCCTACCCCTCTCAGTGCTCATGCAGTGCCCCTGCTGCAGCTCCACCCCCACCCACCTAAAACTAGCATTCCTTCCCTTCCCTTCCTCCAGTTCCTTCCCTTCAAACCTTCCATTGTTCTCTTACTGTGATTTCTCTGTCATCCAAAGTTGTATCAAGGGCCAGTCCCTTCCCTATCCTTACACCGTTAACCTAACTCTTCCCTCCTCTTCTCCACATCCTGAAGGGCTGGAATCCCAGCCTCTCTTCTCTCTCACCTTCACCTTCTCTTCTGACCTTCCGAAGCCTATTTCCCCTTGCTGCCTACAACCTGCTTACCTCCTATTGTACTCTACCTCTCGCTGCCTCAGCCTGCTCTCTTCCTGTCATGCTTGACCCTTGCCTTGTGCAGGCAGAGTCCTGAGCATACTAGAAGGGTCAGGCCTAAGCAGACCTTTCTCCTCCTACCTCTTCCTTCACCTCCTTGTTCCATCCCCTTCCACCACCACCCCTCTTCTCTGCCTACCGACATACCTACCTCTCTCTCACGTTCCCTTCTCCCCCCTTACGTAGCCCTAGCTATGGCTGACCCCCTAATCTCTACTGCACTTGTAGTTAACTTACACTTCCGTTATACGTTAGCCAACCTGTTCTGCCTGTGTTTACTCCTCACCAACTTCCCTAGATCAAACTACAACAATTCTATTCAGCCGTTTCCTAGCTACACAGTTATGTGTCATTTTGTATATGCCTAAATGTTATTTTGTGTTGTTGTATCTATCTAGTCCAAAACTGTTAGCATCCTGCTATCTCATTACTCCTGTACAGTCTGCTCAAATTATTTGACTGTAATGTACGGTAAATTTATATTGTGTACCAAATCTCTGTAAACTATCCTCATGTTCCCCTAACCCTCAGGTTGCACCTGGAGATGAGCAACTTGTTGCTCAGCGTGCCTTCCTGGTGAAACATTTTAATAAATAAATAAACATAAAATGATAATATTAAATGCATGCTGAAAATAGAAAATTGAGTTAGAATCGACATTTGAACCACACACTGATGCAGCACCTTATTTTTTTTGTTTACACATTTTGAGCAGCTCACATATTTCAATCACGGTTTAACCACAGTGTAATAAACCCTCAAAAACCTGTAGTGCTAACTTGGCACAGTAATGTCCACTGCAGTCGCTTGCTTCCTGGCTCAAAAAAAAGCTTCTGAGATGTGTTTTGCCATTAAAAAATATTTTTATTAATAGCTGTCTGCTCTTAAAATACATAGACTACAGTGCTGATTGTGGCATTTCCGGCACTGTTTTCCCATCCACTACATGGCACTGCGCTTAATGTACTCACACTAGGCACTGCCAACTGGCATTGCCATTCTAGCCTTTCTTTCGAGTTCTGTGTCTAAAATATAGGCATCTGCTAGAGATATTCCATAGTGCAGTGTCCCTCTCCCCTTCCCGGTCCCCGATCTCCGATCAGAGATATTACAATAATTTTCCATAGTATAGTGGTCCCACCCCAGTCCACGATCTCCCACCCAAGATGTGACAAATATTTTCCGAAGTGTACCAGTCCCTCCCCGGTCACCGATCGCCATCCACAAATATGTCAAAACTCCATTCCCTGGTAGTCTAGGGTACCTCCCCCTACCCTGTCACGTATGACCCACCACCCCGCTCCCCTCATCCCAAGTCAAGGAGCCATACTGTATACAGTACGCGCTCCAAGAGGGCTCAGTCAGTGGCCACCCGCAGTGGTGAGAAGAGGGCTGTGCTGGTCGCTGACCAGAGATTGGGATGGAGGGGAGTTGGGTGGTGGGTCACACTTGACGGTTGGGGGGTGGAGGGGGACCCTAGACTACAAGGAATGGGTTTTTGACATATTTGGGGATGGCAATCAGTGACTGGGGACCAGGGTGGCACCACTACACTGTGGAAAATTATTGTAATATCTTGGGTGGGAGATCGGAGACTGGGGAGGGGGGAGGGACACTACCCTGTGGAAAATGGGTTATTTCTACTGGGATTGGTGATCAGGGAAGGGAAGTGGGACACTACACTATGGAAACTGGGTTATTTCTATGGGGATCGGGGGGGTCAGATACTACACTATGGAAAAACTTTTATATTCGGGGACCAGGGAGGGGGTGTTACACTACACTATGGAAAATGTGATATTACATCTGGGTCAGTGAGCGGGGCGTGGGAGAGCACCACTAGACTACCAGGGAATGGGGCTTGGGCTGGGGAGGGTCCATGCAACACCACACTATTGCCATGCAAATGAGCCCATAATGAGCATGCTAATGGCCATTAGCGCCATGCATGCCCGATGGGCTCATTTGCATGGCTACTTTAGTGAACAGTGACTTAGCGCCTGTACGCTGTTGTTGCCGGCGCATTCTCCTGGCTGGCTGCGGTGGCAAGCGCTACTGTGCTTCCTGGTGGTTTTCCTGGGTTAGTGCTGCCGCTGCCTGCTCCTATTCACACTTGGATAGCAGGATTGCCCACCAGCACAACCGTGAGGTGCAGCACAAACTTTTGCACTGCATTTGCGCTTTTTAGTGAATCCTGGCCCAGATGAGATTTCCTTTATCTCTGTATGTTTACATAGTAAAACAATTTCAGTAAATAACTAAATACATTAATTAATAACTAAGAGAACTTAGAAAATCAAATTTAACAAGTACAGTATGTTAAAATTTTTTTGACCTGCTGCTTTATGTGTTGTCTTTTACAGCCCCATTAAAGTCTTCACTGACGTCACAAATGGCTTTGGAGAAGGAGGAGCAATGCAGTATCAGTCATGAAAAGCAGCGGGGCTAGGAACGGAGTTAGGGTCCGGTTTTTGCCTCTTTCAAAGGTGGCAACCCTGTAAACTCCCCTCATGGGAATGCAGAAATACTGGATCCACAAAGGATGGCTCATTACTTCATACCTTCAGAGAGCTAAAATTCTAACGATTTAACTTACAGTAATTAGTTCAATCAGCATGGCCGGTTATTGTGCAGAATAAAATACACGGCCTTCAGTGATTGGGAACGACAACAAGTTTCAATCGATGGACTGAAGGAGAATTAGCATATAGCATGTTGAATAATGTCATTTGTAGGTGGTGGAACTCTCCTATAGTAGTCAGTGGAGAAAGGTGACAGAGGTGTGGAGGTGTCATGCATGTTTTCAAGAGGTGGTGGAACTGAGTTGCTGGGGCTCCTGCTCAGTTTAAACCTGTTCACGAATGACTGAGTTATGAAAGTCCTGCCCACTCAAAAGTGATGATAAATTGCCTATTTCTGAGTCAGGCTGTTGTATAGTTGATACATACAACAGTAGTTTACACGCTTTAGCTTTTAAATCTGCAGCTTATTTGAAGATTTGCTGTTTTTCTTTGTTTTTAACAACTAGCTTCAGTGCTGCACTAGGCATTGTGAATGCTGCTCTCTGATTGGCTCAGTATTCCACTTTGATGACAGTAACGTTAAAAATATCCATTGTAAAAACAGTACCAGCAATATTTTTTGATATGTTGCTATTAATGATGTCACTAGTTAAGATATCTTTTTCATCTTTTAATTTTTAACCTCACTCTTGTTATCTACGTATAGTGTATAGTGGAGTGTTGTTCTGTATAGAATTCCATCCCTTTCAAAATGCTGTTCTACTACAGTTACAAGGTCATGGAATGCTGTTCTACCGTACTGTGGTAGAACAGCATTCCAGAACCTCTAGAGACTGCATGAGTCAGTTTCATTTTGAAAGCAAAAGAACTCACAAAACATATATTTCACACAGTACTATACGCTATAAAAAATACAGGATGAGCAACTCTATGCACAACCAGTGTGTTTTGCCACCTCGGGGTTCTGATTCTCATGGACCTGTTGAGCTTCGCTCTCAAGGTCAGAAGGAATCAAAACCTCTCCATGGCAGAACACACTGGTTCTGCATACTTGCCCATCCAGTATTCTCTACATAGTGTATATATAATACCTGCATAAACTGTGATGAATTCTCAGAGCCTGTGACAAAGAATTCAATTTCAAGCTCTCTACTGAAAAGACCCATTTTCAGACTACAGTTTTTGCAGCACAGGAATTTACGTGTACATTCACTTAGAATTCTTTGGCACCATAATGCTGGTCGTTACTTTGTCTTTTAGCAACTGCAAATGAAAATTATTTTCTCATCTTAATTTACATAAGCACAATTTGCAACACCTTTGAAATTGTGTTCTGCACTTATTTAGTATAGCAGAAGCCACTCATCACATTGAAAATGTTGTATTCTCCCTTTATGTTGTGTAGCATACGAACTGAAGACCCTGATTGGAGAATTACAGGCCCATCTCTAATCTTCCCTTTTTGGGGAAGATTATTGAGAAGGTGGTGGTTGAGCAACTTGTTGAATGCCTGGAGCAGTGTAACATCTATGAAACTCTCCAGTCGGGTTTGCAGGTGCGCCACAGCAGTGAGACTGTCCCTATCAGAGTGAGGAATGATCTCATAGCGAGGGCTCGGGGGCTTTGTACCATCTAGGTCATGTTAGATCTCTCAGCGGCATAGAAACATAGAATTTGACGGCAGATAAGGACCGCTTGGCCCACCTAGTCTGCCCATTTCCCTACCTGATGGATAAGCTGCAGATTCTAGTTAATCAACAGCTTACTTCCTCCTACCCCCCAATAGAATTGCCTTATATCTGTCCCATGCATTCTTGAATTCTCCCACTGTTCCTGACTCTACAACCTCCTCAGGAAGGCTATTCCATGCATCCACAACCCTCTCTGTGAAAAATTACTTTCTAACATTACCTCTGAGCCGTCCCCTCTCTATCTTCAAATTGTGCCCCCTTGTTCTTGCACATCTCTTCTTCTGAAAGATACTACCCCCTTGTACTTTGTTAATTCCATTGAGATACTTGAAAGTTTCTATCATGTCCCCCTCTCCTCCTTTTCTCAAGGGTATACATATTAAGTTGCTTTAGTCTCTCCCCGTATGTCTTCTGGTGCAGACCCTGCACAGTTTTGGTTGCCCTCCTCTGAACAGCCTCCACTCTGTTTGTGTCATTGTGGAGATGGGGTCTTCAGAATTGCACGCAGTACTCCAGATGGGGTCTCACCAACTGTATGTACAGAGGGATAGCAACTTCCTGTTTTCTACTGTTGATGCCTCTCCCTATGCATCCCAGTATCCCTCCAGCCCTCCTTACTGCCTTCTCACATTGCTTGCCCACCTTTAGGTCATCTGATATAATTACTCCTAGGTCTCTTTTGATTTTTGTTGTTGTTATTAACTCACCCCCATTGTGTACTCTTCCCCTGGGTTTTTGTTTCCCAGATGCATTACCTTGCACTTCTTTGCATTAAATCTGAGCTGCCACATATTTGACCGTTCCTCCAACCTTGCCAAGTCCCTTTTCATTCTTTCCACCCCACCTTGTGTATCAACCCTGTTGCAGATCTTTGTGTCATCTGCAAAGAGACATACCTTGCCTTCCAGGTGCTCTTCAATGTCACTTATAAAGACATTAAAGAGGACCAGTCCCAGTACCGAACCCTGCGGTACCCCACTAATAACCCTCCTCATTTGACACTGACACTTGGCATTTGACACTGTTGACCACAGTGTGCTTTTGGATTGCCTGAGGGACTATGTGGGACTCGCCAGCAGTGTACTGGGCTGGTTTGAGTCTTGCTGGGAAATTTTCTCTCCGGGGTCTCGGTGCTCCCCTGTGGTGTTCCTTAAGGCTCAGTTCTTGCTCCCTTGTTGTTCTCAGTGTAAATGTTGCCATTGGGTGAGATCATTAGAAGGTATGGCATTAAGTTTCATTGCTATACAGATGATACTCACCTTTACCTGTCTGGAACCTTTGGTGGTGCTGATGCTGTCTTAGTGCTAGAGAGTTGCTTTTTTTTTTAACTTTATTTATTCTTCCTATACCCCGGGCATCCTTCAGGAGTGCCCGCATGGATCTCCACCTCTACTCCCAACCTGAACCCTCCGCATCTCCCCGACTGCCTCCCCCGATCAACCACAGGCAGACTCGACCTCCGGTACCATCTCCGTGGCTGATTCCGCTCCTCCCTCAGCGGCAACTCCTAAGTATGAAGGGCCTACCTGTACATTGTCGGGTCCTCCGGAGGCAGTTCATGGGTGCGTCTGGGCCAGTATCTGGGATGTGGGAGGGTCCACCGGGGCCACCGTCATCTCACTGGTGCATAGGAGGCATTTTCATTTGTTTTTGTTCCCACCCCCTCGGAGCTCAGCTAGCACGGCAACGTAGTGCCGTAGCTCCACCCTCCCCCTGGCATGTGCCATGCTGCTCAGTCAGCGAACCCCAGCCACCACCAGAGGTCGCTCCATGAGTGATCGTATCCCATCCCTCCCTGGGAAGAGACAGCAGTCCTCCGGATGCTCGATCTCTTTCCCCGCCGACCTCCCCGGCTACATTCCTGGCTCGTTCCCAAACCTGGGTTGTCGGTGTGGCGTGAGGTGTGGCATCTGGCACATCAACCCTCACCGCCACCAGGTCAGCTACTAGAGAGTTGCTTGACTGAAATTAACGACTTGATGTTCTCAAACTGTCTATTTCTTAACCCTCGTAAGACGTTGGTCATGAATGTTGAGCCTGGTAGGCAGGGTCCAGCTATGACAAGTGGATTTTTTGATCAGCAGATGTCAGCTATGGTCCGGGCTGGCTTTTACCATCTTTGTAACATCACCAGGATTAAACCTTAAAACCAACCTACTACCACTGCCTCCCAATCTCCTAGACAAAACCACTTCTTTTGGCCGCCCACTCTCCCCCCCCAGTCTCCCCTTCCCCTCACTTTGACTCCTCCTCGAACTCTCACACTAGGTGTCACACCTCTTTATCTCCTTCGATACATATAAACACTGTCCTTTACCCTAGTTGAATGCTCTTGATGCTGTACTATCACCATTGGTATTTGAATGACATTATTACCTTATTGTATACTAGCTACCTGCTATTCCAGTATTGTATATAAACTGTTTGTTATTGTTGTCATTGTCACTGTTTGATGTGGAACCTTTGTAAAAGAGCTCTGAGCTTAAAGGTATGATCCCAATCCCTAAATAAATAAATAAACAGTATCTAACCCCTGCTGACCTGGCGATGATAGTGAATGTCTTTGTCACCTCTGTTTATTTTTATTTAAAATTTGGTAACTGGGAAAGGCACACTGAGCCGAGGCTCGTTTCCAGGTGCAACCCAGGGAAAGGGAAACACATGATAAAACATTTGTACAATTAATGAAAAACATAAACAGTATACAAATCCAAAACTTAAGAAAATAAAAACAATACATGATTATTTGCTAAAGAACAAACAAGAAAGGAAACGACCCACTAGAAATATATAAGTACGCTCTATCCTGTTTTGGGAGAGTAACTCCAACCAGCACCAGGGCAAGGGGGAGTAGGTAAAGGAGTCAAAGTTAGCTATGAAGTTATGGGGGGCAGCTCAGATAGTGGGGGAGATTGGTGAACACTGTGGGGTGGGGAGAGGTCTGTGGAGTCTTTTAACAGAGGAGATTGAGGAGGATAGGCGAAGGCCAGAGGGGACCTTGTTCCAGAGTAGGGGAAGACGATAGGAAAAGGCAGAATGGGCAGCAGTAGAATGGGTATAAGGAATAGTGAATGTATGTGGGTCTCTGTGGCGAAGGGAGTACGTTGAAATGTTTGCTTGATAGAGGCGGGAGGAGAGGTGGGTGGGTGAGTCCCAGACCAGAACTCAGCAACGAGGGAGGCACAGTGAACCATCCTTCTGTGAGATAGTGGAGCCAGGGAGAGAGCAGAATAAAGAAGACAGTGGGTGGGGAGAGGAGGCAAAATGGCAGAAAGAATTAAGGAGAGTATCCAGTCTAGAGAGGGATGTGGCAGGGGCTGTGCCATAGACCACGCCAGCATAATCAAGGACAGGCAGAATTATTTTTGTTACTAGCTCCCAATGAGTGGGGAGAGGGAGACTGTCTTTGTGACAGCAGAGGACTGCGAACTTCGAACAGAGTTTTGAACAGATGGCGTCAAGGTGGGTAGTGAAATCTAAGTGGTTGTCTAGCCAGACCCCAAGGTATTTAAAAGCTGAGACAATCTCTAGGGAGGAAGCCATCCAATGTAGAGAAAACTGGGATAGACTGGAGAGTACACAGTTTCTGTCTAGTGCCGAATGTCATAGTAAAATTTATTTGGATTTAGTTTAAGTTGGTTTGTCTGAAACCAAGTCTGCGCTTTGTTGAAGCCTTGTTGGAGAGGGGGATTGCACGTTGACGGTAGAGGGACCAGAGGTGAAGATGATGATATCATCAGCGTACATGTGCATATGGAAGGAGGTGCAGACAGATGGGAGGTTATTAATAAACAGGGAGAATAGGATGGGGCCATGTATGGAGCCTTGAGGGTCTCCGTTAGGATAAGAAGAGGGGAGAAAAGTATGTCACCTATTGGGAGAGATTACTGTTTATCATGTAGATAGGAGTGGAACCAATTAATAATTGGAGCTGCTAAACCAGCAGATTTTAGTTTATGAAGCAGGATGGGGGCCGGAGACAGAATCAAAAACCTTTACCAGGTCTATGAATATAGCTACCATAATATGAATCTGATCCATAGCTCAGAAAATAGAGTCTGTGACCTGCATCAAGGAGGAGATGGTCAAGTGGTTTTCTGAAACCAGACTATACGGGTGAAAGGGTGTTGATGGCGGAAAGGTAATCAGAAAGCCTAGAATGGATGAGTGACTCCAGGAGTTTGGCAAGAGAGAGGAGGCGTGACATGTGCCAGTAGTTCCCAGGGGTGGAAGGGTCGGCACCTTGGCAAAGAGGTAGCACCTTTGCAAATTTCTGGGCTTTTGGGATGGTGAAGGTTGAGAGGGAAAGGTTTAGGATGTGGGCTGGGGGGAAACAATGGCGGGGAAGAGAAACAAAGGAGCCTGGGGTGGAGACCATCAGGGCTGGTTTTGGCCAGGTTCAGAGCAATAAGAGCTGTGTAGACTTCATGGGGGGAGAGCGATGGGAGGTAGAAGTCGGTAGGGGGTGGGAGTGAGTCAGGAGGGATAGGGGAGGGGTTATCAGGGAGCATGCAGGTGGTGAGGAATTTGTTGAAAATCTTGGCTACTGTGGGGGGGTCAGACACAGGGAAGCCATCAATTTTGAGGACAGGAGAGTACTGTTGAGCAGGCGGAGCAAGTGAATAACTTTCCAGAAAGATGTGGGTGTGATTCTGATCTTGTAGGTGGGATTTGAAGTATTTAGACTTGGAGAGATGGATGGCTTTGGTGCAGCTGTTTCTAAGCACTTTATGTGCTTGTAGGTTTGCTTGAGATAAGGAAGCTTTGTATTGCGTCCTAGCTTTTTCCCCGGTTCTGCAGTTGGCCACAGGGTCGACTGTTATCCAGGGGTGATGGTGACATTTTACTCTAGCTTTTTTAAGAGAGTGTGGAAGTTCCAGATTTGGGTAAGTGTGCTAATGAAGAAGAACGGGCAGAGTCAACATCCTGGGCCGAAAATACAGGTAGCCCAATCCACAAGGGTGAGATCCTGGAGGAGGGCTGCCGTGTCGAGGGCACTGAGAGGATGAGTCCAAATGTATTTAGGGACAGCATTGGGGAGTATATATTTCTAATACAATAAGTGATGCAGTGATCACTGAGATCATCGGGAAAGATGCCTGCAGCTGTGATCTTGGGGTGAGAGGGCAGCACCCAATCAAGCAGGGAGTGGTTTTGGGAGCAAGGGTTTATTCAGGTGGGTTCGAGGATCAGCTGGGTGAGATTAAGGGACTCAGTCCTGATTAGGGTGTGCTTTGAGGAGGGGGAGAGACACAGTCTAGGTTGAAGTCACCTAGGAGCAAGAGTTCTCTATTTGCTGCATGTGAGGAGATAGAGGAGATGGTGGTGACTAAGGAGTCTGGTGAAGTTTTGGGTGGGGCATAGAGTGCACCAATGTAGAGTGGAGTAGAGAAGGGCAGGGGTAGAAGGGCAATGATGAGTTCTTGGCAGGAGGGGCAGGACTCTGAAAGAGATTGACCAGGAGAGGGACTGTCTGGTGTACATAGCTACACCGTCACCTCGCTTACCACAATCCTGACAGAAGAGGTTGAAGTCAGGCATAAAGATAGAGGAATCAGAAATATTGGCAGATAGCCAGGTTTCGGTGATGCAGAGAAAGTCGGGGGTTGGGGGGGCAGTGCTGTGTTATCCATACTTTAAGAGCATACATTTTAGGGAGGAGACTTTTGGCATTTGGGTGAAAGATGTGAAGGCCTTTTGGCAGGAGTGAGGATGTAGGGTTCGGGGATGGCCTGGGTTGGTTGGGATTGAGGGGATAGGGATCGTGAGGGGGCCTGGGTTAGGTTGAACATCACCTGAGAGAAGCTGGAGGAGTAGGAATAGTGACAGGTGTGGAGGGTACTTTTGCTTTCTGGAGTTGTGAGAGGAAGCTGGTATAGAGGGTTTAGAGCAGCGCAGTAGGGACTCTAGATTTAGCAGGGAAGAAGACAGAGATGGAGTGCTGTCCTACCAAGGCATGTCAGCTCTATTCAGCACCTCACTGGAGACAGGGATAGTTCCAAAGGACTGGAGGAGAGCAAATGTAGTCCCTCTGCACAAGAGTGGTAACAGGAAGGAGGCTAGCAATTCCGGAAGAGTCAGTCTTACATCAGTGGTAGGGAAATTAGTGGAAACCCTGCTGAAGGAGAGACTGATGGAGTACCTGGAGGCAAAAGGGCTGCAGGACTACTGGCAGCAAGGCTTTACAGGGGGAGGTCATATCAAACAAATCTCACAGGGGCCACCGGGGGTCAGCCGGGGAGGAGGAGAAGAATAGAGTGCCTAAGGGTTAGCTGCATGCTCCCGCTGCAATACCACCATCTAGCGGAGCCTGAATGGAAGGTGCGGTTGGTGGAGAAGCAGTAAGGGCATTGAGCAGACATCGGCAGAGGGGCGGAGTGGGAGGCATGTCTCAGCGTGCCTCCTGGCTCATAGGCCCTCATTGCTCGCCAACATCTGGGGAAAAGAAACAGGGAAAAACACCTCGCTCTCGCCTAGGTGATGGCACCTCCCTGGGGGATCTCCAGGGCTCGTCAGACAGACTCTGTTGCACCAATTCCATGGCACAGTATGTTGGTTTGAGGAGGTAAGCATGGGGGATCCCTCCTCACCCCTATCCGGGGGGTATACTGGGGGTAAAAATAGTGTGGAATAGTGTGCTCTAGGGGCAGATCACGACGGGAGTGGGGGCCTGCAGATAGAGGTTGTCTGAAAGAGTCGAGAGAGGAGGCAGGGAAGGCACATAAATACAAAGGGAAAAAAAATCTCATAAATTTCTTTGGCTGGGTTACAAGGAAGGTGGATCAGTGGAGGGCAGTGGATGTGGCCTAGCTGGGCTTCAGTAAGACCTCTGACACTGTATCACACAGGAAGTTGATTAAGAAACTTAGCAACCCTTGGGGTGGGGGAGAAGGTGGTAAGCTGGGTATCTAACTGGTTGAAAAAGGGGAGGAAGAGGGCGGTGGTAAACGGCAGTCACTCGGGGGATGGGAGAGTGACGAGTGGAGTCTCACAGGGATCGGTACTGGTTCCTGTCCTCTTCAATGTCTTCGTAAGTGACATTGCTGAGAAACTGGAGGGGAAGGTGTTTCTCTTTGCGGATGACACAAAAATGTGCAACAGGGTGTACATCAGCGTCGGGGTGGAGAATGCAAAAGGATCTGGGGAAACTAGAGGAGTGGTCTAGGGTGTGGCAGCTAGGTTTCAATGTCAAGAAGTGCAAAGTCATGCACTTGGGGTGTGGAAACCGGGGGGGCTGTGTACAGGGCTGGCCTTAAGGTACCCATCAGTAGTGGGCGCCATCAAAAACACATTTCTACATTTGACCATTTTCACTTTAGAAGAATTTTTTTTTCTCCTGCATCTGTGTGACTCAGTTGTTACTAGCATCTCTCTGTGCCCTCCACATCCATACCTGACAGATTTCTCTTTTTGGTGCCTAGCGCAGACCTCGAGGAAGGAGCCTGCCTAGAAGGAGGGAGCAGTTGGCAGGGTTTGGTGGCTCAGTGCATGAAGAACATGAAGAACGAAGGCATTTGGGTGGGTTCGGAGACTGCACTAAGAGTGTGACGGCAGTGGTGCTTACAGGTGGCTGTGGACCTGTGGTCCATGAAGGCCCAATCTCCGAGTTCGAATTAAAAAACTTTAAGTCCAGTCCGCTTCCCAACACTTCAGTCCAGTTAGTTGTGTGGCCACGGGCAGATGGTGGGGGCATTGGGCATTCAGGCGGGGCAAAGTGCTGCTGGAGCTTGGGGGACAGGAGGGAGGCCATACCTTGGGTGACGGGAGGGAGGTGGGTGGGACAAGCCAGCCAGCTTTTCCGCACTACTGCTGGCTCCTCTGAGGAGTGGGAGGAGGACAATGCATCGGTCCCAGTCCCTGGAGGACAAACTGGTAGTCTGGAGTAGGCCGACTCAAAGAAAAAAAAGGCAGCAGGCAACAGCAGCAGATAACTCTTGTAAGAGGTGAGTTAAGTCCATTTAGCAGTCAGAGCAGTGCCAGTGAGTGAGTTGTTGGTTGACTGGGTCAAATTTAAACATTGCTGGAGCTGCCAATGACAGGCTTCATTTTCTATTGTAATATAAATGGGGTGGGAGAGAAAGATTGAAAAAAAAATAGTTTTTCTCGGGGGCACCATTTGCAAGTTTGCCTAGGGCACCATGTATCCCAAGGCCAGCCTTGGCTGTGTATAAGATTAGGGGAGGTACTTACAGTCACCAACCAAGAGAGGGACCTTGGGGTAATCATATCTAATGATCTCAAGGTGGCAGAGCGACAAGGCAGTAGGCAATGCTAGTTGGATGCTGGGTTGCATAGGGATGGTTATTTCTAGCAGGAGAAGGGGGTGGTGTTACATAGAAATTGATGGCAGATAAGGACCACTAGGCCCATCTAGTCTGCCCATTTTCCCTGCCTACAATAAAAGCTGCAGACCCTACTTGATCTCTGGCTTTACCTCCTTGGTGTTGCCACTGTATCACTCACTAGTGAGACCCCACCTGTAGTACTGCATCCAGTTCTGGAGGCTGTGCCTCTGGAAGGACACAGATAGGATGGAAGTGGTCCAGAGGAGGGCTACCAGAATGGTGCGGGGGTTGCATGAGAAACCATATGAGGAGAGGCTGCAGGAATGCAACATATGCTCCCTGGAGGACAGGAAGGCGAGAGGGGGCATGATTAAAACCTGTAAGTACCTCTTGGGGTGGGAGAATAAAATGCAGGGAAGGGAGTCCCTTTCAGAGGCAGAGCAGCTGAACATGGGTTGTGATGGAATACTTCTTCACAGAAAGGGTGGTGGATGCCTAGAACAGCCTGCCAGAGAAGGTGGTGGAGGCGAAGGCAGTAGGGAGCTTCAAGCATGCGTGGAATAGGCACATGGGCATAATAGACAGAGGAATGAGAGGAGGGAGGGAGGGACACCTATAGCCAAATAGGGTCCTGAGTATAGTAACAGACAGGGAAAACAAAGCAGACTAGATGGGCCTACCAGCCCTTTTCTGCCAACACAGTCTATGTTTCTAAGGTGTTGAAAATAAATCAGACTTCACATTCTGTGCTTGCAGTGCAAGCTCTGCAGGAACCCCAACTCATTATTTTTACTGGATTTATGAGTATGGGGGCCACGCATGTCATAAAACAGTTGAGTTCAGATTTGGTATCCTGGTTAAACATTTGGTTGGGCCGGCCCGGTGGTGCTGAGGGTTGAAGCGCTGGACGCCACACCTCATGCCACAGTGGTGACCCGGGTTCGGTGAATGGACTCTGGTCTCTGGGGGTTGGTTGGGAAGGGAGAGGATCAAGCGTCCAAAGGACTGCTCTCCTCTCCCATGGTGGGTAGTGGGCCTTGCATCGCTTGGCAGTGGCCCCCGATGGAGATCGGGGGCACTGCAGTTGGCGATGCCGTACATAGGGGTGAAGCAACAGTGGGCATCAGCACACACGATGCACAAATGCCATTGCACATCCATGCTCCAGGGACAACACACTCAAGGGGAAAAGCCCTGGCTTCCTGGATAGGCAACAGTGCCCTCACGTGCGCCACTGCCACATGCCCAGTGCAGGGCTCAAACAACTGGCTCTCCCGAGCCCCCTGTCCTGCCTTGGTCTGGCAATGGAGGACCAGGTTGACAGATCAAGTAGGTAGGTAGGGGAGTGTCTGTCCCCGATTTCCTAGTGGGGCGAGCTTCAAGTGGGTGGTAGAGCGGTGGCAGTGAGTGAGGGATGCCAGAGAGAGTTCCAGGGTGGCTGGAGATAAAAATAGTTGGGAAAAGAAACATTCAGTTAATAAAATATAAAAGCACGAGCTTGGGATGTGGGAACGAGATGAAAGGGAATAT
Source organism: Neoceratodus forsteri (assembly GCA_016271365.2). Classification (NCBI taxonomy): domain Eukaryota; kingdom Metazoa; phylum Chordata; order Ceratodontiformes; family Ceratodontidae; genus Neoceratodus; species Neoceratodus forsteri. The sequence goes on from JADMNL010000027.1 coordinate 3,289,661, forward strand.
GACAGGATCTGCTTCCCTCTAAAAGTGCTTGAAAATGACAGTTCCCCTCAACTGCATAGCAAGGTTAAATATAAGGAAAGCGCTTGTGGTCATACTGTTAAGTTGATATCTACAACAAGGCGAGTTAAATATTTTGGAGACACACAAGTAAAACAAAAGTAGTTAAACTCACCAGAAAACATCTTTTGAGTCTAAATGAGGACATAACGATTTTATTAAAAAGCAAGTCAAGGAGCCGGCCTGCCGGCGCAGCGGTTGGATTTCTGCTTGTGACACCAGTGACCCCGGTTCGGGAATGAGCCAGGGAGCTGGAGGGCCAGCCAGGTGAGAAGGCTTGAGTGTCCTCCAGGAAGGGAGGGGGGGGATAAGATCCTGGCGCAAGACTGGCCCCAGGCGGAGGTCTGGAGCACAGCATGCGCAGTGACAAAGAGAGAGGGGGGAGGACATCGTGGACATCAGCGCTATGCGCCCTGATGTCAGGGGTTCATGCAATGCACACAGAACACTGGAAAAACAGCGCCGGAATGCCGAGGGGAAGGACCGCCATTGCAGACCCTAATGGCTCCCTTTTGCCTGGACTGATGGGGACCTGATGAAACCAAGAAGCATCGGGGTGTTCGGGCCCCACCTCATTACCACCTGGGGGTATAGCCACAACTCCATGGGGTCCGCCGTAGAGACCGGAGTAGGAGGAAGCAGGGTGGGTATCTGGCGTCTACCGACAGAGCAGAGTTCCGGTGCAGGGGGAGGACGCAAAAATATAAAGTAAAAAAAAAAAGCAAGTCAACGTGTTGACGTTTCTTTGAGGAAACTGTGTTAGACTGCATACCACCCACGTGCTCAAGATGCCTAAGAGAGTTTTCCTAAGTCCAACTGAGTCCATTCATCCTGTCCTATCCCATGCTTTGTGATGCTAGTGAGCTGATCAACTGACTCAAACAGGAGTATCGTGGTGATGTTTTTTTCCATGCACCGGCAAGCTCCCAGCCCCTTCCACACATCTGGAGCCACTCCAAATCCAGGCCAGGTCCAAGCTTAATTGCCACACCAAGCAGACTTACCTGCCGTCTCACTGCACTTCGGATGGGAACCCACCAGCAAAAAATTAAAAATAAAAAACATCACCTGTTTGCAGACACTTTGGGGGGGCACACACCCCCCCACGTGCCTCAAAGGCATGATGCCAGTGGGCTGGTGTTCCCTGTTTGCTTGTTCAAATAAACTGCAAGTACTCTTAAGTACTTAGAGTGTGCTGTATTTTGTCAGTGTCTAACTCTGGGATTTGTATGCGTTGGTCCCAGGGAAGGGATCTTTGAGTATTTAGTGTAGATCACTGTTAATTCTGTAAAGTATAAGAGGGGACACACTGGGAGGGTGTGGAGGACCCTGCAGGTCTTCTCCTCAAAGACAGTCCCTGGCAGCCTTATGGCACAGGAGGAGTCCCCCTTACTTTTTGTTGTTAAAATTTGTGCAGGGGTCTTGATATTGAAAGGAACTATATCAATAAAGAATGACTGATTGATGATTGATTGATTGAAGAGAGTGTGTCCCTTTTTGGGGGCATCTGCAGTCCTGTGCCCGAGTGATGCTGTCTGCTGAGCTACTGATGAAAGAATCCTGCTGAGAGAGACAAGACTGATGACTATGGGAGGAGATATGCCTGCACTGGGTGATGGGAAATCCCAGGCTGGGATGGATACTGGTGCAGCTGCCTCTGGCAGAGGGGCTGGGGTGATTGCTAGCCTCTGCTAGTGGGCAGGCTAGACTATACACTGCCACACTGTGCCCAGCATATTGTCTGGTGAGTAGGAGAAGTTGGGATATGAAGCACCCAGCACAGTGGGGTGACTGTTGGGCTCCAGCACAGAGACTGACCTAGCACAAAGAGGCTACCCTCAGGACCAGGAGACACATGAACGCCCACCAACGAACTGAAGTCCGAGAAGTAATACCCCTATCGAGACAGATGTCTTCTGCATCACCAGCTAACAAGGAACCACATGCCACAGAAGTGCAAACTGTACAGTACCCAAAAGCATGTAGCACGGGGGGAAAACCTATAAAGTTGTGCAGAGTAGAACAGGCTCTGACTCGAGGTATAACGTGTGTGTGTGTGTGTGTGTGTAAAAAAAAGAAATAGAAGGGGTCATTTGCCTCCTGTTGTGAAGGGGAGTACAACCTTTATCAAGGGACTCCAAGGTCCTGACTCATTTCCAGAGTTAGGATTGAACCTGTCTGTGCAGTGCCAACTCGACTGGGGATTCGGTTCCCATGTGTAACTGCTGACTTGTCAGTAAAGTGTGACTACCACTTTAACACCATGCAGTGTAATTTATTACTGCCAGAGCAGAGGTCTGAGCTGTACTCGTCCCACGACTGGTGGTGTACAGTGATTATGGATGTTACTGTGTGGGAGCCCTCTGGTGAGCAGCCCATCTTACCTTTAGACACAGAGGGTCTCCTCAGGCCATGCCTGCCCTAGCTGGCATCATGAGAGGGTTATTGAGCAGTGTCAGCAGTAAAAAGGTGTGTACAGTTTAGGAGCTTGTTCTCAAAAAAGGGATTTACAATGTGTGGGCAGTATCTAGAATTTGACCATGAAGGAGTTGCGTGCGAATGCTTTGCCAGTCTGTGGCCACACAACAGCGATACGTCTTTCAGACAGAGTGCAGCACAAAAAGCCTGGGAAAAGTTTAGTGAGTTTGAATACACAGCCGTGACTGAAGTGCTGATGTTTCAAGCATGGGGAGAAGGCGGACAAACATTTCTGACAGGCACAAGAAACTCTGAGAATGAGTGACACGTATGGAAATCAGGTTTTTTTTTTTTTATGTGGGCAGCGAATCAGAGCCTAGATTTCTTGGGGGTAACTGGGCCTGACAGGAGATGCAGTGATTGGTTGAGAAAGTGCATGGTTCACACGTGAAGCTGTGAGTGTGAGCCATGCACCCTGTCAGTGGCAAACAGGTAAAAGTCACCATATTGAGAAAGTTCTGAAAGACGGTGGACCTCTCAGCAGAACGACTCAGTCCATGTTGTTGAATTGAAGCTTCCTGTACACTGTAGTAGGAAGGAAGAGTAACCCAATGTGTTGCTGAAAAAGCAGAGATGGGAGCCCAGTTCAAGATGCTGAGTCCCAGGGTGTACTTGGCCACTATGATGCAAGCATGGTGGGGAGGACTACAGAAGTGTTGTTATGCCATCTGTACAAAGACAAAATGAGAGGTGAGCACCTCAACTGGTAGTGTCCAGAGATCTGCAGGCTGAGCCGAACCTGTGGTATCAGCATTCAAACAGTGATGCAGACACCTGCCCGACTCCATCAGATATGACCTTAAATTGAGGAATCCAGGATTTAGCAGCCAGATTCCACCACTGACTATGATGTGGTGATGGAGGAGCTCATCAAAGCTTCGCCCAGCAAGGACAAAGTACCAGGTGCCCTGCTGTATGCCAGCAGTGATCCACAGAGCATAAGAGAGACCCAACCAACAAACAGCTGCTGAAGAGACATTGGCACTGCTATCTGATGTGACTACTAGGCATGGTGGAAGATTACTTACTAAAGACAGTGACAGCACTAAAAGTCCCGACATCACTGGAGTGGGCTGCACACCAACTACCATGAGGTTTGAGTGGTGACCAGCCACGATGTCCCCATCAACCAGAGGCAGAAAGAGACGAACGTTAAACCCAAGAAAGAACAAGAGGATTGGGAGGAGGCACAAGGATTCCAATGGGGGAAACATCCCCAATCTGCCACCGACCCCATTCCAGAGCTATGGACATGGCCTTTGTAATGAGAGATACATGCTAAGGTATCACTATGAGTCTTTGTAAAGCATCCTCCTCCTTCACAGCTGGAAACAGTGTCACTGCAAAGTTATAAAGACTTAGAGTGTTGGTTGCCACCGGGCCGTGGCCCATTCAGTTTGATTAAAAATTGCCAAGTGGACATAACAGTTGGATGCAAGGTGTTTAAGCAGTGTAGGTATGACTTTCCATACATGCCCCGGTGGATCTGAAAAACTAAGGAGAAACTCTGTGGTTCTGGGCTCCAGCTGAAGGCCGAGAACAGAATGCGACATACTGAGGCAGAAGGAGCAGGCGACTATAAATTCCCTGTAAATGGAATGTTAGCAGCACAGGAAGTGGGACGCAGTGTGCACATGCAGAAAGTGGTGTACACCAGTGCCAGCAGTGACATCACTGAAGAGTCTGTGCAAGTCTGGCAGCATGACAAGTCTGAGCAGAAGCCACGCCTAGCCCACTACCAGTCACCCCAGTACAAGTGGAGGGAGCAGTACTCCCATGGACTAGTGATGAAATACCCTCAGTGATGCTGCAAGAGAATTGACACTGAAGAGCACCTGACGTAAAGGCATCCAAGACTGTTTTGTTTCATTGGCAGTAGTCCCATGCAGCAGCTGGCAGGAAATGAACCTGAGTTCATTTGTTGCCCCTTGGAATCTGATGGGACTAAAAGTAGGACTTTGTTTGCACATTATTACTCAGACCAGTGATTTGCATCATGCAAGATGTGAGTTGCATGTGTGTGTGTGTGTGTGTGTGCGTGTGTGTGTATATATACAGGATGGTGGAAAGATCAACTTTAGTGCCTCATGCTGTTTCTTTCTGGGCTATCTCAACCGGGGGCCTTCTTTAAAGAAATTGTTCAGGACCTGTGATAATAATCCTGCAGTAAAGAATTTTGAAAATGGCAAGTGTACAGCGCTAAACTTTCAGCCAGCACACAGAACTTTGTTTTTTTGTTCAACATTTTGAGTGCAATGTTTTTGTAGGTGCCTGAAATAGATAGATTGATAGACAGACAGATACAAAAGCACACATACCCCAGTAATGTAAAGCATCATGGAATGTATATGCAAATCATTAAAATTTAGACTGATTCTGCTTTAAGCACGAGTGCATGGTGCCAAATGTCCTCTCATATGTTCTGCAAAGGCTGAGAACAGACAACACATGCACCTGTTTCATCCTTCTCAGGACTCATCAGTTTTAGGCCCACCATCACAACAACCCATACGATCACATAAGGGCTGGCTCGTTTTCCCCTGGGTTAAGATACAGATAAGGCATGCTGATGAGTCCTGAGAAGGACAAAACGCATGTCTGTGCCTTCTTTTCTGAGACAGCAATAGACCAACACCCTCAGTTGATTACAGTGATTGGAGAATGCTGCTGTCATGATACAAAAGAGGTATTTCCCACTGGGGAAACAGCCCTCGAAGAGGGAAAACTAGGACCATATTCTCAAGGCCCAGAGGGGTGTGGACCCTCTTAAAACTTTTGCTTTGTTTGGACTGCTGCAGCCCTAGACTATGAGAGTACTGGGCAGCCCCATAATAAATGTGCAGGTGGGTGGCTTTAATGCCACACCCTCTCCAGCACTGATGCGTTTTGAAAGCCTGGTAGTGTCTAATAATTGTGGGTGTTCTAAGAAATCTGCTCACTACTTTCCACTTTGATTCAGGCCAAGAGTTATTGGCTGTGGTTTTGTGCACCTCACACCAGATCACATGCCACTGTGTCTTTATGAAGGCGTTTCCCAGTTCTTCCTGCCATTTTCATTGGATATGTTCCGTCTGTCACCTGGGATCCAAGGCTTCCAGGCCTTGCACTAGGGTTGATATATGTTTCTTCCCTTGTATTAACTGGTTTTCTTTTAACAAATAGCCAGTCAAGGGGTCTAGAGGTAGGAGAATCTGTGATCTGAGGATTGTCTTGTTTATATGGTCCCTTATCAGGAAGTATTGGAATAAATCAGAATTCGGGAGGTGGAATTTTACTTAAGTTCCCTCTCTTGAAACAGCTGACCCAGATTTGTGAGCCCTATATGATGCTTCACATCTCACTTGTGCTATCCTGGGTAAATGCAGTTTGTAAACTTCTTCCTGTGCTTGCCATGTTACACAAGCACATTAAACCACTCCAGAGCATGGTTCTGCTTGTGGCATTAATCCATGGTTGGATGCACTCGGCCTTCAGCCTCCTGCCCCAACCCTGGATTAATGCCACAGTAGAACCATGCTTTGGAGTGGTTTAATGCTTACATAAAACTGTGTATAATCAGGACCATATTGCAAATGACATATTACACCTCATCTGTGTTGGGTAAATATATAGTAAAAATGTGCTCATGCAGGACCCAGTAGAACAGCATGCAAGCGAATATTTGGTACTGACAAATACTTGTTTTACTTGCATCCTCATGCAACTTGTGAATTGTCTGGTGCGGTGGGAAAAAAAAAGAAGCACGAAATGCCCACAAAATCTCAGGCAACTGAGGCACTGTGCTGGTGGACAAAAATAGCAACTGGGGTGCAGAGACAAATGGAACAGCCCATCCCGATCTGTGTACGTACTGGCTAACTGGCAGTGTACCAGCTAAGCCAGTTCACTGTTTAAAAAAATAAAAGTGTCCTTGATTTTTGTCCTTTGTCCCCGATTTTTAAACCTAGCTATCTCTGATTTATAAGGAGAAGGCGAACGGTGCACGACACTCGCCCATGCCCTGTAGTTCGTTACCCCCGTCGCTGAACTGGGAGGAGACTGAAACGGGGAGGGAACCCGGGCGCCGTGTGTTATGAGGGAGGGACCTGCTACTGGCTGAGTGACGAGCAGGCTCGGGCAGGAAACACTAAGCCTGTGACAGCGAGGGAACAAGGATCGGAGCACAGGGAGCGCACAATCTGAGCCCCAGGCTGCAGAACTAAGAGGGTCGGAGCGAATCGGGTCAACCCACGCAGAAGAAGCCGCAGCAGAACCGGGTACAATGAGCGGCCGTGCAGGGGACCTGAGCGAAAGGCAGCAGGAGTGCCTAACGTGGGTGAGAATAATCATGTTACTAATGATGGGGAGAACCAGTGACAATTCAGGGGGCGCATACCCCCGGGGTTGTACACGAACCCCAGTACCCAGCTCCCTTATAAGGAATGTCTGCTGTCATTCTCCTCCCCTACAGTTGCGCATAGATCCAAGATAACTCCCCTCCTGGGTCCGCACAGCTGTGACACTGACAGCCGAAGTACCCACATTTTGTTGCCCGTCACGTTTTACACCGGCCCTGCATGAGCCAACGTGTATTCAGTTCGGTTCCTTTTTGACAGGATGAGGAAGCCTGGCATGGCCTGCAAATGTGGGCTTGTGGTGTTGAACGTAGCAGCATGATGTTACCAGTGCAGCGCTGGCCGGAATTTGGATTGTAGGGGGCAGGTGAAAGAATCTGTGCAAGGCAGGCTGGCTGGCATTTGGGTTGGGTGCAGACTGGGAGTGAATGTAGTGTGCCCTCTTTATTGTCTGCCACCAGACTAGGGGGCAATCGACCATTACAATGTTGTGATTATCAGCCGTTGCAGTGTTGTGAACTGCATCACCAGTGGGGTGTTAGGAACTGTGTGCATGTGAACTCGCAGGCTCCCAGATTGAACTGGCATTTTCCTTGTAAGTCCAGGGCAATTTTCCTGGAGATTACATTAGTTCCTATGGAAGCCAAATTGCACTGTTTTCCTGTATAACCAATGCAAGTCTATAGGAAAAATGTCTCTGTAGATAGCTCCAAATTGCTGTAAAGTACAGGAATCCCTGTAGATCTGTGAGCCCTGGAACTGTTGGCTGTTCAAATGTGTGAAACTGTCTGCAGTCTGAACAGTTGGCTGCATACCTCTCAAGTGTCCCTCATTACGAGGGACATCCCTCATTTTGCCCCATAAAATTGCTCTGTCCCTCATCCGTCCCTCACAGAAAAGGTCCTGCCCACACAGAGAATGTGCTATAAATTCAAATTTTAAAGCATAAACCCTTAATATTCCAAAATACTAAATCCAAAGTAAACTTTGTACAAGTAAACACCATGGTTTTCAGTGTTCTGAGCGCGTATCTCCATGTCTGAGGACGTGTCTCTCATTCTGAGGGTTTGTGTCCCTCAATGTCCCTCATTTTGAATGTACAAAAATGTCCATGTCCCTCATTTCAGTGACAAAATGTTGAGAGGTATGGTCGGCTGTTACAGTGTGGGAAGTGTGAACTGACAGTCAGCCAGTAGTGGCTGTGCACCAGGGCACACTGGGGCATTGCTTTGGTAAATAAATGCTGTGCCCCAGTTGGTAACCCCATGGGGTGTAGAGCTACCCCCAGAGGAACAGTACGTGCACTTTGTATTGGTGCCCTGGCTGACACTTGTCCTGTTACCATGTGGCCTGGTACCAATAGACAGAAGCTGCTACTGCATTCGACTGTTACTGTCAGCCTGGTTACTGCTGACTGGATGATACAGTTGGGGTGGGATTTTGGGAACTGTTTGTAGTGTGAACTTTTGTTGTAACAGTGTGGGAACTGTCTGCAGTGGACTGTTTTGCTGATAAGAGAGGGAGAACTGTCAGCAATGGTAAATGTGTGTTATAGTGTTGGACCAAAAGCAGAAAAGTCCCTGCAGGTAATCACTTTTATTGCAAAGTCTCTGGTTGTGAAGCTAGCTCCGACAAAGCAGGAGTCAGTCCAAAGGGTAAGTGCTCAAAGCAGCTCTGGGCAAAAACACCCTGACACTTGATTTTGAACATCGTTCTTCTTTGCTAAATCCCCCAACGTTTTGTCATCTAATATATTGCTTCTTCAGGGGCCACTATGATTTAAATAAAATAAACATGAACATAATAATTATATACATTTTTTCATAAATGCTATAATGCAATAAGTTTTGAATCCATACCAGTGTTAGCAGTATTTGCTGTGTATTGCTCCGTTGACACAATTTGCTTTATATTTGCAGGCTGCAGAAATCATAAAACCGCTTTAAGCAATTAAATCCCAGGAATTCAGCCTGTCCCCACACCTCTGAAGTGCCACCACATACTGTATTCAACTGTGTGCACAAACATGCTACTTCCACCAGATTGCCATCCTCTAGGCCGTTGCTGCAGACCCACTGCACATACACTGTTCCAAAAGCAAATAAACATAGAAACATAGAATTTGACAGCAGATAAGGACCGCTTGGCCCACCTAGTCTGCCCATTTCCCTACCTGATGGATAAGCTGCAGATTCTAGTTAACCAACAGCTTACTTCCTCCTACCCCCCACTAGAATTGCTTTATGTCAGTCCCATGCATTCTTGAATTCTCCCACTGTTCTTGATTCCACAACCTCCTCAGGAAGGCTGTTCCATGCATCCACAACCCTTTCCATGAAGAAATACTTTCTAACATTACCTCTGAGCTGCCCCCCCCCCATCTTCAAATTGTGCCCCCTTATTCTTGCACATCTCTATTCTGAAGGATGCTACCCTCTTGGACTTTGTTAATTCCCTTGAGGTACTTGAAAGTTTCTATCATGTCCACCCTCTGTCTCCTTTCCTCGAGGGCATACATATTAAGCTGTTTTAGTCTCACTTCATATGTCTTCTGGTGTAGACCCTGCACTATTTTGTTAACTCCTCTGAACAGCCTCCACTCTGCCTATGTCTTTGCGGAGATGGGGTCTCCAGAACTGCATGAAGTACTCCAGATGGGGTCTCACCAGCTGCAGAGGGATAATAACTTCCTGTTTCCTATGGTTGATGCCTCTCCCTATGCATCCCTGTATCCCCCCAGCCGTCCTTACTGCTTTCTCATATTGCTTGCCCACCTTTAGGTTATCTGATATAATTACTCCCAGGTCCCTTTCGATTTTTGTTTTTTGTTAGTATCTCACCCCCCATTGTGTACGCTTCCCCTGGGGTTTTGTTTCCCTGGTGCATTACCTTGCACTTCTTTGCATTGAATCTGAGCTGCCATACATTTGACCATTCCTGCGACCTTGCCAAGTCCCTTTTCATCCTTTCCACCCCACCCTGTGTATCAACTCTGTTGCAGATTTTTGTGTTGTCTGCAAAAACATATTTTCCTTCAGGTGCTCTCCAATGTCACTTATAAAGACATTAAAGACGGCGGTCCCAGTACTGAACCCTGTGGTAACCGCTAGTTACCCTCCTTTCTTCACTGTGGATTCGTTACTATTACCCTTTGCTTCCTGTTGTCCAGCCAATTTATTATCCAGGCTACCACCTTGGGACCCACTCCAAGGGTAGCTAACTTGTATATTAATCTTTTGTGTGGGACTGTGTCAAATGCCTTGCTAAAATCTAGGTAGGCCATGTCCACAGCCCCTTCCTGGTCTACTACTTTGGTCACCCAGTCGAAGAAATCGATTAGAGTCGTGAGACACGACCTTCCCGCTATGGATCTATGCTGTCTTGGGTGCTATGCCCCACTGGCCTCTAGGTACTCAACAGTTCTTTCCTTCATAAGTGTTTCCATCATTTTCTCTACTACTGAGGTCAAACTAACTGGTCTGTAGTTTCCTGCCTCTGTCCTGCTCCCACTTTTGTGAAGTGGAATCACATCCGCCCTCCTCCAGTCCTCGGGTACCACCTCATCCTCCTGTGATTTGTTAATGAGAGTAGTCAGTGGTGTCACTAGTTCTACCCTTAGTTCTTTTAGAATTCTGGGGTGAATCCCATCCAGCCCCATTGCTTTGTCCACCCTCAGTTTCAAGAGTTTCTTCTGTGAATGGACTGGTATTGACCCCCCTATCCAGAGTGTTTCTCTTGTTTGGTTTAGGTACCTCCCCATCCTCTTCCTTTGTGAATACTGAGCAGAAATATTTGTTCAGTATCCCTGCTTTTTCACTATCACCCTCGGACCACATTCTCTCCCCTTTATTAAGTCTGTGTATCCCTCCTTTGGTCTTTCTTTGCTCCCTAATGTACCTATAAAAGGTTTTATCCCGCTTCGTAACAGAATTGGATATCTTTTCCTAGGTTTGGGCCTTTGCCATTCTGACTGCCTTCCCAGCCTCCTCCTGCTTTAACTGATAAAGTTCTCTGTCCTGCTCCTTCTGTGTTTCCTTATATTTCCTGATTGCTATCCTTTCTCCTTAACCTTCCCTACCACCTGTTTTGAGAACCATAGTGTTTTTTTCCTTCATTTTGTTTTATTGATTCGCTTCATACAAAGGCTTGTTGCCTCTGTGATGGCTGTTTTGATTATTTCCCATTGTTCCTTCACCCCTCCTTCTTGCCCATTTGCTAGGGCTTTTCTGAGGCAGTCTCATTTTCCCAAAGTCAGCCCTCCTAAAGTTCAATACTCTTGCTTTTGTTTGGCTTGACTCTATGGCTGTGTTTATTGTGAACCACACTATTTGGTGGTCGCTTGTTCCCAGCTGGCTACCCACTTCTAAATCCGAGATCCTTTCTCCGTCCCCATTTGAGAGTACCAGGTCTAAGACTGCTCCCTCCCGAGTGGGTTCAAACACTAGCTGTCTGAGGCATGCCCCCTGTAGGGCATCGAGAATGACCCTGCTCCTGGATGTGCCTGCAGCAAAGGTGCTTCAGCTAACATCTGGCATATTCAGGCCCCCCATCAACAATATCTCCCCTTTTTCTGCCATTTTAAGGATGCCTTCTATCATTTCCTTGTCCATTCCCTCCCCCTGAGATGGGAGTCTGTACACAACTCCCATGCGGATTGTGGTGCCATTTCCTGTCTCCAGGGTGACCCATAGTGACTCATCTACTTCATGTTTACTCTTTAGTTCTGTTGCTTTAATCCCTTCCCTTACATGGAGAGCTCCTCCTCCTCCTCCTCTTTTACCCTCACTTTCCCTCCTGTAGGTTGTATATCCTGGCATGTTGACATCCCAGTCATGGTTCTCTGTATACCGTGTTTCAGTGACTGCCACAACATCCAGGTATCCCTCTTCCATCAAGGCCACTAGTTCAGGGAGCTTGTTACGCAGACTACGGGCATTGGTACTCATCACCCTCCATTTTTTGATGGCCTTACCCCTTTTAGCCCCATCCCCGTCCTTACTGCCTTTGCCTTTTTCCCGTCCTGCTCCCGAATGACTTCTCTACCATGGTGTTTACCTCGCTAATTACTGTGTTTTGTGGGGGGAGACTTGGACTTCCCTGCTCTTTTTCAGTGCCTCCCCCCTTGGCTAGTTGAAATGCTCGCCAATGAAGCATTTAACCTATCACCTGGGATCCTGGTCCCCCCCCCTTGGACAGATGCAGACCATCGCGCCTGTATAGGCCTGCATCCCTCCAGGTGGCTCCCCAGTCCCCAATGAAGCCAAAACCCTGAGCTCCACACCAGTTTTTCAACCATTCATTGAATCCCATGGTGCAGAGCACCCTAGCATCATCCTTGCCATAGACAAGCAGCACCTCTGAGAAGGTTACCATATGTGCTACTTGTCTAAGGCCCCTCCCCAACTCTACAAATTCCTCTTGCACTGCTCTGATCCCATTCCCAGCCAGGTCATTTGTCCCTAGGTGGACAATGACATCCAGCTCCCTCCCTCGTGCAGCAGTGCCTGCAATCCTGAGGATTCGCTTCCTGCCCCTCTGAGCCATGGAGCCAGGCAGGCACCTTACCTCCCTCTCCCCTTCCTCCCCCACTTCTACCCCCCTAATGATTGAGTTCCCCACCAGGAGTTGTTTCCTTCCCCATGGGGTCTCGTGCCACCCTCCTGTGGGTCTCCTTTGTGGAGGTTCCCAGCATCCTCCTTGGTCTCCACTGCAGGTGCCTCCATGGAGGACCCACTTTTCGTCAGAACAGCATATGAATTGTGGAGAGATGCAGCTGGAGGGATGCACCTCTGTTCCACCACCCTCTCCCTCCCTCCCTGAACCCACCTTGGTCCAACCGCTCCTCTTTCTTGGCAACCTCTGAGGAAGTGGCGGTGGCCCTGGTGGTCCCTGGGTGGGGGAAGAGGTTTCACGAATCCTTGCCAGGTCAGCCTGGAAACGGCAAACCTCCTCCCTCAGACCAGAGAGGTGCCTGCAAATAGGGCAGCATCGCAGAATCCAGAATGTCTCCCGGTACACTGCCACCCCACAGCCATTGCACTGCACCACTTCCATCATGACTTATTTTGTGTCCCCTCTCCTGTTGCTTTGTTTGCTTACTCTCTCCTCCCTCTACGTATTTTTCCACCTACTTTCCTACTGACTATGTACTCTTACAACTCTCGCCCTTCCTGTTCTGGAACAGGAACTTCCAGTAGTCTTCAGTAGTCTCCTTCCTTACTTGGACTCAGACCTCCAGCAGCTGTGGGGGGGGGAGAAAGAGCTATTTTTTTTCCTTCAAGGTTGATGAAACTAATGTGTCTCAGTGATCCTTCCCTTCCTACTGCCAAACAGGAAGTTCCTGTTGTCAGTCAAATCCAGTGGCTATAAAAGTAGAACTGGCTTAGCGTGGAAGGGTGGAGGATTGGGAAGGAGGGCAGTTAATAAGAAAATCTGTAGTTTTTTTAGTCAGCTGCTTGCTCTGAAAGGAAGATTCCCTCTACCAGAAACTAGCAGCAGGAAGCTGTAATTGGAGACAGCTGCTTTTCTACTGGTCAAGCCATACCCCAATTAACTCCTCTACTCCTGATTTAGCAAACTAAGTTGATACAGCCCCCTTCCCCAAACAGAGAAACACACAGTGACTTTCTTCTTTTTTTTAACTTAAATTTGACCCTGTGCTTCTAATAAAGTATCTGTTTGGTTAATCCCAAAAGGCACTGTCTCCTGCTGAGCTAGAAGTGATTTATCAGTAAGAAAATCTATAGCTTTTTTTAGTCAGCAGCATGCTGTGAAAGCACTTTCTCTGTAATATGCACCACTTTTGAACTATTGTCTTAGGTGTTATACATCAAATAAAATGTGTTTCTATCTTGTATTTTTACCTGAGTTCTTCAACTTTATTTTTCTGCAGGACAGATAATCATACTTATTTGATCACTGCTCCCTAATTGAAAATGCTGATCCAGTGACCAGTGGTTAAAGATACAGTATTCTCTTTTTGGTTATTTATTTTTATACATTTATATATTTATAGTTATAGATAAATACAGATAAAACAGTTTAGATTGCAGTAACCTGTCTGTATAAAATTGTGACGTGTTAGTAACTGCTGTTTTCATATTTGATTATACCCCTGTGGGCCGGATTACAGCATAGGTAACATAGGCCCATGCCTAGGGCCCCCGACTACCAGGGGGCCCCCAGCAATACTCAAAGTATCTTTACTACATACCCCTTTCTTTCTTTCTGCCTGAGCTTCATTTTTGTTAAGGACTCAGCCCCTGAGTAATCTGAGCAAGACAGGGGCTGAACTGTGATGTTACTCTCACCTTCCTGTTAGCTGTTAAGTAGGGCCGATGGCTTCAGGGCCAGGCTGACCTTTAAGGCATAAACAGGCCCATTTCTTATTCATGGATTCATAGAATATTACATAGGTCGGGAGGTCTCTTAATGAAACCCTTAATGACCCACCACTTATCAGTGGAAATGTCTACTCCTATCAGCACCCATGAACCTATCCAAGGATTTCTTTTGCTTTGTCTCCCACCTCCCTGGTATACCATGTGAGGAAAGGTGGCTAGAAAGATCCCTGCCCCGCCACCTGATTGGTGTTCCTAATAGGGAGAGTGACTGGTGTGAATCCTAAAAGGGGGGCTCCCCTGCAGTAGTTTGTCCACTTCTTGCCTTGTCTTGTGTATTTGACGGGGCCCTTATCATTTGTATCAAAAGGATCGAAAAGCCAGCAGAGCCTGCCTTTAGGAAAGACTTGTTCCAAGTTCCAGGTGCCTCATTAGCACGGGCTGTTACGTGATTGTGCCCTCGCCCTGGGTCACTTAGTATGCAGGTAGAGGTTGTGGTTCACAAATCCAAGTGTTCCGAGTCTACGTGTTTTCCAGGTTCTCCACTTGGGGCTCTAGCCACTAGGCTATACTGCCTATTTAATTAATTTTGAATCTCCTTGACTGGAAGGGGATTATCATTGTTAAATGCAATTATAAAAAGGGTCTGAGAAATGGCACTTTCTGATTGGCTGTTAACACTCTAACAGCTTTATGTTAATCTTTTATTAACATACACGTAGAGCTTAGCCATATGCTGAACAAGGTTTAACACTGGTTAAAAACAGTTTTATATTAATAGCAATAAGGCATTCCCAGGGATTATGTTACTGGTCAGTTAATTACCCTCTAGGGGCATGTGGCACTCAGCTATACCTCGTGCAACATTACACCCCTAGAGGGTGATTAACAGACCAGTAACATAACCCCTGGTCATGCCTTATTGCTTAAGGGAAACTTAGTGGAGGGGGGTCCTGGTTGCATTTAGAATGGGGTGATGAGTGTCACGAAAATGATCATCAAATTTATGAATAAAAGAAGAAAAAAGGAGATGAATTTTTTAAGTCCCTCAACAATGCTATATTGCACAGGCATGAAGAAACTCACACTGGGCTGGGGTGCTCATGGTGAAAATTAGAAATAGACTGAATTAAAAAACTGGCAATCTCCATTTAGTTAAAAAAACAACATCAAAGTTTAAAAATTCATATTATTTTATTTGCCACAAGGCCAAACAGGTCCAACACCAAAGTTTAAAAATTCATATTATTTTATTTACCAAAAGGCCAAACAGGTACCTGTTTGGCCTTGTGGCAAATAAAATAATATGAATATTTAAACCTTGGTGTTGGCTTTTTTAACTAAATGAGGTAGAGAGTGCCTGGTTTTTAATTCAGTCTAATACTATATTGCAATTCGCAAACAGTATCACCACCAACAAAACTACATTTTAATGACGCAAAGTAGCAAAGACGCTACAGTGCTGTAGATAGGCTTGTAATGCCGTCAGGACAGTGGTAGCCTTTAGATCATATTTGTTTACTTTGCAGGATGGGATAAAGTTTGCATGAAAATGGATTACCAAGGTGTCTTACAGTCTGTGAGAGGGTCCCTTCACAGCAAAGGGGCAGTGTTACGGCAAAGGGAAGGGGGCAGATTTCTTTTGGGCCTAGGGCCCCGGGTTGCCTCACTATGGCCCTGCTGTTTCTTTCCGCTCTTCCATTTTTTTTAAGAGTTAGACAGCAAAACTTCAAATTTAAAACCAGGTCACTGATCCAGGCTGCTCGTCCCTTAAGTGCATAAGCAGTATTAAGAATTTTCTCCTTTTTTGGTTTTGTGGACTCTTTTTCCCTCCAGTCGCAGTCTGCGAGGCCTCTCTCAGGCATCCTGCCTACTTCTGCCCCACCTGAAGTCCTCCTACCTGTGCCTCCCCTCTCCCCCTCCTCTAGCCACGATCAGTATCCCCAGCTTAACCCCTCCGGGGTGGGGCTGCCCCTCTTCTTGGGTGCTCTCAACAGTCAGCTCCGATGTGGCAGAGGACCCGGGCGGAGGAACCTGGAAGGCCAGACAGGAAGGACCCGGCTGTGGGGAATGGCGTCAGATGCCGTCGCCCACTCCGCAGACCGCGGGTTTTCCTGTTCTGGTGAGCTCTTTTCCGCTCACTTCCATGCATGAGCACATCCCGACACACGGCAACCCCTTCCTGCATTGGGCATGCCAGCTATGTACTGCTCAGCGAGCTACAGCACTTGTGGTCTCCACCAGGAGCTGATGAAGCGCCGAGTGATCCCTGACCTCCCCTCCGGGAAGGAGAGCAGCCCTGCAGGTGCTCAATCCTTTCCCACCCCTGCCGTCCCCCAGTGCTCCGAGGTGTGGCATCCAGTGCCTCAACCCTCAGCGCCACCGGGCCGGCAAGAATTTTCTCCTTACTATTCTGGCGTTCTGTTTAGCTCAAGGGGAAAGTTCAGACTGTCAGCAGTGAGCACCTAGAGCAGTAGTTCTCACACTTTGTCATAGTGAGCCTCCCCAAGCCTTGGAAAAGATCTTGAGCCTCCCCCTAATATAGAAATACTTTTGGGCCTCCCCATAGTTAGAACAACTGTCATACTTTGCACAGTATACAAGGAATACAGTGACACTCCTTTGAGTTGTTGAGTTTATTCTCATTTTATTGAACTTATTATTCTCCCTCTGTATAACCCCCCTTCCCATGTCAGCCTACTTGCTCCACACTTCCGAGGTTCGGACCCTATTTACCCCTTGTTGCAATACCTCCATGAGTCAGATTGCTTTCTTTGTCAGTTTAAACACCTTCTCGGGGACCATTTTGCTTTGTCCTGTTCTTGCTCCTAGTGCCTCTCCGCTTAGCCTTTGTATTTGTGCTCTTCTGTAGCCAGTATAATGGGTCAGTTGTTACCTTGTTCCTATTCATTTGTATTATTTTGCATTTTGTTTTGCACAGTTTCCAGGAATTGTATTTCCTCCATTCAGCCCCCATGTCACACCAGGAAACAAGTGTTTGTTGAGTGTGACTTTCCTGGTCACCCATTTTGTAATAAATTTGAATGCCATTATTCACTTTAGTTTGCTGCATCCTTTCTCACAAAGCATCCAAAACCTGACATTAAATACAGTACATTTTAAGGCTTGCTTGAGCCTCTCCTGGAACAGGTTGTGGCCTCCCCTGGGAGGCTGGCCTCATCATTTGAGAAACCCTGACCTAGAGGCTCACACTCTTATACCCACGGACCATGGGGTGTGATGAAGTCAGTGAGGTCACCCGGCATGTGCTTGCACTCTGCTGCCAGGCAACCACCCCTAACAGCCAAAAGGCTGTTAGGTGGGCTGTGGGTATACTGTGGGGATCATAGGTGTGTGAGCCTAATGCTAGCAGCCTGCTGCTGCAACGTTTTCTGCTGCTTAGTCTCATTTCTACTAAACAGCAAAGGAGCAATATGTGCATTTTGTATTGGTACCCTGGCTGTCAGCTGTGCTGTCATCTACCTGGTAACCAACAGAAGATGGAGCTGTACTGCAGTCTACTGTTAAAGTCAGGCTGGTTACTGTTGGCTGATACAGTGGGGGTGAGGTCTGTTTGTAGTGTGAAGTTCAGTTGTTACAGTTTGGGAATTGCTAGCAATGGACTCTTGGCTGATACAGTGTAGGAACTGTCAGCAGTGGGAACTGCCGTGTGTTAAGAGTGTTACAGGGAACTTGTCTTCAGTGTGCACTGTTTACAGTTACTGTGGGAGCCTTCTGCAGTATAAACTGTCAGTTGTTACAGTGTGGAAACTGCCTACAGTAGTAATAATTGCTGTTACAGTGAACTTTTTGCAGTGGAAACTGTTTACTCTCATAGTGTGGGCACTGTGTGCAGTGTGAACTAGCAGCTTTTACAGTGTAGAAACTGCCTGCGGTGGGAACAGTCTGCCTTTACAGCAAACTGCAGTGGAAACTGCTGGCTGTCGCAGGGTGGGAACTGTGGGAACTGGTGGCTGCTGCAGTGTAGGACCTGCCTGCAGTGGGAAGAGCCCTCTGTTGCAGTAGGAACTGTTGGCTGTCGCAGTGTGGGACTTGTGTGCAGTGAGAGCTGGCAGCTGTTACAGTGTGGGAACAGTCTGCAGTGTGAATGAAGGGGCTTCAGCTTGCTGTTTGTTGGGCAGCCCATGGAAACCAGCATGTGGGGTTCTGAGGTCCTCGTTCACTGTACCTCTTTTGCTTTTGTTCCTGTCAGTGCTCTGGTGGTTGACTGGGCTCCACTCCCCTCCTTCTGCCTGCTGCTTCCTCCAGCACTC
Organism: Neoceratodus forsteri; assembly: GCA_016271365.2. Taxonomy (NCBI): domain Eukaryota; kingdom Metazoa; phylum Chordata; order Ceratodontiformes; family Ceratodontidae; genus Neoceratodus; species Neoceratodus forsteri. The sequence continues at coordinate 3,308,144 of JADMNL010000027.1, forward strand.
CTTGTCTTCTCCGACTGCCCGTTCATTTTACAAGGCTCCCTTCACCTTTCATGGTTCCTGTGTGGTTACTTTTCTACTTCCCCCACTGTTTTTTCTTTAGCTGCTGCCACACACTTGAATGCAGGTCCGTTTCGTGGTATGTATGTGTGACCTGCATTACTGGACCTGCCCTTCAGATATGGCACTCACTGTGCACCAGAACGTGGTTGCAGCTTGGCTTTCTCCACTTCTCTTGTGCAATCAAACTCCTGTGACAACCATCAACTGTTATCCTCGTCTGCTGCTGCATACACAAATGTATGTCCACTTCACGGTATCTGAGCATGACCTGCATGGATGGTCTTGCCCTGCAGAAACTGCACTCCAGCGTGCACCAGGTTGTGGTTTCAGCTTGACTTTCTCCACCATTCCTGTACCTCTGACATCTGCAACAGCCATCTATGATTTCCTTCTCTACTGTTGCTGTGTACATGAATACAGGTCACTTTGTAGTTGGCACATGTGACTAGCACCGTTGGTCCTGCCTGGCGGATGTGGTATTCCAGCATGTGCTTGATCCCGGTTGTGGATCACCATTTCATTGCTCCTTATAGTAAGCACAGTGTTTTTGGGACTTGGGTGAATTCTTGTGTACTTTAGCGCTAATGGGACTACTTGCTAGACCTACTGTGAAGCAAATACTACAGAACAACAGCTGATATCAGTCAGAACTGAATCAAAGAACCGTGAGCTGTTGCTGTGCCATGTAGCTCCTGCTACAGTGGCATTTTGATCCTTCCCCACTACTTGCCAGTTGCCAGCTGTAAGGATTGCAGATCCTGTTCTCTTACTCAAAAACCCTAGATGTCTAATTGTCCTTCAGTCTCACGATTCCGGTTCCACTGAGTCCCTGGAATGGTTGCTTCCTCTTCCTGTCCCTCAATCTGCATCTCCTAAATACAAGGGTTGGACAAGTCCTAAATTAATAATAGCTCTCTACTAACTGGGAATCCCTTTTCCTGCCTTTACAAAAAGAAGGAACTATTTGACCTGTGCTGTTCTGCTGTCCAAGCTGCATTGTCATGTTCTGCTCATCCCACAGGACGTCTTGCGCTGTCTCCTATGAACAGACTCAAAAGAATCATAATGGAGTTCAAGTCCTCTGTGTCTCAATTAGAAACCAAAGTCAATTCTTAAGACGCTCATCTTCCTCTTGATGCATCGGCACTCAGACCACAACTACCTATTTCCATGGCTCCTCACAACTTCTCTACAGCTTTGTCTCATCTGCAAGTATCATCAACTGTCCTGGCTGCTTTGTTGCCTTCTATGTAAGCAATAAGACATGATGGGGTGTGCATTACGGTGTGATAACTGCACTCCTAGGGGTGTCGTTAGGCACGAGGCCGAAGGTCGAGTGCAGGTCATCCCTAGGAGTGCAGTTATCACACCTTAATGCACTACCACGGAGTGTCTTATTGCGCTTATAAAATGTCCCTTTATTTTAAGAAGTAGTTTTTTTTTTTATTTTTTTTTATTACATTTTATTCCTCCTTCGCTCTCTAAACACCGCTTCTTCGAGAGCTCCAATGAAGGATTTGGCCCTGCTCCTCCACCTCCCTGGTCCCGCAGTCCATCCCCCATGGAGCCGCGGATAATCCCCCCAGGCGGGGACGAGGTGGGGGTGGAACACCCCAACAATCAGCTTTCGTCAGGACCAGGCAGGCGGGAGCCATCGGAGGTCTGTCCCGGAGCTCCGTCTACCCGGAGCTCGGAGAGTTGTTTTCCCTGTTCTTGTGGGTATTGACCCATGCCCAATGTCAAGGCATCGCTGCCCCCCTTCGTCAGCTCTACGGTTGCCGAACCTCAAGCCTCCACCAGAGGTCAGTCAAGCGTCGAGCAGGGACCCCCCCTCCCTCCCAGGAGAAGAGAGCTGTCCTCCGGATGCTCAATCTTCTCCCTCCTCTGCCGACCCCCAGTGGCCCGGGCTCCTTCCCGAACCTGGGTCGCCGGCATGGAGCGAGGTGTGGCGTCCAGCGCCTCAATCCACAGCGCCACCGGGTCAGTGTTTTTTTATTTTTTAACACATTTTTAAATAAGTAAAAATGTTAAGTGAATCGGTGCTTTTAACATAAAATAGTCCTTCCGCCTATTGGTGTTAGATTAAAGTAGTGTTATACAGTGTGTGCCTCCCTGCACACGTAAGCTTCATATTCCCCTGCCAGCCACAACAATTCACAAATGCTGTTTTTCTCATTCTAAGTATGACAGATAGCTTCCTTTTTTATTTCATTCTTCTCACTCTGTAGACAAAACTAAAAGGAAGCCATAACAGAGACTTCTCAGTTCCCCAGTGCTGCAAGCATGAGCGTGGTTCAGAACTACCACACTCGCTGACAGCATCATGAACTGCTCGCTCTGTCCTAAAAGATAAACAGCAGGGTGAGTCATTAGCCACCTTTTGTCTTTGTTTATATAGTATTATTGCTTACTTTCTTCATTCTGTTTTTTTTTCCCTCTGTGTTTCTCCACATTCAAGAAATAGGATGTTTATCATGGAATACAGGGATTCAAAATTCTGCTCAGTTCTACTAGCAGAATGTTTCTCTAGCAACATACTGTACACACAGACAACAAAGGCCTGTTTTAGAGCCAGAGAATCAATTATCTCACTTTTCAGGGAAAGCAGAAGAGATTTCCCTGATGAGCAGATAAGGATAGAAGGGGGATTTTTCACTGTTAGCAAACAAACAGTTGTAATGAAAACTATAAACAATACTTAATGTTTCTAATGTGTTTATGTGTGTAAGGATAGTGTGACGATCTGGTAAAAAACATGTAATTAATTTGTTTTATTTTATATTTAAGATAATTTTAATTGTAGGCCCAGTTGAAGGTTTCTACAGTGTAATGGTAGTGGCCATGTTTGTGGTGGAAGATCAGTTCTGGTTGTAGGGAGCCTGATGGAAGATAAATCTGGTTGTAGGAGGACTGATCTGCTCATTGTGTTATGTGGTTTAGGACCAGGATAACTGCGCATATACAGAGAATTAATGTACGGTCAGCTGATCTGTCTTGGCCAATGAGAGTTCTAGATTTTTTCTTGTCATTTTATAATACAGTTTACCCTCTGTGCCAGCACACCCACAGACAGGGGTCGCATCAATACTGCTGCCCTTGCATAATGCTCCTCCTACTAATATTTCAGCAGGAGTTTCAGTTTCAGGTTCTGCACCTTTAGCTATATCATCACTTAGTCCTGTCCACTTAAATCTCCAACATCTTTGGAATGACACTTTAGATGGGAAGGATGTAAATTTAGTCGCGCTGTTAGTTTTTCCTCATGATACCATTGAGAACCATGTTGCATCCTGTGGTGTTTCATTCATTCTAAAAGCCAAAGACCCCTGTTTACTAAAGAAATAAAGGTTCCAGTACTTGCAGCTGCCTGGCTTCCTTTAGCATTTTCAGGGATGTTATTTGCAGTGCGTATCCATCAAGAAGAGACAAACTTGATACGTACTTGTAACTTGTCATCAATCTGGCTATTTATTATGGGGTAACTACATTTTGTGATTACCATAAGGCATTCTTGGCAAAAGCCACAGGATATCTTCTTCAGTTTCACACAAAATTTAAGTGGGTGGCATTGGATAATGAGTTATCCTGCCTATGTTTTGTGGGTCAAAGGGGCCCTGTCTTGTGCCATCCATAGCTCATTATCCGACCAAGCATTATTATGCTTCCTCACAATCCAAAAATCAGCCACAGCTTCTCAAGTCCCTTTGTTCACTTCTTTGGTCCCTCAATAAAATCAACAAAGACAGTAAATCGAGTTTACCTCTGGAAGGGCTGTTTGGAATAACTTTACTAGAGCTGGTTGTCACTACAGTTCTTGTTGTCTTCTCCATTTGTGCAGCAAATATGGTGACTCCCATGCACAATCTATATGTCATCATCTTCTGCTCTGGCACAATAAATAACTATCACTTGTTAATACCCAGCACCTAGAAGAACTTCTCTCTCACCATCCAGACCAGAATTCTTGCTCCGCTTTGATTTGGTCTTTTAAATGGTTTTGATACTGAGATGCAGTCTCAGCTAACTTCTACTATCATTTCTGCCAATATGCAATCTGCTCTGAATGAACCAGACATAACCCAATCTTTCCTTCAAGCCGAGAAATACCTACTCCAAACAAGAATAACTTTCCCTACATGGTACTCTCAATTTCTTTATGGAAAATATTTATCATTGTCAGTGGCTCAGTAGGTTGCACACTTGCCTCTGAGGCTGGAAGATCATAAGGCTGTAGATTCTAGTCCCACACCAGAAGTTTGGGGTAAATCCTAATGCTAACACGGCAGAGCAGCATAAGAGGGGGTACTGCACTCCCGAGGTGCCACCTTTTGGATGAGACATTAAATCAAGGTTCCATCTGTCTGTTCAGGTGGCTGTTAAAGATCTCATGGCACTTCCTGAAAAGAGTAGGAAAACTGTAGGGTGTCCTGTCCCAATTTTCCTCAGTAACTAAAAATACCACCAACAGCTTAACCTGAAACAGTTTGTATGTGTATGCCCCCAATAAGGCTGAAAATAGGCAGAATTGCGTAGCCCCCCTTTGTCAGTCAACAGAAAACTGAAAAAATATACATACCATATAACTTCGATTAATAGCTGTCCTCAAATAGTAGCCGCCCTCAATTACAAGCTGTATCTTAAAATAAAAGTATCTAATAAAAACCTCGAATAGAGGCTGTGGCTACAGATGATGGGCTTTTAGGGAGGGCGGATACTACTTAGTGGCTGGCTGTTAATCAAAGATTAGCCAATTCCCTATTAAAACAGTTGCTAGCTGATTACAGTATTTCCCAGTATCAGTATTTTCTAAAGATAAAAAATAAAACAGCAGATAAACTTAAGGTTTAATAAATAACAAAAGTGCATTAAAGCAGTACTGTTTGTGTGTAGTATATAGTGTGGTGGCATGGCATGGTATCAAGTGTGAGTGTCTGTGCTATATGGTTGAGACCTCAGACCTCAGTGACTTAAAACAGAGTACCGGTACTGTTAACAGTTCAGAGGGACTAATTTGATACCTGGGATTTTTGTCATTCCTTGGTTTTCGGTGTTCGATCGGACATGCTTATGGGTGTATCTGTGAACATGCATCTGTGTGCTTTGTGTGCGAGTGGATGAAGTACTGCCGTTGTTACCATTATTATAGTAGGGCAGCTGTCAGCAGTGGGAAATGCCAGCTTTCACAGGGTGGGAAAAATCTGCAATGAGAACTGTCAGCAGTTACAGTTATGATGAAACTAATTTATGGAGAAGGAGATTAATGTGGTTGCAGACATTCTAATACAACTCCGTACCACCTCTCCTGCTAGTGTCATTATGCTGTTGTATATGATTGAAAATATTTACAGCGGCATCAGCCAGGACACAACACAGTACTGCTGCAGTATTTTACAAAATGCTGCAGTATACGGCAGGGAACAGTGTAATTCAATGGCAATTAAGCTCTTTTGTCATGCAGTATTTTGTGACATGTCACTTTCTGCACGTTATTGTGTTGCATCGTGGCTAGCTCTGCTGTATGTTCACTTGTAAAGCATGCAAACATATTGGTATCAGTATGAACTGTGAGAGGGCATGCCCCTCCTCTGCCTATCACAGTTTCAGAATACTGAATATCCTTCCTAATTCACCCACGTTCCGTCTTTCTCGTCCTTTTCCTCTCAGAGTTCTTACCCAATCACAAGGCTGAAAAATGCAAGGTAGAGGATTTTCTGTGCAACTTCTAGTTCTTGCTTGAAACCTTACACCTGCTTTTCATTCTACATATGTGCTACTGTTTACTTCTTTCATGTGTGCTGCTGTTTAGTGCTTTATTTCTCAAGGAATGGCAGAGACGTTGCACAACCCATATAATCTGAATACCCATGTTGCAGTCCTTGCGACTCACAGAATTAATGTGTTCTCATACTGTGCTAAAAAGCAAGTAAAACAGATGTTCTAACATGTTCCTACACCCATTGATCAGTTTAAGTAATGAACTGTATTATTCTGCTTGCCTGTGTTTTGAACACACAAAAAAATGAAAGCATTTGGTCATTACAACATAAATAAACAAGACTTAGCAGATATACCCCTATCCTTGACATCAAAGCTGATTATGTTTGCGTGCAAATGATGTGAACAAATTGGATTTAGTCTGAACTGTAAGAGGGTGTTGGGGGTGTGATTCTTTACCTACCTATCATGGCATCAGAATACTGAATTTTCTCTCCAGTTTTGCCCACTCTTTGCTTCTCTCTTGCTTTTTTGTGTTGTCTTGCGCACGCGCAAGCAACATCTTGTGGTAGTAAGGGAAATTCAGAGGTATGTCAGTGTTGGCGAATGCAGGGCACGCTTTAGAAGGTGCGTCCCTCATTCTCCAATTAGCCAGCATGCTAGCACTGACACAAGTATATGCAAAGTGCCACCAACTTGAAAGAAAAGCGCCGCTGCAATCGGAGAGAAGCTCTTCATGCAGTGTCACAGATGACACGCCTCCCTACGTGCCTTGCTTGGTGAAACATTTCAGTAAACATGGTGGGGGCTCCTACCATCTGCTACACAATCCCCAGAAAGCCGACTTCAGGGGTGCCCAGTTCCCCTGTCTGCATGCACCCTCACCCAGTTCAGTTTGTCTGTCGAAGGGGGTGCCCAGTCCCCATCGGTATCATGGCCCCCGCAGTTTAATTTGTTGCCCCCAGTTTAATTTGTTTGCAATAGGGGTGCCCAGTCCTGTTGGCATCATGTCCCACCCACACACACTTTCTTTGCCAATGGTGTGCCTAATCCTGTCGGCTTCAGTCCCCCCAAAAAAACATGTGGCACAATGGGAGCCACGCAGTGTGCCCAAATGTATTGCAAAACCTGTAAAATGAAAAACCTTCCCCAACAATTTTTTTTTTTGGTCCCCGTAAACAAGAAAATGGTCCCTCGTCATCAGAATGCCCCTCCTCCCCCAACCTGCACCCACCTTCTGCGCACCCCTCCTCCCCGCATCCCCCCTCACACTATACTTACCTCCAGAGGTCCGAGGCTGCGCTCTTCGGTGGAGCGGGACACGTCTGAACTCTTCAAAAGCCGACCGCAAACTGAAGAAAATCACGGTAAGCTGTATAATGGCATCAATGGGGGGATTTCAACTTAGGTAGATATCGCAGCCATTTTTTTGAATTTTGGCTTCAAATTTTCAACATGGGGTTCTTGGGATTCCACCTCATGAACTCATGCACTGTCATTTCATTATTCGGTCCCGAAAGGTCATTTTACGGTCACTGTATGGAATCACCTTTTGGGACTGATTAACGAAACGACAGTGCCACTATTCATGAGGTTGGCTCCCAAAAAGCCTGTGTTGCAAATGTGGTGAAAAAATTCCAAAAAATGACTGTGTCACAAGCGTGTGTTGCGCAGTTTCTATACGTAACTTCGAGAATTTTTAATGTTTTCACTCCAGATTTTCAACATTTCCATTTTTTCACACCTCCTTATGAGCAATACAGCTGTAATTTTTCACATCCTGCCCGAAATGTGTTTTCGCACATGTGGCACACAATGGCACGGTCGCTGTGGGAAATCAACATTCGGGACAGATTAACAAAATCACAGTGACATTGTTCAAGAGCGGAGGTTCCAAAATGCCTGTGCTGAAGATTTGGTTAAAAAAACACAAAAATAATTGCGTTACGGGCGTGCGTTGCACAGTTTCTACGCACGCTCGTGACTTCACCAATCTTTCATATTTTCACTCCAGCTTTTCAACATTGCTATTTTTGTACACCTCCTCATGAACAGTACAGCTGTAATTTTTCCCATCCTGCCCAAAATGTGTTTTCGCACCTGTGGCGCCAAACTGCGCAGTTGCTGTGCAAAATCACCTTTAGGCTAACGAACTGATATTGCCACTGTTCATGAGGTGAGGTCACAAAAAGCCCATGTTGAACATTTGGAGTGAAAATATCAACAAACATCCGAGGCGTTGAGTTTCCAGCCATAATGCCCCACCCTGTAGAGACTTACAGTCATCAGGGGTGTGACTTGGGATTGTTGACTGTAATGCTCACACCATTCCACCCCCACCCCACCCTGCAGCCAGTGACAGGCATTGAGGTGTGCCTTGGACTCTTCGACCCCAAAGCTCATCCTATTCTCCTATAATGCACCAATCTCAGCATATTTCCTTATGAAATGGAGTGAGCATAAGGCCCAAAGACCCCAAGGCACACCGCGACACTTGTCAGTGTCTACAGGGTAGGGTGAGGTGAAATGGCGTGAGCATTATGGCCGATGCCCCAAAAGCACACCCCAATGCCTGTCAGTCTCTTCAGGGTGGGGGTGGGGTTGGCGTCAGTTCACTACTTCACTGCCATTCCTATTATGCATCTCTCTAACTCCTGCACTGCCAATGCCAGCAAGACAACGTTCGGCACTGACAAATGCTTGTTCCTTTTGAAGTCCTTCCCTAATCACAATGCTATGAGTGAACCTCTTCATTTCCCAGTCGTGACAATTTGTTCATTTTAACTGCTATGTTTTCTAAGTCCAGCAAGTCTGGAAAATGCAGTGCAGAAGGTTTTCTTGTGCAACTCCTAATTTCTGCATTTTGCTTCACATATGCTACTGTTTACATCTTTCATATGTGCTGCAGTTTAGTGCTTTGTTTCTCAGGGAGTGGTAGAGATTTTGTACAACCTATATCATTTGCAAACCCACGATGCAGGGTTTGCAACTCACAGAATTAATGTATTCTCATATTGTACTAATAAGCGAGTAAAACAGATGTTCTAAGGTGTTCCTACACTCATTGTCAGTTTAAGTAAGGGAGCTGTGTTACTTGCCTTACCTTTTTTGAACACTAAAGTTAAAGTATTTTGGTCATTACGACCTAAATAAACATGGCTTAGCACATGTACCCCATTCTTGGAATCAAGCTGATAATATTTGCTTGCAAAGCATATGAATAAATTGATATCAGTCTGACCTGTAAGAGGGCCTTTGGGGTATGCTCCTATTTAATCTGTCACAGCATCAGAATACTAAAATTCTTCCCTGATTTTGCATACTTCCTTTGCCCTCTTTTTTCCTTTTAAAGTCATTGACCAATCACAATGTTATGAGTGAATGTTCCCATTTCCCAATCAAGATAATTTCACTATTATAACTTGTGTAATTAGTTTGTTCATTTTGAAGGTGATAGGAAACAGTTTTTACACCTCTAGATGCCCTCCAGTTGATGTTTTATTGGCTACCCAGTATTCTGATATACTTCTGACCTTTCTTGTTAAAATAATAATCTAGTTTTTTTGCCTTTGTAACTACCCTGAATCCCTCTCTGCTCAGCAGTTGCTGCTTTCTCTTTTCATACTGTCTGAACATTCTGTGACATCGCAAACTCCTTTCCAGGCCATTCAGATGAACAGCATGGAATGGGAGTTTCTGATGTCACAGAATGTCTTAGAAACATGAAAATCAAGAGCTGTAGCTGGTGAGGAGAGTGGAACTCAGTGTAGATCTGAGGGCACCCCAAAGCTAGATTATTTCTCAAACAAATCATTGAAGCATATCAGAATACATAACTGGCATGGAAAGGAAGATGGGAGGGCAGTTAACTATGAAAAAATTATTTCCTAGCTTCTTTACTGCTGCGCTATCTCTGCCCAAGAACTACACAGCAAATACAAGCAAGCAAACATCTGGCATTGGCCAGTGCTTGTTTACAATACCATTCAACGAGAGCACGGTGCTGTAGTGCATGATTTATGACTGGAAATCATCTGTTATGAATGAGAGCTGTCTAGCAGCAGTAATTGTTAGTCACTGTATAGCTTTTTTCCAGCGATAACCTTGGTCTGGCAAAAATATCAAGATATCCAATTTTATTTTTGTTTTCTTTCATTCTTGAACCAAGGTACAAGATTTTGAAGTTTTTAAAAGTTTCGTTGTCTGTGCCATGCCCACCATGAACAAATCAAATATCGTTGTATGATGTTGTGCTGTTTACCACCAGAAACATTATAAATCTGGCATGTACATTCAACAGGTAACCTCACTGGAAGAGATTTTTAAAAATTGCAAGTGGCATCCACCTTTAGTGATGTGAGTCATTAATTACAAAAGTAGTTATAAAAGCTGTTTTAACAATGTTTGAGAAAACTAAAAATACACTGAGCATCGAAGGATGTCAGAAATACATTTTTGCTAAAAAATTTTATGATGACATTATTTGCCGACTTAACAAATACTGCTGCTTTAAAGGCAACCGGTAATGATATTTGCTACAGGGCTGTACCTCTAACAGCAGTTATCCTACTACCTGAGGTCTCCATTTGGCCATAAAGCCAAAGTTCGCGGACGCCTGCTGTCCAATTCTGAAACTAATTAAGATTTTGTCTCAGACCACCGTGATTTCAAAGTCTCCCTGAAATCCACCTGTGGTTGAGCAGGAGGAGGAGGTGGAGTGGGAGGTGGTGGAGGGTGATAGATATGGAATCCTGACCCAGCGCCATATGCCGAGAAGCCTGAGGGCATAATGGTGAGTATAACCTGGTAACTGAAAAAGCGGCACTTGATAACCAGGATATCCTGGGTAGTAATAACCTGTCGAAAAGGGGTCCAGTGTCAGGCCTGATGGAGAGTAGCCCGATGGTGGAAAACCTGATGGTGCCCCAGACAGAGGGAAGTCTGACAACGGCCCTGACAGAGGGTAACCTGATGGTGGCCCTGATGAAGGGTAGCCTGATGGTGGCCCTGACAGAGGGTAGCCTGAAGGAAGGCCTGCCAGCAGCCCTGATGGGGAAACCCCAGTGAAGGGCCCAAAGGCGGAAGTCCCAAAGGCGGCCCCGAAGGTGGGAAACCTGATGGGGGCCCCGCCGGAGGAGGGTCCGCTGGCGGCCCTGACGGTGGGAGTAAAGGACCCAATGGGGTTGAGGAGGAGGAGTAAGATCTAGCACCCCTGCTGGGGGAGGCAGAGCTACTGTTAGTCCTTTAGAGGCTCCATCATCAGGAATGCCTAACAAAAGATCTCCTTCTGTCGGGACTTTTGGGTCTGGTGACAGTGGAGGAATCTCTGACAAATGAGGAGACCGGGGTTCTCTATGAATAGAATCCCGTGGCAACTCTTTCCCTCCAGTCAGAACGGAACTGACATCTGACTGTGCATCATCAGAGCCTCCTAAATCGTCTGACGGATACAAAATGGTTGTGCAATCATCGGAGGGTCCGATGATCGACTTAGCGACCTGGGTCACGCAGGAGTCAGAGACACCGATCCCCGACTTACCAACCCTGGCCGGGCGCTCATCAGAGGGTCTGACGAGTGGCTTATTGGCCGCGCCTGCCAACTCAGAGCATGAGGTTGTGATGGACCTGAGTGCGGCAGTGGCCTTGGATGAATCCGAGGTGCCCGCGGCCACCGTGACCAGTGGCGGTGGGGTGGCCAAAGCCTGCTCTTTTGGCAGGAGCACAGGCTTGGCCGCAGTGGTTGTCTTCCCAGAGGAAGAGGGACGTACCTCCACCAAAGAGCCCGTGGGTGGCTTCGGGCGGGGGGGACTGCTCCCGGTCCTGATGTTTTTCCTTGTCCCTTTTCTTCTTCTTGTGGGGTTCAGTTGGAGAGGAGAAGGCGCTTTTTAACTTCTTTAGCTCCTTTTCTAATGAAGCCATTTTCAGTTGTAGGAGATGGGCTTCGAGGGACTGTTGGCGCCTTTTCTGTGTGGCCTGGTTGAACTGGATGCAGGCCTCACACTCCTCGATGGTGTGATATCCGGTCCCAAGTGGAAGAGGCGGAGGGTATGCTGGTCCTTATGTGGTAGCTGGACACCGCAAGAATCGCACTTGTTTTTATGCGATTCTGTAGATGAAGTGGACAACATATACAAATATTAGGAATTTTAAGTAAAAGAGAAAAAACGGATACTCATCCGAATTTAGGCATTTGAACTGCTGTGACGAGCTTCAGTAGGTCCGAAGTCACAGTTCGATGGTGGGAAAGAACTGTAAGGCGGACGTGGGTACTGCCCACTATATAGTGTCACGCTGACATCCATCATGTGATGTTGGGTGGGCGGTCCCCCGTCAGACACTGCTAGCAGATGTTTCCATGTGGTCCTGATGCCAGGGGGTGCAGTCCTACAAGTAATTACCTACTGCAAGAGCCCTCTCGAAGTAAGATTGTAAATTACAGTAAGTATGAACGAATTTATTTTTTCTGTAGCGCTCTACATTGTCAATGGGTAGCCATTATAACTGGGCTGTAAGAGGCAGTACCCAGTAAAAATGGGTTGGGGGAGAATGTTGTCCCATACGTTAACCACGTACTGGAAGGAAACTGACCTGCTAACTGTCGCCTGCAAATCTCTGCGACTAAAGGCTGCATCCGCAGAAGTTTGAACATCCAAACTGTAGCGCTTGGTGAAGGCGTGGACAGATGACCATGTGGCTGCCTTACTCAACTGTAAAACAGACACCTTACTTCTCTTCAACCAGGAGTAGCCATAGCCCTGGTGGAATGAGCCCTGATGAGGGCCAGAGGCCTCTTCTTAACTGTGACATAAGCCTTGTCAATGCAAGCCCTCATCCAGTTAACTAGGGTGGCCTTTGGAGGCTGTTTTTTGTGTCCATGTTTGATTGCTCTGAAAGAGACAAACAACCTATTAAAAAATTGGAAATCAGCAGTCCGTCTAAGGTATGTCCTATCGGCCCATCGCAATTCAACTTGTGCCACTGCCTTATCTGTGGGAGAGAAGGTTGCAGACAGACAGACAGACAGATGGATGATAGATTTCCTGGTTCACATGGAAGGCAGTGGAACCTTCAGGATGAAGGACGGGACTGATCCGAGCAACACCTTTTCTGAATGCATGACAAGGTACGGAACTTTGTGGGACGAGGCCTGGAACCCATCAAACCTCCTGGCTGAGCACACACTGTAACAGGCACGGCCACCCATTACAGTCAACCCACCCAAAAATGGAACAGTAAAATAGAGGGACTTACCTGCTGCAGGGTGCCAGGGTAGGAGTCCGAAGGGGTGACGCCAGTGCACCTGTAAAAGATAGAAAAGGAGTCACAAAGGATCTGCAGCTCTTTAGGGGGTCCAGCAGGGGAGAAGGGACAGGATAGAAATAAAAAGTAATGCTTATCTGATAGGCAGGGGCCCTCATTCTGTCTGACCTGTGGAATAAAAGAGAGAAAAAGGTTATAAACAGTAAAGAAAAAAAAAAAAAAAAAAATAGAGGAAAGCCTTTTTACTCCTAGTGGTGGCCGAGTAGCCAATATTTTAGTTAGTAGCCCAAGTGAGCTAGTGGGGAGATAGTAGCCTGTTTGTTAAATAAAAATATCCCTTGTAGATAAATAAAGGTGGCATTGGTGGTCTTGTGGGGCTAGGAAACGCCCTGGGGAAGGCCCATATTAAATAATAGCCTTGGTAGTCTAGTGGACTAGCACAAGATGCAGGATGCTAGCTACTGTTTTAAATAAAAGTCAAAAAACCTTCCATGGGGTTTGTTGGGGCTTCCCTGAGCCCTTTTAGTGCTGTGGGCTGCAAGGGCAGGCAGCCAGTAGTACGACCACGCTGTAGAGAGTGCCTGCGAGTACTGTAGTACTCCCAGTCTTCACGGAGCACAGGATGTGGTCTACTTCGCCTGGGTGGGAGTCGGAATAGAAGTGGAGCCAGCAGGAGGTGGAGGAGGCAGTAGTGAAAGCGCCTCCCCTTCACGTTTCTGATCACCGCTCCGGCGGCAGTAATTTAATTATGCCCTGCGGGGCTAGAGAGCAGACAGCTAGAGGCAGAAGGAGCGAGAGAGCAGTGAGGGAGCTGCATTAAGAAAGGCCACTCCGCAGCATTAGTGAGAGCTGGGGGTTCCTGAAGTGTGTGGCCCGGCTGGGCTGCCTAAGAAATAACGCCACAGTGGTAGCAAGGATGGAAATGCCTGGGGGGTGTACAGAGTGAGAGAATGGCGGGGTCCGCCTACAGAAAGCTGCACCGTGGCTGGATGAATGGCCAGGAGGCCACTGTTTTAAAGAATTATTTAGGCACCTGCAGGGCGCAGGCAAGGAAGGCAAACTGCTCTCTGAGAGGAGTAAAGAAATTAAAGAGCAGCACGGTGGCTGTGTGGGAACTCCAAGGGGCTGAATTGTAAACTTGGGGGGGAGAACAAACAGAGAGAGAACAGAAAGAGAGCAGAGAGAAAGAGAGAAATCAGGCTAAGAGACCCACTCAATATCAGTGCAGCGGCCAGCAGAAGCCCAGAGGGACTAGATAAACAAATAAATAAATAAATATACAAAAATAAAGTGGCTACCTGGGGTAATACAGGGGAACTCCAGGGAGGCTATGATGTTGTTGCTAAGCATGCTGGCTGATTTAGACGTCACTAGGACATTCTGACATCAGCATGGAGGCGGGATCAGCCAGTTTGATGAACAGAGAGCAGGAGGGACTGCATTTCGGTGGCTTCCGATGGGAAAACCACAATTCTGTTTAAAAAAGTGTGAAGTAGGGTAGCTGGGGAATTGTCAGCCCTATCTACCCACCCACATCATATTTGTACAGTGCCATGTCAAAAAGGGGGTAATAAAGGGTGTCAAAGTTGGGCAAAGACAGCAGTCGGGAGGAGCAACTCAAGACACTTTTGCCTCTAGGGGAGCTCGAACTCTCTCCTGATTGGCTGCTAAAAGCACCAGTCATGTGCCGAATAGGGTGGGCTAAAAGGCTGAGGAGGAGTTTGAGAGGGCTTTCTCTCCTCCTCCTCCTCCTAAAGAAGCTGACAGGAGTGCTATGGGAGGGCTTGGCCACAGGCAACTGCTCTGAAGAGAAAAAAAAAGAAAACACAGGAAAAGTTTAAAGTGGCAGGGTAGACAGGAGGCAACCATTGCCTAGTTAGAAACAAGTTTTTTAGCCAGGAAAAGTAAGTTAAAGTATTGTCAGAGTGTTGGACCTTGCCAAATAAAGCAAAGGAGGAGTGAGAGGAAGTTCCAGTAATTTTTTTTCAGTTAAACCCAGGCACCTGCAGAGAGTTTATTATTTTACAGTTTAAAGCATAGGGAGGTCTCACCTTTCGACCAGGACCGAAGAGGATCAAGAAAGCAGCAGAACTTCAGGAAGGCGACGTCTCATCCAGCCCTGACCAGGGCAGCATCACAGCAAGGAACTACAACATCCTCAGCAATTTCTTCTTTTGGGGTTGAGGTGCACGAACTGTGGCAAAAAATAGACTGAAATGTGCCCAGGACATTTACAGTTCATCTCGGGGTGGGGAGTGGGGGGATGTGTACAAAAAGTTCTAGATGATTTGTCAGGGAAAGAAATTAATATTCATTTTGCAAATGTATTTCACTGTTTAGGCTGCACAGCCACGTTCATAGCCATTTACCTTGTCGTTGAGAGAGCCATTAATGAATTAAGAAAAAAACAGTTTATTTATAGTCTGCTAAATAAACTGGCTCTAATTTTGAAAAATAATTCTGCCTCATGGTATTTCCTACAGCACGGTTATTATTGTTACAGATTTTTTTATAGCCCCAACTAATATCTGCCAGCCTTGTAACTAATCTTCCTTGCAGCTAGCCGGACTCCATCACCCAGGTAGGTGAAAGCAGGGTACAGGCAGGTGTTATAACACCAGCGAAGAAACACATCTTGTAAGACAGCATATCCAATGGTACCTATGAAAGCAGTTTGAAAGGTTCTTTACAAAAGCATTCAAAAACAGACTCAGGTCCCATGGGGAACCAGGGACCGTAACATAGTTCAATTCTTGCTGACAACTCACAGAAAATGAAAAACCTCTCGGTTAGACCCTAGAGAGAGAGAGAGAGAGAGAGAGAGAGAGAGAGAGCCAGGGAGGCTCCATGGGTTGACACCTTGACCTCTCGGGGTGCTCAAGGCCTAAGCTTTTTTTTTTCTTCCTTCCTGCACGAAAACAAAGTCTGTAGGACCACTGCTTTGAAAGGTCGGATATTTTTATCCCTGGCCAGGTCGAAAAGGTGGTCCTTATGTGAGCATAAGCTGCCAGTGTGGAATTCTACCTGGCAGCCATCAGGGATTCCACTATTTTCTTGGAGAAATCGAGTTTAGGAGACTCCTCCTTTCAGGAGCCAGGCCTCAAGCTGCAGAAGCTCCACTCCTGTGACAGGGTATCCACTGCTTCCGCCTGTGGACACCGGTAGTGGCTGAAGAACCGCTGAACTTGAGCATTGTGGCTGGAGGTGAACAGATGGATCTGAAGTTGACTGAACCTTTGACACAGAAGGTCGAACACCTCTGGGTTCAGCATCCGCTCCCCTGGATGAACATTTTTGTGGCTTCTGATTGCAGCAGCCTTTGAAATAGACAGAGAGCGAGGTGGATCGCCCTCATCTCCAGAACGTTTATGAGTAGATGCTGCTCCTGCACTCACCAAGTCCCTTGAATGGAAAAGTGGTTCAGGAGTGTCCCCCCAACCCAACAGGCAGGCATAGGATGGCAGAATCCACTGTGGGGGGACTACCAAGGTGGACCCCTTGCTCAGATTTTCCAAACTCACCCACCAATGCAGACTGCTTCAGGTGTGGTGAAAGTTTGATCCTTGTGTGAGAAACATCCAAGGTTGGAGCCCAGGCTGAAAGTAACTCTGTGTGCAGGGGCCACATAAAAAGGTGAGCCCATGGACTAGTTCAATGGCCGTTGACCTGAGGCCCAGAATCCGTAGCAGGCATTGATAGGAAGCTAATGACTGGCTGCTCAGCTATTGGACCTCTCTCAGTAATGTCTCCTTTCTAGCTCATGAGAGGAAAGACCTTTTTCCTGGTCCATCTGAACACCACACCCAGGTGTTCCAGTGTCTGTGATGGCGAGAGAGAGAGAGTGAGAGGGGGAGAGAGAGAGAGAGAGAGAGAGCTTTTATTCTCGAATCACCACCCAGTCATAAGACTCCAACACCTCCAAAGTCTTGCTCATTGACTTCCTAGCAATGGCTCAGATGGTGCTCGAATGAGCAAATTGTCCCTCCTGATGGAGCTGATTTAGCAGGGCTATGAGCACCTTTAAGAAGATCCTGTGGGCCGTTGGCTCTGTACTGGAAAGTTGTCCCAAGACTGAGAACCTGAGGACCTTTTGATAAGACTGCTGGATGGGGATGTGGATATACACATCTTTCAGATCTGTGGAAGCCAGGAATTCCCTGGTTGGATAGCTTGGAAGATTGAATGCAGGGGTTCTATCTCGAAGGAGGTGATACACAAACTTGTTTAGATGTATTAGATCCAGAAAGGGACGAAGACCCCCCATCAGCTTCTTGGGGTCTATGAAATAGACTTGAGTAGAAGCCCTGGTCTTGATCGCCAAGAGACTCCTGTAAAATCACCCCGCTTCAGTGAGGTGGACCCAAGTCTCTGACATGCTTGCCTCTTCATGGGTTCCTTCAGAACCAGGGGTGTTAGAAAATGCCCCTTTGAGGGGATTATTTTTCCTCCGAAAATTCTATTGCATAACCTAAGCCCAGAATTTCCAAAACCCAAGTAACTGAGATTATATGGGCCTATCTTCAGTAAAAAACTGCGCAGTCTTCCACCAAAGGAGGGAGAGCAGAGATGGGCTGGAGTACCTTCAGTGTGAGGTGCTTGCTTTTTCATCCAGGGCCTGTGCTGTATATTCAGGCAAGGGTGCCTCTGTTACTGTTGGTCTAATAACCTGAATAGGATCCATGTTCTCCTGTATATCCTTCAAAATATAATCCAGGTCAGAGCCAAATAACAAACCTCCCTCAAGGGTAAAATGAACAGCTTGGACTTCGAAGACTGCTGAGCCATTCTCCGGCTGAGCCAAACAGCTCACATAACCTACACTTGTATTGAAGTGAGCGGTGCAGTGCCACATTTTCACCTGAAATGGAACCGTGCAGCGTCTGCCATATGGCAGAATCCCAGATTTTTCAGCAATAAATTAAAGTAAGTTAAACTATGGGATACAGTATTTTTCATTGCGAAAAGCCTAATTGGGGGATGGGGTGGGAGTTAAGGCTTTGGGGGGTGGGGATGTTCTGTTAATGACCGCTTTCCTTTAAAGGAGAACTGCCTTGAATCTATAAGTCTGTATGTTTTTTTTTTTTTTAACACTCTGTGTTTATCCTCCTACAGCCCCCAGACCCTCTCCTATCTCTCAGATCCCCAGACATCCACTTTCCAATCCACTGAGGAGTCTGCCCCTAGAGTGCACGCTGCTTCAATTCTACTTTCAAGCTCCCGGTTAACCCCCCCCCCGGGCGGGGCAAGGAAGGCCCCTTATCTTCCTCTGACATCAGGGAAGCGTGCGAACACAGTGGAGTCTGCCCCTCTTACATAGTGGGAGCGGAGTGGAGGATCGTCGCCAGGACCGTCTGGGGGATTTTTACTCTTTCTGGTTCCCTTGACACCAGCGTGCAATGATAACCAATGAGCTGACGCATGCTGAGATGTGCGTCTGTTCCTGTCCTCTGCCAGCGTCAACCCCTTGGTTGTCCTCGACCACGCCAGCACCCCCTGAGATCCCCAGGTGGTGTCGGTAGAGCGGCGAGGCTAACTCCCCATCCCTCCCCAGAGAAGGAGAACAGGCCAGTGGGTGCTCGATCCTTCTCCCCCGGCCCCCAGCGGCCCGAGTCCGTTCCCAAACCCAGGTTGCCAGCGTGGAGCAAGGTGTGGCGTTCAGCACCTCAGCCCTCAGTGCCACCGGGCCAGCTAAGCCTGTGTGTTCTGTAGAAGCTGTGTTTTTAATACTGGTTCACATTCTATTATTGTTCCAGCTTTACTGTCCTTTTGGTAAATTTACTAGGTGTTAGTGCTTTACGCTGTGGTGGGCAGTACCATTTCAGAACTGTGCGATGTGCTAATGTCCTCGTTCAAGAACTTACATTGTTTTCACAATACATTCATGCTCTGCTCTAGCACTCTGTGGTCCAAGGGGGACATAGAATACACCATACAGTCCTAAAATAGCTCTTACCACCAGTATGTAAATCAGAAACACCCACTGAGCTTACTAAAAGGTCAGTAAAGACTGAAAAACAACAGAATGGGAACAAATGTATGAAAACCGCTTCTTCTGGGAAAACAAATGAGCTACAGGTTTAGCGCAGTTCTCCTTTAAGGGTTAATTAAAATATGTATATATTCTGCTGTGCATAACTGAGATGGTATTCCAATGTTGGGATGTGCTGGGACTGTACTGCTGGGATGGATGAATGTTTAAAAAAAATAAATCATTAAAATGTTTAACATTGTTTTATTTTGATGCATTTTTTTACTCCCTCCAAATCTTGGACCCATACTATAATCACAGTAAGAGACTCCAGGGTGTGCTATGAGGTGGGATGATGGCACTTCTCTGGTGGTTGAAGGCACTTGGCAGTACCTTGTGCCTAACAACACACCCATGGTGTGCCATCATCCCACCACAACACACACCCTGTCATGTCTCATTGTTTAAATGGCATCCATTTACAAATTGAAAAAGTCCATGATTGGCATCGTGATCCCTGTGGGTACTGGGGCAGGATGACACCAGTACTTTTTTTAATCAGGCCTTAGACTAAGGTAGATGTAGGGGGGCCAGCATGCTCAACCAATCAGGAGCCATGATTTTCACCACTTATTTTATATTTAAGGAATGTGTGATATATTATGTGATATTGCCATGCCACGGGTGCGTTGTGAGTCACGAGGCCATAGGCCGAGTGATTCGTGCACCAGAGTAGTGGCAATATCCCGTGTTCTAAAAAGGGAAAGAGAAATAAAGCCACCTGATTGACTAACAGGCCCTTCAAGGTGTGCTGTTCTGACACCTTAATTCACACCTTAGCACTGAGACGTGTATGTATTAATGTATGTATACATTTATTTATGTATTTTGTGTGACTGACTGTGCCCACTGGAACAAAGTCTTATTGTCATAGGTGCCCTGATAGTCCCGGAGTTAATTATATAAAGGACCATAGACAGTGCAAAAGAGCAAGATGAAACTCAACAATACTAGCTAAACAGTTATTCACAGGCAGAACTGGAAAGTGAAAATGTACAATATTAATACAGCTTACATGGATACTGAAGTTAGTCACTAGGTACGCAACACATGGGGAGCAGTCCCAAGGCAGGATTTTAAGGGGTAAGAACAACTACATGCATACATTTTTTTCATTAAAATATAGCTAGTAGAAAACAGATGCAACAGTTTCATTCCACATCAACCTGTGGTCAGCATTTGCATCTAGCTGATTAAGGTGTTGCTCCTTGCGGGCAAGTTAGAAGCAGTGCGAGGCCTGGTAGGCTATGACAGGGGAGGGAAGCCAGTTCCACAGGGAAAGGGCTGAACAGGCACACGATCCCTGGCCTGTATTGGTTTTCATATGAGGAACTATTTGAGGATCACAAGACGTAGACCTCAGGCTTCGAGCAGATTTCTGCCTGATCAGTACTGTTGCCGGGCTGGGGGTGGAGTTTGGCTTAAAGTAGCCATATCACGCAATAAGCAGATCAGTCCCCCTACCCAGAACTATCCTGCCATCACAAACATCACTGCCACCTTCACTCACCAGAAACCTTCAGCTAGGCCCTGAAAATAAAGCCACCTTGAAGAACAGCTGATACAGTCTGCAGTCTTGGGAAGACAGCTCACACTAAGGAGCTGCTGCCCAAGGAACTAATGTAGCCCACAACAGAAGTTTTTTTTTTGTGCAGTAATAAAACAGCAAATTTACATTTGTATGTCTGGTTTGTAGCCTCCAAGCACAGGCCAGGCAGCACTGAGCGCTGCAACTTCACCCCTAAAAACAGAACTTTGATGATGTGAAGTAGGGGAAGGGGCTGCAGGTGTGCTATATATAGTGCAGTGAAATCGGGGAGGGGGGGCTCTCTAAACATGCATAGTTTCTTTGCTTCCAGTTATACGTGTATGGTACTGTAATATATATCATATATGAGCCCCATACATATACAATGAGGTTGTATGGCTGATAATGTATGAGAACGAATAGAACTAGTTACGTGTTAGCCTCCATGAAGGGCTCTGTTCCACACATACACAGTAGCTCTGTCCGTGAGTTTTTAAACATTGTGTATAAGAAATAACACTACTAAAACAGTATTCAGCTGTATCTTTCGTCCATAGGGAATGGTACATCCCACCATGAGGCTGCTGGAGTGCTAGTCTGTGGTTTATTGGTTAATTGGTTACCGAGCACCACACAGATCTCTTGAGCTGCCTTGTTTTGGTCTATATGTTCTTATTTTTATTCATTTTAATAAGACAGACATGCAGAAGTCTTCTTATAAGTGCAATAACAGATTCTAGGGTGTGCCATGATGGTGATATAATTGCACTTCTCAGGTGCAGTAATGGCACTTGGCTACACCTTGTGCCTAATGACATACGTGAGGCATATGATTATATCACCATAATGTATACTCTGTCATGTCTTATTCCTTACATATACCACACCCTGGATTACATTATTCCTATTATACAGTACAAACAATTGGTTTTTACATATTTTTTATAAAAGCGCGAAAAGCCGAAATTCTAGTCCCTGTGTCATGATTATTATTTCCTGAAAATTTCATGCTGTTTGGTTTTGTGGTTTTCTTTAAATCAGCATTTGTTAACTTGCTCTATAGTGGCTGAAAACAATGGAGTTATTTCTGTCCTCTCAGTCAAACTTAGAGTGCAATGACATCATTTTGGAGTAGCTTGCTGTTTCAGATCCTCAATCACAGCAGTAGTTTGCAGAGTTAGTGGTTTGCTGAGCTCTCCAAGTTTCTTACAAACCTAGTTTCTGGCTTATGTTTAGACAGATCTGCTTAAAATAGATCATTATCTTCTCATAAAAAGCTAATCATTTCAGTTTCAATTCTGAATTGAAGTAGTGGAAATCTTTCTGTGTGAGAAATCAGCTGGTCTGTATCACAGCTCTCAGTTCTTTCTAATCAAAACTCTGATTTTTTTTCTAACAATATGACACAGGGCTATTTAATGAATATAAAATAAATTTGAATTTAGTTCATTCACAGAAACAGTTTGTCTGTGATGTAGCCTTCATAAATACATTCATGTAAGACAATATTTTTTCATGTTAGATTGACAAACAGTACATGTGCCTGAAATACTGTACCAGAGTATGACAGGCACCTGTCAGAAGTCACAAATTTCAGTTCTTATGTGATTTCTGTGCGAAAATATATCATGTATGTATATAACTAGGAACAGTATGTGGCATCCCGATGCACTGTGTCTCTGCCCCACAGTTGAGGCAGCTGCAGTCCACTGCCATCTGTCCCCTGCCCGACAAGCCCCCTGCCTTCTGCTCCACATTTGAGGCTGCTGTATCCTTCTGCCCACTGTCTTCTCCCACACAGTCAGGAATTGTGCACCCTGCTGCCTCCATCTCCTGCCAAAAGAATAGGGGCTGCTGCACCCTGCCGCCTCCTGCCCAAACAGTTGGGGTTGCTGCACCCTGCTGCCCTCTCTCCCTCACCCTCACAGTTAGGGAAGCTGCACCTGTTGCCACCTGTTCCTGTCTCCACAGTCAGGGCTGCTCTGCTGTATTAAGCCCTAGAGCTCCAGGTTCCCTGCTGTGGCTGCTGTACCATGCTTGTGGCAAGTGGCAGCATGGTGCAGCAGCCCTAACTGCAGAGGCATGGGGCTCTAGGGTACAGCAGGCCACAGCAACCACAACTGTGTAGAAAGGAGCAGGGTGCAGCAGCCCTGTCTCTGGTGACAGGGGATAGAGGACAGCATGATGCAGAAACCTTGACTGTGGGGCAGGATACATGGGGCATCAAGGTACAGCAGCCCTAACTGTGAGGTGGGGTATATGTGGTGCAGAAGCCCTTACCATTTGGGGCAATGGAAGTGGGTAGCAGGGTGCAGCAAAAGCCCCACCTCTGGTGGCTAGGACAGCATGGTGCAGCAGCCACAGCTGTGGAGGCAGGGAACCTGGCACTCTAGGGCTTGGCACAGCACAGCAGCCCTGACTGTGGAGACAGGAACAGGGGGGCAACAGTTGCAGCATCCCTAACTGTGGGAGTGGGCAGAGAGGGTAGCAGAGTACAGCAACCCCAATTGTTTGGGTAGTGGGTGGCAGGGTGCAGTAGTTCTGAGTCTTTAGGCAGAGGATGGAGGCAGCAGGGTGCACAATCCCCGACTGTGTGGGAGAAGACAGTGGGCAGCAGAGTGTATCAGCCTCGAATGTGGCGCAGAAGGCAGGGGGCTTGTGGGACAGGGGACTGGTGGCAGTATACTGCAGCTGCCTCAATTGTGGGGCAGAGACACGGTTCATCAAGATGCCATATAGTGTTTCTGGTCATACACGTACATGATGTATTTTCACACAGAAGCCACCAAAGAACTGAAATGTGTAAGTTCTGACAGTATATGTGCTTGAAATACTGTAGCAGAACGTGATGGGCACCTGTTTGTCAATCTGACATGATGAAAAATGTTCTTACATGAATGTATTTATGAACGCTACATCAAAGACAAACTGTTTCTGTGAATGAACAAAATTTTGATTTATTTTCTATTCATTAAACAGCCCGGTGTTATATAGTTAGAAAAAAATACAATGAGGTTTGGTTAGAAAGAACAGAGCGGTGATACAGACAAGAAGATTTTGCAGAGAAAAAGATTTCCACTACTTTAGTTCAGCATTGAAACTGAAATGATCAGTTTTTAAAAGAAGAGAATGATATATTTTATGCTGATCTATCTAAACACAAACTAAAGACTGGGTTTGTAAGAAACCTGGAGAGCTCAGCAAACCATTAAACTCTACAGAGTGCTGCTCTGATTGGGAATCTGAAACAGCAAGCTACTCCAAAATGATGTCATCGCACTCTAAGCTTGACTGAGAGGACAGAAATAACTCCACTGTTTTCAGCCACTACAGAGCAAGTTAACAAATGCCGATTTAAAGAAAACCACAAACCCAAACAGTATGAAATTTTCAGGAAACACTACTCTTGACACAAGGACTTGAATTTAAACTTTTTAAGTTTTTATTAAAAATATGTAAAAACCGTTGCACATGATCTTTAAGGAGAAAGTTCCTTTTAAATAAGCTTGTTTATAGCCAGTAGGTGGCGCTGTGGAGAAGTGTGGATCTAAGGAGAGGCGCTGTCGAGGTGTGGGCTTGAGGAGAGACATCTGGCAGTGTGTGAGTCTGAGGTGAGATTAGTGAGGGAAAGTAACGTAGATCAAATAATGCTGTAAGGAGTGGTGTTAAGAAGTATGGGCCTGAGGAGAGCTGTCCAGAGGTGGTGTTTCTGGATTTTAAAGTCACAGTTGCAATCTGAGTGAGTAACAGTGCAGTGAGTGGCAGTAGTCAGGAAGGTTGCTGTATTGTAAGTTGTGCTGTGAGTGGGCAGGCAGGGTCATGTCACTGGAGTGGCTATTTGGATGATGTGTTGGTAAGAGCAGGTAGGGCAGGCTGTGTTGTATTCATGGAGGCTGAGATCGAGTGGGGGTTGTGAGTTTGTGAGTACGTGTGAATGAGGCAGTGACTCTGTGGCTGCTGGCAGTGCAGAGACCAACAAAGTGAGCGTATGGCAGCCACATCATCTGTGGGAAAAATATGGACGGATGGGTGAACTGATTTTATGTCTGTACAAAATCCTGTTGGCTGGGTGTCTTTTTCTCTGCGGGTATGTGCTGGGATACCTGCACAGCTCTCAGCCAATCAGGTTGCAGGATTTCTTTTACCTGTTGTGTAATGTACCTTAAATATGGCTCTTGGATTTAATTACCCTTTTTACATTCCTGCATGCCACAGGCAGTAATGTGGATTCTGGCTGTTAACTTTAACATAACCAATTAAAACATCAGCCAAACAATAAAACTAAATGAGGACCTATACAGTACATACATTTTATGGCTGGCTGTTGGGGATTACAGCCCACTCCTGCAGGCAGTTTAATTGCCCCATGTGCTGCAGATTAATCTTCCCTTTCAGTTTCCCTTCCCGAGGATGTTGCAGCCCAGCCCCCTGGACTTAACATACTAACATACTATGAAGCCAGCAGAATAGGCCCTATGGGATATCTAGTCTGCTCAATGGCCAGTGCCTATGCTGGGCACCGATTTTTAGCCCTCCCTCCCACCTACACAAGGACCCCTATTTCCCAGTGGGGCTCCTGGAAGTACCCTCCCCCTGCACCTATCCCAGCCCTTCTTGAACTACTCCACCATAGCAGCAGCCACCAGCTCTCTGGGCAACACATTCCAGGGCTCCATCACTCTCTCAGTGAAGTAGCACCTCCTTGTTTCCCCCTCAGCCTCACCCCATCCAGCTTCATGGGGTGTCCCCTGGTGGCCCCCGGTTCCTTTAACTGTAGGACCCCCTCAAGGCTTACCCTATTGACCCCCTTGAGATACTTGAAAACCTCAATCATATCCCCCCCCCCCCGTCTCTTCTCTCCTCCAATGAGTATAGGTTGAGCTCCCCAGTCACTCCTCTTAGGGCATTTCCCCTAGCCCCAGTACCATCCTAGTCACTCTCCTCTGTACCCTCTCCAGTAATGCAGTGTCCTTCTTTAAGTAGGGATGCCAAACCTGCACGCAGTATTCAAGGTGTGGTCTAACCAGACTGTTGTACAGTGGAAGGAGTACCTCACTGCTCCTTGACTTCAGTCTAGGTCTTAGAGCAGCCATGGTTTAATTGAGGTTCTTGTACTTGTTTCTGGGGGGGGGGGTAGGTTTGTTAGGGCCAGTGAAACTTTAGCGCCATACCAATGGAGAGTGGGCAGCGGCTGCCAGGTCTGTCACCCCAGGAGTCACCATCTGCTGTGCTGCCAGCCTTGCCAGGACTACCACATGCATCTCTACTGCCCCACATTGAGGGCACATATCTCACATACCCCTTAATTACCCTATATTAGGGGGATGTCACTCACATATCTGTCGACTGTGCCATATTAGGGGGGACATCCCTCACATATCTCTCAACAGTCTCAATTAGGGGGACACCACTTACATGCCTCTCAGCTGTCCAGCATCGGGGGGGGTCTTCACATACCTCTCAACTGTCCCACTTTAGGGGGATATCCCTCACATACCTCTCAACTGTCCCATGTTAGGGAGATGACCCTCACATAACTGTCAACTATCCCACATTGGGGGATGTTCCTCACATACTTCTCAACTGTCCCACACTGGGGTGACATCCCTATCTGTCACATACCTCTCAACTGCCACACATGGGGGACGTCCCTCACATATCTTTCAACTGCCCCTTATCAGGTGGCTGTCCCTCTCATACCTGCTAGCTATCCAATACTATGGGTGCACCACACCGAAGGAAGAAAATGGAGGAAAATGATAAAAGAGAACCAAGCAGAATTCCTCTCAGCCTGCAGCCCCGAGGTATATCCCTACATTATGATAAAGAAGCCAGGTGTTAAGAGTTTCTCTGAAGCTGAGAAGGACTTCATCTCCATTAAACAGAATGGCTTTCTTACTCTTCTGCTGAACAGAGTTGGAGTTCTCTTTGCAGTCAAGCTGGGATCACTCACATTAATGTGGCAGTGTGGCCCAGTAAGCAGTACTCTTGTTCTTGGTCCAGGAGGTTGTAGGCTTAAGTCCCATATCAGGTACTTGGGCTCAACCCCAACACTAAGAGAGTTGCATATTATTATGCTGTACTGATTTTTAATATTCCCATACTTTGTTGTAATATTGTTTGCATTTGCAATTGTTGTATTAATATGTTGTGTTTCGTATTGTTTTTGTGCTTCTGTGAAACCCAGGTTGTCGCTGAAAGTGGGATCATGTATACCAGTGGACCTGCCTGGTAAACAATACTAAAACTGATGCTGCAGTACTACGGGGTGCTGCACTGTTGCTGGGGCCGTCCATTGTATTAGATGTTAATCGGAGAGTCAGGAGCCGTCCGACTGAGGCAGAGTGGGTGTCCACCTTGGATGCGTCCTGCTTCAGGGAGGTTGGCTGGCTCTTTCTTTTGCATCTCCTCTGCCCTCTGATGGCCCAAGGGGGTGGGGAACTGTAGAAGGAACCAGGTGGTCGGACGTGCACCAATTATTATAGTGTATGACACATGCACGAGGCAGCGACATGCAAGAAACTTTGTAGAGTCCTACCCCCGCAGTGGCAGCTGCATACAAACTGCATGACTAGGTTGCTTCACAGGACTATGCCTAGGAGTGATAATAGGCATGGGTTTGTGGGACAGATTACCCCAGCGACTTTAGACAAATGAAGCTGTCCATCTACCCACCACTTCAAAAAAGGGCACTGCCAAATACTTCCTAGCTCCTCCTTCTGGATTATGGCTCCTGAATCAATGCTTGTTCCCTGCCAGTGGAACCAGGAAATCCCAGCCACATGAGAGAAGTCATGGTTTGCAACTGCAGGCACCAGAGTAGGTAACTGAAGAGATTGGCAGTGGCATGGATCTCGAAGGACTGCTCTGACAGGCATCGGGGCTTGGGCAGGGGGAAGGAGCATCCAGTAGGAAGCAGGAGAAAAAGGGCAAGAATGGAAAGCACAAAAAGGATAATGATAGGCCATTTACTTATCTCTGGGACTTGTCCTGGTGGTAGTTAAATGTTCCACAGCATTTTGAGATGAGAGTAGGGTATCCCTGGTGTTTTGGCCAACATTCCCTCTCAGTAAAACAGTGCATCTTTAGACATCCATCAACTTAAAAGAAGCTGCCAACAGATTAAAGGGGGCTCTGTGAATTGTACAAGGCGCCCCCCCAGAGCAGGATACATGTTGGGAATAGGCAGTACCCAAGAGGCAGTCACAGCTGCTATTCAATGTCCATGGTCTGTCGAGCCAGGGAATGGAATTTTGCAGGTGAGACTTGTGCTCTAGCCCACAGCCCTGTAACTCTGCTCCACCCGAGTGCTTTTCCAGATATCCCACAACTCACCAGTGCTGCCAATTATGTAAGAGGGGTCCTTAAACAGTCCAACATCCCTCATGTCAGGACCCGCCTGGTACCACACGATTCCCGTGGAGCAGCCGGAGCTGACTTTCAACTTCCCTGGCCAATTGGGCCAGGGAAGAAACTCTTGAAGACAGGGCTTCCGCTCAGGCTACATAGCCCTGTAGTTCTGCTCCTCCTGGTTGCCTTTCCACACATTCCTCAGCTCACCAGCATGGCCGCTGCCCCAACAACTTACAAGGAAGGTCTCTGAGCTGTCTGCCACTCCTCCCATACCAGGAGCCTGGGACCATGTGGTCCCCTCGAGGCTATTGGAATTAACAAGAACAGACAGCACAGCACACCCACTCTGATGCTGGAGCCTAATAAAAGTAGGCACATATTACTGTAGTTCAAAAAAGCATATTTTAAGCATACCCTTATGGGGTACAACCACGTTGCATGGGAGAAAAAGAATGAGCTTGAGCTCACCTGGCTGTTCACCGTACCCAAAAGGAACCGCGCGGCCATCTCACTCAAATCGCAATGGATGTGTTGAGATGGCAGCCGCAGTTTTTTCCAAAGAGTGCAGCGAACAGCAAAAACTCATAGAGGAGCATGAAAATAAGAAAACACTCCAAACGCAGTTTATTGCATGTCTATTAGTGGGTTAGATTGTCTGCGAGTGGAACTATTTCTCATTTTCAGTTACGTCACAGTAAACTAAGACAAAAAGAAATATATTCACTTGTGGCGTGCTTTATTTTACTTAAAACCTTTACCAGTTGTTGCTCTATGTACTATAAAAAATACTGGTTGGGCAAAACCATGCGCAACCAGCCAGTGCTGCCACCGCGAGGTTCAGATTCCTGTTGACCTCTTAAGCTTCACTCTCGAGGTCAGTTGGAATGTGAACCTCGAGATGGTAGCACAGGCTGGTTGTGCATAGTTGCCCAGCCAGTATTCTCTACATTTTGAATATGTGAAGCTGAATAAAAACATAACAAATGTTTAGCAGTCCAGTGCTGTGCAATTGACAAAATGGTTAGCATTATCCTTTGATATGTCAAGCATTTTGCTCTGCTATACCAGCAATTTGATATTCTCGAACCAGAATGCTCTAACAAGTTTGAAACAATTTTTTTGGGGGGGGGGCTTGCATACCTTTCGAATATCTTAAATAAAAAATGTCACTTCCCAAATGACGATTGGTTTCCATATCTGCAGGTTCATCACCATCTGATCCTGGGAAATAATATAGGGCCAGGATCTCTAAGGATGTGACCAAATGAGAAGACCTCTTCTGTTGGGTGATAGACCTTCAGACTTTGTGTAGGTGCATCTCTATGGTGTATAAATTGTTACGAGATGCTGGGGGACATTCATTGGAGTGGGTCAGGATGAAATGGGAGGCCGGGTCAGGAACAGAAAGCCAGGACAGGAATGGAAGAGAATCTTTGAGAAAGGGTGGAAAGTCACTGTGTCCATCTCTTGGAGCGTATACCGCTGGAAGGTACCGGTAAAGATTTTTCACGTAATATAAAGGGTTTAGCAAGCTCAACCCTGGCTAATACACAAAGATGTAATCATATCTCTTGTACATTTTTCTTAAATTTTGCCGGGGTGCTCCTGGTGTGTGGCCAAAATCAGAATCAAATAGTTATAGTATCAGTGCTCCCTCCAAAGCTGCTTGAAAGCCTGCAATTCATTTAAGAAAGTTTAGTTTTCTTACTTTCTGTCCTCATTCCATCATTTTAACATTGTGATGAGGTTCTTGCTCTCATCATTCAATCAAGTCGTGATTAGCCTGATCACCAACGACAGAGACTTCCTCATTGGTCAAGTACCTACTTTACATTTTTAACATGCCACCATGAACTAAGGTCCCACCATTTTCTCTCTTTCTTGTGTGGGAACTACTCTCTGGCTTCATCTTTAATATAGTGTGTTCTGGCCCACAAGAGGCTCACAGGTGACTGACTGGTGGAGAGCTCACTAATTAGAAGAAGGCAACGTCTCTGGTTCTAAATTGAGTGTAAAGGTCTTAGCAAGCTCAACCTTGGCTAATACGTAAAGCTTTAATCATACTTCCTATGCATTTTTCTTGTATTTTGTAGGTGTGCTCCTGGTGTGTGGCCAAAAATCAGAATTAAACAGCTATAGTACCAGTGCTCCTCCCCCAAAGTGTTTTTATCGTACCTTGACAGTTATGGTTCACTTTGGGGAGGGAGGCTGGATAAATCTTGGCACGGATGTGACCCCCAGGGAGATCATTTTCATATTTCTTGGAAATGTCCATGTATATAGGTTTACTGGCACCACATCCATACAGAGCTGAGTAATCTGTCCTTAGTCCGTCTCTTTCGAGTTTAAAAACTCATTATTGGGATTTCGCGTATAGGGTATCCAGACATTTGGGCAAAAGGACCAATTCCGTATTATGCATGTAACAGCAGTAAAAGTAAAATGCATCATGACACACTGGCTGTGAGCAATGGCTGCACTGCTGAAGAAGTGGAGGGACCACCTGAATATGGTTTGTTAAATGAAAAGAATAACTGCAAACCTCCACCTCCCCCAAGAGAGACAATTGGAAACATAGAGGGGGTGACGAGAAAGAACATCTTCATTTAGGCAGAAAGTGGGAGATGAGGAGCAGGGTGGTTAAGTATTGATGGGGGAGATGAGGGTTGCGGCCTTGAAGGGTGAAGATAAGATGGGTGATAGGGCAGGTTGGTGACTGGATCAGACTGATGTGGGTTGCCCAGGTTGCAGGAGGAAAAACAAAGAACAGAAGCATGACTAAAGAAAGGACATAGGGGAAATGTGTGCACCTCATCCTCTGTCGACTGCCCCCATGTCCTTAACTGCACTACGCTCAGTGCACTGCTCCCCCGCATAATGGAGCATCAGTGTTAGCAGCATGGTGAGCATGGCTTAACCAGGTGGGTGTTTCAGGGGGCGGGGGAGGTGTAAGGGGTTGCCTTGGAGCATCACTGATGATATGATTTTAGGTGGGACTGGTGTGAGGGTCTTCAACTGTAAAGGAGGTTAAAGAGAGCACGTACAGTTGGGCCCACCAGGCTGCAATGCAGAATCCTGCAGAGCTGCAGCTTCAGTGGCAGTTAATGCCTTTTGTCATGCAGTAATCTGTGACAGTGCATTGCATCCTGTCAGGTGCCACTGCACTTGTGAAACCTGACCGCTGCAGTTCAGAAGGGGTTCTGATTGTTGCTGTTTTGTGAACACTGGAATCCCCAGCAAAGCTTTATAAGGTGGCAAGGGGCTTTTCTTTTTAGAGTTGAAATTGTATATTAGACTCCATTTCTGAATAGGGCCGTATAGGTTCCGCAACTGTAAGTCCAGTGCTGATCTCCACAGACTGGTCCCCTGGAAGCATCCCTGCAAATACTAACGGTTTATTGGCCTGTTTATTTGCAGCATTACCTTGATCGGTTCCCCATCCCCCACTCCCAACACGTGTGGGTTCACATTACGGCGTATATTTATACAGGAGCAAAATCCTGACTGATTAAGGTCACACCTGGGGAGGTTGGGGAAGCTGAGAACGTCAAAGGGCTGCATTGAGTGAGAGAGCCCAGTCTGGCTGTAATACAGTGAGGGCTTCAGTCAAATGTGTCTGTGTTCAAGTTGCTTTATCTTGAGTTTCCAACAATACTGTCCTATCTGGGTTTTGCTGCAGTCGGGTGCCTGTTGTTCCACTTCCTGCCAATGACCAGCTGATCAGTCCATTTGATTTCAAGATGCTACACAGAGGTATAAAATTTGTATACCAGAACAGCTTTTTGTGTCCCCCCCCCCCAGTTGTATACTCAACACGGTTTGCTACCCTCTACCCTTGTATAAATACCCCATTTTGTACTTGAGGAAGTGCATAGGAAGAATGCAACACTCACAGCACTAATAGGTGTAGGCACTTAGCATTACGTTTAGATCAGACGGAGCACGGCAGAATTACTTATCTGTAGTTGTGAGGAGCAGCAGTGGGAGCACAGAAAATTGACAGCCAGGATCGCACCCCCTCAAAAAAGCGACTTGTAAAGCATGACAGATGCATTTCTGCACCCATGCTGATACGTGCTGAGGTTCTTAAACTCTTACATAACAATCTCTTTCCTTTTTTTTTTTTCCAAAGTGGCACAGTTGTAAAGCCTTCTGGGAAGAGGTTGCTTGGAGACGTTAGACACGGCTGCAGGCACAAAAGGGTGCATTCACTTTACAGGAGGCTGTTCTGGTGCTCAGTTCCAGACCTCATGTTGCTGACCCATTTTCTTCTGCCAGTTGCACAGAATAAAGGCTTTTGAGGAGCAGATTGTAAACAGCTTAACTGTGTCTGCTGTGGCAAGCTCTGCTCTGCCTGTCTGGGGTCCAGTGCCCCTTTTCAAGATGGCTTTGTTAACTTACAGAGTTCTGTAGGGACAGGGCTTTGGCTACCATAAGGATCTCTTGGCATTTTGTGCCCCTGGTCACCTCCCACTCCACTGAGGAGAATCTGTTGGCTGTCCCGAGATCTCAGGAGAGTTTTCTGTATGGCAACCCCCATTATCTGAAACTCCCTAATGTACCATCTTAGTTTACCCTTGGTGGAGGCATTTAAACAGGAACTGAAGTCCTTTCTCTGTACACAAGCATTTGGTGCCAACTGAAACCATAAAGCTTGATAAATGAGAACATAGTTGTTTTTTTTTTTGTGTACTCTTTTTACCTCCCTTTACACTCAGGCGTCCGCCTCTCCTTCGGACTACCTAATGGAGCTCCTCCCATACACACATCACAGCCGACCCCCGATTTGTCCCCGGTGTATCCCATTGCTGGGCGGGTCCCCCTCCTCCGAGGGGAAGGCACTGGGTGGTAGGGGACGCCGACACTCTATTTTTCCACGGTCCGGGGGCGCTGCTGTGGTGAAGGATGCTCCTGGAGGTTCCAGGGAACATGGAGCATGGAGGCCGTCATCCGGTGGCGCCGAAGCTGTTTTTCTGGCTTTCCGGTTGTCCCTCCTGCGCGCGGCATGTAGTACCCTGGTCTCCACGGGGGCTGCTACTAGAGCAGACTTCCACCCACCCTCCTCCCCAGGAGAGGGAGAGCAGTCCTTCGGACGCTCAATCCTCTCCTTCCCCAGCCAGCACCCGATGACCTGAGTCCGTTCCCGAACCCGGGTTGCCGGCGTGGTTCGAGGTGTGGCATCCAGCGCCTCAACCCTCTGCGCCACCAGGCCAGTGGGAACATAGTTTTAATGGGCCTTTAATATTTATTTTTTTTGGTTTATTGGTAGATTATTATCATTAGTTTATTTCTTTGTCATAGCTATTTGATTATTTTCTTTTGATGTAATGTGTATGTTAATACTGTCATGGAGACCACTCTTAAGATTGTCGGAGTGGTCTCACACACATTCTTAGGGAATGAGTTCTGCAAATCAAAGTTTTGCAGATCAAACGTTTGAACTGAAGGTGCTTAGAGCCCTTGGGATAGGGTGCTGTATACTGTAAATAAAATTGTCTTGCCTTTGTGTTAGGGATCTGGCTGTGGGAAGCTGTACCTTGACTGTCTAGGTTCTTGGACTTTCGTATGTTGGGGATCAGGATGTGTGGTGCTTTTCCCTGGCTGTCTGGGGTCCAGGGACCTTGTGTGTTGGGGATCAGACTGTGGGGTGCTGCACCCCTGGCTGTCTGGGGTCCATGACCCTCATGTGTTTGGAATTAGACTCTGGGGACCTGCATCCTGACTCTCTGGTGTCCAGTACCCGTAGGGGGTTGCACCCTTACTGTTTGGGGTCCAGGACCCTTGTGTGTTGGGGATCAGACTGTGGGGGGGCACTGCACCCTGGTTGTCTAGGTTTCAGGTCCCCTCTTTCCGATTGTTGGCAGACAGGCTGTGGGGAGCTGTACTCTGGTAGTCTGGGGTCCAGAACCCTTGTGTATTGGGGATCAGGTTGTGTGGAACAACATCCTGACTGTCTGGTGTCCAGAACCCTCATGTGTTGGTGCTCAGGCTGCAACATGCTGCACCCTGACTGTCTGGATCCCACAGCACTCAAATGTTGGGGAGCAGCACCCTAGCTGTCTGGGGTTCAGGGTCCTCCATATGTTGAGGATCAGGCTTTGAGGTGCCTGTGCTCCAAATGACTTGGTTTTAGGGCCCCCATGTGATGGGACTTAGGCTTTGATGAGCTCTTCCCTCACCATCTGGGTCAAGGACCCCATGTTTTGGGGTCAGGCTGTTGGGTGTTGCACCCTGACTTTCTGGGGTCCAGGGCCCCCATATGTTGGGGATCAAGCTGTAGGGTGCTTGGCCCTGACTATCTGAGGTCTGGGGCTTCATGTGTTGTGGATCAAGTTGTGGGAGCTGTATCATGGCTGTATGGAGCCCATGCCCCCCCGGGTTGGGGATCAGGCTGTGGAGACCTGTTTCCTTTCTGTTTGGGATCCAGGATCCTTGAGTGCTGGGGATAAAGCTGTGCCTTGGCATCTGGGGTCCAGGCCCCTCTCCCTACATGTGTTGGGGATTAGGCTATGGGAACTGTATACTGGCTGTCTGGGGTGGGGTTCAGGGCCCTCTTCCTTCAGTGTTGAGGAGCGGGCTGTGTTGACCTCTGCAATGATTATCTAGGGTCCAGCTTCCTGGGTGTTGGGAATCAGGCTGTGGGGTGCTGCGCCCTGACTATCTGAGGTCCAGGGACTCATGTGTTCGGCATGAGGCAGTGGGGAGCTCTGCCCTGACATTGTGGATCCAAGGCCCCCAGGTATTGGGGATCAGACTTTCGGAGCTGTATCCTGGCTGTCTGGGACCCCCAGAGTATTGAGAATCATGCTTTGGGGAAATTCTTCCTTCCTACCTGCTGCCCAGGGCTCCTGTGTGTTGGTGATGAGACCGTGGTAGCTGCAGCCTTGCTGCCTTGGGCCCAGGGTCCCCCGACTGTTGGGGATCAGCCTGTGGGGAGCTGCTTCATTGCTGTCTGGGCTTCAGGGTCCCTGAGTGTTCGAGATTAGGCTGTGGGAGCTACACCTTGGTTGTCTGGGGGGCCCATGGCCCCTGTGTATTGGGAATCAGGCTTGTGTAAGTTGTGTCATGGCTGTCTCGGGTTGGGGCCCCCATGAGTTGGAGATCAGGCTGTGGGGTGCTGCACCCTGGGTATCTGGAATGTAGAGCCCCCAAATGTTAGGGAACTACACCTTGGCTCTCTGGGGTTCAGTGCCCAAGTGTGTTTGGGATTGGGTGGTTGGGACCCCCACGGGCAACGGTCATGATCCAGCCATAGCACCTCTATGGTGCAAGAAGGCTGATCCACCCACCCCCCAAAGAGATAGATAAGGTGCCACTTTCCCCACGGGCAGCAGTCACGATCCAACCATAGCACCTCCATGGTGCAAGAAGCCTGATCCACCCACCCCCAAAGAGATAGATATGGTGCCACTTGCTCCCACGGGCAGCGGTCATGATTCAGCCATAGCACCTCTACAGTGCAAGGAGCCTGATCCACCCACCCCCCAAAGAGATAGATAAGGTACGACGCTTGAAAAATTGCTACGATTTCTCTGGGCTGTGTGAACGCTGAACCGGATCATCACTTGCAATTTGCTGTTTTCAATTTCGGTGCCTTCTCAGGGTAGTGCTATTGTCTCCACGCCTGTGTAGAGCTCCTTGATGTGCTGGTCTTACTCACCTGAGACAGGAGCACCCGAGACATGTGGCTTAATGTAAGCCTGCATCCCTGTACTCGGCTCCTAATTTATATATTTTAATTTAGCCTGTTCTGCTCGGCCTGTGTAAAGTAACTTACCATCCCCCCGCCTTCGCTGCAGTTTCTCTCCAACTTTATGTGCACTGATTCAGTGCTAGCTCTGTAAACGTCCCCTTGATTTTTCCACAATTAAGCTTTCACTCTGTCAACTGCCTTGAACTGAGTTTGTAAAAAAGTTTTACTGGCTTTGTTAATATATTTTTTTGAATCCTGTTTAAGACTGTACTGGGTTTACATGCTTACTGCTATGGACTTAGTTAGAAAATTCAGTGAATTGTAAAATCTGTGTAGCCTCTGTCTTGAGCCTAAGGCTCCTGCCTTTGGCTTTCATTCTTAATCATCTTCCTTTGTCCCCCATCCTCCTCCTCTGTCTTTTTTCTGTCCCTCCTGATCTCCCCATCAGTCTGTTCTTTTGTGCTTGTTTTAGATTCTCGAGTTAGCCAGCACCTTGCCTCTGTCTGAGACTGCCCCCTGACTTTTGTCTTTCAAGTTGGTGCTCAGCTCTCTTTGTGTGTCTCTGTTTAGACACCCCCCCCACCTGCTCCTATTTATTCTGCTGTCTCCTTCCTTACAGGTGCCACTTGCCCCCACGGGCAGCGGTCACGATCCAGCCATAGCACCTCTACGGTGCAAGGAGCCTGATCCACCTATCCCCCAAAGAGATAGATAAGGTACTATACTTGAAAAATTGCCATGATTTCTCTGGGCTGTGTGAACGCTGAACCAGATCATCACTTGCAATTTGCTGTTTTCAATTTTGGCGCCTTCTCAGGGTAGCGCTATTGGCTCCACGCCTGTGTAGAGCTCCCCGATTGTCTGGTCTCACTCACCTGAGACAGAAGCACCCGAGACGTGTGGCTTAATGTAAGCCTGCATCCCTGTACTTGGCTGCTAATTTATATATTTTAATTTAGCCTGTTCTGCTCGGCCTGTGTAAAGTAACTTACCACTCCGCCCCCTGCTGCAGTTTCTGTCCAACTGTATGTGCACTGATTCAGTGCTAGCTCTGCAAACTTCCCCTTGATTTTCATCCCACCCTCTCTCCCCCTGCCAGGCCTCCTTTAAATGCACACAGTCTCCACCCACTCCTATCTGATGTTTCAATTTATTGGTTACTTACTGTCAACAACTGGAATTCCTCCCATCCCCTTTTTGCAACTAAGCCTTCTAGCAGCTTTATCTCATTCTGTCTTGCTGAGGCGCACCAGTTTGGTACTTTAGGTCTGCTTATTGCTCACTAGCATATCCTGTCTTGCTAAGGCAGTTGATTTAAGTCAGGTGATCTCTCTCTAGTACTTAGTCTGCTCCAGAGTAGTAGCTAAGAAATTTGCTTCAAAGCCTCTCTGTCCCTAGTACTACTCTATGGTCAGGTGAACTCTTTTCTTATTAGCCTGACTAGGAGCTGTACTTAAGGATTACTGCTTTAGGCTCCATTGCCTATGGTAGTATTCTGCAAGGATTAAGAAATTCTCCTCCATTGAGAATCCTTTCTCTTGCCTGCACTTGTAGTGCCCATTGGGTGATAGTCTCATAATGAGGGCATATTACCTGGCTTCTATGCTTGTTGGTTCTTCACATGCAACGGCATACAGGAACTCTCCTAGAGCCTGCCCACAGGGCTACACCACCTTCTGCATACTCTCCCCTACTCCTATTGACTCTCTAGGTCAGGGTATTATTGTATGCAGCATCAGGAAAACTTGGAACTAGCCTCAGAACTCCCTATACTGTCGCAGACAAATCACGTAACCGAAAGAAGACTCAGCCACCCACACTTCTCCTAGGACTCTGCAGGAAACTCTTGTTCCTGTTTTTACTATGCTCAGGAAATGTTGAGCTTAATCCAGGCCTCTGACACCCATGGAATCCCCAGCAGAGCTACAAAGCTTCAAGGGGCTTACATTCTTGCATGTTAATGTATGTAGCCTATTAAAAAAAAATCACTTCTGTTCAGGCCTGGGTATGTCATACTGCTCCAGATGTTCTGGTGATTATGGAGTCCTGGCTCTGAACGGCAACCAGTAACAATGAAGTTAACATCCCCTCCTACTCTTTGTTCAGAGCCGACAGGCAAACCAGAGGTGGTGGGGTAGCTATTTACATCAAGAATAAATTCCCTGCCTCCATAATTGACTCAACCTCTGTCCCAAAAGAACTCGAGAGCTTGGCATTAAAGATTGAAATTGCCACCAGTGTCTCATTATGTATAATAGGATGCTACAGACTCCCATCAGCTGGACTACAGTTGTTAAAACATCTCGGAAACATCCTGGGTTCGGCATCTTCAGAGTGTGTCATACTAGGAGACTTCAACTTAGACTGGCTTTCCAGTGCATCCACCCCACTTAAAATGTTCTGTGATTCCCTTGGATTGTCACAGCTAATAAATGAATCTACTCGTCCTAACAAGCTCAACCCTAATAACAGTACTCTCTTGGATATCATTTTAGTTAACAAACCCCATTTATTCTCCCATGCTGGCATATTTTTCTCTGATATTAGCGACCATTGCTTCATCGCATGTGTAAGATCCACTCTTAAATCCACTACTGCACCAAAATTCTCCTTTAAAAGGTGCATACGCAACTGATCTCCATGGGTATATATCAGACCTAAGAGACTCCATGTGATGGCAGGACTTCTATCTAGCCAAGTCCCTGACTACGGCTTATGATATTTTCTCAGAAATTGTGCTAGGGGCTCTCAACAAGTATGCTCCCATAGTAAAAGTTTGTGCCAGAAACAAATCCTGTCGGTGGTTTACAGAAGACCTGAAAGATGCTTTGCAGAGTAGGGATGTACTCTGGAGAACTGCTAGGAAAACTAATTTAATAAATGATTGGAATTCTTTCCGGAGGGCGAGGAACCTCTGCACCAAAATGGTCAGAGAAGCCAAAGCTAATTTCTAACGCTCGCAGCTGGAGATCTCCTCAGGAAATTCCTCCAAATTCTGGAGGACTATCAAAGACATTGAAGGTCACACCACTGTAAATTCCCTACCTACTAAATTATTGATCGACAATACTGTCATCTCCGACAGACCGTGTATCCTCGATGCTCTCAATAATCATTTTGCCACTGCAGGGCTAGCCTTTGACTCCTCTCCCGCGAATATCCTCCGCCAACAACTTAGATTGGATACACAAAAAAACCCATCCCAGTCCATCCTCTCTCTGCAGCCTACCTCCCTGAAAGAAGTCGAAGATCTTCTCCTTCAGCTGGACACTAGGAAAAGTGCTGGGGCCGACCTCATTAACCCGTACTTCTTAAAGGTCGGCTGTCGTGTCCTCGCAGTCCCAATTACTAATTTCTTCAACTTATCCTTGTCCCAGGGTGACCTACCGCCCATTTGGAAAAATGCACTTGTGGTCCCTCTGTTTAAGTCAGGAGATCCTAGTGACCTCAATAACTACAGGCCAATCTCCCTACTTCCAATCCTGTCAAAGATGCTGGAGAAAATAGTGAAACTCCCAGCTTCGGAAGTACTTGGAATCAGAAAAATTGCTCAACCCGTTACAATCCGGTTTTAGAGCACAGCACAGTACAATCTCTGCTCTAGCCAAGGTGACAAATGACTGGCAGCTTGAATTAGACAAAAAAAAACTTTGTCTGCACAGTTTTCTTGGACCTAAGCAAGGCGTTCAATACCGTTGATCACAGACAGCTTCTGTCATCCCTCCGGAACATTGTTTTGGATTCCCTATCCCTTAAATGGTTCTCCAACTACCTCTCAGGACAACTTCAACAAGTAAAGGCAGAAAGGGAAGTTTCTCCACCAAAACCCCTATTGAGGGGTGTACCGCAAGGTTCCATTCTTGGTCCCTTGCTCTTCACCATTTATATTAACAACGTAGATGCCCCCATCAAAGAAGCACAAATACACCTATTCGCGGATGATACGGTACTCTATGCTAGTAGCCCCACACCTGAAGCGCCGGTAAAGCCCTTCAAAATGAATTTAATCTGCTGCAACATCAGTTTATAAACCAGAAAATGGTCTTAAATGCAAAAAAAAACCAAAGCAATGTTCCTTTCACTCCTTCAAAATGCAATAAATCCTGCAACTGCTGGGACACTCCCACAGATCACTACCATTCTAGGTGAGCGGTTGGACTACGTACCAAATTTCAAGTACCTGGGGGTCTGGTTAGACCACAGTCTTACTTTCACAGATCACTTAGAAGAACTAGCAAAGAAACTTAGACAAAGACTTGGTCTGTTCTTTAGGATTAATAATCTCCTCACAAGAGACGCTAAACTGAAACTGGTTCAAACTACCTTTCTTTCCCTATTGGATTACGCAGACTTTCTATATAGTCAGGGACCTGCAGGTACCCTAGCCAAACTCGATATGCTTTATGACAGAGCCATAATATTTATCACGGGTCTTCCGTACTCAACCCACCACTGTGCATTGTACACAGCAGTGGGATGGTCATCCCTTGCTTACAGATGGTAAAAAAATGCTGCGGTTTGGACATACAAAGCTATCTCAACTAAACTGCCCCAGTATATCTCTGTCTGTTTACCTTTGTGCACTCTGGAGAAGTATGCCCCCGAGAAGCACCTCATATATCTACCTTTATGTTTACAGAGCAAAATCTCGCATTGGCAGAGCAGCCGTCAGCTTTGTGTTCCCTCAACTGTGGAACAAGCTGCAAAAAACTTTGAAATTAACTCACCCCATCAGCCTAGCAGCTTTTAAATCTCTATACCTACATCATAATAAGGAGTCCTGTGCCTGTCTACCCTAACTAGTGACTCCTATAACTCCAAGCACACTCTAATTACTACTGTTAAAAGACTGATCACATCTATAATCGACTCTTCCCTTTCCCCTTTTTCTACCCCATATCTGTCCTTCCACATTCCTTTGACCCTGGTTCCAGCTCTAAATTCTCCATACCGTATCACTATATATCTTTTTATATTAGGTTTTATTTGTGTTCAGTGCACCTGATATGTATATTTCTTTACTTTTATGAGAAATAGTGTCCTACCGAAAACTAGCTGGATCTTCTGTTCCAAACATATACTACTGTCAATGCTACCTGCTGATACTTTGTATATACTGTATTATTGTATCTCACTTTATTTGTATTATTACTATTTTCTTGTGTGTTGCATCCCATGTATATTGTCCCTTGTTCCTTGTTAACAAACCCAGGTCCACCTCGAAAATAAGCTTGCTCAACAGTGATCGCCTAGTTAAATAAAGACTTTGATTGATTGATTGACTATCTGCAGTCCAGAATCCCTGTATGTTTGGGAGCTACACGGTGGCTGTCTGTGGTTCTGTGTCCCCTTGTGTTAGGGATTGGACAGTTGGAATCTGCACCCTGGCTGCTGGGAGTCCAGGACCTTAGTGTGTTAGGGACTGGGTTATGAGAAGCCGTGCCCTGGCTGTCTGGAATCCAGAGCCCCTAAATGTTAGGGAGCATCACTCTGGCTTTCTGGATTCAGGGGCCCCCTTCTCAAATGTTGGGGATCAGGCTATGTCAGTCTTGCCACTGGTTGTCTTCGGTCCAGTTCCCCTGGTGTTGGGGAGCAGGATGTGGGGAGATGCACACTGGCTGCACTAGGCTAGGCCCCCTACCCCCCATGTGTTAATGATTAGGTTGTGGGGAGCTGTGCCCTGGCTCCTTAGAGTTCACAGCCTTGGAATTGGAATGTTGGGGAGATACACCCTGGCAATCTGGGTGTAGGGGCCCCCTCCATGAATGTTTGGGCTCAGATTGTGTTGATCTCAGTACTGGTTGTGTTGGGTCCAGTTCACCTCATGTTGGGGATCAGGTTGTGGGGAGCTGTACCCTGGCCACCTGGAGTCCAGAGCCCCTGAATTTTGGGGAGCCACACTCTGGCTGTTTGGGTTTATTAGCCCCATCATGTATTAATGATTAGGCTGTGGGGAGGTGTGCCCTGGCTGTCAAGAGTCTACAGCCTTGGACTTGAAATTTTGGGGACCCACACCCTGGGTGTTTTGGTTCACTAGCTCCACCATGTGTTAACGATTAGGCTGTGGGGAGCTGTGACCTGGCTGTCTAGAGTCCACAGCCTTGGACTTGGAATGTTGGGGAGCCACACCCTGGCAGTCTGGGGTTAGGAGCCTCCTGTGTATTAAGGATTGGATAATGGGGTGTTGCACTTTGGATGTCTGGGGTTCAGGGCTTTCCTCCCCTAATGTTGAGGATCAGGTTGTGGTGCTCTCAGCACTAGTTATCTTGGTTTCGTGGTCCCCGGGTGTTGGGGCTCAGGCTGTGGGAATCTTTATCCTGGTTGTCTGGGCCCCGGGGCCTGGTGTGTTGGGGATTAGGCTGTGGACAGGATTTTTGAAAGGCAGTGGTTTTATCCTTTGAATCTAGCAGGCTGCATTATAGACATAGGAAGCACAAGGGAGGATGATAAGTAGGCAGTATAGCAAAGTGGTTAAGGGCAGTGAGCTGTAAACCTGGAGACCTGGGTTTGAATCCCAACAGCCCCCACTTGCATACTGTATGACCCTGAGCAAGTCAGAAACGTCCATGTGCTCCCATGTCACACCTGAAAACAAGTTCTGGCTTAGTGTGAATTTCCTGGTTAAACAATTTCCCCTTTCCTTTCCTGTAGGGGTTGTAAGGCATTTCTTCCTCTCACTGTGTCTCATTCTTCATGCTGTAGATAGGAGATCTGTAAGGCAGTCCCCCCACCATATCTTGCCAACTCTGCTGTATACAGGATCTATGGAAGGCAGTCCCTCCTACCCCTGTATCTCGTGCACCTCACAGTAGTCCTGAGATCTGTAAGGCAATCCCGTTCCCCCCATATCTCGTGGTCCTCACAGTAGTCCTGAGATCTGCAAGGCAGTCCCTTCTCCCTTATATCTTGCTGACCTCACAGTACACAAGAGTTCTATAATGTAGTCTCTCCACTACTCCTGCATATCATGGACCAAGGTGCTCACAGGTGGTCCAGGTAGTCTGTGTAAAAAGAGGCCAGAGCCAACTGTTGAC
Source organism: Neoceratodus forsteri (assembly GCA_016271365.2). NCBI lineage: Eukaryota > Metazoa > Chordata > Ceratodontiformes > Ceratodontidae > Neoceratodus > Neoceratodus forsteri. The sequence goes on from JADMNL010000027.1 coordinate 3,350,815, forward strand.
AACATGTAACATAGCAACAGAAATACATGAGTGTGTTGGGCAGGAAGATAACAAAAAGATGGAGAAATAGCATGACTAGTCAGAGTGTGCTGCCAGTAATGGGAGGAAACTGCTGTATTTCTTGTGTCTTATATCGCAGCATCATTGCATAAGTGACCTTTGGTGTAACAGCAACTTCTCCCAGCTTCCAGTCAGCGACTCCTCACTCATTTCCTTTCCCTGTTTAGTTCCCGGCTTTAATTGAGGACCCTTAATTACCGTTAATCAGTGTCTAAATCCAGACTAATCCTTTCTGAGGCTGTAAAGACTTTCAGAAATCTCAGGGAGTTGGGGAACCAGACTTTCTTTCTGTAATCCAAGCTGATCCTCCCCCGAGACAGACCTTGGAGAGCCTCCTGGAGAAGGTGAGAGGGAGAGCCATGCCTGGTTACTGTTAAGCTATGTGGATTCTCCCACATACTGAAAGGGACATGAAAGAGCACCCATATGGAAGATGGGAGCAGCTGTTCTTAGCTGGCCTTTGAAAGGCTGATGCCAGGATCAACCATTGCCTGGCAGGTTCAATGTTCAGAGATTTTTATTGTTCAACCACCAGTCTTTGTATAGCAACACAACATACGTGCTCATCAGATTAAAAGATCATAGTTCATAGAGAAATATAAATTGTATAGTGCTACAAACAGGAGAAAGTGGAACAGTTTCCCACCTCTATTTAGTTATATAACTAGGGTCAATATCAATCTTAGTTAAGCTAAGAAAATATTTAAGATGAGGGAAAACAGTCGATCAGTAGCAAAATACCATGACTTTTACATTGAAGAATTAACACACCTTAGTCAGTGTACACATTTGGCTCTTTGTTAGCAATAACTCACGACAGAGTATGGGGTTATAGGCATTTAATGCAGACCTGGGGTGCGTTGTGAGGCACGCGTCCTCTTTGGGCAATGCTTGCAATGCCAGATCGACGAGCAATAAGACCATTATTATAGCGGACTTTATATCTCATTCCTCTGTCAATCTGACTTGCTTCGTGGAGACCTGGCTTGGTGATGATGCTGTTTCGATGTTGGAGGCATCAGCCCCAGATGGGTTCTGCATGGTGCACTGCCTGAGGAAGGACCACAGGGGTTGGTTGGGGGGGGGGGTGGCTAACTGTTTTGGATCTAAACTGAACCTGGTGTTGCACCCAGTGGGGGATGCCACATTGTTTGACTGCGAGGCTGTGTATGGGGGTCCAGGTGCAGGTTGCAGGATCCTCCTCGTTTACCGGCCTCCAAGACATGAGGGGGATTTTCTGTGGGAGGTGGTCCAGTTCCACCCTTTGTGAGGGCTTCGGCCAGAGGGACTTTTGGTGGTGCTAGACACCTTGGATATGTTGATGGCATGTGCCAGGGGTTCAGAGGAGGTAGTGGCAGGTTATAACAGAGCTGTTAGTGTGGCCTTCAACCTTGTGCTGTTAGTTCATATATGCCTGTTAATTTAACACCTTGGCTTGCCGTGGTATGACAGCTGAGGGAGATGAAAGCAAAGAGGTGGAGGATTTAGCATAGCTGTAAGAGATCGAGGGCCTAGAAGGACAGAATGGCTTTGAATACTCACTACAGTGAGTATCAAAGGACAGTCACCTGTAAGTAGGCAGTATACCTGTCCAGGGAGATTGTTGCTGGAAGGAACTGACCAACTTAGCTTTTCAGGACCATGGACAGGCTTCTCTATCCGGCCTGTCTGGGTCCTTGAAAGCTGTTTCAGCTAGCTAAATGAGGTTTTTTTCTTGGTTGTTTCTGACAGGGTGTCCTCTGCTCGGGCTGGGATCTCACCAAGTGGGCTGTCACAGCTCAACAGTGTTGTCGAGCGGTGGGATGCAGTACCATTCAGTGGTCATGGGAGAATTTAGACATGACGATGGATAAGGCAAGTGAGGGGGTCTTGAAGTTGTGGCCAACATTTTGCGAAATGGATCCAGGCCCAACCCGGCTATTAGTGAGTTGTGTCAGGCAGCTGGGCCCAGTTTTCGCTAAGATTGTATGGTGTTCCTTGTCAGATGGGATTTTTCCACTTGTGTTAAAAAATGCATTGGAGAAACCCCTCTAAAATAATCCATCCCTGGACCTGGATGTCTTGGTGAACTCCTGACCTGTCCCTAACCTGCCATTTTTAGGTAAGGTTATTATTTTTTTTTTTAAACTTTATGTTTATTGCGTTTTCACATAAACACATAGCGTTACAGTACATACACCAGACATTTCGGATTTAATACACAAAACCAATCAAGTTAAGACAGTGTAATGTAGTCTAGGTGTTTGTTTACGAATTAGGGGGTATATCCATTTATATATTAGATTAATCAAAATAAGTCCCCCTTTAGCTGCACTTCTACAAGAGATATGGACAGTCATAGAAACATAGAAACATAGAAGTTGACGGCAGATAAGGACCGTAAGGCCCATCCAGTCTGCCCATTTCTTTTTCTACCTTATAAATGTGCCATCGGCCTTTGCTCTGTCAGTGACCTATCTATTCATAGTCATTTGTATTGCTCCCTTATGCCTATCCCATGCCTGTTTGAAGCCCTGCACTGTATTCATAGCCACCACTTCTTGTGTAAGCCATTCCATGCATCTACCACCCTTTCTGTGAAAAAGAATTTCCTCACATTCCCCTTAATTGGCCTCCCTCTAATCTCATGCTGTGTCCTCTTGTCCTGCTATTTTTCTTATATTTAAACATGTTAGACTCTTTCACCTTGTTTATGCCCTTAAGGTGTTTAAATGTCTCGATCATATCACCTCTCTCCTCCTTTGCTCAAGGGTATACATATTGAGCTCCGTTAATCTGTCCTCATATGTCTTCTGATGCAGTCCCTGCACCATTTTGGTTGCCCTTCTCTGGACTGCCTCAATTTGGTTAATGTCCTTGTGAAGGTGTGGCCTCCAATACTGCACGCAGTACTCCAGATGGGGCCTAACCAATGTCTTGTACAGAGGGATTATTACCTCCCTCTTACGACTTGTGATACCCCTACTAATACACCCTAACACCCCCCTAGCCTTACCTACTGCTTTAGAGGTCTGCTTGGATGATTTTAGGTCATCAGTGATGATGATGCCCAAGTCTCTTTCTTCCTTTGTGACTGCTAGCAACTCCCCTCCCAGCCTATAAGTGGCTTCAGGGTTTCTCTTCCCTATGTGCATGATTTTGCACTTCTTTGCATTAAATCCCAGTTGCCACTCTTCTGACCATTCTGCTAGTTTATCCAGATCTCTTCTCATTCTGCCCACCCCATCTGGATCATCTACTCTGTTGCAGATCTTGGTGTCATCTGCAAACAGACAAGCCTACCCTCTAGTCCATCTACGAGGTCACTAATGAAGATGTTGAATAGGACTGGTCCCAGGACTGATCCCTGAGGTACCCACTTGTGACTTGCATCTCTTCTGACTGTATACCATTTACCACCACTCTCTGTTTTCTGCCAGTCAACCAGTTTGCCACCCAGTTGACCAACTTCTGACCCACCCACGAGCCTACCTAGCTTATTTATCAATCTCTATGGAACAGTGTCAAAGCTTTGCTGAAGTCAAGGTAGGCGACATCAACTGCTCCCCTTGGTCCACCACTCTGGTTACCCAGTCAAAGAAATCTATGAGATTAGTTTGACAGGACCTTCCTTTGTAAACCCATGCTGTCTTGGATCCCATGCCCCTATGGATTCCAGGTGTTGCACTATCCTTTCCTTAAGGAGTGCCTCCATAATCTTGCCCACTACTGGAGTAAGACTGACCGGGTCTGTAGTTCCCCCTCCTCCTGCTACCACTCTTGTGGAGTGGGATCACATGAGCCTTCTCCAGTCTTCTGGGACCTCCTGTGCTCAGAGACTCACTAAACAATTCTGCTAATGGCTCTGCTAGTTCCTCCTTTAGCTCCTTAAGTACCCTGGGATGTATGCCATCAGGTCCCATTGCCTTATCCACCTGGAGCTTAGCAAGCTCTTGTAGGACCCTTTCTTTGTGAAGGAGTAGTGCTCACCTCCCTCCCCTGTGTCCATGATGCTGAGCTGTGGGCCCTGCCCTACCTTCTCTTCAGTAAATACTGAGCAAAAGTATCTATTTAGGATAGATGCCTTTACAGGGTCCTCCTCCTCACATGCCCCTTTTCTCCATTAAGCTTAGCAATACCCCTCTGGACTTTCTCCTTTCACTAATGTATCTATAGAAAGTTTTGTCACCTTCTTTTACTGTTCGTGTAGTGTTTCCTCAGTTTGGGACTTTGCCTGCCTTACCTGCTTCCTTAGGGCAGTTTGGTATGCCTCCCTATCTTCATCACTGTGTTCCCTTATATTTTCTGAAGGCCAGCCTTTGGCTCTGACCTTTTCTGCTACTGTATTTGAGAACCAAAGTGGTTTCCTTCTTCTTTGCACTTCCTTTTCTGTCTAACACAATGGGATGTTGCTTCAAGTATTGTATCATAATACTTGCCCACTTTGCCTGTACCTCCTCACCTGTGTTTCTTTTTGCCAGGGCTAGCTTAACTCTGTTGGCCATCTTATCAAAGTCAGCTCCTCTGAAGTCCCATATTTTTGCTTTGGAATGGGATGATTTAGATGTAGTAGCCAAATTGAACCATACCATGTGATGGTCACTGGCCTCAGGTGACCTTCTACCTGGAGATCTGTGATCCTTCTTTGTTAGTCAGTACTAGATCTACGATAGCCCTGTCTCTTGTGGGTTGCTGTACCAGTTGTTTGAGGCCCTCCCCTGCAGGAATCCACTATGAGTCTAGTTCTGCAGATGTTCCTGCTGGTATTGACCAATCTGTCTGGCATGTTGAAGTCTCCCATTATCAGAACCTCCCTTTAGCTGTCATGTTTTGTATATCTTCTAACAGTAATGTGTCTATGTCCTCCCTCTGGTCTGGGGCCTGTAGACAACCCCAGTTCTTATGGTTGTCCCATTTCCTGTTTCCAGGGTGACCCACAGTTCTTCTGGCTCCTTATGTGTATTCTGAATTTCTGTAGCTTTGATATTTTCATTAACATACAGGGCCACCTCCCCCTTTTGCACCTCGGTCTCTTCTGAACAATACATAGCCAGGTACTGAAGTCTCCTATGTGGTTACTGGTAAACCACGCCTCACTAATTGCTACTATGTCCAGTTTAGCCTCTGACATTATTGCCTGGAGGTCTGGGATCTTATTTCCCAGGCTGTGAGCATTTGTGTACATGATTTTCCATTGGCCAGATTTTGGTGTGTTAGTTGTTGGGTGAAGTTTGGCATTACCCTGTGCATCGTATGGGAGACAAACCTTTTTCTTACCTGGTGATGCAAATGAACGGCAAACATGCTGAATTCCTGTTTGACCACTAGCTGAGGGGAGGGTGTTCTTCCCATTCGACGTATGGGGTGCTGCACTCTCTCCCATTTGCTAGTTTAAATATTCTGCAAAGACGTCAAACTTCGCCCCAATGCACTGACTCCTCTTTTAGTCAGATGCAGTCCATCAAATTTAAAGAACTTTCGCTCCCAGAACTGTTGCCAGTTCCTACAAATCTGTGTCCTTTTTCCTGGCACCAGTCCTTGAGCCACATGTTTAGCTCCCCTATCTCCCTTCTCTGACCTTCCGTCCATCTGCTCCTTCTCCCAGACTGGCAGGATCTCAGAGAAGGAGATGCCGGACGAAATAGATGATAGTTTGTCACCCAGCCTAGTCAGGTGTTCCTTGGTCTCACAACTGACCGGCTGGCGGATCTATTAGTCCCTATGTGTACTAGGACATCAATGTTTTCTCCTGCTTTGTGAACAATTTTGTAATGCGGTCAGTGCTCTCCATGCTGATGTACTGGGAGACATCTGACCATTACCCTGGCTGGAGATGGGTATCAACTCCCGAATCATGGAGTCTCCTATGATCAGAAGTTTTTGGATTTCTTTGTGCTTGTTTAGTTTTGGTTCCTGATTTGGGTGAGTATTGTTGTGTTAGTTCTGTGCCGTAGTGTCCTGTTCGGCAGTGTCTTCTGCCTCTTATTTGATTTCAGAGATAGAGGCAGATACCTGTTTGTAGTGTTTATATGGTTTTTGGAGGTAATGTGTTGGAGAGCAGAGAGTGATGGGGCACCTGATTTGCTCCTCCTAACCACCTGCCAACCTCCTGGACCAACTACCTCTCTGCGGTCGAGGTTTTCTGTTGGATGCTGGGGAAATGGCGGTGGTTCTTATAATGTATTTCCTCTTCAATATGAAATTTGAGGCGTGCAATCTCTGCCCATGCTGCCCGGAGCTGAGCCCTAAGATCTCCAAAGGCCCAGCATGTAGGACAGTGTCCTAAATCCTGTAAGACTGTCCTTCTGAAAATTGTTCCACAGTACCTGCAGTTAATGAAATCCATTCCAGATAAGTTGCTGGGTTTGTAACCTAGTCAGAGTAATTAGAAGGAAAAAATGCAAGTAATGGTTTAATTGTGCTTTGTTTAACTTGTTATAACAAGTTAAATTACTAGTGCCCTGTAAATGAGATCACTTTGTGGAGGCCCCACTGATCCGCCCCTTCCTGCTCTGCCACAGGAAATGTCACAACTGTGGTACCCTATAAAAGGAGTGTAGCGTGGGGTGGTTGGGGATGGTGGTGGGTGGCTGGGCCCTTCCCCTGCCTAAAAAGAAGAACCACGGATGAAAGAACAAGGAGGTAAGAGCAGAAACAATCAGTCAACAACAAATGCAGTAACCCTGAAAGCTTATCCTAATGTTAGATAAAACTGTAAAACCTGTAAAGCACCACCTGTAATAATTTCAGAGAAGATATACCCTGTAAGAAACACTTTGCTCCAGAGAAAAATAAAGCAGTAACAGAAGATATACCTTGCAAAAGACAATTTGAATCAGAAGATTACAGCAGTAATCTGTTAGCACACACCAGTCCTGCTAATAGACTTAAAATGAAACCAAGAAAAATTCAACACCTTAGGTTGATTAGTTCCCTCTATCCAAACATGGGAAACTAAAAAACTTAATGGTTCCCCTTTACAGCTCAGCAACTGTTAAAAGAACGAATATTTCAGCAGGATAAACAGTGCAACAAGATTAAATAAAATATTAAAATATTTAAGCACTTAAAGTTTCCTGTGTAGTTTGAAGCTTTAAGAAGGGCTTTAGATACAGCTTTCAGCATGGAGGAACTTAAACATGCATTCTGCATTAATATATTGTGTCCAAAGTCCAACTCAAGACTCTCAATTTAAGTAATCCTCGTCGTGTAGCCAACAAGAGGCTTCACATTGGCAAAACTGCCAATACTGGACCTTGTGCTCACAATACAATACTGGACTGAAGGCAATACTGGACCTTGTGCTCACAAACAGGGACAGTGTGATGGGGGTAAGAGTGGGGGAGCACCTGGGGAACAGTGACCACCAGTCACTGTGGTTTGAAATCACAGAAAGAGCAGAACCAAACCACACAAAAACACGTATCCTAGATTTTAGGGGGGCAAACTTTGAGAAAATGGGGAGATACTTGAAAGAGGCATTAAGGGGAATGGGGCAGGAATCAGGGGTTGAGGAACAGTGGGAAGTATTTAAAATGGGGATTACAAGAGCAACAGAATTATGTATTAAGCAGGTTAGCAAGAGGAAAAGGAAGAGGAGACCATTATGGTTTTCCAAAGAGGTAGCAAAGAAAGTGAAAGCCAAAAAGATTGCATTCAGGCAATACAAGAAGACACAGGCAGAAGGGGATAGGGAGAAGTACCAGGAGAAGCAAAGGGAGGCAGGGAGGTCAGTAAGGGAAGCCAAAGCTCAGACAGAAGAACACATTGCAAAATCAGTGGGTAGAGGGGACAAAACCTTTTACAGGTACATAAGTGAAAAAAGAAAGGCAAAGGGAGGGATAGTGAGACTGAAGGGGAGGATGGGGCTGTGTGAGGATGACAACAGTAAAGCTGACATATTGAACAGGTATTTCTGCCAGTCTGTACTGAGGAAGAGGAGGTAATGGGTCTGAATGGAGTACAAGGGGTGAGAACGGTGCAGAAATGGACACAAGTCCCTTTACATGAGAAAGGGTCCTGAAGGAACTGGAAGTAATAAGAGTTGATAAAGCAATGGGGCCAGATGGAGTGCACCCCAGGGTCCTTAAAGAACTAAGAGAGGTGGTGGCTGAACCTCTTGCTATCCTGTTTAGCCGATCACTAGAAACAGAGGAGGTACCCAAAGACTGGAGGATAGCAGATGTAGTCCTTTATACAAAAGTGGAACAAAGAGGAAGCGGGAACTACGAGACCAGTCAGCCTCACCTCGGTAGTGGGGGAAGATCATGGAAGCACTACTGAAGGAGAGATTGGTGGAACATCTGGTTGTCAATGGACTACAGGACCCAAGGCAGCATGGTTTCACCAGGGAAGGTCATGCGCCAGACCAACCTCATTGAATTTTTGACTGGGTGACTAGGGAGGTGGATCAGGGAGGGCAGTGGACATGGCCTATCTGGACTTCAGCAAGGCCTTTGACACTGTGCCACATAGAAGACTATTGCACAAACTGGGGAATATGGTGTGGGCAGGACAGTAGTGCGGTGGGTAGGTAACTGGCTGGGCAGCAGGACACAGAGGGTGGTGGTAAATGGCTGTCACCCACAGAGGGAAGAGTGACCAGTGGGGTACCACAGGATCAGTGCTGGGACCGGTACTATTCAATATCTTCATCAGTGACATCGTAGGACCTAGAAAGCAGAATTTCACTGTTCTGCTGATGACACAAAGCTCTGTAACAGAGTAGACACACCAGAGGGTGTAGACAGAATGAGAAGGGACCTGCAGAAACTTGAAGAATGGTCAGGGTTTGGCAGTTGAAATTCAATGCAAGGAAGTGCAAGATAATGCATATGGGGCACAAAAACCCTGCACAATATATCAGTTGGGGGTGAGGATATAGCATGCACCAAGCAGGAAAGGGATCTTGGAGTTATCATCTCTGATGACCTCAAGGCAGGGAAGCAGTGTGACAAGGCAGCAGGTAAAGCTAACAGGATGCTGGGATGCATAGGCAGGGGCATCACCAGCAGGAAAAGGGAGGTCATAATTCCACTATACAAGACACTAGTGAGGCCGCACCTGGAGTACACTGTGCAGTTCTGGAGACCTTACTCTACGTAAGGACATAGACAGGGTAGAGAAGGTTCAGAGGAGGGCAACAAAGATGGTGCATGGATTGCATCACAAGTCCTATGAGGACAGGTTGAAAGCACTGAACATGTACTCCCTGGAGGAGAGGAGGAGAGAGGGATATGATAGAGACATACAAGTATCTTACAGGGAGGAACAGGGTGCAGGAATGCACTGTTTTTAAGCGAAAAGATGTTCCAGGACTAGAGGGCATGGGATGAAGTGGTGGAGGGCGATTCAGAGGAAGCGTGAGGAAGAATTTCTTCACAGAGCGGGTGGTGGACAAGTGGAACACCCTGCCAGAGGAAGCGGTGGGGGCTGAAACAATCACAGGATTTAAGAATGCATGGGATAGACATAAAGGAATTCTGGAGGTCAGGGGTAAGGGACAACAGACTTCCTGGAAAACATAAACTGAACTTACAAACTTAAATGGGCAGACTGGGTGGGCCATAGGCCCTTATCTGCCGACACTGTCTATGTATCTATGTATGTAAAACTGATATTTTCTAGAGTCTTAATTAGAACTATTGTTAGCAAAGTCCAGACTGCTTACTATAGTCCATTCATGTGTCCTCCTCCTCCGACTCCTGCTCCGACTCCATTCTGGCTCTTCCATTCGAAACCTCAAACTCCTTCTGAATTTGTTGGACATGCTTGCCTGCTTTCTCTGGATCCATAAATTGAAACGTGTGTCCCCCATAATATATCCTCAGTCTCGCCAGCATCATCAGAGTATGGGCTACCCCAAGACTTCTTAAAGAGGCACGAACCCCATCAAACTTCTTCCTTCGAGCTCGCGTGGCGTACGAAAGCTCTGGGAAGCAATGTAGGGTATGTCCCTCGTAATTCAAGCTTTCTGTGTTATGGGCTGCCTGGAGTATCATCTCTTTTATGCTTGCACTCATTGTCACTAGTAAAACTATATGAGGGGAGTCTTTCTGAACCCCGGCTGAACGCGGAGTTATACGGTAGGCTTTAGTAAATTGGTCTCCTAAAGAACGGTCCAATTGCAAAGCTTCAGGTAGCCAGGATTTTAAGAATACTAATAAATCAGGGTTCTCAGAGCCTTCTGGTAGCCCAATGAGGTGCACATTTGGAGCTCTGCTCGCATTCTTCAACGCTTCAATGCGGTATCTTAGCTGCCCGTTCTCCTGCGTGAGCTTGGCTGCGGGCGCTAGGGCTTTGACTGCTTGGTTTTCCACAGACGTGGCTGTTTTCATTGCTGCCTCTATTTTGAAGTCCTGCTCTCCCAGTCGCTGAAGGACCGATTCAATTTTCCATCGATGACCTGCATGGCCATCTGCAGGGCCTTCCATGGAGGTTCACTCGAGGCACTACCAGTCGGGATTGGCACGGCCTGCTGCTCTGTTGGGGGCTGATTTTTCATTCCGCCCATGCCGCTCTTATTTGTGCGACCCATGCTCAATTTTGGTATCAAACTGCTCAGCTCAACTTCAGGAGTCCAAAAATCTTTGTTGTCAAACTACACTTCTACATTAAATTGAGTAATTTCAATATTATTTATTTGTAGATGCAGAGCTCTTGGAGACCACATCTTCTCAGTAGAAGTGCTCAACAGCGCCCCCCAGATAAGGTTATTGAGAAGTTAGTTGCGCTGCAGTTTGAAGCACACCTCACTGTCTTTGACATTTATGAGCCTCTCCAGTCTAGTTTTAGGTCAAGGTACAGGAGAAAGACCGCATTGGTCAGGTTACATAATGACCTGCTCAGGGCGAGATATAGGGGGAAGGGGTCAGTTCTTGTTCTCCTCGATCTCGCTCCTTGACATTTGACACCAGGTACCATGGGTTGTTATTGGATTGACTCAGGGAGTACGTAGGTCTCACCAGGAAAGTCATCTGCTGGTTTGAGTCCTACCTCATGGACAGGACACAAAGGTAGTTATGGTAAATGTTTCCTTGCTCCCAATGGACCTGCATTTTGGGGTCAGTCCTTTCACTTATGTTGTTTATAATGTACATGCTGCCCCTGGGTAGGATCATTAGCCAGTTTGGAGTTGGGTTTCATTGCCATGCGATGATACTCAGCTCTATCTGTCTTTTGCACCTGGGATGCCTGGCGTGATGATGTGCTGAATAAGTGCCCGACCAAGATCCAAGACTGGCTGTCATCAAGCTGTCTGAGACTTGACCCAGCAAAAACTGAAGTGCTGGAGATTGAGCTGGATCAGAAGAGGGGAGTAGCAGTCGCCGAGAGGTAGACGGAGCTTCGGCTCGACCCCTCTGGGCTTGTGGCTGCTGCAAAGGTGAGAAATCTGGGAGTCATTCTTGACGAAGGGCTGACATTTGAGGTCCAGGTGTCAGCAGTAGTCTGGAGTGGCTTATACCATCTCAGGAACATCTGCCAGATTAGATCCTCTATCCCCCCAGACAACTTGCCTTCACTGGTACATGCATTTTGTGACATTGCAGCCGGATTACTGTAATGCTGTATACCTTGGGGTCAGCGGAGGTGTGTTGCGGCGCCTGCAGTTGGTGCAGAACACAGCTGCTAGGCTGTTGACTGGCCTTTTGAGGTCAAGTCATATCTCGCTGGCACTGTGTGAACTGCACTGGCTGCCAGTTACGTGGCCTATCTCATTTAAAGTTGTGTTACTAAGTTAAAGGCCCTACACAGGCTGGACCCGGGTTACCCCAGTGAACTTCTGCACGCTTAGATACCCTCATGCTCTCTCCGCTCAACTGAGGAGGGCCTCCTGGTTGTACCCATGGCTAGGTGTAAAACCTCAGGGGACTGGACCTTCAAGGTTGCAGGTCCAGTCCTTTGGAATTCACTCCCAAGGGTCCTGAGGGAGGCCCCCTTTGTAGAGGTCTGATTCATATGCTGTACCCATCTCAGCTTATTTACTTATGGAATAGGGCGAGCGTTATGGTTGACAACCCCAAGGCACACCCCATGCCTGTTGCTGCCTGCAGGATGGGGGTGGGGTGTTAGTGTTGAAAACCATAACACAACATTTCCCTACTTTTGATGCTGCAACCCTAACTTGTGCAGTAACAAAGTTTTTTGCAAAGAATATATATACGTATATGTAAAGAATGGCAAGAAAAAATCTCTATAAATGCTCAGTCAGGTACCAAATCTCATTCTCCTCTCCCCAAAAAATCCTACTTAGAGCCATTTTATAAGTGTAATAATCCCCTCCAGGGTGTGCATTTATGAGTATAGTAAGCCAAGCCATATCATATTCCCAGGGGGTTAAGGACACTCGGCCTTCAGCCTTGTGCCTTCCTACACCCCTAGGCATGCATTAAAAATTGTATAATGCACACCCTGTCATGGTTTATATTATATATATATATATATATATATATATATATATATATATATATATAAATATATTTGTTGCCAAGATAAAAATTTTATTTTGGGAAACATGAACAAAATTAAATGAAGTTGATCACTTAGCATAGTCTTAAATTTGTTTTCACGTGTGAGATGCCATTTATTTTTTAATTGACCACATTCAACATTGATCATACTGATTAGTTGTTCTAATGCTTAGCCACTGCCACTGAACAGAGGGGCACAGTTTACATTTTATACTTCTTTCCTTTTGCCACTTTTTACTATTTCTGTCACAAGACCATCTAAACACCTGTTGAAAAAAAATGAATATGACATGGCCTGACTTCATGATATAGTAAGGGCAGACTCGATGGACCTTTGGTCTCCTTCTGACATCAAAATCTATGTTCCTGTGTTCTAAGATATCATTCTTATCTTTATTTATTTGAGGGCATTGGTCTGTTGCTATCAAATTCATGAGCTAGCATCAGACCAGTACCCTCTCATAAAGATAAGAATGATATCTTAAAGAGCTAGTGGAACCAAAAGAGATGGGAACATTATACACATTTTAAGAAGTAGTTATTGTAAACTTTTACTTCTGAAGTAGTTTTCTTTGTCCTTGTGCTCATTAGAAGGGTTTCTGTGTGATAATGTTGTGCTGGATGTGTGGAACAGCTCTCAGCCTAGCAGCTAACATACTAACATACTAAAATGCCAGCAGAATAGGCCTAATGGTCTTTCGAGTCTGCTCGATTGGTCAGCCCCCACCCTGGGTGCTGACCTTGCTGCCCCCCTCGCCTTCTCTGGCTTCTCCCTTCCCAGTTCCAGATATTCTTGCTGCATTGGATTTTGCTTCCAGAACCCTTCCCCTGTACCTGTCCCAGCCCCTCTTGAACCCCTCCACAGTCTCTGCCTCCACCAACCCCCTAGGCAGTGCATTCCATGGCTCCACCACCCTCTCAGTGAAGTAGCACCTCCTCCTTTCTCCCTGATCTTCCCCCTCCAGCTTCCACCCATGCCCTCTAGTGGCCCCTCCTCCTTCCTTCAGGCACCCTGACTGTTCCTCCCTATTTACCCTCTTCATGTACTTGAAGACCTCTATCATGTCCCCGGTCCCTTTTCTCTTCCAATGTGTACATATTTAGCTCTTAGCCTCTCCTCATAGGTCCCGTCCCCAAGCCCCAAATAATTTTGGTTGCCCTCCTCTGGACCCTCTCCAGGAGTTTAATGTCCCTCTTTAGGTGTGGCCTCCAAAACTGCACGCAGTACTCAAGGTGTGGCCTCACCAAGCAGTTATACAGAGGGAGCATCACTTCCCTCCTTCTGGAGGTGATCCCTCTAGGGATGCATCCCAGCATCCTGTTGGCCTTGGCTACTGCCCTCCTATAAGTCTCCAAGTTGTTCATCTTGACATCCACCACCACCCCCAGGTCCCTCTCAGCCATTGAGACTTGTAGCATTTCCTCCCCCAGGGTGTACACTTGGCCCGGGTTTCTGGCCCCCAGGTGGAGTACCTTGCATTTCCCTGCATTGAACCTCAGCTTCCACTTTCTAGACCATCTTTCCAGAGCCTCCAGGTCCCCCTGTAGGGCCACTCTCCCCTCCTCCCCATCCACCACTGCCCCCAGTTTTGAGTAATCCGCAAAGAGACTCATCTCACTCCTGATTCCTGTCCTTATGTAAAGACATAGGCATTGAACAGGAGGGGCCCAAGGACTGATCCCTGTGGGACCCCACTAATCACCCTCTTTGGGGATGAGACTATCCCGCCAACTACGGTCCTGGAGCCAATTGCCTATCCATCTGATCATCTGGTTCCCCACCCCCATTTCTCCCAGCTTATCCAACAGGCCCATGTGAGGAACAGAGTCAAATGCCTTGCTGAAGTCTAGAAACAGGACGTCCACTGGTCTACCAAGGTCCAAGGCACTCGTCACCCAGTCATAGAACTCCACAAGGTTTGTCTGACATGATTTCCCCGAGACGAATCCATGCTGTCTATCGTCCAGGCACCCTGGCTTTTCCAGGTCCCCCCCAGCCTCTCCTTGACAATGCCCTCCATCACCTACTTTCCTGTCTGTAGTCTCCCCACTACATCATCAGCATTGTGCTCTCACAGACAGTGACATCACAGGTGACTGACCTGGGAGCTACTGAGTGGCTGTTCCTATGTGGCAGTGATGTCACAGTACTGATGATGTAGTGGGGGGCAATAGAGATATATATGACTGTTGCCAGGCTGAGTGCTGTTCCACACATCACACCTAATAACATCAGAAAACAGTCTTCCAGTTAACCAAAGGGAAAAGGAAAAGTGCCTCAGATATAAAAAATAGTGGTTGACTGCTTTTAAAAACTAATATTAGTTTTAGGCGGTACACTAGCTCTTTAAGTTAGGCCTGGTCATATCCCATAAACAAATAGCGCTCCACCTCTATAGTCTGTGCTCAGCCAAGAACAGGGCAACAGAGAGCACACAAAAGCAGCACCAGACTTCCAGCAGCAGAAAACTTTTTTATTAAATGAGTGCAGGTGCAGAACAGTGCAATGTATACCTCATGGCATTACAGACACAACAGAAACTGACTCTACCAGTTTCGCTGATGTACAACAACATCATCATCATTAGTCCTGGATGTCAGGAGTCATTGGTCTATTTGTGTAACCATTCTTAAAGTGACAGTAATGCAATATGTGTCATGCAAAGTGCAAACCATTTACTAACCCTCCTCTACCGAATGTTAAAATGCATAATTAAATGCAGTAGTGCATTGAGAAAGTCACACAGTTAGAGCAGGGAATTTTTCATTTCAAAAAATCCACTTTTACCAATTTGTGGTATGGGTAATTCCATGAAATGGGGAGACCAGTGTGCCAAATACTTTGTGCATTGATTTAAACAAATTAACAACAGCCACTGCAGTCATGATAAGTGAATTTAAAAGTTAGCCGCAAGTACAGATACATTCCATAGTTTGAGAAACTCAGGTGCACCCATTTTATTTTTATTCAATGTCCAGCTCCAAAATATCACAGATTTTTCCGAGCAAACCGTAACATACACAACCACCATACATTCCACTGCTTCTATGCAGACTTTATTTTAGTTGCACTTCATAGAAATATAGAATTTTACGGCAGATAAGGACCGCTTGGCCCACTAGTCTGCCCATTTTCCTACCTACCTAAACTCCAGATCTTACTTGATCTGCAGCTTACCTTCTCTTTCCTACCACTTTGGTTGCCTTCTGTCTAGCCAATGGATTCTTGAATTCCCTTATTGTTTTAGCCTCTACGACCTCCGCAGAGAGGCTGTTCCATGCATCCACCACTCTTTCTGTGAAAAAATACTTCCTCATGTTACCCCTGAGTCTCCCCTCTCTCCAGCCTCATATTGTGACCCTTGTTCTTGCACATCTCTTTTTTCTGAAAGATGCTGCCTCCCTGAATCCTGTTTATCCCCTTGAGGTACTGAGCTCTCTTATCATACAGCCCCTTTCCTCTAGGTATACATATTGCGCCTTTCAGTCTTCCCTCATATGTCTTCTGGTGCATTCCTTTCACCATTTTTGTAGCCCTTCTCTGGACTGCTTCCATTCTGTTTATGTCCTTCCTGAGATGTTGTCTCCAGAACTGAACACAGTATTCCAGATGCGGCCTTACCAATTGTCTGTACTTTGGCATCACCACCTCCTGTTTTCTACTAGTGATGCCTCTCCCTGTGCACTCCAGCATCCCTCCGGCCCTCCCCACTGCCTTCTCACATTGCTTGGCTACTTTCAGGCTTTGTGTTATAATTACCCCCCCAGGTCCCTTTCTATTTTTGTTGTTATTACCCCCCCCCCCAATCTTGTATTCCTCTCCAGGATTCCTGTATCTCAAGTGTCATAACTTTACACTTCTTTGTATTGAATTTAAGCTGCTACACTCTTGACCATTCTTCCAACTTGCTCAGGTCTCTCCTGATTCCCCGATTGTCCACACTCTATTGCAGAGATCTTGGTGTCGCCTGCAGCTTTCAGTAAAGTTATGTTGAAAAATGCCTCTGGTGTTGTCTTTTGTTAATGAAGAATTTTTCACCCTAGGTTTTCAATGCACATAAAATTTCTGGTTCTCTCAAAGTTTTGTGTGGTGCGTGCAACTGTGGTGTCCAAGCAAATTGTATTTTTTACATGTTCCCCAACATTTCAACAAAAGCATCTAGCTTTTTTTTGAGTGGGTGATTTTGTTTTGGGATGGGGTCTTAAAAAGTACTACAGGACTTTAGTGAGAGAGAGATGCAGGCAATGCTTTTTATTTTTCACTTAAACAGTTGTGTGGTGTCCACTGTTGCACATGCAATGTTTGGTGTCCACCTTTACACGTGCAACATTAAAGGTGCTTTTTTTCTCAAGTCTGATATTGAGTTATCCCACAACATAGTCCCTTTTTCACTCTTGGGTCATAGTGTCTTGAAATGCTTAGTAAAATAAAGTAAAGAAAAGTAAAGTTTATTTTTTTTCAAGTTAAACACCTGTTGTGTCCACAAGTCACCGCCCCTTTTACGAAGTTGTACCTTTTAAAGGCCACAAAATTTAAACACGATTTTTTATTTATTACATATATACTGTATCTCTAGTCAACAATGGCAACCAGTTACAATAAAACAAATCTGTTTTATAAGCTGAGACATAATTGATTCATTCATTAGTGGCTTATTTCTCTGTATCTTGGACCCACTCTTCAAAAGCTGGTGAATAAGGCTTTATCTAATAACAGAACTGGACATTTTTGATACCTAAAGTTGCAGCCAACACCCACATTTATTGAAATATGTTTGAAGAGGAAGTGTGGGGTCTATCCCCAAGAAAAAAAGATTTTAGGGTCTAAAAGAATATGTTTTTTTTTTACTGGCTACTGATTGGATTGGTTCAGGGGTTCTCAAATGGTGAGGCCAGCCTCCCTTGGGAGGCCCCAACCTGTTCCAGGGGAGGCTCAAGCAAGTCTGAAAAAGTACAGTATTTAAATTCTGAGTTTCATGTATTTTGTGTGAAGAGATGAAGCAAACTGAAAGAGGATAATAGTAGGTGAATTTAATGTATTTATTTACTAATAAGTGACAAGGGAAGGTGAATGAGACAAGGCTCTTCTCAGGTGTACCCAGGGAAGGGTAGGGAGGAATACATTTCAAAGGTAACTGCAAAACAATCAAGAAATACATAATGAACAATAGTGCAAACAAACATGAACAATAAACTAATAATGAATGGTGGTAATTGATCAATTTGTAGACTGATGGCAGAACAGCCCAAATACAATGATTGAGCATAGAAGTGCAAAGCAATAGCAGGAAGGAGCAAAGTAATCCCAGAGAAGTTGCTTAGGAGCAGGGAAAGAGGGAGAGGCAAAGTATGCAGGAAGGTTATTTCATATGGAGAGAAAACAGAGAAAGTAGTCTGACCCATGAAGGTACTGCAACAAGGGTAAGAGTGGTTCAAGAATGAAAATAGTGGAGCAAGTAGGCTGGTCAGAGGTACAATAAACTGAATAATATTTCTTTATTTTACTTGTTATTCAGATAACACCTTTGAGCACAAGAGTCTTTTCAAAGGTTCCACATCAGTATAAGACAAAGAACTGAATGAAAGAACTGAGTGTGAGCCAAGTACTCAAAGGGGTTTCAATTTATTCATGGTGTACTGCGCAAAGTACAGCATGTTCTTTTTCCTTGGGGAGGCCCAAGATTATTTCAGTGTTTGGGGGAGGCTCAAAATCTTTTCCATGAATTTGGGGAGGCTCACTGTGACAAAGTCTAAGAACCATTGGATTGGTTGGATGTTACTAACTTCTTTCCAAATTTTTTCAATAAGTGGACAGTTCTACAGAATGTGGCTCAACCACAAATGATCTGCAGAGCATGTCAAGCATTGCCCACCTGGAAGAAACACCATCTTTTCTATGTCTACCAGAATATGATACCAATAATATCCCTTTTGTCTTCCAGTTCCGGGAGAATATCAAGGACATCTTGCCCTGTCTGCCTTCTCAGGATGACCATTACCTTCTCCGCTGGCTCCGAGGTAACTAATGATTTGCTTGTTCAAGTAATTATATGTGCTCTTCTGTTTTCAGGTGGTATAAAGAAACACAGAGGGAGAAGGACAGGGAGGTATACCAAATAAAATAGAGAGAAGCAGGTAAGGCAGTGAGGGGAGCAAAGGCACAGACAGAGGAAAGGATCGCTAAAGGGGTTGCTAAGGGGGATAAGACTTTCTTCAGATACTTGAGAAGAGAAAGCAAGGGGATGGATAGTGAGGACTAGAAAGGTGGATGGGGGGTGGGGACTGCACAGAAGAGGACCAAGAAAAAGCTGACATCCTAAACAGGTACTTCTGTTCAGTCTTCACAGCGAGATGGGGATGGATCACGAAGGAGTAGCTGGAATAGTGGGAGATGTACACACAAGTCCATTTTTTAGGAGCTGTGAAAGTGTACAAAGCTATGGGACTTGCCGGGATACACCCAAGAGTTCTGAAAGAATTTAGGGAGGTGCTAGCTGCTCCACGGACATCCTTATTCAGCAGCTCACTGGAAACAGTCGTGGTTCTGGAGGACTGAAGAAAAGCTGATGTGGCCCCTCTACATAAGAGTGACAGCAAGGAAGAGGCTAGCAACTGTAGGCTGGTCAGTCTTACTTCAGTGGTGGGGAAGATAATGGAAACCCTGCTAAAGGAAAAACTGGTAGAGTATCTTGAATCCAAGGGGCCGCAAGACCACAGGCAGCATGGAGTCACAGGGTGCGGGGAGGTCATGTCAAATGAATCTGATAGATTTATTTGACTGGGTGACCAGGAAAGTAGATCAGGGGATGGCAGTGGACATAGCATATCTGGACTTTAGCAAGGCTTTCAACACTGCTACCCAGGAGGCTGATGAAGAAACTGAGCAGTCTAGAGGTGTGATCCAAAGTGGTGAATTGAGTTAGAAACTGATTAATGGATAGCAGACAGGGTTGTGGCAAACAGCACTCACTCAAATGATGGGAGAGTGACCAGTGGGGTGCCACAAGGCTCAGTGCTGGGGCCATTCTGCTTCAGTGTTTTTATATGTGACATTGCAGAAGTACTGGAAGGGAAGTTGTGCCCTTTTGGAGATACCAAAATCTGCAATAAGTTTGACACTGAGGAGGGGGTGGAGAGAATGTGCAGGGATCTTGGGAAACTTGAGGAGTGGGCAAGAGCATGGTAGTTGGGGTTCAATGTCAAAAGTATAAAATCATGCACCTAGGGCATGGGAATCCAGGAGCTGAGTGTAGCATGGGTGGGGGATATACACAGGGAGAGGGAAGTGGTGTTGCCACTGTATCGCTCATTGGTGAGACCACACCTGGAGTACTGTGTCTAGTTTTGAAGGCTGCACCTCAGAAAGGATATAGGAGGTGGTTCAGAGGAGGGCAACTAAAATGGTGCAGGGGCTGCATGATAATATCTACAAGGAGAGACAGAGATCTTAGCATGCACACCTCGGAAGAGAGTAGTGTGAAAGGTGACACGATAGAGACCTACAAGTACTTCACAGGGGTAAACAGTGTGCAGGACAGGAGTCTCTTTCAAATTAGAAAAAGCACCAGGACCAGAGGGCATGCAAGGAAGTTGGTGGGGGGTGAGAGAGATGCGAGCAAGTATTTCTTCATTGAAAAGGTGGTAGATGCCTGGAACAGACTGCCAGCAGAAGTTGTGAGGTGAAAACAGTGTGGGGGGGCTTCAAGCATGCATGGGATAGACATAGGAGAAAATGATAAAATAGACAGAGAGAAGGGAGGGATTAGGCAAGGAGCATATGGGGAGGCTGGGTGGGTCAAGCAGTCCTTTTCTGCTGACAAGTTCAGTGTTTCTTTGTTTTCTCCTGTTAGACTTTTGTAACCCTTAGTTCTCCCAGTAGTGGTGCCCACAGCAATATGCATTGACAGTGGTGATCACTCTTTGTACTAGTGATGACAACAGCAAGCACAAGCACTGGTGAGTGCTGCTTGTACTGGTGCTGATGACAATATGCAGTGTCAGTGGTTAGTGCCCTCTATACTGGTGCTGGAAATCATGTGCATGGGCACTGGTAAGTGCTGCATGTACTGGTACTGACAACTACATGCACGAGTGCTGGTGATGGTTCCCTGTACTGGTGCTGATAACAACAAGCATGGACAGTGGTTAGTGCTCCATATACTGGTGCTGACATTTACATGGATGAGTAATGGTGAGTGTTTCATGTACTAGTGCTGACAATGATGCACATGGGCACTAGTGAGTGTTCCCAGTACTGGTGCTGACAATGATGCACATGGGCACTGGTGAGTGTTCCCAGTACTGGTGCTGACAATGATGCACATGGGCACTGGTGAGTGTTCCCAGTACTGGTGCTGACAATGATGCACATGGGCACTGGTGAGTGTTCCTAGTACTGATGCTGAGAATGACATGCATGGACACTGATGAGTGTTCCCAGTACAGGTGCTGACAATGACATGCACGGGCACTGGGGAGCGTTCCCTATACTGGTGCTGACAACATGCATGGTCACTGGTGAGTGTTCCCAGTACTGGTGCTGACAATGACATGCACGATCACTGTTGAGCATTCCCTGTACTGGTGCTGATGACATGCATGGGCACTGGTGAGTGTTCCCAGTACTGGTGCTGACAATGACATGCACGGGCACTGGCTAGTGTTCCCTGTAGTGATGCTGACAATGACATGCGCAAGCTTAAAGCTTTTAACTCGGGTCTGATGCTTGACAACACGTCTGCTGTAGCTGTGGTTGGGGATGCTGAGAGTGTATAAGTCATCAGGTAATATTATATAAAAAGATTACAGTTTACATAACTCTGACATGGAAATGTGTAACATTCCTTATCTTAGAATCCTTAATCTCATTAGCATTTCATTGAATAGTGCCTTTGTCTGGTAACCCGTGTTATGGCTGACTGGTTATAAGCTGTCACAAGAAGGAGGTTCAGTTCCTTATGCTGCAGAAGTTAATTACAGTACTAGTGGGTTTCTGGATCCAGACATGCCTCACAAGTTGTTTGTGTGTGGTTGGTGGCAGGGTGTGTGTAGTGGTGGTGGTGGTGGTGGTGGTGGGGGGGTGTGAGGTCATTGGGTATGACACTTTGGGGGACAGAAATGCTCTGTGGGAGCCAGCCCAGTGGCGCTGAGGGTTGAGGCGCTGGACGCCACACCTGGTGCCACACCAGCGACTCGGGTTCGGGAACGAGCCTGGGCTGTCGGGGGTTGGCAGGGGAGGGAGAGGATTGAGCGTCCAGAGGACAGCTCTCCTGTCCCAGGAGGGAGGTGGGTACAGTCTCGGCACTTGGCTGACCTCTGGTGGAGGCTGGAGGTACAGCAAGCGTGCAGAATAAACAGACAGGGTTGGGAGTGGTGGACATCTGCAGGCGTGCCTTGACATCAGACGCACACCACTCCCCAGAAAAGCAGAAAAACACCCACAGCAATGCCTGGAGATGGGCACCGGCATCACAAGACCAGGACAGGAGAGGGGTCTCATTAGTCCGGCCAACACTTGGATGATGGCTGGGGGGCTTGGGGGTAGGCCTCTCACCCCACTCGGGGGGTAGTCCAAGGGCGATGACAGGACGGACATGTGAGGGCTCATATACCAGAGATCTGGCGGGCACGATATCGTGGGAGTCCCTGAGGGAAGATAGGCGCTGTGGTGAAGGGGGGAGATAAATAGAAAGTAAAAAAAAAAATGCTCTGTGGGTTGTATTCTGGACCCATGTGAAAAGGCTGGGTAAGACCCTGTCCCATTTGTTATGCAGAAAGAGTTAAAAGCAAGGATCTAGTCTGTCCTCTCATATTCTGTCACTTGTCTATCTTTTGCCTGTCTGATTGCACAATCAGATTTTCCTTGTGGCACCTAGGAATCGATCACTCTGATGGTCCCACAATTTCCCCCTGTCTTCTCCCTTCCTTCACTTGCTGTTTCTATTCTTTCTTTCTTCCCTTGCTTCTCTGTGGTTAAAAAAAAATGTAGGTGAATCTTTATGTGAAACTGAAATCCTTTGGTTTGCAAATCTATACAGTTATATTGTTGAAATGATTACAGACAAGATATTTTGGTTTATCTGGAACAGAGGAGGTTAACATTGAGGTGCATTTTGACATTGGTAAGCTTGTTTGCAGAATTATAAGCAGGAAATCAGCTCTAAGACAGGGGCTCGATTCTCACAAGATCAGCACAAGTTGCGCCAATGGCAGCTTGCTCCGATCTCCAGTGTGCCAGGGACCCTGCACCTAATTCACGAATGGGTGGGGTCCTGGCGCCAAAGTCCCACAGCTTGCAGCAAATGTTGCCATGTGCCAAGGGCAAGGTGCACAGGAGAGGTTAGCCGCAAGCGCGGGGTGGTTGGGTGGCATTGGCTCCCAGTAATGGGGAGCAGTCTGGAGGCTGGCAGTGTCAGGCAGGATGAGACAGGGGTCAGGGAGGGCATGAATGGGTGCCCGGGAGGTGGCAACAAGTCCCGAAGAGGATGCAGCCGTGCCTGTGCTGTCTATGGGGAAGGGGGCCGCATGCCTAGTGCCATGGGGGGAACCTGTGGGCACTGCACCACTGGCTGTAAGTGCTGTGGTGGCACAGGATACCGCAGGCAAGTAGTGGCACAGGTTCCCTCCCACCCCACCAAGGCTCCAGGGGTGATGCAAGGGCCATTAGATCATCTGTTGAGTGGTCTAAGTCCTGGCAGGTCCCGCTGGCTGTCAGAATCCCACGTAGGGGGATGTTGTACCCAACATCTGCTGCAAGCCCCCTAGTGCCCTGGCGCACACCTGACTTTGGTGCAAACCTGGCGCATGGCTGGTCTGGCGTAGTGGTCCTCCTTTGTTCCACAGCCACCCTTTCTAACTCACAAACTCCGTAAGTTGTGATGCAGGGTGCCCCTTGCATCACTTTTGTTTAATGTAGACACCTTGTGTCACAATTGGAGTTTTGGGAATCGAGCCCAGGATGTCTGAATTGGTTGCACCTGTTAAGAAGACTAATGTACTCTTGAGACTTGTCACAGGAAAGAAACTGACAAAGTCTTAATACATTTCATGGAATGCAGGTGTATAATTTACGAGAACAAGATGCAAAATTTAATTGCCTGGGACAAACATCTTTCAAAAGAGAGCAATTTTTTGCTTAGTGATAAAGAGAACTGGAGATTTTAAAGAGACTCACAGATGGCCAGCCTGGTGGCGTGGAGGGCTGAGGCACCATGTCTTACCTGCCACTATGCTGGCGATCTGGGACGAGTGTGATCTCGGGGCGTCGGGGGTCGGCCGGGGGAAGGAGGATTGAGTGTCTGATGGACTGCTGTCCTCTGTGGGGAGGGTGGGGAAGCACTTGATGCTTGACCAACCCCTGGTGGAGGCCGAGGGCCATCGCAGCCAAGGCATGAAGGTTCGTATATGAAGGACTTCTGTTTGTTTGAACTGCCTGTATCAAGAGCTACACAACTGCATTTTTTTATGTTATTGTTACTGATAATAAAATGCTACTTGTGAATTTTATAATTTCTTCTGGTTTGCCTCTGCCTCCTGACCTATGCCTTAACAACAGCTAGTTGTGGCGGGTGAGGAGGACCTATTCTTTGTGATAGTTGCCCATGGATAAGGGGAGTTCACTGGCACTTTTGCCCTCAGGAGGGCTCCCCAAATTAGTTGCCTTAGGGGAGTTCCCCGGTGCTGTTGCCCTTGTGGTAGTTCCCAAGCACTGTTACCCTGGGGGAGTTCCTTATGCACTGTTGTCCTTGGGGGAGGTCTCCGGTACTGTTGCTCTCAGGGAAGTTCTGCACTGTTGTCCTCAGGGGAGTTCTCTAGCATATTTGTCCTCAGGAGGGTTCTTCAGTGCTTCAGTCACAACCCATTAGCACGCAGGAATTTAAAAAAACATATATGTAGCTTCAGCTGTAAGATCAAGCAACAGTGTGCTTTTCTGTTTGCTTCCAAAAGTGTTTATTGCTTTGTGCAACTCACTGGTGGCATCTAAAAAGAAGATGCATTTATAGCATGTAGTGGCAAGCTAGTTTACACTAAGGCAGTTACAAAAATGGCCCAGTGCTTCGCCTCCTAACAGTGAGGCTTCGTCAGGGTTCTTCGGAGCTGTTGCCCACTATGAAGTTCCCCTTCACTGCTGCCTTCAGGGGAGTTCCCCAGCACTGTTAACCTTAGGGGAGTTCTCCAGCACTGATATCCATTGGGGAATTCCCAGACGTGGTTGCCCTAAAGGGAGTTCCCCAACACTGTGGCCTTTAGAGGAGTTCCTATGATGGTCTGGATGGCGTCGGTACTGAAATAAAAAAGGAAACTTTCTTCAAGGGATTAGTCAGTTCCTGCGTATATCGTGTATACAATCCTACCCAGTACAGGAAAAAATTAGTCACTCACCCTTTGTTATATAGTCACTATTTTTATTGAACAGACAGCCACCAGATCACTGCATTAAAAATCATCAGTGTTTCATAAGTGTTAAAATCCTCCTTCCTCAGGGTGACACAGTGTATCTACAGTAAATTACAGATTGAGGGCATGCTCCCGACCAATCAGAGTGCTCCTTCCCTCTGTGCATGAGACACTCTTAATTCTGTGAAGAGTGTCTCCAGTGCAGCTGCCCTGGAGATGGGCATGTTTGGGTAAGTTTTTTTTGCCCCGTAGGTAGTTTTGTACGTTTTTCGGCTTTTTGTTCCCTGACCCCGTGTGTCCCGGCATTGCACACGCGGGTGGAGGCACACACACGCCACGCACTATGGGATGCCCCACCATACCTGTCACACCGTTGCCGCCTGCACCTGTCACCAGACCTCCATCCGTTGATGGCGGGACTATGGGTGGGCAACTCCCCTCCTCCTGGGAGAGGAGAGCCAGTGCTCAATCCTGCTTCCATCCTCTCCCCATGCTGGCACCCCGATGACCTGAGGTCATTCTCGAACCTGGTTCACCACTGTAACGCGAGGTAAAGTGTCCAGCGTCTCAGCGCCACTGGGCCGGACCTTGGGTAAGGTTTTTTTAAAAATTAATATATTATTGCTGAAGCTCAGTTAATAATATATTAATACCATCACTGAGACCATGCTTATAGTTGCAAGAGTGGTCTCACATTCATAAGGTATCACAGCCAAGAATGCATGTGAGACCAATCATAAGAGTGGTCTTGGTGGAGGTATTAATGTACATATATATTACATATTTCCAAGATTTATTACAAATATACAGTGGCGTCCCCAGGATGATACCCAATTTTGCAGCATTTTGCAGCACTCTGCAGAATGTTGCAGCAGACCTACTGAATAAAGCAATGTAATTCCAATCGCAATTAGTCCTTTTTGTTATTTGGGAAAATGTGACACTGCCAGGATGAAGTAAATGCCACAGTTTCCTGCATGACAAAAGGGACTAATTGCCATTGAAATTACATTGCTTTATTCAGTAGGTCTGCTTCTGCCTTACTGCAGAGTGCTTTAAAATAGGTTTCGCCCGGCTCTGTGGCACCCGGCCCGAAGGGGTTGGCCGCACGCTGGTGACCGGTTCCGCCCTGAGCCCGGTGTCAGGAGCGGAGTCCGGTGGGGAGGGATTCACAGGCATCCATTGGATGCCTCCTCCTGGGGGTTCAGCCAGGAGACCTGAGGGCGACAGGAGTGTACTGTGAGACGGTGGTGCCTCGACATGCCCCCCCTGCACACTCGTCCCAGGATCCTCCATGCTCCACGATGGCCGAGAACTGCAGGAGAAAGGCACCAGAACATGGAAAACGCCACCCGACCAAGGCCTAGATGATGAGCGCCCAAGGCCCCTACCACCCGAAGCCCCGGAGCCAGCCTGGATCCAGCCCCGCAGCACCTGAGAAGCTGAATAGGGGCCACAAGGCGATTTCCTCCCAGAGGAGAGGGACCCACCCGGTACAGGGATATACCTGGGCCACTCTCAGGAAGGCTGCTATAGGAGCTGGTAGAAGGTTGTAGGGTGTCGGAGGGTGGTGATGGCACTGGCGCTCTGAAGGAGTGGCAGGTTAGGGGAGGCGGCAGGGGAGGCACATAAAAAAAATGGTTTCATCCTGGGGGACGCTGTATACACTGTATACCAGTACTATGCTAAAAACATCAGACTACACCACCACCAAAACAACAGCCCGTAGTATTTTTAAAACTGGTGTATATACATTACCACCAATTCAAAAACAGTTTTAGTATCTGATCTTATATTTATCTGTTTCTGTGGTATAAAGGATATTGTGGTATCACTACTCTGCTGAAAAGAACAACACAATACTTTTCCCTCAGGGTTCATGTAAACAGAAGTTACTGCTCAAATACATCCTGTACATTTACTTCATAAAACAATTATAAATATTCCACAAAGCTCTCATGCTTACTTTTCCTTTTCTTGATACAGAATCCCTCTTCAGTTTATATTATAGTGGCGTAGTAGTGCCACTATAGTTAGGTTTGAGTAGGCTGTTTAATATTATACCCCTAACTTTGCACCTGAATAGCTTTGCCAGTGTTCAATGGAATTGTACAGAATTTTGCACTTGTGGATTGGGGGGCAAGGTCTCTTGATTTGCCAATTTTTATTCCATGTCTGATGTACAGCTTCTGAGATCTGGGTACTGCATTTTTAGGAAAAATCTATGTTTTTTGCTGTTGTTTGTTATCACCTACAGCCAGTCAGTTTGGAAATATGGTCTGAAATTTACCGTGTAGAAAAGGCTTGCCCCAGAATGGTACCTTTCATTGATTTGGTGAAAAAATATTAATCCGTTCCCAGGTTATAAGCATTTGAAATTTTGGTTCCGAGCAAGCTGAGTAGGATCTTTTAGATGTTTAATTTGAAATAAGAATTTGGCTATACAAAAGAGGATTTCTCTTTCATATGGGGATAATCCTCTTTCATGAGAGAGAATTCTTCCTTTGTATGGCGGCCATCTTGTTTCCAATTTTTTTTTTAATCCATAAAAATGATGCCCTGCAGAGACACCAACAAATGCATCTAGCTAACTGAGACCTGTTTTGTGGATTCTGCACTTAGCTTTTTTAAAAAACAACCCCTAAATGTGTTTTTGGAGTATTTTAAAAATCCTCTTTGATGACGATTTTCTTCTTTCGTATGGCTCACAATGGAGGAATAGGACCATATGAAAAAGGAACTGGAGGCCGGTCCAGTGGCATGGAGGGTTGAGGCATCATGCCTTACCTCTTGCCACACCAATGACTCGTGTTCATGGTGGGTCACCTGGGGGTCAGCCGGGGGGAAGGAGGAGGAGGAGTATTGAGCATCCCAAGGACAGCTCTCCACCTCTGGGGAGGGGGGACTAGCGATCGGTGCTTGCCTGGCCCCTAATGAAGGCTGAGGGATGGCACACCGATGCTCTACAAGGTGGGTGGAGGCGGGGCAGATGCCCGGCGTGCCGTGCATTGGAGCGTGCATGACACTGCCACTAGCGTCATTGCATACCCATCCTCTGAAGAGAAAAGAGGGAAAACATGTCTCCAGTAGTTGGATGATGGAGGGTCTCGCATGTCCCGCTCCCCAACCAGCCGAGTGCCAACTGGAACTGGATCCAGTCTTCAGTGGGGGCCTTGGTATTCCTCGTTGACCCCGCCGACGGGGGGGGAAAGCCCTGGGGGAAGATTATCAGTGCTGACGGTGGACGTTGGGGGGTCGGGGTAGGGGTTTCCTCCTGAACATGGGCCGCCGGAGATGAAGAGTGGGGGGGGGGAGTAATAAAAAAAAAAAAGAGAGAAAGGAATTGGGCCATACGAAAGAAGATTTTGGAGTTTGTTTTTTTTTTGAGTCTTCTTTCATATGAATGCATCTTCTTTCGTGAGCTCACAAAAATCTCACAAAAGAGGATCCCTTCATATGAAAGAAGAATTTGGACGTATTGTGTTTTTACATTTTTCTTTTGTATGAAGCAATCCTCTTTCATGAGCTCACAAAAATCTTATGAAAGAGCATCAGTTCATACAAAAGAAGAATTTGGACTTGATTGTTTTTTTCACATTGCAATTTTAACAAGCCATAACTCTGTCAATATTAGTAGTCAAGGGACACTCTATATATCAAAAAAATCAATGAGCAGTACAAGACTAACACATAATACCCTCCCCCCCAAAATTCATAGGGTATGACTAGCACCCCAAAATTGCCTCCCAACTTCATCATGGTGCCAAATCCACACTTAAATATACAATAAAGTATGGGGTAGTGTGTGTTGTGAGAATTTAATGCACACCTGAGGTGTGGGATGCTACATAAATGCCGAGGACGAAGCCTGATGGTTTTATCAAAGCATCCCACACCGGTATTCTACTAATTCTCTGAACTACCCATACTTATTTTATATAATAACTGACAAATTTTTTTTCCAACCAGACGTCTATGACCAGCTGTGGAGGCAATAGGAAGAAAGTGAAGTCATTTAACTGTGTAATGGCTGCTCCGTATTTCCGTTACTGAAGAGCCGCCACAGCAAGACTCCTCACTTTCTCCTCATCATTTTTTGTATCTATCTGGTTGATCCTACCTTTATTTTTTTTAAAAGCCAGATTGGTTGATCCTCAGCAATGTTAGTTTTCAGGAGCACAAGAGGAATAGTCCATGGCTGACTGCTTACACCACGCATCGTGATCGTGCTTACCTGTGAGTGTAAGCAGTCAGCCACTGACCTGTTCCCTCTTGTACTCCTGAAGCTGATGAACAGCAGGATCAACCAGATACGGCTATTTTAAAAAAAAAATAAAGTAGGATCAACCAGATAAAAAAAAACTATTAGGAGAAAGGTGAGGAGTCTTGTTGTGCAGCTTGTCGCTAATGGAGATACGGAGCTGCCATATTTGCAGAACTGTTCAGCCCTCCCCCACACAGAGCAGGAGACAATGAGTAAGCACTCGATTTCGACAGACAGAGCATGTGTTCGTTGTAATAACTTGTGGATTATTACAGTGAATATCAACTTGTTCAACCCATAGAAAAAAATTGTTCGCCAGTTATTATAGTCTGATAATCATCAAAAATGTACCAAATGTGTATCTCCTCTTAGACTACAGTCATAGCAAGTTTAAGACCAAAGCAACAAAAAATTGTCAAGTTAGGCCTAAGAAACCCGAAAACACATATTTGTCCATATACAATCAACTGCCAGGAGTTAACAGGCACATGTAATATATTTTTTTCTTTGACCCAAGCCTGACAAAAAACAATTACAGCGAAGCAGATAAATTGCTTTCCTGGAGGCATGGAAGCAGGCCCTATTCTTCGGCAACCAGATGGATGTCTGAATCTACGGAAGCACAGAAGCACATGGACCGCAGGGCCCTGCGCTTCTGCGGCCAGACGGATATCTGCACACAGGTCTCTTAATGAGGATATGATTCTACTATCTCAAAAAGAAAGGAAATTCTTTGCAAAAAAAAACATGTTCATGCACCAGTTAGGGTTCAGATTAAAGTGACAAAAGTAGGGGAATGTGGTGTTAGGGTTACCAACCCTAACTCCCCACCCCCAACCCCCAAGCAGCGAAAGAAAAAAAAATTACGGATTTGGCTGTTGTGAGTCTTTTTTTTTTTTTTTCAACTGTTTATTTATTGGGTTTTATGAACTTACAGTGTAGGCTGTAAACACATAATGAAGACAGACATGAGGTACGCACAGCTCCAAACTTATATTCCGATCAATCATATTAGTAACAGATAATCATCTTAGATTAGTATATCCATATTGTTTAGCTGTTTTGCCCCAACAATTAATTTAGGAGAAAAGTTTGAAAAAATTAAATGGCACACGTCATTCACATTGCAGTGTCACTGCAATGTAAACCACCAACCTAGTCACACCCATATATATTCTGAGTACTATTTCAGTATTAACCATTCATCTCATAATTCTTGTAATGCCAGAGCAATCTCTTAGCACAATTACCTACTGTCAGTCAGTACTCTATGTGATTTTAAAAGGTCAGGCATTTTTCTGTTTTTATTGGTCAAACATTGCACAACCAGTTGCACATACTTCCCATGTTGAAAGCTCTATTTTTACCACCTTACGTGCATTACAGATTACCCGATGCAGTGCTTAACTTTATAAGTTTTATATTTAGTCAGTATACAATAAATATTGCAGGCCACGCTGGGGTGGTGAAGTCATTGCATGATGACGTCTGCGCACGCTCAGCGAAGAGGGTAGTGGGACCCACCTACTCTCCTGTCTCTGACCTTATTGTCTACATAACTTACACAACATTTCTTAAATAGATTTATCTGTTGCTGATTGTTTTTGTATTGCTCTACAACTCTGTTAAACTGTCTTGACTGTACGGCGCCCAGAACCCCTGCGATTGGGCACCTAATTAAATAAAATTGTACTTACTTACATAACATTAGTACATTTTAATACCCGTTATTGTATTTGTTACTGTCTTGTCATCTGGTGGCATAGATCCTCAACTATAAAGACCCACATTCATTCCTGTGGACATGTATACAATCCTATTCATATTAATGCCCATATAATGCACATACAAGGAGAGGTTGAGGACACTGAACATGTACTCCCTGGAGGAAAGGGGGGGGGGACATGATTGGGACTTTCAGGCACTTGAAAGGGATGAATACGATGGATAAGGAAGGTCTCTTTAAGCTGAGTGGCAACCACGAGGGGGCACAGTCTTAAGCTGGAGGGGGGGAGGTTTAGGAGGGAGGTCAGGAAGCACTTCTTCACAGAGAGGGTGGTGGACATTTGAATGCGCCCAGAAGAGGTGGTCTCGTTGAAGACAGTGGGCAGCTTCAAGAGAGGCTGGATAGGCATAGGGGAAGGTAAGGATCATGGGTAGGGAGGGTGAGAGGAGTGGGGGGGGGACAGGAACAGGAACAGTAGCTCAAGCTGTGGACCCTGCAATACGGACAGACTAGATAAACTAAATGGTCTTCTGCTGGCTTCTTTGTATGTTGGTATGTTCATATATTAAAAAATATACTGGCATCTTTACGTATGAAGAAACCTAAATATATTTCCTTTTCTGTATTTTTTCTGTCATACTCTTTTTCAAAAAACTGGTTACCCTGCTACAGTGAATACTTCCTCCTGTGTAAACATATACTGATTCCTACTGAAAAAAATATAAAAACTGCCATTTTAATTTAAGTTACAGGAAATTCTGGGGTTCCCTATGTATAATCCTAAAGTGCTTAGAACACCAGCCCTTGATGCTATTCTGATGCATCGGTTTATGTCTGTGGTCGTGGGCCCTCAGGGATCTAATATCATTACATTTTTTGCGTTGGTTAGTCAACTGCCTACTTGCTAGGGTGTAAAATCAGAGAGAGAGAGACAGATCCTTATACATGAGACATTTAACCACCACAGTCCATAGTCTAAACCAGATAGAATGCTGGACCTATGAGAGAAAAGAAAACAAATAGTGGTTACATGATTGGTAACCATTCATCCTCATTTAAACCATATCTCGTGCCTATTGCTTTGAACAGATCTATATAGAACGACTCCCTCGGTAACAATTTTTTCTCCACATCTCATCTTCTTTTCCTACATACTGTCACTTTTTCCACACTACAAAATCTGAGTGAGGTAATATTATGTGGTGCTGCTACAAAATGCCTTGCGATAGGGGAGTCCATACTCGATAGCGTATTGCTGTTGTGCTTACCTATTCTTTTGTTCAGTTCTTTACTGGTTTGCATTTGTACATCAAATAGCAGGTGCATTTGAGACGGTATACTACCCCTTATGTCTGGCATGCAATAAGTAAGTAATAAGACACAACAGGGTGTGCGTTAGACAGTTCTAAGGTACAGCTAGGGGGCATAGTGAGGCACAAGGCCACAGGCCGAGTGTGTCCAGCCCCCTAGCCGTGCATTAGAACTGTCTAATGCACATCCCAGAGTGGCTTATTGCACTTATAAAATGGGCTGTGAATTTTACATGGGGGTATAACTTAAAATTTCTAGTTTGAAAACTAAAAAAATTAAAATATTATGTATTTTTATGCCAGATAGTTTCTGCACCTGTATTAGGTTTCACAATTTTTTTTAGCTATACAGTTTTGTCCAGTTATGGCCACCATACCTGCACTTCTATCTGGTTGCCATGGCTCCCCCCACTACACACCCATACTGATATGTGAAACTGCACATATCATTTAGAAATTGTGCATGTATGCTGGGTTTTCTGCTCACACCACTCGAGCGTGACTGTGAGGTCTGAGTGTGAGGTTTGAGTGCAAGCAAGCGAGCGGTCAGGTTGGAGGAAAGATGTTATTGGTGAAATGAACGATCTCAGCAGCAACACGTTACTGGTGAAATGAACGATCTCAGCAGCAATCAAGAACAAGCATGAGTGGTTTGTGATTTGTTTTCCCCAAATGGCTTCAGTTCAGTATTTTATCCTCTACCGCTAGTTAGCAGTGAATGGAGTGTGCAAGACTGATGCTGGGGGCAGGTTCAGGTAAAAGCAAAGGAAGCGAGCGGCTGTCTGGGGCTGGCGGTCGGGGGATCTTATTGGAACAGTTTGTTAAATGATACACATCAGATATAACAAAAACAGAATCAATAATGGATTGTCAGTTTTTTAATTTTCATGTTGTCTTGCGTGTGCAGCGCAAACAACATATTGTATTAGCTTGGAGGAGTAGCAGGCTTTGGAGGTGCGGTTGTGCTGTGGCCAGTAGCGCCACTGCTTTTTCTGGCTGGGCTCTGTGGCACGAATTAAATAGCACGCTGTCAGTGACAGCACTGCAAAAGCATGCCACCAATTTGAAACAATTTCGCCGCTGCAATGAGGGAGCGACCCGTCATTCCAGGGCGTGCCCTGCATGGTGTAACATTTCAGTAAACATGGCGGCCGTTGTTGCCCCCTTCCCAGTTAATTTGCCGATGGGGGAGCCCAGTCTCCATCGGCATAAAGTCCCACAAGGTTTATTTGTTTGCTGAGGGGGTGCCCAGTCCTCCTTGGCATCATGCCCCCCCCAAACACAGAGATGCTTTCTTAGCTGACAGGGTGCCCAATCCCCGTTGGCTTCAGCCCCCCAAAAAACAGAGGTGGTACATTGGGAGCCCACCCAAGTTATTTGTCCTTCCCGTAATATTCCCATTTTTTTTTTACCTGTAAAACGGAAAACGGTCTCTCGTTGTCTGCGGTGCCCCATCCCCCACCCCACACCCACCCTCTGCACACCCCACCTCCCCACACCCCATCACCCCATACTTACCTCCGAGCCTGGTGCAGCTATCTTCCGTGGAGCGGGAACACGCTTTGTACTCTTCAAAGCCGACTGCAAACTGAAGAAAATCACGTAAGCTGTATAATGGCATCAATGGGGGTTCAACTTAGGTGGATATCTCGGCCATTTTTGTGACTTTTGGCTCCAAATTTTCATCATGGGGTTCTTGGGACCCCACCTCATGAACTCAGTCACTGTAATTTTGTTATTCGGTCCCGAAAGGTGATTTTGCGGTCACTGCGTGGAATCACCAGTTCAGAACAGATTAACAAAATGATAGTGTCACTGTTCATGAAGTGGGCTCCCAAAAAGACTATGTTGCAGATTTGGTGAAAAAATTCCAAAAAATGACTGTGTTACGAGCGTGCATTGTGCAGTTTCCACGCACGCTCGTAACTTCAAGAATATTTAATATTTTCACTTTAGATTTTCAACATTGCCATTTTTTCACACCTCCTTATAAACAGTACAGCTGTCATTTTTTCACATCCTACCCGAAATGTGTTTTCGCACATGTGGCGCACAATGGCGCCGTCGCTGTGGGAAATCAGTGTTTGGGACAGATTAAAAAAATCGCAGTGACACTGTTAATGAGTGGAGGTCCCAAAATGCTTATGTTGAAAATTTGGTGACAACATTCCACAAAATGACAGTTATCAGCATGCATTGCGCAGTTTCCATGCACGCTGGTAACTTCGTGCCACTGTTCATGAGCGGAGGTCCCAAATTCTTCGTTGATGAGGTGGGGTCACAAAAAGTCCACGTTGAAAATCTGGAGTGCAAATACCAACAAACATCTGATGCGTTAGGGTTTCTAACCATAACGTCCCACCCTGTAGAGACCGACAGGTGTCAGGAGTGTGACTTTGGATTGTTGGCTGTAATGCTCATGACATTCCACCCCCACCCCCACCCTGCTGCTAGTGACAGGCATCAAGGTGTGCCTTGGACTCTTTGGCCCCAAAGTTCACCCCGTTCTCCAATACTGCATCCATCTCAACATATTTCCTTATGGAATGGGGTGAGCATTAGGCCCTACAACCACAAGGCATGACACGACACTTGTCAGAGTCTGCAGGGTAGGGTGTGGTGAAATGGCATGAACATTATGGCTGACGACCCAAAGGCACACCTCAATACCTGTCAGTCTCTGCAGGGTGGGGTGGGGTTGACAGTACTTCACTGCCATTCCTATTATGCATCTCTCTAACTCCTGCACTACCCAATGCCAATGCCAGCAAGGCAACATTTGGCATTGACAAATGCTTGTTTTATTTTTGGTGATCTGTGTTTTGGTATACACAGTAGCAGACAGATATTGTCTGTTACTAAATTGTGCTGTTAAAAGTCTCAGTAAGTGCCGGCCCAGTAGCGCAGACAGTTGAGGTGCTGGACGCCTTACCTCACGCTATGCTGGCGACCCGGGTTCGGGATTTACCTCGGGTCATCGGGGAGCTGGCAGGGGGGGGCAGCAGGATTGAGCAGCCTTGGCGGCTTTCCTCTCCTGGGGAGGTGATCGCCCTCGCAGTCCTGCCGCCACCGGTGGAGGTCCAGTGTCGGCGGAGGAGGCGGCACTGTTGGCGATCACGGCCAGTGTGCGAGCTCCACACTTGCGCATGCGAAAGAAAGGGGTGGGAGTAAAATGGGGTAAAAAAAAGTCTACAAAATATATATATATAAAAAGTCTCAGTAAGTGGCTGTTGATTTTTTTTAAGTTCTGAGGAGTGGCTCAAGAATTTCTTTGCTGTTCTGCGTCCAGGTTGCCAGTCCTAGTTTTAGCCATGCGTTGGACACTTCTAACCCATGGCTATCAACCAATCAGATTGGTCGAAATAATTTCCCCATTACATACAATCTTTTATGGTGATATGCATACCAGTACTAGGGACTATATTCTCTTTTAACTTGTGTGTATGTTTGAACTGTTCACACATCTCCTGTGTAAGTAATTACCCTTAGGCCCATATATTCAGACTGCTCCAGGCAGTGATGCAAGCTTGGGCACAGCGCAACTGGGATGTGCTGGGGCCAGGTTTAGGTGATACCGTTGAATATTTTATTTTTTTATTTTATTTTAGTCTTTGGTAACCGGATAAGGCCCACTATGCACAAGTGCCTGTTTTCAGGGGCGACCTGGGAGCACTGGGCAGTTAAGTGTGGCCAGGTTGGTGCACAGACTGCACATGGTGCAGTGGCACTGCACTGGTGCAAGCCACAGATAGGGAGTACGGGGATGCACCAGTGCAAGTGCAGTTGCGCTAGGCGCATCACCCGTAATATTCAGC
Source organism: Neoceratodus forsteri (assembly GCA_016271365.2). Taxonomy (NCBI): domain Eukaryota; kingdom Metazoa; phylum Chordata; order Ceratodontiformes; family Ceratodontidae; genus Neoceratodus; species Neoceratodus forsteri. The sequence goes on from JADMNL010000027.1 coordinate 3,386,835, forward strand.
AGGGGCATGCAAATGAGGCCATAATATTTGCAAGGCGCAAATGGGGCCATTTGCATGTCATTATGGCCCCATTTGCATGCATTGCGCAGGGCAGCCCGGCGACGGCGCCTGGCGCCCTGCACAGCATGACATGTGCTGTGGGGATCCCGGGGCATCCCCTGCCCCATAGCTGTGATTGCACAGTATATGCTTAAAACAAATCCCTGGTAATCTAGTGGCCCCCGTACAGTCCCTGATACCCTGATAAATATGATACATGACCATCCCTGGTGGTCTAGTGGTTCTTCCTCCCACCCGAGACCCCAATTCCCTGAGATATGTAAATATGACCATCCCTGGTGGTCTAGTGGAACCCCCCCTGCCTGTTGCTGCGATCACAGTAAATGTAAGTAAAACAATCCCTGGTAGTCTAGTGGACCCCCTTCCCTACCGAGTCCCCGATCGCGGTGGAAGAAATATAAACCATGCCCTGGTAGTCTAGTGGTGCCCCTTCCCTCCTGATGCCCCAATGGATGTATGAAAATACAGTCCCTTGTGGTCTATTGGACCCCCCTTCCTCCCGGGTCCCCGATCGCGATACATCGCCCACAAGTAATTCCCTGGTGATCGAGTGGCACCCCCACCCCTCCCACCTACACAGGACCCCTTGCCCCCCGCTTCCCCCGACATCGGGCAGGCAGCTGTATCCCGCCCGCATACCACCCGGCTGCCCGCCGAATGACTGGTACAGTATGGGCTGTAAGCCCATTGGTCCCCTGTGTTCACATATTTGGGACTGTCTAGTACAGTATGCCTTGCAAGCCCATTGGTCTGCAACTCTGTTGAGCCAGGCGCAATCCCTTTGAATATCCGGGCTTTAGTATCCAAACTGGAAAGAAAATGTCCCTCCTCAGTTTGTGGTATGGTGTGATCAATTTGTACCAGTCTGTCCTTTACAGTTTTTACCTTTTAGGCAACAACCAATGGCAGGTCCTCAAAAATTTCTTTGCCTGTCTGATTAGAAGCATATAATCTGAGGGCAGATAAAGGCTCTTGGCCCACCCAGTCTGCCCACATTTTTGTTTTGTTTCTTGCCACAGACCCTATTTGATCTACTGTATAGCTCTTTCTCTTTCCTACCCCTTTCCTCCCTCAACGATAACAGCCCGTAGCCTGTAAAACCTTCCAATGCTTGTGGAAAATATTTTTTATCTTCTCAAAACTATCACAGTTGAGAGTGAACATAATCATCCTTATCCCTTCCTTGTTCCCATATGCAGTATTACTCAAAAGTTATTCCCTATCACCTGCTCTCCCTCAAGCAATTTGAATTGTCTCTTTTTTTGCAATTTCTTTCAAGAAATCTCCTGGTCAATTCTTCTCTCTCCTCCTCGTGGGCTTCTTGCTACATGCAGTTGCATTTTGCTCTGAGAAAGTCTCTAGAGTGAAAGCTGTCCTCCCTAAGCAGGGCATTCCTATCCGTGGGCTTCTGATGGAGTTTTGTTTGTATACTTTCATCACGTCTCATGATCCACAAGTCCAAAAATTTATTTTGCGGTTATCGTAGTTAAGCATAAACTTTAAATAGTCCATCCTGCTATTCAGATATTCATGAAATGCAAAAGGTTCCTGCTCGGTATCACTACAGAACACTAAGATATCAAATGCTAAGATATCATCTATAAAGCAATCCCAGTAAGCTATCTTATTTCTGTACTCATTAGTTTTTCTAGGAAATATGTGATTTCTTTCAAAGTGATTCATGAATAAATTAGAGTACAAGGGTGCCATGGTTGACCCCATGGTCATTCCCCATACCTGCCAAAATACTCCCTCTCAAAACAAAAGTAGTTTTCTGTAGAACTAGTTAAGCCATTTGTACTAAGTACTCATTTGTTGGGTCGCTTTTGTTCTGTCGTTCTCTAGTATCTCCCTTAGTGCTTGTATCTCCCACATCATGGGGTATGGCTATATACAAGTCTTTGACGTTCCATGTCACCAGTATGTAATCCTTTACATTCTGCAAATTGTTGTTTAGTTCTTCTAATTGGCTGATAATATCCCCAGTGTTTTTTATGTAAGATTTTACAGTGGCCACCAAATGTTTAAATATGGTGGTCAACAAAAGTAGACAGTGGTTCCAGTGGGAAGCCACTGTCCAAAACTATGGCTTTCCTTGGTGGCTGGACTAGACTTTTATGGCTTTAAATTCCCAGTCTGTGAGCCACCCTCTCTGTTGTCTAGGAATCCAACACAGGGTGTAAGTAATACAGTGAAAGCGTTCCTTACCTTGGGACAACCATTGTCTGATTTTGTGGACCACCATAATCTCCAGCGCTGATGGATACAGGGTAGTTCTTCAGAACTGTTGCCATTAGGGAAGTGTCACAGTTCTCTTGCCCTCAGGGGAGTTCCCCAGCTCTGTTACCCTCAGGGGATCCACCAGTTCTTTTGCACACGGGGGCTTCCCAGTCCTGTTGCACTCAAGGGGAAGTCTCCAGCCCTGTTGCCCACTGGGGAATTCCTTGGTACTGTTGCTCACATGGCGTTGATTCCCCAGCTTTGTTGCTTTGGAAGGGGGGGGGTCTCCATCCATGTTGCTGGCAGGAGTGATCCCCAGTACTGTTGCCCACAGGGAAGTTCTCCTGAACTGTTACCCACAGGGGAGGTCTCCTGCACTGTGCAGCAGATCTATACAGGTTGGGTGGTTGCTTAGACCCCTGGAGCCTCTGCTTCAAATTCAGAGTGCTGCACTTCAAGAGGAAAAGGCAGTTCAGTGTGGCAGCTGGCCATTTATGTGGTTGTGTGCAAGTGCTTAGTGACATTACTTTGGCCTTGCTCTCTCTTTAACTTCCACCCTCAGCAGAGGTGCCAAGAGGTGGGATCTTGAGGCTAAAGGAAATGTGCAGACTGCCTAGGCACACAGGTAGAGAGAGAGAGTGTGCCAGATGAGGAGAGGGGAGGATGGAGGGGCAGAGCAGGTAAGGCAAGCAGAGACTGAATGCTGCGAGATTTTGTAGTGTAGAGGGACAGGGTTTGGCTAGCTGCTCCATCAAACCACATGCAAGCCTTCTAATTGTAGGACCTACACACTGTGTGAGGCTCCTCTTGGTGCAGAAGAGAAGAAGAACGACCTGCGGCCATGATATACAAGGGGCAAAGCAGGACAAGCAGCAAGCAGCTGCTGCCATGCGGACCAGCAGACTACTGAGGTGTGTCAAAAGGGGTTGACCGGCAGAGAGAGAGAGAGAGAGTCAGCCAGTAAGTGCAGCAGCAGGGCTGCCACTCATGACACTGGCAACATGGCTTCAGGAATGAGCCTGAGACCCTGGAAGGTTGCTGGGTGGAGGATGTTCACCTCCTTGGGGGTGGCTGCAGACTAAAGCCTGCTGCCGGACCACCTATGGGTCCACAGGGGGAGCGGGTCATCTGGGGGCAGCAGTGGAGGGAAGACACATTGGCTCAGAGTACCCGTGTTGCCTGCACGTGGCAGCTAATTAATGCCAGTGTCACTGGGAAAGGCAGAGATGGGAAGATACCTCCAGCCCAGCAAGATGAAGCTTCAGTAAGCTTGGTCCTTGTGCTGCCTGTCTGTCCAATATAAAGGGGTCTCTGCCACCAAATTTAGTGTCCAGAAGGGCAGGAACTCACTACAAAGGCCCTAACATGGGAGAGTAAGCAATGGGGCAGGTAAGGAACCCCCTGCAGTGCAGGGTCAGGCAAGGGGGCTCTGCAGTGGCCAGAACCAGAGTGGGCTGTTGCTGGAGAAGTAGGTGGTGCAAAGAGTAAATAAAAACTGGTGACCAGCAGGGCTGCGAAGTATTTCTGCCACCTTACAAAGCCCTGGTCAGACCCCATCTGGAGTACTGCATGCAGTTCTGGGTTCTTCAATACTAAATGGACACTGAAGCCATTGAGAGCATGCAATGTAAGGCCACCAAAATGAATAGAGGTATGGGGGAGAGGAGCTGTGAGGAGCAGCTAGAGGCCCTTCATATGTTCACCTCTAGGGAAAGAAAGTTGAAAGAGGAGAGCTGTAGCACTGGCACCCTCAGGAGAGTTCTCCGGTGCTGCTGCCTGCTGCCCTGAAGGCAGTGCACTTTTGCTCTCAGGATAGGTCCCCAGCACTGTTGCTGTCAGTGGAGGTCCCCAGTGCTGTTGTCCACGGGGAAAGTTCCTCAGCACCGTAGCCATCAGGGGAGTTCCCTAGCACTGTTGCTTTTAAGGGAGGGAGGGAAAGTTTCTAGAGTGGTTGCCTGGGATATGGGGCATTCTCTTGCATTGTTACCCATGAGGAAGGGCACTCGGTGCAGATGATGGAGATGCCATTAGCAGGGAAATGCTGTAGAATATGCTGTGCAGTGGTACTGCACTTGTGTCTCTCATGGTCTGCAGTGGCAGGGTGCTGATGAAGCCATGGACTGCTTTGGCAGGGCACTTTGTAGCAGTAGTCTGCATTCACAGGTCACTGATGTAACTGGGATCTACAGTGGTATCATGCTTGTGCAGCTTGGGTCTACACCCGCAAGGTGATGCAGGAGCTGTGGTCTCCATTGCCAGGGCTCAGTGTATAGACAGATAAAAACATAAAGATGGGGGCACAGACAGACGGAGGACTACACATAGTTTGGCAGACATTATTTCTAACAGTTACTGCTTTTTATTTTGCAGCTAGAAACTTCAACCTTCAAAAATCGGAGTCCATGATACGGAAGGTAAGTTGAGTATGAATGTTCTCTAAAAAGTTAATAAGGCCAGAGACTGTCTTTTAGCTTCAGGCTGAGTGTTGGAACCAGCGGAGCAGGGTCTGGTTAGATGAAAAACTGATTGACAAAGCCCTCCAGCTGCTATGTTTATTTCTCTTTTGCACAATACCAATGCCTGTCCTAAGGTTTCAAGTAACCTGACGTGGAACCTTTGTAAAAGAGCTCCTGGCTCAAAGTTGTATCTGATTACCTTAAATAAAAAAAAAAGAGCACCAGGATCAAGCATCCCAGAAGACACTCTTCTCCTTCGAGTTGTGAGACCCGTGTCTCATGCTACTATTTCACTACCTGGGGGACCACAGGTGGGATGTAACTGGAAGCATATGTGGGAGGGCAAGATGCAAGCGTTAGTGCATTAGACTTGATGACACTGGGGGTGCCTCTGTTTCCTCAGTGGGAGGACACTAGAAGGGAAGTTACCGTGCAATCCGATGAAGCCATATCTCCCCCATGTCTACTGCAGACTGTCTGTCTCCACCCACAGGGCTGCTCCAGATGCCTCTGCCCCTCACCACCAACAACTAGACAAGACCTTGGGAGCTGCCTGCTGTGGAACTGAATGGCAGGGCCTTGTCCAGGGGGCAGATTACGGGGGTAGGTGGTGGTTGGTTGTTCAGCAGTATCCTAGCGTCTCCGGGGGGGGGGGCTGTGGCAATGTAGCAATTCCGTTGAGCAGGAGGATGAATTGGCTGGGTAGAGTTTTCTTCAGTTGGTCTCCTCTACAGAGCCATACTCTTTGGTCTAAGGGCTGGATTCACTAGTACCCTGCAGGAGTTAGAACATCTGTGACCAGTGGCACCTACGTGTGGTGCCAGCATGCAGGGCCATACCCAACCTAGCACTATCAATAGAAATGTCAACCCAGTCACCTCAATTCTTTTTTTCCCCCATTGAGTGCACATCTCATGGAGTCAGGACTTTTTCTCTGTGTTACCTTTACTCTATCATTCTGTTTCAGTTCTCTGTACTGACCATCTCAGAGAAAGCATTTTCCATCTATGTCACTGCAGAAATCGCATATCTCGGCCAAAGACTGCATCCTATATCTCTTCAGTGCCAACTATAGACCTGCACCACAGTATGTGCCTTTTTGCCACTGCCAGTCTATGACAAAGCTGACACTGAAGCTTTGCATTGATGTCACGAAAGCAGTCCAGCTGGGAATAGTCCTTCCTCAGTCAGGTAAGAGGCCAACCAGAGATTTGCCAAGTTCAAAACCAGTGCTTTGTTGCTCACCCTCACCACCAGATTTTTCTCTGGCACCAACTTTGCCCTTGGGATCACCTCACAGGAGTCCTTAGTCAGTCTCAGATTTTTCACTGTTATCTCTTGAGTCAGTTTATATTCTCTCAAGCTCAGAAGAGGCAGAAATGACCTCGACATGCCCACCTTCTCTAGTGCTGCCGCTTGCTACTCAGCCCTTTACCATGGCACTATTCATAGTACCAAGGGTAGCAGTCAGAACACCCAGCTGCTGTTGTGGTGCTAGCATCGCTTGCTTCTGCTTTCATCTCAGCATCCGTGCAAGCCACTGCATCTTCGGTGCCATACACTCTGCTGTCGTCGGTACCATTCTCTGAACAGACCAGTCCACTGTTGTCATTGCTGATACTGATACAGCATACTTTGGCTCAGCTTTTAGCTGATGTTGCTAAATTACTTCAGTCTGCTTTTATGAGAGCTGACCCATGCATTTTTCTGTTTCACTACTGGGCTTTGCGGACTTCATCGGACCCATCCTCCCACTGTGATATCCCCCCTCCCAGTAGGGACTACCAGGTGGTTGGTGCCTATGCAGTTACCAATGCCAGCCTGAAATGTAGCTGCTGTCTCTCACTCTAGAGGGAGGTTACATCCAGTTCCCTCAGGGATGCTTGTTTTGAGCTTTCCTTGGGGCCACTCCCTGAACCTACATCTCACAGGCCTCCTACCCCTTCACAGAAGTCTGACATTGCTGAACCATGTTTTAGCTCCAGATGAGAACACATAGTTTGTTTCCTTTTCTGATAATGGGGAATCCGTTTACATTCCAGACTCCTCCCTTCATGACATGATGCTTTCTGCTCTTCTGGAAGATATGCAGAAAATGCTTGGACTAGTATGTTCTCAGGTCAAAAATCCTTTTCAGGAGTCCCTGTAGTACTTTTGCCTGCCATTGGCCTCTAGATCCCTGGTGCCTCTTATCTACCTAGGGTTTGAGGTAACCACAAGACCAGCCTGGCGTCAGTCACTGTCACTTCTAGCTACCCCCGAAATTATAGACCTTCAGTATGTTGCTTACAATGGTATATTCCCCACAACCAAAAAATAGACTCTTGTTTTTACTTCTTCAAGATGGCTCAATTCACACTTCCTCCAGACTCACACACACCTACCATTGAGTTACAGAAATTGGATGCCATGGTCAAAAAGGTCGTAACCTTTGTGCCCTTATCCCTCAGGACTGCAAACTATGAATACTTTAATGGCCCAATGTCAACAGAAGCTCCGGGCAGTTTCTGTTTGTCTTGGGCTCCCTTCCAGATTTGCCTGCCAAAACCCAGCTGGTCACTATCTCGACCAAAGGGACTGAGTATGCGAAGCACTTGTTTCAAGCTGCTTCCAGCTCCTCAGAAACAGCCTTGAGAGCCCTAGCTTTGGGCATCTGTGTTACAAGGTATGTACGACTCTGTTGACCTCTTTGAAGAACCTCACAGGAAGCTTCTCAGTACCCCTTTTAGTGGTTATGCCCTTTTTTGCTGAGTTTTCCACCCCATGAAGGATGGTGGAGTACACCCTATCACCTTTCACCGTCCACCCAGAGGTTACCCTCAAGACTGCCTTTGGCTTTCATGAACCCTGTTCAGAGCTTCTCCTAAGGCTAGTCCATCCCATACAAAGGACTGAATTATCATTTTTTGTACTATGTAGTACCTGTATGGTGCCTTATACTACCTTCCCCCCCTTTGTTACTTGAGTTGGTTTAACCTCCTTTTTATGGTAACCATGCTTTCCCTTCAAACACTTTTCAGCTGCATAGGCTGTTGGTGGCTGCATTTTCTGCCCAGCATCCCAAGGCCCCTTGTGCCTGGCCACACTACTTTCAATAACAGTGGCGGAATGCTCCTACATTTTAGTATAACCATGTGCAATACCGGACTCAGTTCATGTCTGTACAGTATTTTTTTTTAATTTCATGATAATCTATATTTAGTATAGAACACCAAGGGCTTGATTCAGAGCATGCGGAATGGCTTAGCGTACACCAAAAGCTTTGTCACAAATTGCAGCTTGCATCAAACTTTGCATCAAACGTGATTCAGGAAAGCAGCTTGCGTCAAAACCAGCGCAGTCGGCACCAAAGTGGCTTGCTCCATGCTTGCGTCCAAAACCTGGGTGCGCCATGTTGCAATGGGGCTTGTGTCAGAAACATGATGCAATGTCCCCTTTTCTGGTATTCACAGAGGTGGGAGCCCTGACTCTGCGCCAATGATGGCAGATATCCAGTAAACCAAGGTGGAGCTGGTCTAACTGACATTGGTGCACAGAATGGAGTGGATCCAGCTGCAGACAGGGAGGGTGAGGCAGCCCCGACATCCCTGCAGGATGGTACTGGTGCTGCACGTCATTGCCGAAGCCATTTCATCCGAGGTATGGCTTTTCACAGGTCTTGCCCCATGCACTGGTTTTTGCCACATCTTGCATCAGTTCTCGTCCACCACATTGTCTTTTTGACGCAGCTTGCATCAGTTCCCACTCTATGTCTTCCTCCTCAGTTTTCACCCACCTTGGGGCATTCCTGCCCCCACATTGTCATGGTGCCACAGTGTGGGCATTCAGCCCCTCCTGCATAGCCGTTGTGGATCACCTGGAGACATTCGCATCCCATGCTGTTGCGCCTCGGCTTGTAATATTCTCTCCATATACATCATATCTTTGACACAGAGAACCTCTTGCGTCAGTGTGGCAGACTTCGCCGTAGAGACTGCTCTTCTTTCCAAATATGGCGCACAGTATTTGGCGCACTAGAATCTGATGCAAGGGGGCCCTTTGATGCACCTTGCATCGATCTAAGGGCTCTTTCTGAATCAAGCCCCATATTTAGGCCTGTTTTGTGACATATGTACCTGTAAACTTAGAGTTTTATTTTTTCTGTTCAGCATGCTTCATTTGGACTCTGGCAACCTTGCTGGGTGGGCAGATTTCAGGGCTTTTTCCCTCTGCTGCTCCGCTCAGTAACTGAAGTTGATTCAACTGTCCCTGTCTCCCAATTAGGTTCTAACTGCTTGTTACTGGACCACAGAGAGGGGTTCTATGAAGGAAACTGGCTCTTAGAAAATAGGAAAGTTACTTCCTGTAACTCTTAATCATCTTGAGTACCTCCTCCATAGAGCCATTCTCGACTCACCCTCTGTCTCCTGGGAGGTGTTGGCATTCTTTCATGTCACATGTCTGTTTCATGTCATGTATTTTTTTATGTTCAGTGACTGTAGTATTAGGCCTCACCAGGCTAGTATTTTCTGTTCCTGATTCGTGCACCTTAACACATTATCACTTTAGTTGGGGTTGTGGTATGCCCAAGGAATGAATAATGAAAAATAGTGTGTAGTAGAACGTCGTTATCAATCAAAATCCGTACCTGGCAAAAAGTTGTCATGCTGCAGTAGAAACGTCATCGCGCTGTTATGCTGCACTAGGTACATATCTACTGCAGCATAACAACTTAGAACCATGTTTTGCGCTCTGACAGCTCGAGAATCATTCTCAGGTTTCAGCTGGTAATATAGTGTTTTAGTTAACCGAGCGGTCATTTGAAACACAAGTACCGGGGGGAAAAAAATACATTGCACTGTTTTACTTCTATTGTTTAAGATTTGTTTTCTGATCGTCTCTTGTTGTGACCGCAACTGCTGTTCCTGACTGTCGAAAACTTCATCTGTTGTAAGTAAATTCAAAACTACTACAGTTTCGGACTCCGTGTATTTTTTATTAATTGTGACCAACACTGGATAGTAGACCATATACTATAAAAGATAATGTATAGTCCTACTATCTGTGAACAACCTTAAAAACTCTTCTCGAGTTTGTCATTTATTTATTTAGAGTCTAGGATTACAAGTACCTTTGAGCCAAGGCTCTTTTACAAAGGTTCCACATCAATTGAGGTACAATACAAACATTACATAGATTTGAGTAACAATGCAGAAATGGTGCATAGGCATTTTTAAGCAACTGAAATACATTACATTGAGGGAGAGAGAGAGTATCCAATAGGAAATTAAAGGGCAGGTCCCTAGGCAGAAATGGGCAGAGCTAAGGCCTATTTAATTAAGGCAGGAGGTGGGGAGGGGGTGTGGGCAAAAATTTGCTTCCGAAACCCACTGAAGTCTATGGGCGCAAAGCCCAGCAGAACAGTTTGAATCAGTCAAGACTGCAGGGCCAATCAGTGGCTGCGCGGAGCACAACAGTCCAACAGGAGATGGAAGCAACAGGTGGCAGCCAATGGGAGCCTTTCAGCACTTCCTGGTTTGTCCTGGGAACTTACCAGCAAGAGGAGGGTTCCTTGGCGGCGAGCAGTGGTGGTGTGGTGATGGAACCTCTCAAGCTTCGCTCTCGAGATTCTAAACATTGCCATGACAACTTCTTGAAGAGTTTACAAGAGTGTTATAGATACAGGACTATACATTATCCTCTCTATATATAATTCTACTACTCTTTCATTTATGGCTATTTTTGTAGTGTTTTCCAGTGTTTCTATCATTAACCCCCACCCCCGACATCTGTTGTTCTTCTGCTAGAGTAAAGTGTACATTTGTTATCACCGTATTTCTCTGTGTTGAATCATTTTAAAAAGCGGTGATTTGATGGGACACACATTACACCAATTGTGACACGATTACTCTATATGCAGGCCACCTTTTCTCTGTGTACCATCTTTTAGTGCCAGTCTGTATCTGTGTGCCACTGCAGAGCTATTTAGTGACTTGACAGCCTTATAGTGTGCTATATTCTGCACTGTTTCTTTGGGTATTATCACGCTCATTTTCTTTTCTATTTTTTGGATTTCCCTTCCCTGTCTTCTTTCTCATTTCCCTCTTCTCCAGTGGGAAAAAGGCACTGAGGAGGTTGGGGATCATGTCACTTTATATATATCTAGTGCGGGCTATTGCATGATACCACATGCCTGCGCCATATTTTGGTGCCTTTGGTCCAAAAGTTCTTACTCCCACGGAATCCTAGTGATTCTGGTCCTAAAACCAGTGGTTGTGGCTTTGGAGTAGATGAGTAAGATGTTCAAGAGTTACGCTAAGTAACTGTCCTTTAAGCTTGGCAGCGTGTTTATACTCAGATTGGGCATAGTCACTGGCATGTGGCAGAAGGGGCGGACAAGATGGATCATACGTTCCTTCCATCATCACAGTACTCTGTTACTAGTCGGAGGACCAGCTCAGTCGAGACCACGGAGGATAAAAAGAAACTGAAAACAAAGAATCTCTCTAGAACATTGTGGCTAGTGAGCCACACTCCAAATATTGAGCTTCAAGGCTGAGCCTGCAGTTCAGTGGAGCAGTAGCCTCCCTCTCCCCACTGAGCACTACTTCCTCTGTGCATCCCTGAGCATTCCTTGGGTGCTCGGATTTTGTTGTTGCTGCGCAGCTGCTCCCTCCCGTGCTGCTTGTACTGCCACAGTTGTGCAGCTGCTTCTGTGGCATCCTTGCTCCTTCTCCCCCTGCCTGCTCATCCTGCCATCTTTCTGGTCAGATGTTTTTCTGTTGCACCTGTGTGCTCTGGCTTCCCTGCTTTCCATTGTCGGGGCTGTCCAGTACTTCCTGTCTGTCCTGTTGTGTTTTTTGGGGGGGGGCTTTTTTTCTAAAAAATAGTATGCTTTATTAAAATTCTAAACAAGATAACACAAGCAAGACACTACTACTAAAAACAGCATGAATAATACTTGCCTGTCCCTTCAACATTCAGGGATTGGGCGAGGTGAGGGTGTTGAGGTACAGTGAATTTGCCAGAACAAATTACATACGTTTAGGAAAAATAATGAGCAGCAGACAGATTAATGTATCATAAATAATAAAAACAGTGGGAGAAAAACAAAGCAGTCAGAAGAACAGCATCTAGCATGCCCCACCTTCATTGGTACACACAATTTTAAATCTTCTTGCTGTGGGCAGAAGTAACACTGGAATTTTGAAGATGTGGTGAGGTTCTGGAGAGCTTATTTATCTTTGTCATAAGTTTTTGTAAGTTTTGCTGTTGTGTTTTAAATTTGGCCTAACTCCTTAAAATCTTTCTGGGAAATTCTTAAATATGGAAGAGTCACTGGGGATTGGGTTTAAAGGCTGGGAGGGAGGAGCTTAGGGAGTTGCAAACTTCCCCTATGAGCTAACTCTTAAGGCTAATAGTTAGGTGGGGAAAAGTTCAGCCACTCAAGCGTTGCAAGTTTCAAAGTCTGCATGCTGTATGGGGGATCGTTTAGGTATAGGTACTGGTAGCTTGAGAAACTGTAGAGCCACTGAGATTTTTAATTTGGCCTAGAAAAGACTGCTGTGATGATGGGGAAAGGGCCGCATTTTACTAGAGCAGGTATCTTTGGGTGGGTGTTTGGTGCACAGGGTGTGGTGCGGCCATGACAATGGACTGGGCTTGGAAGTTTGGGGGATGCCCAGTGTGCTACCAGCTGGCGCAGCTTAAGGAAGAGGTAGAGGGGATCTGAAGGCAGCTTGGGGGAGGGGATTGGAGAGGTAGGAGGCAAGCGGTCACCTACATAGAAGCACAAGGTGCTGGGGCCTCCCAGGCTGGGGAGGAGTGAAGAGTGGTGTTCACACTAGGGAGGAGGAAGGGGACACAGGGGGCTCTAGGGGACCCTGGCAGGTGGGGCCCAAAAGGTGGAAATTTCCACAGCAGTAGGAAAGAGACTAGGGGTGTCCAAAGGAAACCAAGAGGGGTGGTAGGGATGGGGGGGTACTGGGGGATGGGCTAAGGCTTACAAATTGTTTTAACCCTCTACACCCATTGGTAGAAGAGGGGAGTGTGGGGGAGGAGGAGGAGGGTGACGACGCTGCTGCTAGTGAAACTGGGGCAGGGACGGATAGAAACGGTGAAGGGGGCAAGAGGCAAGGGAGCGGGAGCAATAGAGGGGGACCTGGACAGGATGGGGGAAGAGGGGTAGGGGGAAAGAAAAAGGAGGATCAGGGGAACAAGGAGGAGGCTGATGGTATGGAACAGGGGAGCACGACAGGCAGGAAGGTGCAGGACGTAAATGGGATGATAACGAGCAGAAAGCCAAGTAGGCAAACGGACAGGATGGATGGATTAGTAAGGAGTGGGGAAAGAGATACAGAGAAAGATACTCGGGGGGGGGGGATAAAGAAGGCCAGGACACGGGTAGAGGAGGTGACCACGGAAAATAGTGAAGGGGCTACCTTCGACGCCCAGATTGTTGGGAGGTGCGAGGAGCCAGTTGGGGGGAGAACACGGACAAAGGGATGAGGAGGGGCATAGAAGGAGGGGAAACCCGAGGGGTGAACAGGGAGGCAAGGGCGAGGTTAGAGTCCTGCTTTTGGGGGACTCCATGATCAGAGGCATCCAGTTGAAGGGGGGCAGGGGGAGGGTAAAACCTGTCTGATCAGAACCAAATTCCACCCAGGCCTGATGGTGCACAAGGCCAAGCATGAGTTGTATTCACTGGCAAGGGAATGCGGGAGGACCCCGGACATTCTAGTGCACTTGGGGACAAATGACATAAATGGTAACAGTGAACAAGAAATTCAGGCAAGGTTCTGGGAGTTGGCCAGGGCATACCGTTCCATAGGCTGTAAGATCTCCTTTTCGGAAATCCTGCCGGTGCCGAGGGCTAGTGGGGAAAACATGAAGAAGATTAGGGGGATAAATCAGTGGCTTAGGGAGTGGTGTGGGGAATTGGGGTATGGCCTGGTGGGGGACTGGGGGGAGACCTGGGAGGATAAGGGGCTGTATGCTAGGGACAGGCTCCACCTTAATTTGGAGGGGAAGGAAATCCTTAAGCTCAAACTAGCTGGGTTCATCAGCAAAAGGTGGGGTTTAAACTTGTGAAGGGGGGAGGGATCAAAAAAGGGGCAGTGCCAGCAGGCATGATAAATGAGGGACATGGTCTCCACCCTCTAGGGGCTAGGGAGATATGGAACTGGGTCACCAGGTAGGGTGCAGGAGCTGAGAAATGGGAGCTCGGGGGAGAAAGGAGAGGAGGGAAAAGGGGTGGAGAGTGGTCCTGATAAATGCCAGGAGCTTAGGAAATTAAATGCCTGAGCTCCAGGCGATACAAGTTGAGGGGGAGGTAGATGTGGCAGCAGTCACTGAGATCTGGACCACTCAAGGACACGAGTGGGGCCTAAATCTGGTGTGTTCAGAAAAGACAGGGGGAGGGAAGTGGGGGTGGTGTAGCACTGTTAGTCAGAAATGGCATGGGTATTGGAGGGGTAAAGGAGGCAGAGGGGGAACATGGAGGCTATTTGGGTCACCTTGCTGATGCAGGGGGTAAGAGAGTAAAGGTCAGAGTGGTATATAGATCACCAGCACTGGAGGAGGTTCTGGAAGAAAGTTTGGTGGCAAATCTCGAGGGACACTGTAGATTGGGAAAGGGAAGGGTAGTGGTAATGGGGGACCTCAACATGCCAGGAACAGATTGGGGGACTATGACTTCACCAGTGGCCAGAGAGCAGAGGCTGCTGGATGTCTTGCAGGATGCATTTCTAACGCAACAGGTGGGTGAGCCAACTAGGGGGGCCAGGACACTGAACGTGGTCCTGGCGGACAGTGATTAGATTAGGGGCCTAGACGTAAGGGACCCGTTGACGGAGAGTGATCACACCACAGTCTGGTTCTTCCTGGACCTGGGGGGGGAAGAAAGCTGAACAAGGACGATAGTAACCAACTTTAGGGGTGCAGACTTCGGGGAGATGGGAAGGATCCTTAAAGATCATCTGGACAGGATAAGGATGGCTAGGGATGCTGACAGCAGATGGGGGATCATAGGAGGAAATACAGGAGGTTACCAGATCCTGTGCAAGGGAAAGGCGTAAGTTCGATAAGGCCAGAAAACCCTGCTGGTGGACCCGAGAGGTACAGGAGGTGGTGAGGGAAAAGAAGGCAGCCTATAGGCACTTCAAGTGTTCAAGGAGTGAAAGGGATCAGGAGGAATATGAACTGACAGCCAAGAGAGTCACCAGGGTGGTGAGAGCAGCTAAAACAAAAAAGGAGCAGTACTTGGCCAGTGGGATCCGGAGGGGACAAGGGTTCTTTAGATACATGGGGGGAAGGAAAGTAAGGGGCAGATCAGCAAGCTAAGGATAGGGGATGGTTGGGCACAGGAGGCAGGGGAACAGGCAAAAGTCCTAAATGAGTACTTTGCCTCAGTTTTTACCAGGGGGGATGGAGGGGCCATGTCTTGCAAGGGGAGTGGGGGCAAACTGGAGGAAGAAGTGGGACCGGTAGAGACCAGGGGCCCTGACGGGTCTGGGGAAAGGGAGTGGCCACCACAGACAAGTGGGGGGCCAGCAGTGCAGGGTGAAAAGGGAGAGGATGTGGAGGCTGAAATCCCGGTAGAGAGAATAAGGGAAGCCCTCAGATCCCTTCAGACGGAGAAAGCACCTGGGCCTGATATGATACATCCCAGGGTGCTGAGGGAGCTGGCAGATGTCCTGGCAGTCCCTATAGCGGAGCTTTTCAACATCTCTCTCTGAGGTCTGGGTGGGTGCCCCAAGACTGGAGGGTGGCCCATGTCGTGCCAATCCACAAGTGGGGGGATCAAGAGAGGAGGCGGGAAATTACAGGCCTGTTAACCTGACATCATTGATCGTCAAGGTTATGGAGGGTATTGTCAAGGAAAGGCTAGGGGGATTACTGGAGCAAACTGGGTACTTGGACGATAGGCAGCATGGCTTTGTCATGGGAAGATCGTGCCAGACAAGCCTTGTTGAGTTCTATGACTGCGTGACGAGGGCCCTGGACCAGGGTAGGCCAGTGGACATCCTCTTTCTGGACTTTTTAGCAAGGCATTTGATTTGGTACCCCACAGTGGCCTGCTGGCTAAGCTAAAGGAAATGGGGGTAAGGATACAGTTGTTAAGATGAATAGGAAATTGGCTCTCTGAGCGTACTCAGAAGGAGGTGGTTGGGGGGTTAGCCTCATGCCCAAGGTGAGTTATTAGTGGGGTTCCCCAGGGGACAGTGCTGGGGCCACTTCTGTTCAACGCCTATGTCTCAGACAACAGGAAGAGGATCAGGAGTGAGATGAGTCTCTTTGCAGATGATCCAAAGCTGGGTGCAGTGGTGGATGAGGAGGAGGGGAGGGTGGCCTTACAGGAGGACCTGGAGGCTCTGGAAAGGTAGTCGGGAAAATGGAAACTAAAATTCAATGCGGGGAAGTGCAAGGTTCTGCACCTGGGAGTCAGAAATCCAGGCCAGGGGTGTACCCTGGGAGGAGACATGATTCAAGTCATGGAGGGTGAGAGGGACCTGGGGGTCAGTGGCGGAGGAAGAGAAAGATGGGCCCCAGTGCAGGTTGCAATTTGGGCCCCCACCCCATACTGGCGCCTCAACCCCGATTTTTTTTTTTACCTGTTTGCACTTACACCATCACCCACCTCCTCAAATATCGGTCACAGTCGCGGTGATTCCTATTTCCTGAATCCTTCCGTTCGATTTTAACCCCCCCACAGCCAGGAAGCAGAAGTGGAACATGAATAAACAAATTAAAAAATAATCCCGAAAGGTGAGGGTCCCAATCCCAATTCCCATTCATCAACTAATGCTGCAGCAGCGCAGCTAGCCTGCGTGCTAGGAGTACAGACAAGTCACTCGTCTCAAGTCACTCACAAGTGCTGCTGAGGGGAGTCGGGAGGGACCGGGTCAACTCAGCCAGGCAGCCAGAAGAACTTTACTGAAGCTAGCAGTGACTCACTCACTCAGTCTCCAGAGAGACGGAGACGGGAGACCGTCACCGGACTAAAGATAAAAACAGTAAACACAACAGCCACTAAGGCCAGGCATTAGATTAGGGCAAGGGAGGCACCAGGGCAAGAAAAGAACAACAAGCCTTAGCAATTTAAACTTGCGGCAGGCTAAGCAGTGAACCTGATCCATTATCCTACCTCCTCCTCGCCTCCAGGCTCCAGCAGCTCCAGCCAGCTCCCAGACTAGTCCCGGACAGTCCCAGCCTCTATACAGCAACACTAACACTCACTGTCTAACAGCATTGATTCGCGATCGCTGGCTGCCAGCTGCCAACATGGTCAGTCCACCTTTTTTTTTAAACATACTTTTCTTTGTTACTTATTATTGTTTGTGTGGGGGGGGCAGGGGGCTGCTTGCTGGCGTGTACAGTGCGACGGCAGCATCGCCTCCAGTTAACTCCCACAACTCTCTCTGTGGTCAGTGCTGCCATCTGCAGTCGGGGGGGGGGTGGTTAACTGAGTGAGAGAGTCACACAGACAGACCTGTCAAAAAAAACAACGTGAATAAATGCGAGTCGCGATCCGAATTGCTGATTGATTCTTACTATGGGCCCCTATTGTGTGTCGGGCCCCTGTGCCACTGCACCGGCTGCACCGGCTATTCCTCCGCCCCTGCTGGGGGTACTGGTAGATGTCAAAATGAACAATTCAGAGACCTGTAGGAGGGCAGCGGCAAGGGCAGATAGGATGCTAGGATGCATCGCTAGGGGGATTACCTCCAGAAAGGCGGAAGTGATCCTTCCACTGTACAACTGCTTAGTTAGACCACACCTCGAGTATTGTGTGCAGTTTTGGAGACCACATTTAAAGCAGGACAATACACTCCTAGAGAGGGTCCAAAGGAGGGCAACCAAAATTATCTGGGGCCTGGGGGAGAGGACCTATGAGGAGAGGCTCAAGGAGCTTGACATGCACACCCTGGAGAAAAGGAGGGACAGGGGGGACATGATAGAGGTCTTTAAGTACATGAAAGGGATTAATAAGGGAGGCCCAGTCAGGGTGCCCCAAAGGAAGGAGGGTGGGGCAACGTGAGGTCACAGGTGTAAGCTGGAAGGGGGCAGGCTCAGAGGGGAGAGGAGGAGATGTTATTTCACTGAAAGGGTGGTGGAGCCATGGAATGCACTGCCCAGGGAGCTGGTAGAGGTGGAGACTGTGGATGGGTTTAAGCGGGGATGAGACAGGTACGGGGGAGGGTAAATCTGACCAGGCCCAATACAGGTGGAACATCTGGGACTGGGGACAGTATAACCCAAGGGGGAGGGGGGACACCAAAATCGGCCCTCAGTGCAAGTACTGAAAATCGAGCAGACTCGAGAGACCATTAGGCCTATTCTGCTGGCATTTTAGTATGTTAGTATAATTGTTACGTAAACTGCAAATCATGTTTTCCATTTTAAGGGCCTGTTCCTGTTACCCATTACATTGTCCAGACTGAGGCCTAGGAAGCATATATGTGGGGTAAAGGCATCCTGCAGGCCCAGTATGGGGTCTAAGTGAGTCTTGATCTCTTCCGATAGTGGTTTAGCCTTTTAGCAATTCCACAAAATGTGTTTCAGGGTGCCTTTAGCAAGTTAACATCTGGAGCAACTACTAATTCTAGGTGGCCTGTTTCAGATAGTTTTACTGGTGTGTAGCACATATTATGGGCTATTTGTACTGCTACATGAGCCACAGCCCATTGAACGTAATGAATTTGTACAGGTTCCTCCACATTTGAGGCCTTATTTTAGGATCAGAGATCTCTGGGAATTCCTGCTGCTAGTATGAGCAGACATTCCTATTTTTCTGGTGTAGTGAAGTGGAACAGTTTTTTATAAATTAGGTATGTAGAATGTCTCAACCCTGCTAGCTGCCTTATCTCTTCTTATTGGGTTAACCGTTTGAATGTCTGTGCTCTGGGGCCTAAGATCGCCATCATGTGTTGTATCTGGAGGAAGGGAAATACAGGGACTTAAACATTGCTGCTGCTTTGCTTGTACCTTGGGAACGAAATTAGTATATTGTTAAGCATATGGCATCATTTACTTGGAGTGGAGGGGCCATGAACGTGGTAGCTGGTTGCCCGTAATTGGCTGGTAAGGATCTAAAAGCGGGTTGGTCCCCAGCAATCTGTGCTGGCTAAGATTTCAGAGCTGTGGGCAGCTTACAGTATGGGATGCTCAGGACAGCATTTATGTTGATCCATGTTGCCTGGCTTAGGTCAGGCTCCGTCTTTCTCTGTTGGGGGAAATGTGGACACTGCTTCACTTGGCTAGAGTCTTTCCTCCTTCAGAGCAACTGGCTTTAATGAATAGCCAGATAGTAAAGCTTAAAATCCAGTAACTGTAGGCCTCCCTGCTCCTTTTATTTTAGTTTTTGTTGACCGGGTAAGTGCGCTAGACAAATTCTGCCTATTTTCAGGCACGACCTGGGGGAGGAGGATACAGATGAATGCCAACTGAGCTTGAACCAGATTAAGCTGTTGGTGGTATTTTTAGTGAATGAGGGAAATTTGGCCAGGACACCGGGGGAAATTCCCCTACTCTTTTCGATAAGTGCCATGGGATCTTTAACATCCACCTGAACTACCACCAGTCCAGGCAGATGGGACCTCGGTTTAACGTCTCATCCGAAAGATGGCACCTCAGAAGTGCAGCACCCCTCTCATGCTGCACTGCAGTGTCAGTACTGGGATATTAACCCAAGTGCCAGATGTGGGAACTGAACCCACAGCCCTCTGATCTCCTGGCCTCAGAGGTGAGTGTGCTACCCACTGAGCCACTGACACTCCTTGACGGGATTGAGTTTATAACAGGCTGTGCGAGGTGTCTTGCCACCACAGAGAAAACTGGACAGTGTAGATTTAAGCCTTGTAAACCAACAATCTGGTACCTTTTGAACTATCATACTTAGTGGACAAAGCATCCTGGGGAGCACATTCATTTTAATGATTTCAGTGTGGGCCCGTAGCGTCAGAGGCAGAGCTGGCCATCTAGTTAGGTCCTCCGTTATCTGTGTTAATAGTGTGCCTGTATTCCTGGAGAACAAGACTTTTTGTCTCTTAGTGATGATTATGCCCAGGTGCTTAAGTGTGTCTGGGCTCCGGGACCCGTCCCATTTCATCACTTGCTCTTTGGTGGTGATATGACTAAGTGGTATCAGATAGCTCTTAACCAGATTCATTTTGTATCCCGATATGCTCCCAAATTCATGCAGGAGTGAAAGTACAGCTGGAACTGACTGTCAGGGGGTCTTCCAGGTACAGTAGCATATCACCTGTATAGGTAGACATTTTGTATCTGTGTCCTCCCACCTTGATGCCAGTTGTTTTTGTTTCAGCTAGGAGCCTTCTGGTCAGTGGTTCTAAATGTAGGTTGAAAAGGTATGTGGAAAATTGTCACCCCTACTTGGTTCCTTCCTGTAAGGCGAAGGGCTGAGAGAAAACTCTATTGCATGAGATCCTAGCACAGGGATGCTAATATAGCAGCCGAACCCAATCAATGAAAGCATTCAGGAACCCAGATTCCACTAGGGTCTGGTAAAGCAAGGGCCAGGAGACCCTGTCAAAAGCTTTTTCTGCATTCAGGGACATCAGAACTGCGGGGATCTTAGGATCCCTGGACACAGACATGATGTGTGCTAGTCTTCTGAGATGATCTGTGGAGAGCCTACCTTGCATGAAGTCCACTTGCTTGGGGCCTATCAATGAGTTCCAGACTGAATTTATTGTAGAAGCCAGAATCTTGGCCAGGAATTTGAGGCTGATATTTAATAGGGAGATAGGTCTGTAGCCGGCCAATAATTCTGGATCTTTGTCTGGTCTAGGCAGGAGGATAATGGTTGCCTCTTGAAGTGTTGGTTCCAAGTCCTCCCCTTTTTTAGCTTCATTAAATAAAGTGGCTAGAGGGCCGGCTACTTCACCGCGAAGGGTTTTGTTTTGTATATATTGGGTGAGAAGCCATCCGGGCCAGGCGCTTTGTCTGGGTTGAGGCTAGCAATGGCCTGCATCACTTCAGTAGGTGTGATTGCAGCCCCTAGTGTATCCAGATGGCTTTTATCAATTTTGGGTAGCCAGACTGTGGCCAGGAACTCCCTTATAACAGTGTGAAGTACCAGTGGCTCTTCTGCATATAGTGTTTTGCAGAAGGTTCTGAAAGCATCCATGATCTACCTGGGATGTGTAAGGAGAGGTCCCTGGTAACAGGTCCTACCTGCCTTTATCATTCTGGCTGTCTTTTGTCATCTGTGTCCAAGAGCAAGTAGTTTCCTCACTGCCCCCTGGTCCACATATTTCATTTTTGCCCTAAAAATCACAAACATTGCCTTTTCCGTAAGCAGCTCCCTATATTTGGCCCAAGTTTTGTAAAATGCAACCCATGCATCTGTTCACTGACCTACGCAGCCAGTACAGTGTTATGTTTGTGCAACTGTGTTAGTTTGGTTTTGGCCATTCGCACTCTCTATTCCAGAGGAATTACCACCCTGTAGGGGTATGAAGGCAAGGAACCTCGGAAAGTTCCCACTAGAAGTGCTACAGGACGATTCCTGTGACTAAAGGTACCTTAGGAATCCCCCTAAGGAGAGAGCGCTGCCGCTGGAGGAGGAGGGGAGGATGGGGGGCCAAGAAAAATGCTTCACAATGAGGCTGAGAGGAACTGCTTATATAGCTCAGGAAGTGGGAGTGGCTGGCTGCTTGGCCACTGAATTCCAGGCAAAGCCTTTCCAATTCACTGACCTATGTAGCCAGTATAGTGTTATGCTCATGCAACTTGTTAGTTTGGTTTTGGCCGTTTGCACTCTCTATTCCAGAGGCATTACCACCCTGTAGGAGTACGAAAGGCAAGGAACCCTCAGAGAGGGTTCCACCCCTAGAGGTGCCACAGGACGATTCCCGTGACTAAAGGTACATTAGGAATCCCCAAAAGAAATGTATAATCATCCCCAAAGAAGGAGGCAACACGAAGCATATGAGCAAGCAGTAACTGTGACATAGGATCAGTAAATGTAACGTAGTAGTAGTAGAGAAGCATAGGCAGTTTGATAATGCAATGAGATGCTCAGTTGGATAACGTAATGACTGCCCAGGTTTGCGTAGCATGATACTGATGGTTTGCTTTGAGATTAGTGAATCCCCGAAGGAGAGGGATCGGCAGGACATCCTCCACATCCATCCAACAGCGGAACCTACCTAAAGAAACTAGGGGAAACAACTATGCTAACTAGGTGTTATGACCTGAGGCAACGGAGGAGAGAAAAAAAACCCTATGAGGAGGAAACCGCTGGGGATCCAAGGTCTAGGTGACCTTCCCTCCAGGCTTGGGATAGTTTATTTAGTGACAGCTCTGTAGCTGCAATTTGGAAAACCAAATTAAAGGGAGGTGGAAAACATTCCAATTTGAAGGAAGGCTCTCACTCAAACCCTCTAGCGGGAACGCCATGGAAGGTTGCCAGAAAACTCTGCAACAATATGTGCAACCAAGGCACAGGAGGAGAGTTACGACTGCTGAGGCACTCACCTGGCCTACTCGGCCTAAACTCAAACCAGGTGAACCAGAGGCAGTCATAGGGAGAATGCGGTGAAGGTGCCTTGCTAGGGAAACCACTAAAGTCCATGGCTAACCATTATAGTGGAACACTAGAGCCAAAGGAGATCATCATAACCACCCTTCACCGCTAGTCTTAAATTCTACACCAGGAGCTGCTGTTGTGTAGCAGGCAGCTAAAAGCCAAGCCCGGGGCGAGGACATTCCCAGCTATGGGCCAGGTGAGAAGGATCCCGCCCCAAGTTGGACACGCTCGAGATGCGGACTAAATGCAGAGCGAGACCGTCGGCTGCAGGAACCCTGCGCCAGATAGAATGGCTGGCATGCCCCAGAAATTGATTGAGAGCTGAAAAGCTGGTGTGCTGAATGAGCACAGTGTGCTAAGATCGTAATGAGCATTGAGTGCTGAGACCTTGCAAGGTCGAATGCAGATTGAGTGCAGCAGAATCCCAGAGGCTGAAGCCGAGGGGTTGGCAGAAGGCATGAAGCAATGGTTTGTGTAAGCAAGGAGCAACGGTTGTGTAAGCAAGTGTGGACCTGCACATAGGACAGTAAGCAGTAGTAGTGATAGGTGGACCTGCACGGAGGTCTGCATAACATACTGTACAGCAATTAAACAGCACTGAATTGGGGGAAAGCCAGCCAGACATGAATAGCCAAATCAAGGTGACAAACACTCTGAGGATTTTTCAGCTGCGAGGCAAGATTTAATAACAAAGCTATATTAACAGCCTCAGCAGGAGCTTAGTTAGCTGACCTCAGAGTTTGACCTCAGAGTTGTAACAGCAATAAAACATGGAGACAATGGTTTGAAAGCAGGTGTAGCCAGGCAGTGCAATGAAACTGCAAGTAGAATGACAGCAGGAATGAGCAGCACAGCTAGGGTCAGAGTCAACTCTGTCAGGTGAAAAGAATTGAGTATGCAACATGGAGCAGCTATGGTTGAGCTGAATCACACAGATAATGATTGCAGTTGCATTGCAGTAGTTTGAGCGTGGTGAGCACAATGTAAAAACACAAGCACTGGGTACAATAGTAATTAAAGTAAACAGTAGCAGTGGCTGCAGTTGTAGGTAACTGAAAGCAGTAGCATGAGCTCTGAGTAGCAGTATGCTAGGAGCTTAGAAACAACCCCCCCCCAAAAAAAAAAAGAAAACTAAAACACAGCAAAGCAGAAAACAGGGAAAGGCCCCAAAACAAGAGACACAAAACGCAGGGAAGCACACAGCCGGAGGAACGATACAAACCAGAAGCAGGAAAATAAACACCGAAGTCCAGCAGAGACACACAGAAACAGCAGGCGGGGGGGGGTAGGCCCCAGCCAGCTCAGAGGACAAACCAACGGAGCCTCCGGCTGCAAAGAAAAAAATGCTTTACAATGAGGCTGAGAGGAACTGCTTATATAGCTCAGGAAGTGAGAGTGGCTGGCTGCTTGGCCACTGAACTCCAGGCAAAGCCTTTCCAATTGATGAATTTTGGGATATATTTTTCTCCGCTGCTCTAATTTGTAGCAGTAACCTAGCCTCCTCCTCTTTCTCCATACTCTTTCTGGTAGAGGTCAATCTTAATAATTCTCCTCTCAAAGTATGCTTGAAGGCTTTCCAGAGGAGGGATTGCCTCCCTACAGGGTTAGTATTTGTTTGAAAATACCATACTACACCGCCTCTAATTTTTTCAAAACTTTCTGTGTCCTTCAGCAGGTTATTGTTTATAGTAGTACAGGTGAGTGGTCAGAGAGCACTCCAGCCTGTATTTCACACTGTGTACTACCTTGCAAGATGTATTGGGAGATATGAATGAGTCTAGTCTGGAGGAAGTATCATGGGAGGCTGGCCAAAAAGTATATTCCCATGTATCGGGGTGTAGTACCCACCATATATCTGTAAGACCCAAGGAATCATAAAGGTCACCTTAATCTCTTTGGATAGAGGAGAGATCCTGTTGTCTAGCTCCCAATCTGTCTAGTGCTGTGTCAGGGACCAGGTTCCAATCTCCTGAGAGGACCATTGGTACTTTGGCCAGGCTGGTCAGGAATGACATGAGGTTTTCAAAATATTGTGCGTCCTTGGTTTGGGCCATACATGGAGGCCAACACTATGCCCATTCTATCTAGAGTACCCTTTACTATAATGTATCTGCCTTCCAGATCAATAATTTGCTCTGAAGGCTGGAAAGGTACACTCCGATGTATTAAGATTGCAATCCCTGTCTTTTTCTTACTGGACCCAGCTGTAAAAACTTGTTCCACCCACTCCCTTCTCCATAACTGACCCTGGTTGGCTAGCGTATGAGTCTCCTGCAAGAATACTACTTTTACCTCCAATAATCTTAAGTGCCTTAAAATCTGATGTCGCTTTTCTTTCGTTTGGGCCACTTTAATATTCCATGTGACAAAGTTACACATATTAACTGCCATTAATATGGCAAAATAGTATGGTAAAACCTGTGGGTGCATACATAAGGTTAACAGAGGGGTCCTCTTTCCCCAGAGATATCAAAACAGGGGGATAGGGTTGTGTCCTGTCTACCAGCCACTCCGAAGGAGATGCTCTGAGCAAATTCTATATGTTCGGCATAAAAAGGCCATTGTATCAGAAGGCGAAAAGCAGTATCCAGACAAAACAAACAAGAAAACTCGTATGAACAGGAACAAACATTAACATGGCTGCACCGCTTCTAACACCAAACTGGAATGGTGCAGCAGTAGAACAGTTCAAGGTTTGAAATTGCAAGGGCAACACTGCTGGTCCGCCTGCCGACTCCCCAGGGGAGTGACTATCACGTGGGGAAGGGGGCTAATGTCAAGTAGTTGGTCCAGTCATGGTCTGTACAAGGATGTCCCTCTGCCTATGAACCTTGATTTACTGTAGTAGAGGTAACCCTGCTGGGTCTGTGTGGTGGTGACCCCCCCAAAACCCAAACATTGCTGTTATGCCCTTTTTTAGAGATATGTTGGAGCATTATACTGTAACCCAGTGCAGACCAATGGCATTACTGTAGTTATCCACCTTAGTGAACTCTTGATTATCGAGGTTCAAACCCCCCCACTCCCTCCCCTATGTAGCCTGTCGGTCAATAATGGAGAATGAACATAAAATAAAAAACAGTTACAAGCCTTATGGCAAGGTCGATAGTCCCATGGTAGCCTCCTGGTTTGGTTAAAGTAAGTTTGGACTGTTCTTTTGAGGGCTGTGAGGGATGGCTGTGAGAGTAGAATAATCACATATACCTGTGGCCTAAAAAGTGAAACTGTCTAGACATAGCAGCAGTGTCATACGTTGTTGAAGAAAATTGTAACAGCTTGGGTGGTCTGCTTGACCTCCCCCTTCTGTGTCCAGTGGAGACTCAATCCTCCATGGTAGTACTTCACAAATGTGCAATTGTGTGCACATTCCCACACTGCGGTGAGGGTGTCGGCATGGTGAGTCATCGCCAGCAGGTCATGTGGTATGGTGATCCTTAATGAGTTATCCGCTGTTGGGGGGAGCAGTCCCAGTGGTGAAGATTGCCAGCTGTGCATAATGACAGGCATTGACTGCCCCTGTCAAATTTCAAACTCTGCAACTACGCGATTCATCCATATGAGAGGTGAGAAAACTGATTTGGCAGATGAAAAAGAGAAGGCAGCTGTTGTCGATGCCATGTTGCCACTGCCATCTTGATGGCGTTTTATATAGCCATCACAGAGCCCACTAGGTGCCCTCAGTTACAGCAGTGCCACCCACCAGTACATTGAAAGAGCCCAGTAACAGTTTCGATGACCAAAATGGGCATAGTAGATTGTAGAAAGGTGAAACAATACAGTTATGGAAGAGTTAAGAGTCCACTCACCACATCAGTTCTATCCCATCAGGACACTAAGATTAAGAATGCTCATTTTGCAGCCGCTTTGATCAGGGTGACACTCATTCTGGTTCCATTGTTTTTTGTTTTTTTTGTAGACTTTATTTATCTCTGGACACCCAGGAACTCTCTCTGGCACGCCCCTCACACACCTGTCGCTCTACCACCCTGCTTGGTGCTCGTCTGTCGGGAAATGGGACAGCCACTCCCCACCCGCACCGGACCGGCGGACCCTCTGGTTTTGAACCCTCCGGGAAGGGGCCATCCTCCGCCTGGTACTGTATCTATAATCTAATTCGCCAAGTCCAGGGCAGGGCGAGGGGCCGGGAGAGCCGGCAGGACAAGCCTGCCGTTGGGTGTGTGGTGATGGTGTACTGAAGGCTGCTGTCACCTATCCCAGAGCCAGGGTTTTTTCGTAATGTAGTTTTCCCCTGGAGCTCAGACGTGCAGTAATATCTGTGCAGGCATGCTGCCGATGTCTGCTGCTGCTCCACAGCTTCCTGTAATGCCTCGATCTCCATCGGGGGTCTCTAAGGAGCCAAGCAAACCCTGCAACCCACCCTGGGAGAGGAGAGCAGTCCTCCAGATGCTCAGTCCTTTTCCTCCCCTTTCGACCCCTGGTGACCCAAGTCCGTTCCTGAACCCCAGTTGCCAGCGTGACACGAGGTGTGGCATCCAGCGCCTCAACCCTCAGCGGAGCTGGCATGTGGTACCATTGTTAAAGAGATCTGAGATCATTTTGGCTAATTCTCTTTGGGCTATCTCTGCCAATGGGAATTTATGGGTACCCTTAGTCATAATCATGACAAGGCGGGCTGGATGAAGCATCCAGAATTGAATTAGTGCTGCATGGGGGGCCTTTTGAATGGCTTTGTATGCCATTTGCTTGTTCCGTACTGCGGGGGTAACATTGCTAAACCTGTGGAAATGACCACCATTCCACATCAGGGACTTGAAATGTGTCAGGCGGGCGCTTTTTACCTATTCATGTAAATACATTTTATTTTTACTCTTATACACAGTGTCAGCATCATATGTGGTGGTGAGTGCCTGGGTGTTTACCATTCAAGTTTAGGAGCTTCCAAATTATGGCTGTAGGCTTGCCCCCTGGAGGAGGCTGCGGTCTGAAGGAGTGGTGTGCTCTCTCTATGGTGTAAACTGTTCCCGTGGCTGGTGGTCTTGCTATCTCTTGTAACAGTTTTTGTATGAAGGAGAGAAAGTTGTTCCATTCAGTTTTCTCATGGATGCCAACCAAGACTAGCTTTTTCCTTCTACTACAGCCCTCCTAATCTTCAGTTCTGTCCTCCAACCTCACCAGTTTTTCTTCAGCACTTTCAGTTCCCCATCTTCCTATTCTGATGATTCTCAACAGAATTAATTTTGGCTTCTGCGGCACCCAACCGGCGTGTGAGAGATTCAGGTGCTGGCTTGAAAGCCTTGAAATCTCCAGAGAGTTTTAGCAGGGTCCATTTAATAGTGGCCAGTTCAGAGAAAAAGCGACCCAACTTATCTGTGAGATCTTCACCACCAGCTGACACTGACAGTGAGTTGACCGGAGCGGCCTGCTTGTGCCGCTTGGGCTCCTGGGCACGAGGTAGTATTGGGGTATTCAAAACATCCATATTGTGTGGTTGTCTCATCTCCATTCTTCTTCAGATTTGCTGGTGAGTTGCCCGTGTGGTACTGCTGCTTTGCACAGTAAAAGAAAATAAAAAATTGGATTTTGCAGGTTTATGCCACGGTTTATTGTCCCGGTTCACAGAGCTGCCTCTAACATGAGCACGTCACATGACTCCCCACTTTTTTGGGGCTTTTGTTTCTTGCTGTGTTGTTCAGTTCTTCCTTCCTTGTGCTGTGTGCTTCATTGCCTCCCACCTTCTTTGCAGCTGTCCCTCTCTCTATGCTGGCCGAACATTGCTTTCCCTGGATTCCTCCATACGTAAGGAGTCTTGGTTTGCCATTGACCCCCTCCCTCTCCTTTTCCTCGTAATGCTGCTGTACTTTCTATAGGTACTGTTGCATTTGTTGTTTTCATGCCTCAGTTGTTATGCCTGCCATCCCCTTTTGTTGCTGCTGCTTATTGCTCTGCTACCGCCTATTGTTACATGCAGGCGGTCACCCTTCACTCATTCCATTAGTACTAGTCTACCATGTTGTTTCAGCCCCCCGTCTTCCACCATCCACCCTGTGTCATTCTGCTTGTCCAGCCTCTGATCTAAGGTTGCTGCTAGTCTGTCATACCTACCTACTTGGTCCCTCCTGGTCTTCTAGACCAGGAAGCCCAACATACTTGTGCTGCTAACCGAAACCCACTCGTTGAGGGTGGGACCTCGCTGAGTGGGGATCCTTTTGGCCATGCAGACCATCTCAGTGGCACCTTCAGGTGTTTTACTTCTGGTTTCTGCTTCCTGTGGTAAAATTCTCTGTACGAGGGTCTCTTTGACTGTGCATATTGACTCGGTGACACATCCTGAAACAGTCCTCCATGCATTTGCCTACAAGTCACCTAGTCTCTATCTATTCCCCTTCCCTTTAGCTTTCATTCAAGGATAGGTTCTCCCAGTGTTCAGTTTTAGTGACCCCTCTTCAGACAATGCTACTCTTCTCGAGTAACGCTTTGTGGGTTAAATTCCTCTTTGCAAGGGGAGAGAGCCCCTTTAGCCTCATCTGAACACTTAGCAGCTCCTTATGCCATTACCCCATTAGAGGGATAGAAAGTCCCTCTCTCTAAAAGCCCCTCTCTCTTGTATCGGATTTCTAAATTTGCAGCAGCTTTGTAGTCACTAATTCTGCACCTGACTTGGAGGGATTGCAACCTAGACCTTGGTTCCACAGAGGTTTCCTCCTTGTGTTTTTTTCCCCTTTCTCCTTGCCAAAGGTCATAATAGTTTAATTTTCTGCTGTGAGCTGGAACTGGATGGTGGTTGTCCCCTTTTGTTTTCAGTCTCTCTCATTCTGGTTACATGTCTCCTCTCTTTGGGAAGTATGTGTTTGTCTGCCTCTGTTATTTCTTCCCTAAGGTACCTGTGGTCTCAGGGACCTCATCCCTGAGACACCTCAAGGGGTTGGAACGCTTTCTTGAGAGTACCTGTGTCTTCTTGGCATCCCAGTAGAGTGGTAGTCCCTGTTGCAGGGACAGAGAGAGTGTAAGGCAAAGTACAAATAAGTGGCAGAAGCAGTCACATACTCCAGTTCTGATGTCCAGTCCTAAATCATACCTCCATAGGAGCCTGATGACTCTTTGAATTCTAAGGCTGAGCCTGCAGTGCAGAGGAGTAGCAGGCAACACTTGCCATGTCCCCTCTGAACAATACTTAAACTTTGCATGCTCAAGTATCTCTCGGATGCCCAGATTTTTGTTGCCACTATTCTCCCCTCCCACCTTCCAGCGGTACCTCTCTCTCCCCCCTCTGGGTTGGGCCTTCTTCTCTATGGTGCCTTTAGTTTCAGGGACTCCCCCCCCACCCCGATATCCTTGAGGGGTTGGAATCCCCTCTTGAGGGTTCCTGTGTTTTCATGGCACCCTGATAGGGTGGTAGTCCCTGTAGCAGGGACAGAGCGAGTGTAAGCCAAAGTACAAACAAGTTACACAAGCAGTCACATACTCTACTTCACTTCTGATGTTCAGTCCTAAACCATACCTACATAGCACCAGCCTGATGGCCATTTGAATCACAGGCAGAAAAGAACAAGCTACCTCCTCTGCCATTAATGTACCAGTCCTGGAAAAGGAGTAGTGTTTCTGTTGTGAGTGAGATATACAAGAATATAAGGGATCTGGGAACACAAAAAGATTGTCTTAACTATAACAAGGGTAATTATGTTACTGAGATTGGGAGCCAAGGTCTAAAGGTCTAACATTAGGGATAGGTACAACATGGTGTTGCAACATAAACTGATATCATTCAGGGACTCTGGCATCACAGATAAGGAGGTGCGAGGTACACAGACTTTAGAGTCTCCCCGCCAGCCTTATCATTGCAGACTCAGCACTGTTGGTCAGCCAACTCTTTGAAGTGCTTATACTGGTGACTGGTGCAGGTTCAGGCACTATGCTGTAGGGCAAGGCCATGTGGGGGAGGAGATGTTGTGAATGTATTGAGGTTGGGAGTCAAACTGCTAAATGTTCTGGCTGTAAGAGCAGCATACAGAGGTTGTTTGCAGCTAATAAACTGCCTTCTAAGTGTCATCATCCCAGAACAAGTGGGGACTCTGTGTTTGAATCCCAGGGCCCCAGTTTGTTAGCGTGTCGATCCTACTAAACTCAGAGAGAGTGAGTTGGAATCACAGTGCTTAAATGCACTGCTGTGATCCTTTTTTTTTTACTTTCTTTTGATTTATTTAATAAAAAGCAGTTCAGTACATTCCAGGTGCCACATAGACGTATACAAGACACATAAGGATTATGATAGGATACCTTTGCAAACCCTCTTTTTCACAGGACCAGGGGAGGATAAAGACATGTATAAAGTGTTTCTAAATAGTACAGTTAGCCAGATGTAGCCTTGTTTTATACATACTTTCCCAAAAGCTTATGTCAGATTCATTGCTGGCGTTTATCTAGGCCTGTAAATAAAAGTCACAATATGATCATGTTTCAGCAGAGTGCTTCGGTTTCATGTCATTTGAGCGCAACCAAAATTGCTGCGGTACATGCCCGCATAGTCACTTCTCTGTACACAAATAACGCGCCACACAATTACAGCACAGTCTTTTTTGATGCCAACAACTCGGTGACCACAGCTAAATGTAAAATTGTTAAAATATTAAAATGATCAGCTAACCTCTTAACCTTGGCGCACTTCCCTGTATAGCCCCCATTTGAACAGACATTTTTCGGCGCAGGACGTAAAAGTAAAAATAAATGTAGAAATGGTCAGCCTTTGAGCCCCTCTGCATTACCAGTGAGATTCAGTGTGTGTTTGCACTTACTTTACTTTCAGCGATCATGTTGATTTTCACAGGGTACTTTCGGGTTACTGACAGTCACTTCTTTGAGTAAGCAATCTGCTGCAGCTGTGGTTCTCTGTATAATAAGTAAGGGAGCAACTAACAGCAGTGTAATCCTGTGACCCATATGTGTCAGATCAGGTCCCCTCGGGTTACTCCAGGTCATCCGAAGTTATCATAATCTGATCAGCTGTGCTTATCTGTTTAATTGATGCTGCTTCAGTACGACGTACAGTTTTGCTTAGTCACCATGGGCACGCAGCACTAGTCGTATTGGTCTATTTTGCAGAGAGGATGCCCCTGATCTTTGTTGTTAGATAGCGTGGAAAGCAGCTGCTGTCTGACAAAGGGTGTTTATACCGCAAGGAGAGAGTCTATGGTGAGAAAACCTACTGGAAATGCATGCTGTATGACTCTCAGAAGTGTGCAGCTCACTGACATACGTGCCAGGACAAAATTTCACTGTATTTTAGCAGCCATAATCATGTTCCTGATGCTGCGGCAAGTGCAGTGAGAAAAGTCATAGCAACAATGAAAGAAAATGCTGTTAGTTTGCAGGAGGCAACTCATCAGATTGTTGCAGGAGTCACTGGATCAGCTGATCCAGCCATAGCAGGGAAATTACCATCCTTCTCCTGCATGAAGAGAACAGCACAGCAGTCTGTAGCTTATGATTGCATGTTCACTTGCACTCAGTACTTGCGCTGAAAAGATGCAAAATTTAATCTGATCACATGCTGTAAATGCATGTGCTTTAACCGATGCGCGTTAATGCATGCACATTTTTTTCCATGCGGTATTGACATGATATCGAGTGCTTCTACTAGTGGTTTACTAAAACATATATATATATATATATATATATATATATATGATAAACAAAGCGCATACGCAATTACAAGCACAAACTTCATAAGTGAAACTAGAAAGCCTGAGAAAGTGCACTTTAGTGAATATAGAGTAATTCTGAAGCAAACCTTATTTTCAGTGAAACTTGCAACTGTGTAACTTATTAATCATGTTTAACATGCTACTAGGTCAGAAGAGTGCTGTCAATAACAGCCTCGTCCATAACAGCATTGTATTGACATCGCTATCCACTACAGCGGCAGCACAGAATGCCGCCGTACAACAGAGCGCCAATGGTAGCAGTCGCACACCGCAGAGACGACCGCTACCATTGTAAAATCTATTTGCTCTGCCCCCTGCACCCCCGGAACTTAAAGATTCATACTCTGAGGGGGGCAGATCACGTGGAAAAAAAATAAATTTGTGGGGCCATGGAATACTGTTTCCACGGCCCTTTGTAAAAAAGAAAAAAAAACTAAGTTCCACAAGAAGAAATAAAAGGAGACCAGGATTAGAACCCTGGCTTCTACCACCATTCTGCTGAGCTTCTTCATGCCCCAGCCCTCTGTACCACAGGAACAGCTCAACCAGTCTCCCCAATTCTTCTACCCTTGTCCTTTCACACAGTACCACGGACAGTGACCTGGGGAGCGCTTACTGCACAGTGCTGTTTAACCCCTATCGCTGTCTGTGGTAACGCTATTTGGACCACGCTATGTTTTGCTGCGCTGTATTTGTAGCACTATTCTGACTGGGTAGGGTTTAACATACAGTACACCCACAGTGTCGGGGCACTGGACATGTCAGACAAACTTTATACCCATTTAGTATGACCCACTAGTTTGCTTGGATGCATCTATCACTTTGCAGCCTCCAAATCGAAGCTGAACTGGGGACACTGAATGGTTGCCTGTCCCAAGTGCCCATAGAATTTCACAGCCTCTGTACTATAGAGCCAGAGGGCAGTTCACTTTAAGACTGTGCACTACAGGGATTGGGGTTTATAGAGTGCACCAGCATGGGCATAAGCATGGCATCTCTTTCCAAACAGAATGCCTGCAAATGGGTGCCACGTTATGAGGAGGGCTGCTAAACTGCCTCCAGTGATCCCGTAGTAAAGTTCAATGAACCATTTAAATTTTGTAAACAGTTGAGCATTGTAATCAGGCACCGGTTTATCCGTTTCAAATACAGCGAGCACAGGCACAGAAAGTGTTTATAACGGTTACAGAAATCTAACAGTAATTTTTATTGTGATACCTGATGACGCTGCCTCATGCATGAAGCCGAACAGGCAGCCCCCAAATCCCCACAGTTCCAATGACCCCAACTCAGATGTCCTGTACTCACAATCAGGTAACTGAACTGGTTATGTCTTAAAAGAGCCGGAGAAACAGAGCCATAACTCCAGTTGGCATTCAGTTTGATTTCTTTTTGGTGCTGCTGCCATCCATGTGTGCTGCTGCTTCTGTGGCTGTTGCCTAAGTGCATCCCTTGAATGTGATCCGAAGTTTTGCATGCCGTAGAAACGCATGTGTTTTCTTTTTCCCTCAGCTTCTTCCTGGTCAAACTGAAGCTTCTTCAGCATTGTCCCAACTTGTAGTCCGTAATCAGGGAAAAAACTCCCCCTCAATGTTGATCATCCCTCGATCCAAACTTTCATCAAAAATAAATAAAATTGCCCTGGGGTGCTCATCTTGTTGCCACTGCAGTGTAATACGTTAGGCAAATTCAGTAGCAAGTTCTGCACTGCCCATTTTAAGTTTTAACATAGTAGGGATCCAAGTGATTAGAAATACCAGAATGACTGGTGGCAGCTCACAAAGGTTCCACCAAACTGCGGTGAATGAAATTTCGCTGACATCCCCTACAGCAACACAATGCTGTTGACATCCCCAACACTGCCACATCCCGGCAACGACCAGGGAACAGGCGGACACCAACTGGCACAGTTCTCGGTATTAATGCGGGCTACCTGCACCTCCCCATGCGGGGGCTCTGTGCACCCGGACTTCAGTGTTCTCAACCGGGGGCAGATTAAGAGGAGGCGGCTACAGCAGAGTCGCTGTATCCACACATCGCTGAAACAACCATTTCGACACTGTGGATGTCGAATGGGTTGTTGTCGATGTGATGGATTCGCTGTAGGGGAGTCATTATAACAACGGTATACTGCTCACAAAGTCCTTTACTAGAAAATGGCTTACCTCACAGATTCCTTCATTACAGGAATGACTAACTCGTATTAAATCAATAATCAGGTAGAAAAAATTATGGCAGAATTATGTTTACAATTAGACAATTTTTATGGGGTTTGGTTGCCATTTATGGACTATATGGAGGAAACCAAGGGTTGATCAGTCCTTTCCCAACAACTTGAGGGCTATTAGGGTGGGGACCTGAGTAATTCTACAACCTGAGGAAATATGTTGCTCTTTTTCAGCTGACATAAGTAATACACACAAACAGGTACAAGTACAACAAACGACCAACTTAATAACTTGTGGGATAGTTATTGACAACTATTTTATTTTTGGTTTGTAATAAACTTTAATTTAAATTAACACCACAGTGTTCATTGTGTTATGAACATACTGAAGGAACAACATTAATTCAGAGGTTATGCACATTACTTTTCATAAGACAGATAGAACTAACGTGGGAAGCGGTGGCAGCCTGGTGGCAGGTGTCACTGAAGACTCTGACCTGATAGCTCCAGTCTATGTCCGTCCCTTGCATTGGCGTCTTGGCTCGCTATGGTTTGATGGTGAGCTAAGATCAATAAAGGCCATGCGATGAAGGTTAGAAAGATGCTGGAGGAGGTCCAGGGCTCAGGAGGACAAACTGACTTTGGTTGCTCATGGTGAGTATCAAACGGCAATATCTCGTAAGAAGGCAGAATTCCTGTCCAGAGAGACTGCTGCCAGGAAAAATTGATCAGCTCAACTGTTTTGGGCTATAGACAGGCTTTTACACCTGGCTTGTCTGTAGCCCTTAGAAAGTGCATCATTTTTACAATGTGAGGTGTGTGCTAGTCCTTTCTTAGACAGGATGCCCTCCATTAGGGCTGGGATGTCCTTTCCTGGACAGTCACCATCCAGCAGTGGGGGGACGGGATGTCGTGCTGAATGTCAGTGGTCATGGAGTGAGTTTTGGCCAATGATGATGGAGGAGGTCATCAGAATGATCTCGGAGCTGTGATCTACCTGCTGTGAACTGGACCCAGGCCCAACATGGCTCCTAGTGGGCTGTGTGGAACAGCTGGGTCCAGTATTCGCTAGGATTGTTGGATGTTCCTCGTCAGAGGGGGTCTTTCAGGCCAAATTAAAAAGTACGCTGGTGAGACCCCTTTTGAAAAAAAAACGACATTGCACCCAGATGTCCTGGCGAATTACAGACCTGTCTCTTACCTGCCGTTTCTAGGTAAGGTTATTGAGAAGGTTGTTGCTTTGCAGCTTGAGGCTCACCTGGAGACCTTCGATATTTATGAGCCTCTCCAGTCAGAGTTTCGACTGAGGTTCAGCACTGAATCCGCCTTGGTCAGGGTGCAAAATGACAAGGGACAGAGGAAAGAGATCCATTCTCGTATTCCTAAATCTTTCCTCTGCATTTCACACCGTTGATCATGGGCTGCTTTTGGACCATCTCAGGGAATACATGAGACTCACCGGCACAGTTTTGAACTGGTTTGTGTCCTTCAGAGCAGGTCTCAAAGGATGGTGATGGGTAACTTTTCATCACACCTAAGGGGCTTACACTGTAGGGTGCCCCAGAGATTGGTCCTTTGCCCATGTTGTTTTCAGTGTACGTGCTACCCTTGGGCAAGACCATCAGGCAGTATGAAGTTGGGTTTCACTGCTTTGCAGATGATACTCAACTCGATCTGTCTTTTGCACCTCAGGACTGGGGTTGGGGGGGGGTGGACGTGCTGAACAAATGTTTGGCCGAGATCCAGGGCTGGATGTCCTCAAGCTAGCTGAGGCTCAATCCTAAAAAATTAAGTACTGGTGTTTGAGCTAAGTAGGAAAGGTGGAGGGACAGTGTCTGAGGGTTACCGAACCTTTGTCTCTGTACCACTTGTCTTGTCGCTGTCCAACGGGTGAAGAATCTAGGCTTCATTCTGGATGAAGGGCTGACATTGGAGGCACAGGTGTCGGCTGTTGTCCAGAGTGGTTTTACCCAGCTCAGAAATATCAGCCGGATTTGTTCCCTGATTCCCCCTGAGGACCTGTCTTTGCTAGTGCACAGCTTCGTGATGTCAAGCTTCAACTACTGCAATGCGCTCTACCCTGGGGTCAGTGGAGGTGCACTGCGATGCCTGCAGCTGGTGCAGAACGCAACTGCAAGATTGTTGACAGGCCTTCCTAGGTCAAGTTACAGTGCCTTCAGAAAGTATTCACCCCCCTTGGATTTTGTCACATTTTGTTGTGTTACTACCAGAATTTTTAATGCATTGAAATGATTTTTTCCCCCTTGATTCACACAGCATACTCAACAATTTAAAGGGGCAAAAATATTTTTATTGTGTAACAAAAATTTATGAAACATTAAAAACTGAAATATCTTGTTTACTTAAGTATTCACCCCAGTCAATACTTTGTAGAAGCGCCTTTGGCAGCAATTACAGCTTTGAGTCTTCTGGGTATGTCTGCATCAGCTTTGCACATCTGGATTTGGGGATTTTCACCCATTCTTCCTTGCAGATTTGCTCAAGCTCTATCAAGTTGGATGGGGAGCGTCGGAGAACCGCAATCTTTAAGTCTTTCCACAGATTCTCAATGGGATTCAATTTTGGGCTTTGGCTGGGCCACTCAAGGACATTCACCTTCTTGTTCTGAAGCCACTCTAGTGTTGCTTTGGCTGTATTCTTGGGGTCGTTGTCCTGTTGGAACGTAAATCTTCGCCCCAGTCCAAGGTCTATTGCAAACTGATGCAGGTTCTCCTCAAGGATGTGCCTGTATTTGGCTCCATTCATTGTTCCTTCTATCCTGATAAGTGCCCCAGTCCCTGCCGCTGAAAAGCATCCCCATAACATGATACTGCCACTGCCATGCTTCATGGTAGGGATGGTGTTACACGGGTGATGAGCTGTGCTCGGTTTGCGCCAGGCATAGCGCTTTGCATTCAGGCCAAAGAGTTCAATTTTTGTTTCACCAGACCAGAGAATCTTTTGCCACATGGTCTCAGAGTCTGCCATGTGCCTTCTTGCAAACTCCAGGCATGCTATTATGTGGCCTTTTCTCAGGAGTGGCTTCCGTCAGCCACTCTCCCATAGAGGCTACATCTGTGAAGTGCTGCAGAGATTGTTGTCCTCTGGACAGGTTCTCCCATCTCAGCCATGGAACTCTGTAGTTCTGTCAGGGTGGTCATTGGGTTTTTGGTCATTTCCCTGACCAAGGTCCTTCTTGCCCGGTTGCTCAGTTTGGGAGGACGGCCTGCTCTAGGAAGAGTCTGGGTGGTTCCGTAATCTTTCCATTTCCTAATGATGGACTTGACTGTGCTCCTGGGAACTTTCAACACCCTAGAAATGTTTTCCCCTCCCCAGATCTATGCCTCCTCACAATTCTATCATGGAGTTCTACGGACAGCTCCTTGGTCTTCATGGTAGAGTTTCTGCTCTGACATGCACTGTCAACAGTGGGACCTTATATAGACAGGTGTATTTCCTCTGAAATCATGTCAACCATTTGAACTGACCACAGGTGGACTCCATTCAAGTTTTAGAGTGATCTCACAAGGAAATTGGATGCACCTCAGCTCAATTTGGAGTGTCATAGCAAAGGGGGTGAATACTTATCAAATCAAGACATTTCAGGTTTTTATTTTAAATTACATGTACAAAAAATTCCAGAAGTTTCATTCCACTTTGACATTATAGAGTAATTTGTGTAGATATGTGACAAAAAAATCCCATATAAATGTATTTTAATTTAAGTTTGCAACATCACAAAATGTGAAAAAATCCAAGGTGGGTGAATACTTTCTGAAGGCACTGTATATCACCACCTCATTGTGGGATCTGCACTGGCTGCCGGCAAAGTGGCGCATCTCTTATAAGATCAGGTTATTAACCTACTAGGCCCTGCACTGCCTGGATCTTGGCTACATGTGTGATCTCTTGCATCCATACTGTCCCAACTTGCCCCCTCTGTTCTTCCAGTGAGGGCCTCCAGGTAGTCCCCAAAACTCGATTAAAATCATCTGAGGACAGAGCCTCCGGGGTGACACTTTGGAATTCATTACTGAGGTCTTTGAGTGAGGCACCTTTGGTTGAAATATTTTAAAAAGATTTTAAAACCTATCTCTTTACCCAGGCATTTGGCTGTACTGTGTATTTTAACCAATTTGGGTCAATTAATTTACTAATGGTTGTGAAGTTCGTTAGTATCTCTGTGTTACGCTCTACTGTGTATTTTAACTGATTTCAGTCAACTAATTGATCAGTGGTTTATGGAATTTACTTATGTCTATGTTGGGCTATGTAGTAGGTGATTGTTGTTGTATATTACTTTGTAATGCACATCCTTGCACATGCTCAGGTCAGGTAGTCTTCTCCTACCGTTTCCCTCACCTCTGGAATCAGTTTCTCTGCGACATTCACCACTCCTCCACTACTACCGCCCTGAAATCTCTACTCCAGATGGTTCTTTCTGCTAGTTGCTCATGTCATTCCCCATCCCCCGCCCCCCCTCCTGCACCCCCCTAGCCAACCTCCTCTCCTTCTGTAGCACATTACTTCCTTTCCACACAAAGCGCCCCAGTCCCCCTGACTCTGACCCCCTGTTACCATAGTCTGCCTCATAGCAATTGTAACCTACACTGTCTGGTTACAACTGAATGGGTTAGAGATTTTAAAACTCCCATCTTGCACCATGATGCACATTATCTGTATTAATCCTTTGCCACTGTACATTTTCTTGTATTACTATCCCGCACTATGATGCACTTTATTGTATTAATCCTTGCAAATGTATATATTATTTTTATTACTATTACTGTTTTCTCTTCTTGTATTTATACACAGTCTGTTTTATTTGCACCATATCCAATTTTTTGTATCGTTTCCCTCTTCGTGTCTCTCACCCAGGTTGTACCTGGAGACGAGCCTCGGCTCAGTGTGCCTTTCCTGGTTACCAATTTTTAAATAAATAAATAGAAAATAAATAAATTGTAATGGTGCCCTGGACCTCCGGGGAAAGGCGGCAGAAATAAATAACACTACTACTACAACACACTTATTATTAGCAGTCAGACCATCAATTCCTAATTCTGGAGATAAGTAGTGACGGTTTCAATAGTACTGAACATGGATTACATGTCTGATGATCATTCTGTAATCAGGTGCCATGTATTGGTGATTTTGTATGCATTGTAAAATGGATTGAACGCAGTAAAGAGGTTATAAAAAAAAAAGAAATACCAGAATGTCCTTGCAGTCCTTGCCCTCTGGCACCCCAAGGATACATACATTAATAGCATGGAACTGGGATAAATGATTCATATAAGTACAGGAAATTATATCTTTTTTACATGTTTAGTTTATTAGGCTGTTATGGTGCAACATATAATTTGGTTGTATAGATCTGATGGAAATGCATCGGCATATTGTAAAATGTTGTATCTCTCTGCATGACTTAATAAATAACATTTACTAAAAAAAAGAATGGCGCTAGTTCTATAGATGCCTAAGCCAAAATTTTAAGTTGTTATTGTCCTTGATTAGCCCCGCAGCCAGAGCCAAAGCCTAATCTGCATAAGTGAGAGCCTCTCCCGCCATCGATTTCACCACCTCTAGTAATCGCCAGGCCCTGATTTACTAAATTAACTTTTGTATCTAGTTGTTGAACTGGTTTACACAGCGCCTTAATTAATATCTGCATCAACTGTAATGACACCTCCAATCACGGACTCTGTAATGGTGCAGTTCCATACCCCTTCTCCATTGCTCCTGCTTGTTTCTCTTTAGGCTTAAAAATGTCTTTTTTTGCTTTCCCATTTTTGGACACAAAACTCTTATCGAACTTCAATTGTCAATGCACTTTAAATAAAATAAATTGCATTTTGCCCGTATTGTTCAGTAAAAATGACTGAAAAGAAGCAGAAGCTCCACTGGAGCACATCTGCCTTGCTAGGCTGCTAGCTTCACCCCCTCTGTGTTGGTTCCACTTGCAGCCAACACCATCAGTCATGTTTTAGACTAGCTCCTACATTACCAGTAAACTTACTAAAAATGATAAACTTTAACTTCATTATTGCAGTATATATCACTGAAATCAGGTAGCTGCTATCAAGTTCTTGCCATACTGCAAATTTGGGGCTCTTATGACATGATGAAGTTGTGCCAGACAGCAGGCCCTGGCGCTGGGAGTGGCAAGTAGCAGAAGCAGCAGGAGACGGCACAGCAGGGCGAATGAGATCTTGCAGCAGGTGGGAGGGCCCGAGCTGTCAAAACGGCCCTCTTTAAAGCCATTAGAGACATAGAAATGTTGTCTTATAACACCAGATGCACTGTAATGGAGATGCAAATGGACGGCTTTGTTTCGGATGTTCATAATACACTGAACTCTACGAACAAGACGGCAACTTTAGTTTCAGGTTTGACGTCAGAAAACAAGATCTTGCACCTCTGGCTTGAACATTTAGATAATGGTGCCTGACAAGCTACGTGAGGATCCTCGGCATCCCAGAGGCTGTGGAAGGGTTAGATCCCGCACAGTTTATAACACTGCTTTTTCCAAAAATCCTGGACTTTGACTTTATGGGAAATATTTGTAAGATTTATAGAATTACCCCGAGGAGACAGCCAAACAATTCAGAACACGTGTGCTCCGCTTCTGGTCACCTGCAGTATGAACATCTGAGACAGTCTTCTACAGAAAGCCCAGAGCAAGGTACCGATTTTAATGAAAGATGGTACCCAAACACATCTGTTCCCTGATTTAAGTGACTTGACCAGACAGCGCAGAAAGTTGTTTGATGCTGTCTGGTCAGAGCTTCGTGCCCATGGCATCTTGCACACTCGACAGATGCCAGCCAGAGTGCGACTGCAGTATGGAGGCAGATTCTACATTATTTATGGATCTGCAGGAAGCAGGTAAATGAGAAGAGATCCTAAAGATTTTTGTAGCACAGTGGGATTGGCAGGAATCGAAGCGAGAGAAATAATATCATATGCGGACTTTAAAATAAGGGGCCCGATTTTCAACGGTTGACGCAGGTCTTGTATCAAGCCCTGCCTCAACCCCGTTGTTTGGCGCAGTGGCGCTAAACTCCTTTGCTGCCCCTGATTTTAGTATATCGGGCGCAGCTGTGACAGTTTCCACACTCCACAGCAGCTTGCGCCAAATATTTGCACCAGTCCTGTAAAAAGGGTCCCCCAAATGACGCAAGTTAGACCAGGGGGGAGCTGGTCTAAGTTGCATCATTTGGTGCACAGGACTGAAAATCCCAATCAACACCAAGAGAATGCCGCACACCCTGTGCACTGTATGATCGGCACACCAGGGCTTGCAGCATTTTCAGGGCCTTTGAAAATCGGGCCCAAGGACTTTAGAGAGACTATAGCACGGTTTGCTTTAACCAGCCTCCTGGATAAGATTACATGTAGACAGATTTGATTGACGATGGCTGCCCTTTTTCACATACATAGAAGAGGTAAAGGGGATAGGAGTAATGGAACAACTTTTAAGATGAGGGGAGGGGGAGAGAGGGTCGAGGTACTGAATAGTAGCCATTATTGGGTCTTGATAAACTTATTAATTCTGTATTTGGCTAGTTCTAAGGAAAACATCCTTTTATGAAAGAAGACATGGTAAAGTTTTTTTAGAGATCATACACAACCAAATACATGTTACTGAAGTGCAACAACAAATAAACGTGTACATAGTTTTTAGAAAATAAAGTGTATTGGGGGAGGGGGGAATTAAAATAAGCAATATCACACAGGTTAAATAGAACAGAAGAGAATAAAGTCAAAAATGTCATGGATTTATTTGAAGTTAACAGTGGAGTAGAAAGCAATAGAATCGTGGAAATCCCGAGAAAGAGGAATATGGCATTCCTGTGAAAAGAAAAGAAAAGAAAGAGAGAGTGCTAATGAACAAGATAAACAGATAAGGCAGTACTCAACTGTGATTGTAAAGTAATTTAAAATGGAACTCACAGCAATTTTAGACAAAGGGGCTTCCGTGGAGGTAACAAAAAGTGTAATAGGAAATGTTTTTAATGTACAGCCAAGGCTATTTAATATGTCTTTCTGCAATGATGGACCACCGT
This sequence comes from Neoceratodus forsteri, assembly GCA_016271365.2. Lineage (NCBI taxonomy): Eukaryota > Metazoa > Chordata > Ceratodontiformes > Ceratodontidae > Neoceratodus > Neoceratodus forsteri. Next base: position 3,428,996 of record JADMNL010000027.1, read on the forward strand.
AAGATGGAGAAAAAGTGAATGTAAAACTGTGGAAATGTTGCTCAATAAACTTCAAGTTAAAAAAAAACAAACAAAAAAAAAACAGCTTCCTGAAGGTTGTGTCAAATATATTGTTGAAAGCTATTACACTAGGGGCCCTGAGCATAGTTTTGGCAACATTATCATTCTTTTGCATTGGAATAATGATATGGGGGGCACTAGCTGGTTTTATTATTATTTTTTTTTTACATATGCCCTAGGTCCTTGCTGCCATCTTTTGCATGGCGAGAAATGGGCATCACCGTGAGGTAGGGTGGGTGGGTTGAGCTACATGTTGTTAAGTGTTTGTGTGCTTCCATATACAGCTTCTTCCCGCAACACCCTGTGTTGGCAGTTAACCTTTGTAGGGAGGCGTGGTGTAACTGAGACGGTGGTCCCTCTCGACTTGAGGTTTCAGTAGGGGGAGGGGGGGCACTCTCTCCAGTGGTATGTACCTTCTGAACTAACAAAAAAATGTAAGTGTTTAACTAAAAGTTAAAGTTGTTCTGCTCTCACTGGTTGCAGAGCAAATTTCTATAAATGTTTATACTGAATCAGGTTATGGAGTTTGCTAATGTATGTAGGCAGCTCACTTTAAACGTCCAGTATTTCTGGCTAAATATTCTCACTTTCAGGAAATGGACTTACAAGTCACAATTAGTGACTTATGCAGTGCGAGGCACTATGAAATCTCTGTTCAGACTACCGTTAAGTAGTGTTGATCATGTTTCTGCTGCAACAGGACGATCTTTATTTTTTTACCTTGGGACAATACTATGAACTCTTGGTATTCCTAGAGAATGTTGTAACATCAGATGACGAGATTCTGTAATCCTGTCATTGAATGAAGTTTGCTTATTACTGTACACTGATCTAGGATTATGTATGTCAGTTCATCAGAAAATGAATAAATAGCCGGCGCAGCGGTAGCGCTACCGCTTACAACGCCAACGATCTGGCTTAGGAAACAAACCCAGGAGTCAGAAGGTCTGCCAGGGGGAGGAGACTTGAGTGTCCTATGGACTGCTGTCCTCCTCCTCCAGTGGGGAGGGTGAGGAAGCACCCAGTGCTCGATTGGCCCCTAACAGAGACTAGGGGGTCTGACAACTGGAGCTCACTTACTTGGGAAGCATGTCAAACATTTGGCTGCCTGTCATAATGTCATTGCATGCCACGCCTCCCGGAGGACCCAACACACAAAAATTACCAGGCCGAGCAGGAGGACGTCCGCACCCACTGAGCCTCACACAGCAGCCAAGGCACTGTGCCCCCAGATCACCTTCAGTCTCCCATTGGGGAGTAGTGGCCCTCTCCTCGATGGCCCTGCCTTGGGGGTAAGTTAGGGTGCATTCCGGGGGGAGTGGAAGAAAAGTCCAGAGGGATGGGATGGCAGGAGGATGGACCAAATGAGAAAAGCCATCTGGTAGCCAAAAAGAAAAAAGAAAATAAATATAAAGTTATAGAAAAGTTGTGGGTTACAATCAAGGTGCCCTAGTGTACTGGTGTGTTGCTTCTTTGTATGTTTGAATCCTGGTGCCGCAGTGTACTGGTGTGTTGATGCTACTGTACTCAGAGGCTCTGGGTTTGAATCATGGTGTCCTAGTATATTGGTATATTGCCTCTGTTGCACTCAGAGGCTGTTGGTGTGAACTGTGGTGCCCTGTGTACTGGGGTGTTGATCCTACTGCACTCAGAGGCTTGGGTTTGAATCCTGGTGCCTTAGTATGTTGGTGTGTAGATCCTACTGTAGTTAGATGCTGTGAATTTGAATCCTGGTGCGCTAGTGTACTGGTCTGTAGTGTACTGGTGTGTAGTGTACTGGTGTGTAGTGTACTGGTGTGTTGACCCTATTGAACTAAGAGGCTGTGGGTGGAAACCCTGGTGCCTTAGTGTTTTGTTTTGTTACAGTTTATTTTTATCCCGGAGATTCCAGCTGAGATTCCGGATCTCATGTTCCTGGTACCTTACATTTGTCCATTTGTTTTTCACTTACAGTTTATGGCCCTTTAGTCCATCTTTGGCACCCGCTGTTTCTGGGCTCCAAAGGCACACCTGACTCTTCAGCATCTGAATGTCTGCAAATGCCCCTTCACTGAGCTGTGGTGTGCCCCCCCCCCCAGGCGGAGTTGGAGGCAGGGAGGATGCACTCGTGAATAGTGTGACCTTGTCAGGTGGCAGTGTGATGGACATATGGGGCCTGGATGTACCAAGGGTCTCTGCCATGGGTGCCAGGGGCATTTTTCCTTCCACTGTCTCCCCATAGTCATTGGCATGCTAAGGGAGCAGGTGGGGATGGACACATAGTGCGTCATCCGCACATCCAGCCAACAGTCTTCCTTCCCTGTCTGCCTATCACTGCGCTGCCACCCATGTTCACATAGTAGGCAGTGGAGGCAGTGACTCTCCCTCCCTGGAGGAGAAGAGCATCCATCAGGAAGCTCCGTTTCCCTTCCCCTTGCCAGCCCCCAATGACATTTGCTGTTTCCCGAACCCAGACTGCCGGTGGGGGTAGCAGTCTTTTACCCATTTTTATTGCTGAGTGAATGAAAGCACAGGGACTTTAAGTGACTTGTTTAGGATCACACATTAAAAAAAGTGATTATGTTAGGTTTTTAAACATATGTCTCCTGGTTCCCAAGCCTGTGCTTAAGCCACCAAACTGGGCTACCACCGCAAACTGCATTTGCACTCTGGCTGGCATCTGTCGAGTGTGCAAGATGCCAAGGGTACGAAGCTCTGACTGGGCAGTATCAAAGGCAGTGGTTTTAAATCCTGGTTCCCTAGCATGTTGGTGTGTTGATCCTACTGATATAGACTGTGGGTTTGATCTCAGTGTCCTAGTCTGTTGACCCACCTACATTCAGAAGCTGCTCCCACACCCCCCCTCCATCCCAGTGCTGGATTTAAGGTTTTACATTACAGAAAGCAGTGTAGGCACCCCACCTGGCCAGTTGGTCAGTGACGCTGAGAAAAGAGCAAACAGGACTAAAGCTGCCACCTCCACATTGTTAGAATGGACCGTTCTGCAAGCGCAGACTGTGCTGGTAAGGTGTTGCTACACATAAACTCATAGCTGTGCTCAGTGCTGTTGCTATAGATACTACCTCAGGTTGGGATGGTATAGTGAAACTCCCAGGTGTTACAGGCTGACTTTGTGGAGTGTACCTGACTAACTCTCATTTGATCTGGCAGAACAGATCACAGGTCGTTTCAATTTCTCAATAGCTAACCATTTTTCCTTGACACTGACCGATGGAACTAAGCCCAGTGTTTTGCTTCTTGATTTGCAGCATGTTGAGTTTCGGAAGTTCATGAATGCTGACACCATTTTAGAAGATTGGAAGCCCCCAGAGGTAAGTCATGTTGTCCATCTCCCCCTCCCCCCCGATCACTGTGGATCTGTCAGACTTCAGTGCAGAGGGAATTGGCTCCTTTCACATTGAAAGAGGTGGTGATGCCATGGGAGACCAACATCAGCACCGACACCAGCACCAGCACCAGTACTCTGTGAACCTTATACATCCCTCGCAGCAGGCTATGGGAAAGAAATAACTATATATCATACTGGTGAGGTAGGACCAGTATGTTAAGGTTGAGTTAGTATATCATACTGGTGAGGTAGGACCAGTATGTTAAGGTTGAATTAGTATATCATACTGGTGAGGCAGGACCAGTATGTTAAGGTTGAGTTAGTATATCATACTGGTGAGGTAGGACCAGTATGTTAAGGTTGAGTTAGTATATCATACTGGTGAGGTAGGACCAGTATGGTAGGGTTGAGTTAGTATATCATACTGGTGAGGTAGAACCAGTATGGTAGGGTTGAGTTAGTGTTTGTGTCACCTCCCTATTTTTGACAGCTTATAACTCCGCCATCTTAGGACCTAGGGTTTTCAAAATGGACATACACCCTTTCAGTCCAAGAAGCTGAGCTTATGCCAGTTTCCAACACAATCAGTGCAGTGTTTTTCTAGTTACAGATTGTACAAATTACATAAACTACCCCATTTTAAAGAGCTGCCAACACCTGGGGTCGGGCAACTCATGGCAAGGAGTTGCATGCCTGAGAACCTGAGTTGCACATTTATTTATTTAATTGTTAACGCGGGTGGGTGCAGTGTTCCAAGGGACCGTTTTCAGGCATGACTTTGGCTATGAAGATGGCACAATAACACGGTAGGTACAAAGTAGTTACAGAAACAGGTACAACAGATAAGTAATACTATAAAGTTCTGTACCAAATTGAGCAGATAGTGTACACAGTACAAACATGAATACAGTACAATAAGTAAGGTGCACAGGTAACACATTGAAGTAAGGCTGTATCACTTTGTGAAAAACATGAGTATAACGTGAATACAGTGCAAGCATGTGAATACAGTACAGTAAATAAAGTGCCAGCGGTGCAGTGGCAGTGCGGGGATCATAAGAAACAATCCGGTGCCAGTAACTTATGGATACAATACAACAATTCCACGGTCAAAAGAGCTGGACAGTCCGGCTACCCTAGGATAGGGTACGGCAGTCAACTGGAGGGACAGAAACAGGTGACTGTTGCCATAAGGTAAGACTTATAGTGGAACTTAAATAAGGGTGAGAGCCTTGAGTCCTTGGCAGAGTAGATAGGCTGTTCCATAGGTTTGGGGCGCCAGAAGAGAAGACCTTTTGTCCCATACATATGGAAATCTGTGGGGACTCAAACATGAGGCTAGAAGAGTTTTAGAGGTCACAATGGCAAAGCTTTGGCTTGAGTGGGGGGGGGAAGGGTGACACATCTTTTTCCCTACTATATTTATCTACAACACAGCCTAGGAGGTATTCATGGTGGGCCTGTGGGAGTGAGTCATCCTAGTGCCTGGTGGAGGGAGCAGTGATGAGTAGGGTAAGGGTCCCTCAGAGCAAATCTGCAGATCTTACTGTAGGCTGTGGTTGGTCTGGAAAGTCCAGTAGATGTGGTTTGTGTGTGGATGGGTTAACAGTAGTCCAGTAGGGGGAGTAGGGTGCCCGGGGCAATGACGAGTCTAGCTTCAGGGGTCAGGTAATCTTTAAGCCTGTATCCAACTCCTATTTTCTGATTTATATGCCGAACGGTAAGACCTATGTGATCAGTGAAGGTCAGTGCAAGGTTGATGGTAACGCCGAGGTATTTGAAGAACATATTTGGAATTATGCAGTTATACTGTCTACAGCTATTAGTAGCCAGTGCTCCAGATAAGTTTGGCATTCAAGAGTAATGCACACAACATTTTTGACATTCACTAAGTAAAATATCATTTTGATGAGTAAAGGTGATTTAAACATAGAAAAAACAGCTCAGTGGCATGATTATTGATACTCATCAAAATATTTTTTAAAGAGCATTTCTTAAAAATTGGGGAGTAAAATAGGCCAGTACTCACCTTATCTGGAGCACTCTTAGTAGCCCTGAAGCCCCTTCTCTACTTAGTGTCATCAAAACACTGTTTTTAGGGTCAGGGCTGTGGCGGGTGCTCAATGGCTTTTACTAATGTGGAAGAGTGATCGTGAGTAATATAGTTTAAATATCTATTTAATGCCTGATGGAAAAAATTCCAAATATGTGCGATTTAGGTCCTTGGCAGGTAACTCCTTGCTAAGAGTTGCCTGACCCAAGGGCATAAAGATGTCAGCTGCTCTTTAAGACAACTTTTTGTGCTTGGATAACAAAAAAACAGTACACCGATTTAAAACCTGAAGCTTTAGATTCATTACATACTGGCCTAGAATAGGGCCTTGTGATTGTTGCCCTAATGAAACAAAATCTGGTCAGAGCCGATACAGCTGCACAGAGCTTTTAGGAGCTTTTTTATTAGTAATGCCGCTAAATATATCAGGCGCTAATATGTACAACTGAGTCATCGCGCTAAATATATCAGGCGCTAATATTAACTGCTATACAGAATGTTAATGGACCAATTACAAAATATCTCACAGTTACTATAAAAAATATTTACAAAACAAAAAAAAAATCAAAAAAACATTACAATACATCATGAAAGCTGTCTCAGGAAATCATAAACCTGTTTTTGGTTTTGCCATTCATGCCTCGGTAAATTTTGATTAGCTAAAATTAAGGGCAATTTTTTGACAGAAAAACATCCAAAAGAATTCCTGACATCTTAAACAGTCAAACACACAAATTACAGTGGTGAAATCAGAACAATTCCCACAATTTCTTTCAAAAATGACCATAAAATAAAAAAAAGCCTCACAAAACATTTCCATATTTCACAAAACCTGTCTCACGGAATCATAAAGCTGTTTTAGGTTCCGTCACTCATGACTCAGCAAATTTTCATATTCAGTTAAAATAAAAGCCATTAAAAAAAATCAAAAAGAATCCTCACATTATTAAACATACAAGTTACAACCGTGAAATCAAAAACATTTCTAACAGTTTCTTTCAAAATTACTTACAAAACCAAAACACTTCACAAAACCATTTCAAAACATCATAAAACCCAGCTAACAAAATCATAAATCTGTTTTTGGTTTTGTCACATGTGCCTCAGGAAATTTTTAATTTTAGTTAAAATAAGGGGCCATTTTTTGATAAAAACATGTCATCAGGAATCCCCACACAACTTAAACAGTTAAATACCACACAAGTTGCAGTGATTTTCCCCACAATTTCTAGCAATAAAAGTACAAGGGAATTTTCCTGTAACACTAATATGTCAACCACTCAAACCACAGACAACCCGTCCACCTAAGTTTTCTGTTTTCAATGTGCAAATATTATTTTTAAGATTTCATGACTGCTAATTGTCATGAAAGCAATTTTACTTCACAAAACCTATTTTTCTCGTGAATGCATAACAAATGCTTTTGCCAAAATTTGCTTATCTTTAGAACGTTCATTTTCGCTACTGCACATGCACAAAAATGGAACACTTTTTTTTCAAATATCGCAGCAAACACAGTAAAAGGTAAAAACTAATTAGCAAAGAATATTCCTTGTACCAAACCCTATCAAACCTGATAGTTTCAGGTTTCAAATCCCTACTGCTTTTGAGTAATTGAGAAAAAAACATCTTAAATTTGGTGAATTTATGTATTTTCAACCTTCTAGAACTTTGCATCAATTCAATCCTTCGTTACGAAATTTATAGGATTTAGAGACCTGAACACCGACTCTGTGATGCCAAAGTTCGAGCAACTTGGCAAAAGATGGACACGTTATTAAGGTGCAAAAATAGGGGTAACGTGCCCACACAACCCTTATATGCAGCCGCTACCGCGTCTCTCTCTCTCTCTCTCTTGATATATATACATAGACTTTGACGGCAGATAAGGACCGCTTGGCCCATCTAGTCTGCCCATTTCCCTACCTACAGGATAGGCCGCAGATCCTAGTTAACCAACAGCCTATTTCTTCCTACCCCCCACAAGAATTGCCTTGTGTCTGTCCCATGCATTCTTGAATTCTCCCACAGTTTTAGATCCCACAACCTCCTCAGGAAGGCTGTTCCATGCATCCACTACCCTCTCTGTGAAATAATACTTCCTCACATTGCCCCTGAACCGCCCTCCTTCTATCTTTAAATTGTGTCCCCTTGTTCTTGCAAGTCTCTTTTTCTGAAAGATGCTACCCTCTTGGACTTTGTTGATTCCACTGAGGTACTTAAAAGTTTCTATCATGTCCCCCCTCTCCCTTCTTTCCTCAACATATACATACTAATGTTTATTAGGGTTGCTACCACACAGAACTCAGACCCTGCAAAGGTTGGACGAGAGACGGACAGGTGCATGGGGATTAGGTTTGCTATTTACCAGTTTTTGAATGAGTTGCCCTTGTATGAGGGGTACCAAACCGTTGATGCATGGTGCTGTTACAGTAGGTTGGCCTTGTGTACGGGAGGTTGGAGGGGACGAGAGTTAGGCTTTACAACCCTTATAGCACATTTCCAAACTTTGTGGGCATTTGGTTGACTACCCTATCATTACATTTCCAGACTTCGTGGGTGTTGGCTTAGCAACCCTAATAGCTCACTTCCAGCCTTTGTGAAATTTGCGTTTTGTGTGGTAGCAACCCTAAAAATCATTGACATAATTATTTGCCATAAATTTCCTTACTTTTTAAGCAATTACAGTGTTACGGTACTTTTCACATGACCTTTGAGACCCTACGTAAAGCAGGAGGTGACTCCTCACCTACCAGTTTGTGCCCTGTGAAAAGTTAGATGTGCAGGGACACTTAAGCTCTGCACATAACTGACAACTTTGTGTGCAAGATCATGCATGACAAGAGTAACATAAGAGAAGTAAGTACTATGTTGTTCATGTATCAATTTAATTGTAGTAAAAAAATGCACGTCTTTTTTTTGCTTGTTTTTTGGTTGCTTGTTTTCTTAGTTCTTAGCTGTAAATATTTTGTTTGTGTAGTGCTTAAAACATTTTTGACACCAGTTAAGTTCAAAATCTTCATGCAGTGCATATATTTTCAAAACCTTGATAAAAGATTATTTACAAATCTTTTAGATTTCATTAAAAATATGTCAAACTAACATTAAAAAGATCATTGTGTGTGTTGATCTTCTTCATGGGTATCTCAGTCATCAGGTCACACCATAGGAACTTCACCATTGGTGAAGTAGGATCTACATGGAACATTTTCACCAGTTCAACTGGGGCCGCCCATACCGATGTCATGTGACAACGTCACCAACCCTATAAAGACATGAGTGGCCCCACTCCCTCCACAGTTCTTTCCCGCCGTTGACTTGTTCGCATGGGTCTCCACGGAAGCACCGATGCAGTTTTGTGCCATTTTTCACCTACGGCTTTTTCTTTCCTGCTATATTAGAATCCCTTTTTATAAAGAGATTCCTTTGTTTTATATATGTCGAGAGTTAATCCTTCGACTTCTCTCTTCTGTCGCTGCTGCTGTGGAAAGAAGATTGCCTTTACAAACAAACACTCTCTCTGTGTCTGCTGTCTTGGGCCTGACCACATAAAGTCTCCAACTGTGAGCTCTGCCGGAAGTTTAATCAAATAACCCTCAAGTGACACAAAAAGGCACTTAAAAATTTCATCATGGATCAACAGGTAGCCAGTTCCAGGCAGGGGTCCTCTGTGGTCCCTGCTTCTCAGTCACTGGCAGGGTTGTCGAGCTCCCAGGCCATTAAGACCCGAGACAAGTCCTTGGGGAAAAGTCATAAAAAAGACTGAGATCGGGACTGCTCACCCCCGGTGGCGGTCCCACTCCCCAACGGCCTCCTCTTCGTCTGGGGGTATTCTGTCAAGCGCAGCTGCTTCAATGCATAAATCTACTGTCCAGGTCTCTGTCCCTACCAGACCCATACCGACAGCACCTCTGCCCGACCTTCAGGGTGGCTGGTTGTCGACCTCCGGGTCATTGGCCCCTTTTTCCTTGACGACAGGGCCATCGTCATCGGCCCCCCCTTCCCAAGGCCCTTGAGCTATGGGCCCTTTGGTCTTTCAGGTCCCCTCCTGCAGGTCATTGCTCCTTGCCCTGTCGACCCCTCCTCCATCGACACTGTCTTTGATGGTCGGCGACCTCAATGAAATCTTGACTAAATTCACTTCGGTGACAGTCCACCAGTTAGGCGCATACAGGCCTGCTTTGCCTGCACCGTCGATGGCACCATCATCATCGATTCCACCTCAGCAGTTGAGGGCCACCCCCGAGGGCCATCATTGTTTGTTCTGCAGATGTCGGACCTTGATCTGGAGGAGGTTACGTCGAGGAGGAGTACCATCCTGACCTTATCCTTCCTGATGAGGAAGAGGAGGAGGAACCCCTCTCCTCAGACAGATCCACTGCTTCCTCTGTGAGCGAGGATTCTGTCAAACATACTCCTAGGTCTCCTCCTGAGGACCCTACCTTCTTCAATATCATGAAGCAGTTGTCCTCAGCCATAGGTTTCCATACCAAGGAAGAAGATACCACCTGGAAAGATTTGATGGACTTCCTGGAGATCCCAGAATCTCCCCCCAAGATCATTCCTCCTATTCTGCCAGCTTTGAGGAATGCTACTACTGCAGCCTGGCACAGGTGCGATATGGTGCCAGCTATGCTCCGCAGGACAGACAAACTTTATCATGCCTCGCAAGGGTTTCTGCATTATGCTGCCCAGCCTGAAACAGATTCTGTGGTTATAAAGGCAGCTCACGGTAGGTCTAAGGTACCCAAGCACCTTAGTTCCCTTCCCCCAGACAAAGAGTCGCGCAGAATTGATCTTTGGGGCAAGAGGGCTTATGCCTTCTCCACCCTTGGGTTGAGGATTGCTAACTACCTGTCTCACATGGTAAAGTACCAGAATACCAACTGGAAGAAGGTCAAGGCTGCGGCTCAGGCCCTTCCAGAAGGTACCTAGAAGCAGGAGGTTCTCACTTGCTTGCAGGCCACTGAGGATGTTAGCAAGCACCTCCGGCGGGCCCTCTATGATCTCTCGGATACCATTGCCAGGACTGCTGCCACCAGCATTTGCCTCTGTAGGCACTCCTGGCTGAGGGTCTCAGGCTTTGCTGTTGGCATCCAGCAGAAGGTGCTGAATGCCCCTTTCAATGGCTCAAAGCTGTTTGGGCCAGATGTCCAGGACATCATTAATGATTTGCAAGCATCTGGCAGGACTGTCAAGTCTGTCCACTCATTCTCTCATACACAGCTGAAGAGCAACCAGTGTCCTTCCTTTCATCAGGGATCCAATGGGAGGGAGCAGCCTCTCGGCCCCAAGGCAAATGCAGAGCCTCCGCTGCTCTACCCATCCCCTCCACTGCAGGGGCCACTGCCAAGTGCCCTAGAAGTGATGGACCAGTCCCTGTGTCTGGATCAACCTCCACGTAACTCCTTGCCAGACCCCCTCTCTTCCAGTCCTGAATCAAGAGGTGGTGGTTGGAGGTCGGTTCTCCCTCCATTTCAATCAATGGAGATCCATCACGTCAGGTGCCTGGATTCTTCAAATCACAGATGGGGTCTCACCCTGGAGCTCACCGAGCAACCCAGAGACTCCTTCTCTGCCCTCCAACTACCCCTGTCCCACCTGGCTGTTCTCCAGGAGGAGGTGCAGTCTCTTCTGCACAAACAGGCCATCAAACCAGTGCCCAGGCAGCAGAGAAACAAGGGGTTTTACTCCGGGTTCTTCCTGGTCCCCAAAAAGACTGGAGATTTGAGGCCCATCCTAGACCTAAAGGACCTCAATCTGTACGTCCAGTACAAAAAGTTTAGAATGATAACTTTGTGAAGTTTAATGCCCCTTCTCAAAGAAGGCAACTGGCTGTGTTCTCTGGATATGTAGGACGCTTATCTGCACATCTCAGTGTTTCCTCCTCACAGGAGGTTCCTCCGGTTTCTCTTCCAGGGCGAGCATTACCAGTTCAAAGTGCTGCCCTTTGGCTTGTCCTCTGCACTGCAAGTCTTTACCAAGTGCTTAGCGGCAGTAGAGGCGGCTCTCAGAAGGGAGGGGCTGTATGTTTTCCCTTATCTGGATGATTGGCTCTTGAAGGCCTCATCCAGGGAGCAGCTCCTGTGGACTCTACAGAGAAATCTTCAGTTGTTTCTCTCCCTGGGCATTACGGTTAATTTGCCCCAGTCAGTCCTAGTACTGTCCCAAAGGCTGCAGTAGATAGGGGCAGTTCTAGACTCGGCACAGGGAAAGGCCTTCCTGCCTCAGAACAGGGCAGAGTGTGTTAGTGCCCAGGCTCAGGAGGTTGCCCAGAGCCGTTATGTCCCTGCAAGAGTGTACTTGAGGCTGTTGGGGCTGATGGCTGTGGCCATCCCCACTGTTCCACTGGCCTGGCTCCACATGTGCATCCACCAGTGGACTTTTCGAGTACAATGGGGCCAGTGCACCGACAAATTGGATCAGTTGGTGCTGGTCTCATCCCCAGTCCGCAAAGTGCTCCAGTGGTGGATGGACCCCCTGAATCTGCTGCAAGGGGTCCCCTTACAGATCTCCTCCCCCCAGCAGATTCTCACTACCGATGCCTCCTTCTCAGGGTGGGGGGCTCATCTGGGCCCCTTTCAAACTTAGGGCTCTTGGTCCCAGATCAAAATCTCCCTGCACATCAATGTCCTGGAGATGCAGGCGGCGCTGTATGCCATGCAGGCTTTTCAGAATCATCTCCTGCTAGGCCAGCTGTTGATTCAGTCTGACAACCTCAGTGTTGTGTACTACACCAATAAGGGAGGACACATTCATATCCCCTGTGCAGGGAAGCCATGAGAGTGTTGTACTGGGCGCTAGACCACGGTCTGACTCTCTCAGTGGCTCATGTCCCAGGAGTGCTAAACACCTTGACGGACAACCTTGGCTGGACAAAGTACAGCACACATGAGTGGGAGCTTCTCTCATCCATCGCAGAAGATCTGTCCAGAGTTGGACCTTTTTGCATCCCCCCCACCTCAATGCAAAACTGCCCAATTTCTGCTCGCTTGATACAGGGCCTGGAGTTTTCTGGTGAGATGCATTGTTCCTCTCCTGGAGCGGGAGGTTCCTTTACACCTTCCCTGCATTTCCTCTGATTCAGAGGGTACTAATCAAGCTGCAGATGGAGGGGGCCAGCATGATTCTGGTAGCTCCATTCTGGCCTCGTCAGATATGGTTCCCATTACTACAGTAGTTGGCAGAGGAGCCTCTGGTCCCTCTTCCTCTCTGCAGGAATCTGCTGACCCAGGCTCAGGGGACCCTGGTCCATCCCAACCTCAGGTCACTCCACCTGCATGCTTGTCTCCTGAGAACATAGCCATTGCCAGGTTTGGGGTGTCCAACAGGGTAGCGGATGTTTTAATGCCCGCCTGTGAACCCTCCACTTGAGCCACTTATGCTATGAAGTGGAAGAGGTTTGCCATCTGGGCTGCCAAACATTATCTGGACCCTTTCACTTCTCCATGTGAACCAGATTCTTGACTACGTGTTATCGCTGTCAGATTCAGGTCAGTACTCCTCCCTCAAGGTGCACCTTTCAGCTATTTCAGCCTTCCATGAGCCAGTGGGTGACCACACCATAGTTCAGCTTGATGTTTCCCATACTTTCCTCAGAAGCATCCTGCATCTGAAACTCCCAATCTGTTCCCCTGTCCTGGCCTGGGATTTGAATTTTGTTTTAGAGAGAAGTTGACTCTGTCTCCTTTTGAGCCAGCTGCGACTTGTTTGCTATGCTTCCTTTCTTGGAAAGCATTATTTTTGGTTGCTATTACTTCTGCTTGAAGGATTTCCGTGCTTCAGGCCCTCTGGTGTGAGGAGCCTTATTTGATTTTTCACAAAGTCTTTGCGCACGGTTCCTAAGTTTCTCCCCAAGGTAGTGTCTGAGTTTACCCTCAATCAATCCATCCATCCACCTTCCTGTTTATTTTCTTGAGCATGCCAATCCAGGGAAGCACTGCTCCATACATTAGATGTGTGTGCAGAACTTTGAAGTACTACCTGCTTCGCACCAAGGAAAGTAGAAAGTTAAAACAGCGGTTTGTTTCTTTTGCCCCGAGTAGAGTGTGTGTTCAGATTTCTAAACAATGTTTATCTAAATGGTTGGCTAATTATATTGTGTTCTGCTACAACAAGTATGGCCAAGAGGTGCCTTGAGCTGTAAAAGCTCAGTCCACAAGAGGCATGGCTACCTCTATGGCTTGTTTTCGAGGGGTCTCAGGCGCTGGCATATGCGTGGCTGCCACCTGGAGTACCGTCCATACTTTCACCAATCACTACTGTCTGGAGATTGCCTTAAGAACCTGTGCTGGTTTTGGAAGTGCTGTGCTGCACGGCCTCCTGTCTTAAGCTTACGGTTAGCCTTCCTCCCAGACTGCCCTGTTGCACCTGTAACTACTTGGGACTCGTTCCTACGGTGTGACCTGATGACTGAGATACCCCCGAAGAAGATAGAACAGTTATGTCCTGGAGAGGCGCTGATATTGAGGGAGGGGGAACAGTATAGGGCCTGCACAGGCTGAGGGGAGGGGGGGTCTTGGGAGGTACACCCTAGAGAACAGACTGAGGGCACTGACTGGATATTAGTGGGATATGGTTTGGAGAGCCTACATATTATAAGACAATGATGATAAAGCTATAATCTGAGTGAAGAATCTTTTTCCTTTTATGTTTTTAGTTCATGTGGTCTCAGTACACCTAGTTGATGACTGTTGTTTGTAGTCCTATAAGGACTTTCTTGTTGTCGGTATTTTGAATTTCAGTTTCTTCAGGCTGAACAGGTATGCCAATTTTAAACTGGTGGAGCCTTATGGAATGTGCCAGTGTTTTTGGTAAACAAGAGGATGAATATGAATTGTAATTTTTTTTACATGTAAATGGAATATCTGAAAATTCTAATTAAAATATTATACAAAAAAAAAAAAAGAACAGTTATGTAAGAACTTACCGTAACAGCAGATCTTCGAGGGGATCTCAGTCATCAGGTCTGCCTTCCCTCCCACCATCCCCCTCTTTTTTGGGGGAACTCTTTCTTGAAACTGGCTATCTGGTGTATCCAGCCTTTTGTATTGGTCTGGGCACCTCTCCCTCTTCTTGGTTTCCCCATGGCACAACCTGTGCTCTCTTTGTCTCCAGGGGAAGGAATTGAGAAGGGAGCAGGGTCGCTTATGTGTTTATAGGGTTGGTGACGTTGTCACATGACGTCGGCGTGGGCAGCCCCAGTTGTACTGCTGAAAATCTTCCGTGTGGATCCTGCTTCACTGACGGTGAAGTTCCTATGGTGTGAACTGATGACTGAGATCCCCTCGAAGATCTACTGTTATGGTAAGTTTTTATGTAACTGTTCTTTATGCCAGTCCCTCACAAACTGTAAAATATAACATTCATTAACGTGTTGTTCATGCAGAACTTTACCGCTAAGTAAAAACCTTCACACAGCACATAGATTTTGAAAATAAAAATCTTTGTAGAGCATGTAGATTTTGAAATCCGTCATGCAGCAGAGAGATTTTCAAAACTGTCATGCAACAAACAGATTTTGAAAACCGTCATGCAACAGAGAGAGTTTCAGAACAGTCATGCAGCAGATTTTGAAAACCGTCATGCAACATAGAGATTTTCAGAACAGTCATGCAACAGATTTTGAAAACCATCATGCCACTCAGAGATTTTCAGAACTGTCATGCAACAAACAGATTTTGAAAACCGTCATGCCGCAGAGATTTTCAGAACTATCATGCAACAAACAGTTTTTGAAAACCGTCATGCAGCACAGAGATTTTCAGAACTGTCATGCAACAAACAGATTTTGAAAACCGTCATGCCGCAGAGATTTTCAGAACTATCATGCAACAAACAGTTTTTGAAAACCGTCATGCAGCACAGAGATTTTCAGAACTGTCATGCAACAAACAGATTTTGAAAACCGTCATGCAGCACAGAGATTTTCAGAACTGACATGCAACAAACAGATTTTGAAAACCGTCATGCAGCACAGAGATTTTCAGAACTGTCATGCAATAAACAGATTTCTAAAATGGTCATGCCGCACAGAGATTTTCAAAACTGTCATGCAACAAACAGATTTTGAAAACCATCATGCAGCACAGAGATATTCAGAACCTTTGTGCACCATGCAGATTTCTAAAACCATCGTGCATAACATACATTTTGAAAACCTATGTGAAGGATTTCTTTGGGAATGTTTAGTAAAAACCATTGTGCAGCCGGTAGATTTTGAAAACTGTCGAGTAGCATCTAGATTTCAAAACTGTTACACAGCACGTATATTTTCATAACAGTAATGCAGCATGAATATTTTACAAATACTTTATTACTTCACAAAGATTTTGAAAATCCTTTCACACAAAAAGTTGTGCAGCATTAATATTTTAAATAGCTGTTTAAAATATTTCTGCTGTGTGTAGATTTTACAGAAAACAAATTTGTGAAGGATTCCTACATGAATATTTTCATTTTTAATTAAAGATAAGTAATTGGTAATCAGTTAAATAAAATACCCTCTCTACAGGTACACTAGGGGAAACCCCTTCAGATTAGAGATACCTTCCCTACAGGTGCAGCAGGAGAAACCCCTCCAGATTAGAGATGCCCTTCCTACAGGTGAACTGGGGGAAACTCCTGCACATCCTCTCGAACATGGACCAAGGGCGTGCTACTGGTGCATTTTTTGTGGCTCTTTCTAAAGCCTTTGATTTGGTAAATCATTCTTTTCTTCTCTCCAAACTGCAATCAATCGGTTGCTCAGCTGAGACCACAACTTGGTTTCAGAGCTACCTCTCTGATCACTCTCAGTCAGCGTGTATAGGCTCTGCCACTTCTCCTGCCCTATCTATCTCTATTGGGGTTCCACAAGGCTCTATTTTAGGTCCCCTGCTATTCTCAATTTTTGTAAACTCCCTCCCCTCCGATTGTCTTTCATGTAATCCCTCCTTTACACTGATGACCTTCCATTCCAAAGTGACAACTCCCTTCCTCACTTATCCTCTGTTCTTTCCCCGAATTACTGTGCTGCCCATAGCTGGTTCACTGACAACTTGATGGTGGTTAATGCCAAGATGACCAAGGCCATGCTTTATGGGTCTAAGCCATTCCTTGCTAGGACTCTTAAAGCTAATTCCTCTCTCACTATAAACTCCCCGATGGCCCTGCCCTCGATATCGTCCCTAACTTCAAATACTTAGGGGTTACCCTGGACCCCTCACTCTCCTTCACCGACCACATTAACTCCGTGGTTCGTAGGACCAATCAGAAGCTCGGTGTGGCCTATCGCATCAAACCCTACGTAACAGCTGAGGCCCGTTTGCTCATTGCCAGTGGTAACCTTCTCCCTATCTTGGATTACTGTTCCCCTGTTTACACCTGTGTCTCTACTGCCCTTCAATCTAGACTGTCATCTGTTTACAACAGTATTTGCCACTTTGCGTTATCTGCCCCTTATTCCACTCACCACTGTGACCTCTACCACTCTCTAGGCTGGCTCTCATTGCAAGGTCGTTTCAGTTTTACCCTGGAATGCCACACAGATTCCATCATTAGATGTGGCCCTGCTTCCCCCCTCATCACCCTCTGCAAGTACCAAACCTTGGCGAGGTACCTTTGGTCCTCGGCTGTCCCTCCCCTCGATACTCCTAGAACCTCAACAAAGATGGGTGGGAACACCATATTGGTCGCTGCCCCTGCACTCTGAAATAGGCTTCCAGCTACACTCAGATCCTCTAGCGCACATCTCTCCTTTAAATGCACCTTCAAATCCTGGCTCCTCTCCCATGACAAATGCAACTGTCTGTCCAGTTAGCCTCACCCTTCCCCCTCCTGCTCCCCCCTTGCTATGACGTGACTCACGTCTTGTGCTCTGCTCCCTCCTTGTCATTTCTCACCTGGATTCTGGTATGGTAATAAGGTGAGTGGGCAGGTGGTGGGGTTATTCCTTGTTATTCATGGTACACTGCTTTGTAATTGTTATGTGCAATGCTTGCATCCAGTTTTGTTTATGCTACTGTTCCACAGTTGTTCTTACATGTACCATTATTAATTCTGATACTTCTCTGCTTGCTCAATGCATGTACCTCTTCTCAATGTACTGTCCATCACTTGTGCCTTAATGGCCCCCCGGTCATGCCTGAAAACGGTCCCTTGGATCAGTGCACCTACCCGGTAAACAAAGTCATAAGTAAATAAGATTAGAGATACTCCCCCTATAGGTGCAGCAGGGAGCAGCCCTTCTACATTAGAGATACCCTCCTTACAGGTGTAGTGGGGGAACCTTCCAGATTAGAGATACCCCCTCATACAGGTGAAGCAAAAGGAAACCCCTCGAGATTAGAGATACCCTTCCTATAGGTGCAGCAGTGGAAACCTTTCTGGATTAGATGCCCTTCCTACAGGTGAGTAGAGGAAGCCCCTCCAGATTAGAGATACCCTTCCTACAGGTGAGCAGATGAAGCCCCTCCAGAGTAGAGATCCCCTTCCTATAAGTGCAGCTAGGGGAAACCTCTCCATGGTAGAGATACTCCTTCCTCCCTACAGATGCAGCAGGGGGATCCATTCCAGATCAAATGGTACTACGGGGAGGCCCCTCTGGATTAGATAGATCCTTCCCAATGGTGCAACAAGGGGAGAATCCCTTCTAGATTACAGATAACCTCGAGACAAGTGCTGCATTGGGAGGTACCTGCAGATTAGAGATACCCTCCCTGAGCCACAGCACAGGGAGACCTTTCTGAAGTACATATATCCTCCCCAGTGGTACAGCAGGGGGAGGCCCCTTCAGATCAGCTATACCCTGCTTAATGGTGCAGCAAGGAGAGGCCCCTCTGGATTAGAGATACCCTTATGACAGTTTCAGCAGGTGGAGTCCTTTTGGATTACATTAACTTCCCGACAGGTGCAGCAGAGGGAAGCCCCTCTAGATTAGAGATATTCTACAGACAGGTACAGCAGGGAGAGCACTTGCGGAGTAGAGATACCCTTCCCTCAGGTGCAGAAGAGGGACGCTTCTCAGAATTAGAGATATCTTCTCCACAGATGCAGCAATAGGTGACACCTTTGGATTACAGATAAGATCCCAACAGGTGCAACAGGGGGATGCCCCTCCAGATTAGAGATACCCTTCCTACAGGTACAGCTGGGGAGGCCCCTCTTGATGCAGCAGTGGGAGATCCCTCTATAGTAGAGCTATACACCCCTCAGGTGTAGAAGGGGAGACCGCTCTTGATTAGAGATACCCTCCCCACAAGTGCTGCAGATGGAGCCCTGGGCAGAATTGAAGTGTGGGAGTAGAGCATGTTGGGTGTTTACTTCAGAGGCTAACTCTCCAGTAGGAGGGGTGAGATGCTAGTACTGTAGATGCTCTGAAGGCTAGAGGATGAGCAATGTTATGTAAACAGAGAGACAGCTGGTTGAGGTCAGCCTGGTTTGTTTGTTCAGTACATTATGTGAGTTTTCCTAACTGGTTAATTGAAATGCAGTGGACAATTATGTGAAAGACGTGAGCAGTATTTCCAATCATTCTGACCTTGTTCACCAGATCTGATTTTTACTCCCAGGTGATAGACCTTCACATGTCTGGAGGGATGTGTGGTTACGACAAGGAGGGTAGCCCAATTTGGTATGATGTCATCGGACCTCTTGACCCCAAGGGCCTGCTGCTGTCTGCGTCCAAACAGGACTTCATCAAAACCAAACTCCGGGACTGTGAACAGCTGAGGAAAGAGTGCATCAAACAGTCAGAAAAGGTAATAGTGCCATAGTAACAGTATTGTGGTGACAAGGAACTTAGGGCCCATCTTTATCTGCCCCTTCTGCCACATGGCAGTGACTTTACTCAGTTTGCATATGAACACAGATCCAAGCTTATCAGCTGGATAGCTACCCCTACTCATGCTGTATTATCCTCAGTGCCCTCTCTCTCCAGAATCTGACGAGTCCTCCTATAAAAGACTGGACAGTGTTAGCTTTCACAACTTCACCGGGTAGGCTATGCCACAT
Organism: Neoceratodus forsteri; assembly: GCA_016271365.2. Taxonomy (NCBI): domain Eukaryota; kingdom Metazoa; phylum Chordata; order Ceratodontiformes; family Ceratodontidae; genus Neoceratodus; species Neoceratodus forsteri. The sequence goes on from JADMNL010000027.1 coordinate 3,448,429, forward strand.
TTTAACCATCCTCTGTGTGAAATAACAATTTTAAGTGGTTCCTCTTTGCCTGCCCACAACCTCCTTCAGGTTGAACTCATGCCCTCTAGTTATACTTCATTCACCAACTCAAACATCTGTGTGTACTTAACCCTATCTATCCCCTTTAGTGTTGAAACACTTGTCTTTGTGTGCAGATAAAACTTGGAACTCAGTCCCGTGGAATTTGTTTAAAAATGAACTGCAGGCCACCCTTTTAACTGGTATGGAATGCTACTGTTTAGAAAATGGATAATGTAGATTTACTGTTATTAATCTCTCTTTTTTTACTGTAATATTTTTGTGTATCTTATTTATAACAATGTACTCTGTACTGCATTTCTAGTATGTTTGTAACTGGATAAAGGATGCCTGTGAAGATGGGTAAAGGTCAAGAAAGAAAGGGTGGGTGGGAGAGGGAGGGAGAGAGAGAGAGAGAGAGAGACCGAGAATACAACCATTTGCCAGCTCAGCCTTCTGTTTTCTGCTCTGTAGAATTTGAGTATGTCTGGTCTCTCTTCATACTGTAACTCTTGCCCCCAAGCCATGATTCAGGTTGGTGGCCCTGTGCTTCACTCTCTTGATCTCTTCAGTACCCCTTCTGTACTGTGGTGACCACAGCTGGATGAAGTACTCCAGGTCTGGTCTAACCAAGGTCTTGTACAGTGGGAGGATCACCTTGGTTAACCTGCTTCTTATCTCCACCTTTGGCAGACAGGCATTGATAACTACAATAAACACCCTTAAAAGGTGACAGAGGTTTTAATACCTATAGGCAACAGCTGAAAACGGTGACAGACAGCTGTCAGTAACTGTTCTTCTGTAAAGAGACATTGCCACACACAAACTCTTCATTTAAAAGACAGACAGGGATTTGTTTTGGGACTCAATGTAAACTGATGACCCAGTGTCAAACCCTGGCACCATCAAAGTCATGGGAAACACTACATACTGTACAGGATTTAGACGTAGCCCAATTCCAGCAGGAATCACCAAAGCAATGATGTCACAGATCTGGCCATGGAGGAGCTCCCTGCTTCTCTGGTCTCAGCCCCTCCCAGCAGGAGTTGCTGTAGACAGTGCTGTAGGGGCACTGGGTGTGGAAGAGCTCACAGCTTCTGTGATCCCCACCTTTTCCAGCAGGAGCTGCTGTGGACAGTGCTGCAGGGGCACTGGGTGTGGAGAAGCTCACTACTACTCTAATCTCAGTACCTCCCAGCAGGAGTCACTGAAGTAAATGGGTGTAGAAGCACTAATTGTGGGGGAGCTCACATTCAGTCATTTCCCAGCCTCTCCCATCTCCCAGCAGTCACTGTAGGCACTTGTGCAGGAGCACTGGCTGTGGGGACCTCATGCACGGACATCGGCAAGCATACGCACTGTATCCTAATGCATACAAAAAATTCTAACCTTGGGCAGCATTTTGTGTTCCCTGATGAGCCACTGGTGTCAGTGTTTTACTGTGTGCTTTTAAGCTTCTTTTTCTTACTGTCCTAAATCCTGACATAGTCTGTTGTTTCTGGTGCTTGAGAGTGATGCTACAGGGGAGGGGAAGTGAGGGGGCATGACTAAAGGATGTAAATAAAACAGAATTAGGTGATTGACTATGGAGCATTGTCATCGAGGCGCAGGTCAGGAAGCATAGGAAAACCAGGAGCAGTTGTAGAATTCACCAAAAATATTTATTTACACTAGCAGTAACATAAAAAATAAACTTGTTCAGTACAACTATTTACAAAAGCAAAATAAAACAGAAAAAGTCCATCTGAGTTTTTTTCTTCAATCTCTGTGTCCATTCTTCTCTCAAACAATTGCAGCTCAGCTCTCTTATAAGTCCTTCCAACCCCCATTCTTAACAAGCATCCTGTTCTTGTATCAGGCATGTGCAGCTAGAACACAGTATGCCTGAGCTGAGGCCCCCTTTTCCACAGCTCTTCTGCAAAAGGCTCAAAAATTTGCACTCAGGTAACCTCTTGAGTTCCCAATAGCTTTTTTGCAATCATCTCAAAATATAATTATATACATTTCAACAGTAACACTATATAATTTCTAAACAAAAGGGATCCCAATATCAGTTACATTTCCACATAATGATCTGCATATATTTTTATATCAGCAGATATGCAAGGGAGAAAAAGACAGACAGCAAGGGGAGACAGTGAGAGGCAGATAATTGCGAGACTGTCGGGGTGATCAAGTCCGAGGTCTCACAGGAAAATTTGGTTGCGCAACCAGACAAGAGACAGGAAAGGAAAGAACAGAACATATCCTTGCATTTAAACACTTTTTCCATAACAACTGGGGCAGGGTCCTATTCCACCCTGTCACAAACATCCCTTGGCCAGTAATCATCTTCCCATTGGCTTGGTATGGATGTGGGTGGATCCGAGGGGTTTTTTCAAACCCAGCTTTAGACAACATAAGTATCCTGAGTCTTCAGTGTTTCTGCTGCCATGCCAGATGGACCACTGGACTAGACATTGGAGGACTCATTGAGAAGTTGAGCCCTACAGTGCATCCCAAAAGCAGGACTAGCTAGCAGACCTGCTCAACCAGACTGCCTAGGACGTCAGTAGAGCCAGGAGAGCTTCAAGGTTGGTGGACTTCATCTTGGACACAGCCTGCTGGCATACGATCTCGGCGACAGTGATTCAGTGTGAGTGTGTAGAATTAAACAGCAGCAGTCGGAGGTAGCATGTGAGCAGTGAGCACAGCACCAGAAATGTTCCATCTAGTGTTGTTTAGACTTCTTTTCTTGTCCTTCACTGATCCACCAGTCCCAAATAAGGTGAGAAGAATTGGAAGGAATCCAACTTTTCAAGTGAAATGGGGGTAGGCTTGGGGAGGCTTTGCAGAGGGGAGCAATTTTCAAGGGAATAGACCCAGATGGATTGATTGAAATAAAGTACATGCCAGGACATGTTGCAGGTGTGCTGTACATTCACCAGCATGTACAAAGTCAGAAAGCTATTGGTTGGGGTTAAGGGTTCATGTGGTTACTGTGACTGTTTGAAGGCAGAAATCTAGGCTCAGCTTCTTAGGGTTGTGAGGGGGTCCTGTTGGGAGAATACTCCTCGCGCCCAGTGGCTCTGTCCTATGGAGTGTCCCAGGGCTCGATCCTGTCGCCCATGTTGTTCACAGTGTATATGCTTCCTGTAGGCGAGATCATCAGGCGGTATGGGCTTGGGTTTCGTTATTATGCTGATGATACTCAGCTGTACCTGTTCTTTGCACCTGGAACTTCAGATGCAGTTGATGTGCTCAATAAGTGCTTGTCCGAGATTCAGACCTGGATGTCATCAAGCTGGTCGAGACTGAATCCTGAGAAGACTGAAGTGCTAGTGGTGGAGCTGGGCCAAAGGGGGGGAGTGGAGCCCTCTAAGAGGGAGACTAGACTTTGGCTCGGCTCCTCTAGGTGATTAGCCTCCATCAAGGTGAAACATCTGGGAGTCATTCTGGATAACAGGCTGACACTGGAGGCTCAGGTGGCAGCAGTAGTCTGGAGTGGCTTTTACCATCTTCGGAATATCAGCTGGATTAAATCCCTTGTCCCACCTAACGACCTGACCACACTAGTACATGCCTTTGTGACTTTGAGGCTCTGTACCTTGGGGTCAATGGAAGTGTGTTGCGATGTCTGCAGTTGCAGCAGAACACTGCCGCCCAGCAACTGACATGCCTTTCTAGATCCTGTCATGTGTCGCCAGTGCTGCACGTACAGCACTGGCTGCTGGTGAAGTGGCGTATCTCCTTTAAAGCGGGTCTGCTGACCTACAAGGCTCTACATGGGCTGGGCCTGGGCTACCTGTAAGAGCTCCTGCACCCTTACGCTCTGGGACGCCTGCTCCGCTCTGCCGAGGAAGGCCTCCTGGTAGTCCCAAGGGCGAGACTAAAATCATCCGGGGACTGGGCATTTGATGTGGCAGCCCCAGTCCTTTGGAATTTGCTACCTAGGATTCTGAGGGAGGCCCCCCTCGGTAGAGGAGGCCTTTAAACAGGGTCTAAAAACTTTTTTGTTTATGTAAGCATTTGGGGATTAGCTAAATTTGATTAGCTGTACATTTTATGATTCTTTTATCTGTATGTATTATTAAATAGAGTCTAGATAGTTGTGTACCTTCTTCAGTTTGTGAGTCTAGATAGTTGTGTACCTTCTTCAGTTTGTGAGTCTAGATAGTTGTGTACCTTCTTCAGTTTGTGTTATTTTTGTAATGGTGCCCTGAGCCTCGGTGGAAGGGCGCCATTAACAAAAACTACTATTACTTATTGTATGGCACTTGGTTATATTTGGCCACACTGCAGTGCACTTACAGACAGGTATATTCAAACCTGTTGACTCTGGAACTCTGACCATTCATTTATTAATTAATGTTGATGTTGAAACCCCTAAGTTTGCTGTGCAAAAACTTTAAACCAGTGTAGCTAGTTCACCTGACCCAGTGGTCACACCTTTTCGTTTTATAGATCTTCTTCAAGGATCTATCTTTCATCAGACCACACCTTTAGAACTATACCCATGTCAGTGCTAGGACCACTTGGAACCTTTTGCAAATCAGAGGCCGTCCACGACGACATCATGCATCAGCGTGTACATAAACGTGGGCGGCCCCATCTCTCCTCACTTCTTTTCCCATCGTCGATCATATGTGTCAGACCTGCTAATGGAACCGTCTATTACTAGCCGCTGTCATTTTTATTTTCCTCTTAGAAAAGTATCATTATTTTAGTGATTTTCAACTCCTGCATGCCACTGAAAGAACCATCAACTTTATTTTGGTACTGTGTTTGCAGAAATAAGATTTATAAAGATGGTACCCACAAAGTGTATGTCTGCTGTTTAGGCCTTTCCCATGACATGAAATTTTTTGAAATCTGCAAAGGCTTTAACTCCACCACCAGGTGATGCAGAAAAGGAGCGCTAGAAAAGTCTGCACTTAAGAAAACTTTAGCAGCCATGAAAATCAGCTCCAAAAAAGTCTGTGTCACCTGCCTCGTTGACCTAATCGTGGTTGTCAAAATCCAGAGAGAAGTCATTGGGCAGCCCACAAGCATGAGCACCATGACAAGGATAAGGCCTTGCCAACCCACTTGAGGTTGCCGTTGCGGCCAGCAGGTATTTCTTGATCATTGTCATCGTCCGCTCTGGCGGCTGTGACTTCAGCCCCCCCCCCCGACTGTCGACCAGACACCAAGGTTAGGGCTTGGCTTAGGCCCTACTGGGCCTAGTATGGGCAGTACATCGCCATTGTCGCCGGGTCTGAACCCGCTATCAACTGTTACAGTCACAACCCCTAGTATGGGTGCCACTGACACAATCAGTGCTTGTATAATTTTCTGAAATGATACGTCACCTCCTACCAGGCCTGCCTGACCAACCTTGCCTACCAGCTAAGGAGTCTCGAACACCCAGACCCTGTCAATGCCGCAACATAATACTATCCCTAAGGGGCCTACTTAGCCACCTCCAGTGTCACCGGCATGCTCCTCCATCCCTGTCATCAAGGGGGATGACAAGGAGGTGGAATACAACCCAGACCTCACGACGGAAGAGAAGGTTATACTGAGGACCAGTACTTGCCTGGTACTAATTCCACCCTGTCCTCTTGCAGTGAGGAATCCATGGTTAATACACCAAGGTCACCACCAGAGGATCCGTCTTTTCAAACCTTGATGCAAAAAATGCAGGCAGCTGTGGGGTTCACTCTAGAAGAGGAAGGCTCAACAAAGAGGACTCTGTTGGAGTTACTGGAGGTGCCAGAATCCCCTCCACAGTCATCCCTCCACTCTATCCAGCCATGGTGGAAGCCACTTATGCTGTCTGGTATATGCCGAATGCTATACCAGCAGTCCCTAGGAAGGCTGACAAGATGCATCCCCGTACCATCTCATAAGCCTTATGCTAGCCAGCCTGAAACTGACTCAGTAGTTATTATAGCTGCACATGACAGATCCAGGGTACCCAAACAAATGAGCTCCCTGCCTAATGATAAGGAATCCAGAAGGCTGAATGTTATGGGCAAATGTACCTATGCCTCTGCCTCAATAGGCCTCCATATTGCAAACTACCAGGCCTATATGATAAAATACCAGAACACCCTCTAGAAGAGTGCCAAGATGGCTGCACAGGACTTTCCTGAAGGTCAGGCAAAAGCAGAGTTAATGACATCCTTAACTGCCGGGGCTGAGATGGACAAGCATGTCTGAGATGCCTCTGCCAGGGCCACTGCATCTGGCATTTGCATGAGAAGATATGCATGGCTCAGAGTGGTTGGGTTTGCTAATGATGTGGAACAAGCTATGTTAAATACACCTTTCAGAGCCCATAAACTGTTTGGGCATGATGTGGAGGAGGCTTTGAAAGGCCTCCAATCCTCCAGAATGACTCTAAGGTCAGTCAAGTCCCTATACCCCACACCAGGCAGGGGCAAGGGCTGCAGTCAGTTTCGACCACAACCAGCAAGGGGTGGCAGACCTGCCTACAGGCAACAAGGCAGAGGTAAAGGTGTGGGAGCCTTGCCAGTTAACCTTCCCCTAGGTACCTATTCCAAAGCAGGGGCATTGCCTCCACCAGTTCACAATGACTTGCAACCATACAGCCCAAAACCACCATTGCTGCCAGGGGTGGTTTCAGGGAGCCGTGTCTCCCTTCACTTGAATTAGTGGAGGGAGATACCTACAGACGAATGGGTACTGGACATCATTGCAAAACGCCATGCTCTGGAACTTCTAGAAACCCCTTCAGATCATCCGCCACCTGTCTCCATGTATCCTCCAGGACACATGTCACTGCTCAAAGAGGAGATAAAAGCGTTGCTTCAAAAATGGACTATAGAACCAGTTCCTGCCAAGCAGAGGAACAGGGGCTTCTACTATAGAAACTTGCTAGTCCCAAAGTGGACAGGAGATTTGAGATTAGTTCCAGACCTGAGAGACCTGAATTTCTACATAGAGTACAAAAAGTTTCAGAAGGTCTCCCTATAAGCCCTTATTCCCCCGTTGAACACAGGAGACTGGATCTCTTCTCTGGACATGAAGAATGCTTACCATTATATAAAAATCTGAAAGAAACACAGAAAATATCTGAGATTCCTGTTAGAAGGGGAATATTACCAGTTCAGAGTCTTGCCCTTTGGCTTGTCTTCTGTGCCACAGGTCTTTACCAAGTGCTTGGCAGTGGTAGCAGCAGCCCTCTGCAAGGAAGAACTGTATATTGAAGGCCCAGTCCAGAGAACACACCCTGGCTCAAACCAAGACCTTGTTCGACCATCTAGAGATGACCATGAACCTGCTGAAGTCAGTACTGACCCCCTGTCAAAGACTGCAGTGTATTGGCGCAGTACTAGACACTAGTCAGGGCCGTGCATTCCTCCCTTTGAAAAGAGTGGAACACCTTTAGCACAGGCCCACCTGGTGTACTACAATCGGTCTTTCCCAGCCAGGACCTTGTTATGCCTTCTAGGCCTTATGGTGGCAGCCACTTAGGGTTACCAGATTTTGGGACAAGAAAAAGAGGACAAGGTCTGAGGAGTAAGCAATCTTGTTTAATTTCTAGTTTGTACACAGTCAGTAACTTTGATATTCAAAAAAAAAAAAAAGACAGTACACTTTGAGGCCAGCATGCCATCCTGCTTCTCCAATCCATCTATGAGTACTTTTCAGAAGAGCGAATTTCCCTAAGCAACAGAGGGTGGCTCAGGAAAAAAATCATGAAACTGACTGCAACTGAGAATGGGGTCCCGCGCCACCCAGTAAGTGCAAACTGTTTTTAAAATCAAGGTTTTTCTCCCCCATAGCAACAACCTTTCCTCATCTAGCCAGGCCCTTCAGCTTCATCACCCAACAACCTTTCCTCATCTAGCCAGCCCCTTCAGCTTCATCACCCACCTTCTGTAGGACCTACCCCTCCTCTGAACTCTCATGGCTTACCTCCAATGTGAGGCCATGTGGGGTAACAAATCCCTCCTGATTTTCAGGACTTAGAGGAGAGCACCTCATTGGTGTTGTAGGTCCTTCAGGAGGTTAGAGGAGATCCTGTGCCAGTCAGGGGATTTCCACCTGACTTTCTCCCATCCCTTTGGACACTGCCCACAAGGGCATCAGGTCACATGCTGACGTGTTGCTGTACCAGTATCAGGTGGCACTGGCACAGCAACACGACAGTGTATGCATGTGCTGTGGTGCTGTACCAACAACAGGTGCTGTCCCCCCAATTCATAGTGTCTCCAACTGCCCTGCTGCACGGTAGCTCCTGGGCAGTGACAGTGGTGGGGAGCACACTGGCCTCTTTTGCTGGAGGAAAGCATCCTCTAGGATGTTAAATACTCCTTGTGCCTGGCCAGCCCTCAGCATCCTGGGCACATCCCCCATCCCTAGTTGCCATGATTGTGAGTTGCACCAATGCTGCTACACCGACAGCCCACTTAGTAAGTGTGCTCTTGAACTGACTTCAGAATTTTATTGTTAACCAGTTTAAGTCTTTGAGAATAGGACTGGGCACAATACAAGCAGCTTATTCTTTTGTGTTGAGGAGAATAGCAGCAGCATTCTGGAAATGCTGCAGTTGAGCGAGTTAACACATAACACATGCAGCTTTGCAGGGACAATCAGATAGCATTGAAGTCTCTTCCTGTGCCTTCTGGCTGGTAGTGCCCTTGCCTGAATGTCACCCAGGAAAAATCCTAGCCATAGTGGATGACTAGCTACTCGTTTAACACAAATGAGTCCACTGAGAACACAATTCTCATCTGGAAGCCATGCGCAGTATTTAAAAACTGCTCTTCTGATCTCAGTGTCCTATCCAATGCCAGCTGAATGCTGTTCTTTTAGCCTGTCTCCCGTCCAGTCCTGGCTGTGTTTGTTTGGCCAGTTGATTACATTAGTGAGGTGAGGCAGTGCCGCAAGGAAGGCCCTTGCCTCACCTCACTAATATAATCAACTGGCCAATTATTTTATGGCCCCTGGGTCAGGTCAAGGTGGCCAGGGTTACTAAAGTAACCTACTCTACTCCTGACCCGGTCTGTAGTTGCTGTCAAAACAGGGCAGCTTATACTTAGAAGTCTTAAATCTTTATTAAAACTGAACCCCGGCCCTGGTGGTGGGGTCGTGGCAGGTGGTCCAGTGCCAAGCCTGACCTGACCCAGGGACCAGCAAGAACGTTAGCCTGTCTCCTGTACAGTCTGCTGTGTTTGTTTGGCCAGTTGATAATTTATATTAGTGAGGTGAGGCAAGGGCACTGGACCACCCTAACTTCCTCCCCATGACGCTACCCCCCAGGGCCAGGGTTCAGTTAAAATAAAATACAGATGGAGTATGAGCTTCCCTGTTTTGACAGCAACTAAAGGCCGGGTGGAGAGTGGACTGCACTTGCAACAAGCGAAGCCAAGCAAGCCTAAAAGAACTAAAGTGACAGCAGGACTGCAGGAGGAGGAAAATAAAATCTAGCCAGCTGCAGCCTGCAGGGCAGCAGGGGAATATACTTGTTTGTGGCCTGCCTGGGCTTAGTATTTTTTGGTCTTTGAATCCTACCTTACCGAGCCTCCCTTGCGGCCTTCCTTGCTTCCTTCCTGTCCTGCTGCAGTGACAGTCCTCCTGAGTCCTGGACAGACCACGGTCCTACTCCTCCTGGCCTGCCTGGGCCCCGACAAGTGACCATCTCCGCTGATGCTCCCTCACACACTGACGCTGGCTAGCTTGCCCCTCGGCTCAAAGCACAGGCGTGATCGGCAATGAAATTGATGCTGGCTAGTGGCCTGGCGGGCCGGGGTCGGGTGATGGGTCAGACTCATCTCGGGGAGGCTAAGGGGGTATGGGCCGGCTGACACTAGTCTAGGGCCGGGGCAGCGGGAGGGCGGCTGGCCGCCGGCACCGCCTAGATAACAGCAGCCAGCCCAGCAGCAACAAGTTCAACAGCAGGCAGCTCAGCTCAGCTGGCAGCAGAATAAGCTGGCCCGTGGAAACTGGACTGGAGAGATGTGTGGAGATGACGGAGCATGGAGGAGTCCCAATGGAGCCAGATTAGCTGCTGGTCATTGTTGCGAGGTCGGATGACTGTCTGCTCGTAGCCTAGGCTAGCAAATGGCTGCCAATGGATACAACTCCCATGCGCGGGAGCCTAAGCAGAGAGATGCCGCATGCGCAGAGTCGGACTCGGTTCAGCTCGCAGTCGCAAACAGATGCACACGCTCCTCCTGGTCTGGTTGGTAATGGTAACGGTTGCCATGGCAACTGACAGAAGCAGCAGTGCCACCATCGGGAAGTCCAAAACCCAGACAAAACAGCACCACTTTAAAAATCCACCCGGACAAAAATTCTGATGTCAAAAAGAGGACATGTCCAGGTAAAAGAGGACGTCTGGTAACCCTACAGCCACCGTAACAATGCCATTGGCATGCTTGTAGATGAGGATCCCCAGTGGTCTCTACGAGTCCAGTGGGAACAATCCGCAGATGACCTAGACAAACCTGTACTAGTTACGTCTCCTGTGAGAAAGGCCCTGAGGTGGTGGATGGACTGTACCAACTGCTCAAGGGTGTACCATTTCAGAGTCCAGCCCTGTCACAGGTTCTCACCTTGGATGCTTCGGGATGTGGGTGGGTAGCACATCTGGGTTCTTACCAAACACAGGGTTCTTGGACCCAGATAGAGAAAACTTGCACATAAATGTTCTGGTAATGCAGGCTGTTCTCACAGTCTCCAGGCATTTCCGGCACATCTGACATCAGGCCCCCTGTTAGTAAAGACAGACAATGTCAATGTGATGCATTACAACAACAAACGGGGGCTCATTCATACCCGCTATACAGGGAAGCAATGAGAGTGTGGCAGTGGGCTCTGGAACACAGCCCAGAACTCTCAGCTGTACATCTTCCAGGGACCCAAAATGACTTGGCAGACAGGCTAAGCCAGTCACAGTCCAGCCCGCGTTTATTTATTTATTTAAACATATCGGAATTGCAAACCTTTGAGTCAGAGACTCCTTTATAAAGGCTCCACGTCAGCAAGACAGTATACAAAACATAAGACAGATGATCATCAAAGAGCATATACAAATGAGTTACAGAGCATGGAGGTCATAATAGGACATAGTTACAATCATGAGGTCATAATTAGACATTTTTACAATCAGGGCTGTAGCTCCTAGAGTGTGATTAGACAATGGTATTAGTCTTGAGGTGAGGCAATGGTTGGGTTAAGCAGGATTAGACAGTAGTAATTAAGCAGGACAGGTGCCCAATGTGACACTAGGCCTTTGTCAGAGATAACAATACTAATAATAATAGGTGGTAGGTGGGGTGGAGATATGAGGGTAGTGGGTGGGCTGGAAGTTAGCATAAACCGAGAAAACATAGGGGTTTGGCTAGAAGCAGTCACAGGCCCCTACAGAGCGGAGATGTTCCCTGAGGAGCACTTTGAAGTGGCCAATTTTAGTTGCAGAGGTGATGGCACTGGGAAGTGCGTTCATCCAGAGGGGAACCCTGTAATGGAAAGTTCTCTGGCCCAAGGCCATTTTGCAGTGGGGAATCTGGAAGGGGGATTTAAAAGAGCTGCGGGTGTTTTTTAGCACAGGTAACATTAGGGGTGTGAGGCCGGTGGGGGGGAGGGACGAGACCATTTGTGATCTTTTTGGCGAGAAGGTAGGTCTGATACCTAAGCCTCCCAACAAAATCAAGCCAGTTGGTAAGACTATGTAGTGAACAAGTATGTGTCAGCTGATCATAACCGGTAACAAGGCGACATGCTTTATTTAGAGATATCCTGATTCTATGGAGGGTGGTGTTATCAGCTGCCCCACAGACCAGGATCCCACAGTAAATAAGGGACAGGACAGATGAGACAGCAAGCTGCACAGCTTCCGGTGGGAGACAGTGCTTATAGCAGTAGAGTAAGCCAGTTCGGGTGTTGATGGCGGAGCTAAAGAGGTGGATATGTTTGTGATAGGTAAGAGCAGTCTAGAGTGACCCCAAGATATTTAAAGGAGTTTACCTGCTCCAGGGGTACCAGTTGGGAATTAAGGATTAGCAGTGGGATGCCACTATGTTTGTTCTGGGTGTGTGCAAACATCATTGTTTTGTTTTTTTGAATGAATGGCAACTGCTGCCCTCGGTGGTGGAAGATCTCTTTGCAAGGTGGGGTCACCCAGAGTTGGACCGTTTTGCATCCCCACACAATGCAAAACTGCCATATTTTTGCTCGCTTGCTCCAGGAAATGAAAAGAAAGGGGGAAAGGGGGGAAAAAAGGAACAAAGTCCACAGGCAATGAGCAATATAGCTTTACACTCTAAATTCAAAGAATTGTTCTTCCCCAGAGCAGCCTTTACCGATGTATTCATATGTTAGGTGGATTTCTCTATGTCAGAGCAAGAAGGATGGTAAGGCGCTGAAGAGATATTGATGCAGACAAGATGACTCCATTTTCAGGATTTCTTTCTTTTATTGATAATTTTAAAACATGGCAATATACCCAACGTTTCACCTAATTATAGGCTTTATCAAGAGTTGCCACTTAGGGTAATATTTCAAATGTATTCTTTTCCATTGCTTAATAATCCTCTAGAAATCAGCATAAGCTCCAAAATTGGCCAGTCCTTCAGTTCCATAAAATACTTATTCCAAAATCCTAATATTCTTCCAAATTTCAGACATAATAAGTATTTTATGGAACTACCCTAAGTGGCAACTCTTGATAAAGCCTATAATTAGGTGAAACGTTGAGTATATTGCCATGTTTTAAAATTATCAATAAAAGAAAGAAATCCTGAAAATGGAGTCATCTTGTCTGCATCAATATCTCTTCAGCGCCTTACCATCCTTCTCGCTTGCTCCAGGGCCAGGAGTTTTCGGTCAAGACGCACTGCCCCTCTCTTGGGAAAGGAGGTTTCTATATGCCTTCCCTCCTTTTCCTCTAATACAGAGAGTGTTAATCAAACTACCGATTGAGGAAGCAACTCTCATCCTAATTGCCCCACTTTGGCCTTGACAGATCTGGTACCCACTGCTCCAACAACTAGCAGTGGAACCCCCAGTACCCCTGCCACTGTGCAAGGGCCTATTGTCACAGGACACAGGGGTCTCTAGTCTATCTGGGCCTGAAATCCCTGCATCTATACGCATGGCTCCTGAAGACATACCCATAGCAAGGTTTGGGGTATTCTCTAAAGTGGCTGATGTTCTGGTGGCTGCTAGAAAACCCTCCACCAAATATAATTACTCAGAAGTGGAAGAGGTTTACATTGTGGGCTGCCTCCAAGCACCTGGATCCTTTTACTTGCCCAGTTAATGTGCTGTCTGAATACTTGTTGTCCATTATCAGGCACAGGGCTCCAGTATTCCTCCCTCAGGGTGCATTTGGCAGCCATTTCAGCCTTTCATGCCTCTGTTGATGGCCATACTCAACTAGAAGTATCCTGTACTTTTTTGAGAGGTGTACTACACTTGAAACTTCCAATTAGGAATCCAGTCCTGGCCTGGGACTTCAATTTTGTGTTGGAAAAGCTTACCTTGGCTCCTCTTGAGCCTGCTGCGAGTTGTGGCTTGCACTTTCTTTCATGGAAAACATTATTTTTGGTTGCCATTACTTCTGCTCAAAGACTTTCAGAGCTACAGCTCTAATGTGTGAGTTCCCATACTTGATTTTTCACAAAGACAGGGTGTCTATGTACAAATGCTAAGTTTCTGCCAAAGGTGTTGTCTGAGTTTACTTAAATCAAACTATCCACCTTCCAGTTTATTTTCCGAAGTATGCCAGTTCAAGGGAAGCATTACTCCAGCTCCATAGAATACAGTACTTGTCGGCAAAATATGCATGGAGTCAAGTATTATCATAAATCAGCGCAAATGCAATTTATTGAAACTGTGCAAGCTCGAGCTGCAAGCCTCAGCCCCGGCACTTTGCCTTCACAGCCCTTGTCAGGGGGTGCTGTGTTCTCTGGAATTGGTGTATGTTTGGGGCTGGCAGCCCTCTATACAGCACTGACCCTGTACCGGGAGGTTCACAGCAACAACCTTTGGAACTGAAGCATTACTCCATACTTTAGATGCGCATAGAATCCTCAGGTATTATGTGAACTGCACCAAGGACTGCAGAAAGTCCTCTCAGCTTACTGCTTTGTTCACCCCAGGGAAAGAGTGCGTTCCAGTGTTTGTCCAAATGATGAAGTGGTCTGGGTCATTCTACCAGAGGTATGGCCACTTCTGTTGCTTGTTTTAGAAATGTCTCCGCTGCTGACATTTGCACTGCTGCCACTTGGAGTACTGTCCACATTTTCATTAAACATTATCGTCTGGACATTTTGTCTCATAAATGAGCAGGTTTTGGCGTGGCTGTCTTACAAGGCCTGCTGTCATGAGCACATGTTTCCATCTGCCCAGACTGTCAGTTTTGGTACTGCTTGGGACTCGTTTCAAAAAATGTGGCCTGAAGAAAGAGATATCCTCGAAGACGATAGAACAGTTACATACTTACTGTAACAGTAGATCTTTGAGAGAATCTCTTTATCAGGCTATGCCAACTCACCTTCCTTCTCCCTTCAGGAGTAGGTCACAGGATTTTTCTGCAGAGTTTTTTTTTCCATCACTGCTGCTTCAGCACTCGTCACCTGGTATGCAGGGTGCTGCCTATATCCCCTGGTTCCCCATAATGAGGTCCTACGAGCATTATGTTCATCGGGGAACTGAGGAGAGATGGGGCCACCCACGTTTATGTAGACGCTGACGCATGATGTCGTCATGGTTGCCCCAGGATTGCAAAACATCCAAGTCCTCTGTATTACTGTGCACAATCATGCAATATTGTTTTTCTGTATTGATATTGCCACTGTGTTTTGTTCCTGCACCAATTTTATCTGTTGTTACTTATTCTTGCACCAATCTGTATGATATTGCCATTGTGTTTTTGTTCTTGTACCAATTTTACTGTTGTTCCATTTTGCATCAATCTGTAAACTGTATCAATTTCACCGTTGTTACTTTTTGCATCAATCTGTAAGCTGTATCCGTGTCTCTTGCCTCAGGTTGCACCTGGAAACAAGCCTCGGCTCAGTGTGCCTTTCCCAGTTATCAACTTTTAAATAAATAAATAAATAAAAGCTTCCATGTTGTCCTAGCACTGACACAGGTATAGTTCCAAAGGTGTAGCCTGATGAAAGAGATTCTGTCGAAGATCTACTGTTATGGTAAGTACGTAACTGTTCTTTCTCATTTGTTTTGTGTCTAGTTTTGGGGGAAGGGTGCATGGGTCTGTGTTCACTGTTGGGGGGGTTGAGTCTGGTACTGGGGTGGGGATGATGGGGTCCGAGACTGTCTGTAATGTGTGTGGGTGTGTGTGTGTGTGTGGCTTTGAGCTTGTCCACTGCTGGGGGGGGGTGTTGAACCAGAGTCGTGTGCTGCGAGAGGGGGCCTGCTCTAGTCTGTGTCTGCCGCTTGGGGGAGATACTGAGTCTGATGCTGCAGAATCTGTCTTATTTGCGGGTGGATGCTGAGCCTGTCTGTGATATGAGTGTGTGAGTGTGGGGCTTGAGACTGTCTGCCAGGGTGGGGGGGTTGAGCCAGTCATCTGGTGCTGGGGGAACGGGTACTTGACTCTGTGTCCACCACAGAGAGGTGAGTATTGAGTCTGATGCTGGGGTTGTGGAATCTGTCTGATTTGGGGGTATGGGGGGATGAGACTGTCTGCAATCCGTGTGTGTGTATGTGTGTGGGGCTTGAGACAGTCCACCACTGGGAGGGTTAAACCAGAGACAGTCTGCAGCTGAGGGAGTTAAACCAGTGTCATCTGGTGTAGGGGTTGTGAATCCTCTGCATCAGCTGTTGTCTGTGAGCTGTGTGTGTGTGTGTGTGTGTGTGTGAGAGAGCTGTGTGGGGGGGCATGAGAGCTATGTGTCTGGGGGTGAAGACTATCTGCAGCAGGGGGCTGAACCAGAGTCGCTGGTGCTGGGGTTAGGGATCATCTGCAATGAAAATATGTCAGGCTTGGGGGTTGGAGAGGGACTGAGACTGTGGTGTGTGTGGAAGGGGGGCTAGAGACTGTCTTCCATTGGGGGTCTGGTGCTGGGGTTGGGGATCATTTGCAATGAAAGTATATATGGTTTAGTTTTTATTGCAAACAAAATCCTTAGGCAGGAGCCTATTTTCACAGGGGTCCGGAGTCAAACATAAAAGCAAACAAGTAAATTATTTGTAGACACATAGTGCAGAAAGCTAAAAATTATCTTAGGAGGCTCACCTTCTCTGGGGAAGGAGGGGCACCTCGACCTACCGCAACACCATCACCTGTGTGGCAGGGACATCAATGGCATGTGTTTATTTTACTCTTACTACCGGTATTTATTTATTTAAAAGTTGCCAGCTGAGCAGCAGTTTAAAATTTTAAAATGCTGCTGTGTCAAAGTCCTCCCCTGTGGGCACTGTACAAAATTAATTTAAAAAAAATATTTTGAGTATACACCACAGATTAGATGCTGCAGTGTCTTTTTTTTTTTTACTATTTATTTATATCCTCGGCCGGGGGTGTTGTACTTTTGGTTCCCCCATCCAGCCCACCCTCACAGCCCCACCCGGTCATGGCCAGAGCTTACCCCCACGTAAGCCCTTCCCAGGTCACTTCACAGCGGGTACATAACCCACCACTGCAGAGACATGGAGGGCGGGTACAGGAGGGAGCTAATCTCTGGCGCCGGTCTGTGGAGCCGCCAGGGCAGCCAGCTGCGTCGCTGAGGGGTTTTCTTCAGTGGTAGCCCCCCTCCGCGCTGACGCAGTGGCATCAATGATGCTGCAATGCACGCTTCTGTATGTTGCATGTCAGACGCCGCCAATGCCGTCCCCTTCTGTTGGCCCCGAAGCTGCACAGCCCCCAGCTGCCACCAGGAGCCGGCACCTCAGCGGTCCTACCCATGCTCCCCGGAGGAGGAGAGCTGTCCCTGGAACGCTCAATCCTCCTCCTCCTCCCGGCCGACCACTGGTGACCCATGCCCGCTCCCGAACACGGATCGTCAGCGTAGCACGAGGTGTGGCGTCCAGCGCCACAACCCTCAGCGCCACCAGGCTGGCCAGCTCTGTGTCAAATTTGAAATTCCTGGCTACACCTCTCAGCTCATGGCTACTGCTGTCCCAGCCTCTTTCAGCAAGAGTCACTGTAGATAGTGGTGTAGGACCACTGGCTAGGGTAGCTCACAGCTACAGCAGTCCAAACCTCTTCCAGCAGGATTCACTATAGACAGTGGTTAGGAGCACCGAGTAAGGGGGACCTCAGGGTTATTCTAGTCCCAGCCTCTCCCAGCACATGGCGCTGTAAGCAGTGGTATAGGAGCAGTGGCAGTGGAGGACCTCGCTGCTTCTCCAGTCCCAGTCTGTCATAGCAAATGTTGCTGTAGAAAATGATGTAGGAGCACAGGGTGTGTGGGACCTCATAACTACTCTTGTCTCAACTTCCCCCTGAAGTCACTGTAGGCACTGGCATAGGAGCACTGGCTATGTAGGAACTTATAGCTACTGCAGTCCCAGCCTCTCTGAGCAGGAATCACTGTACAAAAATGCCAGCAGAAACGGACGTCTATCAAGTCTGCTGTAGACAGTGATGTCAGAGCACTGAGCGTGGGGGAGCTCATACTTTAAACAACAGTATAGGAGCAATGGAGGAGCTGACCGCTGTTCTAGTCCCAGCCTCTCCCAGCATATGTTACTGTAGAAAATAGTTTAGGAGTACTGGCTGTGTGGGGATTCACCGCTACTTCCGTTCCAGCATCTAGCAGCAGGAATCAGTATATGCACTGGTGCAGGAGAACTAGATGTTTGGAAAGTCATTGTTACTCATGTCCCAGCAGGAGTCACTGTGAGTAATAGTGTAGGAGAACTGGGTGTACGGAGCATACTCTACTGCAGTCTCAGCCTCTACAAGCAAGAGTCACCTTACTCAGGGGTATAAGTGTCCTGGCAGAAGTGAGGTCCTAGCCTCTCCCAGCAGGACTAACCAGAAAACTGCTTAGTATTATCGTTAGTGAGGAGTTAAAGGTCTATGTTGGACAGCCTGGTAGCAGAGTGGTAGTGCAACTGCCAACTATGCCAGTGAACTGAGTTTGAGAATGGACTCAGGTCACTTGGGGGCCAGGGGCCACATGTGAGAGAGAGAGAGAGAGAGAGAGAGAGAGAGAGAGGAGGATGTGGTGCCAAGGACTGCTCTCCTCTCTCAGTGGGAGGGGACAGCTTGCTTCACTATTTGTCTGTCACCTGGTGGAATCTGGATCACGGCGCAGTGAGAGTGCCTACTCAGGGCAGGCCTGTCGTTGGATTCTGATACCCACATGTGTGTCTCCTAACACACGCACTGTGCATCATTGCAGAGTTGGCGGCCCTGGGGCCAAAACTGTGAGGAAAGCACCAAACTGAGCAGAATGGCCCTCTGGTCCTCTGCAGGCCCCACACCACTGATATGGTTCCTCTGGACAGTGTGGGTTGTGTTCTGGAGAGGGCCTGGCCAACCCTGACTACCCCGACATGAAGGGTAATCCACGGGGAGCCGCCAGAGGAAGAGAGGTAACCCCTAAGGAAGGTAGGTAACAGGGCTTGGAGGACTGGGGCTGAATGGGCCAGCCGGTGACACAAAGGATAAAAACCTTGATGAAAAGAAATGTTCTGTGGGGGAATACAAGGAATAAGCAATGTGAATTTCAAATAAAGGTAATGAGATACATAACAGTTTTCAGACATGTATCTGATCTGGTCTTCTATCTTAAAGCAAGGGAGAAACATTGAGACGATCACCATGATCTATGACTGTGAGGGCCTGGGACTGAAGCACCTCTGGAAACCAGCTGTTGAGGCTTATGGAGAGGTGAGACACAACAGTGATGCGAACATCCAAGGGTTGGCTGCCAAAACCAAGACGCAGGGCATCAATTCAGGAGTTGCAGCTGTTGAAATTGGGAGTCAAAGCTGCACACAGTCAGGGCAAGGCAGCCCTAAGTCAGAGGTCATATCTCAACATTGGTGATTGAGGCTGCTTAATGTTTGGGGGGAAGGCTGTCCAATATCGCGGATTGTGGTTGTTAAAATTGGGAGTCGAGGTTAGCCAAAGTCAAAGACAAAGGCTGCCCAAAATCAGTGCATGATGCAGCACACAGACGGGGTCAGTGGCTGTCAAAATTGGGGACCGAGGCTGCCCAAAGTCAGGGAGAATAGCATCCCATAGTCAGGAGTCTTGGCTTTGCGAGTTGGGGGTTATGGCAGCCTAAACTTGAGGGGGAGGCGGCAGACTGTCCAAAGTCAGGGATCATAGCATTGGGAGGTCAAAGCTTCCCACAGTTAGAGTGCAAGCCATCCCAAAGTCAGAGGTCATAGCTGTCCAAATTGGAAGTTGAGGCTGTCGAAACTGGACAGTGAGACAGGTCGGGGTGAAGCTGCCCAAAGTCAGGGTGGCAAGGTAGCCCAAAGTCAAAGGTTGAGGCTGTTCAATTGGAGGTTGAGGCTGTGTAAATTGAGAGATGAGGCTGTCTAAATTGGAAGTCCGTGCTGTCCAAATTTGGGGTTGAGGCTGCTAAAATGGAAGTTGAGGCTGTCCAAATTTGAGACTGAGGCTGTCCAAATTTGAGGTTGAGGCTGCCTAAAGTCAGGGGGAAAGGCATGCCAAATTTAGGGGTTCTGACTGTCCATATTAGGTGCAAGGCTGCTTAAAGTCAAAGGCAAAGCTGCCCAAACTCAGGGGCTAGGCAGCCCAAAGTCAAGGATTAGGTATATGCAATTTGGGAGTCGAAGGAGCCTAAAGTCAGAGGTCAAGTCTGCCCAAAGTCAGGGCAAGGCAACAAAAAGTCAGGGGTCATGATTTTCCAAGTTAGGTGTCAAGGCTACCCCAAGTCAAGGGTCAAAGCAGCCCAAAGTCAGGGGTTGTGGTTGTCCAAAGCAGTCTAAAGTTGGGGTGGGTCAAGGCTGCCAAAGTCAAGGGACAAAGAAGTATAAAGTCAGGGGACAAAGCAGTCCAAAGTCAGGGGACAAGGCAGCCCAAAGTCAGGGGACAAAGCAGCCCAAAGTCACAGGACAAGGCTGCCCAAAGCTGGGGGTAGAGACAGTCGAGCCTCGGGGGTCAAGGCTGTCCAAATCAGGAGGATCAAGACTGCTTAAGGACTGTGGTCAAGGCTGCCCAAAGTCAAGGGTCAAGGCTGCCCAAATTAGGATGGAGCTTGCTGTTAACACATTATATTGTACCTTTGTATGTATCCTGTTGGTGTATTCAGTGTTATTACCTGTGTGTGTTTACTGTTGTACTTTCAGTGTCAGGAGGAACAATGTGTGCTCACTGTTAGTGCATTAACTGTTAGTCCCATGTGTGCTCATTGTCAGTGCATTCACTGTCAGTACCTTTGTGTGTTCACGGTTAGTGCACTACCGGTGCACATGTATGTTCACTTAGTGTATTCAGTGTCAGAACCCAGGTATGTTCACTGTTAATGTATTCTTGTCAGTACCTGTGTATGTTCACTGTTAGTACATTCACTGTTAGAACCTGTGTATGTCCACTGTTAGTGCATTCACCGTCAGTACCACTGTGGTTTCATCGGTAGTGCACTATTGGTGCACATATATGTTCACTGTTAGTGCAGTCAGTGTCAGTACCCATGTATGTTCACTGTAATGTATTCCAGTCAGTACCTGTGTTTGTTCAGTGTTAGTGCATCCCCTGTCAGTACCCATGTTGGTGTTCAGTGTTAGTACATTCAACTGTTAGTATCAGTGTATGTTCACAGTTAGGGTATTCACTGTCAGTCTGTATATGTCAACAGTTCTAGGGGTGCGGATATGGCTCAGTTATCCACACGGTGGCAGATCCTCCAGAACAGCAGATTCATTGGAACAGCTTCTCCCACCACCCGAGTGGTATACTCCTCCACTCCGCCCCATGACATCACATCTTCCTTTCTGCTGGAGGAGTTCGGGCTCCTCCTTCACAGCTCTGCGTGTTGTAGAGCCTAAAACGTGTGCCACTGATGAACTTCAATTATTTTCTTTGACTTTTCTGAATTCCACTAATTCCTCAGTACTTCTCCAGCCCTTGGTGATGAACGATGGAACAAGAGGCAGCAAAGCAAGCTCCCAGCTTCAAGCAGTGCATCACGTTGTCACCAGCCCACTCCCATGGGGCGGGATTTCTCTCTGCACGTCTGTGCGTCCCTCCAGTGATGGGGGGTCAGGATGCCATTTCTCCATTCTTATAGCATGCTCGCTGTTTCACAACTGAGCTGCACACCAGATAATCCTAGGGCACCCTCTCCTCGTGCGAAGGGATACAAATACAGTCTTGAGTCTGTGTTCCTGGGATAGAACCCTCTCAGCCACTGCACCACAAACCAGAAAGCCACAGGCATATACAGGCTTCAGGGGGGCCCTATACGCCCTATTTTGTGCCTTCCCCAGAGATACAGAGCTTGGCTCAAACCCTCACAGACTCTTCCTGAGACCCTTCGTATCTCCTCCCCTCTCTTTGTCACAAAGTCCCTAGTGAACTTCACTTTGGTAGTATGTGGCCTTAAAACAGTCACATAGGCATGGTATAGTCTGAACAACTTTTCCCAAAGCAGCACTCACACACAAACGACATAGGTAGAATTATTTTAAAATAAGCCAAATACTTTACTAATTAAACTAATAAAAACAGTAAATAACATAAAGACACATTATTTTAGACAGTTACAGAATATTGAAAATAAAATGAAAAATGTACATAAGATCTTACACTTTACAACTCTGAGATTATAATTCTACCTTGAGTCCTTAGTTGCTGAATTTTGAAGTGCAAAGTGTCCTTAGAAGTAGCAGCTGAATTCTTAGTTCTGGTGGTCCAGGAGAAATTTGTCTCTGCTCTCCAAGCAGACAGGCAGGGTCCCCAATTGAAGCAACAGCTAAAAACTAAAGGCTTCAAGCAAAAAGGTTATAGGCTAAAAGGCTTGTATACAATCTTTCTCCCTTGTTTTATGGGATTTCTCAAAGGGCAGGTCCAGTGGACAGTGGCTTGCCCTGTGATTGGCTAGCATTCTGTTTCTATGGCTATGCAACCAATCACTTTTTAGTATTTTGTTACAAGACGCAGCTATGCAGTTCTGAATATGGGAGGAAAAAAACTCAGAGGTCAGCTAGTTTAAACCAGGATTCTGGGGGAAAATCCAACTTCCCTCCTGGGAGAGAGCTGTAATTAAGCTACACTCAGTACAGTCATTTACTTAAATGGTAGCCCATTTGGCTGTAACAAGATTAAGTCAGTGTGGCTCTCTCAAAACAAAGGGGGGGTCCAGACATCACGGCTCCTCATGAGGTCCTGTCCTTTTTACGAGCAAATTGGGCTACGTGGCCACCCAGCTAGGCTTAACTATTCTTTTGTCTCCTTCTAGTAGCTGACAGATTCTCTACCCAGTAACAAGAATGACATCATTCCACAGGGCCCATGTACTTGTACCCATGATCCCTTGCACTTACACTGGCCACCATGGGCATCTATGATGCATTATATACATAAAATTATATAAAACATGACCAAAACAATATGGCATGGCCTTATCTCACCACACACGTGCCGGCAGAAGATGTCGCAGACAGACCCACACATGTCATGCCTTTACTGCCTAGGGACGGCACACAATGTCTTAGGTTAAGACCTCTGTCAAACGATGCTACCATCATTCCTTGGAGATCCTAAGGTTTTTCTTCTCTTCAGGCAGCTGGCAGACCAAGACCTTAAATTGTAGTCAAAGGGTGGTTGCAAGGTGGCCTCTGTTGCAGCAGGGTCCATGGCACAACTAATGGCTATGGAAGAGGTGCCAATGGAGGCCGCAGCAGGCATCTCTTTGACGTCAGTGCTGCTCCCGGTTGGGGGCCAGCATTGGAGCATCCTTCACACATTAGTTTCAAGAAATGTGTTGGGCCCTCTAGACTTTCAGGGAGAGCCCTGCACACTATGGTAAGAAGCATGTGAAACACCACCATAATTCGTGGGACTGGAGAGATTACGCTCCTCCTGAACTCTTGATTCCCCCAACCGCTTGAAGCATCTCAAGCGCCTGGCTTTGATCAAGTCAAAATTGATTGAGGGACAGGTTGCTAGCTCCATGGTACCCCCATAGGGTTTGTCGACCTCAATATCAGTAGATCAGGCAGTCAAGATCTTTCTCAACCCCGTTGACCAGTTGTTGGAGGGGAGGTCAATGAGGAGTCGCTCTTCAAGACCCTGGTCTTCCTAGTCCTCACTCAGGAGGACATGGAGCGGTCGGTGTCCCTGGCCACTGCCACTCATGAACAGCCACCACCAGAGGTCATGCAGTCACAACTGGTGCACGTCATTATATGGTATTTCTAGCTGCGTATCCTTGACATCGACTCCTGGGTCAATGGCACAAGGTCGAGATCAATGCACTTCTTGCACTTTTGATCCTGCTTGACTGGGAGGCATAGCTGTCGACGCTTCTCATCCTTGGATGATGAAAGGCTCTGCTGGCATATGTGGCAGTGCTATGAGGAGCTCCTCTGGCTGCAGTGGGCCTTGGTGAGGCAAGGTAGGGCTCCACCCCTGACCCCTGTGGTCAGCTGGCCGGTGCAGGTCAAGCCCATGCTAGTCTTTGTGAGACAACTGTCGCCGATGCCTGTCTCTCCATCCTTGCAGGTGGAACAGCCTCCACAGCAGTCCTTGCGGAGAGCCCCTTCTAAGGACTCTGGTGCTGCTTCCAGCTTGCCAGGCTGGTTATCTGTGGAGATCAGCCAGTTGCATGACTCCAAGGTGGTTCACGGTGGTAAATGGTCGAGGGCCATCTTCGAAGAGTCCTCTGATGACAATGATGGGTCCTACTTTCAGTCATCGAGGATGCATGCTTTTGACCTGGAATCGTCGAGGAACTGACCACCAAGCATGAGCCAGTGTCTTTTGGGGCTCTCCTCAGACTTATGTTGGAGTCCATGGATGTTCCTTTGGAGGATGTCCAAAAAAGGGCTAAATACCATTTTACTGACATCCTGGATAAGGACAAATCCCCAGGGGCTTTCTTTCCCATGACTGTCCATTAGGGGACCAGCCCTTGAGCTCTGACAGCATCCGGCATGCTGCCCGGCACACTCGGCCCATATGGTCTACAAATACATGGTCCCTTCCAGCTCATTGTCCAGGTTCTCTGACCACACCTCGGCTGAGGGTCTGGACTCTGACTTGGTCTTCTGGAAATCCAGAAATACTGGGGGCATGGACAAGCCCCCTGACAAGGAGTCGAAGAAGCTTGATCATGCGGTTTATGCCGTGTCCTCCCTTGGACTCCATCAGGTGAGTTACGCCCTAATGATGGCTTACTTTGGTCACTCCCTACTGGGAGTGCTCAATAATGTCCTCCCTTACCTTTCTTCTGGTAAGCAGTTACTGGTAAAAGTCATCAGAGATTGACATCAAGCACTGGCTAAGCACCAGCTCCAGACAGTCTTGTACATTAATGATTCCTGCGCCCGTGCCATGGCAGAGGCCGTTTCGATGCATCACAGGGCCTGGTTGAGGATCTCTGCCTTCATGGCAAACACTCAGCATAAGCTGGCTGATGTCCCTTTCCTAGCACTGACCTCTTTGGCACATGGGTGGATGGGCATCTAACTAGGATCAAGAAATCCAGTGCCACCCTAGATTCTGTGGCTTCATCCCATAAGGACCCAAAAGGCAGAAGCAGAAGAAGAAGGCCATTCAGTTTTGGTCCTTTCAGCCACAGCAGCCTTGGAAGCAGCAGTCCTTGCCGGAACAATTTAAAGCCTGGTGGCCCAAGGCCAAGTTCTCTGGCCAGGGGCCAGAAAGAGGCAGGGGTAGGGGAAGTGGTGCCCCTCTGGTCGCCGCAGCTGGTGCCCCCTTCAAAGCTGCCCAGTCACGGGTCAGGAGTTGTCCACAACCCACCTGTCCAGTCCCTGATCCACCTCCTTGTGGGGAGGGGGGTCGGCCTCACCACTTCTGGCCTCACTGGTCCACCTTTACTATGGACAAGTGGGTTCGCAAGGTGGTAGGTAGAGGTTTGCCTCTCAACTTTGAGGCTCTCCCGCCTTACCTGTCCTATGATCCAAGGGAGCTCTCTGTGTCATACGACACGCTGTCCACTCTCAGGGAGGATGTTGCTGAGCTCCTCACAAAAGGAGCAATAGCCCGCATCCCAGATGCCTCGGCAAGTTTTGGTACGTGTCCAGGTGCTTCTTGGTCGCAAAACAGATGGAGGACTGGTGCCCCATACTGGAGCAACACGATCTAAACCAGTTTCTACAGAAGTGCAAGTTCTGGATGGTCACTCTGAACCAGATTATACCATCGCTGGAGCAGGGCATGTGGTTCTGCTCCCTAGACCTCCAGGATGTATTCTTCCACATCCCAGTCCATCCGTCCCACTGATGGTACATTTGGTTCCATGCAGAAGGGGTGCTCTATCAGTTCCAGGTCATACCATTGAGCCTCTCAACTGTGCCCAGGGTCTTCACCAAGTGCATGGCAGTGGTGGCAGCCTTCTTGCGGCACAAGAGTGTCAGGGTTTAACCCTACCTGGATGACTGGCTGATAGCTAGGCCATCCAAAGAGGCTGTGGAGCTGTCCGGGGATCTGGCCCTCCAGACCTGCAGAGGCTTGGGCCTCTTGGTCAACTCAGCCAAGTCCGAACTGACCACCTCACAGGTGATTCAATTCATCAGGGCAAAGCTAGACTCCTTACGGGCTAAGACCCACCTCCCTGCAGACTGGGCATTGGACCTTACCTCCTTTGTCCAATCATTTCAGGTTGGGTGCTTGCGCTCTACCCAGGACTTCCTGCGACTGCTAGGATATATGGCATCCTGCATCAGCATGATCTGGTGGGCTTACTGGTGGATGCATCACCTGCAGTGGGAGTTGTGCTGTCAGTGGTCCCAGCACCTAGATCACCTGGACCAGCTGGTCACAGTGACCCAGCTGATTTGGGATGCCATCCAGTGGTGGCTGATCCCAGAACATCTGGAGGAAGGAGTCCCATTTGTCTGCTCAGAACCAACCATCACTCTCATGAAGAACACATCACTGGTGGGGAGTACACCTAGAAGACCACAGGACCCATGGGTTCTGGTCACCCAGTGAGTCCCGTCACCGCATCAACCTGCTGGAGCTCCTTGCAGTGTTGGTAGCTGTGACAGAATTTGCTCCTTAAGCCAGGGGTCAGGTTGTACAGGTCCAGATGAACAATATTACCACCATGTTCTACCTAAACAGGCAGGGCAGATTTCTCTCCCCTTCCCTTGTGTCAGGAGGCCCTCCACACTTGGGCCCTTGTGCACAGCCTGGGTGCAGATCTTCTGGCAATCCGTGTCACAAGAGTGGACAATCAGCTGGCAGACACTCTCAGCTGGGTGGGTGAGATGTCGCACGAGTGGTCTCTGCATCAGGAGGTGGTGAGCCACCTGTTCTCCCTGTGGGGCACACTTCTGATGGACCTGTTTGCCTCCTGAGAGAACACAAAACTGAGGCTGTTCTGTGCCCACTCCCCACAGTCCGGGACACTGGTGAAGGATGTCTTCGTGAGGTCCTGGACCCCAGGCCTCCTTTACACCTTTCCTCCCTTTCCTCTGATCCACAAGGTAGTGGTCAAGGTTAGGATAGACAAAGCATGGATGATCCTGATAGTTCTGGACTGGCCATGCCAGTTCTGGTACCCAGATTTCCTCAGCCTCAGCAGCAGACCTCTGGGGTGGTTACCTCTCTGGTAGGATCTGCTGACAAGACAAAAGGGGAACATCCTTCACCCGGACATTCAATCCCTGCACCTTACAGCCTGGTTCCTGAGCAGTTAAGAGTTCCAGGCTTTGAATCTTTCAGAGAATGTGCTTCACATTGTGGAGGCCTCTTGAAAAGCATCAACTTGCCAGTGCTATGCCTTTAAATGGGCCAGTTTTTCCATTTTTGTTGTCAGGGCAAGGAGCTTGACCCCCTTGCCTGTCCTGTGGCTAGTATCCTAGAGTACCTTTGGTCACTATCCCAACTGGGACTGCGATTGACGACCCTTAAGGTACACCCGGCCACCTTCTCTGCATACTGTGTATGGAGTGGTATGCCAACAGTGGCACAGGAGAAGGTAGTTGGGTGCTTTTTTTTTATTATTATTTTTTTTTTCTACTTCCTTTTTTTCTGGCTGCCCTGATCTGCTCCCCTCTTTTGTCCTCACAACCGGTCCGAGGATTCCGGCCACCGTCCGCCCCTACCTGGTTCCTGGCAACCATATACCCCTGTGGTTGCGCCCTCCATAGCAGGGCCGCACGGAGCCCCCCCACCAACTCCCCATGGAACACGGAACCAGGCTGGGTACCTGGCCACCAGGTGAAGCTCATGGACGGCCATCAAGCCGCTCAACTAGGTGCCCACTTCCATTTTCACCGTGGAGCGAAGGACGTGCAATGACGTCGCCGGAAGGGGCGTGCAGGCGTCTGCATGCGCCCCTCCAGACATCTGCCCTCAGCTCCACCCCAGTGTGCTACAGAGCATGCTGTCCCCCAGCCTCCGCCAGGAGGCAACCATGCACCAACTGCCATGGACCCTCCCTCCGAGAAAGAAAGCAGTCCTTCAGATGTTCAGTCCTTCTCCTCCCTTGCTGACCCCCGGCTACCCATGCTCGTTCCCAAACACCAGTCGCTGGCATGGAGCAAGGTGTGGTGACCAGCGCCTCAGCACCACTGGACCAAGTGCTGGGTGCTTTTTTAAAGGTCTTGACAACTTGTCCACACTAGTGTGTGAGCTTTCACTACCTTGGGACTTGTTGCTGCTTCTGACAGTGCTCATGGGCAAGCCTCTTGAGCCTGTGCTTAGGTGTGAAATGTCACACCTGTCAAGGCAGATGGCCTTTTTGGTGGCTATTACATTAGCCAGAAGGATCAGTGAGCTCCAGGCGCTCTCGATGGATCCTCCATACCTGGTCTTCCACAGGGAAAAGGTAGTCCTTTGGCCCCACCCAAGGTTTCTCCTGAAGTTTGTCTCAGAGTTCCACCGTAACCAGGTGATGAACCTCCCAGCTTGTTTCATGAACCCATCTTTGGAGGCTGACCGCAGGCTCCATACCTGTCATGGAAGACAACCTTTTTGGTGCTCATTATGCCAGCCAGGATTAGTGAGCTCCAGGTGCTCTCAATAGAGCCTTCTTATCTGGTCTTCCACATGGACAAGGTAGTCCTTCACCCCTACCCAAAGTTCCTTGCGAAGTTTGTCTCAAAGTTCCACCTTAACCAGGTGATGAACCTTCTGGTATAGTTTACCAGCCCATCTTCAGAGGCCAAATGCAGGCTCCATTCCCTGGGCCAGAGGTGGGCACTCTCCTGTTACATGGAGCACACCACTGGAGTTTGGGGTGAGGCTCGCCAGTTCTTAGTAACACACATGGAAGCCATGCTTAGCAGACCGGCAGCTTAGCGGACAGTTGGCAGGTGGATTACATCCTGCATTGACTTCTGCTATAGGTTGGCTGGTAAGGAGCCTCCTGTAGGGCTTAAGGCTCAATCCACCAGATATACTGCTGCCTCAGTGGCTGCTTCTAGGGATATCCCTGTCCAGGAGATCTGAAGGGCTGCTACCTGGAAGTCAGCATGCACCTTCATCTCCCATTACAGCATCGACCTGGAGTCTTGTCAGGATGCTGTATTTGGAACCTCGGTTCTCCAGTTGCTGTTTGCCAAATAGAGGTGCGCACCTTGCTTCCTCCTCCTGGAGAACAGCTGGAAGTCTGCCACCATGTGGATATGTGAACCATATCCATACCTGTAGAAAAATTGGTTACTCACCTGTAAGTAGTTCTAGGAGTGGTATATGATTCACATCCACACCACCCACCCGACCTCCCCTGACAAGTGGCACACAGATCCCTGCTTCCTGTGTGAAAGATCTGATGTCACGGAGCGGAGCCCAGGGTTATACCACCTAGGTGATAGGAGGAGCTTTGCTTAAAGATGTTCCGGTGAATCAGCTCTTCTGGAGGATCTGCCACCATGTGGATGTGAACTATATACCACTCCTAGAGCTATGGTTACAGGTGAGTAGCCAGTTTTAGTACAATCACTGTCAGTACCTGTGAATGTTCACTGTTCACTGTTAGTGCATTCACTGTCAGTACCTGTGAATGTTCACTGTTCACTGTTAGTGCATTCACTGTCAGTACCTGTGTCTGTTCACTGTTAGTGCAGTCACTGTCAGTACCTATGCATGTTCACTGTTAGTGCATTCACTGTCAGTACCTGTGTATGTTCACTGTTCATTGTTAGTGCATTCACTGTCAGTACCTGTGTATGTTCACTGTTCGCTGTTAGGGCAGTCACTGTCAGTACCTATGTATGTTCACTGTTCACTGTTAGTGCATTCACTGTTTGTCTTTACAGGCTCTCACCATGTTTGAGGATAACTACCCTGAAGGACTGAAGAGGCTATTTATTATTAAAGGTACGACACACACCAGTGGGAGTGATTCAGGCCATGCAGTGATTGTTCTTTTCCCTTGGTGTTTGTGCTCTTGAGAAAAATGAGCTGACAGCGCTAGAAGCTGAACTACTCTTACTCAACAGGGCTGCTTCCCCAATTTGCTCTCCCTGTGCTTTTCCATCAGGAATTGGAAGAAAATTATTTTAATTAAAATAAAAAAGGAAGACATTTCCTAGCCATGTTTCACAAGTGTGGTAAGGTGATCTAGGTGAGCTTTCTATAATATCCAACCCCCTACCCATTAAGCCCCACTGTTTCAAGTCAGAACAGATGGTGAACAAGGTCTAGTAGCTCCCAGCAGCTGCACCAGCAATGCTGTACTTCGGTCACTATAACGGCCCGGCGGCGGCACGTCATGCTGCTCTGCAGGCAACCTGAGTTCGGAAGTGAGCTCAGGAAGCCACTTTGGGAAGCAGGCCAGACTGTAACAGCTGGTGCTTGGCAGTGCACAGTGTATGGGGAGAGCTGGTGTTGGGCAACGAGAGCCGTGCCAGCTTTTGAAGTAGGTAAAGGAGCTTGCTCCCTCGGCAAGACATTGCTGCATGCTGCCAAGACCACCGGAAGGCTTTGCCAGTGAAGGAGGAGGGGAGTAGGATGGAGAAAAACACCCATTTGCCATGTCCGTGATGCCTGGGTCCCAGAAGCCATTGGATCCTAGCTATCAGGGGCCACCACTGGGTCCTAGTCCGTTATGTATACTGCCTCAGAGGGAGACCCTTCACCTCCACCGCTGGAGCCCTTGCCATGGGAGGTAAGCCATGGGGCTAGTGTACCCTGATGAAGGGGTTGGGGGGGCGGCTGAGACGGCAGGCCCATCAAGGTATATTCCTGGAACAGGATATATGCCTGAAACAAGCGTGGGCCAGGAAGAAAAAGTTCTATGGACAAAAAATAAATGTACAGTTCAGGGCACACAGGTCCCATGGTGGGTACACTGTGGGGAGTGTCTGGCAATTATAGAACAATACAGTGTTTTGTGTAGCAGCTTTAAGGAAGGCATTGCCAAACACTTTGTTGGGGAGGCGGGGATACTTTGAAGACAGAGTAGAGTGAAAATAAATGACACATACAGTAAACTCCCATTGTTCTTCTTTTGTTGCCTTCCATTACCTTTGGAGCATTAATGGATGCACTTTCTCAGGTCTGATGTCATTTGAGTGGCTTTCTTCACAGTCAGTGCTGATGCTGTTCAGTTGCTGGCCATCAGGGCTCCTTGTGTGCTACCTCACACAGGTGGCTTGCATCAATACCACAAAGCATTCAGTTCTCGCAGGTGGTCAAGGAAATGCTTGGGTGGCCAGGATGATAGTTGGGAAGACAGGATGAAACTTGGGCAGAGAAGATGATCCTTGGGAGGAGAGAATGATGCTCTAACTGTGAGGATGATGTTTAGGTGGAGAAGATGATACTTGGGTGGAGAGGATAATGTGTAGGCAGAGAGGATGATACTTTGATGGTGAGAATGATGTGCAGGTGGAGATGATAAAGCTCAGGCAGAGAGCCTTGCTGGGGAGCAACTGTGTATACATCCTGCAACTGCTGTAGCTCAGTCCGTAGGCTCTTCTCACCAACATATGTCATGGTTTTCTCTCTCCCTTTCCTACCAGCTCCCAAGCTTTTTCCAGTTGCTTACAACGTCATTAAACCCTTCCTCTGTGAAGACACACGAGAGAAAATCAGCATCTTGGGAGGTAAGAGCCTACTTTTTCTGCAAAGAGCTTGTTTGGTATGCTTATTCTGAGTGTTCCAGATGTCAGTCGTTGTGGGGTTATAGCTTGGCATTTGGCTGTGACAATAACAGCACTACACTGAGGAGTCCCAGCAGGGTTAAATGGTTCTATACCTTGTCATTCTTATGCCATGATGATGGAATTGATTTATGTGCTGCATGGTGATGGTCCTATGTCATGAGAAAGGAACTGATGCCTGTGCCGCATGGTGATGTTCCCATGTCATGACAGAGGAACTGAGGCTTGTGCTGCACGGTGATGTTCCCATGTCATGACAGAGGAACTGATGCCTGTGCTGCACGGTGATGTTCCCATGTCATGACAGAGGAACTGAGGCTTGTGCTGCACGGTGATGTTCCCATGTCATGACAGAGGAACTGAGGCTTGTGCTGCATGGTGATGTTCCCATGTCATGACAGAGGAACTGATGCTTGTGCTGCATGGTGATATTCCCATGTCATGACAGAGGAACTGATGCCTGTGCTGCATTGTGATGTTCATTTGTCATAACAATGAAAGTAATGCATATGCTGCATGGTGATGTTCCCATGTAATGATAGCAGTAGGGATTTCAGTGCTTCCTGCTGTTCCCATGTCGTGACAGAGGAACTGATGCTTGTGCTGGATGGTGATGTTCCCATGTCATGACATGTTGCATGGTGCTATTCCCATGTCATGACAGAGGAACTGATGCCTGTGCTGCATGGTGATGTTCGTTTGTCATAAGATTGAAAGTAATGCCTACGCTGCATGGTGATGTTCCCATGTAATGACAGCAGTAGGGATTTCAGTGCTTCCTGCTGTTCCCATGTCATGACAGTTGTAGAGATGCCTGTGCTTCATGATGATTAAAACTCAGAAAATGTTGGCAGAAAAAGACCACTGGTCCATCCAATGTGCCCTGGTTTACCCTATCCCACCCTGGGACATGTTGTCTAGTTGGAGTTATTGCCTTCACCTCTTCCCTTTGCCCTACTGCTTCCCCCTGTGTAACTATTAAGCTTTTTACTTGGTCCCAGCTGTGTCTGATTTTTGCACCCATCACCTCTTCCACAGCTTAGCCTCTCTCTGTAAAATAAAACTTTCACAAGTCCCTTCTGCATACCTCCACCACCCCCTACCAGCTTCCACTCATGCCCCATCTTCTCCTGCTAAATATTTTCTCACAATCTACCTTGTTGATTCCTTTCAGGAACTTGAAGGTCTCTGTCATATTGTCCCTCTCCCTTCTTGTTCCTAGCAAGTAAAGTCAGTCCTTGTAGGATCTGCCCTGCTGGCCCTGAATCCTTTTGGTCACCATGTGATTCACCTTGTCTAGCCTGTCTTTGTTTTTCCTTAGCTGTGGACTCCATAATTGGGCATAGTATGCCTCACCAGTGATCTGTAGAGAAGTAGTAGCACATCTTCCCTTCTGGTGTTGAACCTTCTCCCAATATACCTCAGTGCTTTGGCTGACTTACTGTAGGCCTTGCTACACAGGCTAGATTGTTTTGGGGAGTCACTTATAATGACTCCTGGATCCTTTTCTTCTGTGGTAGTGTCCAACTTAACCCCTCCCATCCAATACTCCATCCTGGGGTTCTTGCTCCCTAGGTGCATCACTTTGCACTTTTTGGTGTTATTGCCAGACTTTGGACCATCGCTCTAACCTTTGCAGTTCCCTCTGCAACTCCCTAACCCCATCCTTACTGTCTACCCTGCCACAGAGGTTAGTGTCATCTGCAAAGAGACACATCTTGCCCTGCATTCCTTCTCCTACAGTATGTCACTGATTAACATATTGAAAAAGACCATCTCTCCCACACAAACATGATGTCTCCATGCCATGACAAGATGTCTCCATGTCATGACAGAGAAAGTGATGCCTGTGCCACATGGTGATGTCCCAGTGTCAACAAGTGATGTTGGTGCAGCACCTGCATGGAGATGTTTTCACGTATTGACAATGGAACTTATGCATATGCTGTTTGGTGATATTCCAATGTCACGACAAAGGAACTGATGCCTGCGCTACATGGTGATGCTCCCATGTCATGACAGAGGAAGCAGTGTCTGTATTGACTGTATAAAAATTCATTTTCCCCATCTTCCTAACTGCAGGCAACTGGAAGGAGGTGTTACTGAAATACATTGATGCTGATCAGCTCCCAGTATACTATGGTGGAACCCTCATGGACCCTCCTGGAGACCCCTACTGTAAGGCCAAGGTGAGGAGGGTTACAAATGCAAGATTGTCCATAGGGCTATGTAATGGATTTTACTCAGAGGTTCACTTACATTTTTTTCTGTGGAAGTCGAATGCTTCCATGAATTCAAGTCTGACTTTTCAAATCCCAAATTCTGGAAGCCAGAATCTTTTCAGGTCCCAAATTCTGGACATCAAAATACTCCTGGCCCCTATTTTTGGAAGTTATATTCATATGGCTGGATTGTGTACTTCATTTTGTAACAGCTAATAGTTGATAGGGTATGCAGTTATAAAGAAATAATACATGTCTCATGTAGTTGATAGGTAGGAGACGTAGTCGAGTGCCACAACCCCCTAAGAAGTGCATTGTACCCTTACGACTACAAAGGACAGGCACATGCTGCCATCACTGCAGTTTACAAAGGCCATATGTGGTGTTAGGGAGGATTCCAAGAGAAGAAAAAAGTCCTGCCTATGTCATGGATGATGGCGGTAGTCTCGAGCCCCACTGCCATAACCCTGGCTCACCAGATGTGTTCCTTGGAGGGGGTGGGCCCTGTCTATATACAGTGAAGGGACAGAAAAACAACCAGATACATTTGTAATAAAATTAAAGGGGAACAGACCAGCACCAATGGCCCCACAGCCATGTCTGTGGCTGGTCCCAATGTGCACTTTGTGTGCAAAAGCATTTTGTTTTACTTACGGTTTACTGTAGTATAGTAGATTGTATCAGACTAATTCTGTTTACTTCTAGGCTGTCATCATGTGTAACTATAAATCCCCAAATCCCCTGCAACTGACATCAGAGCAGTACTGCAGCAGTGTGAGATTCAATAGCCTGCAGTGAATGTTAGAGTTATATAAGCTCTGATCTTTCACTTGCTGGTCTTGCTGTCCTTCCGGAGTTAAGTACAGTCACAGAGGACTGTACTTAGCCTGTGGAAAAAAGCAGAACTAGCAAACGTCTGACCAGTCCCTATACAGAGTAAAAAAAAAATTGCCTTCCTTTTTCCACCAGTAAAGTGGTAGTTGAATAAGCCTTTGTGTGAAGCAGATAAACAAATCAAAACGAAAGAAAAAGCCACTATGGTTCTCAAAAGAGGTGGTGGGGAAGGTTAGGGAGAAAAATATAGCATTTAGGAAGTATAAGAAAACACCGAAGGAGCAGGACAGAGAACTGTACCAGTTAAGGCAGAAGGAAGCAGGGAGGGAAGTCAAAATAGCAAAGACCCAAACTGAGAAAAAGATAGCCAACTCGGTTAAGAAGGGGGATAACATATTTTATTGGTACATCAGGGAGCATAGAAAGACAAAGGGAGGGATAGTGAGGCTGAATAGAATAGATGGTGGGTGGGCAGAGAGGGACCGTGAAAAAGCAGGGATACTGTACAGATACTTCTGCTAAGTATTCACAAATGAGGAGAAGGGGGAGGTGCATAATCCAATTAACAAAAGTACTCTGAATAGGGGGGTCGATTCCAGTCCTTTCACAGAAGAAAGGGTTCTGAAAGAACTCCTAAAACTGAAGGTGGAAAAAGCAATGGGGCCTGATGGAATTCACCCCAGAATTCTAAAATAATTAAGAGGAGAACTAGTGACACCACTGACTACCCTTTTTAACAAATCATGGGATGATGGTGTGGTACCTGAGGACTGGAGGAAGGCAGATATGATTCCCCTTCACAAAAGTCGGAGCAAGACAGAGGTAGGAAACTACAGACCTGTCAGTTTGACCTCTGTGGTAGGGAAAGTGATGGAATCACTTTTGAAGGAAAGAATTGTTGAGTACCTAGAGGCCAGTGGGGCTCAGGACCCAAGGCAGCATGGGTTCACAGCGGGAAGGTCATGCCAGATGAATCTAATTGATTTCTTTGACTGGGTGACCAAAGTAGTAGACCAGGGAGGGGCTGTGGACATGGCCCACCTAGACTTTAGCAAGGTATTTGACACAGTCCCACACAAAATATTAATAATCAAACCAGCCTGGGAGTGGATCCCATGGTGATAACCTGGGTAAAACATTGGCTGGACAACAGGACACTGAAGGTAACTGTAAATGGAGTCCACTCTGAAGAAAGGGGAGTTACTAGTGGGGTACCACAGGGTTCAGTACTGGGTCCAGTCCTTTTCAGTGTCTTTATAAGTGACATTGCAGAGGGACTGGAAGGAAAAGTATGCCTCTTTGCAGATGACACAAAGATCTGCAACAGTGTTGATACACAAGGAGGCGTGGAAAGGATGAGAAGGGACTTCGCAAGGTTGGAGGAATGGTCAGAAGTATGGCAGCTTCGATTCAATGCAAAGAAGTGCAAAATAATACACCTGGGAAACAAAAACCCAGGGGAAGATTACACAATGGGGGGAATAGTAACAACAACACAAATGGAAAGGGACCTGGGGGTAATCATAGCAGATGACCTTAAGGTTGACAAGCACTGTGAGAAGGCAGTCGGGAGGACTGGGGGAATACTGAGATATATAGGGAGAGGCATCACCAGCAGAAAACAGGAAGTTGTTATCCCTCTGTAAAGACAGTTGGTGACACCCCATCTGGAGTACTGCGTCCGGTTCTGGAGACCCCATCTCCACAAGGACATAGACAGGATGATGGCAGTCCAGAGGAGGGCAACTAAAATGGTGCAGGGTCTGCAAGAGAAGCCATACGAGAAGATACTAAAGGAGCTTAATATGTATACCCTTGAGGAAAGGAGGGAGGGGGGGGAAATGATAGAAACTTTTAAGTACCTCAGTGGAATCAACAAAGTCCAAGAGGGTAGCATCTTTCAGAAAAAGAGATGTGCAAGAAGAAGGGGACACAATTTGAAGTTAGAGTGGGGATGGCTCGGGGCAATGTGAGGAAGTATTGTTTCACAGAGAGGGTGGTGGGCGCAAGGAACAGCCTTCCTGAGGAGGTTGTGGGGTCTAAAACTGTAGGAGAATTCAAGAATGCATGGGACAGACATAATGCAATTCTTGTGCTGGGTAGGAGGAAATAGGCTGTTGGTTAACTAGGATCTGCAGCTTATCCTGTAGGTAGGGAAATGGGCAGACTAGGTGCTGGGCCAGGCAGTCCTTATCTGCTGTCAAAATCTATGTTTCTGTGAATAGTCCTTCTTCCCCTACTCGACTATGGGAATGGGGTATTCTCTGGAGCCCCTAACACCCACTATATAAACCTCTGCTAATGCCTTTGCTGCAGTTTTTTCTGGCCTGTCCTCTGAACTACTCATCACTGTACTATGCACAAGGAGCTATATTGGGCCCCTCCTCCTTCTAGGTACTCTCTCCATACTGCCCCGGTAGGTGCTAAATAATGGTTTGCAAACTACCAGAGTACTTCCGTGAGATATTTACCCCTGCCTTTAATTCAGCCTATTCCCTATGGTCAGAGAAAGGAAACAGATTCCAAATCCCCCACTGCAGACACAATGTTGGCTAAACCTCTGTCAGGTATGGACTAGTCTCCTTTGCTCACTCATGTCTAGCTCCACTCTGCAAAGGTCTAGTTCAAGGAGTATTTCTAGGCCCCACTGACCTGTCACAATTGCTCTAGAGGAGACACATGATTACCTTTTCTTTGGGGGGGTCCTCTTGTGTGTTAGCCGGGTCCTTAATCTGATTTGGATCAGTGTTGCTCTCTTACCTTTGCACTAATACTTCCTTTAGATTTATAAATATATGGCTACTTGCCATACATCAAATTTTCTTTGCCTCTCAGTTTGTTCCTTTGTACTCCAGTAACATTCCTTGGCATTTTTATTTTTAACTGTATTCTGCACAGCCTGTGTGTGTGTACTTCCGTCGGTACTTTTGACCTGTTTATTGTTGTAAAGTGAAAGAGGAACTATCTGTGCCCACCAAGACCTGTAAACTCCTCTGTATCATTCCATGGTTGCTGTTTGTATATAAGCATTGATTGTGTGGACGGTTAATTTGGACACACAGACATATTATTAAAATGTTAAAACCTTTTAAGGTGTTTTCAGCAACATGAGGGAGGTTCAGGCAGAAGCTGAGAACAATAGTACGAACATATGAGTCAAAAACAGTGGGGGAATTCAAGAATGCATGGGACAGACCTAAGGCAATTCTAGTGTGGGTTAGGAGGAAGTAGGCTGTTGATTAACTAGGATCTGCAGCTTATCTGTTAGGTAGGGAACTGGGCAGACTAGGTGGGCCAAGCGGTCCTTATCTGCTGTCAAATTCTGTGTTTCTGTGTTTACTGGGGAGGTGCTATATTAAAATCATGTTTTTTCATTCTCTATGTGGATGCTGAGGGAGCGTGCTGGGAGGTAATAAAGGAGCTTTATAAACAAAGCAGTGTACAGCAAATAAGGACACTAAGGCCCTTTTTTTTCTTTACTAACAATTGAATGTATTAAGCATAATTTTCAACATAAGCATTGATGGCAACAGCCAAATAGGATAATAATGTGCTAGAAAGCTTTTTTAGCTGAAATTACCCCATATCTTGTACCAAATGTTGCAATGGATCACAATTCTGTAGATCCTTTAACACTGGCTACCTTGTGATGTACCACAGTACTCAAGATGTTTCATCGCTACGTTATTGCATCAAATCTACAAATAAAAGTACAAAATAAGAATTAGGCTCCTGCAGCAGAACTTATCTGTTACCGCAAAATTCACATTTTAAACTTTTTATTTAAAAACTCTAGTTTTCCACTATTCCTGCTTCATTTTTCTTATTGATTTGTCTTAAAGTCCCTCCTCATATGTTCAGTATCTGATGTCATCAATGACATCACATGGTGTATTAGCCAATGGCTAGACAGAAATCCACCGTAGAAGTAAATAATTCCTGCCACCTAAGTGTCTTGACGTAGATGAAGAGCCACAGAGAAATGAGAACCCTTTCCCAGGGAGACTACATGTGCACTCTGGATATGCAAGATGGG
The DNA here is from genome assembly GCA_016271365.2 of Neoceratodus forsteri. NCBI lineage: Eukaryota > Metazoa > Chordata > Ceratodontiformes > Ceratodontidae > Neoceratodus > Neoceratodus forsteri. Next base: position 3,486,745 of record JADMNL010000027.1, read on the forward strand.
TATCTGCACATGAAAATCCACAGATGCCACATTTACTGCATTCCTGCCTAGAAGGCCATCATTTTCGGTTCCAAGTATTGCCGTTTGGCTTATCCTTGGTGCTGTGTGGTTTTACCAAATCCTTTGTAGTGATACCGGCATTCTGGCATAGGCAGACGCTCACGTGGACAACATGCTGCTGAAGGGGTCTTCCCCAGAACTGGCCTTCCATACTCTAAACCGCATAAGCCAGCTATTGGACCAGTTTGGGCTTGGGGTCCTAGTCAATATGCCGAAGTCTGTACTGACTCCATGTCAGAGGCTCCAGTGCATTGGCGCAGTACTGGACACAGCACAGGTCTTAGCTTTCCTACCGGAGGATCATGCAGATGGTGATAGCTCCAGCTGGTAGCCAGCAGCGAGACAGTGTCAGCCGGAATACTGCTCCACCTGCAGGGCCTCATGGCAGCATCCAGTGGTGTGGCCCATCTGGCACGGCTGCACATGCAGAGTCCTCAGTGGAATTTATTCATTTATTGTTTTTATTGACCAGGTGAATGTCACTAGGCTGTAATGGTCTATTTTCAGGAATGACCCAGGTACCTCATAATGTACAATAAAAGTATGGCGAATGGGCAGGTTGTGCAGTAATACCGAATAGTTCTACAACGGCACAGTGCAATGTAGAATAGCTGTGAGGTAAATAGTTTATACAGGAGTGTAGTACTGTTATACATCAACGCAGTCTCTATAGACTCAAGCATGTCAGTCTCTTCTCCAAAAAGCACTGTCATGGTGGCAGGCCAGCCCAGCTCTGCTGCTAGGGGCCCCCTTTCTGAAACTTCCCATCTAGGTGATACTGACAATGAATGCATCCAGACTTGGGTGGGGGCTAATTTTTGGTCACTTCAGCATCAGGTTATCGCACAGGCTTTGGGCCTTTACTCTGCACCTCATGGACAGAACTTTGCTAATCCTGACAGACAACGTGTGTCATGTTCTAGCTAAACAAACGGGGAACACGCTCCTACCCACTTTGCCGTGAGGCAGTCAGTATGGGAGTGGGCAGCAGAGCACAACTTGCTTCTGTCTGCAATCTACCAAGCAGAAATGTAGAATGTATTTGTTGACATTCTCAGCCACTCCGTGGCATAGCCCTATGAGCAGAAACTAAGAGGAGGCACGGTAGAACTGTTCTGGCAGTGAGACTGGCCAGAGTGGGACCTTTTTGCATTTCCACACTGTGCTTTTTTGCTCGCTCAAGGGCCTAGAGTTTCCTCGTGAGATTCACTGAAAGATAGAAACATTAAATTTTTCGGCGGAAAAGGACCCCTTGACCAACCCCAGTCTGCCCAGATGTTCCCTGCCTAATGTGTCTCTTCAGTCTCTAACTGTTCTCTGGTAGCCTTCCCTCCTCCCTACCTGTTTTTAATGCATCCCTATGTCTATCCCACGAATGCTTGAAGCCCCCTACCATTTTCACCTCCATCACTTCTGTTGGAAGTCTATTCCAGCCATCCACCGCCCTTTCAGGGAAGAAATATTTCCTCACATCTCTTCTCTACTGGAGGAGAAAGTTCCATTCCTGCTTGCCCTTCCTCCAATTCACTGGATGTCGCAGACTCTGGTCAAACTCAGGAATGTGCCAGCCACCATGATTCTGGTAGCCCCTGCTTAGCCTCTTACTGAAAATTCATGCTTGGCTCCTGAAGAAGTAGAGGTTGCCCATTTTATCATCTCTCCAGAGGTGTCAGCAGTCCTCCTGATGGCCAGAAAGCCTTTACTATACATATACTCTCTGAATTGGAAGTGGTTCAATGTCTGGTATCAGTACAGGTCCTTGGACTAATTTCACTGTCTGATCCTGAGGATTTTGGAGTATTTGCTCTATTTTTCTCGATAGGGCTTGCACTACTTCTCTATTTAGGTGCATTTGCCTACCATTCTGGCTTCCATGCACCAACTGACAGGAAAACTGTGGCTAAGTTGGAGGCCACATACAGAATTTTTTTTTCCATATATACTTTTACTCCCCCGCAGGCTCGACAAGGGCCGTGACCCCTCACTTCAGAGGGTACATCCTCAACCCACGATCTAGCTCGTCCACCCCGGTTCCCCACAGATTCCCCTCCCGTGGCAGGGCCAGGGTGGGAGGTGCCAACACCCCGGAAATTAGATCTGGTGATGGGGGTGGGCTCACAGAGCGATCAGGCCATCACGGGTCCTGTCGAGTCACAGCATTTTCCTACATTTTTCCCCAGTCCACGCGTCCCTGACGTGATGCATCGCAGGTGTGGAGGCACGCGGTAATGTATGCCCTAAGTGGGACTTCCACCCTACCAGTCACTGGCATCCGCCTGTGCCTATCACCTGACCTCCATCCTGGTGACGGCAGGAGTATGGCCAGCCGACTCACCCTTCCTGGGAGAGCAGAGCCACTGCTCAGTCCTGCTCCCACCCCCAGCCGGGCACCCGGATTTGACCTGGGTTGTTCCCAAACTCAGGTCTCTGGCGAGGCGGGCGAATCAGCCTTCAAGCGCCCAGCCCCTCAGGCCACCGGGCCGGCCTCCTACAGATTTTTTTTTTTTTTTTTAAATGGTTTATTTAAATGTTTTATTCCAATACATTGTCATCTAACATACTGGGCAGTGCTATACACATCGAGAATATATCATCTTTAAATGATGTACAGATAGGTGAGACATTTGCCACATTCGTTACACAATATAGGAGGAAATCAAATAATATACAGTAACTCAGAATTAAAATGATGCTTAAGGCCCCGCTGCCAATGCCTTCATTATGTAAAAGACCCCCTTATTATAACTATACTTTATAAATCGGCCAACAGGCCTTTGTGTAATTTAGCTCTTAACATTTTAAACTCTATATTACCTCTCAGTAATTCCCCCCAGCGACATCCATCCTCGACTATAGGTCAATACTACTGCGTGCCTGCATATAACCTTTAAAGAGATGGAAACCTACTTAAAAACTTAATCATAACTGGGTATGTTCTACTGTTTGGTATGACTGTTGTGGTCCTTACTGATCTATAAGTCCATCAAAATGTGCTCACAAAGAAGTTATGTACAGTAAAATAAACTGAACTCTGTAAGATAAGACACAATTAGAAAATCAAGTCCCCTGAGCAGAACAAAAATGTCCCAGGTGAGCAGAAAATAAAGTTCTTTAAGCCTTCCCTCATCCAAGGTATAAGTTGAAGTAGACACTTACAGAGAACTAGAAACTTCAGGTATCCCCTAGTTCAGAATCCAACGAAGGATCACCGTCTCTAGCTGCTCTCTCAGCTTCAAGCTTGTCCGATAACGTTGCGGCTTCTTCTGGGTCCCGTATATATATGTAGGCCTTGCGGCCTGCAGTTCCATGCAGTCGGGCCGGCATGAGCATACTACTGGGGATTTCCAAGTCCCTTAGTCTCCTACGGATTGCGTCAGAACTTTTTCCTTTCATGCGTGTCGAGTAAGACAAATCTGGAAACAGCAAAACTTTACTGCCCTCGACTTCCACTCCTCGTTTATGTCAGGCCCTCTGTAGAAGCTGATCTCTCACCACCATCGACACAGTAATCATCATGATGGTACATGCTCCTGTAACTCTCTCTGTAGCTCTCCGTAAGGTCACCCTGTAAGCTCAGATAATCAGCCCCTGAATGTCTAATTGGAATGTTTCTTCGACCCAGGTTGTTAGATAGCCAGTAAGGTCATCTCCCTCTACTCCCTCCGGTATTCCAATAATGCGGATGTTCATAGCTCAGGTAGTGTTCTCGAGATGTTCCAGCTGGGACTTCAACAGGGTTTGCTCTTTGAGGCAGGATGCTACTGCCACTTGTGCCTTCTCCGATGACCGCTCCACTGCTTTCGCTATATCGACTACCCCATCCAGCTTATGTTCGACCACCACCATTCTTTCATGGTATGTATCCATTTTCTTGTCCATTTGTTGGACAGTTTTAGTCAGGGTAGTCATCGCTGATTGCAGCGACTCAAGCATTGCCAGCCCAGGCCCCTCCAAACTTTGTTATGTAGATGAGGCTGGTGGAGGCGTAGATGGGATCCTACAGATTTTTAAAGGGCACCCTATACCGGATCCCTCCGGTTCACAAACCAGTACCAGGCAAGGACCTTAATTTGGTCCTTATCACTCTACCCAGTGAGACCTTTTGAACCTCCAACCTCCTGCGATCTCAAGTTCCTTGCATGGAAATTGTGTGTTTCATGGCCCTATGGCTGCTTCAAGGGTTTTGGAATTATAGACTGTGGTGGTTGACCCCCCCCCCTTACCTAACCTTTCGCAAGTACAAGGTGGTACTGTACTTTGAACCTATCCTACACTTCTACCAAAGTTGGTGTCTGAGTTTACCAGCCTGTCAACCTTCCACTGTTTTTGTCTGAGTCTTCAGAACCCAGGTGAGGTGTACTTGTATTCTTAGGATGTTCGCATGGCACTCAGTTTCTACCTGAGTCACACCAAGGACATCAGACAGTCCTCATAACTGTTTGTTTCCTTTGCCCCATGATCTCTGGGGAAACCGGTGTCCAAAAATATCATTCCTGGTGCATATCTTCCTGCATTGGGGTCTGTTACCAGAAAGCCAGCAAGGAACTCCCAGGGATAGCGTTTGGACACGAAACTAGGGCATGGTTACCTGTATCAGCAGCTGAGCTTTGTAATGCTGCCACAGAGAGTAACAGCCATACATTTACAAAACATTGCAGTTTGGATTTGATCTCTCATAAGAGAGAGGTTTGTTCTGACTGTGCTACAAGGTCTGATGGCTTAGGGGGGCTTACTCCTCCTGTGTTTCATCCACCCATGTCTAGAGTACTGCTTTGTACCCGTCTACTGTATGTGACTCTATGGAGAAGATCTCCTTGAAGAAGATAGTTGCATTACTTAGCAGGAGCTGGAGCTACTTGGTGAACCACAAGGGTCTCTGCTAGAGCAAAAAATGCAAAAATCCTCCTCTTATCAAGAAGTCCTGCTGTAGACATCAGCCACAGTCACATGCCAAACGATAAGAGAAGACCAGATCTCGTACCACAACCTGGGTGGCTGTATGGTAGTGCAACACGTTCTACAGGACTGTCAGGGCTGCTCTGGAATAAGTTGTTTTATTTAGATTAGGTGTGAGGGAGGGTTGTATTACAAATGAGAATCTGTTGAACTGTGTTATTAAAGTGAATTATGCTTGTGTTTAGATTAAATATGGAGGCGAGGTGCCAAAGACCTATTACGTACGAGAGTCGGTGAAACAGCAGTACGAGAACAGCATCACCATTAACCGGGGATCCTCTCATCAGATGGATTACGAGATTCTCTTCCCAGGATGTGTCCTGAGGTAGGAAAACAAACTTCTGGATCCTTTATTCAGGCCTGTTGACCCTTTCCTACAGGGACTCTTACTGTAGTCTCCTGAATTCTATTGGTTGCCCTCCCGTTTGATGGAGCAGCTTCTGCTGGACCACTGGCTCCTGAGTGCTAAGCAGTTTGTAGAAGGGAAGTGACGAGTCCTGGCGAGGGAGGATGTGCTCAGTTATGGCTGCTGCTGTGAACGTAATTCAGTTCAGCCACTGGCTGTGAATGCAATTAAATATGTGACTGCATGCAGCACTTGTTATTACACCAAGAAAACCTCAACTAATGCTAGACTGAGGTGCAAATACACAGCAGTCCCTGGGTATTAGCCCCTGATCCAATGTATGACCCTTTGATTTTATCACCACTTTTCACCAGTCTTGTGGCATTAGCCTTTGATCTACTGCATGTCCCTGTAACCCCTTCCCCAGTGGATACACCAGTCCCTGTATCATTAGTTCCCTGATCCTGTGTTTGACCCTGTAACTTTAATACTTTTCACATTGGTCCCTAGGATTTAGCCCCTCACCCACTGCATGACCTTGTGACTTCACCACGGACTCACAAAGCCTGGATATCAGCCCTTGACCCAGTGTATGACCATGCAACTTCAGCCCTTGAACATTAGCACTAAGGTATTAGCCCTGACCCACTGTACAACTTGTCATCAATGCCTAACTCCAGACAAAATCATCACCAGCAGCTGTATTCTGACCAAACTGTTCAGGCATTTTTACTGTCACAATTACTGCATTTATAGTAGCTGTGATCAGAATCTCACAGTCAAAAATGGGCCCCAACATTAGATATAAATACAATGTCTCATATCTGAAAGTGCTGCCCAACTCTTTTAACATCCTCGTTCTGGCACAAAACTGCTCCCCCCCCATTGAAAAGGATCCAAAACTAACATGAGTGTTGTTGTTTCCTGTAAAGGTGGCAGTTCATGTCAGAGGGAGCGGATATCGGGTTTGGGGTATATTTGAAGACAAAGATTGGAGAGCGACAGAAGGCGGGTGAAATGGTTGAAGTCATACGCAGTCAGCGCTATAATGCCCATCTAGTGCCAGAAGATGGAACGCTAACCTGCCAAGAGCCCGGAGTCTGTAAGTTATTTGTAGGATAATACAGATGGGGATACTTTAGACCCAACCCATCTCACTGTATTCTTTATTTTTTTCACTAAAGTAGCATTTGGAACTTTGTGCTTTGCTGTATAAAAATTGTATGAGCAAAGACCACACAAACTCGATAAATTAAAAACACTGCAGTGTCTGGGCCCAGCATGCTTTACTTTATAGATAAAGTGTAAACAGAGACTTCACAGAGACATCGCATTGAATGCACGGCAGCAGCATCTGGCGTCACCATGCTCTGCTGTGGCTGGCTCAGGATTCTATGTTGTTTGTTCTGACACCTGCAAATATATGAATACTGTTTGCTACTCGCTGTTTGATATGTAACAAAAAACTTCTGTAACCTCCTGTCCATCACATGGCATTTGTGTCGCTGTCTGTGTATTGAATCCACTGGAACTGACGTGGAGCCTTTGGAAATGAGTCCTTGACTCAAAGGGTTGTAATTCCGATATGTATAATAAATAAATAAATAAATACACACTTGACATTTTGAAGACGGTGTTGGGTCTGGCCCAGTGGTACATTAGTACTGGGTCTGTTTGTTATACTGGGACCAAGGTTCAACCTCGAGCCCTGGTCGGCTCTGACCAGATGGCAGAGTCGGAGTGGGGTCCCAGAGGACACCCTTTACTTCTGGGGAGGAGGGCTTGCTTGCTTCAGTGCATGTCTGCCCCCTAGTTGCTGCCCAAGGCATGAATTATCGTCACATGTCCCAGACTGTCATCTCTACTCTAGCAAGGCCAACATACTTTCCACTTCCTCCTAACTTTTAAAATTGTCAGGATACAGGGATTTCACATTTGTCACCTCTACGATCTGGAACCCACTTGCTAGATAACTGCAGTTTAGTCCCTCAGTAGATGTATTTAAGAGGGAGCTTAAAATTATTTCTTCCATTAGGCCTACCCAGAATATAAATGACCGTCTCGTGATTTGAGTTATAAGACCAAAATGTTTCATTCTGCAACTTCAAATGTGTTATAAATTCTAATGTTGAAATGTCTATATTATTTTTAAGGACGTTTAAATTATTTATAACTTGCTGTACCATGCACTGAGCCCCAAGGATAGAGCGCTCTGTTAATAAAAATGACTTGCTTTGCCGTAGTTACTCAAGAAGTAAATCGGAGGTTGAGCCTGCCGAGAGGGAAGGCGGCCACACTGGGAGGTCCATGTCCTGTGACTTGTCACAGGCACACCTAGCCCTTCTATTCCAACTTCTCCAGTGGAAGGAACAGGCAGTGTAGCGCAGTGGTCTAAGGCTCTGAGCTGCAAATCTGGTGACATCCAGCAGACCAGACCTGGGTTTGAATCCCACAACATCCACTTGCATGCTGTGTGACCCTGAGCAAGTCGCTTAACCTCCTTGTGCTCCCAGGTCGCTCCTGTAAAAAAGCTTTCAGCTTAGTGTGCTATACCTGGTTAAACAACTAAAAAAAAAAAAAGGGAAGACTGTAGCCCAGGCCCCTGTCAAGGGTCCCAGAGGGCTTTGGCTCCCTCAGATGGCCCAGGTACTTGTATCTTAGCATTGCTTTGGCCCTCTGCAGGAAGAGACCTTCTGCAGGGGGAAAGACAGAAGGAGTTCACTGATCACGCCAGAGAAGGGTCAGGTATGTTCTGAGCAGGAGGGAGTGCGACTGGAAGGGAAAATATGTCAAAAACGAGAAAAAGAAAATGCCGTGATGTCTAGTGCTGCCATGCTCTGTTGTACTGAAACTGTGAGTAGAGACTACACAGACTCAAAGCCTCAACAGATTGACCCCCATGTCCCTGTCATAATTAGGTACCTTTTTTATAACCAGGATTTTCCCCCCTCTCTTTACATCCCCAGAGCCTGTCTCACTCAAGAGCTCTAAGGCATACTTCGACCCTCATGCCCTTTCCCACACTCACCTGCCACCATCTTGCCATAGTTACCCCCCCCAGGTGGGGGTCAGTGTTTTGAGGATGTACTCCAACAGCATCCTTCGTCAGGTGGTAGGCGGTGGAGGCACAGGGCCCAGATTTACCAGAGTCTATCATCTGCAGGCAGCGGTGCCCATTTTCACAATTTTTCCCCTCCCTTTAGGATCCCAGGCTGGGTGACGCCAAGCTCACTTACACAGATTACATGACTGCTTGGTGTCAGCCAGCATCTCCCAACCCCAAAGGCGCACACTGCCTGTAACGCCACCTGTGGTCACCCAGGTGGTGCTGTAATTAGTGCTCCAGACAAGGCAAGTATCAGCCTATTTTATTCCGTTTTTCAGAAGTACCCTAAAATGTTTTGATGTGTACTGATACTCATTCCAGCCCTTGAAAATGCTCCATATGTGCTTCAAAAGGAACACTTTTTTGCAAGTTTAAAGGGGATCAGTCAGCACTAAAAGCTCCTCACCCAAACATGAGGCTTGTCTCAATGTCCAATTTATATGCAAAAATGTATTTTTCACTAACTGTTTACTGTAGTATAGTAGATTGTATCAGACTAATGTTGCTTACTTCCTGGCTGTCTTTTTCTGTAACTACAAATCCCAGAATCCTTGCAGATGACAACAGAGTAGAACTATAGCAGTGGGAGATTCAATAACCTGCTTAAGCACTGATCTTTTGTTTGCTAGTCCCTCTTCCTCCCAGGGCTAAGTACAGGCATAGAGGACTGTACGTAGCCCCCAGAGACCATCTGGACCAGTAAACATCTGATCTGAGTTTATAAAAGCACTAACATGCACTGCAGACTATAGAATCTCCACTATTACAGTCCTTTTTTTTTTTTACCTTATGTTTATCCTCCAACTACCTCCCCTCTCCACTCTCTCAGACATCCACACTAACTGCTCCCTCCCAGTCCCGCTGCGGTCTGTCCCTAGAGTACTTGATCCACTAGCCTAGGTATTCTGGATAGTCCCCCCCCCAGGTGGGGTGAGGAGGAACCCCTAGTGCTTACCTACTCAGAACCAGCACTCTGAGTCATGGATCCTCGTACAGCGGGATCTGCGTTCTTGGAGCAGAAAAGGCGCAAGGCTGGGTATACAAACCACCTAGGAAGACCGAGGGGTGTTTCCTGGTTTTCTCCCTAGACGTCAGCGTGCAATGGCGCCAATGAGCTATGAGGCGCACTGAGACACGCTTCCCGTTCTGCCTCCTGACGACATCTACCCAATCCCCTTACTGCTGCCCCAATGTACCGCACCTACCACCGGGCTTCCCTAGATGGCGGTATTGTAGCAGGAGACTGCAGAGACTGCCCCCACCCCGGAGAAGGAGAGCAGCCATTGCCGACCCCCGGTGGCCCGTGCTCTTTCCTGAACATGGGTCACCGGTGTGGTGCGAGATGTGGCGTCCAGCACCTCAACCCTCAGTGCCACTGGGCCGAAGCACAAGGAGGTTTATACACAGATGGCTACTCATGTGCCATCTCTCACCTAACTAGGTACACTAGACACCAGATGGACACAAGGAAATTTATTCATAACTTGAAACCCCCAGTAGTCCAGAATGGGCCTGGTACCTTAATATAGTATTTTTTTCATTGTTCCCCTTTTGTCCCTGTCCTCTACCTGACAGCAGGGGTTGCTGCACTTGCACTCTTCCTCTGGAAAGGAGGGTAAAAGTAGGCAAGCAGATGGCTTTGCGGCCAACAGCAGTGTTAGCCCATGGATGGCTGGCACAGGTGGTGTGAACGCTTGGTGATTTGTGCCCCAGTGAGCCAAGTGTTTCACCTCCCCAACATGCTTGACTCCCAGGTGATCTTGTACATAAATTTAACAGGAGAGCTTACTACCGCTAGTATCTGTATTGTAACCAGACTTGGACTTGATATGTGGCATATGTTGAAACCCCCAGAAATCAGCACTTCACCATTTTCTTCTTGCTACTGAGATTGCTTTTTCTCTCTTCTATCCCCTGCAGATGTCTTGCGCTTTGACAACACCTACAGTATCCTCCACTCCAAGAAGGTGAACTATTCAGTGGAGGTCCTCCTCCCAGACAAGAACTCAGAGACTCAAGTCACTGAGCTAGAAGAGGGCATCAAAGATCTTGGCAATAAATAGAAGGCTTTTCTGTTAAATAGAAGGCGTCGAAGAGGCAGTATATTTTTCTGGAGGTTGGAGCTCCCCCATGTGCCCTTGGCCAGAACCCAGGAAGGCCTGTAATTGGCTCCTTTTGAGCTGCTGGGAATACTTGATGTGCAAGCTGCTACAACGGGAGGCTGCTTTTACTTCTTATGAGCGAATTGGATTCTAGTCAACATAAAGGTGTATCCCAGGACAGATCTGAGGGCTTGTCTGACCCAAGACTTTCTGACTGGAGAGCATGTTCTGAGCAGAGAGATCTGTCTGTTGTTATTGAAACACACTGCCTGAAAACCATTCATCAATACCTTAATGTTTCATCACACCAATTTTTCATCAGTCCAAACGTTTCATCACTTCAAGATTTCATCTGTCCTGTTTCATCACCCAAACCTTTTATCACCACAGTTTTTAACCCCCAATGTTTAATCACCCCAACCTTTCCTCAGCCTAAATATTTCATCTCCCCAATTGTTAACCGCTAATATTTCATCATCCATTTCTTTGCCTCAACTTTCATCCACATCACTGTTTCATCACCTCCACCTTTTTTCAATCCCCATGGTGTTTTATCACCCCGGTCTTTAATTCCTATAGACTTTCATCAACCCTATTTCATTACTCCAGCCTTGATCCTTCATCAGATTTTTACTCTTCTATAATTTCATCACCCCTATCCTTACCACCATTTTTATCACCCCAGTCTTTCATCTTCACAACCTAACATCACCCCAGATTGGCAATGGGGCTTTTGATGTGGCCGGAGATGCTAGGTGGGACTCTGTATCAGATCCTGGAGACAGAAACTGACAGTGGAGAAAGTGGTAGTATTCCATCAGCTTCCGAACATCACTACCTGAAGTTTAAAAGACTGTCAGTAGATACACATTGAAAGCAATGTTGAAATCATGGGGGCCGCTGGCTTTCCAGACTCCTAACGCTGCTGACACTGCCGATGAAGGAAAGTAGAATACAGAAACTTTTTTTCTTAACTGCTCACTGAGGCTAAGCAATGCACAATCAACTCACTGTACAAGATTACAGTGTTTAGGTTAACCTGTTGTGTTCCAGTCTTGACTGCATTTTAATTTCAGAATTCACCCCACTAGCAGAGATCTGACTGGCTTTAGTCATACAAACATGGTCAGGTAAGTTGTGTCAGTGCTGATTTACTGCCCCGGGGTCCCAACACGCCAAGTCTTAGACTCATAATCCATATCTGTCATCTGGGGTGAGGGAGACTAGCTTGTTCATGTTTGAGGCACATTTTTCTTAAATACTGCATATATCCCTGTAGTGTATGCAAACCTTTGGTAAACCAAGCGTTTATAACCACTTGCTAGTGCCCCTCTGATCTTTCTTTTTTTCTTTTACTTTATTATTGTTTATTGACTTTTAAGTAAATAACAATTACAAATCCATACAATTTTGTATTATTTTTTTTACTTATTCTTTTTCCTCCTGTTTGCCGCTCTTGATCCCTCTTTCTGAACCCCCCACATGCACCTCTCAGGAACGCCCCTGGGAGGACCGAGGAGTCTTCTGCTAAGGTGTGGCATGCTCCAGTGGTACCTCAGGGCTTCTGGATTGTCCTCCGGGCAGGGCACAGGAGGCTCCCCAAACCTCCCCCTGAACATCAGGGGATCACACACTGCGGAGTCTGCCCCCGGTTCCTCTGTGGACATGGTGCTGGGGGGTTCATTGCCTGGATCGAGAGCAGGGTATTTCCTTGTTCTGGTCCCACCCCTCTGTCATCAGCACTTGGCAGGGACGGGACCAATAAGATGGAGGCATGCTGAGATGGACCTCTGTTCAAGTCCCCGGCTGATGCCAGACCCTCCCCTGCTGTTTGCTTCCCCTAACTGCACTGGCACCACCCATGATCACCCAGGCGGTGGCAGTATAGTGGCGGGGTATGCAGCCCACCCCTCCCTGGAGAGGGAGAGTGGCCAGTCGGGTGCTCAATCCCTCTCCCCCCGGCCAGCCCTCCAACAGCCCAGGCTTGCTACCAAACTTGGGTCGCTGGCGTCACAAATGGTAGCACTTCCACTGCGCCGGTGGACTGGCTACAATTTTGTATTATGATGTATAACAACAATCTGCACCACTTTCTGATGCAGATTGATAAATAGAGCCATGTTTGTTCTGATCCAGCAGACGTTCAGACATTCAGAATCCAGTCTGTGGAATTACTGCTGCTTGGATTCAGAGAGTATTGTCATCTCTCACTCTTAGAGACAATGCATATATGTAATGCTGTCTGGACAATGTCATAGCCTCCTGAAGTCTGTCCACATCCTCAAGAGAATCCACCACCCTGGCCAGATTAGTGTCACCTGTAAACTTTAGCAAACTACTGGCTACCTACAGCTTCCAAATCACTGATGGAGATGATGAAGAGAAGAGGCCCTTAGGGACGCGGCAGAGTATTTCTCTTAGTGCCCGTCCACCATTGCCTCCTACCCCAAACCCATTAGCAATCCTTCTTGTGTACATCCCCAGTATACTACACTAGTTTACTATGCACGAGCTTGCCATGCACCAGTCAAGATAGACTATGTCTATGGCCTGCTGCTGTTCTCCTCTGTGGTCACCCCCCTCGAAGAAACTGATCATGTTGGTTTGGCATGCACTGCCCTTCATAAAGCCATTCTGAAAGGGTGAAAGAACCTTGACCTCAATCAAGTGCTTCGTTATCCTGTCCATGCCTGGCACTGATGTCAGGCTGGCCAGCGTATAGTTGCTGAGGTCCAAACTTTCCCCTTCTTGAACAGAGGGGTCTCACTGGTCTTTTTCCAGTTCCTCAGGAGATTAAAGAAGATGGGGTCTAGGAGAACTTGGTACTATGTTGCTTAATTGCACTACTCATATATTGTTTGCCAGGGCTGGCATGGCACTATTTTACAGATGTTTCCACTCCCAGGTGTGCCTCAGCCACTTCACTAGCTCATGGGCATTGCTGTGGCAATCATCACAAGTATAACTGATACGGGAGAGGCAACAGTGGCTGTAAAACCACGACTGGACTGTGGTGAAGGGGGCCCAGCTGGAAAGTTGTTACTGGGGGCCCTTCTGAAAAATGAAGGGGGTTGGCCCAGCAGTGACACACTCCTATCAACACTACACTTCAGCTTGGTACAATGGCTGTATATTTGCATTTGATGTTAGCTTGCAGCGAGCAGAAAATCTAGTTTAATTTGAAAATAGATCATATGTGAATGGCTATATGGTGTTTGGAATGTGAGGAAGTGTGTGTGTGTGGGGGGGGGCACCTGGAAATTTCCAGGTATCTAGGAGGGTCAGTCTGACACTGTGTAAAGGGGGAGGGTTACGTCGAATGTTTTCCCTTTCTCTAGGAGTTGGAAGATGGCCGTGGCCCTTTTCCATATAGACTTTGAGATATACAGTCTGAAAGGGTCAGTCTTTATCATCTTTTTTTTGTATAAAAACTATAAACTGTTCCAGTGCATTGCAGTCATTCACTAGAGAAGAACTTTGACAGGCAGACTAGTGCTAGGATCGCAGGGTCCTGCTGCTATATTGGGATAAGTGGTGTCATGCAGGCCCAGTGTTACATGGTACAGGTATCATGTACTCATGCTATATGGTGAGAAATTGTGTGAGTGAGAAAGTTTTAATGTGCACAAAGGATGGAGGGGCTGTGGAACAACCTGCCAGCTAATATAGTGGGCACCAAAACTATTGATGGTTTCAGACACGGCTGGGACAGAGTGAAGGGCTTAATTGTTGCTCAGTGTTGTAGTGGTAAGGTGGGGGGCATAGGGGTGGACAGTGTGCGTTAGAACCCTATATGGACAGTAGGTGTTGGGTTAGGGTTTTCTTGGCAGACAGGAGGACCACCAATGGTCTTTTTCTGCCATCATTGTCTATGTTTCTGTGGTGGCAACTGGTGTCACTTGGTCTCAGTGTTATATAGGGCTTGGTGTTATATAGGGTCCTGGCGACAGAGGATCTTGGTGTTATATAGGGTATTGGTGCCATGGGATCCTGGTGTCACAGTCCCTGTGATTACAGGGGCCTAAACAAGTAATGCTGTACTCTCTTCAAGCATTAATGGCCCTTTCTTACAGCTGTTCTCATCATTCCATTGTGTAGTTTGTTCACATGAAGTTGATGTGTAAGTTATCTACTGTGCGTTTTTTTTGTGCCGTTTATGGTACTTTATTGTGACCATCCGCTCCACAGTAACTAACCCTTTACCAGCAAATGTTCTTAGTGCTGTATTACATTTAACAATACCTTTGTCCGGTATCTGGATATAGAAAGCCTGGTGGCGACTATAGAATGTATATTTCCATGTAATAAATATCAAATGATGTTGTATTGCACGTGTTATACCTCTGTGCAGCACAATGGAATGTACAGCAATCTAAATAAACATCGTCATGGGCAAATCAACCTTTTGGACTCGTGTATTTTGTTGGCAATATTACAGTAGCTCTCTGCGGTTAACTGAATTAGTCAATCAGACAAGATGAGGTGTGCATCATTTTAGTGTAAATGCATGCATTGTGAAGGAAGTTTTCAGACCTTCTTCAAGGACATCTCCCTTCAGAGAGCCACACATACTGGAATAAAAGCCATGAGAGTCAGAAACAGATAATCTGACTGCAGATAAGGGCCACTTGGTCTACCCAGTCTGCTTGTTTTTCCCAACTGACAGTACAGTCCCACCGCAGACCCTACTTGATCTACAGCTCTTTCTCCCACCCCCCCTTTCTTTCCACTACGATTCCCTTGTGCCTATCCAATACATTTTTGAACCCCACCACTGTTTTTGCCTCTATCACCTCTGCTTTAAAGCTGTTCCAGGAATCCACCACTCTTTCTGTGAAGAATTATTTCTTCACATGACATCTCTCCTGAATCTACCCTCTTTCAGCTTCATATCATGTTCCCTTGTTCTTAATCACCTTTTTTTTTTTCACAAAAATACTTCTCTCCTGTACCTTATTTACCCTTGTGGGGTATTTAAAGGTCTCTTTCACATCCCCCCTTCCTGTTCTTGTCCAGGGTATACATGTTGAGGTCCTTTAGTCTCTCCTCATAGGGCTTTTGATGCAGACCCTGCACCATTTTAGTTGCCCTCCTCTGGACTGCCTCCACTCTGTGTGTGTCCTTCTGGAGATGTGGTCTCCAGAACTGGGCATACTACTGAAGGTGGAGTCTTACCAGCGATCTACACAGGGTAACACCACCTCTCTCTTTCTGCTGGTAATACCCCTTTCTATGCAGCACAGCATCGCAGTAGCCCTCCCGACTGCCTGGCCACCTTTAGGTCATCCAGTATGATTACCCTTAGGTCTCTTTCCTGCTCAGTTGTCGTCAGTACACTTCCACTCACTGTGTACGCCACTGGATTTCTGTGCATTATTTTGCACTTTTTCCACACTGAAACCCAGCTGCCACACCCTTGACCACTCCTCAAGTTTTCTCAGGTCTCTGCTCATCCTTTCCAGCACCCCTTCCACCCCCAGAATGTCCACCCTGTTGCAGGTCTTGGTGCCATCCACGAAGAGGCAAGCCTTTCCTTCCAGCTCTTCTGCAATGTCACTTATAAAGATATCAAAGAGGACTGGTCCCAGCACTGATTCCTGAGGTACCCCACTGGTTACCCTCCCTTCCTCGGAACAAACTGTTTACCACCACCGTCTGTCATCTATCCCCTAACCAATTTCTTACCCAGTTTACCACCTTTTTACCCACCCCTAAACTACCCAGTTTGTTCACTAGTCTCCTTTGTGGAATGGTGTCAAAAGCTTTACTGAAATCCAGGTAGGCTACATTCATTGCTCCTCTCTGATTTTAATCCTTGGTCACCCAGTCAAAGAACTCTATCAGATCTGTCTGACATGACATCTCCCCTGTAAATCCATGCTGCCTCGGGTCCTGTAACACCAATAGATTCAAGATATTCCACTGTCCTTTCCTTCAGCAGTGTTTCCATCAACTTCCCCACAACTGATGTCAAGCTGACTGGCCTATAATTTCCAGCCTTTCCCCTGCTACCCCTTAAGTGAAGTGGGACTATATCTGCCCTCCTGCAGAACCACTCTGGTTCCCAGTGATCTGTTGAGCAGGACTGCCAGAGATGCAGCCAGCACCTGCCTGAGCTCCCTCAACACCTGTGAATGCACCCTTTCTTGCCCAATTGCTTTGTCCATCTTCTGATTAGCGAGTGCCCTCAGGACTCCCTCCTCTGAAAAAGGACTTGTGTCCACCCCCCCCCCAATCAAGGCTCCTGTTACTTGTTTGTAGTCCCTCCCCTTCCCCTTCCTTTTTTTAGTTGTTTAACCAGGAGTAGCACACTAAGCTGAAAGCTTTTTTACAGGAGCATCCTGGGAGCACAGGGAAGTTAAGTGATTTGCTCAGGGTCACACAGTATGCAAGTGGAAGCTGTGGGATTCAAACCCAGGTCTGGCCTGCTGGATTTCACCAAATTTGCAGCTCAGAGGGCTTCCCCTCCCTCTGTGAGCACTGAGCAGAAGTATTTTTTCAAGATGTCTGCCTTTTCCTGGCCCCCCTCTATAAGTTCCCCCCTTCCCGTTTGAACCTTACAATCCCTCCCTTGGTCTTCCTCTTCGCTCTTACAGGCTTAAAAAATACCTTGTCCTCCCCATTTGGAAATTTTTGCCAAGCATGGGACACCTGCATTGATACACCATGGCGTACGCTGGTGACACTGCCAACCCTGTTTAACATGTGTAGCCCCAACGCTTCTTCAGGGTTGTTTTTTTCTCCCACTGCCAGCATCACGTTGGACTGAAAGAACACACCTTGAGATTAATGTTGCTGAAGTTTTTCTTCATTTTTCTTCTAGATAGTTTTGTATTTTGTTTCTCTGACACCATGTCTTTGCAGATATTGGTTTTATCAAACCTTGTGGAGATGCAGCAAGACCACTGGTCAGTCTGGTCTGCCAGATTTTGTTTCTCTACGTTACCTTGTGACTTACTGTCCCGAGTGGGATTTTCACCTCCACCCCCCTGTGTCTGCCATACTAGTTGCCTTTGGTGTAACAGACTCCTTAATCTGCCCCAGCTGTACATGAACACATTAACTGTCTTTGCTGCTACCTCCTCTGCCAGTAGGCTGTTCCATGGCTCAACAGCCCTCTCAGTGAAGTAACATGTTCCTTATTTATTTATTCATTCATTCGTTTGGTCGTTGAGTGGGTAGGAGCACTGATCCAAGGACTATTTTCAGGCATGACCTGGGCCATGGAGATGGCACAAGAGACACAATACAGTAAGTGCTGTGCTCATTTCATTCATTTGCTCTTCAGGCCTTCTCTCTTAAGGTACCTTTAGTCTAAGAGGACCTCATCTCTGTGGCACCCCTAAGGGTGCAGCCCTATTCAAGAGGGTTCCTGCATTTTCTCGACATCCCAAAAAGGGTGGTAGTCCCTGTAGCAGAGACAAACAGAGCTTGTACAAAAGTTACAATCTATGTTGCACAAGCATTCTATATACTACCTGTCCTCCAACTACTTTGACACCTTTCAGTCATTACCTGTCATTCTGATTCCTATGGTAATTCCAGTCCTGTCAGTTCTACCAGTCATCCTCTTCTTGGGAGAGGGCTTACCTGGACTGCTTGTGCCGCCCTTCTTCCTCTTGATCCAAGGATCATTCTGCTGCTGCTGTCACTCTTTTGCTTGACCACTTGTGTGATGCTGAGAGAGAGTGGCACTGCAGAACTCATCAGCACCTCCTGCATCATCCTTCCTTGCAGCTGTGGCCACATTCTTTAGTTCCATTCCCCGCCCCCCCAGTCCCTGCAGAGGGGGATCGGGAACAGGATGCCATGCTATTGCTTCAGTGCTTCATGCACCACACACAACTCCAGCCACCCTCTTCTGAGCGGAAGCACATCTGCAAAGGGGCTTCTTCCCCAGCATGGTCCACTCCAGCTGACCTTGCCAGAACACCCAACTCTAGACCAGCTGCGCCACCGACCACAAGACCAACTAGATGATAGCCCAGAAGAGCTACAGCAAACAGAGGCCAGAATACTCAAGGGGCAGAAAAAATACTTAAAAAAGAAAGACACTGGAGCACAAGGCTTCATCAGCACATGGTTGTGGCCATCTTGGTGACCTTTGACCCCGTCAACAGTCCAATGAGAGGGCTGGTTAGCACAGGACACATAGCAGAGACATGAGGGGATAACTGACATTGGAGACACTCCCAAATGGCACGACAGGCTCAAGAGAGCCTATCAGAATCCGGAACAGGGTTAAAGGACAGGCAAACAGACCTGCCTGGCCAGTTAGACACTGAAGCTGAGAAAGATGTACCTGGGCTGTCTGGAAGCTCATGGCAATCTGGAGAGAGACAATGAAGCAAGTTGACCTGCTAGGCTGTTTGAAGAAAGCTGAAATCTTAGCCAGGCCGAATTCTGTGAGCCCTTCCCTGGGATCATTCATTCAAAACTCAGAGCTTGCTGTGAACTGTACTTGGAGGGCATCTGTTGAGTGAAGTCACCAAGAGTCTGTGCCTGCAAGGTATTTCTGCAGAACAAAGCTGCTGTGAGAATCTGAGAGACTCACTACTGAGGGAAGCTGTTGAGCTGTGAAATGGGAGACAGAGACCTGCATCCAATACAGGCTGCTGCAGAGCCAGCTAGGGAGCTTGCTAGCCCTTATCCAATGGGGTAAATCAGGGAATGATGGGTCACAGGGTGCATGTCCTGAGTATGTTGGTACTCTTGATCCAGAGGATAGTTGGAACATGGGGGCACTCCTCAGAAACCGTGAAGCCACTGCCTAGTGCTTGTGTGACTGTGCTGTGAGAGCTGAGCTAGAAGGGCTGTGCTGCAATGAACCACCTAAGAGCAAGTCCAACGTGCTTCATCTCCAGGCTAACTGGGGCTTACTCCTGAATGCTGCCTGACCTGCTGCTGGTTCCTGCCCTGCCAGAGCCACTGCATCCATGGGTCAAACAAGTGCTGGCGTTGCTGGCTGGGGTCCTTTGTATTTTGCCTTTTTTGGATTACATTAATCTTCTTTGTATTACAAAGTTGGTTTTCAAGCATATTTCATTTGGGATCTCAAGTTTCTCAAATTGTACTAGCACATTATGGCTTGTTGGGGGGTTAAAATACAAGCTCACTAATTGCCAAAGAGTGCATCACTGAAAAAACCCAGGCAGTGTAGCTACCTGGCCTGCACCAGTATGCAGTGTAACTCCTGGGTGCCCAGAGTCATCTAATGCTATTTCATACTTGGAAATACCGTTCTAGTACTGGTACCAGCTAAAAAGTATACCACATCCTGTGCAGTATAAGTTATTTTGTGCCCCTTGATTGGGAGAGTGCCTATAAACGTTGTGTGGATTTTGAGAGGGTGGTAGTGTCCCACACTATGGTGACTCCCAGAGTATGTCATTATCGGGTGGAGTGCTTAAAGTGACTTGCAGCTGCCTACCCTCTGTTTCATTCCAGTTTTCAGACCAGTGTTTCACAATAAAGTCATTCTTAATGTGTTGAACCTACTTGCATTATTTATTGGTGAAGGTAGTGGTCCAGTCCACTGGGTAGGCACTGCCTCCAAGAGGGTGGTACTACACACAGCATCTGGCCCACTTCTTCTCTCTGGGTGGTGGCAATGTGACATTTCTTTGTTCTGGTACAAACCTCCTACCACAATAAAAAGCATGAAACCAACCCCTCAACCAGTTGGGCCCTGTACAGTCAGCAGGCAGGAGAGGGGCATGAACACAGACATGGCAATTTGAGGGTCACAAATTGGTCACAACTATACAAGAAGCTCAATGATCCATTGAATAAATGTTTGGACTTGGAAGGACAATCCAAAAGGAACAGCTTTAGAATGGGAGGACTGCTCGAAAACAGTGAGGACCCAGGGCACTGGACTTCATAGATTACCTGGTGTGAAAAGTACTGCAGATCTTCTTTGAAGATATCTCTTTCATCAGGCCTCATCTATGAAACTATAGATGCCAGGCACTAGGACCAAATGGAAACTTTTTGTAAGCAGTTCGCAAGGGGCCACCCACGATGATATCCTACACTGGCACTCCCATTTAAACATGTGCAGCCCCTTCCCCACCTCAGTTCTTTTCCCACTGTTGACCATACTCACTGAACCCTCCACAGAGACGCCACTGCTACAGTCGACTGCTACTCAGTGTCTGTGAATATTTGTCTCCCTAGTTCACTGTCACTTTTCATAAATGGTAACCGTCATCATGTATGTCCTCTAAAGAACCCACTAAGCTCTTTAGATACTGCAAATGCGGTGAAAAGATTTACCTGGGTGACTCACATGACATCTGCGTGTGCTACCTCGGCGCGGCCCGTAACATTAAGGCCTGTGAGATCTGTCTCAAGTTCAGCACCGTTACCCAGTGATGCAGAAAGAACACTCTGGAAACTCACCTTTTGAAACAGCAGGTAGCCAGGATGGAGAAATGGCTCCAGGAAAAGAGCTCTACCATGATGCCACCAATTCTGCGGGCTCCCAATCTTCGAAATCCTGGGACAAAGCCTGCAGGCAACATGAGCATAAGCACCAGCAGAGGGAGAGGAGCAAGGAGAAATCCTCCCTGGTACACTCTAGGTTGCCCCTTCTTACTAGTGTGACCTATTCAGTGCCGTCAACCACCTTGGTGGTGATGCCACCAGCCACTCAGACCATTGACCCCTCCAGGTTGGGACAGGCTGTGAACACCACCAGACCTATTAAGGCTGGCGAGGGGCCACTGGCATCAGGGAAGGTGCCTCCCCTGTCGACATCATAGGGTGTGACTGTAGCCCAGACAAGCCTCAGTGTGCAAGCGGTGCTTTCGTCCTTCACAGACATGCTGCAGCACCTGCTACCTCCTCCTCCTCCTACCATAGGAATGGCATCAATAGGGCAACCCCATCAAGCCCCAGTGCTGATGCCTGTTAGGTTGATGTGCCAGTTGCCTTCTAGGGTGTTGACGGCCTCTTCTGTTTCCTCCTTAAGGCCTACAGAAACTGTCATGGATCAGAAATTTAACCCTGACTTTATAATGCAAGAGGAGGAGGAAGAGGAAGAATATGTGG
Organism: Neoceratodus forsteri; assembly: GCA_016271365.2. NCBI lineage: Eukaryota > Metazoa > Chordata > Ceratodontiformes > Ceratodontidae > Neoceratodus > Neoceratodus forsteri. The sequence continues at coordinate 3,508,370 of JADMNL010000027.1, forward strand.
AGAGCTTTTATGAGAGGCTTAGCTCCACCATCTCTACAGGGAGTGAGGACTCTATTGATTACACCCAAGGTCCCCCTCCTAAAGACCCTTCATTCATCTCCATGATGCAGCAACTCCAGTCTGCCATGGGGTTTCAATCTGAGGAACAGGACATCACCGAAAGTAATTTAGTGGAGTTCTTAGAACTGCCTGACTCCCCACCTGTTATTATTCCTTCTCTATTGCCTACCCTAAGGGATGCCTCTCTGGCTGCCTGGCACAGACCAATTATGATTCCTGCCATTCCTAGGAAGGCAGATACAATGTACCAGGCCCCCCTCAGGAAAGCCCTTTTTTTTGCACACCAACCTGAGGCCGACTCAGCTGTGATAAATGCAGCTCATGATAGGTCTAAAGTGCCTAAACATCTCAAGTTCCTTCCCTTCTGACAAGGAGTCTACAGCTAGATGTTCTGAGGAAGAGGACCTTTACGCCTGCTACCTTGGGCCTGAGGATTGTAAATCATCAGTCCTATATGGTAAAATACCAGTGTAACGCGGGCACTGTGTACCAATGGGCTTCTACCCCTGCCTGATAACTACAGTACAGTTTGAGGGGACTGGGCTCTGTAACTGGTGGAAAAAGTGGGGTTCGTAACCATAAGATGGATAATTGGCGCGGTGCCTCCACCCAGAGTAAAAGGATGAGCGAGTCAGTTGACAACCTAGTTCAACCCCCTGGGATGCTGTACCTACCCACTTTCCTGCTCAGTGGTCCCACACATGGATTAACACACAGTAGTTCGAAAAGGCTAAAGTCATACAATTTATGGCTATAGCTAATAATATGCTCACACTGGCTGCACTCACCAAACGGGTTCTGGCTATTGCTGAGACCCCAGTTACCTGTGAAGAATAGCAATTAACAATAACAATACATTTTAAGGTGAGACTCAATAAGGTTATAGTGTATGGCAGTGAGTTGTTATGCACAGAAATCAACTGAAATACAGGCTTGTTGCACCGTCATTGAGACATAGTGCTGCTGTTGTACCATTGTTAGTATATCACAGCGATGGTACAAGTTAGATTGCCATCTCGTGCACTTTCCCACGATCAAGAGCTGATCGCTCATTTTTTTTTCTTCTCACACTCACACAGATTCGACCATTGGAAGTGTTAAAAGCTCAGTGGGGAAAAAACAGCCACTCTGACTTCACTGCGCTTCGATCTCAGAAGACGCTTCTGCTTGACGCATAGTGTATCTTTGACCTGCAATGACTTCTGAGCCACACTTGTGACTCACTTCGTACAGGCTACTAGTTTTAATTTTCTGAAAACAATTTTCTGCTTATTTTAGTGTAGTTTCAGCTTTAATAGTATTTATTGTGTATGTTTGTGTTCAAATAAAGATTGTTTTATTTCAAAGTCAGCAATGTCTCCGGCTTTACTATACGGTAAGGCACTGAAAAAATTGCTGAGGCTGGTTTGTGGCCATAATTGTGCTTTACATGGTTTAAAATGCTATTTTCACATTTCTTGACCATGATCGCTGTAACTGGTGCCCATACATTATACAAGACAATGCATCAGTTAACATCAAGGCTGAATTCACTTCTCGAGATTGCCATGACAACAGGAAACCTCTCGACTGTTACCATGTTGTCATGGCAACCTTTCAAAGTGAATACAGCCTTATTATTAATTAAGGCCCATCCGTTATCCTCTATGCATCCAGTAATAATATGTTCACTCATGGTCAGTGTTTAAACAACAATGAACCCTTTTTATTATGGGGATATGTGGGGGAATAAGGGGGTACACATTAAAGGCTTGGCTGTGTGCGACAGGGAGCTCCTGCCACTCTTGAGGACCAACCTTTTCTTAAATCTGTTGCAACAGTTCTATTTTCTTAGTCTAATCTATCTTTTACAATTTCTAGTCCATAAGGTTGGCCACCTATGGGTACCCCCTTCCCTTTCTTGACTATGCTATAGAGTCCTCTTTAATTTTCCTTTTCCTTCTCAGGTCCTCCTATAGGGAGGTTATTGTGCTGACCACCAAGCGTATATAAAACAGGTTGTGTTTATCACTGTTGGATTTAGTATGTAATAGCACTATGTCATAAAACCCCTTGATGTATACATCTTATGTTTATGAAACCTGTAAATACTGAAAATACCATGGCACTAGGTGTTTTTGATAATGGTAAAAAGTACTAGATGACTATTATAGAAATTAAGTTAGTTGTGCTATTTAAAATGCATGTAAATTGCTGTAAACTGAACAAGTCTGAAATGTCATGGTGATTTGCATATATCCCATGATGCTTTCCATTATGGAAGTATGTATGATGTATTTCTTTGAAACCTGATTTGTTGCCAGTGCCCTTTGAGGTAACCCATGTTTCGTGTTTCTGCACTGAGGTTCTTTGTTTTTAGCTTTTTTTTTCCTTTTGAGCCTCCACTACCCAAGCAAATTGGACCCACATAGGGATGAAGGGTTTTCACTGAAAAGTGGTTAGATCAGAGATCAGTGTTAGTAGGTGCTGGCTAAGTGCAGGGAAAGGACATACATAGTCTGTTGCTGCAAACTGATGTACTGAAGAAGGAATATGGCATTGCAGAAGCTTATTTCTTGTATTCTGAATAAACATCACACAGAGATTGTGTGTTGAACCTGAAGTTTGGTGTCTGGTCCATCTGCTATCCCACAACCTCTCCACACTATGCAGATTACTCTCAGTTTTGAAACACATTAACAACAGAAATCCCACCTCCCACCAGCATGGCACAATTTAGATACAACACACAATTTCATGGTCCAGCTAGACACTCCGTTAACTTCACTGGGTACCCAGACTTGAACCGTTGCAGGCCTAATGCTCGTTGCAGCTGGTTGGCTGGTGTTGTGCACATAAACAAATGATTTTTTTTTTTTAAACGAGCAAGTGTGACTGAACATTAAAGAAAGAATTTAGTGGCTGAACTCTTAGGCAAAGTGGTATTTTGTAATCCCATGCCTGACAGCCTGCAGCTCACTTCAGAGGCAACTTGGAACATTTGTTGCAGGGCTAACCCTGAAGTTACAATTCTGTAATGCCTGTCTCTGAAGTGGAGATAGGAGTTTTGTTCCCATGGTCAGGCTTGAACCTCTGGAGTCTTGGATTCAGGCTTTTGAAGCAGGGATCAGCATGAAGAGACCAAGGCCGGCACAACTCACCCCCATGTCCAGGCAAAACCCCAGAGGTTGCTACAAACCAGCACTGACTGTTGTGCTAGTGACTGACTCCCTGAACTGGCCCGAGTGTAGTTGCAGCCGTGGATACAGTCTGACACTTTCAGGCTGAAATAACAGGCTTTAGAACATTTAGCTCTGAGTTCTAACTCTGGCAATTTCCTCAGGATAAACAGTTCTTTGGCTTTGGGGACTGGCTTTGGCAGATTCAGCCCCAGTTCCAACTCTGGCCACTTTTGCTCCAGAACACCAGTTCTGGAAATCTAGGCTCTTGTGAGTAAATCAGCCTCTGTTCCTTTCAGGCTGAACGGGCCGGTTTGGCTCAGCTGGTAGGCCCTGGGCTGTGAGCCGAGAGTCACACAGAGAAACTCCTATTCTTCTCAAGAGCTTCTGGCAGCTATCCCCACTCAATGGTCCCTTGATAACTGAAGAAACACAATACTGTAATCCGACTGGTTGTGGAGACTGTCAGTCACAGTTCTGGGCTTCCGAATGGCCGGCTGGAAGGCACTAAACACACAGTCCTCTATTCTTCCCAGCAGCCATAGCTAAGGATCCTTTGAGACCCTTTGAGTTCTGAATGCCTGAAACAAAAGGTGAAAGTAACAAGCTGTCTGCCGAAGGGGCAGACAGCTAAATGGACCAACTTTGAAGTCCACTTTGTAAACAGTCTGGTCAGTTTTAAAATTAAACACTGACAGCATTCAGTAGCGATCCCTCTGTACTATTAGCTGGTTAAGAGTGGAGTCTGAAGTGCCAAAGCGCTCAGACCCAGCACAGGCTATGGACAAGATATACAGACACGAGGCTTTTAAGGTTATAGAGCAAGGAGCCAGCTCACGCATTTACGCAGGAGCTACGCAGCCAGCAGCTATTTAATATGGATTCATACTTTGAACTGGATGCTAACCCAGTTTCAAGAAAGAGGGCATAACATCAGGGCTGGAAGCAAGGCCAGATGGAGGGCAAAAGGGTGCCCGGGGAGATACGGTAAGGTAATCTCTTTGGTGCAGGGGTTACACCAGAACACTCTGGAGGAAGGCCAGGCAGTAGCCCAAGCCCTACCAGAGGGTACTCCTAAGCAGGAGCTGCTAAAGGCCCTCCAGGCAGGGGCAGATGTAGGTAATCATCTGTTACGATCTACCAACAACATTTTTGATGCTTCTACAAGAGCAGCAGCTTCTTTTGTCTGCTTGAAAAGATGTTCTTGGATGAGGGTGGCAGGATCTGCCAATGATGTACAGCAGTCCATCCTAAATGCCCCATTTAGAGGATATAAGTTGTTTGGAGCAGAGGTTCAGGATATCGTTTTAGACCTACAGGCTTCTGCAGGACTTTAAAATCAGTACTCTTCCTCTACCATACACAACCAAGGAGCAGGCAGAGGGTGCCCTTTCGTCCAGCCAGCAACAGACACCATTCAGGAGCCAGACAACAAAGTAAAGCAGAGGAGGATCAACTCTACCTGCCCCAGGACTCACCCCATGTGCCCATTCAAAAGCCCCTAGAGGTGGAAGTGAAGTAGCAGCCGCAGGATCTGCATCTGTATGACTCATTCCTAGGCCCCCACCCACCAGTACCTTCGTAAGTGGTAGTAGGGGGTCGCTTTCCCTCCACCTGGACCAATGGAGGAAGGTCATATAAAATGCTTGGGTCCTGCAGATAATAGAACAAGACCATGCGCTAGAACTTCTGGAGCTACCTCCAGACTATCCACCAGTCCTTTCAGCCTGTCCTCCAGAACACATACCAGTGCTGCTAGAGGAAGTACATACCCTGATGCAGAAAAGGGCCATAGAACCAGTTCCTTGGGAACAAAGGAACTGGGGTTCTAGTCTCACAGCTTCCTAGTCCCAAAATGTACAGGGGATCCAAGATCCATTCTAGACTCAAGAAATCAGAACCTCTTTCTTCAACACAAGACATTCAGAATGGTCACTCTAGGTTCACTGGACATGCAGGATGCTTACCTGCATATCAAGATCTATTCCCCTCACAGTAAGTACCTCAGGTTCCTTTTTCCAGGGGGAACATTACATGTTCAGGTATTGCCCTTTGACTTATCATTGGCACCACAGGTCTTTACCAAATGTTTAGCAGTAGTGGCAGCAGCCCTCAAGAGAGAAGAACTATATGTCTTCCCCTAACTGGATGATTGGCTGCTCAAAGCTCATCCCAAAGAGTAGCTTTAACAGATCCTAGCATGCACCTGGCAGCTGTTCAGTGCCCTAGGGATCACGGTCAGTGTGCCACAATTGGTTCTGACCCCTGTCGGCACCTGCAGTACATAGGGGCGATCTTAAACACAGCCCAAAGCTTACCCTTTCTGCCTTAGGACAGAGCTGAACACCTGACTGCACAGCCCCAGATGGTATATAACAACAGATATGTCACAGCCAAGACATTCCTGTGACTCTTAGGCCTGATAGCAGCAGCAATTGTTACGGTACCACTGGCCGGATTGCATATAAGGATTTCCCTATGGATCTTAAGAGTTCAATGGGATCAGTGCAGAGATGACAAAGAACAGAAGATGCTAGTAACCGCTCCTGTTCAGAAGGTGCTGCAGTGGTGGATGGAACCCAGCCATTTGTTGAATGGGGTTCCCTTCCTGATCCCCTCCCATCACAAAATTCTCACCACAGACGCCTCAGGAATAGGCTGGGGGGGGGCACATTTGGGGCCCCATCAGACGCAGGGATCATGGACCAGAGTGGAGAGCACCCTCCACATAAATGTCCTAGAGATGAGGGCTGTATCGTATGGCCTACAAGCCTTCCAGGACCACTCTTACCCAGGACCTCTGCTGGTACAAACAGACAGCATCAGTGTGATACTTTATATCAACAAGTGGGGGAGACTCACTTCTACACTGTATGCAGAGAAGCGATAAGACTTTGGTATTGGTCTCTAGAACAGTCTAGAACTGTTGGCAGTTCATGTTCCAGGCATCCAAAACGTCTTGGCAGACAGGCTAAGCAGGTCATAGTCCAGAATATATGAGTGGGAGCTGCTGACCTCGGGGGCAGAAGAACTGTTCAACAGGTGGGACCATCCAGAGTTGGACCTTTTTGTGTTCTCACACAACACAAAACTGTCTCTTTTCTACTCGCTCACTCCAAAGCTTGGAGTTTTTTGGCAAGTCGCATGGTCCTTCTCTTGGAAGGGGAGGTTTCTGTATACCTTTCCTCCCTTCCACTAATTCAGCTGGTGCTAACCAAACTCCAAATGGAGGGGGCTACTCTGATACTCATTGTTGCCCTTTGGCCTTGTCAGATCTGGTTCCCCTTACTGCAGCAACTGGCAGTGAAACCACCAGTGCCTCTGCCCCTGTGCAAGGGCTTACTATCATAGGGACAGGGAACCCTGGTCCATCAGGATCTCAATTCACTCCATCTCTATGCATAGTTCCTGAATACATAGCCATTGCTAGGTTTGGGGTGTCTCAAAAGTGACTTATGTTCTGGTGGCTGCCAGAAAACCTTCCACCAGGGCCACTTATTCCATGAAGTGGAAGCAGATTGGTTTGTGGGCCACTTCCCATGAACTGGATCCCTCTACCTGTCCGGTAGATCAGGTTCTAGAATATTTGCTGTCATTGTCAGATGCAGGTTTCCACTGCTCTTCTATTAAAGTACATTTGGTAGCTATTTCAGCCTTTCATGTGCCTGTTGATGGTCATACGGTTGCTCAGATGGAGGCAGCCTGTAAGTTTTTGAGAGGCATTCTGCATCTAAAGCCTCCTATCCACAATCTAGTCTTGGCTTGGGACCCGACTTTTGTCTTAGAAAAGCTTACTTTGGTTCCTTTTGAGCCAGCCACGACTTGTGGCTTACGCTTTCTGTCTTGGAAAGCATTATTTTTAGTTGCTATTACTTCTGCTCAAAGAATTTCAGAGCTTCAGGCTCTAATGTGTGAGCCTTCTTATTTGCTTTTTCACAAAAATAGAGAGGGCAGGATTTTCACAGGGTGGCACAGTGCTTGCATTCAGCCCCGCACCACCACCACCACACTTAGGTTCTGGTGGTGGACCAAACCCTTCGCCACAACTGTGCCTAATGTTACAATCTTGGGCACAGTTATGACAGTTTCTACAATTTATGGCAGCTTATGCCAAATATCTGGTGCAAGCTCCGTAAAAATGGCCCCCAGGATTGCAGCAAATTAGACCAGAAAATGCTGGTCTAACTTGCAGCAATTGCAACATGGGACAGAAGATCCCGTTATAACGCCGCAAGCCCCATGTGCCGTATCGTTGGTGCACTGGGGCTTGCGGTGATCTAAGACTTCTTGAAAATCCTACCCATACTGTCTTTACATACTAATACTAAGTTCCTTCCTAAAGTGGTGTCTGAGTTTACTTTAAATCACACCAGTCACCTACCAGTTTATTTTCCTGACCATGCCAATCCAGGGGAAGCATCACTCCATACTCTAGATGTACACAGAATATTCAGGTACTACATACACCACACGAAGGACTGAAGGAAGTCTTCACAGCTTTTCGTTTCCTTCATCCTAGAGAAAGAGAGCACTCCTGTTTCTAAACACTGTTTGTCCACATGGTTGGCCAACTGTATTACTTTTTATTATAGGAAGTACAATAAGGAACTTCCTGGTGTTGTTCTTGGTCATTGCACTAGGGGCACTGCCACTTCTGTAGCCTGTTTCAAAAACATGTCAGCAGCAGACATCTGTGCAGTTACCACCTGGAGTACTGTTCACACTTTCACTAAACATTACAGTCTGGACGTTGCTTCCCAAAAAAGGTCAGGTTTTGACCCAGCTGTGCTTCAAGGCCTCCTTTCTTAGGCCGGTAGGCCTCAGCCACCCAGACTGTTTTACTGTCAGTACTGCCTGGTACTTGTTCCATAGGAATGGCCTGATGAAAGAGATATCCTTGAAGAAGATACGACAGTTACGTACTTACCGTAACAGTAGATCTTCAAGATAATCTCTCTTTCATCAGGCCATGCCATCCCACCCTCCTTCCCCCTTGCATTCAGAGCTCTGTAGTTCCTGTCTCTTTCTCCAGGGTGGGCTGCCTGCTGTTTCCAGCCTTGCCTGGTAGGTAGAACCATAATTCCTCTCCTGGTTCTCTAGAGGGAGATCCTCTGAGCATGACCTCTGGCAGGGAACTGGGAGTTAAGGGGCCGCCCACATTTATATGAGAATGCCGACGAAGGACGTCGTTGTGGGCGGCCCCTAGTGGACTACTTGCAAAAAGTTTTGGTGTGGTCCTAGTGCCTGGTGGCTATAGTTCCATAGGTGTGGGCCTGATCAAAGAGATTCCCTTGAAGATCTACTGTTATGGAAAGTACGTAACTGTTCTTTGCTAGTGGACTGTAAATGGAAGTGGTGCACCGTGCCATGGTCCCAAAGCCAATGGATCATGAAGCATTCCCCTGATCCATGATATTAAAACTTTTATGCTTCCGAATGAAACAGAACTTGCTTTTCAGAGCATGGCAAACAAGGGGATGATTCATAATGGCTGCTGCTTACCTTTGAATATGTCTACCCGCCAGAGATCTTGCAAAAAGAGGCAGGAGTATGGCAGCTGAAAGAAAGCCCTGCATACACAGAATATTAGACTTCCACCTCCTTTTCCAGCACAAATCATGGTAATAATACCCAACAGTAATTGCATTGACAACAGCCCCCCCCAAGAGTTGATGGAGGACCTCCACAGACTTGGCATCATAATTAGATACCCCAAGGAGGTCACAGTATGATGAAACAGCAGTGGTGATGGTGCCAAACAAGAGATGCGTCTCGCAAGAACAGCAGAAGGCTGCCAAAAAACAAAATGCAGATCAGTACCGGTGGATATTCGAGCATTTCTGCAGACCTCCAGACAGCAATCCCCAGAGCCACCCAGACTAGCAAAGAAAAAGGATACGGGTAAGAGAGGAATTGAGGCAGCAAGTGCCATGGCATTGGTATATACTTTACCAATAAATACAGCAGCAGGGCTTAAACTTTTATGGAACTTGCATGGCGGGGCCATTTAAATAGGGGGTGAGCTTCAGAGTTGACTAGCCATGAGGGAGGCAGTGGGAACAAAATGTACTGAGAGTTGAAGGGCACCCCCTGTACTCTTTTTGGACACCTCCAGTGCTGAGCAAAGATGAGCCTTTAGGAGTGTAGGTACCACTAAGGAATGACACAAATAACTGTAGTGGTGGAAAAATGTTTAAATGTGTGGAAAGGGAAACGCTGGAAGAGAAAAAGGACAAAACCTAAAGGGGTATGAAAAAAGACACTAAACTGGTATTTGAACTAAAAGTACATTCTTTCCAAACTTTTCAAACTGACTGGGACGGGCGGAGAAGATTAGGTGGTGACCACCACTGCCATCAACCATAAGGAAAAGAAATGGAGTAAATACTACTATCTAGTCTTAGGAAATGAAACTCTTAACACAGACCCTAAGGGCACAATACAGACGGTGATGCTGATTTCAGAGGGAGCCCCTCCAATATTATAATTTAATATAGGGAAGTGCAGTAAAATCCAGTTATAGGAGGAGGTGGCTTAGGCTGAGTATACTACAGGAAAAAGTGACACATCTGCATAGAGAGACTGATTTTCTATAAAGATGTCTAGGCCACAGTTAGCCACATGTTGCTGTCCACTTCAGGCCCAGCTGCGGCCACCGAGACTCATCCATCACTGACCATAGTGCATCCCCTGTTCCCCATGGCCTCCCCTCTAGGGAAGGGGCTCTGAGGAAAGGCTGTCCTCCCCCTAAGGCTGCTCAGATCCTATGTTGGACAGAAGGCCACCTGTCATGGGGCTCGTGTACCTATGGCCTTCATCTTGATGGCAGCTGGGGGGTTCTCCCTTTTATGTCCTACCCAGCCTCCTCCAAGTATGGCTATAATCTATATTAGTCTTGTGTGCGTGGCCCATGTGGGACAGTAAGCTCCCTGGTCCTCCCCAGGTGGTGTTGTGGTTGTGGAACCTTGTGCCCTCCCTCCCTTGGCTGGGAGATACTGCACTTTGCAGCACAACCCCAGCTTTGGTCACCCAGAGCTGCTCCCCGAGTCCTCCCCAACCCTGGTTGCCTGCATGGCAATGTGTCCAGGCTGTTCCTCCAAGTTATTTTTGGGAGGAAAATGAAATGTCTGGGGTGGGAACTCATTTAGTGTGGGATGTATATAATGTGTTTGGTAAGGGGAATAGCATATTTTTATTGAAAGATTTGTACCAGGAGTGGCCTACTGAGCCATAATTGTTTGTTTCCAGAGACGTCCTGGGGTATAGATGGGAATTAGATAATAGCTTACACTTTGGCCAGAAAAGAAAAATTTAGAATGGAAGAGCGCCGAAATAGGGACTAAACTAAAAGGGTTAAAAATAAATACAAAACAGAAAAGGAATAAAACGACAAGACTTGCTTTGTAAATTAACCATGCTGAAATATGATATATTTTTCATTCATTTGAAAGGCTGTAAGCCTGTAGTTCAATGGCTGAAGCAACAGCCACTCACCCCATGCCTGACCTATTTTAACCCTTCCTTCCTGCTTCGCTCAAAAGCTTTTTTCTTTGTGGCCGAGGCTCTGTCCGTCCTCTCTTTGGACCAGCCTTCCTTGTGCCCTGCACCCCCATGTATTGTTTGTCTTTTACCTTCCTTGTGTTTGGAACCCACTGGCTATCCTGGACTCTCTGCCTGGTTTGTATACTTCTACTTCTGGTCAGTATTTTGCCTCTGGCTGCAATTTCTATTGCTTCTCTCTCTCTCAGTAGTTTGTTTCTCCCTTCTGCTCAGGTGCTTGTGTTTGCTTTGTTTGCTTTTGGGCATTTTAGTTCTAATGCCTCTTGTTTGCTTTGCTTTGTTATGTTCCATGCAATCACTTTATCTGTACTTGTTACCTGTGTGCTCTCTGTTCCAGTTGCTGTTTCCATGCAGTCCCTGTGCTCATCACCTTAATTGTTTACACCTGCCTCTTTCAGTACAGGCTCCCTGTTATTCTGTGTCTGTTCTGCAGCTCTGATTTTACTCACTCAGTGATTGCTCCCTGCATTTCCTGTGTTTGTGTTACCCAGGCTTATATGTTGCTATTCCAGCATAGCCTCCTGCTTCTCCCAGGCCGCTGGCTTCACTCGGCCTCCTCATCACTAACCTGCTACCTAATCTACAGCCTCAGAATCTTACCAAACCATACTTTTACCAAAGGTCTTGCAGTCCATTTCTGACCATACTTTTACCAAACCCTCAGCAGTCTGTTTCTGACTTCTACCATATTGAAACTTCAGCATTTCAATGGGCTCTGTTATTTTTTTTTTTTGGGGGGGGGGTTACCCTACCAACATTATAGTTGCTGTTTGGTCTCATGGTGCTCAGCTCGTGACTTCCCTGTTATTCCCATGGTGGGAGACTGCAATGTCACGATGGGGCATTGCCACTCCAGATAACAGGAACATGCTTTTATTTAAGTTAAATGAATCCTGCTCCTTTGCCTACATGGCTTCTCAGCTATCTATGCATAAATACATTAACCTCATAGATGACATGGCTTGCACAGTATTCATCACATGGATTCCAAGATTTTAATTTCATTCCATCACCATGTTGCAAATGCTCCTTACTCGAATAACTTAACTCCACCTTAAAGACATTTAAGGCATTCATGCCACCCCTATCAATTCTCTATGCTGCAATCACTGCTAAACCTCATCGATCCAATTTACTAAACCTCATTGAATCAATTTCTGGTGGCATCACTGCCTCTCACTGCTTAATGGCTTCACAGCCTCTCACTATTCTATCATCTACGTTCCATGACATCGTTAATCTGGTTTCCGTAGTGGAATAGGTTGGTTTGCTTTCGCTGGCTCTGCTTGTATCACTCAATCATATTATGCATTCCTATCCGTCAATCTCATCAGCCAGTCATATCAGTCCGTTGTATCAGTTGATCATCTCACACAATCATACCATATACCAATATCTAACAGATGGCTGCTGGCTTTGCTTAACCACCTCATATGTACCGCTTCATAGTTATCTGCCCTTCATAAATCAGAGGCTTTCCAACCACGACCATGACCATTGCATTCGACCATGACCATTGCTTTCTATATCTCAGGGCTTCCCTGAAGCCGAAGGTCTCGCTCTGCACCAAAGTCTGCATCTTGAGCTTGTGAACCTTGGGGCGTGGGCCTTCTCATCTGGCTAATTGTGGGAATGTCCTCACTCCAGGTGGAGCTTTAGCCATTTCCATCTTCGATGGCACCTCTCAATGTAGAATTTAAGACTTCAGCTATGAGGGATGATAGGTAGGGATTGGTAGGATTCCAGATGTAGCAGGAATCCTACCAATAATCCTTTTGGCTATGTGGTGACCAGACGGTTGTGCATGGGGAACCAAGCGTACCAGGATGGCCACTACCTTGTGGCTCCCTAAAGCACGCTAATGTGTGCACTGCCCTGAAGCCTCCTGCACAACACGAACATCAGCTGATCAGTGTCTCAAGGTTAGAAATATGTTTGACAAAAAAAATAATTATACTATACTACTCATAGTATCTGATTTGAACGTGGTATGTAATTAAGACTTCTGAATTCGTGTTTTACAAGTGTGTAGCTTTATTACCTGTGGCTTAACACGTTCAGACTTTATAACTGTTGAGAGTTGCAAGTTGTGGTGTTCACACAGGAAAGTCCTAAATAACAGACTGTGTGTCTTTTTCTTTCAACAAACTGTTTGCATGGGTTTAAGTGGGATCCTTCTAAAATGTGCTCAGGTTCATAGGAGCTGGGTTTGTAACATTTTTGGTGGGGGCCAGGGGTCAAAGCCCCACCCCTAGCCCAGGGGTCAGAGGTCATTCAGTAGGGGGGTCAGAGGTCAACTACCGGGGGGGTCCAGGGGTTAGGGTTCAAAGACCCACCGCATGGGCATGGGGGTCAGATGCCAACCCACCACCACCAGGGCATTACGGGAACAGAGCAACTTGTATTGTAACATGGGGGTCAGGGGTTTAAGCCCCCCTGGCCTCAGGTATGGGAATGAAACTGAAATACCACTTAAAAGGCTTGTTTTTATTATTTATTTATTTTATTTAGCTTTTGTTTACCGGGTAGGTACACTAGACAAGTAATATGCCTATTTTCAGGAACGACCCGGGAGAGTACAGAACTTACAAGATACATACAAGGCAACTTAGGAGGAACAACTTATTATAGGAGGTACTAACAAATTGTAGTAAAACAAATACACAAGCAGCAGTTACACCATATAACAGAATTGCATAGATTGACATTAGTGACAACTGGGGTTCATCAAGAAACATTTCACTACTGAGGCTTGAAGCAGTCACACACTGATGATAATTTTAAGTGTGACCACAGGGAGGAGCGAAAGATCCCATGGGAGGGGGCCATGCGGACATGATCAGGAAGGGAGTTCCAGAGTCTGGGCACGTAGGCAGCAAAGTCTCGGCCCCCCATGAGAGTCCGGTGGAAGGAATTTTGAGCAGTCCAGCAGACTGTGACCTAAGCTTGTAGGGCATGATGTCCATTTTTGGGAGGAGATTCACCAGTCCCTGAGGGGAGCCAGAAGCGAGCACCTTCTTGGAGAAACTTCCAACACCGAAATCCAGGTATTCAGCTGGAGGCAACCAGCGAAGTTTATCATAGAGATCACAGCGATGGGTGAGTTTAGGGACGGCAAGTGCAAACCGACATATATTGTTATATGCCGTGTTCCACCGGGCAAGGTGAATTTGGGGGGACCGGGCAAACAGATGGAATCCATAGCTGAGGGAGGGAAGAAGCACTCCTCTAGCAAGTGCAAGTCTCACCCCCGGGGTCAGGTTGTGTTTGGCCCTATAGGCCATAACCAGCTTGCAATGTGTGCTTCTACAGATGTTGAGGATATGACTCTCCATGTCAAGTTGGGGGTCGAGAGTAACTCCAAGATATTTGATTGAGTTCACCATTGGCAACGAGGGTCCACCATCACAGGTAATGCGTAGCAAGGATGATGAGGCTTTTATCTTGGCCGTGGAGCCAAAAAGCATGGCCTGCGTTTTATTAGGGTTCAACACCAGCCTATGGTGAGTAACCCAGGCCAGGACTCTTCTGAAATCATCAGTCAGGCTCTGGTTTAGTGCTGCGACATTGGGGGAATGGGCCACTAGTACCAGATCATCTGCGTATAGAGTGGCTTGGCAGTGAGAGGTCACCAGTGGCAGTTGATTGATAAAGAGCGAGAAAAGGAGAGGGCCCAGCACTGATCCCTGGGGGACTCCCAAAGTCACCGCCCTGGGCTCCGAGAGGACCTTGTTGAAGCAAGTACGCTGCTGTCTACCCTTCAGATAACCCATGAACCAGTTCAAGGCATGGGAGGAGAGACCAACGGCCCTTAGTTGCTCTCCTAGAAGGTCATGGTTAACAAGGTCAAAAGCTTTTGATAAGTCTATAAATATAGCACCGGACAGTTTACCTTGGTCCATGGCAGATCTTATGCTGGAAGTTACAGTGATCAGAGCAGTAGTGGTACTGTGTACCTTTCGAAAGCCGTACTGTGCCCTGGATAGCAGATCATGGAGTGCAGATACTCCGAGAGTTGCTCGGCCACCACCTTTTCAAGAAGTTTGCCAAGGGATGGGAGGATTGCAATAGGCGATAGTTGTCAGGGAGCTTGGGATTGCCCTGCTTAAGAACTGGTACTATCCTTGCTTCCTTCCATATGTCAGAATTTTCCTGAGCTAAGGGATAGATTAAAGATGTGGGCAACCGGAGAGGCAATGAAGGACGCCCTAGCTTGAGAAGCCGCGTTCCAGGAAATCGAGACCTGGGCTGGAGTACTGGGCGAGGGCAGCAAGAAGTTTCTGGACTTGGAGAACTGTTACTGCCCTGAGATTAAACACACCGATGATGTTGATCTGCCTGACTTGAGAGGGCCAGGATCGTGGCCAGGCTCCCCGTCCATGTAAGTAAGGCAAGGTGAGGGCCGAGAGGTCAGAGAAGTACAGTTAAGGAGTCAGCTATGGTTTGGGGATTATTGCAAGAGACGCCATTTATGACCATATCCGTGACACCCGTGCTGGAGGATCCACTAAGGATTTAATGTTCTTCCAGAACCTCCTGGGGTCACTGGCAGAGCTGAGTAGTGCAGACTTGCAGAAGTCACTTTTTGCTACCCTAATAGCCTTCTTACACTGGTTCCTGAGGTGCCGATAACTCTGGAGTTTAGAGGGATCACTGGATCCCCTGGCACGAGCCCAGCATCGGTCTCTTTCGCGCATCTTGGCTAGCAGATTTCCATTCAGCCAGTAGGTGGCCGCTCCCCTCACCCTCCGAGTGATCATGGGTGCATGCCTGTCCTGGATATCACCAAAGGTATCAATAAAGCAGGAGGTTGCCACTGAGGTGTCAGTGGCTTCCAATACCCTGGTCCAGTCAGTAGACCTTAACTCATCCATGAACCTCACTGGGTCAAACCTGGAATAGTTCCTGACTCGAATAATTTTGTGAGGGATTTTTGAGGAGGGAATTTTCCAGACACAGAACACTGGGGAGTGATCAGAGATAGAGTCCGACAGAGTGCCTGAAGTAGATATTCTCTCCGGGCGGTTGGTTAGGATCCAATCCAACAAGGTACTCAAGGAACCACTAGCGGACTGTCTGGTCGGGTCATTAATAAGTTGGGTAAGGGATAGGGTGGCAAGAAGAGGTTCACATTTCTTAATATTGCCACTCTCCCAATTTAGGTTGGTATCACCCATGATAATAAGTTTGTTGTCTCCTATATTGGACCTGACCGTATCCAGGAGATAAGTTAGTCCTTCTAGGCCTCCCCGGGAGGGATATAGGCACATACCAGATGCAGCTTCTTTGTTTCCCCTAGCAGCAGGAGCCCATGCAGAAGCTCACGGGGGGGGTGATCAGTGGGACCATGAGTCACAAGGGAGATTTTCAGATGGACTCTATAGTAGATAAGGATGCCACCCCCCCCCGGCCTGTCAAGGCGGATAAACTCATAACCTGTTAAGGAACAGGCGGAGTCAGGGATAGAGGATTTAAGCCAGGTCTCAGTTATCCCTAGAACATCAGGTTTGTATAGTTCAACCCACGCTCTCAACTCATCACGATTGGGTAGCAAGCTCCTGATATTCAGATGAGCTATTTTTAGCCCCTTACTCATACTCCAGGTGGCGGGAGAGTTAGTGGTCATTAAAGCAGGTCCAGGGTTAAGCTCTATATCCCCTGCCCTGAGTAAAGCAAGGAGGAAGAGCCAGGGGAGATACCGCCTGAAAAGCAGGTGCCCACCCGGACCATTTGCAGGTCTGATTTTCTTGACCCTGGCCGTATACATAACACATCTAATGTCAAGAGTGAGGGTAGTACTGTAGTGCGTTACAACGTTTTAAACTTTAATAAGACAACACCTTTTTTGGGGGGATAGGCAGAGGCATTTGGGGGTTGGCGATTTCCCTTAGAAACTTGATATTTTATATGCTACTATGTGTGAATGTTAATAAATATTGTACTTATCTTGTGGTGTCTTCTTCCTTCTTTTGGCCGCTGGCTGGGACTTCAGAAAGTGGATGCGAGGTGTCTTCAGGTCTTTCTTCCCCATTTTGGCTGGAGTTCAGTCAGAATGGCCCTGTACCCCAGTAATTTACACCACCCCTGCCCGTTCCTCAGTTATGGTTAGTGTCAGACTACTCCCTTTCCCAGCTGCAGCATCAACACACACACACATTGGTGCTGCCCCTGTCTGATCTGACTGAGCCACAGTGACCGAATCAACTGTGACCGACACAGCCTGCTACATACTACCTTGGCTACCTCTGTCCAACAGTAATAAAGAGGAGTACAGCCTCGTATGGAGAGTCATCACCTGTGCCCTATTCTTAAGCAGCACTACCTGTTACGGTTAGACAGCAGGCAGCCCATGTGTGGTGAGCTGTGTCAGGCACAGTCACCTCAGTCACCGTGGCAAGACAGTCAGGGGGACCAACAGGTGTGTGTGGGCATGTGTGTTGATGACACAGCTGGGAAAGCGTGGCACATTCCTCATGCAGGAATGGCACAAATCACTGGGTATGAGGCTAGGGCAGTGTGTGTGTGTGTGTGTGTGTGTGTGTGTGTGTAAGGGGTGGACTTCTTTGCAAGCAGATGCCCACAGGGTTGTTGTAGGACTGGGAGGGCTCAAGCTGTTGCCATGGGGGGGGGCCTTCGCAAACATTGGGGGGGGAGCTCCCATCCTTACTGGGTTGGGCACCAGATGTGGGGAGGTACCCCTACACACTAGAGACTAATACATACAACATGGGTGCAAGTGGGGGAGGGAAGACAGGACACCAGAGAAAGGTTTAGGGAACTGTTTGCATTTGAAGGGGTGGGATCAGAGGAACATGTTCCTCTCTATAAGAAGTTGGGATCAGAGCAGGGAGGGGTATATGCACCACCACACACCAGCAACACATTCCCTACTATACTGGAGCAGGCTTGGGGGAGGGAGTGCTGTGTGATGTGCACGGGGTGGATGGCCCTGACCCACCCGACTCAGGCACATTCTCTACATCAACTGTTACAGTTGCAAAGTCAAGCATGTTTACCATCAGAAACATGTGACAGCACCATCCTAACACATCCACAGTATGAGTCTTGCATGCACATTTCACAGGTAACCTCAGAGACCAGAAATCTTTAAGAACTGTGTGTGGTCAATGGGGGCCATCTTTAATGGTGCACGTCATTAATTACTACATGACCTGCTAAAGGTCTGAGAAAACCACAAATATACAAAGCACTGTCATAGGATGTTAGAAATACATAGTTACTGAAAGACCATAAGATTTGCCAGCAAACACATATTGCCACAGTGAGAGTATTTGTAACGGGCCTTTTGTCCCCAACTACATCTTTCTGTTCCTCAACAAACCACATATCCTCTTTCACAATAATTCTATTACATACATTTTCAGTTTACAACTTGTAAATTAATTAAGGTTATATAATGTGATACAAACTGCTTGCCTTTGAAGGAACATTAACATAATTAGTTAAGTTGTTACAAGTTAAGACCATAAATCTTGAGACACACACAGTATGCAACTAAGAGACAGGGATGTCAACACATTCAGTTCAGCACACTGTAAAAGGCAAGTCTGCTTCACTGTCTACAAACAAGTGTGTGCAGTCAAATTTAGGTTACCATAGCAAGCAAACCTTTCAAGTTTCAGTCTCAATGTTCAATTGGGCGCCGTGGGCCATGGCAACCTCTCAGTGACTACAGACACCTATAGTATACTGGAGTATTACATTACCCTCTATTTATATTTTAAGGGCTACTGGTTGCACACCCTAAACTATGTCAAGGTTATTCATCTACTTTGAATCAACAAGTCCTGAGGCTCACATGAATTGTTCCAGGACCAGCAGTGTAACAATTTCAACAGACAGACAAATATTGGCATCAGTGACTTTCTTGAATGGTAAAATGAAACGCGACCTCCTCCCCAAGGTAATTACCCAGGCTTTCTCTTGCCACCCCCACCCATCAATTAGGCAAGTTCCTAGCTGGCCCGGTGGCGCTGAGGGTTGAGGCGCTGGACTCCACACCTCGCGCCACGCTGGTGATCCAGGTTTGGGAATGAGCCGGAGCGGCAGGGGAAGGAAGAGTTTGAGCATCTGGAGGACTGCCCTCTCTTCCCGGGGGTTGGTACGGGGTGCGCTCGCTCTTGGTGTGACCTCTGGCTGTGGTTGGAGGATCGCCAATGGGAGAGGCGTGGCATATCCCTTGGGGGCAGAGCCACGGTAATTCACTGTCTTGCTGGCTGGGCTCCACAGGGAGGAGGGGGAATCTAAAAGCAGAAAATCCCCGGCTCACCGAAGAGATGACGAGGGCCGCAGGGATCTCCCTCCCATCCCTAATACTGGGCCAGGCCGCACCGAGGATCCACAGCCGAACTCCCAGAGGGATGGACCCTCTAATTTCAAAGACTGCCGCCGAGGGAGGGCGGGCCCAGTTCCGGGGGTGATCCGGACTGCTGGGAAGTTCCTCGGGGGGGGTGAACTGGTGATGGCTGGCCACGGTAGGGAGTAGAAGGGGCAGGATTGAGTAGGGCACCTCTAAAGGATGCTACGGAGCGTACCGGTGCATAATAATAGTTAATAAAAATTAGGCAAGTCCCAATTAAGAGCTTTCAAAACATGTGCATGTGTAAGGACAAGAAAGAAGTTATAGTCTAGCAAATCCCTCCAGACTCGGATACTGTAATTTAGTTACAGTCTGTACCCCTGTAATAATTACCCAACCCACATCGATATCCCTCGGGATCATCAACAGCTGTGGCACAGCACAACACTGTCCTGACCCCAAAACTTACAAGGTGCCATTTCACCAGGCATGCTGCCATAATAAGATGAGAAGGCCTGCTGAAACACCTACACAACCTACAGCACACCAAGGTAATAATGCTGCAGGTCAGGGATGCCCCCCGTTTGGCAAAATGGACCACAATCATTTCTATTTCCTCCACACTAAGTTCTGGTCCAGTGCCCCGGGCTCCTACATCACCGATAGTTTGGTTGCACTGCATTGGCTGGGGACTGGACATCCCATACCGATTATCTGTAAATAATGCAAAGTCCAAGGCACACCAGGAAACACCAGGTTATGTAATCTGTAGGCTAGTAGAGACAGCAGAGAGAAGAAAGAAGCCCCAGTTTCCCCCTCCAGGTCCCCTACATCAAGTTACTCACATATGTAATTTCTGAGCGTAGTGCACCCCCAGTCCCTGGCTCTGCCTCTATGGATTTAGCAGAGGTTGGGAAACGAGAGAGCATGATGTAAGTTGAATGAGGCACTGTATTTCACTAAACATGCACCATTGTCAGGTTACAGAGACACAGGGACTCAGGAACATACACTAGATATTAGGTACAGATATAGATACTGTATAATATTTTTGGAGGGCATGGCCTGAGTAAATAGAAGACACACAAAGGTAAAACCCATGCAACTCATTACAGTTCACCATCACCACATTATACCTTCCAACACAAGATTACATGATCATCATCTTCATCATCGTTCATGTGGTGTGTAGTCTGTGGAAGAGACTGGATGAAGCCTGGTGCCTGCAAAGGATGACTCAAAGGCTTCCAGACAGCGCTTGCTCCCCGACCCAGCTAAGCACATACTGTCAAAATGGGCCCATCCCTTGTGGCCATGAAACTAGACAGGAGGAGGATGCATGACAAGATAATAGGAAGTACAAATAATTCCACTTCCAGTTTCACCTTGCCTGCTGCAGTCTTTTCCTTCTATCATATTCCCAAGCTTTCCCCATCCAGACCATCTATCTTTCTCCTGTGAGCTGCCCTTGGACTCCTTTCCTTCCAGAATCCAGACCCAGAGTACTTTCCACTTTTCATCCCCCCCCCCCCGCCGAATCCTAGAGTCGGGATCATTTTGACCCCAACTATTTTCTTCTCCCTTCCGAGTCAGTCAAGCAGAAACACCATATTGACTGGCCCTATGTTTTTTTTAAGGAAAAATAAAACAAGTACAAACTGCAATGAGACCTTTGGTGAACTGGAATTGTATCAATATGAAACTAACTGGCCTTTGGCAAGTATCTGGCTAGCATCTGACATGGCACTATTGCAACCACAACCACAACTGCTGTGGTCCTTTCTTTCCGTTCCCAATCCCACCAAGTCCATATATTGTTTTTTTAATCAGGTTCTCGCTCTCTCTCACAAAGTAATACTGTTATTTGTACAGCCTCAAATAATATTTATAGCACCTGCCACCAAATGAGATTTTAGGCTACAGTCTGGCCTCCACTCTCAGCCCTACCAGACATTCACCCAAACACCACCACCAGCGCAAACTCCACTCCCATAACCCCCCTCCTGTCATATTTTACTTTTCTTGCTCAATGCACCCTTTCTGCCAGGTGCTGCTACGGCCCCAACCTCTGTCTGTGCGATTTCTTCAAATATAATATTTTCTTTCAGGTGTTGTTTTTCACTAAAGTTTAACTCTAGCCCCAGTCCTAATGCCCAGTGCTGCCCCATGACAATGCTGAAGTACAGTACCTAGATGGACTACTGCCACACTGCCAGCCCTGTTCTGCTCCAGTCATTTATATTTCTGCAACATGCTACTGCAGCATGACTCCATCCCCCTTCCCGGACCACCTCTCAAGTCAGCCTGTGAGTGACAGTCAATGTGATCTCTCCCTTCCCCTCAGCTCCCCTGACAAGCACCAAGTCCCACTCCCTACCTTGAGTAAAGTGGAACAGACTAGGTAGGGGTAAGAGGCTTTGGGCCGGCTAGCTCGCTTCCTTCCCCTGCATCAACATCCCATCCCCACCATACCTTTA
Source organism: Neoceratodus forsteri (assembly GCA_016271365.2). Classification (NCBI taxonomy): domain Eukaryota; kingdom Metazoa; phylum Chordata; order Ceratodontiformes; family Ceratodontidae; genus Neoceratodus; species Neoceratodus forsteri. The sequence goes on from JADMNL010000027.1 coordinate 3,529,945, forward strand.
GTGCTGGCATAGCACTTGAATTTACTGAGGGAAAGGAGATCTTGCATGGAAGAAGGAGATAAAAACAAATACGTTACCACCACCCAGCGCTTCTGCTGGCCTGCAGGCTGCTGCTTTTTCCACCCCTGAGAATGCTGTTGTGCGGTGGCTGACCTGGCTTGACTATCTGTCTCTGGGCAAACTTGGCTGATTACCGGCTGGCTGTTGGTGTGCACTGCTGGCTGCTGCTGGGTGTTGGGTAGCCTGCTGTTCCTTGTCCTGGCCTGGCTCTGCTTCTCCAACCACGCAGCTATGACTGAGTCTTACTGCCTGCCTGTTCTGCTAGCTGTACTGGCCCACTGCTGGCCAAACGATGGGGCAGCGATGATGACCCTTTGCTCCCAACCTGACCGCAGCACACTTAGCGCACTGCAGTGGCACTTTTCACTCGGACCGAAGAGGTCCACCACAGACCGCACACTCTCTCTCTCCTTCATTGGTGCTCCGCACAACTGCATACTGGTCTGTGCTCCCTCCACACCCCGACAACTCTTCTCTGCTGCTTCCATGGCCTGCTTTCCCTAAAGGATGAATCCCCAGCTGATTTCTTCTTCCCTTCCTGACCTCCCGGGAATCTCTAACCCTCCCTGCACTTCTCCGATGACCGGACCTACTAACCTTAGACTGGATGGGCCTTGCGGTCCTTACCTGCTGTCATCAACTTCTGTGTTTCTACCACTTTCTTCTGGCTTTCTCCTTCCCTCCACGACAAAGCCGACTCCCCACAACCATACTCGCCGCAAACCACCACCTCGTGCTGTGCCCGACTCTCCTCAGTGGCCTGTCATTGCCCGCCACTTCCTCTATAAGAAGCCCGGCCCCTCCCCTGACCAATCAGAGCACTGGGCCTTTGACTTTTGGCACATGTACAAGGGCTTTAGCATCAAATTTTAAAAAAATACCACCGAATCACCAATGATTTAAATTCCTTTAAGGTGGAATCGCTTGGGGGGCGGGATCACTGCACTCGGGAGGGGGGCTCACGCTGCCCGTGCCCAGGACAGGCACGGTGACGTGCCAAACAAGTTCATATAATGAGATGCCAGCCAGCGCCCACCAATCAAAGATGAACGGGTGGAGGTTGGGCTGGAGCCGGGAACGGGGCAGAGGGGGGCACGCTGCATGCACACAGCCGGTCCAGGTCAAGCAGCCTAAAATGGAAAAAAAGCCAGAAAAAAAGAGGGACAGCAATTATTGCTGGGGCATAGCCCACCTCACAAAATATTGCTAGGGCTCATGCCCCACGGGCCCATACAACCCACGCCTATGCTCAGGTTGTTATTCACTGAACTTTAGGTCAGTCATGGACTTACCATCTGTTTGAGGTGATGTGATATGCGCAGAAGGCACTACAATGACTCTCCCGAATCTCCTTGTTCAAATATTAGTCCATGGCCATTGTTGCACCAGCTAATTATTGCACTGATTTACAAATATTGTAGATGTGGTCCAGGACAGCTGAGGGTTGTATCACAGGCTCATACGTGCCACGATCCTAAGTATGAAATGTAATCAAATGTCATGTATTTTATACTTGGAACCAAGAAAGTTCTTATGTACTTTTCACATTTGAAACTGAATACAAATAAATTAAAAAAAAAGAAAGGTACACTGAGGCAAACTTTATTTGCAGAAGCAACCTAGGAGAGAATTAAGCAAAGGGAAGTTAAATTACTTACTCAAGGCCACACAGTGGTGGTGCTGGATTCAAACCCAGAACTATATGGTTTTCAGGTTCACAGCTCTTTGCTCCAACCAGTAGGCTATGCCCTGGAGAAATAGAGAATGATGGATAAAAGACCTAATTAAAGGGGTTATAAAGAAAGACAAGGCTATCCATGGGCTATTAAAGGATACTGTAGATGCAGATAAGAGTGTTGATGTCATTTGATCAATGAAAGAAAGACACAGTATGTCATCCCACAAATGAGGTTCTTAAGAGATCTTAAAAATAAGAGGCCTTTGGGCCAGGGTTCAGTTGTCCGGACAGCCTGAAGTGGAAGATCGACAGCCTGTGGCATCAATGGGTAAACACTAAGGACCTTTACACCTTGTTTGGTTTATACAGCATATCATATCGCTCCCATTTATTACGATCATTACTAGCTGCTGGAAAATAAGACCCTTGCACCTCAGACTACAACTACTTCTGCTGCCTGTCTACATGTGATGTCATAAGTCTCTGCTTACAGAGCACAATTGGTTGCCATGGAAATTACTATGATGCCACATGAGACATGATTACTGCATCACATATAGATAAGCAGTAGATGAAGTCCAAATAGTAAGAATTCTGTTTTCACTCAAATTTCTTTAGTAATAAAGAATAAAGTGAAGATAAAAACAGAAACTATAAGAAATAACACTAAAATCATGTTATTTTTCAAAGTTTTCCCAGAAGTTTTCATGGGCTCTAAAATGATCAAACTAGCCTGCAATACCTGTGGAGAGGCTGCAAAAATATATAAACGTATATCAGGATACCCAGCCACACAGGTTGATGGTGGGAGAGTATTGGTCCCAGTTTCCTCACTCTGGGGTCTGGAATATGATGGGGCTGCACTGTGCAGTGACCCAGGGGGAGGGAACTGGTCTTCCTGCTGTGAGAACACCTCTTGTGGTGGAGACTGGGGTGACATTCACCTTGACTACGCAATGTTAGCGGCCCCCCCTGCCAGGAGTGAGCCACAGGGGCTAATTGGCTGTTGCCTGGGAACGAGCATTAATTATTTCCCAACTGCGCACAGCCCCTGAACTCATTAATCTATTGAGCATTTCAGTCCTTGGGTAGTAACTGCCACCAGTGCCCTTTGTAACTGCACCAAAGAAGTTACTCCGAGTGTACCTTTCGCTTCATAGTCAAGCACCATTTCTGGATTGCCTCTGTGTGTATCTTCACAGATGGATGAATCCTTTCAGCTTCTTGGAGATGAAAATGAGCTGGACTCTGATCTTTCTCACAAGAACAAGCTGTTCTTTGGGCACATAATATTTACAGAGCACCTTGTCGTGTTACAAGGGGTTAAATAGTTTCCATTACAGATGCAGAATGTAGTGTCAATTATTAGAAAAACAGCTTATGTTTCTGGATTCAGTGCAAAGACTGGACTACATAAAAACTGGGCTGTTAGCCTAAAAGGAAGGTCTCCTAAACAGTTTTTCTTTAAAGCAGTGCAGTCTGTTTGCTTAAACTATGAATGCCACTATTGCCCCCTCCTAATTTCATCCTTATATAAAAGTTCACTGGTCCAGTAGGCAACTATGTATGGAGTGACTAATGCAGTTGATTGCTTAAGAGTGTTGTTCTTGTGCAACGTAATGGGTCTGAAGCACGATCAGCTTGTAGTCAATATGATCTTTTGCGCTCTCTGTTCACACTGAACTACCGTCCTTTTGGGATACCAGAGATGCAGGATCCCTCTTGAGAAAGGTTCCATCCCAGAGGTGCTGCAGGATGGCAGTCCTTTAACTAAAGATACCTTCGGGAAGAAGCCTAGAATAAGAGAGGTGAGCTGCCACAGGAGGACAGGATAGCCGTAACAAAGAAAAGACATGCAGAGGATACTTGGGGCATGCGTACTTCAGTAGCACATGGTGGGGAACATGGCAAATGTCACCCGCTACCCCACCGAACCCCAGGCTTAGCCTTGCAATTCTCTGGTTCAGCAGGTAACTATGTGTGGAGTAACTAATGCAGCTGATTGTTTGGAATGTTGTGCTTGTGCAATGTATGGAGTTAAAACATGATTAGCTTGTTGTGGTCTCTGTTCATGGTGAATCATCACCCTTTCGGGGTACTGTAGGCACAGGAACCCTCTTGAGAAGGGTTCCACCCCTTGAGGTGTTGCAGTGCAGTAGTCCTTTAGCGAAAGCTATCATAGAGAAGAAGCCCAAAGAGTCAAAGTCAAAGGCATGTGTAGAACTGTCAGAATACTGATTTTTGCATGGAGCTGCTGTAAGTAGGTTTTCACAGTAGGGCAGAATTGAGGTTATTTAACTTTAAATCCAGATGAAATTCAGAAGACACAGTAAGGCATTCATTGTTCAAGCCCACAGCCTGCATAGTTTTAAAGAGGTTTTTTTTATAAGACCTTCTGTTTACATTCCCTTTAATTCAGTATCTTGTTTCCTGCCAAACAGTAACCTAATTACCATTTGTGGACAGAAAACCCTTTGGTCACTGTCAATAAATAGTGCAGAAACAGAGACTAGGGCCTGATTGTTCAGTTCGTTGATGTGGCCAGAGACAAAGTCACATGCACCTCACTGGTGCAGGGGAAAAAGCAGTTTCTTCACAGGGGTGCCAGTTTTCCTTTCTGCTTGCATGCTACAGCTTGTGTTACCAGGCAGAGCATGTGGAAATATGTCTGGAAGCTGCCATTAAGGAGGTAACATGTCACAAGTCTCCACCCATTTTGAAAACTGTACGCATGTGGCAGGAACTGTGGGTGGGCAAGCCCCACTGCCAATGATTCTTGTCCCATGTGCACAGCTTTCTGGGTTTTGAGAAGTGGGCCTCAGTCAAGAGTCTAGGGTACATGACACCTTCAGCCCCTCAGCTGAGGACACATTTCTTTTGAACAGTCAGCACTATGTAAAAGCGACATCAAAGGCTGACTGTACAATTCTCCTGGTGAACTAGCTGACTGCACAAAATAATGGCATTATGCAAAACTTTTAAAAGGACACAGTACATAACTTTGATAGATATATAGATATATTTAATCACATATGCACAAAAAACTATATTTAATGTAGTATTGTAAAATACGTGTGAACTGCTCAAAGTGTCAAAATGAAATGCTATATTGCGAGTAAAAAAAACTTAAAAAATATTTAAAAACAACTAGCATCAGCAAATATATATATTATTTTTTAAGTTATATTTTATTTCAAATGTGACAAACCATCATACAAGCAAAACAAACTTGTGATTGTGCAAATAGGTTAGTAAAAGTGGAAATAGTCTAACATTCCCATAAAAACAGCATAGGGGGGATTTTCAGTGCCACATTTGTAACTTAATATACTACCAACCGCATAGCCTGGAAGTATTTGTGTAATTTTTAAAGCACCACTGATGCCTCCAGCAGAACTTTCAAAAATATAATATTTGGACCCAATTCGCATATATTTCTCATTAGTCCTATATTTCTCCACCCAATTATTTATTACTGAGATAACGTACATGAAAACAGTATCTTTGTTCCTTGCAAATTCATCAGCTCCTACTGTTTCGTACAAAACGGGCAACGAGAATCTGTCATTTTGATTACCTGACTGGCACTTTTAGCTGTGGGTAAATCTCACGACAACCCATGCAAAAAGTGCCAGTCAGTCAAGAAGGCAGCAGCACAACAAATTAAATCAATACACCTGCTCCTGAAAAATACGAAATAAACCTGCTGCAATTTCTGCCCTCTAAAGCCGACCGAGAGAAGGTAAACAATATCAGTCATGGCACTCGCCCTGTAGCCCTTATATCAGTGACAGCACACACTTCTTGCACTCAGTTCAATTCAATTCAATTTTTATTTAACCAGGAAATGCACCATTGAGGCAAGCTCATGTACAAAGTGGTCCAGGAGGACAATTTAACATACATATGGTAAAAGCGGAAAACAACAAAACAGCATCAACATACTGTTACATAACAGAGACCAAAAAATAATAAAAGGTTGGCGATGTAATGCAAGCCTAGGGATAGCAGAGAGAGGGATAGAGCAGAGAGAGGGATAGAGCAGAGAGAGGGATAGCAGAGAGAGGGATAGAGCAGAGAGAGGGATAGCAGAGAGAGGGATAGAGCAGAGAGAGGGATAGCAGAGAGAGGGATAGAGCAGAGAGAGGGATAGAGCAGAGAGAGGGATAGAGAGAGAGATAGAGAGAGGGATAGAGCAGAGAGGGATAGAGCAGAGAGAGGGATAGCAGAGAGAGGGATAGAGCAGAGAGAGGGATAGAGCAGAGAGAGGGATAGCAGAGAGAGGGATAGAGCAGAGAGAGGGATAGCAGAGAGAGGGATAGAGCAGAGAGAGGGATAGAGCAGAGAGAGGGATAGAGCAGAGAAGTAGGACAAAGGGGAGGGAGAGAATAGTGGGAAAAAGAGGGGGAGCAGAGAGAAAAGGTATAGGGGTAAGTGAGGATAGGGATAAGGGGGACTGGGAGCAAGGGTGTAAGAGAGGGATGAATCAGGAATAGGGAGAGAGGTATGGGGGAAGATAGAATTGGTTTTCATTTATGATAATAGTATTGAGTAAAGTGCATAGAGTGAAGTGCTTAAGTTGGGAAGAAGTTGGGGGAGGCTATGTGAGGGGTGTCTAGGTGGCGTAACACTGACATTTTTGAGACAGTGCAGAGGTTAACCTTACTTTGAAGGAATTTGGGCCACATCATTGAGCCAGTTTCAAGGAATCTTGGATAGAACTCTAGACAGAAAGAATGGCATAGCTAAGGGAGGCAGTACCAAACCAAGATCGGATTCTCGGAGTGTCCAAACGGATGCAGTCATAGCGCCGAAGGGAATATGACCGAGGTGAGATTGTAAAGAGACTACAGATGTATGGAGGCAATTTCGAAGTTAGAGCCCTGTAAGCCCAGAGGGCAGCATTCCGGCATCTACGAGCAGTTAGGGATCCCCATCCTAGTTGTGCGTGGAGGAGACAGTGGTGTGTATTTGAGGGTGCGTTGGTAACAAATCTGATTGCCCTATGATAGAGCACGTCTAATTTGGCAAGGGCAGTTTTGGTCCCATGGCTGTATAGCAAGTCGGCATAGTCGATGAGGGGCAAATACGTGGAGGAGACTAGCCTAAGTTTGGCTTCCAGGGAGAGAAGGCGACCAATCCTAAAAAAGATTCCAAGTCTTTGTTTGAGCTTTTTATTGAGTTCATCAATATGAGGCGAGAAGGAGAGTCGGTGGTCCGGCCAGAAACCAAGATATTTGAATTTGTCAACAACCTCAACGGTTTCTCCCAGATGGTGGTAACTTCCACTAACAGTGTGGCCAGCTCTCCTCTCTCTGTGCCGGCTGCTGCCCAGCGATGTATCATGTAGACAGTTCCAGGATGTAAAGATTTACACAAAGTGAGTCTTCCATAACAACTTTCATGTGGAGCAAGAGACAACAGCCACAAAAAAAAGTTGTCGCCCTATTCAACGCCACTCTCTCACTCGCTACAGTCTCTCTTAGCCCCTTCCAGCCTGTCAAAAGGAATGCTGCTCTCTCGCTTTCTCTCTCACTCGATCGCTCTCTCTCTCGCAAAAATCAACAGCTGTATTAATTCATGGGGGAGGGGCTAACACCAAAGACATGGGAGGCACAAGGTCTAACATCAAAGATCAACGATATTTGGGGGGGATTTTACTAACAGTTCCACTACTGAGTGACAGGTAGGAACTATTTTAGTTTAGGAGGAAGGATTTTTTTTTTTTAGGGTATTTGTTTCTTCCTGGGGCCACTAGTCGGCCAATCCATCTGTGCATCCCTTTCTCCATCCACCGTCTGACCTGCACCGGTCTCCTAGGAGGGCAACCACCGAATTGCCCCATGGCTTGCCGCCCATGGCAAGGTGGCAGGGGGTGGCCAACCCCCCCTCTAGTACGAATCCACACTTGGTGATCCCTCTCCGGAGTCGGCTCAGGTGCTCACAGATCACTGCCGCTGTAACTGGATGATCCCCTTTTTCGCTTTCTCCCCTGTGGATGGCATGCACGACGCCAGTGACTGGGTGCCCACACGCCCCTGCACGTGTCTCCCTGTCATGTCTGCCACCTCCCGCCCCCAGACGGTGTACAGCCCGTGCTGCCAAGCCCACCCTCCGCTTAGGGGTCGGGTGAGCACCGCCGCAGGAAACCACCCTCCCAGAGATGGAGAGCAGTCCATCAGATGCTCAGTCCATCTCCTCCCCGCTGACCCATGGCAACCTATGCTCGTTCCCGAACACGGGTCGCCGGCATGGTGCGAGGTGTGGCATCCAGCACCTCAACCGTCAGCGCCACCAGGCCCCAGAGGAAGGATATTTTAATAGAAAGACAATAAAACACTACAAAAACAAACATTTAATACTTATGGAGGCAAATAATATATTATTTTTAAGGAACTATTGCATAATCGCAGTAATCCATGAGAGACTGTGGGTTGTTGTGGGATTAACTCATCTGGTGTGGTTTTCATCACTTGGCCCGTGGCCGCATGACGTACCACAGCAGTTGTGGGTGAATCTCACAACAACCCACACTCTGTCATGGATTATTGCTTAAATCCCCCAGTGATATTATAATACTCTGTTTGTTACATCACAGTTATGACCATGACAACAAACAGTGACGTCACAACAGAGGATTATGATCTCAAGTAAGGAATCAGCTGTATATATAGATGAAGTTTTGGGGATAAAGATCCTGTTTCTATGCAAATTTCTTCAGTAATAAATATTTGGGAGGGGAAGTCTATAAAAGATAAGTGACGTACAGGCTGAACTGTGTCTAAATATTATGTTTTCCAAAGTTTTTCCAGAGGCGTCAGCAGCTCTTTAAGACCTAGTGATAAAGCTTATTTCTACTATTATGTTCCACATAACCTCTGTATCATGAAAGAAAAGTTAACAGGTACAGATATCAGAATATTTCAGTTTTTTTTTTTCCTACTGGGAAAAGACAGCTAGACAATACTGCCTACTTTCAGGCTCACCTTGGTGGGGTGGGGGGATAAGGATGTAATCTAATTGAAGCTGATCCACATGAAGTTGTGGGTTGTCTTATAGGGAACTTCCCCCCACAGAACTGTCACAGTGCCTTAATTTAAGCTGTGCATTACACACTCTTGGGAAACCCTTGAAACGGTGTACTACTTTTTGTGTGACTACTGTTCAACCTCTGCCAGTAGTCTGGCTCTCTCTAGTGATAACTGGTTACATACTTCGCCTAGAAACAGAAAACATTACATCCTGTTTTATGTACAGTATCTGGGAACCACATGGAGCCTGCGAAAACAGTGCTCAGCCACATGGCCGATGTCATTTTAATCCTGATGTCCCCAAAAGAAAGCTTTCACAGAGCAGTTGGCAACTATTTTGTATATGCAAGTACCAAGATATGCAGTGTTAGTGGCTTAGTAGGTAGCACCGTCACCTCTGGGTTTGGAATGTCATGGGTTCTAACCCCACACCAGCCACTTTGGGTAATACCCATAACTGACTGTACTGGTATGAGTGGGGACTGCTACACTGTTGATGTGCTTTCCTTTGGACGAGATGTTAAACTGAGGTCCCTTCTGCCCATCTCTGGTCACTGTCCAGTTCAATGGAAGTTTAAGACCCCTTGGCACTTGTCGAAGAAGACTAGGAGAATTTTTATTGAAGCAAAAATCAGACATAAAAAAACATAAATAATGAAGTTAGAACACTACTGAATCATCAAAACAAAAATGCAGAAGAGATTACAGCCAGAGACACATTTCAAAGAGAAACCCCACACCGGAAGGCATGGCTAGCAGTCGACAGGAACGCATGCATCTTTCTGCACTCTGCAGGACTGTCACACTTATAACTAATAATCTGCAGTTTACAATAGCTTTTTCTTAAATATAATACCATCATTTGATACAGCAAGTTAAACTTACCCTGCAGTGCATTTTTTCAGTTTTTCTGACTGTCACTCAGGTGACAAGAGTGGATGTACCCCTTTGTTCGGTGTCTGGACTATCCATCTGGGATCCTACCCAAGTCACCCAGACTGGGAGGCCTGCAGCTTGTCCTTGTCCCCTTCAGCAGGGCTCCCTGAAGGGAGAGACCAGGATCCACCTGAGGCCCCACCTGAGGCTTACACGTGGGGCACCATTTGGGTGAGGATCCAGAGACATCATCTAGCAAGTGGCGAAAGGGTTTTCCACTTCCTCGTTTTCCCTGGAGACATGGACATGCAATGACATCAGCGTGGCACATCTGTCATTGCCTCCACCCTTCAGTGTGTGGTCCCGGCTAGTGCACACCCAGTCTCCACTGGGTGTCACCTGAGTACTGGAAATCCACAACCCCCCTCCTCCCCCCAGAGGAGGAGAGCTCTCCATGGGACACTCATCCTACCTCTCCCCAGCTGGCCCTCTGACACTCCGGGCTTGTTCCTGAACCTGGGTCGACAGTGCCGCAGGGGGTAGCTGCATTTTTGAGACAGAGCTGTGATAGAGAACCCGTGTTGGAAGATGCCACGTGAGACAAGCAGGGACAAACAGAAGAAGCCACAAGATGGAGGTGGGCTGAGCAGTGTGGAGACTACAGCAAGCAGGGTCAGAGAGCTGACTAAAGGAAAGGTCCTTAATGCTGGGAAGGACCTGCAAGGCTTTGTGCACAAAAAGATCAATTGTTTCACAATGAAGGTTACCCTTTTGGAGACTTAGATAGACATGGTTTCCTCTGAGGCACAAGCTACAACCAGTATTACTAATCATCGACTGTAATTGCAGGGGTGCTCCAGGAAAACAAGCGACTCTGGTTACACCTTGAACACTTAGAGAATAGAGCTAAGATGTCAAAGTTATGGATACTTAGCATACCAGAGGAGTTAGAAGGCTCAAATTATGTTACTTTTGTGACTGTATGCTTGCAAATGTCCTTAACGCTGGCACATGAGGGACAAATGTTTAAGGCCTACAGGATAAACCCACACTGACAACCGGCTAATACAGAACTTCCCCAAACCATCTTGGTGGTGACTAGGGGACCTCACGTCCAAGACCGAGTGTTTGAGGCATCAAAACATAAGGGACAACTATTGCTTCAGGACAGGAAACAATTCTTTGTTTTCTGAGACTTGAGTTACTCCACATGCCAAAGAAGAAAACCCTCTGATGTGGTGAGTCCTGGCCTGAAAGTCCAGGGTATTTCACACACCCTCCAATTGCGTACCCATCTCCATTTGCTATATGCAAGTAAAACATTTTTATTCACTGATCCAGAGGAGGCAGGCAAGAAACTTAATAAGAGTACAGAGAACTCTGAGGGCTAGCCCACCAAATGCCAGGACCCAGAAACTGAGGATTAAAATTATTCCCTGAGACTGTAGTATGTTCCAGCTCTACACCTCTGCTGTTTCATAACTTGGTGGATAAAGTTATGCTGTAAAATTTATCCTTGTGTTATGTTAAATACATAGTACTATCTTTAATGGGGAGCACGTCGCACAGAGCTTCATCTTTATTTGATGCACTGATTGCACAGATGGGATGTTGAGGGCAGTTGTTTTAACTTCAGTATGTGATAAATTTGTTTGGGTCATGAGACTACTTTTGAACCAGTTGATGCTGATCGAGGGGTCCAAGATGGCTGTGGCTGCAGGATCCAGAGCCGGGTATGGCATGAAAAAGCGCACCACTACTTCCCATTCCACTTCACATCCCACATTGTGTCTGGAATCAGCACGAGTACTCCATATTTTATGCAGTGAAGTGAGTATAAGAAAAAATTATATATAATGTAAACAGAACTAGGTCTAAGTGTGAATAGTTTTTGAAGTTCCCCAAGAGGCTTCCGGAGCTCGTCACCATTGAAGTTACCACAGCTTAGACACCTTGAATTATGAGGCTTTTTTCTTTTTCTAGTATCAAAGAGTAGGGACCAAGTGCTACAGATGTTTCTGGAAATACTCTGTATTACTCTTTTTATTTGTTTATTTGTTGTTTTTCACTGTTCCCTATTTGAAGTACACTGTGTAATTGATCTTACTTCGAGAAACAGCTCTTGCAGCAGGTCACACCATTAGGAATGAGGCCGGCAGGCGCCAGGACCCCACGGAAAAATTCTAGCTAGAAGTATCCAGTGGGGGACCACCCCCAACGCTGGCCCCTCCCAGACATCAGGCATCACATAAAAGGGGGCGGTCCCCCAGCATGGCCAGTTCTTTTCCTGCTATCGACTCACCAGCATCTGCCTCACAGATGCCTGAACAGATGAACGATGCGTGAAATCTTTAAAAATCCTTTTTCAACAATTACTCCATGTCTACTTCTCCTACTCCTTCTCAATCAATCAATCAATCAAATCTTTATTCAGGCGATCATCATTGAGCAAGGCTCATTTACAAGATGGACCTGATAAGGTCAAGGTTCGAGTTGGTGCACAGCAATTACATCACATACTTATGAGACAGTTATACATACAGAAAAAAGAAAATGTTATTTATAACACAATAATATACAGATAATTCACATGTTAAAGCTTGGCAAGAGAAAGTTAAACTAACATCTACAATATGTACAGTACATATATATCACAATGAGGGCCATGACAGTCACTCACATAATGAGTACAAGGATGGTGAAGGGAATATTGGGTGCCATATACTGGCAGTGTCTGGCTGGAAGGAAAATGCCATATGTGATTGGAATATGGTTTTGTGGGATGACTGTTCTATCTCTAGCGGTAGCAATTGCATTTCTCTGTGAAGAAGGCTGTACAGTGCTGCTTGAAGGATGTAAATGGAATGATAATGGACAGTTTTAGGGATTTTTGTAGGGTGTTCCATGCTATGGCTAGAGAATAGCTGATTGCTGCCCTCCCTATTTTGGTGTTGACTTTGGGCAATTTGAGCAGGATGATATTATTGTGCTTCTTAGGGCATAGGGCTGGGAGTGGTCAGGTTGAAGCAGTCCAGGATATAGCTTGGGAGTTTTTTTGATAAAACTCTGTAGATCCATAGAGCTGCATTTCTGCTCCTCCTGACATGAAGTGAAACCCATCCAACTGCATCATAGAGAGAACAATGGTGAGTATTATATGGCAGGTCTGTAATGAACCTTATTGCTCTATGGTATAAGGTATCCAACTTTTGAAGGTAGGGAGTGGGGCAGTGACTATAGAGGAAGTCTGCGTAGTCAATGACTGATAGAAAGATGACCTGGACTAATCTCATCTTTGAATCTCTATTAAGGAAGGGTTTTAATCTGTAGAGGAGGCCAAGCCTTAGGCGAAGCTTTTTCAGCAGTTGTTCTAGATGCTGAGTAAAGTCAAGTCTGTTGTCAATCCACACACCTAGGTATTTGAAATTTTCAACATACTCCAGCTTTTCTCCAAGTATAGTGCATATCTGGGGGAGACTGATTGAAGAGGTTGTGTCGGTGGAGTTTTGGGTTGTGAACATCATTGCTTTGGTTTTCTTTGCATTTAGCAGAAGCTTTTTCTCGAGAAGCTGATGTTGTAACAGGGAGAATTCTCTCGAAGGACACCCCTCCAAGTGTGCCTGCGACAAGCAGATCCCTTTTGCCGGTCATCATTCAGCCTGCGTGAGGTGTCTGGGCCTGGAGCATGATACCCAGGCCTGTTCAATCTGCCAGAAATTTAATAGCAGGACCCGGATCCACCGCCAAAAGGCCCTTCAGGGGTTTCTTCTTGAGGAGAAACTTAAGAAAATGGGAAAAAGAGACCTTCCTCCAAAGGGGAATCCTCCCATAGAACTGGGAAACACTGGGAAAAGCATCGGGACTCAGGTAGGTCCAGATCCCCGAGCCGAGCCTCTGAGTCTAGGGCCAGCTCCAGCTCCACGCAGTCTGATCGACTGCCTTTTTGGGCTTGCTCCTAGCCACCGCCCATTAAGATAAGGTCTTCAGGGGGCTCCTCAGCCTCTCTGCACCTGCTCAAGACTACTCGGGCGCCCGACTCTGCCGCCCAGCAGGAATCCTCAGACCGGCATAAGGCTAAGTCTTCCTCTAAATCCAGTGGGGTGTGAGAGCCGCCTGACGACCAGACGGGCGACATGGAGGATGCCGGCTTGCCCAGAGAACTGTCGCCGGATCCGGTGGTTCCCCAGGACCCAACACTCGCCCCCAGCCACAGACCCACACCAATGCCAGGTCCATCGTCGGGCATGAATATACAGGAGGTAAAAGACCTGTTCACCTTTTGGTGGGAGACCATTTAAAAGGATATGGTTCCCACCAAGCCTCTTCCACCTCCACCACCTCCTCCTTGAGGCGCTGTTCAAGACCCACGAACCCTAAGGAGCCAACTCTGCCTCCCAGGGGCAGGTCCAGAGAGAGAAAGACATGTCCATCACGGTTTCCCTCAGGGTCTCCTAGCCCTAAACGACCCAGAAGCAGATGACACTCTCTGGGGGATGACTCCACGCCGGATATGTCTGACACTTCCAGATCTCCATCACCCTTAGGTCCCCCATCACCAGACCCATGAGACCTTCCCAGGTCACCACCGGATGATCCCTCATTTTCAGAAATCATGAGGCACATCCAGGAGAACATGGGGTGGGAGACTGAGGATTCAGACCCCGAGAGACAATGCCTTGCCATTTATCTCAGGCAAAAGGATCCAAAGCATGTGGTGGTCCCACCTTTATAGACGTCACCAAGGCTGCTTGGAAGCATCCACATTCCACTCCGGCTGTTCCAAAAAAGGCTGACTGCCTCTACAGGGCTCCGTTGGAAGATCCGTAGTTGGCACAACCACCCCGGCTGATTCCCTGGTCATTACAGAATCTCATGATCGGTCTCAGCGGCCTCAACACCCGACTACCCAGCCTCCGGACCAGGAATCCAAACAATTAGATACCATGGGAAGATGCATGTATGCGGCTGCTACATGCTCTATAAGGTCTCTGAACCACCTCACGCACATTCTGCGGTTTCAGAACGCCCTTTGGGAACATTGCTCAACCTCCTTTGGACTGGGTCAGATGTGGGGACCCAGGTTCTCCGAGCCACCTACAATTCAGCGGACTCGGCAGCCAGAGGAGCAGCTTCAGGCATTTGTCTCCAGAGACACTCTTGGCTGAGAGTCTCTGGCTTTACCCCGGATGTCCAGAAGAACATCCTGGACATCCCTTATAATGGAGCTGTCCTGTTTGGTGAGGAATCTGAAAAGGGCCATTACAAAGCTACAGGATGCCAGGAAGGCAGTCCGGACTGTACAGGCCCAAATCAGGTTCCTTTCATAGGAACCAGAACCGTTTTTGCGGCTGGCAACAATGGCAACAGCCATGATCTGCCCAGCAACCCTGGGGCAACTTCGGTCATAAAGGTCAAGCCAAGTTCCCTGTGGACCAGGGGCCAAAACACCCTAAGACCGCCCAGCCCACGGGGTCCAACTCCACCACAGCATGACTCCTTCCCAGCCCCCACCCCTACTCTGGATCAAAGGGTTGAGAAGGTTGGGGGTCACATCTCGCATCACCTTTCGGGATGGCGGAGGATAACCTCTGACTGGTGGGTGTTACAGTTGGTAAGTCAAGGACACTTTATCGAGTTCCTCGACCACCCACCGTCCAGACCTCTCCTACTCTCCCGTTACTCGGGTCAGCACGCTCTGCTCATCCAGCAGGAGATCTTGGCTCTTCTGGACAAGGAGGCCATAGAATATGTTCCACCAAACCGGAGAGGAAAGGTTATTATTCTCACTTCAACCAGGAGTACCACAATTAAACTGGGTACTATCCTGGTACAAACAGACAATACTGCGGTGATGTATTATCTCAACAAGCGAGGAGGGACTCATTCCTACCCCCCTTTGCAGGCAGGCCCAGAGGGTTTGGAATTTAGTACTTCAACACGGTTCACGAATAATTGCAGTACATGTTCCCGGAGTGGACAACACCACTGCGGACAGTCTAAGCCAGTCACAGGCCAGAGTCCACGAATAGGAACTGCTTCAGGAAGTCGCAGAGGACCTGTTTCGCAGATGGGGGACACCAGAATTAGACCTCTTTGCGTCCCCATCCAATGCAAAACTGCCCAATTTCTGCTAACTAGATCCAGGGACTGGTGTTTTCTGGCAAGACACGTTGTCCCTCTCTTGGATGGGCAGGTTCCTCTATGCTTTCCCGTCCTTCCCTTTGATCCAGAGGGTTCTATTGAAGCTCCAATGAGAGTGAGCGTCTCTCATTATGACAGCGCCCTTTTGGTCCAGGCAAATTTGGTTCCTTCTCTTGCATCAACTGGCTCAGGAACCTCCAGTGCCCCTGCCATTCAGCTCTCACCTTCTGTCCTAGGAGGCAGGCTCCTTGGTCCATCCAGATCTTCGGTCGCTGAACCTGCATGCCTGGCTCCTAAGGACATAGCAGTCCTGAGATACAAGGTCTCTCAGGAAGTTGCACACATTTTGGTGGTAGCCAGAAAGCCCTCCACTCACGCCACCTACACCATGAAGTGGCGTAGATTCTGTATTTGGGCTCAAGCTTGTGGATTGACCCCATTGGATTGTTCGGAGAGGTCAGTTTTGGATTACCTCCTGTCCCTTTATGAGGCAGGACTTGCCTACTCCTTCATTAAGGTACACCTATGCACCATTTTGGCGTACCATTCACCAATAGGTGTCACCGGTCTCTAGCTCAACTAGAGGCTTCCTGCGCCTTCTTGCATGGCATCCTGCATTTGAGACCTACCATCAAAGACCTGATTCCACCTTGGGATCTTCCCTTTGTTCTACAGCAGCTTACACTGCCTCCTTCTGAACCAACCGCGGATTGTGAGCTGCGTCTCCTCGCCTGGAAGACACTCTTTTTAGTTGCTGTTACTTCTGCCAGAAGAATTTCTGAGCTTAAAGCACTGATGTGTAAGGATCCTTATTTAATTTTTTCACAGGTGCCCTTAAGAACCAATCCTAAGTTCCTTCCCAAAGTAGTCTCAGCTGTCACACTCAACCAGGACATAGACCTTCCAGTGTATTACCCCAATCACTCTAACAGGGAAGAAGCCCCGTTACACACTCTGGATGTGCATAGGAGCCTTAGATATGATCTGGCAGAACCAGAGCCCATCGTAAGTCGGACCAGCTCTTCGTTTCCTTCGCACACAGGATGCAAGGTGCACCTGTTTCTAAGCAGTCGCTTTCCTGATGGCTAGTGAAATGTATCTCGTTCTGTTACCAGAAGAGCAACAAACCTTTACCGGGACTGGTAAAAGGTCATTCTACGAGGGGGTGGCTACCTCCTTTGCTGCGCTCAAGAATGTCTCCACATCAGCCATCTGTACGGCAGCAACCTGGAGCACCGTACACACCTTCATCAGGCATTACAGTCTGGATATTGCCTCTAGGCACAGGGCAGGTTTTGGCTTGGCGGTTCTTCAGGGACTTCTGTCCTGAAATCTAACCAACATCTCTGCTATCCTCCTCATGATAAGGAAGTTGTTCCCTAACTGCTTGGGAATCAGTCCTAATGGTGTAACCTGCTGCAAGAACTGTTTCTCGAAGTAAGAGAGTACAGTTACATAAGAACTTACCGTAACAGTAGATCTTTGAGAACAGTTCTTGCAGCAGGTAGTTTCCCTCCCACTTCCCCTCGAGAGGGTGAGTCTTCTGACCTAGTTTCTAGCCTACAGTGTCTTTGACACCATTCTATTACAAACCTTCCACTGGAAGTGGATCCTCAGTCTCCCCTTCAGATGTCACCTCTGGGCCGGGAATATCCAGTGGGAGAACTGGGGATGCTGGGGGACCGCCCCCTTTTATGTGATACCTGACGTCGGGGAGGGGCCAACGTCAGGGGCGGTCCCCCCGCTGGATACTACTAGCTAGAATTTTTCCGTGGGGTCCTGGCACCTGTCAGCTTCAGTCCTAATGGTGTAACCTGCGTCAAGAGCTGTTCTCGAAGATCTACTGTTATGGTAAGTTCTTATGTAACTGTACTTTCTCCTTCCAAAGTACCCCTTCCACTAGGACACACCTGGAGACAAACTGCTTGCAGATCAACTTGTGATCTCCTAGATAAAAATTCCAAAGAAAATGGATACAATTTGCCAAACTAAAAGTTTAAACCACCTTACCCTAAAGTTGTTTGGCATGATATTCAGAACATCTGCATGTGCAGTTTAATTGCTTCAGAATATTTTAAAGCACCAGTACATGGCGACAGTGAAAATTTTATACCTTTCTTCTTAAAAAATAAAATATTTTATCTGTTATTAATGCCAACCCAGTCCTCCGGCTGGGTACATACCCCAATGGTGGCCCCCCCAGGCCTGTCCACTTCTACTGTTACTGCTCCCACCAGTGAGGATCCACTTGGCATGGAATCAGAGACAAGGCTGGCCATCATCCTGGTGGCAAAAGGCTTTTTTTTTAACCCCACTTTCCGAGCTACCCACCTCCCTGTCTGCGGTGACAGCCTGTGTTGGCATCTCGTGATGTAGCACAAAGTTTTTTACGGATCATATGACAAAGTAGCAGAATGTACCTACATTCAAGGTACAAATGCATTCACTGAGCAGAGGTGAAATACATTCCTTGTCCAGTCCAGTACCAGGATGTCCCCTGGGACTGTCTCGCTGGCTGGTGGTCTACAACAAAACTGTGAAAGCTGATCATTCTCCCAAGATACAAACAGTCCCATACTGGGAGTGCCCCACCTTCAGAACACTGGGACCAGAACCTGTTGGTTTAAGGCCCATCCATGATTTCCCTGTCCAAGTCTGCTTAGCAAATCTGCCTGGACAATACCTTGGCCTGGCAGATGCACTGCAAATATGTTTGTTTCTAAGAAATATGCCAGGTCCCGGATCCTCATCCCCTTTGTGCACAAATTCTGAAGATCTTGTTCCTCCCTGTTTGTTTATGTAGTACAGTACATTGCTGTGGTGTTGTCTGTCCTTATTTAGACAGACTGACTCTATAGCTGGGAGGAGAAAGACTGCATTGCTAGCAACACGGCTCTGAGCTACAGGAGGCTGATGTGTTCTAGTGACTCCTGTGGGCTCCATGTCCCATTCACCATGAGGTCTTGCAGGTGGATGCCCCACCCATCTTGTGTTTGCTACCCCTGACTCTTGGGTCTCCTATTTCTAGAACGCACCCCAAATACCTCTTTGCTTCTGCCTCCTCTTGGTCTTAGGTCCCATCTACTGCTAGACTCCCACCCCCCCCACAATTCCCACTGCATCCTTCTCACTGCTTCAATCCCAAAACCTGGACCTGATATGTAATCACCTTCCCCTATCTCCAGCCCTTGCTGTACTGTTCCTCTAACAGATTATATCACATAACATTGCACTTGCGGCCTCTTGACCCTTATCCGCTATGCCTTCCTATCTCTTTCCTCATCCCCCCCCCACTTCCTGCCCCTCTCCTGCACTTATTCCATATTCTGACTACGTTCCACTGGGGGATCCATGTGGATCACTTAGATAATGAGGGCTATATACATATACAGGCAATTCATCATATATGGGTTAGGAGACAGTGGAGGACAGAGGGAGAAGAGGATGGCAAAGACACATGAGGGGAGCGGGGGGCAGCCCTACTAGGGTAGAGACCTCTACAGCTAGCATGCTGGCTCACTGGAGAATGAGAGACGCACCTACTAAAGCATGTCCTGCATTTGCCATAACACTGAAACACCTCTGAAAGTGCTACTACCCCAATATGTTTGTGCGTGCGTGCAAGCCAACATAAAAAGGACTTCAGGCTTGTCTGACCTCACGGCCTGACCCGTTTCAAACTCTTCATTAGTAGTTAATGCCTACCTATACACCTCTTTAACTTCAGCAGTTACTTTTTCAATGAACTCCTCTTGCGAAATGAGCTTTTGTTGTACTACATATGGACTCCTGGTTTGTCAGATACACCATTTCAGGCATGTTAAGATCACAGTAGACTTATTACATCTGGTCCACTCCTTCGGATATATACCCAGTATCATAACCACATACATCAGCACTGCAAAAAGTGGTTTGGTCCATTTCTGGGAAAATACTGTAACTTACAAAAAGCCTTGCTATTAAGACACTCAAAAACTAAGTATGCCATGTTTTCCACATTCTGTGAGCAAGTTTGTCTTGGACAGTGCCATTCCTGAACACTCTTATGCTTGTCTTTCACATTTAAGTGGGATATGGCAATATTCAGTTTGCATCATGCTCCTTTGGCACCCACCACCCCACCCTCCACCCTCCCCAACTCACAGTCCCATGAGTTTCCCTTACAGTCACTATTAATGCAGGCTATGCAAGCTGCCTGACCATGCCCCCTCACACCCTACCATTTACTCTAGCATGTCTTCTCCACTCAGTCTCCCCTCACCCTATTTCTCCCTATACCTTATCGCCCTTCTTCCCCCACTCTTCACCTCCACTGCAGTACCTACCTCTCTCTCGTACCTCCTTTCTTCACCCCACTGCCAGCTATTCCCATCCCTCTGCACTACTGACAAGACACTTTGTGGTTGCTTAGTCCCCCCACCCTCATAAAGTGTTTTTCTTGTTATTTTAGCTGGTACCTATGTTTTGAGTTATTCTGTAAGTTCTGAATCCAAGCTGTATCGTTCATTGTAATGTACCTTTGCTTTCTCCCATTGTACTTTGTTTTGCAATCTATGATGTGGAACCTTTGTAAAAGAGCTTGCGCTCAAAGGTCTTTTCTGAATCACTAAATAAATAAATAAAAACCCACAGGACATCCAACATTTTATTCCCTCCTCCTCCTCCTCCTCCTCAGCTGGGCCCCATCAACCTTGCAACTCCCCCTGCCCTGTCACCCTCCTTCTCTGTGGCTTACAGTCCCACCACTTTGCAGTGCCCCATAGATCCCCCTAGTGGAATCTTCTGGGTTTCCTAGGCCAGGGAGCAGACTGGTTTTCGGTTGCGGTGGTGGGCGACCCAGTAAGAGGTGCAAAGCCTGCGAGGGAGTGCGTTGTCATCCTGCATTGTCTGAGGCCTTTTCCAGCCATTTTTCTCCTTTCCTCTCGGGCACCTCATGGGCTAGGACTGCACGAACACATGCATGTGCATGTGTCCCAGTTAAGAGGCTCTTGCCACACCACTGGCTGAACTGTTCAATAAGTCGCTAGAAAGTGGTATAGTACCAGACGACTGGAAAAGGGCAACAGTGGTGCCCTTGCACAAGAGTGGAAGCAGGGAAGAACCAGGGAACTACCACCCTGTCAGCCCAATCTCAGCGATGGGTAAAATTATGGAAGCATTGCTTAAGAAGAGGATAGTTCAGCCCGGTGGCGCTGAGGGTTGAGGCGCTGGACGCCACACCTCGCACCAGGGGTCGGCAGGGGAGAGAGAGGATCAAGCATCCGGAGGACTGCTCTCCTCTCTCGGGGAGGGATCCAGGAGTAGCCTGGTGCAGCAGCGGCCCCCGGTGAAGACTGGCGCCACTGCGACGCACAGGGGCTTGGATATTGGGGAAGACGTAGGCGGCTGTCTTCCGGACGTGAGTGGGAGCACCCATGTCGTGGGCTGAACACCACTGCATGTCCTACGTCTGGGGCGTAATTAGGGGAAGAAAACACCGCTCCCGCCGGATAGGCGACAGCTCCTCCAGTGCCAACGCTGCCACACGACCAACGCTGGTTCCTCACCACTGCCCCCTCTACCTCCCTGGGGGTTGTAGCCCCTCCCGAGCCTCCGGGGGGTCGTAACTAACTTGAAGATGGTGGGGAACACAGCGGTCAGCAGAGAGGTCATGGTGAGAGAGGCAGCCCGAGAGAGTTCCGGCTGGGAAGGCAAGGAAAAAGAGTTGGGGAAAAAAAAAAAAGGAAAAGATAGTAGACTACTTAAGAGAAAACAGAAGACTTGACCCAAAGCAGCACGGGTTCACGGGCACTCGTGTCTAACGAATATGGTGGACTTCTTCAATTGGATAACCAGGACAGTGGACCAAGGTGGAGACGTGGACTTGATTTACTTAGATTTTAGCAAAGCCTTTGACACTGTTCCCCACGGAGATTAGCCAACAAACTAGACCACACAGGCAAAGACCATAAAATAGTCAGCTGGATTAAGAACTGGCTTCAGGATAGGTCACAGAGAGTCCTGGTCAACAGACATGATCAGAGAGGGCAGAGTAACTAGCGGCGTTGCCCAGGGGTCAGTACTTGGCCCAATCCTCTTCAATATAGTCATTGTTGATGAACTTGATGGGAAGGTCTGCCTATTTGCAGATGATACAAAACTCTTCAACAGGGTAGACACAGATGAATGTGCCTCTGGGATGGAAGCCGCTCTCAAGAAATCAGAAAAGTGGTCAAGAATATGGCAGTTAAACTTTATCACCAAGAAGTGTAAGGTGATGTACATGGGTAAACATAAACCCAAGAAAGACAAACACACTGAATGGGCATCAATTAGAAGAATCAAAGATGGAACGGGATCTCGGAGTAATTGTTACAGATGATCTAAAAGTGGGGAAACAATGTGAAAAAGCAGCACAGAAGGCCAGTGGCATCCTCAGCTGCATAGGTAGAGGGATTACTGGCAGGAAGCGCAAGGTAATCATCCCACTGTACAGGTCGTTGGTCAGGCCGCACCTGGAATACTGCATGTAGTTCTGAAGGAGGCTCTACCTAAAAAAGTACATTGACTGCTCAGAAAGGGTTCAGAGAAGGGCCACTACGATGGCACAGGTCTGCATCAAGATCAGTATGAAACGAGACTCAGTGAATTAAACTTATACTCTCTAGAGCAAAGAAGAAATAGGGGGGACATGATAGATACATTCAAATACATAAAGGGAATCAACACAACCCAGACAGGAAACCTATTCCAGGAAAACAAAACAACAGGTACAAGGGGCACAATCTGAGCCTAGTGGGAAGCAGATTTAGAGCCAATATAAGGAAACACTTTTTCACAGACAGGGTGATAGAACCATGGAACAGCCTGCCTCAGAGTTGGTAGCATCGAAGACAGTACAGGAATTCAAACTAGCATGGGACAGGCAAATCGGGCACCTGAAGGGGTAATAAAACAGGGAAGGGATAGAAACTTTTGGGCAGACTAAATGAATCACGCGGTCTCCATCTGCTGGTTACTTCTTATGTTTCAGCTTTGCCTGCACTGCCACTCGTGGTCACACAGGAGGCGGTAACACTACAGAGTTAGCAGACCTCACCGCAGGAGAGTGTCCTGTGAGACGCTCAGTCCTCCTCCCCCGGCTGGTCCCTGAGTGACCTTGGTCCATTCCTGAACCTGGGTTGCCAGCATGATGGCATCTGAGGCACAAGCACCTCAGCACCACGGTTTACCCATGATGGTGCGTGGGAGATGTGGGCAAGGAGGTACATTATGGCACAAGCAAAATGTCGCCTGTCATAATCGCGGGTGACATTGCGCCACCAACATCCTACAGCACCCAAGGACCATTTGGTAAAAAACTTATGTTTTGTGGGGGGCTTTGCCCTCTGTCCCACCCCGCACTCCCTAAACTAAATATAACATCCTCCGGATTGGGCATACCGTGAAGGGCTTAAGAACTGTGGCAACAGCTAACATAGAGGGAGTGCGGGCCGCTCTAAAATCCAGAACACCTGTGTCACTCACGACTTTGTTACTGCACCAACATTACGGCACCCTAACAATGACATACTCTGTGCCACTGGGCCGCTTACACCCAACATTTAACTTGGGACCCTTTTTCAGTCAGTAATTGGGTTACATTTTTTCTGTTAACTGTCAGGACAAAGTCTGAAATGTTTTTGCTAAAAAAACAAAAAAAAATTGTATTTATAATTCTTTTATTAATAATGTTTCTGTTCTCACCCTGTATGTGTTATGGAAATATGGCGGACTTACATTGAAGCGAGTGGTGCGGTACCACATTGTTACAGTAAATGGAGCTGCGCGCGGTCCGCCATATTTCCAGTTCATGGACTTTGCCAAATAAAAATAAAGTAAGTGCCTGGTGCAAAAGGGGGGGTTCAGTGTAAAAGCTTAATTGGGGGATAAGCCTTTCGGGGGTGGGAAGCTCAGAATTTATTTATTTATTTATTTAAGTCTCGGATTACATATACCTTTGAACTAAGAGCTCTTTTACAAAGATTCCACATCAGCAGAAAGGACAACAGATTAAACAGGGCAGTAAAGTACGGTACAATAAAGTGTAAATAGGAGGTACAAAAATCATAATGGACACAAAATCATAATGGACAGTCAATGTAAAACAACAAACACACATTATGGTAATCAGTTTCAGGCACAGGAAAATGCATACAGTACATTGAGATCAGCCAGCAGGCTTTGTCAAGACAAACAGGGCACAGGGTGTAGGAAGGGATGTGGGAGGGTGGGCTGGGAGGAGTAAGAGAGAGAGGGAGTGGAGGGACGTGAGGAGGTGGGAGTGAGGGAGGGGAGGAAGGGTGGCGGGGGTAGACACAGTTCTCCTTTAAAATAATAAATCAAATCTCACTTAAAATCAAAGTTTTAAGCAAAACGAGATCCACTGATAGAAGAGCTCAAAGAAAGAGCATCTCTCTTGCTGGCCGCTAGCCCCGACTTTAACGGTTTTCATCTGGTCCAAGTCCAGCTGTACGGAGATCACCCATACCCACTGTAGATGAAATCTAGATCTGGGCCAGCTGGAACGGAGAGACCAAAACAGTAAAAACTATATCAAATGGTCCAGCCAGAACAGCTGGACCATGCAAGCTGCTCCCAGTCCATGTGGACCAGTCAGTCCGGTTTTTACCATTCTGAGTGAGGATTTTACCAAATCTCATTTTTATAAGCTCTGATCTTTTGTTTGCTGGACCTACAGTCCTCCCTGCGCTAAGTGCAGTCACAGAGGTAAAAGCTGCTGAAGGTGACCTATCCCCATTAAAACCACTGTTAAGAGGAGTCCCCCATGGTTCTATCCTGGGTCCTATCTTTTTTGCCATCTATATAAATAATATTGATTCAACCCTCACCAAATCCTCTGTACACCTCTTTGCTGATGACACTGTTTTGTATGTCAGCAACCCTTCTTCTGCAGCTGCCCGTGAAATTCTACAAACAGAATTCTCCTTGTTACAATATCAGCTACTTGAGAAAAAGCTTCTGTTAAATGCAAAGAAAACTAAAGCAATGATGTTCACAGATCAAAGCTCCACCAGCACCTCCTCTTCAATCATTCTCCCCCAGCTATGCACTACACTTGGAGAAAATCTGGAGTATGTAAAAAATTTCAAATATCTAGGTGTGTGGATTGACAGCAGACTCGACTTCACTCATCATTTAGAAGAACTGCTAAAAAAGCTTCGCCAAAGGCTTGGCCTTTTCTATAGATTAAAACCCTTCCTAAACAGAGATTCAAAGATGAGGTTAGTCCAGGCCATTTTTCTCTCAGTTGTTGACTATGCAGACTTCCTTTATAGTCACTGTCCCATCTTCTACCTACACAAGTTGGATACCTTATACCATAGAGCAATAAGATTCATAACAGATCTGCCATCTAATACCCATCATTGCTCTCTTTATGCTGCAGTTGGATGGGTTTCCCTACACCTCAGAAGGAACAGAAATGCAGCTCTATGGATTTACAGAGCGTTATCAAAAAAACTTCCAAACTATATCCTGGACTGCTTCACCCAGACCATTCCTAGCTCCTATGCCCTAAGAAGCAACATCATCATCCTGTTCAAATTGCCCAAATTCAACACCCGGCTAGGAGGCAGCAATCAGCTATTCTCTAGCTATAGCATGGAACACCCTACAAAAATCCTAAAACTGTCCAATATTATACCAATTGCATCCTTTAAACAGCGTTGTACAGTTTTCTTCACAGAGAAATGCAGTTGCTACCGCTAGAGCTAGCTTTGTCATCTCACAATCTCCTTCCAAAATTCACCATATATGGCATAATCTTTGTTCTTCAGTTCTCCCTCCCAGGCAGACACCCCATCTTATGGCACCCAGTAATACCTTCCACCATCCTAGTATTACATTATGCTGTGTGTTTGCCATGGCCCTTCCACTGGGATATGTATACACTGTATATACTGTAAATATTAGCGTAACTTTCCTATAACCCATTTTATCATGTGAATTTACTGTACATCACTGTGTTTATAAACGTTATTTTCCCCCTGTATGTATAACTGTCTTATATAAGTGTATGATGTATCTGTTGTGTATCAACTGTTGAACCTTGACCTTATCAGGTCCATCTTGTAAATGAGCCTTGCTCAATGATGTTCGCCTGAATAAATAAAGATTTGATGATGATGATGATGACTTGGCCCCAGGAGAACAGTGGGACCAGCAAACAAATGATCGGAGCTTATAAAAGCTCTATTATAAAACGGGTCTTGAAAAATCATGTAACCTCATTGGTCAAAACAGTCACAGCACAGTGTGTAAATACTGTAACAGACAACCGGTAAAGATTCAGCTGATCAAATGTTTACGTTCTTTGACTCTAATTCATTTTTATCACTGTAACCCCCCTACAAATGGGGGTTCCCGAAAAGTCTTCCTTGAGCTTGCCTAAATGCTCACTGCCAGGCTGGTGTCCTGCGTTCTAGCCATTTAAATGTTATTACTAGAGAGCGTCTGTAAAGCCTCTGTGTGCTGTCTCTTTAAGAGCTGCCTGGTTATAACTGAACTGGGAGGGGGGGCTGAGTGTCTCCATGCTCAAGTCCCACCCGGGCTACCTGATAATCGCTCCGTTTCTGCCATCGCTAATTGCGCAGAGGGAGCTCTGCTAAAAGATGTAACTGTTTCTGATCATTTATTAGAGCAGTGAATATTTAGCAGTTTGTTCTAAACTGCCTTCTTTGCAGCAAGGACTTTTCTGTCTATCTCCACCATCTTGGTCCTGAACTGCCGAACTGGACCACTCAGTAACATAGAAACATAGACTTTGATGGCAGATAAGGACTGCTTGGCCCATCTAGTCTGCCCATTTCCCTACCTACAGGATAAGCCGCAGATCCTAGTTAACCAACAGCCTATTTCTTCCTACCCCCCACAAGAATTGCCTTATGTCTGTCCCATGCATTCTTGAATTCTCCCACAGTTTTAGACCCCACAACCTCCTCAGGAAGGCTGTTCCATGCATCCACTACCCTCTCTGTGAAATAATACTTCCTCACATTGCCCCTGAACCGCCCTCCTTCTATCTTTAAATTGTGTCCCCTTGTTCTTGCAAGTCTCTTTTTCTGAAAGATGCTACCCTCTTGGACTTTGTTGATTCCACTGAGGTACTTAAAAGTTTCTATCATGTCCCCCCTCTCCCTTCTTTCCTCAAGTACTGTGGGATCTAAAATCGAGCCTGCCTACAGGGGCTCTGTGGAGGCAAAACTTGGAGGAATTGTAGTTTTGAGACTTTGGCACCTAAACAGCCCTAGAGGGGGAGCCTTTGTTGTGACTGACAGATGAATCAGCCAACCGAACCTTTTAGATCTTGGGGAAATTTCCAAGCAGCCTGCTGTCTGGGGCAGATCTCATTGGAGAGTTGAAGAAGCGACAGCTCGAGACAGTCGAGCGGCCGTCTGCATAGTTTGCCCGGGAGAACTGTGGAAAGGCCTGAGTTTTGGCCTGTATGTCTGCTTGCCACCCTGAGAGGGAAAAGAGAGTCATTTGCGGACTAAAGACCAAAGTAAGCCACCGACTTGTGACCAGGTTCATACCTGAGGAAGACCAAAGATTTTGCTGAATGCGATCGACCTGTCAGGATTTCTAGCAACTTCCGAACTTCTGGTTTGTGCAGAGACTTTGTGATTGTTACTGGAGAGCGGTTTGCCTGGTACTGTAGAATCCCTTACTTGTAAAGGTGTTGTGTGTTGATAGTGGGTCGTGATTTGGTTCCCCACGGTGTGAATTGTGTTCTGCTTGCTGGAAGCTGCATCCAGCCCAAACGGACTGAATCCGCGTCCATCTCCATTCGGCTTGGGCCTTGCCACACTGGCCCTCCCAGACTACTCCACTGCACAGAGAAAGCCATCGACGAGAGACCTGCCTGGAGATCAGCCCCCTGCTCCACGCTTGAACAGGAACGACGCTTCAGCGAATCGTGTGGGCCCTGCTTCTGGCACTCCAGGCCAGCCGTCTGCAGTCTCGATTTTCGTCCAGTGTGTGTCCAGTTTTGGGTATTGTGAGTAAACATCAGGGTAACTCCTCTGCAACAACAGCTTAAATCTAAGTGTGTCATCTGATTGTCTTGTTCCTTTTCTTTCAAGAACTGAGCCCTCCGGCTCTGGATTACAAATAGTGTGTATTGTGCATGTTGTTTTCTTCCATCACAGGGCCCCAACCAGCTGTGACGCCGGCCTACCCAGGCAATGATCCTGGCTAGACCACCTTTTCTCCACCTGGATACCCAGAGTGTGTGACTGTTTAGGGACTCTGAAGTGCATGCATAACTATTTGATTGATAGAGACTTTAAGCAAATCAACCTGATTATGCCCCTCCCTTATTCAAGTCCCCTCAATAAATCAGATCTCTTTTTTGCATCTAACCTGACTGTGGTTCCAGTTTGTGCTCAAAGTACTGTACTGTTGCTATTTGCTCTGCATAACCTTGTTTTACAGGGGATCCCCAGGGTCGAGCCAGAGGACTCAGCCCTGGTGGTAAGTGCAAATAGTGTGGGTACTTGTAAGGTGTATCAGGAGTATTGTGAAAGTGATTATTGTGTATTGTTCCGGCCACTAGTAGGGAAAGAGGGGGGTTAGCCTGACCACTACCAATCCTGACCTTCGATTGGAGGCACCCGTTTCAGAACTCAGACCCCTTAACCTGCTACTAGCCAAGCAGGCAGGGGTAGTAGCCCTTGGGATAGCACCACCTAGGGGTCACATTCTATATATTTTTTTTATAACAGATTCATTTTATAATTGCAATAATGCACTCTGGGGTGTGTGTAGTTGTGGGATTTACACACTTCTTGTGTGGTTAAAGTCACAGGTGCTCCACACAAGGTGTGTGTAAATCCCACACAACACGCCCTGTCATGCATTACTGCACTGCAGGCTACTGAACCTTTCACTGCTGCAGTTAATTAATGTCAGCTGCAGAGGATTCTGGGATTTGTAGTTAAAGAAAATGTTGTCTTGCAAGTTTTAGGAATTAATCTGATACAATCTCGACTATACTGTAGTAAATACAAAAAAGTGTTTATGCACACAAAGAGCAAACTGGGACCAGCCCCACCCATACCTCTCAAATGTCACACATTACAAGGTACATCACTCATTTTATCCCTCAGAAACCCTCTGTCACACACTGAGAAGGTGACATTCCACATTGACCACAGAGACTTTTAAGCAGAAATGTATAATAGTATCATACCTCTCAACCTCTTCCCTCATGAATCAGGGACAAGACTTAATAAAATCAGGGACAAAGACCCCAAATCAGGGACGCATCTTAAAAACTGGTGCTGCTCACTCAGACAGCTGACAGAATAAAGGGATTTGTGTTAAAATGCATTTTCTGAAGAAGAACAAGTATGTTAATTTAATGTTTGACATTATTGTCTGCCTTTAATCCCCACTGTTCTGTCACAAAAACACAAATTTTACAAGGGACAGAGGAAAATTTTGAGGCAAAATCAGGGACACTTGAGAGGTATGAATAATATAAGATGCTAGGTTATCAGCAAACATTATAAACATTAGTGCACTTATTTCCACAGTATTCTGAGCTTGCAATGTCATGATGATCTGTCACACATTTTGCCCAGTCTCACACATTTGGGTGATAAAAGGTTTAGAGGTATGGCCCCACCTTTGGGTGTGGTGCTGTTAGTGATGTCTTTCCCCAGTTTCCCGTTAAACCCTGCCTTCTTCCATCGCCAGCACAGCGTCAGGTCACTTTCCAAAGTGCCACAGATGACCTTGCTAGTGTCCCAAACAGAATGTGCCACCCCCCCCCCCCCCGACTTGTGCTGATGCTGCTGTAACTTGACAACACTCCCTAAATCCTTCAGCGCGCCCTTCAGATAGCATGCAGCACCGCGTGCCCGTGCCTGCGACGCGTGCGTGGAGTAGTAACAGTATATCGTGCCCGGATGTCGCGTGAATGTCTTCTGCGACTGCACGATCGCCAACCTCGCACTTCCTAATAGCTCGTGCAGCATGCTCCCCAAGCGTGAAACACCGGGACCAGCCGAAGAGGAGTCCGACCTCTACCGGGACACGTGGGTCAGGTATCTGGGTGAGTGCGTACTGTCGGGGTTGGGACGTGGAAAGGTCACAGGAACCTCAAGGAGGAAAATGCACACTACTACGATCTGACAGTACAAGCAAAACGCGGTCATATTTAGTGCATGCGTTGAGAACGGTAGAAAACGAATTGTGCTACCCGGTGTGTGTGTGTGTGTCTAGGGAAGGACTGTATTACCGGGGAACAGTCTGCTCCTCCCACCTACTGTCTGCACTGACTAGATAGTTTTTACACTAAGTTCCGGAACTTGTGTGACAACTGAATGGGTACAGGGCCATGTCAACGACTGTAAGGGCCATCTGTTAAATACTTTGTGCCCCCAGCCAATAAGTCAGAATAACCATTAGCACATTATATAAAATATTTATAGTGTAGATTCCTTTGTAGCAGTCCTGCTAAGCATCGGTAGTTGGGGCACTGTGATCATAGAAGGAGGAAATTGTTTAACCAGGAAAGGCACACAAAGCTGAAGCTTGTTTCAGGTGCGACCTGGGGCACAAAGAAGTCAAGTAAGCATTCAGCCACGACGGTGGCATCTAATGCTGGATTGATGCATGGTTGGGGGTTGTAGCCCAAGGGCGAACAACCGCCCCACCATGCATCAATCGCATTAGATCTCACCGCTGGAGTGGCTTAATGTGCTTGTAACATGGGCCGCGGGTCGGTGGCGGTGCCAGGAGGTTGCCCACTGTAAGTGCCGGACCACAGTAGTCGGAGTCGCTGCTATCGTGGACAACTTTTGCTGCACTTTCAAACCACGTTACCAAACATTTACATACTTATACGCTCCACTACTGCACTACCTGCAACTGGAGAGCTCACTGCGGCTGAAATAACTGTCCTGGAATTTTTTGCTTCTGTGCGGGTATCAGCCTCACCTGCCACTGGAGGTCTGCGGAGCACTGCTCAATGCCCACGATCAGGGCTCCGGTCGGGATTTGCAAAGGGCCGGCGCTCACTTCCTCCTGCCTCCTCCTGACTAGTCCGACGCTGGCATATCCCACCTCGGCGCTCTCCTAATTCTCACCTCTGTCCGCCACTGGCTGTTGTCCCCACTCCGCGTTTCCGTCGTCAGCTGCCTAGTGTGCCTCTCACTGTGCCTGTCTTGCCTGCCTTGCTCTCGCTCCCCACCTGTGCCCAGTGCTGCTAAGCTGGGGGGTCTGGCTGCTCTTGGTACTACCTCAGCGGGCACGGCATATACCCTGGGTTAATGCCTGCTCCGGCTGGGGTCCCGTGACGCTGTTGCACCTATCGGTGCTGCCGATTTCCACTGTATGATTAAAGCCATGTTACAAACGGACTTGCTCAACGTCGCGCGATATGCAGGTGGGGATTGTGGGATTCAAACCCAGGTCTCCAGCTCAGAGCCCTAAACCACTGCACTATACTGCCTCCCATCAGAGAACCCGAATTATGTAATTGGTCCATACTTCTGGGGACACCGGCATCAATATCTGATGTTTTGAGTAATGGGCCCTATTGCTTCCTTGTTTTGTACCTCCCATCCCAAGAAACTGGAGTTGGAATTTGTAGCACAGACCCCACTTCTGCCACTGCCGACAGACCCAATTTCAAATGGCTAAGCATTGTACAAAACTTGCAAATTTGTCTGTGGTAATAAAAGTTTGCTTTATTTTTTTAATGCTGACCTCTGAGGCAGTGACCCTTTAACAGTGTGGGCCCTGCTGCAAGCACAGCTCTTGCACCCCTCACAGTCACGGCCGTGATCGGATGCTGGGCTAGAACTCCGTGGTGGTTTACTCTCAGGAGGTGTGTCTGCCAGGGCCGCTTTGTCCTGGTCAAACAGTGCATAAACTGCTATGAGTTGTGTCTGGCATACATGCTGTGACTCGTACAGCTGATATTTTCATAACTGTATGAGCACAAGTATTACTTTAGGTGAAAGCTGGACGAATACAGATGTGAATATGACTGAAATGTGCTGCATACTGTTTGTGGACTGAGAGGTCACCAGTAATACAAGGAGTGCTGACTCTAGGTATAAACTTCTACATAAAAACTGATTTTACTGGCCACTGGATGGCCTTGGGGTGTTTCAGATTGTTATGCTGATAGCCTGGTTTCAAGACCCGAGCCTGGGTTGTCACCTTGGCAGCAGAGGCAGTCTTCTTGGAGAGGGTGGGCAGCTCCTCTCATGACATGGCTGGTGGCCCTCCAAGGGTAGATAGTCATGTGAGCAGAAATATGTGTCTAGAAACGGAGGGAGAAATGCTGCCAGCGTAATGCAGGGTACAGTTTACCACTGAGCGTCACAGAATGGTGGGAGGGTATGACCACTGCTTTCGATGGGTCAGAATTGTCCCCCGTCTCAGGCGGTGTCCAGATTGGGGGTGGGGGGTGGATAACAAAATGATGGCACTCAGGCAGATGATTCCACTACTGCCTTCTCACCAATTTGCAGTGCTCAGATCTCTGGGTCCCCTGTCTCTACGTTCAGGACAGTATATAACAGGCAGTGGGAATCTGACAACCTGTGACGATTGCTTCAGTAGATGTAGGCTGCAGGACAGATGGACTCACTGGGCAAGACGGGTAAAATAGTTAAAAAAAAAAAAAAAAAATGATTCTCCCCCCCCCCTTCTCACCCTGTACCCAAACTCCTTCTAGATCCACCAAGGCACATCTGCTTTGTCCCCCTTACCTGTGGGTTGGCGTGCTGGACCTTCCTCCATGAAGCATTGGCTGTTCCGTACAGGTGGGTAACGAGGTGGAGGGGCTTACCCTCGAGCTTCTAGTTTCATTGAGAGGCATGATTGGTGGGTCAAGCAGGGGGATCCTGCAATGCCAGGCGGTCCTTCATCTTCGAGTGCAGGGGTCCATTCTTCCTTGTTTCTCCCTGGCCCCAAGAGCGCCAGCATGCAGAGGGGATCTACGGATGCACGGGCATGCATAGGCATGTTGGTGCAACTAGATCCTGGCTGTTGTCCTCCCTTCCCCTGATGTCCCTTGCTGCAATGCCACCCGTGATCACCCAGGTGGCAGTGTAGCAGCAGGGATGACTACCCTCCTTCTTTGGAGGAGGAGAGCGTCCTACGGGATGCTCACAGAATTTTAATGTTGTAGAACATGTTGAGTAGGCTACCGAGGAATTAAAAATGCAAGGAAAGTAGAAAAATTAGTTTTTTTTGTCTAAACTGTCATGGTCAAGTGTAACAATATACGTTCTCATTCAGATTGTACAATAAATTTTATACACGGTCAATAAAATTTCAGGTGTGGAAGGGAGCCTCATTTAGGTTCATCACCCAATTTTCAAGACGGTCCCAGGGATGTGAGGAATACAACAGCAGGGAGTCGTATATAGTGACAGTTACAGCCACTGATATGATTCTGTCAAGTCACTTAAAGCTGGCATACAATTTAACAGATATACAATAAAAAAAATATGTACAAGGTAAGCTAAAGACAATATCAGAATTAAGACGACACCAGTGGACTAAGATATTCAGAAACGTAGTTCGACAGCAGAAAGGAAATGTTTAGCCCCCTTAGTCTGTCCAGATGTTCCCTACCTATTCTGTGTCTGCGGACTTTATCAGGTCTCCGTCGACCCTCCCACCTCCCTGCATCCTATTTAATATACCCCTATGTCTAACCCACACATGCTTGAAACCCCCAAATGTTCTAGCTTCCACCACTTCTGCTGGCAGTCTATTCCAAGCATCCACTACCCTTTCAGTGAAGACATCTCTCTTGAATTCCCCCCTCTTGCTTCATTGCATGCCCCCTGGTTCTGGAAAGAAACATGATTAACAACGTATTACATCATGGAAGGTGTTTACATACAAGGCGATGCATTCAGTTGAATATACTGTAATCTAGTAAGCAGTGAAAGGAAGAGACATATTCATTAATCATTATGGCATAGAAATGAAAAAGTTAGGAACACTGTCAGAGGAGGTACCATAGGCTTGTCCATGTAAAGCTACACAAGGAACGTACAAGTACCATTATATTAAGTCGACACAGATTATGCAAATGGTTACCATACAGAGATCGTTTGGGTTCAGCAGCAAGTGCAGCGTGCCAAGCTAAGGAGATAGTTACAGTACCTAAAAGGAAACTCCCCACTCTCTTACCTGTTGCCCGCTACACATTCACTGAGGTGTTTCTACCTTGGCATCCTCTTGCCTATGACATGGCTTCTTAGCTGTTATTTGTGAGTACCTAACTGAGCTGTTCGCACCTTATTTATACTGCTGGTGTTTTGTTCCTTACGTACTCTATGTTAAGACTGTACTTTACAATTTGCCTCTGTCTTTAATACTCAATTTCTTGTATTATATTAGTTTGTTAATGTGTTACTAATATGTTTATGACAATGCCTGTTAGCTGCATTTGCTATTCCCAGCTCATTAATTGTTCCCCTCCTTTGATTGACGAGGACCCTCTGTAAATGAGCTCTTAGCTCAAAGGTTTGTAATTCCAATTCTTTAATAAATAAAATAAATGTAGGCACTGAGGGGCAGAGGAGAATTTCAGGTTGTATAGAGTTCCATAAGCTTTGGTGCTGCCTAAGCATAGTCGGATCCGTCAGTGCTAGTTCTAATCTTAAGGACAGTTTATAGGACACCATCACCTGACCTCAGTGGGTAGACACTGTTCACTGGTTAGAGAACTGGGGCAAGGGATAAGGGCTGTCATGATGCATAATGCTGAAGATGAAATCCCCAAAACTATGATCCTGAAGGGGAGATGGGGGAAGCCAACCTAGCCTGCTCGACCGATGTGAGATGCCATCAGTCACCCATCACAGGTCTCGCATCTCCGACTGGCACCCCGCCTCGCCGGCTGACACTTCAGCTCTGTCTGTGGATAAGAGGTGGGACCCCGGCAGCCCTTCCTTTCTGGGAATATCCGCGGGGGGGAACAGGTGAGGTCGAGGTAAGTCCTGGGATGGTGGATGACAGAGCTGGGTGGAGCGGTGGGACTGATGGGGGGGGGGGCAGTCAGGACATGGGAGCAAAAACTAAATAAAGAGAGCAGGGATGAGTGAGCCGGTGAGATGCCAATGCAAAACAACAAATGTTGTAAGTAACATCCCACCTAAGGAGAGTAGATTTAGGAGGCAGTATAGCGCAGTGGTTTAAGGCTCTGAGCTGCAAACCTGGAGACTTGGGTTTGAATCTCACAGCCCCACTTGCGTACTGTGTGAGCCTGAGCAAGTCACTTAACTTTCTTGTGCTCCCAGGTAGTGCCTGTAAACAAGCTTTCAGCTTAGTGTGTCTGTCCTGGTTTAAAAAAAAAAAAGATTGAAAAACTGGGGCTCACATATTAAAGGTTTTGTGTAACCAACTAAGTAGTAGATCACTTCATTTAAATAGGAGATAGAAGTTCATACGTTGTTTCCAGTAAAGTAATAACTAAAAAAATGCCTCTGGGTCACCAGAAACGTTCAGTTCCATCTGAAGGCTGCAGCTCAGAAACTGGTGTTCAGTTTAAAGTTGTGCTGACTGCTTGCCCTTCTGAGCATGGTGCCTCTAATGTGCCTGAACTGTTTTTTTTTTTTTTTTTTGATTGCAGGCTATGCTAATGAGGTTGGAGAAGCATTTCGAGCTCTGGTCCCTGTTGGGTTGGTCTGGGCAAGTTATGGCATAGCCACTACCTACGTGACAGCGGACGCCATTGATAAAGGAAAGAAGGCAGCAGCTGTGAGTAGTTTGTTGTTCTTACTGAGGTGCAGAGGAACAATGGGAACTGAATTTAAATATTTTGGTGTAATGTCCCTTGTATAGGCCAGCATCTTCTTGCTAGTATTTCTTTTACCATTTTCTCGTCCGTCCTTGCTCCTACATCATTGCCTACAGTGACTCCTGCTGGCAGAGGCTAGGACTGCAATGTTGTAAACTCTCCCAGTCAGTATACCTACACTACTGTTTGCAGTGGTACCTGCTGGGAGATGGCTGGACTAGCGTAGCTGTGCGAGCTCCCTTTATGCCAGTGCTCCAGTGCCATCACTTACACCGACTCCTGCTGGGAGAGGCGAGGACTGGAGTAGTTGTAAGCATGTCCACAGACACTGCTCCTACACCATTACGTACAGAGACTCCTACTGGGAAAGAGTGGGACTTGAGTAGTTTTGAGTTTCCCCACAGTCAGTGTTCCTGTACTACTGTCTACAGTGATTCCTGCTGGGAGAGACTGGACTGGAGTAACTGTTTACTCCTGCACTGTTAGTGCTTCTGAACCATTGCCTACAGTGTCTCCTGCTGAGACTGGAGTAGTTGTGAGCACTCCCACTGTTAGTGCTCCTGCATCATTGCTTGCAGTGACTTCTGCTGGGAGAGGCAGAGACTGCGGTAGTTGTGAGCACCCCCAGAGCCAGTGCTCCTACACCTTTGCCTACAGTAAGTCCTTCTAGGAGAGGCTGGGACTGATGTAGCTGAGCTCCCACACAGGCATTGTTCCAACACCATTGCCTGCATGACTCCTGCTGGGAAAGGCTGGGACTGCAATACAGTAATACAGTACAAATTGATTTTATATGGAAGAGCTTTCCCAGTAAGTGGTCCTTCTACACTGTTGCCTGTAGTAACCCTTACTGGGGACATGCAGGAATACTTCACAGAAAGGCTGGGTTTCCTTGGAGAGACATTACATTGTTTGGCCACCATTTTCTTGAAATCTGATATATGAAATTGCAAGCTCTGAAGATCGATAGTTCATGTGATTACTGTACACAGTCATTTCCCTTATGAACTGTGTATGTAAAATTACAAACTCTGAAGATCGATAGTACATATGATTACTGTATCTAATCCATTTACCTTATGAACTGCAAGACTGCTTGCATAGCCTCTGTCTTGCACACAGCAGAGTATATGAAATGTGGGACTTTTCGTTAACCTTGCTAATTGTGTACTTTTTTCTTTTCTTTTTTTTTTTTCACTGATTTACATGAAATCAATTCTAGTTTAAAAATATATATATTTTTTTACTTTTCTCAATAGGCCCATTTCATAATCGCATCAAGGCACTACATGGTATGCGTTGTGCTGGGATAATGGCATTTCTCTGGTGGTGGAAGCACTTTGCCTTTGGCCTCGTGCTTCAACCCACCCGAGGCTTGCCATTATCTCAGGAAACTGCACATCCTGACATGCCTTATTGCTTAAATAAAACATTGAATTAACTGTTATTTAGTGTGTGTACATTTTGTTTACCATAAAACCCATGTTAGAAATGCAGTAAGACACTCCATGATTTGAGATATAGGCTGAGAAAACTGCACTTCCAGGGGCTGTATGACCCTCTGCCTGCAGCATCAGACCATACTATGCCCCTGGGTATGCAGTTATCTCAGCCCAATTCACACCCTGTTGTGTCTTATTGCCTACGCATCTTGAGATAGAAAATCTTCGGAACAATCATCATTCAAAGGATCTGAATCTTACCCCATAGGAGAGTCTTAACCCATTCCATCTTTCTGTTTACCCTTGTAGATTCTTGAAGAGGGGTCTATATTCACTTTTACCCACCCTGACCATTTTGGAGGCACGTTTATACCTAGATATTAGAATCCCTCAGGGGTTCAAAGGAGTCCCGATTGGTGTACCTGGGCTTGGGGGCACCTCTCGGTTAATGTCAGGACCCCAGTCTTTCCCCAGTTCTGCAGACCTGAGACCCCAGCAAAGGTTTGCAGCATAATGACCAACTTTGAGGAGGGCTGAGGCTGGATTAGGACCACAGCGTCAAACACACGGAGGGAGCATAGGTGGAAAGTATTGTCATGTAACTTCCAAATGCCTTCCATTACTGCGCACTATAATCCAGCCAACATGGTTAAGTGCTGGGGACATTATGCAGAAAGGGGAACGCATGAACATACATTTTGGAGCTGTTCAAAACTGCAGACATTTTGGTCAAATATAGTACAGGCAGCTGGACACATTTTCAACTCCCCATACCCAACCATGTAAAGTTTTTGTTATGGGTATAAGACCACCAGGTACACATTCCAAAGGGAGGACTTACTTATATAACACTCTTACTGCAGTGGCCTCTAAATCAGTTACACAAAAGTGGCTACAGCAGACACCCCCACAGGGTAGGGAACTGTTTGTCAAATTATAAAATGATTTTGGTAATGGAATGGGTGACAGCTAAACTCGGGCTGACCACAGAGACATGTAAACCCTGTTGGTTGCTTTTCTTTGATTACATGGAAATGGTAGACAGGAACCCCACCCTGGAACAAATCGCCAATTTACCGTGAATACCAAGGAGCTAGTTGAGGACGTACCATTAAGCATCCAGAGGAAGACAACACCACATAGACTGCAGGTAGTGCAGTCTGAAGTTTTTTAATTTCTTTGTCTTTTGTCCAGTCTGCGTATTTATTGTCCTCTTTATTTAGGAAGATAGAATATATCACTAGAAGGGGAGGAGGGGTGTTACTATGCATAGTAACAAGCCCTGGAATGATGCTGACATGGTTCCCCATTTCAATTTTTTTAACTTATGTTTTGACATGTATAGTACAATACAGCCTTTAAGATTTTAGTGAAGCTGTATTGTGTCTGTGATGTGGTTGTGTGTGATGTCATGAAAAAGTCTAATACAATTTCATTTGAAAAGCATTTTTTATTATGAATAAAAAGCATGACAACATCTACAAGCTTCAGAGTTCTGAGATATGTCACAATATATGCAGACAAAAATTTTTCCTAATTTCTGAAACAGTTTTTGTTACTTATATACAGCTTATAAATAAAAGTGCATCTCTGTATCCAGAAGTGGACTCCCATACCCAGATCATCCAGGCCCCCGTCTTGCTTGGAAGGGAAAATATGTTCTGCAATTATTGTGACAAAAGTCAGCAGAGGCTGGGTTTCTGATAGTGAGCAGCATATCATCTGCCAGTAACATTGTCTTGTATTTGTGGGGTCCCACTTCTACACCTTGGATCCTCGATGCTTCCGTTGGCTTCTGAGACAGGAGTTCTGTGGCTAGTGCAGAGAGTCCTAGCGATAGGGAACAGCCCTGCCTCATGCTTCTTGCCAAAAAGGGGGGGAGACAATCTGCCATTAGTCAGCATGGCTGCTTTTGGGGTTGAGTAGATCAACCTTACCCAAATAATGAAGCCCTGTCCAGACCAAATTTCTGCAGCACCACCGTAACATTTCTAGTTAGATTTTAAGTTCCATGGTGCTACAGTTGTTGTTCACCAAACTGTGTACACAGGAGCAGCCTTTTAATAACAAAACTCAAAGGTCATAAATGTTGCATATAGAGATCTTAAGAATTTAGAAATTTGAGAGCTGAAGTTGCTCAACTCCCATGTGAAGTGTCCGTCAAGGAAAGAGTCTGTGTCCTTCTTCTAATAATATTAAAGCTTCCAGAACACGTTCCTGATGATTTGTGTGGAAGAGCAAATAAAATATTCTTGCAAAGGATTCCATTACCCATATATAAAATTATTTCAGAGGGGGATCATTCTTCTGGCCCCTTGCCCATATATTTAATCATATTTACTGAAAACTATGGCTGGAAATGATGACAAAAATAAAAAAGGGTCATAGGAATATTACCAAGCAACAATATATGATAAATCTGTGTAACCCCCCCCCCCAAGTCGGGAGCTTACCTGGGCTCCTGAAGCCACCCGGGAGCTCTTGGGACTGCTGCTCTCTCTGCTCACTCCCCCAGCCAGGGCCGGGGAGTCAAGTAACATCTTTCAGCGCCTCCTGCACCTGATCTTTGCAGCTGGCAAGCCGCTTTGGCCTCCTCGTTTCCCCGCCCCTTCCCCGAACTGCCAAAGGGGCTGGGGAGCGGAAAACTCACTTTACGGCACCTCAAGCGCTATAGGAAAACAGCCCGTGAGACACACAGCACAGATTGCTCCCCTGCCCCCTCGACTGCTGCACAGCAAGGTGAGGAGCAAGGAAAGGCCACAGTTTATTTATGGTGCCTCAAGCACCCACAAGAAGTGGCAGAAGTGCCGCGTGAGGGTATTCATCTCCCCAGCCCCACTGGACTGCTAAAGGGGCTGGGGGGGCCAAAACAATTAAAATAAAATTTGAAGAACTCCCCGACCCTGCCTCTGCCTCCAGTGGGTCGGGGAGTAAGGGACAACATGGTGCCTGTCTGGGACTACATGTCCCATAATGCTTTGCGCCAGGACTGCCATTTTTGTTACACAGCTCCTCCTGGGGAGCCTACAAAATTGAGCTAGCAACACAGCCCCTGTCTCCCAATTGTGCCCCCTGGCCCTAGCGACTCTTAGAAGGGACCAGGAGGGTGCTAGTCATGCAGCCAGATGCTGCCAACTCTGTACCAATAACACGTTATACTGTAGAGAAGAGACCAAGCTTGTAGGAATTGTTCAAGGGCAGCCATCTTTGCCAAGAAGTTGCTTGAGGACAGCGTGGAATCCTATTGGTAGCTGCAGTACCTCCAATCAGAACGAAGAGCTCATGAGTTGTAAGGACCAATGAGAAGCTGAGTTTCAAACATGAAGATTCTGAGTTTTACAGTTTCCCAGTTTGACTTTTCCTGTGAGAGTTTGAGGGAAAAGGAGTATTTTTTTGACAGCTCCTGCTGCTGTCAAAGAGAAAATCCTGCAGTTTGTGCCTTCTGCACAGATTAAGTACTGTTGACTTTCCCTACTATAACCCTGGTAAATCCCATTGATCGGGGATTTGCTTCAGCTATAAGAACTGGGATATTTGGCGCCCCAAATATCAAAGCCTGCTGAAGGAAAGTATTTTTCTGCTGTGAAGATTGAGGTAACAAAAGCTACTGCCTCATTTTCCTGACCAAAAAAAGTGACAGAGTTTCCTGTCGGGACCTGTGCTTTGGGGGTCCTGCCTGCTTGCTTGATCTGCTGCTGCCTACCTACAGTTGAGGTGGGTGAAGACAAGTC
The DNA here is from genome assembly GCA_016271365.2 of Neoceratodus forsteri. NCBI lineage: Eukaryota > Metazoa > Chordata > Ceratodontiformes > Ceratodontidae > Neoceratodus > Neoceratodus forsteri. The sequence continues at coordinate 3,570,723 of JADMNL010000027.1, forward strand.
CCTCTGTGGGGTGAAGACTACCTACCTACCTACCTACAGTCGGTGTGGGTGAAGACAAGTCCCTCTGTGGGGTGAAGACTACCTACCTACAGTCAAGGTGGGTGAAGATAAGTTCCTCTGTCGGGTGAAGAGGATCATTGCCTGCATCCACGCCTTTCCTGCCTGTTCTTCCAAGTTGCCTGCAAAGGGCAGACGTCCTCCAACAGCCTGCATCTCTTCACCAAAGGTCGTGAGTACTGGGTTTTACCCAAACATACCTTTCTAACTGTTCAGCTAGCTAGCTAGTTAATGTTACTTCTGGGCTTCCTGCACGACCTTAGCAACACCCTTAACAACAAGTACAGCCAGGAAAAAACTTTTCACTTCACCCCCTGGTGTGGTTGGTGCTTTGCACTGCAGCACCCCACCGTTTCACCTGTGCTGCACCCAGTGTTTCCACGTCACAGGCCTGCAACTGCTCAGTGTGTGCACACTGGTGGGCACTGGTCGATCAACAAGGCCCTTGTAAGTGGAACAGTGCCCACGTTTCACTACAAACTGACCATAATAACATAAAAAAAAACACTTGGAAAGCTGCCACCTATTCACTATAATGGAGCGCGCCCCTGCGCTCTCCCTGGCATAACGTCATAATGTTGCTGAGTGTGGGGGCGGAACCTGGGTGACTCGTCAGATCGGGAAGTCCTCTGGGACCCCATTTTCCTAAATTACGAGCGTTTTCCCTGGAAATCTGTTTCACTATAAAATGCCATGTGGACCTACAAAGATTCCCCTTGAGGTAAGGCACCCATATATCGGGTGGAATACCATAACTGGGTAACTTGGTGAATCTCTTTAAACATTGATTTTAAACCAGTTTTACAGGAAACTGAGGTAAACCAAACACCTGACTAGTAGGGTCCTTGTCCATCTCTTGAACCGGATGTTGGAAACAGGGATGTATGGCTTACTGACCCACCAGGTACACCGGTAAGGGACACATAAGGAAGAAATAGCAGGGAGCTCAAAGTGACCTGTAGATGCAAGATAGGTGGTAGTGAACATCCACTGCCAGTGTACCACCACAGACACGTATTTGCATGCATTGTGCCATGTGCATACATGTCTGTAGTGGTATCATGCACGGTTACTGTGTGCAAACCATGTTTTCTACAACGGCGATAATTACAATGACCAGTCCAACTCTATGCATCATCTCAGCATGAGGAATGGTGCCCTGGAACCTGGAATCTTTTATTAAATGAAAACTCCTCTGTTCCGGTCTCATGTTATGTGCCTGCACAGTTGGGCAAGTGCACCCCATTTCCCATTGGACAAAATTGCAGCTGAGAATTGGGCCCCATGACTTTTAACCCAATGAGACCTAGACCCACCCCCCCGCTAACGAGTTATCTCTTCCTGTTTCGTCCTTTTTGCACACCACACTCCCTGTTCTCTCCATGCATGGTCAGTTCTAGCAGTGTCAGTACAGCTTTTCCATGCCTCAGGGAATCAGCAGCCAGTTGGCCTTGTTCCAACACTTTGGCCAGAACTGTGTCAACCAGTTTGCAGTTGTCACATACCTCAGATTCATATGCTCCTCGGTGAACCACTGGACTATATAACAAAATTCAAATACCTGGGGGTCTGGATAGACCAAAAGCTTTCCTTCAATGATCACATTGATGAGCTGATAAAGAAATTGAGGCAGAGGCTTGGCGTTATTTACAGGATCAAAAACCTACTAACACTGGAGGCTAAAAAGAGACTGGTCCAAACTACTTTCCTCACCTTATTGGATTATGCAGACTTTCTTTATAGCCAAAACACTGTCACTGCTCTTACCAAACTTGACACGCTCTACCATAGAGCTCTGAAATTCATTACTGGACTTCCTTACTCCACCCATCACTGCTCCCTCTACGCTGCAGTAGGTTGGTCCTCCCTCGGTTACAGAAGACCGAGAACTGTAGCTCTCTGGACCTACAGGGCTATTAATAAATTACTGTCCTACTATATCTCGGACTGTCTTCCACTAAGTATGGTAGGTAGGTAAGTATGCCCTAAGGAGTTCTACTTACATCTTGCTCGCAGTACCCAAGTTCAAGTCATGCTTTGGTTGGTAGGTCTGATATCAATCACGCTCTACCCGCACTATGGAACAACCTGCAAAAAACCTTGAGACTGGCATTCCCAATCAAACTATCAGCCTTCAAAGCACTATATTCTCGTTCATTCAAGGAATCCTGTGTCTGCTTCCCCTGATGTTACAGCCTCCCTGTGTCCCCCCGACTTCAGTTTCTAGCCCTGCCAGGAGCATTCCATTCCTGGTACTCCTGCCCCACTATTCAGTATGTCTGAGACTACTTGTTCCTCACCGGACAGATCTACCCAACTTATTCTTGGAGTCTTCCTCTCCGAGGCATCCTGGCATCTTCTTATATTACACTTCCTGGCGTGTCACCCTCGGCCACTGTTCTTGGTGTATTGCACCTAGCTTTGTAACCACTGCCACCTACTTCTGGTGATCTAAAGTCTCTCAGGCACCCCTGCACTTATACTCACACACGAGTTCTTCCCCCTTTCGCACTCGTGCCCCTCCTTGCACCACGCACTCAATACTTGAATCCAAGCCTGCTCCATGAAAACTCTGTTTATGTGTGTAAAATATATATATATATATAAAATATATTTGTGTGTGTGTGTGTGTGTGTGTATATGTATGTGTGTGTATATATATATATAAAGACAAAGAACCTCTGTGCGTAAACACTGAGGCAAGGGTTACCCAAAGGGCATTTGGCTGGGAAGCCAAGTTTCAAGAAAATACAAAATCACACATGCCCCCACAATGCAAAGCATCATGGGCTGCATATGCAATCACACAGAATGTTATGCTGGTCCAACTTTAAGCAGAATTGCATGGTGCGAAGAGCCCTCTCACACAGTTTGCAAAGAGTGCTAACAGAAAACATAGACCACGTGTTTCATCCTACCAGGACTCATCAGTATGCCTCGTCTGTTTGACACCCCAGTGGAATGGACCAGCTACCCTAAGGCAGTGTGCCTGGGATATATTGTGGTGAACCCATTAAAATAAAAACATTTAAAAGACAAAGAACCTCGAATGTAAGCTTACTGAGGCAAAGGGTTACCAAAGGGCATTTGGCTGGGAAGCCAAGTTTCAAGAAAATACAAAATCACATGCCCCCACAATGCAAAGCATCATGGGCTGCATATGCAAATCACCACAGAATGTTATGCTGGTCCAACTTTAAGCAGAATTGCATGGTGCTGAAAGGCCTCTCACACAGTTTGCAAAGGGTGCTAACAGAAGACATAGACACGTGTTTCGTCCTACCAGGACTCATCAGTATGTGTGATTTTGTATTTTCTTGAAACTTGGCTTCCCAGCCAAATGCCCTTTGGGGTAACCTTTGCCTCAGTGTTTACGCACAGAGGTTCTTTGTCTTTTAAATGTTTTTTTATTTTAATGGGTTCACCACAATATATCCCAGGCACACTGCCTTAGGGGTAGCTGGTCCATTCCACTGGGGTGTCAAACAGACGAGGCATACTGATGAGTCCTGTAGGACGTAAACACGGTTCATGTTTTCTGTTAGCACCCTTTGCAAACTGTGTGAGAGGGCCTTTCGCACCATGCAATTCTGCTTAAAGTTGGACCAGCATAACATTCTGTGGTGATTTGCATATGCAGCCCATGATGCTTTGCATTGTGGGGGCATGTGTGATTTTATATATATATATATATATATATATAGTTGTATAGGTGCACTCTAACTACTGTAGCATAAGTACTGCTACATTTTTGTACGCACCACATGGTATTTAACTTTTTTTTTTTATTTTATTTATAAAGGTACTTCCCTGCTGTTATAAAACTCTTGTGTGTAATCCCAATTCTATGTAATGACTCTGTAAGTTGATATTCCTGTTTATGTATTCATGTATCTTGTCCAGGTCCGTATTGAAAATGAGTTTGCTCAATGGTGTTCGCCTGGGTAAATAAAGATTTTGATTGATTGATTGATTAATTGAATTCCTTATGGCCATGGACTAAGAAGGCGTGCATCTTGCAACTCTGGAAATGTATGTGCTGTTCCATCCTTGTATGTGTTGTTCTAACCCTGTATTTTTATTTCCAGTTTTAGTTGTCTGGTTTGAAATATAGCAGACACCCACTCCTCTGTTCAAAATTAAAATGTTTGAAATACTTAAATATACCAGATGGATGGGCTTGCAGGGATTTATTTAACTCCAAAAATTGATTAGCGTTTTGCTCATAAAAGTGCTAAAACATTGTGAAAATGCATAGCACTTGCCTCACTGTGTTTAACAAATATAACACTTCTAGAAAACCTATATAAATACTTTCTGTACAGTTAGCATTGTCCCAAGAAAAAAACTGCTAATCAATTATTTAAAACCCTGGGCTTGCTTTAGGGCACTGACATGACTGGGCTAGTTCATCTCCACTTAGATGAAACATTAGGATACGGAGTCTAAATGCTGTCCAGTTCATTTTCCTTCTGCATCATTGCAACACTCAGTGTGAGAAAGCTCTCGAGGAAGGGTGAAAGTGGAGCCAGGTTGTGTTTCAGTTGTTCAATGTGAACAGCAATTCATTATTTTCATTCATTCATTCACTGACCTGCCTGGTTCCCTTTCCCCATCCCAGTATTGGTTTCACCATGGCTGCACCTTCTGTTCCAGCCTGGAGTATGGGCAAGTTGCAGCTTTGAAAGTCTTAAACAGCAGTGTCACTTTTTGATCTGCTGGTTCGAGAATGCTAGTTGGCTGCATCCACCTCCTGGAAGCTCAGTCCCCAGCCTGTCCCAAGGTGGGTCACTGAAGGCTGCTTCTGAACTCTGGTCTCTGGCTGTCATCTCACTACAGAGCTGGCCTGTCTCAGTGTATTTACATAAAAAAAAAAACTGCAGTTTGTGTGAGGGATTGCATAAGCCATCCATAACTTAGCAAGGGTTGGTAATGAAAAAATGTCTCCTTTTCTTTCCTGCAGATTCATGGAGAAGAACCAGGAAAGATGGGAAAAGTCACTGTAGCCGTGGTAGACACATTCATCTGGCAGTCCTTGGCGTCAGTAGCCATTCCTGGCTTCACCATCAACCGCATCTGTGCTGCATCACTGTACCTGCTGGGCAGAACTACACGCTGGCCCATCCCAGTCAGAAAGTGGACTACCACAGCTATTGGTCTCTCGGCTATTCCATTTATCATCAAACCAATAGACAGGTATGCAACTTTGAAGGCTAACCCAGTCTTCCCTGTAAAAACCCATCCCCCTAGAATTAGGGGCTTCTTGACATCATTGTATAGTGCAAGAGGTAGGAGTCTGTGATCCCTGCCACCCAGTAGGATCACATCACTCTCCAAGGAAAAGTGGCCACACCTGGGTCAGCACATTCTTTCTTATTGTCACCACCTACTGGGTACTCCCCAATACTGCTGCATTCTTTCTTATTGTCACCACCTACTGGGTACTCCCCAATACTGCTGCATTCTTTCTTATTGTCACCACCTACTGGGTACTCCCCAGTACTGCTGCATTCTTTCTTATTGTCACCACCTGCTGGGTACTCCCCAGTACTGCTGCATTCTTTCGTATTGCCGCCACCACCTGCTGGGTACTCCCTGGTACTGCTGCATTCTTTGTCACTATCACCACTTGCTGGATATCCCACAGTACTGCAACATCCCATTGTACTATTCCTACTATATGCAGAGTACTACAGCATCCTGAAAGCATTGCTGCCACCTGGTGAGCACTCTGCTGTACTGCAGTATTCTTTCACAGCAATTGTTCCCCGCTAGGCACTCACCAGTAACATAGCAGCCTTTCTAATTACTGCTGCTGTCTGCTGAGTAGTACTGCAGCTTAGAGTCACTATTGCTGCTGTCTGCTGAGCACTCTTGAGTACTGCGGCACACTTTCTGATTACTGCAGCCACCTGCTGAGCACTTCTGATTTCTGTTGCTTCTTCTCAGTACTTTTGCCATCTGCCGAGCACTCCTCAGTATTTCAACATTTTCTCTCACAGCTACTGCAACCTCCTGAATCACTACAGTTTCCTCATGTTAAGCATTTCCACAGTACTTCATCCCTTCTCACTACCACTGACATCAACCGAGCACTCCTCATTACTGTAGCATCCTGTCTTACTCCCACTACTAACTTCTGAACACATCCCAATACTGTAACCTCTTCTGATCACTCCTCAGTACTGTACCACCCTCTCACTACTACTTCTCCCTGCTGATTACTCTTAGGGCTGCAGCAGTGGTTTACATTTCTGTCACTACCTACGGAGCACCCTGTCAAAGGCATCTGCTGAGCACTCTAGTATAGTAGTATCCTTTCAAAGGCATCTGCTAGCCACTCCACAGTACTGCAGCATCCTTTCAAAGGCATCTGCTGGGTTCTTCATGGTGTTGGCACTTAATTTTCCACTCATAACTTAAGTCATTTTTGTTATATACTTACCATTCATCATGTCTTAAGTAAAATTCAACTGGAAAAGTGTACAAGTCTTGGGATTTGAACATGGTCTCTTCCTAAAGCTCCAAGAATGAGACTCTTTCCTGCATTAGATCCCATGGTCTCTTGGCAATCAGCCTGCTAAAATTTCCTCTGCACCTCCAAGTTAACTAGCAATGAATAGCAGCTCCTGTGATCTAGTGGTTAATTCACATTACAAAATGGTGTATAAAAACTCGCCAGATTGAACAATTTCATTGGTTAAAACACAGCACCTGATCATTGATCATTTACCTAGAAACTGCAGTTTGTAAGTAACCTGCCCTAATCTACCGTGCAGCAACCTAACTAAATAAAACCTTTTTCCAGTAAAATAAAAAAATGTTTTTACTTTTCAAACACTAGCACCCACAACAGGGCATAAGTTTTTCAAAATAAATGCAGTTCCTGAGTTCATTCGAAGGCACACGTCTGGACCACGCGATGGCCCAGCAGATAGCACTGCACAGTCCCATGCCGGCGACCTAAATTCAGAAGCAAGCTTGGGAAGCTGGCTGGAAGGTCCCAGCCGGGGGGGAGATGACGTCTGGTTCCACCGCACTGGTGACTCCTGCAGTGGGCCAGGACATTTGCTCCTCTGCAGGGGGATGTCAGTGTGTGTTGAGGCCTGCAGAGGCTATGCCTGACATCAGGGGAGGTGAGCGGGGACAGAAGAATGGAAAATGCGAGTTGTACAGGCTTTGTGAAGCCCTGCCTGCTTACCTCCTGCTCACCCCATTGCCTGGCTCTGGATCTGCATTCCGTGTGTGTGTGGGGTGGCCCCCTTCCTGGCTCTGCCCCAGGGAGCGATCTGTAGGGGATATTCAGGTAGGTAAGTCTTTGAGAGATGGAGGTTGGTTGGGAGCAGCAGGGACAGGGCCGAGAGCCGACTGCACGATCGCAGGGGCAGAAAAAGCTTTATGGCAAAGGCACACACCCTTTCTTACCAAAATTCATCTATTCTACCAACCACCCAACTAAAGGAAACAAACATTTTTCATTTTATAAGCGTAGTAACCCACTCCAGGGCATGGGTTTCTTGAGAATGAATGCATTTCCTGGGCACGTTGAAGTCACTCAGCCGTTGACTTCATGCCTTCCAGTTCACCCAGGTCTTGCATCGATTCTCTAGAAACACATTCCCTGTTGTGAGTTATTGCTTACTTTGTGCAGAGAAGATGACAACACAGGAAGAAGTGCAACAAAGTGCTTTTAACAGTTGCTCCAATGTTCCTCTACCGTGGCGTAGTCAAGTGACTTGCCCACAGTCACAGACTTAGCCTGTGACGGTGGTGGGATGCAAGCCTCATTCTCTCAGTCAACAGTTTTGTGCCCTAAATTTCCTTGTTAATCTAAGAATCCATCTTCTCCAAAGAACACCATTTGGTCTCGGAGCCAGACGCACCAGGATCCTATGGAAGTAAATCTTTTTAGTCAGGGTGCTGGCAACGGTTTTGGTGTTGAGCGCATGCATGACACTGTGTGCTATCTCCTGTGACCATTGCCGAGGGTGTAAATGCCTCAGTTCCATTATTCCTCCCGTTGAGTGCATGGTGTGGGTTAAGCTTGTGGTCCACAGTTCTGCTACTTCATTCTTCTTCCCCTGTATAGTTTGTGACTGATGCTGTGTCAGAAGTCAAAGAAGTCCAGATCTTATGACCCTTTTTTTCTGAGGTTGCCCCTGTGGGAAAAATATTGCCCACACCAACTGGCACAGCAGATATCAGACCTGTCTGTGGCCTAACCACGGCATGGGCCCCTGTGGCGCCTGCTTCTCGTTTGATTATTGGGCGCTCAGTAATTACTGCATGTAGCTGGGCTCAGTGCCGGTGGTGGTTCCTCCACTGTTGCCAACAAAGATGTTGGTGCCAGATCCAGGCTGGGCTCTGCAGTAGGGCCAACAGGAACTGGACCAATAATCATCCGACTGGGGACTCCCTCCCAGGGCACAAAATCTGAACCCTTTCAATCAGTCAGTCAATTTTATTTATATACTGTAAAGTATGTGAGCAAAAATGCCCATTTTCACAAACGTCCAGTGAGGGATACAACATACATACAGGTAATATAATTTATAAACATAAGGTACAGCAAACAAATATATTAACAAGGGTTCCAAAATCGTAAGATAAAAAGGCTGTGCAAAATACAATCAGGGTTCAAAGAAAGTACATTATATATGGCAACAAAGTTGAGGTGGGAATAATATGATAGAGAGGGAGAGGAACAATACGAATCCAGAATATGTAGGAGGAGAACAAGGACATTACCCATAAATGTGGTATGAGGGGAAAGTGCATGACTAAAGGGGCTGGTGAAATTGGGAGTCAGAGGGGTGGCTGTGGTGAGAGGGGGGGGGCGAGGAAGGGAAGCGAGTTGTGCTGGGGAGGTGGAAAAGCGTATGGTCCAGCAAAGAGACCACCCGTGGCATCTACAGGTGGATGAATATAGGAGGTGGGCTTTGAGGGAGGAGTTGCAAGTGTGGATGGACTTGCAGACTTGGATTCCAAGGGGAAGATTATTGTACAGCTTCGTGCCATTATAGGAGATGGAGTTCTGAGCCTGCTTGGTATGGAAGAATTGGGTGTCAATTTGCCATTGTTGAAGCTTCCGATTCAGAAGACTCTTCCTGCTTCTCCTCTTGCGTTAGGTAAGCACATCTAAGCTGAGGCAGATGATCCAGCAAGCAACCAGTAGCCCCCTGGCACCTGCCTCAAGTGTTCTAGGCCCTGTTTGTTAAAAAGTTAGAGATTCTTAAGCCGTCCCCCTGGGTGTCCTGTTGCAGCAGCAATACCATCAGTGGATGGAGAACATGGCAGAGATGGATCGGGGGTTAGACATTGCACACATTGAGGTACCTTCCCAGCTCCATCGACTGGCGGCTTTTCAAGCCTTCTGTGCCTCTATTTCCTTCTTGGAGGATGAGTCATCCCTTCATCTGTTCTCTGCAGCTGTATACATGATGTATCTGTGATTAGTGATGGAGATGCAGGATGCCATGGAATCACCCTGCTACATCAACTGTGATGCAAATTACATGGCATTGAGCCTCTTAGGAGTGCCCAATCCAGACACAGTTGTGATCCCTTCCTGGCCTAGGAGAGGTATTTGTGGCAATCTGGAGGTGTCCCTTTGACATACCTCCTGTCCCTAGGGATCTCCAGTTATGCTACTTTGCCCCATCTGGAATTACTGAAGGCCTTCTTCACATCTTGTCAGGGTAGATGGCCATTCTGACTCAGGATGTCTCTCTTAACCCCTGTGACCTGGCAGTACCCCCATCACAGGAATACAGATGATGGATTCCTCGGGGAGGAAGATGTTTTACATTTGCTTGATGTGTCCCAACCCTGGCATCCCACTATGCACACATGGCAGTCTTGTCGGAGTACTTATGTTATCGTAACTGCTGGTGAGTAACAAAGTGCAGTCTACCATGGGCATTGTGTTCCAGGGCATGAAAGCAGCATGGCACCAGTGGAGGGCATCATACAGTGCCAAGAGGTGGCTTGCCATTCATCAACTTTGGCCATCTTTTTCCAGTGGATATCCTGGCTTAGGCTGTCCGGGTTAGCTCTGGTCACCCACCAAAACATTTTAAATGCCTCAGTCCTGGGGAACCACTTGTTCTCCTAACTGATGAGGCGCCAGCATCAGGGACATCCCTGGCTCCTCCTCCGCAGGAACCGCCGACCCGACCCACACATCCTTCAGTTGAAGATAACTGAGGATTTGTCTTCCGACGAGGTCTTGTGCCTTGGGGTTTAGCCTGCTTCTTCCTGGCAGCAGGAGGGCTTGCTGCTCAACCAAGTAGTAGGGCTCTGTGGAGAAAATGATGCCTAGAAAATAGGAGAGTTGCTTACCGTATCTCCAGATCTACAAGAATATCTTCTCCTTAGAGCACCACTCACCTGCCCACTGCCCCCAAATAGGCAGAACTAGAGTTACTGGTTTGGGGGGAGGGATGTCTCGACCTCAGTGTGTGAGGCTTCATATTCTGACATTGCAGCTGACATGCACACACACTTCATCCCCCCATTTACCCTTTGGGTTCAAAACGACAAAAAGAAATTCTGTGTATAGGTTAAAAAAAAAAAAAAAGTTGGCCTCTTTTCTTCCCTGTCAGGTGTGTGTCCCCATCAGTTCTTCTCCAGTAGGGTCTATCCTGTTAGTTGCTATATGCAACATCCTGTCCTGTGCTCCATTACCTAGACTGCATTCCTAGTCCGGCAGCACGCTCTCATCACGGTAGGTATTACCATCTGATAGAAACAACCATGTGGCTGTTGTAGTGTGCCAACCTGTGGATTGTCGTGTTCTGCTGTTACCAAAGAGATCCTCCATCCTAAAGGACATGCCAGCGTCTGTATAAATGTTCCAGTGCAGAGAAAGACCAGGCTCTGTGTTTTTTTTTTTTTTCCAGGGGAAGTACTGAGGACAGCTGACTGGGGCTGTGAGTCCTGCCTTTGCGCAGTTGATACTGAGTTAAACCTGCCGCCCTCCTCCCGCTGCATACTAATTAGTCTTGCTACTTCTTTACAGGCGCCCCCCCCACCACCACCACAGAACGCTGCCGACCGCGGCGTGGCAAGGCTTAGGAAGCTCCTACCTGGAGCGGTTCCTCGGACTCCTGCTGTCTACATCCAGGTAATTAAGACCTCCTCGGCGTGGTTGTTGGATGTTTCTCAGGGACTCCTGGCAGCTCCGCATTCACAGCCCACTGATTGTCTCTGAAGACTCGGCTGTGGGGGCTAGCCGCCCGCCCACCTAACCACCCCCACCCAGGGTCGGCCCGTGTTATATTGGCTGTCGCCGACTTCGTCACTTCCTGTGGCATCACTTCCTGTGTCCCATACACTAAGTCCCCACTTCTCCATTTGCAGGTTATACCCACAGACCACCAGAGGGCGCTGAATTTCCCACATCCCAAGCTAAGCTTCTTGACAGCCTCCCTTTACTATCCCACTGTACGACCCCCTTGAGCTGCTGCTCCTGTCCTCACTACTTTCTCCCATCGTGTTCCTACCTGTATCTTGCGTCAATCCCCACCCCACCTTGAGCATGCCTGTCTTCCCCTGTCCAGCCTGTCCCTCACTCCCTCTCCTTCTTGTAATATTCATTACCTCCCCCTGGGTTACCCTATGCCCACTCACCAGCTACTCCCATGCCTCCAGCTGCCCTCCTCTCCTCCTCGGCTCCGGGCCACCCCTCTCCTCCTCGGCTCCGGGCCACCCCTCCTCCTTCACACACCCTACTCCCTCCCCTAGTTATCACCATCCTCTTGGCTACCCCCTCTCCTACCCCTCTAGTCCACTCTTGTATCTTATCACTCTTGCTTCCCCAGTCTGTGCCACCCTACCAACCCCCAGTACCACCTTACTCCCATATACCCATGCCCCTAGTCGGCGTAAACTGTCCATCTGCCGCCTGCTCCCTAGGGCTGCTCTCCTCCTCCTGCTCCTGTCTGGCAATATCCATCCAAACCCAGGGCCTGTCATCAGTGGTTCCCCCCCGAAACCCACCGGACTTCGTATAGCATTCATGAATGTATGCAGCCTCCTCAAAAAACTGGACTCCCTACAATGCTGGGTGACTGTTCAGAAACCAGACGTGTTAGCCTTGGTTGAAACTTGGCTGACCAAATCCACTGCCAATGCCCAAGTCTCCCTCCCAGGCTACTCCCTACACCGGCTGGACCGGTTCGGTAGGAGGGGTGGGGGATGTGCCATCTATGTTAAAGACACCATCTCTGGATTAACCCTTCCTCCCCCTATCCTTGACCATAACGCCCAGGCCCTAACTCTAAAATCATCACCTGACCCTGCCAGGGGTCCGGTCTACCTGACTGCCGCCTACATACCCCCAAAAAACCAAGCGCTGGCACTGGGCCCTCTAATTGACTATCTCTCCTCCCTACCCTGCTCATCTGATCGGATTCTGGTTGGTGATCTGAACACAACTGGCTTAGCCTCACATCCTCTGCCTCCCCGTGAGGCTTTTGCTATTGATCTTACCCAACTAGTCTCTCAGCCTACTAGAATAAATCCTAGTAGGGAACTAGCACTCTCCTGGACGTGGTCCTCACCAACAGGCCATCCCAGGCCCACAACCTTCAAATCCTCCCAGACTGCCTTAGTGACCACCTCCGGTTCTCTTCGACTGATTACCTCCCTGCCTAAGTCCGCTGTTCATACAACTCATCGCCGACGACGTCTAAGACCTGGTGGGCTGAAAACCTACAACACTACCTTGGCTGCACTGACTGGTCCCCGCTTTAAACTCCCTGACATTGATAAGGCTGTTGCCTTCTTTGTCGAACCTTTAACTCTGCCTGTGACATCTTTGCACCCTAACTTCTCTGAGGTCCAAAGTTAGACACACCTTGGGTCACCCTGCCTTACGCGCTCTTCTTAGGCAGCGGATAACTTATGGCACATCGCTGTTGAAACTGGTCACCTGCAGACAGACAGGCCTCATGTAGCTGTTCGAATAAGTGTACTTGGGCCATCCGCAAAGCTAAGGCCAAGTACTCACCAAGCCTCCCTTACCTCCTCATGGGGAACCCCAGGTCCTTCTGGGACAATGTGAAGCAGCTAAATGGTGGTGCACCACCTCCACCATCGCCTCCTTGACATCAATGGGACTATCTCTGCAGACCCTGCCCTCATTGCTACCCACCTCAATAATTCTTTTACAGACCTTAGCTCAGTGCTCCCCTGGCAATTTCTTCAGTCCCCTCCTCTTGCACGCCTCCTCTCTCGCCCTCCTTTTCACCTTCGCTGTGTCACCACTCAAGAAGTCAGGCCTACCTGCTTAAAGCTCTAAAGTGCAATACTATTGGTAATGACTCTCTTGATCCCTGCCTCCACGCCAGGTCCTGGATCAGGTCATCTCACCTATCACCTGCCTCTTTAATAAGTCCCTCTGCCCTAGGGCAATTCCCGCCGTCTGGAGGTCGCCACTGTTACCCCTATACACAAAGGTGGTGACAGGACGCTTGCTGGTAACTTGAGGCCTATTTCTATCCTCTCTCCCCTCTCTAAGGCCTTAGAGAAAATCGTAGCTGTCCAAATCTCAGATTACCTCTCTAAGTATGATGTCCTTTGCCCTGAGCAGCATGGGTTCAGAGCTGGTCATAGCACCAATACTGTACTCCTGGAATTTGCTAACTTCCTTCACTCCGCACTGGATGCGGGCGCCCTCGCAGGTGCAGTATTTATCGACTTATCAAAAGCCTTTGATACTGTCTCGCATCCTCTCCTGCTAGCTACTCTTGCCTGTGTGGACTTTGCCACCGGTCCAGTCTCATGGTGCGCCAGCTACTTGTCCGACCGCCTCCCAACGGTGAAGGTGGGTGCCACCCTCTAGCACCTGCCCTCATCCACTCAGGAGTCCCCCAGGGCTCCATCCTCGGTCCTTTACTCTTCTCCCTCTATCTCAACTCTCTGCCCAACATGTGTGCAGGAAATGTCCTACTCTATGCCAATGACGCAGTACTCTTTACCTCTGACAGTAACCCTGTCGCACTCCAGAACTCCCTTCAAACTGCCTTCAACTCTGTGGAGACATGGTTCTCTGAGCACCATCTCGTCATCAACCTCAAGAAAACCAAATCCATGCTCTTCACTCACCCCCAAAATAAGTCCAGCAACTTTCCTCTCACTGTCCACTCCACCCATAATCTCCCGGTAGAACTTGTACACTCCTATAAATACCTTGGTATAACCTTTGACTCTGCCCTCTCCTTTCATGACCATATCTCTGCCCTAACCACTGCCTCCAGCGCGCATTTGGGTATCCTCTACCGACACAAAAACTGCCTCCCCACTGACGCTCTTCGCCTGGCAGTCACTTCCTCGGTTCTATCCATAATTGACTATGGCCTTCCGGTCTATGGCGCAGCAGACCTGAATGCCCTCCGCAAGGTACGCCTTATGCTCAACAAGGCATGCCGACTTATCACCAGTGCCCATCGCCTCACCCACACCTGTGTACTGTACTCCATGGCCACCATACTCAACCTCGATGAGCGCCTCATGTTCCAAACCTGCCAACTTACATACAAAGCTCTCCATGGTCTCTCCCCCCCCTGGCCTAGCTAACTGTGTTCGCCGAACTCATCCCACAGTGCGCACACACAGCTCCTGCAAAACTGCACTGGTCGTTCCTAGGGCTAGGACCTCCCAGGGCCAAAGGGCCTTCCCCTATAGAGCTCCCACTGGGTACAACTCCCTCCCTGCTAGCATCACTGAGGCTCCCTCATTAGCGTGTTTTAAATACAGCCTCAGAAGTCACCTGCTCAACTCACACTCCTGCCGCTGTACCTGAATTTGTCCCTCCCCTACCTACTGACAAAGCTCTCTGAGCTGCACCCTCCCCATCGTCAGCCTCCCCCGCAGGACTCCGGCCAAGTCAGCTACCCTTAGCTGCCTATACTGAATTTGTTATTCGAATTTGCTGTTTAACTCACTGTTGTATCGCACACTTGATTATCTGAATCTGCTGTTAATTCAATGTTATGTTCCCCCTATACCTGTAATCTGACTGTACCATACTGTTGAACTGTACTGCTGACCTGCTACTTGTCTAGTGTATGTTTTTTTTCTTTTTTTTTTCGTTGTCCAATCTTTTGACGAGGTACCTTTGTAAATGAGCCCCTGGCTCAAAGGTTGTTAAACTGATATTAAATAAATAAATAAATAAATAAAAATCTCTCAAGTCCATGTTGTATTGGGCAGAGCAACAACTGCGTTTCTCTGAAATTTCAGAGTTTATTTCTTTTGTCTTATACAGAACTTCTGTTTGCTCTATATGAGCATAGGACTTCAGGTCTAGTTTTCTAGCTGTTTAACTTCATCAGGTTTTTAATATCATCTACCTTTCTCTTCTTATGATGGGGTACTAGCTGCATGGGTGCTTATCAGTAAGGGTGGAGTCTCTGCGGTGGTGTCTTCTTCATATTTTTTTTTTTTTTAATCTTGGGAAATAGATAGATACAGGATTTGCTCTCCAGATGGCCACTTTTTCCAAAAGAAAGATTTATTTTTTCCACTAAATCTGCCTTGGTGCTAGGTACGCAAAGCTATTTTACTATGCTGGTCCTTAGTGCAAAGTACGTGCCCAGCAGCACAAAGAGAGCAGCTGCCTGGATTCTCTGCCCCCCACCCCATCTTTTTTTTTCTTTAGGGGATTTGCTCCGTCATCTGGGGCTTGCAAACCATAGTCCTGGCTCAAATCATCTGCAACAAAATTTTATGTAGAACCTGCTGTCTTCCCCAGAGTACATCGTAGGGAGGTGAAGCACTTCCCTGACTTCTAGAAGGTTGGTAGTCGTTTATATTCAGTTGTTCATTTTACTGTCTATCCTTTTTTTTTTTTTTTTTTTATTATTATTGCAAGAATATGCTTGTGTGTCATGCTTTCAGTCTCCTTGCTACTACAACTGAGGCAGTTACGACACTGGTGATGGTTATTCGAAGTAGCCCCTGGTGTCATAATGCGCTGATGCAGACACTATTGCCGGCACCTGGACAAGAAAGTTTTACTGTTTGAGTCCTAGAGCCTTCAGCTCCAAGACCTGAATGGTGCTTCATGGGGAAGTTATTCTTGAAGATCAGAAGTTACAGTAAGTAATGTTCCATTTTGTGTGGATGAGGTTTCAGGGTGATTATTTAGTTTTCAGTATTGTATAAACACCCTGGTTTAAGATAACCAGATCAACAGTTTAAATGCCAAGTAACATACAAAAGCCGGTTCTGTTCTTATTCTATGGCCTAGCCCAGGCCTGGATTTGAGTACTTACTGAGTAAGAAATGTTGGGAACATAGCTGACCTTTTCTTTTTCTTTACAGGTCTGTGGATCGCTTGCTGGACTCTACTCTCCGCAAAGTTTACAGTGTGGAAAAAAAACATGACTCCTAACTGAACTGGGGTATATGCATGGGCTGGTGTGACAGACTCGGGTTCTTTATGCACACTCCACCATGGGCACTTTACAGGCAATGGTTCTCTCAGGGAGGCTTACAGATATTACAGCCTGAATTCCCAAACAGTTAGACCCCCCCCCCAAGCTTCCAATGCAAGGTGCGCTATAAAATGCACCAACATCTCATGGAAGAGATTACAAGGTGTACCCAAACAACACATGAAGGGGGAATGTTGAATCCCAGCACCGCCACACGGAGCTGTCCAAAGTGAATGTCGACATCAGTACATTGGGGAGGAGTTCCACAAAGTGTATCCCATCATCAGCAAAGGAGCTGTACAGAATCTGTACCCCAACTTCAGATTTAGCTTGGACAGCTGTTTTAGATTTGGATTAAGACTGGTTGTTCCTTCAACTTGTTCTGAGGTGCATGTCTCTCTGATAAAATACACAAACTATGCAGAGCAGCGATTTCTTCCCCACCCCCACCCCCACCCCACCATTGTAAAACAGGTCATAACATCCTGTAACCTTATTGGTAAAAACTTGTCACACAACCATTGATTATTCCTCAACAACAACACACTTCAGCTGAACTGCATTTTTTTTGAACAAATAAAAGCCCATTTTGTAAGTGGGATAATGCACTTCAGGATGTGCAGTCATAAGGGAAGAATACACTTCTTTGGGGATGACTGAAGACTTTGCATGACTTTGCTACGCCTCGTACCTACCAGCCATTCAAGATGTGGATTATTCCCTTATAACCACACACTGTCATATGTTATCCGTTCATAATGAGGATGTTGTTTTCACAGCAGGGAAGACACGAAAGGGATTCTAGTAAATTCAGGTACAAGCAATTACCAGATTCTGCAAAGCCTAAAGTGATGTTGCTTTCTGGCCAGGAAATCCTGGGGAAGAGCTGTCATTCATAATGAAAGAGAACTGGAGAAGCTGAAGGACAGAGGGGGTGCACTGACATGGGACACGAGCTACTGGAAGCGGGCAGAAGGTGAACTCAACTGGGACACAAGTTTTAGGAATCAGCTGTAGGTGCAGTCACATGAGGCCAGCTGCAGGAGGCTTGCTGTGGGTATCAGTGGTATAGGAAGTGGGCAGTAGGTACACACAGTTGGGAACAAGCTATAACAGCTGTGCGGCATGTGTACCCACCAGTGATGTAAGTAAGCTATACATATCTGAATAGTTTAGTAAAGCATGGGGAAACCAGATGTTGATTTTGGCCTGTGAATGTTGAAGTGGGAAGAGAAGCGTGCTTGAAAAGTGCAGCTTACATTTGTTCCCACATGTTGTGCAAATGGCACCTACTGCATACATCAGTACCATAACCACTTATAGGTCCTGATTGTATAGTAGTGGCCCAGCAGTAACCCTGTGGCTGTGATGTTCATCCTCCGAGGAGAGTGGGTAGAAAAATGGAAATACTACACCACCTAATGAGATTGCCTGTGTTCCCCCATTGCTAACCAGCCTCCTGATGCATCAGTTCTCAAAGCCAGTGGCTCAACAACTGTACGCTCCCCCAGTATAGGGGGACAGTGGGGAAGTGCACTCTGAAACTAATCTGCAGAATACCTGGGAAGCCAGTAGACTGTCAGTAATATGAGTGCCTATTTAATTAAGCAATAATGCCTGACAGGGTCTGTGTTGTGCTGGGATAACGGCATGCCTCAGGTGGTTGGGCACGAGGCCGCAGGCCGAGTGCATCCAGTATGTGAGGCATGACGTTATTCCAGCACAACACACACCCTGGAGGGCATTATTGCTATTATACAATGTCTTGTTGTAATACAGAAAAAAAAAAATTATTTTAAAGAATGTTTTGTTAGTGTGGAAGAATATTTTTGTTTCTTTAAGAGAAGATGCAAAAAAAAGAGTAACTAATGGTCAGCATGGTCCTCTACATTGGTTCACATTGCTGAGACTAGACATGTGATGATGTGCTGGGATAACATCATGGGTCCAGTCCCAGACTGACCAATCAGAGACCAGGATTCTTTCTTGCCATTGTATAATGAGTATTAACAGATGATGTTTGCCAGTTACACACATTTCCTGCCAGCGTGTGAAGAAAACTGTAGTATTCAGACATCAGTTAATTTATAGTTTGTACATTTCCCTTACTCCTATTGCAGGTTGAAACCTGACAATATACCAGTGTCACAGTCTGTTGTGAGGACTACATAAATATCCCACACATACAGCTACAGGATTCTAGCACTAAATGTGGGTTAGATGGGGAGATTTGTAATGCTGGTGCAGTTGTCTGGCTGTAAACTTCCTCCTTTCAGGTCTGTAGATGTAGCATTCTCCATGACTGGGTTAGCTAGAGGCAAGGCACATGACCCATTAACTCAGTTTTGCGCTGGTGGCCATTTTGTATCATGGGTAAGCAGTGGAAGGCTTGAACTTCTAAAAGCACTAGAGGTGGTTACGAGTTAAAAGATTCCACCAACAACCGAACCAATTTACCTTAAACCAGCACAGTTCACTTTTCCCCACATCCCACATAACTATGGGACTTTGGGCAGCCATGGTCAAAGAATTCTACAGGTGACAGCAATTCCTGGGTTGGGCCAGAGAGCTTGCCTCAGCCAGCGTTACCTGCAGCGCACTGTGTTGAAAGGTTGAAATACCATCTGTTGCCATATAAATGATTTTACTCTGCCCCACATTGTAGCAAAAACCAACCCGAGTATCAGTGTTGCAGCTGGCAAGTCGCTAGTGGTCATGAGAAAGACCAATGTGATAAAAACCTATTGTTCATATGAGAGGGATAGAACCCAGTCAGTCCTGAGGCAGATAGGGAACTCTGGGCAGACTAGATGGATCTTTGGTCTATTTCTGCAGTCACTGTTTTTTTTTTTTTTTTTTTCTGTATGGGGAGGAGGAGACCCCTTCCCTATTTCCACTTAAGTGTTTATAGTTTAGGGCAACATCTACTCTGTGTGGGAACAAGACAAGGTATGGCCCTGACTAGGGCCATCCCAACTTCCAACTGCACCCTTCTGCAGTGGAGGGCAGAATAGATGCTGCAGCATAACAGTGCTTCCTGAGAAGCATCTACAACAGGGACTGCCGGAACACCAGAGAGTGTGTATACCCTCCCTTCCTAGCAGTCAAATATCTGATCTCCGGGATAAGTAAGCAGTAACCCACAATGGGGTGTACAACTTGCTACATCGATGAGCTAGCTTTGGAACTGGGAGATCACAGGTTAAGAACTCAGCAGAGACAAATACTGTGTGACCTTGGGCAAGTCACTTAACCTCTGTGTTTCAGTCCACCCAGCTGTAGAAATGGGTAGATGCAGAACCCCATTGAAGTAGAGGTCACATCTCATCTGGGTTGTCCTGGGCGTATGCTATGGCCTAATTCAAAGTATGCAATTTAGCTTCAAGTGTGAGGGGTCAGGACCTCACGACTGGCAGAGCCATGTGTGAAGCAAAAGTCCTGCCCTCACAAGTGATGAACTGTATTTTAAAATCCGACCATTGCCAGTACGGTAAAAGTTTACTAGGTTTTTAAATGTGCTGTTTGTCTGAGGACTGCAAATCGGGGGATTATTTAATTAAGAAAGGTGCACTAAGTCAGCTTGTTTCCAGGTGCTACCTGGGAGCACTTGGAAGTTAAGTGACTTGCTCAGGGTCACACAGTATACAAGTGGGGGGGGGGGTCGTAATGGAAGATGGTTAAAAATGACATTGTTAAAAAGAGCAACCTTTATTCTCCCAAAATGAATCCCTGAAAAGGTAAAGGAAGTTTAGACTCAGTTAAAGCAAAAAAAAAATGTTGACAGGGCTCAGTCCTTGCAGTCTGGAACAGGCCATGGCCGAGCCGGGCTTGGGTAAAACTTGCAGTCTTTGAGACTAAAACTCTAGAGACTGATCTCCTCAGTAGCAGATCTCAGGCAGAAGGTGGGTTACTTTAATGCCCAAGTGACTGTGATAGAGACCACTATAGATGTCCTAAAATGAGAGGTGCAGAGAGGTTGTGGCTTCCACTAGCATGATGTCCATGATAGTGACAGAAAACCAGCACTTTTGAGCAAGGTTACAGATGCTGGAAACCCAGGCCAGCTCAGTAGGTATTTGGGTGCTTGGTCTCCCAGAAGGAACTAAGAGGGATCACTCCTTTATATTTGCTGGTGAATGGCTGCAAGAGAACCTTCTGCCAGCAAGAGAAATAGGGAACTTTGGCTTACAAAAAGTGTACAGAATCGTGCCATGGGGGTGGCAGCAGGCTGCGGACTCTGCTTATAGTAACTGCTGGTAGTGGTGTTCAGGACAGCATTTTAAATATGGCATGGAGGCAAGGACTTATTACTCAAGACAGACTGCAGATAAATATATTTCTGGACATCAGTTATGTTACACGGCAAAGGAGGAAAAAAGTTGACAGGCTTTGGAAGATTGTACAGGAGGCCTCCATCACTCATTGATTTTTCCTGCCCGCCTTCAAACTGTGTACGAGGGTAAACCTGGGAATATTCTGACCCTGTGGATGGTGGTAAGTGGGCCAAGTAGACATTGGCTGCATTAAGAAAGAAGAGGTAAAAGAAAGAGACTCCGAAGCAGCAAACACTTCAAAATCATGTCAGGGACTTTACAGACTTTTAGTGTCTTATTACATAGTTTTACAGTATTCCAGGCTCATTTAAAAAGTTGTGCTTATTGATCTAGTACAGAGAGAGTGTTTTAAATTTTGGGTTTGCCATAGGGTTTAGCTTCAGTCATCAGTAATGGCTGCAAGTCTCCTGATCCTGCTTCAGGTGGAAAATAAAATGCAATATGCACCTGACAGTAAGTAGTGTAATTACACAGTTAATATGCCATTCTGCTTATGGGGAATATGTAATTCATGCTGGCAGTTATTTGCAGAAGGTGCTTTACTTGTGGTTGGTTTCTGTCCTCCTTTGGATCAGTTCATAGTTCCTATTGTTGGGTTTGGTTTTATATTGTTTGGCTTAGTCGGGATTCCTGCAGAGATATGAGAAAACAATTCTCTCCTATGTAAAGATGTCTCATTTTTAATTGCTGCCTGTGCAAATAATTGCTAAGATTTACGAGACAATGCATGACACCATTTTGCCCCGTGTAGTTGCACATTTTAATGGGCTACAACTTCAGGACACTTTAGATGCTGAGGTTAGACATGTTGCTCCTGGGTTCCTCGTTTTCAGCAACTGTAAACTTTAAATAGAAACCTTATCTAGCTGCCAGGCCACTGTTGTAGCTGTAGTGCTGCTACTTGCGAAGCTGATGACCCAGGTTCGGGAATGAGCCTGAGTCGTCGGGGAGGGAGGGCATGCAGGCTTCGCTGCACTACCACCACCTGGATGACTACAAGTGGCAGTGCAGTTAGAGCCGAGGAACCGGGTTGGAGGACGCCAATGCACTGGCATGCATTAGAGTTCAGCATTTCACAGGTGGGGACACAGAGCACCAGGAAAAAGCCAGATTCCTGCAAGAGGACATCTGCCCCTCACCACAGGCCCCACACTGCTGACTGCAGCTCTCTCTCTCCACTTGCACCTACCAAATTATCTGTTGGGAGCTGGGGCCACCCCCTGATGATCCCGCTGTGGTGGGTAAGCCAAGGCAGGTGATGGGGCGCGGCGAGGGGATCAGGACTTATGCGAGAGGCCAGTCAGATAGTGGGTAAGCAATCTAAATAGTAATAAAAAAAAACCCGTCTAGCACTTCTCCTCATGATGTATTACAATTTGATATAGATGCATTTATTGCCTTTGAATATGGAGAACATTCTTTTTTTCCAGAAGTTACTGAATTTTGGACTTTGTCATATGTAAATGTATTCAGTTATTAAAATAATAAAAAACATGAAAAAAGAAAAGCTTTTTCTTGGATTTTACCTGCTGTGCTTTATTAGGCAGTTGTAGTGTCATGTGCACTGTAAAAGCTGCTCCAATCGGTGCAGTAGTCCATTATGATGAAACATTTCTACAGGTCAGTTATGACACAGCAACATATCTTTTTGTTAGTGGTGCTAGTTGAGAAATTTTTATTTTAGCATTTTTACCTCAATC
This sequence comes from Neoceratodus forsteri, assembly GCA_016271365.2. Taxonomy (NCBI): domain Eukaryota; kingdom Metazoa; phylum Chordata; order Ceratodontiformes; family Ceratodontidae; genus Neoceratodus; species Neoceratodus forsteri. The sequence continues at coordinate 3,593,256 of JADMNL010000027.1, forward strand.
CTGTTGTACGAATAAAGTATAAAATAAAGTAACCAAGGGGTGACTTGGTATAAGGTGTTGTACACATATTTCCTTTATGTCCCTCGGAAGGGCAGCAGTTTAGAATTGCTTTACACCCTGGAGCGTGTTATCGTGCTTATGTGTAAACAGGCTCGGGGGTTATAAATGGAGAGCAAAAACTCGAGGATGCATCATCATGTGCTCAGATCTGCCAATCAGGTGGAATTTTTAACAGTGCCATCTGAATCCCTCAGAATCTAGCCTGCTGCTGCACAGTAAATGCCAGCTGTTCCGTGAGCTGCACTTGATACCATAGGCTAGGGTCCCCCACAAAACTACCCCTTGTTGAAGACCATCTTCCATGCCCTAGTATGAACTCGTCCACAGGCTAAACCATGATTTACGAATCCACACCACAGCCTGCTTCAAGTTGACCCCTATAGATTGTGAAAACAACTAGTGCACAGCCACACAATTATTCAACAAGATGTAAGGCACACAAGAGGAAAAGAGAGGAGTGCCCCTGGAAAGCAATTGTGAGCTAAACCAGGCAGCTGGCACGCCCGTCTCCACAATGTTATAACCCCCAACTTTTAAAAGATGACAAGAAGTTTATGCGATTTATTTTTTTATCAGATGGGGAAATTCTTTTATATTAAGCAGTTGGTTTTATAGCTCTTCTCCCCACCCATTTGCATTACACCATTTCAGTAAATTCTAAGTATCTTTAAAATGTATTATGAGAAATACAGTGTTCAGAATGATAGTGGAAGTAGAGATAAAAATCTTTCTAAAGAAACAAAGTATAATAAAAAAGCATGAAATTTTCAATGCCTAAATACAGGTACAATGTCTATAGGTCGCCACAATAATGATGTTTAGAAATTTAGAATGGGTTTATTTATGCAGGTCTTCATAATTAAATATTTTACTATAATATTTTATTAGCATTCTTCAAAATGACTACAGTTTCTTCAAAGAAGGGAGAGGCGTTACAAAGTGATTGGCATTATGAACAGACAGTGAAATTAAAGAATATCACTTTATAACCTTTTTTTTTTTTGACTGTTTTTGGCCCTTACTGCCCCCTCTCTCCCCTCTCTGAGATTTGCTCATATGTACAAGCCTCATCGTCCGCATCTGCCCCTAGACTACACCGTTCCACTTTTCCTCTGACCTAGATGCTTTTTTAACACCCCACCCCTCCCAGTGTGGGGTGAGGAAGAGACCCACTTACCTGCTCAATAACTCGGCTACAGAAGTGGATCTGCACAACGGAGTCTGCCTCGACAAGCTGAGGATGTGCAACAAGGAGTTGTCGCCTAGAAGAGATGGTTGTTTTCCTTGTTCGTCCCCAGGTGTCAGTGTGCAACAAGGGCCAATGAGCAAGATGATGCGCTGAGATGCACCTCCTGCTCCACCCCTCTGCTGACATCTGCCCCGTTCCCATACTGCTACCCTCCACTGCACCTTTCACCCGAGTTCCCCCAGGTGGTGGTATCGCAGCGGGAGCTTGCAGGTTGCCCCCCAGGAGCAGAGGAGCAGCTGTCGGGCGCTTCTTTTCCGCCAACCCCGGCGATATGTGCCCATTCCTGAACACAGGTCGGCAGCATGGTACAAGGTAAGGCATCCAGTGCCTCAGCACCACCAGGCCGCACTCGCTTTATAACCTTGATGACCAAGGAACTAGATCAGGGTGGAGCAGTGGATATGGCCAACCTAAATTTCAATAAGGCTTGGGTCTAAAGGTAGTAACCCGAGTAACAAATTGGTTAGGGGATAGGCAGCAGAGGGTGATGGTAAAATGGAGTTCACTTCAAGGAAGGGAGGGTGACCAGTGGGATGTCTTGGGGATCAGGGCTGGGTCTGGTCATCTTTAATGTCTTTTGAAGAGACCCTGCAGAGGAGCTGGAAGGGAAATCTGTACTAGGCAGGACACTCCAGGGGAGAGAGTTGGAAAGGATGTGCAGATACCTGAGAAAACTTGAGACGTGGTTAAGGGTATGGCAGCTGGGTTTCAGTGTGAAAAAGTGCAAAGTAAGTCACTTGGGGGTACAGAATGGGAAGAGTAGTAGTGACGATTACCAGTGCAACAAGGGATTTGGGAGGGATATCACTAACAGAATGGGGGAGGCAGTATTGCCTCTGAATTGAATGTTGGTAAGACTCCACCTTGAAGACTGCATCTAGTTCTTGAGACCACATCTCTGGAAGGATGTAGAGTGGAGGTAATCCAGAGGAGGGCAACTAAAATGGTGCAGAGTCTGGATCAGCAGCCCTATGAGGAGAGACTAAAAGGACCTCAATATGCACACCCTGGAAGGGGGGATATGATAGAGAATTTTAAATACCTCATGAGGCTAGATAAGGTACAGGAGGGAAATATTTTTCAGAAGAAAAGATGCTCAAGGACAAGGGGGCACAACAAGAGGCTGGAAGGGGTAAGATTCAGGAGATAAGAGGAAGTACGTCGGATAAAGAGTGGAGGATTCCTGGAATAGTCTCCCAATGGAGGTGGTGGGGGAAAAACTGGTGGGATTCAAGAAAGCATGGGACAGGCGTAAGGGAATTTTAGGGAAGGGGTGGGTGGGTGAGGGCCAGAGATCAAGTAGGATCTGCAGTAATACTACAGGCAGGAAAATTGGCAGGCCAAGTGGTCTTTATCTGTCAGCAGTTTCTGTGGGAAATTCTGTGGTGAGTGGGTCATTTATCCTCCATTCTCTCTGTATGAGCTGTAGTTGGAACAGGCTTCTTCCAGCTGTTCTTTATAGTGCAGGATCACACTAGCTGATTGGTGGGCTATGACCCCCCAACCAACCCCCCCATGACAAACTTTCCCTCACAGTCTCTCTCAGGATCCTGGACTGTAACTTGCAAACTACTCAGCTCCACAGCCTTGACCCTCCCCGTGTGTCATTACTCCGTACAGCTTGCAAACACCATGGCCATGTCCCTCTCTGCACTCAGGGCAACCCAGTGTGATCTATGCCACTTGTTACTGTCATTATTGCTGATGTGCATGGTTTGGAGTTGTTGCACCAGTTGCTACTTGGGTACGATTGCTCCTGACCCCAGAATAATTTTGTACTCCAGATATACTGGCTAAAACTTCTGTATCTTACAGAATGTTCTTTTTGTACAAATGAGTACTCTGGCCAGAATGTAATTTCCGTGATTGTGTGTTCCATCATCATTGTCTAACCCCTCGTACTATACTTGGTTTAAAAGACGGAAGACTTTATAGCCTGTCATGTCTGACTCCCCTTAGACAAGGAGACTTAGTGCCCTGTTCCTGAGAATAGATACATGGGCCCAGATATTCAGAAGGGTTGCGCCATGCACAACCCAGTGATGCACCCCGGTGCGATATTCAAACGGGGATTGAGCCTGGCACAAATCCTGATGCGCCAGAGCGCATCAGTAATGTATGCGGCGCAGGTGGGGGGGGCATGCCCATGCATAATCTGCACATCCCGTTATTCAGCCCGGGATGTGCCGAGCCCATGCATGTGCAACCCCTACTTGCGCTGCACACAGGTGAGCAAAAAAAAAGAGCAACAGCTGGCCACCCACAGGTGAGCTGCCATATTGCAGGGTACAACACGGCAGCTGCCACCTGTAGATGGCCACCAGCTCCGCCTGCACTGTGAAGCGCCTCATGCCCAATCAAGGGCATATGTTGTTAAATGTAAGTCCAATGTCCCTGGTGGTCCAGTGACCGCCGCAGTCGATTGCAGGCATATGTAGTAATAAGGAGAGCTCCACTATCCCTGGTGGTCCAGTGGTACCCCCTCCCCCGCCCACTGCCCGCTCCCAGTCAGCGGCGGCGGCAGCACCCACCTGCCTGCCACCCCACCACCCACCGACTGAGTGTACGGTAGGGCTGTCGCCATTGGTCCACAGCGTGAGCCAATGGGCTGCAGACTTTTACCCAGTCAGTCCAGATATGTGAAAGGATCCATTCACCTATCTGGACTGTGTAGTATGGTACAGGCTGCATACCCATTGGCTTACGCTGTGGACCAATGGGCGTACAGCCCTACCGTACACCGTCATTTGGGGGGGCAGCAGGCGGGTGGGGTGCTGCTGCCTGCCGCTGACTGGGGGGGGAGAGCGAGGCGGTGGGGTACTACTGGACCACCAGGGATAGTGGAGCTCTCCTTATTATTACATATGCCTGCGATCGGGCTGCGAGCGGTCCACTGGACCACCAGGGATATAGGATGATTATTTAATTCTACATATGCCCGCAATCGGGCAGTGGGGCACATTGCTGCGCTGTGTAGGGGGCGTCAGTCCCCAACGGCTGCAGCCTGGCAGGGCGCCAGGCGCAAGTCGCCAGGGATCAGCGCACTTGCATGCAAATGGGGCCATAATGACATGCAAATGGCCCCATTTGCATGTGCACTTTTGAATATCGCGGTTGTTGCGCCTAGCACAATGGAACTTGCGCTAGTGTATCCTACTGCTCCACTCTGGCCACTTGCGCTGGTGCAGTGCCACTGCGCCATGCACACTGCGGGATGGCCAGTGTGCGATATTCAACATTGTGCCATGGTTCAGCTCCGCTGAATATCACCCTGTCAACCCCTCGCGCAGCCAAGTTGCGCTGCACCCAGGCTTGCGCCACAGCCTGGTGCAGTCTGAATATCCGGCCAGAGTTTATTTTAAATACAGCAATATCATCTGAATTCATAACTTTGTGTGGAAGTGCGTTTCATGTATTCATTCTTTCATTGAAGAAATATTTTCTCTTATTATATATGGGTATGTCAATTTAATTTGCTTATCATGACTCCTAAGTTTAACATTTCCAAACCAAGTAGCAAATGCCCAGATCCCCCATTAAATCATTATTTGAGATTTTAAACATTTGTAGTAAGTCGCCTCTCATACGTCTCCTTTCCAATAGATAAAAATTAAGTATTTGTAATCTGGTCTCATATGCGACGCTACTTAATCTGCTGTACTCTCTCAAGGGCGTTCACATCTTTCCTCAAGTGGGGACTACAGTAGTCAAGATGCTGTCTAACCAGTGCCTTCTACAGTGGCATAATACATGATCTCTGCCTTGTTACAAAAGATCTTCGAAGTGTGCTTATGATTCTATTTGTTTTATTTACCAATTCCTTACAATGTCCGGAAAAGGATAAATCATTATTTATTAAGATCTCTCTCTTGGGCAACTGTTTTGAGAGTTTTATTATTAAGGGAGTATTTTACATGTTTATTCTTGCCCCCCAGGTGTAAGACTACACACTTGTCAGTGTTGAATTGCATTCCATTCTGATCTGCCCAAAGCTGAAGTTGTGTCAGAGCATACTGGAGTGTACCCACTTTATATATATCCCCCACTTCTGCACATAGTTTAGAGTCATCAGCAAATTTCATGAATTTATTTACAAGTGTTTTGTTCATGTTGGATATAAAGACATTGAACAACACAGGCCCCACACCAAAAGGTCCTTGTTCTGAGAAATGTCCTCTTAATCTGACTCTCTCTGTTCTGTAGTCAATTTTTAACCCAGTTAATAATGGATGTATTTATACCCAGCACTATCATTTTATTGATCAGTTGGAGATGTGGAACCCTGTCGAATGCTTTCGGATAATCCAGGAATAATATATCTACTGGTTTATTATTATTAACAAATTGCTCACATTATTGTAAGTGAGCATATTTGTTAAGATCTTGTTTTTGAAGCCATGTTGTGTATTATCTACTATAGTTTTAGCTTTCAAGTCCTTTTCCAACCTATCCCTTAGTAGGGACTCTCAAATCTTGCCTAATATCGAGGTCAAGCTTAAGGGCCTATAACTCCCTTGCTTCAGCCTTATCCCCTTTTACAGATAGGAATGACCTCTGCTTCCTTCCAGTCATTTGGTACTTCTCCAGTGGTTAAGGACAGTCGAAAGAGTTTATAAAGAGGTTCAACCAGCCAGTCTGTTATTTCTTTCAGTAATTTTGGGTGAAGTTTATCAGATCCTGCTGTTTTTGATATATCCATTTTGTTTAATCTATCTGCTGTTTCACTTCTGGACATTATATCAGGCTGTATGCTCATCACTTGTGCAGACTTGATATATTATGAGAACAGATGGTTTATGGTAAATAGAGAAAACAATTGTTAAACACCCTGGCCATCCAGAATGAATCTCTTTGCTCCTCACCATCCACTCTAACAGGGCCCACCTCCCTATTTGTAGATCTATTGTTTATATAGGCATAAGACATTTTTCCATTGTCTTTTAGGTGGGCAATCTTGAATTCAAGGGCAATCTTCTCCTCCTGATTAATTTTTTGGTTTTGTATAGATCTTTGTATGCTTGTATATTATATGAACTGTCCTCTCTTTTCATTGTCTGATATGCCTGTCTTTTTCCTGATCACCTGTCTATAGACTTTGTTAGTATACCAGACTGGCACCCTGCCTTTCTTATTGTAAAATTTCTTTAATGGAACACAGAATCTGGTTTTGATTTTCAACCATAGAGTTTCAGTTATATCACTTTCAGTGTTCCAATTCCAGTTTCTTAGGTTATTTGGTTAGTGTAGTGGGTATATTACTGTGCTTGAACAGAATGGTGTTATGGTCACTAAAAATTAGTGGTTCTTGGATTTTCAATCCAGTCATACTAGCTCTGTTTGAAACTAAATCCAACACATTCGTTAATCTAGAAGGGCCATCTACCATCTGTATTAACCCATTTTCATAACATAGATCTATTAGTGCCTGTTCCTGCCCATTTTTAACCATGCCATGTGTCCAGTCTATACCCGGGGCTTTAAAGTCTCCCATTAGTAAGACATCTCTATTAGTTATAATCCCTTCTATAGTATGCACCATCACAGCATTCTCCGTTTGATTTTTATCTGGAGGTCTATATGTTACTTCCACTCGTAGCCTTTTACATCCCACAAGGTGTATGTCCACCGATAACAGATCAAATTGTTGTGTAGTGATTAGTTTACATTTGATGCCCTCCTTAAATAATGCCACCTCTTTTTCCTACCCTATCTAAAAAGTGTATACCCTTTAATGTATGTATTATTGGTATCTTTATCGGAACACCAGGTCTCAGTAATTGCTGCGAGGTCTATACTGTTCCGTGTTAGGATACATTCAAGATCGGCCATTTTGATGGTATTTAGGCTCCTAGCATTTGCCAGTAGAACTGACATTCCAGCTTTACTTCTCTTATTTTCCTTTGTTGTAAAATATATTTTATCATGGACTGATGTTTGTTCATCCTGCAGCCCCCAATTTACTAGTTTTTGCCACTGATAAATAACATTTATTCCCTAGTTTTCTGTTCCTTTTATTCAGATGTAGTCCGTCATGACTACAGAGGTCTGGTCTGTTATGTATTCCTCATAACTGGTTATACACTTGATATTATTTTCACAGCACCACTTCCTCAACCAATTATTGTACTGTCTAACCCTATAATACCTACCCTTACTGGCTCTAGGTACTAGCAGTACTTCAGAGAATATTACATTAGCATCCAAGGACTTGATAATATCATAAATCTTTATAGTATCCTCCATAGTGTCAGTTACACTCTGAAAGCCCAGATCATTTGTTCCACCATGGACAAGAACCTTTTTTTTGAAATTACTCTTCATCTCTCCCTCCTGCCTGCTGGCCCCCGACCCTTCGGGACATCCATTGAGTCATCCTCCTACCTCGCACCCACCAGGACTCACCTCTTTTCCTCCATGGAGCTTCGGTTTTCCCCCTGCGCAGGGACGAGGTGGGGTCCATCGCCCCATAATCCTACATCTCGTCAGGCCGAGATGGTGGCCCTGGTGAGTGGGGCACATCGGAGGCATGCTCAGGGAAGTCAGTCTTCCCGGAGCCAGCAGGTGTTTTTCTCTTTCTCCCCTCCCCTACAGTGCGTAGCCCCGTGACATCAAGGCAACAAGCGCCGACGCCCACACTGTAACGCAGCCACGCATTCCCCTGCAATCAGGGCTTGTAGTACTCTGAGCCTCTGCTCGGAGTCAGACAAGTGTTCAGCAGTGGCCGCAATGCTCACCGGAGAAGGCAAGCCCATCTCCCCCCCGGCCCACCCAGCCGCGACCAGAGTCCACTCCCGAACCCAGGTCGCCAGCGTGGAGTGAGGTGTGGCGTCCAGCGCCTCAACCCTCAGCGCCACTGGGCCGGCCACAAGAACCTTATTTGTTGCACAGGCATTTTTCAACCATGCTGGAAACATTTGTGAAATATCCCTGAGTTTAGCACCACTATATGAACTGGTAATCGTGTTCATATTTCCCCTGGCTGAGTATCTGTCCATATACTTTATCATTGAATCCCCTCAGTAGTAAAGTGTTTCTTTTTACAGGATAAAATCAGATAAATCTACGACCTAAAGATGTGACTATTTTCAACATGGTCCTGAATAAATATGTATACAAAGTTTTAAAAAAAAGTTTCATCATATAAACAAAAAAAATTAAGTTGATATAACAATAACTTGACATGTTACATAATACAATAATAAATGACACCCAAAGCACATATCCTTACAGTCCCAATTACCAGACATATCCCATTAAAGTGCTTTTCCTTTCATCCATTGCACATACATTTTATACTTAACATTTGCTTTACAAATTTTGCCAAGTGTTTCGTTTTATGACTTAAGTTATTCATATTTTTATCCAGCAAGTTCCAAATCAAGATGTAATTTGCTCTCAGGGACATTTTCCCATACAATTTTTTTTTTTTTTTGTCCCTGTGGGCCTTGTTTAGGATCTCTTAAATCAAATTTGTGTCTTAAGTAAATTATTATCCAATTTTTCATCAGGGATTTAGGTTTTCCTGTTTTAAAATTCTATGAATTTGAGTTGCCCACTACAATTTTCTTTTTTCAATTTTCTTATTTTGCAAATTTCACTTTTATTTATTTAGTAATCAGAATTACAACCTTTGAGCTAGGCGCTCATTTACAAAGGATCATCGTCACAAGGGGAGGGTACATAAATTTGGAGTCAGTAGCTGCTTAATAGACATTGTCAAGAACATCTAATTAGTAAGAAAAATGTGAACAGGAGAAATCAGTGAACATCGGCAATAGCATAACAATGTAGGATAACACATACCAAAACAAGGATACATAGTCAATGGGGTTGAGTTCACACGTCATGCCATACAATTGAGTGCTTAAGTCAGAGTGAGGTGCTAGTTTGAGGGAAAAAAAACAAAAAATCTGAGGTGAAGTTAGGCAGGATCTTGTATTGGGAGGAAATGGGAGCTGGAGCTGTTCATCAAAACTGATACCTACAGGTTGCTAGGCTATAGCCAGAGGAGTCAGCTTAAGCATAGTAGTCAGAAAGGGTAGAGGGAACCAATCAGAATTAGGTAGGAGAAGAGGAATCAAGAGGAGGGAGATGACGGTAAGCTCAAAGGTGGGTAGTACAAGGAGGTCAGCGGGTGAAGGTTTGTCAGGGAGAGTGTGAGAGGAGAAAGGTGAGTAGGCAGGTGGGCAGACATTGGCAGACGGTGAGCAGGGAGTTTTGCATCAAATTGTAGAGTGAAAGAAGAACCTTGGCAAGCATAGGGTTCTGGTACCTGCTAGGCTAAGAGTGGCTGTGGCAACATACAGGAGGAGAAATGGTCTTTAGGAGCACGGCCTTGGGGAAAAGAGGCATGCTGGCTCGTGGGTTAAGAGTGGCAATAGATAAACAGGAGGGTGGATAGACTTCCTTAACTCAGATTTGAAAGGCCCAAGTTGGGTAAGGTTTGTGGTGGTGGTGGTGGTTGGTAGCTCATTTATCCAAGCAGGGGCCCTGACAGCAAAGGCTCATCTCCCCAAGGCAGTCCTTCTGAATGGAACAGCTGATGCATGTTTGGTAACACTTCTTGTGGCTTGTTCAGCTGGAGCAGAATGGAATAAGGCTTGTACGGAGGGAGGTGCAAGTCTGAGTAGGGCCTTCTGTCCCAAGGTGCAGGCATGGAGCTTAATGCAGTCCATAAGTGGGAGCCATTCAGTCCATATGTACAGTTCACATGTATGCAATAGATGTTCTGCCCCCAACACAAATCTACAGGCTTTATTTAAGGAGGCATGCACTTTGAGCAGGCTAGTTTCAGAAGCGGCCCCACAGACTACATTTCCATAGTCCAGGATTAGAAGGATTGTACCTCTGACTGCCTGTGTCCTGGCCTCAGGAGTAAGACAGAACCAGTGCCTGTACAGAGTCTCGAATTTCCTATTGACCACCGTGGTAATATTGCATATATGTTCGTCGAATGATAGGGACTCATCTATGGTGAGACCAAGATACCGGAAGGAAGTTACCTACTCCAAGGTGGTGTGAGAGCTGCAGGAAATTGGAGAGAGATGCGCTGGACCTCTTCTTTTGTCATCTGGCAAAGAGCATTGCCTTGGTTTTTTTAAACTATTGAGCACCAGCATGCTGTCCTTGAACCATTCCTGTAGTAGGGTAACGTTGTTCTGCAACTCCTTAGTGCTTCCTGGCAGGAGTTTCATGAGAATAGCACTGTGTCGTCTGCATAGCAGGATCTCAGAGATAGGGCAGGCATCAGGAGGTGGTTCCAAAGATGTCAGAGAAGAGAGGGCCAGTATAGACCCCTGGGTACACCTACTGACCTCACAGGTGTTGGAGGTAGCACCATTCATTCAGACTTTTGAGATCACCCAGATAAACAGCTGGAGAACCATTGGACTGAGTCAGGGACAGCCCTAGGCCTCAACCTGTGAAGCAGCAGCTGGTGGTCCATGAGGTCAGAAGCTTTGGTTAGGTCTATAAGATTGCCCCAATCAGCTGACCCCAGTAGAATGCCTCATGTACGTATCCAGTGAAATTAATAAGGGCGGTATTAGTACTGTGCAGTCTGTGAAAGCCGTGCTGTTGGTGAGAGAGGTGGTCATATTTGTGCAGATGGTCCATGAGTTGGTCAGCTATAATTCTCTCCAGAGCTTTTGAGAGTGGCGAGAGAATTGAGATAGGCCTATAATTCAGGACTAGTGACTGGTCACCCCCTTTGTGCACAGGTGTGACCAGGGGGGTTTTCCATTTGGAGGCAAAGGTAGCCAGTCAGAGTGACAGGTCAAAAAGCTTGTTCATGGTCCAGTGAACTCAGGAAGGGCTACAGAGATCAGTTTCATGTCTATACCATCACCACCCATCCTAGTTTTGCCAAGGACTCTGGTAAGGTATTTTTTTGTTTCATTGATGGTTACCCTTCTGCAGTAGAAGGCTGGGGAGATCCTGGTATTGGAGGAAGAGGACGAGTGGTCAGAGGTTGCTGTTCCATCCAGGTACATAGCCAGTTTTGAGGGAAGGACGGCACTGTAATCCGTAAATGCCTTGTTGAAAATATTAGCCATAATATCTGCATCAAGCATTACTTCATCATTGTGATGAAGCATGGAAAAAAAAAAAGGGGGGGGGATCTGTCGCCACTTCCGATAAGTTTTTTTTTTTATATAGATGCCAGAATTTCTTGCCATCACCCCAGCATTGAGATTGAAGGTTTTGTGGTAAGTAGCCTTCACCTGTTGGATAGCCCAAGTTAACCCAATTTGGGCCACTTGGATATCCGTTGCAATCTAGTTATACAAGCCGGTGTGCAAGTAGATCATGCTGTCGCATCAGGCTTAGGATTTGTGGGGTGGCCCACTCCATGCTGCAGCCTTTAATCAGTTTCTTTCAAAACGGGGCAAATTTATCCGCTGCCGTGTTGAAGTAGTTGAGGAAGAGTTCCAGTGCTGTGTCAGAGGGACATGAGTCAAGGAAGCTCCAATCTATCCCTTTGAGGTAATTCCTAAAGCCACCCATTGCAGAATTTTTTTATGACTCCATTCCTCACCATTCTAGGGAGAGACAGTCTTTAGTGGTCCACTCACAGTGGACAGGCGAGTGGTCACAGAGGCTGTCAGGGAGCACCTTGATATTCTTTAGCCACTCCAGGTGCATTGTCAACACCCAGTCAATCAGTGTGCTAGAGCCTGTGTGGTAATTTGTGCGGGTGCAGCTCTTGACCATCTGTGTTAGATATAGCCCCGCTACCAGATCGCTGTGGGCAGAGCTGAAGCTGGCAAGCCAGTTGGAGTTAAAGTCTCCAAGTACAATTGTTTCTTTATTCTGGCTGGCCTGGGTGTAGAGGTTAGCAAAGGCTTCGAGCCCCACTTGCTGCCACCCTGGTGGGATGTATACAGCCATAACAATCATACCTTTACCCCCTTTGCCTATCAGGATTTTTATAGCTAGGCATTCACAATCATTATTAGTGGCTGACAATTGGACTCTGGTATTGCAGCTTGTTGCGGGTATAGATTAAACATTCACCTCCTTTTTTTCCCTGTGCGGTCCAGCCTATGCAGGTTGTAGCCAGTAGCAGTACTGTTCCCCATTCCTTTTCTATTCCTCTCCTCAGGCTACCTGCTCATATAGTTTCCCTAAACTCTGGTCCTCTTCGGTGCATCAATTCTACCATTTTCTCCATGACTCTTGCTAGAGTGCTCCCCCACTGAAACACACTGATGTGGTTGTTTTATTATGCCCAAGCATGCTCAATTTTTTCTACCCATAAGCACCTTGTTACCGTTTTACCCTGCACTGATCATGGGTTTTTACAGATGTTGGGTGTTGTACTTGGTTCCCTTATTGCTTGCACTGACTGTTTTGTTATGTAATATTCAGTTTTACTCCTTATTGTAGTCCCTTCCTCACCACCGGATGCATCTGGAAACTAGCTGTTATCAGCTCATAGTATGTCTTTTAGTAAAACTTTTGAAATAAAATATGCTATCAACAAATGTTCACTAGTGATGTCACACAAGTCTGCAATCATCTTAGTCCTGAGTTGTCGCCCCAGAGACGGGATTTGTAATCTATCAAATTCCATCTCTGCACCGTAGTTACATTCCTGCTAGCATTCTAATGGCATATTTATTTCTCTTCTAAAGAGAACAGGGGCCAGATATTCAAAAATGGGCAATGCAGAGCACGAAGTTCTGCACTGCGCCTTGGCATTGCCCTGGATGTAGAGGATGCTATATTTAGTCACATAGCACACTAGTGCTATCCTACTGAATACAGGGGCATGTCAACACAGTGATAAATCAAGTAACACTGCCCTGACATGAATCCCTGCAGTGCAGGAAATAACACCAGTAGACCCAGGCATGATATTCAGATGGCCTCATGCAAAGGAACCCATTGGGCATGTAAGGCACAATAGGACTCATTTGCATGCCCATTATGGGCTTATTTACATGAGAATCAGAAGCAGGTTTGCACAGCACCCACCCCGCTTGCCCAGTCACAGACAAGCAAGGGGTTCTCCCTACCCTCCGATGTTTGTCCTGACATATAAAATGAAAATGTTGTGTGTCTAGTGGCCCTCTCCCACTCCAATCACCACCCTGACAGTTAAAATGAAATTCCCTGGTGCCTAATGGTTCCCCCACCCTCCAATCACCAACCTGACAGTTACATTCAGTGGTCCCCTCCTCCAGTCGCAGACTTGTTCTTGCAATAATGTATCCCTAACGTCCAGTGGTCCCCCCACACCACCTGCTCTCTGATCGCTGCGCCGACATAAAAAAAAATGCCCTGGTGCCTACTGGTCCCACCTCCCTCTGATCACTGACCCCTTCTTGCAATAATGTATCCCTGGCATCCAGTGGTCCTCTCCATTCCCTGTCACTGGTGAAATTAGATACATCCCTGGTGCCTAGTAGTCCCTCTCAACCTCTGATCACCAGCCCAGGAGTGATCCACCCATAACCATAATGATATGCTTCTTGTATGCTGTGTTGCCAAAGTACAGTAAAAATATAGTTGTGAAAAATATCAAAAAGGACTTCCCTGCTGTCTATTGGCACCCACAGATCCCCATACAGACATACCTGCTCCCCCAACACCACAGGCACAGATAACGCACCCTTCCACACCACCTGAATTGCCGGTGCCGCAGCTCAGATACAGCAACCAGCACAGACCTCCTCGGCTGGCCACCATATGAATAGACAGAGCATGCATCCTTTGTACAATACAGGGCATGTGTCCTCTGTATTGTACAAGGATCACATGTGCCTGTGTACTGCCCCAGACTTCAGAGGGGACAGAAAAATGCTGCAACCAGTCATCTCTGCAAAGAGACACAGATAAGAGTATCAAGCCATCTACAGAGCACAGGGCATCTAGTTCAGGGGGCCCAGATGCCAGTGACAAGAAACCTAAGAGCCTCAGCCTAGACATAACCCACGACATCTAGGAAGGTGAAACACCACAGTTTCTCTGCCAGAAAAATCTATGCCCTCACTGCAGACATAGAACGGATGTTGCCATTTTTCCAGGTCATGAAGGCTACCCCATCTAAACAACAGGATGTGTGGTAGGGTAAAACTGGGCAGACTGGATGGATCAATGGTCTTTTTCTGCTAACTCTGTATGTTTCTGTTTGCTCTAGGAATATCTAGTTCAGAGGCAGATGGGGAGAAGTAGGAGATGGGTAAGGCAGAAGGTTGCCGTAGCTTCTCCACAGGCTAGGCCCAGCCCCTTTCAATTTTGCTTTTGCCACCATAGAATTACTGCTACTTAGAGGGTGCCTGCCCAGTTATCTCCAGGAAGGCAAGTGGGTCCTAAAGATAATGGAACAGGGCTTAAAGGACACGGTCAACTCTTTTTCCATCATACTATTTCAAGTTGAAAACCCACATTTTATAATTGAAGATTCATTGGTGTTACTTATGGTTTAATCTGCCTCCTTTCTTAGAGCTTTAATACATGGTAACTGTATAATTACTGTATGCCCAACCTTTTTTTCCCCTCAAAATCCTTCACCTCTTATTGCTCCCTTCCTGAGCAGTAGGAAGGCTCCCAAGCAGTGCAGCCACTCATGATGCAAAAGTCTCCCCTGCTTCCACTATAATTTGAGTGACTAGACTATGTTGGGGTGTTCAGAAGTCTAGGAAAGATGCAGTGAGAGTTGATTAAGGAATGTTATAAAATGGGTAGGTAATGTGATTGGACGTAAGGGTTTAGAATCCAGTGGCATAAAGTGCGACAACCACTGGATTGGGAACCCTTTTGGCAATCAGTGCAGAGGCCACATTTGTATTACTGCTTAACTGCATTCTAATTTGGGATGTTGACTGGACATACTGGTAAAGCACAACCGTCTTGGAAAACCATAACTGTCAGCAATATTTAAATGACTAAACATGTGATCCCATTGTAGTAAACAATTAACATTTACCAGGAACACAAATCCCAAGTTTGTACCACATCCATTTTTGAGTACTGACCTTCTGAAACTGCTCCTTCCCCAGTCATTTCAGACCAGACATCCAGCAGCTTGAAGTCATCTGTAGGCACTGGCAACACAATCCCCATGGCAGATGGCAAGTCACCACATTCGCTTACCCATCCTCCCCGAGACCTGAACACTGATGGTAGCCTACATCGTCACACAGGCACAGAGTACATTATTCCATATATTGCAAATGCTGAATTCCGAGAGTTTAATTAAAAATTGTACCTGCAGCAGGGTAGGTTTTAGCAGCTCCTGCTCTGTCTCACCATGTGCACCAAGAGTGCATTGCATGATGGTAAGCAGGGAAAATTAAAGCAACACTGCACACAAAGTCAAGGGGGTGTATATCGTGGTAAATGAACATCAGAAAACTTGCTCTGTCATGCCAAAAGTGGGAAATGGTCAGGCTGTCTCATGCCAGAAAGTTGGCAATTCAAAAGAAGCTAAACATCGGAACAGAGTTATATATGAAGCCGATCACAGCAACAGCGTCAAGATCATGCGATCACCACCACACGATCCTTAAGCTGTTGTACTCATACATTCAGAAATTATATCAATGAGCAACAGAGCTTGTTAAATAATAACTCCCTTCCTCTAAAACCAATACTGCCTGCTGGCAAATAATAGAAACCCACATCCATTTCCTTAAGAAAACTGGCCACTGTTCCCATAACAACTAACAAAATACATGTGCACTGAGCACGACAGGATTTTGTGCTGATACAGTTGTCGATCGGAACATCGCACTGGTAATTCAGTTGAGTCACCTGACAGAAAGAAAACCTCTCTCACTCCACAGACTGTATAACTGACAAACTATATAATAAAAATCTACAACCATGTTTCAACTACCAGAAGAGGATTTCTCACTATTCAGGCATCCGAGAATCCAGGAAATCTTACAAGCTGAAGAAACTGATACCTCAACTGCCACCACAGAGAAAGAAACAGATGAAAGAGCAAATAACCTCCTCAATTGTCACAGCTGTTCTGGAAGAAGAGACTGAATGTGCACAGACAGCAACAACTACACCTACCACCAGCAAAACTGTTGGCCCCACCAAAGGCAAAAAGATAGACTGTGTAAGTAAGCATCTCACTCTCAGTGATGCAGAGTTGACAGACACAGAAACGCTTAAAGATTAGCATAATACAGTTAAAACTACAAACTGGGCTCATCAGATTTTCTTGAGTTGGGTGTCAAAATGTGAAATAGAAATGGACTTGCAAACTATTCCAATCAGAGAGTTAAACAGTGTGCTCTGAAAATTGTATGCAGAGTCTGTAGCATTAGTGGTGAACAGTATTCCATTTCCAGCTACTTCGGACTTCGTGTAGGTTTCTGACTACTCAACAGCCCTGACATTGGGCATTGTGTTAACATAGTACACACACACACACACACACACACACACACACACACACACACACACACATATAATCTCATGATGGGCACAAATATGGAAAATATTTTCCTCCCATGAGTGAGCCCGGATATTTCACGAATGCCGAAGGCACGAGTGGAATATACAGTGCTCACGAGGCAGGAGTGAAAATATGTTTCATATTCCATGATGTGCCCATCATGTGTCCTATTTATACAATGGGGCCTCACTGCTGCAAAATGTACAATTTGCATAGCTTGCGCAAGGTTGGCGCGGGTTTCGGGGGTGTAATAAATGGTATTTTAACTCTGCTGATATCATTAGGATTTATTTCACTGCAGTGAAAACATGGTTTATTTCACTGGAATATGTCTCACCCCCATTGTGTGTGTGGATAGATAGAGATAGAGATATATTTTTATTTATTTTATGTGCTTGTTATCGACCACTGGATACAAATTTGGCAATTCAAGATAAATTAATTGAGGAGATACACAAAGCTCTCTAAATTGGAAACCTTGTTTTAGCAGGTGATTTTAACCTTCCAGACAAACTGGAATCTACATACGGCAGTCAAAAAACAAGGAAAGGATATTTTGAGCCTTTGTACTGAACACAGTTTAATTCAACATGTTAAGTCCCCCATTAGATTAAGCAATCTTCTAGAGATTTAGTATTCACTTCTGAAGAAGTTAGCATTAGTTATTGCTCCGAAGCACCACTAGGAAACAGTGATCATTCCACAATATTTTTTTAATGTTGAGTGTCTCACTTCCCAAAATTGGTTGCCCAGAATTTTATTTATACAAATCAGCAAATGAAGCTGCTATCCAGCAGGATCTTAGCAATATTGACTGGGTAAATAATTTAGCAGGAAAATCAAATAATGATTCATGGGAATTCATAAAAACAATAATACAGACAACGCAAAAACATGTGAAACGAATATAGAAATATGGAAAGTATGGTATACAGGCCAAATGGATGAACAGAAATATAAAAAAGTTAAAAAAAGCAAACAATATCATCAATACATGGAAAATAGAACAGCTGAAAATTGGACAGTATTTAAAGAAATAAAAAAAAAATGCAAAACCAAAATAAACATGGCTAAAAAAAACTATGAAGTCTATTTAGCCAAAACAGCCAATAAATGAAATAGCAAAAACATGTTATAGCTATATAAATTCACTTAAGAAATGTAGTAACAAGTTGACATGTTATGGTAGATAATGTGTGAGTTACTGATCCTCAAAGAAATAGCAAATATTTTCAATATTTATTTTTGTTCTATTTTTTCCAGCAAAGTACAGAAAGAACAAAAATGTTCCTCAAATGAAAAAACAATTGGGAATCATACCTTTACAAAGGAGGAAACTGTATCCCAAATAAAGATAATAGTGCACCAGTTGTTGATAATATAACGCCCCTATGTTAAAACTTATGAAAGAACAAATCTGGTTACTGCTTAAACTTATTTGAAAAATCTCTGAATTATAATCAAATTCTTCAAGACTGGAAAATATCAAGAGTAACTCCTATTTTTAAAAAGGAAACAAAGTTAATTGATCAAATTATAGGCCTATATAAGCCTTACTGCTATCCCCTGCAAGATCCTAGAAACACTTACAAAAAATAGAATAAACGAGAAACTTAAAAATATCCCAGTGTTTGATGAGAATCAACATGGATTCAGACAAAGGCGATCTTGTATGACAAACTTGGTCTGCTTTTATGACGGTGTTAGTCATATACTGGATAATGGTATACCAGTGGATGCGACCTAGTTTGATTTGTGTAAGGCCTTTGATCTTGTTCTACATTGGGCAGTAAATAAACTCACCAAATATGGAATTGATACTCATATTATTGACTGGATAGTCAACTGGATGCAGGACAGAACAAATAGTTTCAATAAGAGGATTCCTTTCTGCAGAGGGAAGAGTCACGAGTGGAGTGCTACAGGGATCTGTGTTCAGACCATTAATATTTCAGATTTTTATAGCCAACTTAGAGGAAAACAAAAGAGTACTATAGTCAAATTTGCAGATAACACAAAGTTATGTGGGCCCTGCGGAACACAACATATCAAAGTAATACAAAACGACAAACACGATTGTACAATGGACTGACTCCTGGGGTATGAGATTAAATGTTGAAAAAAGTTGTGTCATTCGCATGGGGATTAACAATCCTCATCATACTTACCAATGAACGAGGCTCTTCCATCTAAATGTTCAGAAAAAGATCTAGGTATTATTATAGACTGTAGCCTCAATTTTAAAGACCAATGTCATTCAGTTATTTCCAGAGTGACTAAAATTGCCATGGCAATCAAAATAAATATTAAGAGCAAACAAGTGGATGTCCTGTTACCATTGTATCAGTCGTATGTTAGGCCAATAATTGATTATGCTAGTCAAATATGGAGTCCATATAAAAAAGTAGAAATTAATAAATTAGAAAAAATTCAAAGAAATTAAATAAAATCTATTTTAACTCTGAAGAATCTTGAGTATAAAGATAGACTATCTAAATTGAAACTCCTTAAATTAGATCTAAGGAGACACAGAGGAGACTTATTATTGTATTAAGACATACTAAATGATCCATTACTTATGGCAGAACTAAATATAAAATATAAAAATGACTAACATGGAACACAAGGACATCCACTCCAAATTAGAACAAGAAGATTTCATACAAATAAAAAAATATTTTTATACATTGCGAGTGAAATTTATGGACTAGATTACCCTTGAGTATAGTAGCTAGTCAAAGTAAAAATCAGTTCAAAATTAATCTAGACATGTATATTAACAGCGGTGGAAACCTAGATTACTACATCTTATCTTAATAGGAGCTACATTATGGACCACGGCCTTTTGTTGCTCCTTCACCACATAGTGAACATAGTAACAGATGATTGGTTCTCCACAGCGAACAATGTCTTTCTTGCAGTAGTCAACCAGTACAGAAGAGAGAAAAGGGACATCTCCACTCACCACCCACCACTGTCAGATGCTGACCTGCACCAACTGAAGACATCCTCAGTACTGTCACCATCAACAGCGACAGGGCTTGTACAAAAAATATGGGTTGACATACAGCTACACATGGCTTGTAGAAGGAGAGAGTGAGAAAGGGACCTACATCCAGAGTCATTCAGAATAGACACTGATGAAAATGGTATTGAGTATGCCAGCCTGAAATACGAGGCAACCAAAAAACCAAAACCATACCAACGGCAACTGAGACCAGTACAGGAACCTCATATATGCAATACCAGATGACCAGCTATGTGCTGTGAAATCATTTAAGCTATACCTGTCCAAACTACTACCAAGGGCACCAGCATTCTACCTTCACCTTCTACATACAAACCAGGAATACCTGAACAGCAGTCCTATCTGATATTCCAGGGAACCTATGGGTGTGAACTACCTGTCAGGCATGTTGCCCAGACTAAGCAAGGACTTTAACCTCAGTCAAAGATACACAAGCCACTCTATTCGAGTCACTGCTGTGCACCTACTGTCAACTGCAGGACTGCAAGCATGAGAAATAATGGCAGTCACAGGACACAGATCGGAAGAAAGCTTGAAAAGTTATTGGAGTGCCTCTGCTGAAGACCACAAAAAGTGGAGCCAAATCCTAGCACAAACCACAGAAAAAGCCAAGAAAAGGAATCTTCAAGCAAGACACATGAAATGGAACCTTCAATCAAGAAACAGAAAGCAGAACAAGAAAATGAGGCAACCAACAGGACATCTGAAACAACATCAAGAGGAACTACAGTGCTGGAAAACATGCCTTTCAGCCTCATGGACCCAGTATTCCATGGCAAGGTGCAATTCATAAATTACAAGTAAACCAAATATGAAACCTAATGTGGGGAGTTTGTTTGTTTCTGTTATTTTGTCATGTGGTCTGAACGGGTTGATATTTTGACCATTCCAAAAGTTTAGTTAGGAACTATTTTTTCTCCCTTTTTTAATTAATTCTCTATAATGTTACAAAGTTTTTAAAATTCAAACCACTTGTCAGTGTCATTTTTTTCCTAATTGTAACCCATTTTATAAGCACAATAAGACACTCCAAAGTGTTGGTTCTGTGATAACCACACGCCTAGGTGTGGAAGGACACTCTGCCTACAGCCTCGTGACTTACCATGCACCTAGGCATGCGGTTATCACAGAACTACCAACACCCTGTCATGCCTTATTGCTTACTAAAACACAGTTTGGTGTGGTAACACCAGTCTAGTGGGCAATGTGTTTTTCACTTTTAAAAAAGAAAAAAGGAATCTGGATCAAACTACCAGTCATATCAAAACATTCTACAAAATGCAAACAATCATAAAATATGTTTTGAACTAGGGACAGTTTGAGGCTTAAAGGGGTTAACATGGTCCCAAATTTCCAAGGTTTAACCTTTCAGCTCACAGTTTAGAACAAAAATAAAATTTTACTAGAACTGGAGGTGTCAAAGTTAATGTAACTGAAAGCAGTGGAAAGGGTCCCAGTCTCCCAATGAGGGAAAGTGCTCCTTTGCAAATACTTTCTCACCCTCAAGAAAAATGAGAAATAGCAAACCACTTTGGACCAAAGGCTCCTGAACAGGCATCTAGAAGCAGAAATTCGGAATGGTTGGTAACACTGCACACAGTTCTCATCCTTGAAAAAAAAAAAAAAAGATAGTCTTTGGGTCTGAGAGATGCTTATTTACATAGCCCAATAAGACCAACCCACAGAAGATGGCTCCAGTTCAGCTGGGCAGTGCCCATTAACAGTTTACAGCAATGCCAGTTGGCCCAACCTCTGCTCCCAGTGTGTTCAAAGTGCTTACCTGTATGGCCGGCCCACTGCTGCAGATGGCTGGGGCTTTTATACCTCACCTGCCACCATGCTGGCAATCCAGGTTCAGAACAGCTTCTGGTCACTGGGGCTCAGCAAGGGGGGGGGGGATTGAGCATCCTACAGACTGCTTTCCTCTGCAGGGCAAGGGGGTGGGTTTTCAGGCCCACCAGGTGGTACTGAAGGCTGGGGCAGCACATTGGGAGGGGGCCACCACTTCAGCATGGTGCATGTGTGCCTCCACAAAGGGGGACCATGTGGGCTTAATGAAGTCCTTCCCACCTTCCCCTGGTCCACGCCACCATCTGGCCACTTGAGATCTGAATTTGTGTACCAGGGGGAGGATGGCCCTCCCCCTCCTGGCCCCACTGGGGGGGTGCTTATGGACTGGGAGAGGCAAGCACTGGTCAGGGGAAGCAAGGACAGGGCTGATAGCCCAGCCAGGACCTCACAGGAGAAAAAGCAATATGGAAGACAGTAGCAGCACATCTGCAAAAGAGGAATAGTGGTGTTCTCCTACTTAAGTAACTGGCTAATAGAAACATAGAAGTTGACAGATAAGGACAGGCAAGGCCCATCCAGTCTGCCCATTTCTTTTTCTACCTTATAAATGTTCCATCGGCCTTTGCTCGGTCAATGGCCTATCTATTCATACTCATCTGTATTGCTCCCTTATGCCTATCCCATGCCTGTTTGAAGCCCTGCACTGTATTCATATCCACCACTTCCTGAAGTAGGCCATTCTATGCATCCACCACCCTTTCTGTGAAAAAGAACTTCCTCACATTACCCAATTGGCCTCCCTCTAATCTCATGCTGTGTCTTCTTGTCCTGCTATTTTTCTTATATTGAAACATGATAGGCTCTTTCACCTTGTTAATGCCCTTAAGGTGTCTGAATGTTTCGATCATATCACCTCTCTCCCTCCTTTGCTCTAGGGTATACATATTGAGCTCCGTTAATCTGTCCTCCTATGTTTTCTGATGCAGTTCCTGCACCATTTTGGTTACACTTCTCTGGACTGCCTCAATTTGATTAATATCCTTGTGAAGGTGTGGCCTCCAGTACTGCACGCAGTACTCCAGATGGGGCCTAACCAGTGTCTTGTAAAGAGGGATTATTATCTCCCTCTTCAGACTTGTGATACCCCTACTAATACACCCCAACATCTCCCTAGCCTTACCTACTGCTTTAGTGGTCTGCTTGGATGATTTCTGGTCATCGGTGATGATGCCCAAGTCTCTTTCTTCCCTTGTGACTGCCAACAACTCCCCTCCCAGCCTATAGGTGGCTTCAGTGTTTCTCTTCCTTAATAAGTGAAAATGCAGTCCACTTAATTCAAAGATGGAAGAGTATACTGCAAAGGCTAGAATTACACCTGGGAACCTCATTGCCAGGTACTACAGGAATCAGTCATTGAAGGTAACTTTAATGAAGGCATTAGGGTTGAACCTTCTTGTACTTTAAGTTTATTTACTTTTCCCCCTCATTTTTTATGTAAGGTTCCAAACTTATGCAGATAAGAGAAGGATGTTTCTCTTGCTGAATGGATTAACTAACTTCTTTTGAATTCAACAGAGTTGCTATAAAACTAAAATGATTTGTACTTCCCTGCTTGATTTAAAAAAAAAAAAAAACAGAATGCTTCCATGGGTAGGCAGAGGCAACTGCTTCTGCACCTTCTATTGTTATCTGGCTCTTTCCATCCTAACCCTGGACCCTCCGTGGAGACTCCTGGAGGTTTGGGTCATTCCCCTCCAGTAAAAAACATTCAAGTAGAATTCCACATCTTAACATTCAAAGTTTAATGGCCAAAAAACACAGTTTTAAGTTGTGAGTAATGGATACTACATTTAATATTACATTAACAGAAACCTGGCTTACAGACAGAATTCCCTCCAATAAGATCAATATTGAGGGATATTCTATTTTCAGAAGGGCTAGCGTTGGCAAGAGGGGTGGCGTGTGTTTATTTTACATCTCTATGCAATTCAGTCTCAGAGCTGGGTTTTCAGTCAGAAACTCCTACTTTAGAATCCCTTTAAATCTTGTACTTGGCAAAAATAAAATAATTTCCTAAAGTGTGATTTGCCTGCCCCCAGGTACACTGAGCTGTGAACTTGAAGCATTTTTATGTTTGCTTGCGCGTGTAGCACGCAAGAAACATACTGAGGTAGTAGAGTATTGCAGAGGTGTGGCAGTGTTGTGGCCAATCCAGTGAACACTTTAATGGGCATGCCCATCAGCCACCAATTAATGCTGAAGCTGCTGATGGCAGTTTCAGAGCAAGTGCCATCTGCCGCTGCAATCAGGGGCAGTTTCATCATTGCAGCAGCAGTCCCCTCCTCCCAACCAGTCACACAGCAGGACAGCCAATAGCTCCTCCCATTGCTGCTGCCCCCTGCACCCTCAGTTCTCCGTCCTCTGCCGACATCAGGGTGCTCAATCCCCGTGTCAGCATGTCTCCCCCCATTAATGTGGTACACTGGGAGCCCACCTCAGTGTGCCATAAAATACATCTTTGATGTTTCCAACACCGGGATGCCCACTCCCGGTGTCAGGTGTGCGACTCCCTCCCCCATGCCCATGTTCACATCTGACCTCAGGATGCCCAATCCCCGGGTCAGCATTGATTCCCCCCCCTTCCAGTACTCTGGCACACTGGGAGCCCACCCGTGTGCCAAAAGCCATTTTGTAATATTTCACCTGTAAAACAGAACAGTTCCACATCTTTTTTTTTTTTTTTTTTAAACCTGAAGGAAAAAAAAAAAGTCCCTCGTTCCCGCTGGCCCCACCTCCCTCTCACCCATACTTACCTCCAGAGGTCAGAAGCAGCAATTCTCTGTGGACCAAAAACACGTCTGCACTCTTCAAAGACCAACTGGGAACTGAAAAAATGGCAGTCAATGGGGGGTTTTTGATTTAGGTTGATATCTCAGCCAATTTGGGGTTTTGGTCCCAAATTTTCAACATGGGGTTCTTGGAACCCACCTCATAATTTCTGGGACACTGTCATTTCATTTCTCAGTCAAAAGGTGTTTGTGGTCACTGTGTGGAATCACCTTTGGGGCCAGTTAATAAAATGACAGTGCCTATTCATAAGGTGAGTCCCAAAAATCCTGTTGCAAATTTAGTGAAAAATCAAACTGACTACGTTATAAGCATCCGTTGTGCAGTTTCTATGCGCTCATAACTTCAATTTTTAATTTCACTCCAAATTTTCAACATTGCCATTTTTTTCCCCCACACCCCCTTATGAACAGTACAGCTGCCATTTTTTGCATCCTTCCCGAAGTGTGTTTTTTGCACCTGTGGCACAGAATGGTATGGTCGCTGTGCAAAATCAACTTTTGGGAAAGATTAACGAAATCCCAATGCCATTGTTCATGAGGGGGAAGTCCCAAAAAGGCCATGTTGAAAATGTGGTGAAGACATTCCAAAAAATGACTGCGTTATAAGCATGTGTTGCACAGTTTCTACACACTGTAACTTCGCCACTTTTTATTTTCACTTCAGATTTTCAACATTGCCATTTTCACACCTCCTCATGAACAGTACAGCCGTCATTTTTCACATCCTGCCCGAAATGTGTTTTTGCACAAGTGGTGCCACATGGCATACTTGCTGTACGAAATCACCTTTTGGGATTGAGTAATGAAATGATACTTCCACTGGTCATGAGGTGGAGTCCCAAAAAGCCCATGTTGAAAATTTGGAACAAAAATACCAAACGCCCAGGGCGTTAGGGTTTCCAATCGTAATGCCCACCCAGTACAGACTGACAGGCATCGGGGGTATGACTTGGGGTAGTTTGCCATAATGCTCACCCCATACCATCCCCACCTTGCAACCACTGACAGGCATGGAGGTGTGCCTTGGGGTCTTCAGCCCCAACGTTCACCCCATTCTCCTATACTGCACCCATCTCAACTTGTTTCCTTATGGAATGTGGTGAGCGTAAGGGCCAAAGACCTTGAGGCACACACACACCTGTCAGTGTCTGCAGGGTGGGGTGAGGTGGAATGGCATGAGTTCTGGCAGATGACCCAAAGGCACCCCCCCAATGCCTGTCAGTCTCTGCAGGGTGGGGGTGGGGGGTTGGCGTTACTTCAATACTTCACTGTCATTCCTATTATGCATCTCTCCAACTCCTGCACTACCAATGCCAGCAACCAAACATTCAGCATGGACAAATGCTTGTTTTGAGTTAAAAAAAAAAAACTCTACACCATAATCAAGAATGGATTTTAATAGGAGATTTCAATTCAAATTGGCAGTCAGGTCAAGCAAATGAGGCTAGGGAGATTATTGCTGGGCTAGGTGTGCACCAGCTTGTATTGGACATCACTTGTATGAATTACAAAACTAAACAGGCGTCTGTTCTCGATTGGGTAATTATTACTAATCCTTTTCATGTTGTAGCATCTGGAGTCCTACTGGATTCCCTTAGTGATCATGGTGCTGTATTTTCTGATTGGTCAGCAAAGGGTTTAAAAAGGGAACCAACGTTAATCTCAACAGTTGAGAAAATTGAACCTGGAGGAATTCTCAAAGGCCATTTCTGCTGCAAACTGGTCATTTACAGATATCAAGAGTATTGATGACACCCTGGATTCCTTTAGTAAGACCTTCCTTAGAATTTGTGACACATTTATTTCATTAAAAAAAGAAGATCAGAGTTAGAGGTCTATGAAATGATTGGGTCACACTGGACCTCCTAAATCTAATGTGGAAGAGGGACAGGGCCTTGGCAAACTGTAGGAAAGTCAAACTATTGAGTCACTTACCAGACTATAAGACACTTTGAAATAAATGTAAATGAGAGGTTCAAGCAGCTAAAATAAATTTCTTTCGTAATAACAAACCAGAGGGAGGGGGCAGTTCCAGACTCACATGGAGCACGTTAAAACCAGTTGGTGGGCAAGGGTTAAAAGGATGAACAAATAGCATTAACCAAGGTGGGCAGATTCAATGATCTACGGGATATTGCCAATTTAATTCAATTCATATTTTAGTGACCTCGAAAGATACAAGCCTAAAGATATTCAGTCCAATCGGTGTTTTTGAAACAGCCTCTAATCCTTTAGAGTCGTTGTTCTAGACACAAATTTTATTTTTTATTCCTTTCACCAGTTGAGGTTAGTAAATACATTGAGAAGACTGATCCATGCCTAGTTTGGATTTAAATGACTGATTACTATGTCTTGAAACTGGCTAGCAAACCCATCACTCCCCCTTTAACATGTTTAATTATTCACTAATGGGGTTTTCCCTAGTAAATAGAAAAGCACAGTTATAAAACTCCTACACAAATCTGGTTCCAAAAATGTTTTTAAGTTCAGGCCGATTTCCCTCCTTACTCCACTTTCCCAAATTTTGGAAATAGTTCTGGATCAGACTGTGGAATTTCTCGATAAACATAACATTTTTGACAGATTCTCAACATGGGTTTAGAGCTGGCCACAATACTGAGAATGCCTTGGTGAGTATCACAAACTTCATATATACGGCAATTGATGATGGATTCTATACTGGCTGTTTGTGGACCTTACTAAGGCATTCGACTTAGTGGACTATGATGTGCTTCTTAATACATTGTCCCAAATTAATTTTTCTGGGGAAATTCTTGCATGGATTAGGAATTGCCCATAGGATGATGATTGATGGTTTATATTCAGAAGACTGTTGGAGTGCCACTGGGTTCTATATTAGGCCCTTTATCATTTATTCTTTTTGTTAATTCCTTACCAGAAATATGCAGGCACACCAAATTGATCCTTGATGCAGTTTTATTTTGTAAAAAATCTCCAGAATGATTTTAGCAGGTTGTACTCTTGGTTCTTTGGCCGTGGTTTAGTCCTCAATTCTAAAAAGACGTATCAAAGGTCTTTTCTGGTACAAGATGGGCCACCAATTGCAACTTTATTCTTAAAGATGGTAAGCAAATTGAAAGAGTTACTGATTTTAAATACCTTTGTGTAATCCTAGGTAGTCACAACTTTTAAAAACCATATTAGGCAGTTGATTAAAAAAAAATTACACTAAAGGCTTGGTATGTTATACCAAGTAAAACAAAGTGTGATGTTGACCAGTAGTTTTTAGAGTCCCCTGACAGACTATAGCTCATTGGTTTACTCCTCTTCCTCTTCAACAATTCTTGGTAGAGTGAGGACTACATACCACAACATCATTCAGTTTGTCACTGGGCTCCTTAGGAGGACCCAGCATTATGACCGCTACAAGGCTTTAAACTGGCTCTAGATTTATCAGTAAGATTTTAATATTCTTTTCCCAAAAAGGTTATATACCCAATAGCATCATTTCCCTATTTCAGAGATTTGTTAAGGGACATAGTTTGATACACTTTAGCCCATTCCTTAATTCCATTTGGTCATACCATACAGGGACAGCTTTCCCTATCATACAAGAGAGTTAGACTTAACAGTTGGTTCACTGTCAGACATTGTGTTCATTTAAAAACAATTTAAGAAGTTTTCTACGTTACAGAAGGGTGTGGGAATGTTTTTAATTTCTTGTTTTATATAATTGTATATGTCTATACTGTCAGTTTTGCTGTAATTGTTGATGATCACTTGACAAGTGTGAAAACTGGCAAATTTGCTCACATGCCTTTCCAGTATACAATGAGCATGAAATGGATTCTTGTTAAGCTTAGAGACTGATCAATTGACTGGGTAACCAATGCTGCTAGACCTGGTATTCAAAAACAGTGAGCTGTTGCATAAAGCAGTAATTCAGGAACAGTTGGGGAAAAGTGACCACAAA
The DNA here is from genome assembly GCA_016271365.2 of Neoceratodus forsteri. Classification (NCBI taxonomy): domain Eukaryota; kingdom Metazoa; phylum Chordata; order Ceratodontiformes; family Ceratodontidae; genus Neoceratodus; species Neoceratodus forsteri. Next base: position 3,621,585 of record JADMNL010000027.1, read on the forward strand.
ACAAAGTGCTTGAAGGTCCAACTGGAGACCAACAAGAAACAGCACAGCAACTATGTGGGAAAGCAGGCTTCAATAGGATGAGTGAGATGCTATGTGGGAAAGCAGGCTTCAATAGGATGGGTGAGATGCTATGTGAAAGCATGAACATACAAAGAAGCCAGCAGAAGGAGGCCATTTGGTCCATCAAGTTTGCTTGTGTTGTAGGGTGCACAGCTTGAGCTACTGTCCCTGCCCACTCTCCACCCATCCTCCCTACCCATGACCCTTACCCTCCTCCTATACCTGTCCTAGAGTCTTTTAAAGCTGCCCAGTCTTCAATGAGATTACCTCTTCTGGCAGCACATTCCAAGTGTGCACCACCCTCTTCTGGCAGCGCATTCCAAGTGTCCACCACCCTCTCTGTGAAGAAGTGCTTCCTGATCTCCCACCCTCCAGCTTAAGACTGTGCCCCCATCATGTTATGGGTGCCATTCAGCTTAAAGAGACTCTCCTTATCAACCTTATTTATCCCTTTCACGTACTTTAAGGTTCCAATCATGTCTCCCCTCTCCTGTGTGCCAGGGACATATTCATGAGGGGTACAACAGGGACAGAGTAGAGAGGAAATAGTATTCATTAAACGTAGGTGCATTGGAGGCTGCAGCCAGCTGTATTGGAAATGTCAGCAAGAGGAAGAGGGCCAGAGAACCACTGTGGTTCACACTGGATGTGAAAGAAGCAACAAGAAGAGTCTGGCATCACTATCCAGAGGGAAGAAGGCAGGGAGGCTTACCCAACAGCAACCAGAGTTCAGTAGGAGTGCCGAGACAAAGCCAAGAGCAGCTAATGGTACAAACTGGGGAAGGTGTCCTACCACTACATTCTAGAGAAATGCAAAGTCAAGGAATGCATTGGGGAAGATTTAGGAAGGTTGAAAAGAAGGGGGACAGAGGCAGTGCTAGGGTACCAAACCAGTACTTTTGTTCAGCATTTACCAAGGAGACGCCCTTACCAGAATGCAAGTGGGCAGACTCTCCATCAGAGACTTATCATGGAAGATAGTGATAGAAGGGCTGAGGGAAGACAAGTCAATGGAGCCAGGTGGGTTATATCCTAGAACAGTAAAAGAAGCAGCGGAGGAAAGAACAGCTATGCCAGAACTCACCATAACTTTTTTTTTTTAAACTTTATTTTTAAACACAGAAAATGGTCAGGCATTCCATACATTTGTATATGAAATAGAATGGATACAGATTCTCGTAAAGCCTTGCCCAACAACCACCCTGTGATTTCAATTTTTCTATTGCTGTCTTTACAATATTGCAACTTAATTTCCAAATTTATCAAATCATTATTAAACTTGGCATAACTTAAAACATTTAAGACATTTTCAAACACTAACATATTAAATTATAAATACAAAGCCTTTAAAAACCAATAACTTAAAAGAGCTGCCGTCTACTGCCCATCCATCCCTCCCTTCCAGGATAACTTATCAGTTCATCATACTTTCCAATGTTTTTCCACTCCTCATCCCTGTAGTTTCCTATGAGAATCACCAAGAACAAACCACGCAGAGGAGAGACTGACATTTCTCCCCTCCACATAGGGTCACAACGAATACCTCTCATCAAGTCCATCTGTTAAGAAACTGGACTTGCCTGTTCTGGATTGCAAAGGTGAACCTCTCCATCTCCTGTATTGATGTGACTACACTTACCCATTCTTTTATAGTCGGGCTATTCCTCTGCAGCCAGCATCTGGTGAGAGCATTGAGTGCTGCTACACACAGAATGCGCCAGAGGTACTTAGCTTCCTGTCCCCTTTGGGTCTCAGGGTCCATCCCCTGCACCAAATGTTCAGGACCTGCCTCTGTGATCTTTGTAAAAATTGTTTTTAGATGTTTTAGAAGGTCTCCCCAGAAGTCTCTTAAGCCAGGGCATTGACAAAAGATGTGTGCCTGGCCGGCTAAGGCCTCCCTACATTCTCTCCATCATGCAGAACTGCCTCCAGGAGTGAGTTTTGCCTGGACCCTAGGAACCAAGAAATCTCATTCTAGTTTTCCACTTGAATTTGCACCAGCTAGGTGAGTAAGTGGTATCCCACACTGTCTTACAGCTTCTTTCCCACTTAATTACATCTAGTTTTTCCCCTAGATCTTCATCCCATTTAATTTTAATCCTCCTGGAATTATATCCTTGATCTATAATAAAGTTAGAATATAATGTTGTGACAACGCCTCGCCTAGTTGCAGAGGTCCATATTTTTTCGAATGGAGGAGGAGGAGAAAAATCCGGGGCCACAACCACTGCCGACTTATTTATTTCAGCATAAACCCAATTCCTCACCTGATAATATTTAAGTCTGTCACTTGGGTTCAAATCAAATAGTGTCTGTGCTGCTTCAAATGAAATTGGTGCCTCCCCTTTTAAAACCTGCCATGGGGAGTGGAATCCCCTACGTGAATAGGTCTTAAACCAAGGATCTAGTGTTGCTGGAATAAAATGCTCATCCCAGGCCCGCCACTTGTATCTCCACATATATCTTGCTGTGCTCCCTTTGTTGGTTCCCCACTTCCACCCCTCTAAAGCAGCCTCTATTCCCACCATCCCTTGACCATCTGACAAGGCCTGAAGCAGTCTATTAAAAATAATTGCCTGTAAGGGAGGGTCATTTGCCTGCCCTACTTCTATAGTTTTCCAGTGGGAAACACAATTCGGATGTAGCCACATTAACACCATTTTCATCTGTGAGGCAATCCAGTACCCTGGTAAGTATGGGACTGCCTGTCCCCCTTTTTCCTTAGGCAAGTATAAAATGTTTCTAGAGATCCTTGGGCATCCCACCCCCCAGATGAATAACAGTTGTCTCTGCCAGGCTTCTAACATTTGATGTGGAACTATACAGGGTACTCCTAGGAAGAGGTATAAAAAATGTGGGAGTATATTAATTTTTGTGGATTGAACCAGTGTGTACAGGGACAGAGGCAGACGAGACCATCTCTTGTAGTCCTGTGTTATGTAGCTTAACAAATTAGGATAATTGTACCTAAAAAGAGTTGATGGGTTCTCACCTAGATGAATCCCTAAATATTTTAATTTTTTCATCCCCACCTCATTGGGAACCCATTTCTAATATCAGAGGAGACCTGAAAAAAACATGTCAAAACTTCTGTCTTAGCTGTGTTCAAAGTGTATCCAGAAATCTCAGAGAATTTCTGTATTTGATTAAATACCTCAGGGAGGGAAGTCTCTGGATTACTCATAAAAAGCAAATCATTTGCATATAACCCTATTTTGTGCTCCGTATCCCCCATCTCCACCCCCTTTATATTTGGGTTCTGGCGAATTGCCTGTGCGAGGGGTTCTACAAAGATGGCAAATAACAGGGGAGAGAGGGGAGCACCCCTACCTCGTGCCTCTTTCCAGAGGAGGAAACGACACCACAAGGTGCCCATTAAATCATACACAGGCTTTCGGAGTGACAAAGCTGAGATCAGTTTGCAAAAGGCCTTGGGGAAACCAAAGCCCGCCAGGGACACCCATAAGAAAGGCCATAACACTTTGTCAAATGCCTTTTCGGCATCTAAGCTCATGACCATGGCTACTTTCTTCACCCTATTTATGTAATCTAAGACATCCACAGCCCAACGTATACTGTCCTGCGCTTGGCATCCCATGACAAATCCAGTCTGGTCAACATGCACAATCTGGGGAATAATACCTTAAAAACACCTGGTCATAATGCCAGCCAGGATTTTATAGTCTGTGTTTAATATAGATATCGGCCTGTAGGAAGCATAAAGTCAAAGTCCCTGGCGGGCTTTGGCAAGGCTGCCACAACCGCAAATTTCCAGGACTGTGGGATTTCATCCTCCCCTATTAATATTGAATTAAATACCCTTCACAGAATTGGAGCAATTTGACATCTGAAAAGCTTAAAGAACTCTGCAGGATAGCCATCCATTCCAGGACATTTTCCCTTTTTAGTTCTAGCTATTTCGGCTAGGATTTCGCCCTCTGTTATTGGCATGACCAGCTGGTTTGTTTCCTCCCTTCCAACCTGCAGCAGCTGCAGTTCTTCTAAAAATGTGGTTCTTTTCCGTCCTCTGGTGTACAGCCCATAGTATATAATTCTTGATAAAAATGAGTGAAGGCTTCTGGTATTTCCACTGTATCTGGCTTATATAGGCCTGTGGGGGGATGTTTAATTTGGGTTATAATGGCCTTGGCCCTTTTTTTGCCTTAATCTGTTGGTCAATGATCTGAAAGCCCAAGGACCTCCCTCATAATACTCCTGGCTAAGTTATAACATATTTTGCTCAACTTTATATTCCAGAATAGAGTTAAGAGATCGCCTAACTGCCTGCATCTCTTTTGCTTTTCTGGAATCATATTTCTCTTTTAGAGAGCATTCCATTTCCAGTATTTGGGATTGCAGGGTTATCTTTTGTGTTTCTCTTTCTCTTTTGTTGTACTTCCTTTGAAATTAAGTTCCCCCAAGGACAGCTTTTATTGTATCCCACACGGTAGAGGGGGCAACTTCAGTGGTATCATCGTGCAGCAAAATGTCCTTAATCCATTCCATTACTATTTCTTTATCCTCCTTTTTCTAGAATATGGATAGGTTAAGATGCCAAAGCGTCCTTTTCTTGCTCTGTCCCAGCTGTAGCTGCATGAGTAAGGGCACATGATCAGACAGGTAAATTTCCTCTATATCTATTTTCTTCAACTGAACAATACTTTCTTTCGTTAATAAGATAGTCTATCCTGGTATAGGATTTCTGAGCTGCAGGGGGGAAAAAGTATAACCTCTTCTCAGTCCATGGAATTCCCTCCATGTGTCCAAGTATCCTAATTCCAACAAAAGTTTGCTAACTTTAGAGGCCACTTTCCTGTCCGAGCTGGGAGTCCCAGATGAGGTTGTCCAGGTAATGATTTAAAGCAAGGTTTAAATCTCCCCCCCTAATTAAACTTCCTTCCGTCCACTGTCAGTTTCGTGAATATCTTCCTGTAAAAAATTATAGTCTGAACCCAGAGGAGCACAGATTGAGGCTATCATAATCACTTGACCATTACAGACACCCTTCAAGGCTGCCAGGCATCCCTCGGCATCTATCATAGAATCTTTGGTCTCAAAGGCCACACTTCCCCTCACCAGCACTACTGATCCCCTCCGGCAACCTTTTTGAAATGAGGAGGCCACCACCTTAGAGAAACCAAATTTGATTAATTTATCATGCTCAGATGGGGAGAGGTGAGTCTCCCAGAGCATACAAAAATGTGCTCTGGACTTCCTGATATAACTGATGATCCTACTGCGTTTGAGTTAGTTAGCCCATTAACATTAAGGGAAAGAATGCTGGTATTTGTCTTAGCCATTATTACATACGCTAAGTTTCCTTCCTTGAATTTTTCTTGCCCGATTATCCCCAGGCAGAACGGAGAGTGACCCCTGAGGAAATGAGGGACCAACAGCATGACAGGCAGCATCTCTCAGCAAACACAACTTCAATATGAATAACAAATTTGTAACTTTTTTAACTAAGCCGGTTAAAACTAAACCATACCAGCAAAACATTGTATACCTAACCACAAAACAGAAGAACTAGAAAAAAGGAAAATTTTTTTTTAACTTGAAGCTTCCAAGGAAGAAGGCCTAGCCAACACTAACATTGTCCATTTATATTAGAGGACTGGGGCAAAGAAGAGTTTGAAACGCCTAAAAGCTATACAGACATTCAGGCCTAGGAGACCACAACCTAGAAGGGACATAGTGGCTCCTGTGAACCAAGTGCACTTTAGCAACCACTGTGTCTGCCCTGTCCTGTGGTAGGTAGGCACAGCCCTTCTGTTTCCTAGACCACCCCCCATGTATTGCAGGCATTAACACAGAGTTTGGTACATTCACTGTGACCCCTAGATCCTCAAGCAGATGTCTCAGAGAAGGTGTGAAGAACTTCCCTGAAGTCAGCTTTCTGGAGCCAATCATCCAGAAAAGTGCAAACATAAAGCCCTTCCCTGCAAAGGGCTGCTGCAACCACTGCTAAGCATTTTGTGAAGACTTGTGGTGCACAGGATAAGCCAAAGGCAACACTTTGAACCAGCAGCACCTGCCCTCCAGCCTAAGGATAAGGTACTGTCCGACATTCTGATCTCAATATTAAGGTACGAGTCTCATGTTCGGGGGGGGGAAGAGAAGAAGAGAGAGGAGAAAGCCAGTCCTGTTTCTTTCAATAGGGGAATCAGCTTGCAAAGACACTGAAAATGGTTTTATCTGATTGAAATCTGAGCTCTAGTGTAGGACTCTGTTCTCCTGTTCTTTTTAGAACTAGGAAGTAACTGGAATAGAGCAGTTTGGTTCCTTCAAGACTAGAACAGTCCGACAGCACACTTTTGAAAACAGGGTCTGGACCACGTCCTTTAAAAGGGACAAGTGGCTTGGAGGATAAAGGATAGAGGTGGAGAATGATCTGAAGGGGTTCTTATTAATGCCAGACTATGCCTCGTTACAGTTAGCTGCAAAACACACTGGTTTGTGGTGATCTCCCTCCATTCTTTGAGATTCAGGGAGATCCTTCCCACACTGAAGCAGTAGCGGAAATAGAGTCAGGTGGAACCAGATGCAGCAGGACCAGTGGAACAGAATTCCCTTATGTGCTAGGGCACCAGGGGGAAGGGGCTACCACCTCTTTCACAGCTTTGCTGAGGACGTAGTTACTCCTGGTACAAAGTGTCACTACCACACCCTCTAGTGGGGTAAAGAACTTCAAAGACCTCAAAGTTGTGTCATTTCAGGACTGAAGGCCATGAAGTGCTTTAACATTAGGCCAAACAGTTGAGCCCTTTAAAGGGGCATTCAAAACTGCCTGCAGCACATCAGTAGCTACTTACTGAGAAGTGCAGCCCCCGCGACAAACAGAGGCAGCAGCCCTGCAAGAAGCCAGACACATAAGCTGAATGCAGTAAATACTTACCTACTTCTGCACCAGCTGACAAGGTCTTAAGTCCATTTTGGAAGGACCATTGGGTAAAGTTCGGGCTGCAGTATGAGCGGTCTTCCAGAGACCATTCTGGAATTTGATTATATGGGCCTGGTACGTTGCAGTCCTAAAGCTCAAGGAGGCAGTGGCATAAGCGAGTAACATCTAGTCTCCTGGATTCTTTACCTGGAGGCAAAGTACTCCTGTGGCTAGGTGCTGTAGCGTCATTGAGTCGTCAGGCTAGGTAGTACAGTAAGGCTTTACAGACAGAGCAGAGTACTGCTCATTAGCCCACCTTGAAACCGCAGGCAGGGTGTTGGGCTTATGCCACGCAGCAAAGCTAGCATCCGCCAAGGTAGGACATATAGGAGGAATAATGGGAGGTGCGCAAGGAACCTCCATAAATTTGATGAGGTTCCATTTAGTGGAATCTTCTACAGCAAAGCCCATGGCAGAAGTCTCACCTTGGCCTGGAAAGAGGGACCCTCCAGGGGAGATCCTATGGTATAAACTACAGAGTAGTCACTACAGGATGAGAGGGTGGAAATGGAAGGTAGATTTCCTTTGCTAAATTGACTCACTAATATTCCTCCTCCAAATCCTCCTCCGTTCCAGAGGTCAGGATTATATCTAGCTTCACTGTCATCAGGAACAATAAGACCCAGAGTAACTGGCAACAGATGGTGGCTGAGGAGGAGGAATATGCAGCATGCTTAGACAGGCAAAGGCTCTGGAACAAGTGGTCCAGTCAATTGTACGGCAATCATCTGTGGCAGTGACTGTAGCAGGCATCATAACCTGTCTAAAAGTGATGCCAACATAGCCTGGGAGCCCATGGTACCCTGAAAAGGGCTCTGGAACTACCTGCAAAGGGCTGATGACTGTGGCAACGTACCATCCATAGTAGGTTCTGCAGTACCCAAGCCAATCCCTGACCTTGGTGTCTCAATGATACTCTGGGTCAGCAGGGGGAAGACATCATCCGGAGGACTGCTGTCTTCCCGGGGGAGGGTGTGGGAGATGCTCACTCATCAAGATACCTCTGGCGGTGCACTGACTGAGCAGCACAGTGAATGCCAGGGTTGGGTGGGGTCATGGCATTATATTGCCTTGCTAGCCATGCTTCAGGGGAAGGACGGGAAGAAAAAAGAAATACCCCCAACCTGGAGATAGATGAAGGCACCACGACTTTCACTGCCTACACTCCCAACTCCAGGCCATCTCCTTACTCCTGTTCATGGCTCGTGTGTGCTGAGCACTTTGCCCTACTAGAGAGAGTGCCCCAGGTGGATGGGGCGGCCCTACCTCTGGAGAGTTCAGACCCAGAGGTGGTGCTCGGCAGCACGAGGGAAGAGGGAGTGGTCACACAGGAGGTAGAGGTGGGTAGCTCTGGTCGCTGGAAGGAGTTCTCCAGTGTTTGAGATGAAGAGTTAAAAAATGTGTATATATTAGTACTCTGGGTGGGGGGGCTTTAACAGCAGGCATTGACAAGGACATACCAGATTTGAATGGGAACCAGGATCTCAGCAGTGCTGTCCTACTGTCTATTGCTGGACAAAGAGGCCTGTGATGACAGCCATTCCTTGTCTTTAGACTTATGCAATGGTTTCTCAGTTTATGGCAAGGAGAAGCAGGCCTAGAACCTGCAGCCTTTTTCATGGGTTTTGAGTGCTGTCCAAGTGAAGGTCTTCAGACAGACAGTCGCCTTGCACCCTGGCTGAAGCCTTAGGTAATCCCACAAGCCCTTGGATCACAAGAAATCTGACAGAGATAGTGTCATCCTTTTAGATTCTGTGGCCACAAATACAACAAAGGCTTTGTCACCCCTACAGAAACAAGCTGCAGTAGTGATGCTTCAGCAGGCCTAGAGATAATTGCAGCAAAGAAACTGAGGAATATTGGGGCTGCCTATGTAGAGATACACACATTGACACTGCATGTTCTTGTGTTAAGTCCCTGGCTAGCAAAGTGTGTGGTCCAGACATGGATGGGTTACTGTTCCAAAGGTACACCCCAATGGCAGATACACTCCAAGATCTAGCAGCTCCATGACCTATTTTCAAATGCGCAGTGGACACTGGAGTCATCCTCATGGATTGGAGGACCACCGATGTGGTTCTTCTGTATAAAGGCAGCAGGAAGAAGAGCCAGAAAACTATAGACCAGTTAAATGGATGTCTATAGCAAGTACAATATTGGACACCATACTAAGGGGAAAAACTACTTGGCTTTCTTGAAGCTAATGTGTTAAAGGATGATAGTATGGGTTCACCAAGCGTAGGTTATCCCACACAAACTGGATCAAGTGAGTCAACTGTGTGGCTAAGACAGCCAACAAAGGACAAGCTGTCAACCTTCTCTATAGGTACAGTGGATGGTCACTCTGGTTTTCAGACAAATTCAGCAACGCTATGTCAAATTCATAATTTGCCCAGTATGCAATTGTCTAAACATTTAGAACAAAAATATGGGTTGCTATACTTATGGAAAAAGTCCTTGAATAGCTAGTGGAACATGATTAGTAGTGAGCTGTAACTTTCTGAAGTATTTTCCTTTTGCCAATTAGAAAACCTATGATAATATTGTGCTGGATTGGGGAAGAGAGGAGAAACAGCTCTCAGCCCAACAGCTGACATCTGTTCTCCCCACTCAGTCAGTACTGTGATCTCTCCTACAGAGACAGCACTGGTGATTGACCCGCTAGCTAGTGTGGTTGTTCTTAAGCAGTGATGTCCATGAGGAACAGAGCTAGATATGTTCAGCTGCCAAGGTGTTGTTCCATACATCACACCCAGTCAGGTAATCTAACCAAGGGAAAAGAAAAGTGCCTCAGATATTAAAAGTAATGACTTTAGTTTGGAGCAGTACACTAGCTAGAGCCCCTGACAGCATTAGGAAACCTCTGAAGAGGTTTATATTCATTCAATTCATCTCATTTCTTCATACATTTAGTAATTACTACTGAAAACAGTCGCATGAACATGAGAAACCTATCCCCTCGATTGTCTGCTTTGGTTGCTTACATCCACCATATCTCCTGTTCAAGAAATCTTATTTCTCTCCACAGCAACAGATCGTGAGGTCAGAATAATGGCATCAGGTGTAGACAAGCTGCAAGAGCCGAAAATGGATACTATATTCATGCAAATACCCTTGGTAATGAAACTTCATTGCAAAATACTTAGTTAATGCATCAGTTAGGGTTGTTACTAAAGTGACAAAAGTAGGGATGTGTGTCACTAACACCCCACTCCCACCCTGCAGGCACAGACAGGTGTCAGGGGCATGCCTTGGGGTAGCCAACCCTAATGCTCACTCCATTTCATAAGTAATTATGCAGAGATGGGTACAGCACAGGAGAATGGAGTGAGTGTTAGGGCAGACAACCCAAAGGCACACCCAGACACTTGTCTGTAGGGTGGGGTATTAGGGCTGAAAACCCTAGTGCCACATTTCCCTACTTTGTCATACTTTAGCAACAACCCCGATACGTTAATGACTGCAATGTCATTCAGCACCACAGGTGTGAACACACATTTGGGCAAGATTTTGAAAAATGACAGCTATGACATACAGGAGATAGCATTCTTATTAACCTATGTGGCTGGCCCAGTGGTGCGGAGACTTGGGGCTGGATGCCACACCTCACACTGCACTGGCGATCTGGATTCAGGAGTGAGCCGGGGTTGGCAGGGAGAAAGAGGATTGAACTTCTGGACTGCTCTCCTCTCCCAGGGCGAGGGTGGTGGGGTTGCCTGGTGTCCCAGTGACGACCCCCGGTGGAGATTGAAGGCACTGCAGGATTCAGGGCCAGATGTGTTGCAAGTGTGGCAGATGTTGGCAGGGTTGCCATGCGCCATAGTGTCACTGCACGTCATGCTTGGAGCATACCTCTCAACTGTCCCGATTTTCAGGGATGTCCCAGATTTTGCCTCAAATTTTACTTTGTCCCTGCTACAAATTGTGTTTCCGTGACCAAACAGTGGGGGTTGCAAGAACAAAAAAAATGTCAAACATTAAAGTTAGACTTGTTCTTCCTTAGAAAATGCATTTTACACTAAGCCCCTTATTCTACCAGCTTCCTGAGTGGATATCACCAATTTTGAAGATATGTCCCTGATTTTTTTAATCCTTGTCCCCGATTTGAGGCAGGAGATTGAGAGGTATGCTTGGGAGGAAGCTTACGGGAGGGGACAAAAACAAGACCCCCCTCAGCCCTAGATACGTGATGGCTCCATAGTGCCTGGCTGCCACATGCCCAACACTGGACCTCTGCTTCTGCCCTTCAATCTCACCACAGACCTTAGGGCACATGGGTCCTACGGAGAGAGAGTAATGTACTTGAAGGCGGTAGAGCAGCATGGTGAGTTGGGAGCCTGAGAAACAGTTCCATGTCCCCAGAGGTGAAAAAACAAATGCAAAAAAAAAAAGCTCCGTTGAAAATCTGCAGTTAATAAATTTCTAAATTTAAGTGTGTGTGTGCAGCAAAATTACAGCCAAGGTCATACCAGATTTTATTTTATTTTGATCCCAGTTTTCAGCACAACCTTATGACTCCACCTCATGAAGAATGATGGTCATTATCCATCCAGATCCCAAAGAGGTGAATTTGCCAAGCGACCGTGAAATCACCTTTCAAGCAGGAGATGTGGAATGACAGTCCTACTCTTCATGGAGGTGGGGTTCCCAAAATGGGATGTTGAAAATCTGGGTCGAAATGGCAGAGTTATGCATAAAGTTGAAACCCCATTAAAATGAGCACGAAATAGGACCCAGTTTCACAAAAGGATCCTTTATGGTGATTGCCCATTCGCTACAATGGTATTAGCTCCATTTAGAATCAGGTTTTGTGCAAAAGGATCCTCTTGTATTCAGTGGAAACCCACCATAAAGGATCCTTTTGGACAACAGTATCCTACTTCCTCTCCAAGTATCGCCTGGCAGTGTAGTGGTCCTTCCCCCTCAGATGTCAGATCCCCAGTCCCCCTATAAAAACAAAGGTCCTGTTAGTCTAGTGGTTTCTACCCTGAAAAATCCATTTGTTACCTAGTGGTACAGTGTCCCCCCACCCTGTCAGGTAATGACCCTCCACCCCACTCCCCCACATCCCAATTCTATGTATGAGGCCAGCACAACCCTCCTCACCTCTGCAGCTAGCCACAGACTGCAATAAGAATTACTAGTGCTGCAGAACATGCTATAAAACAAACACCTGAGTAGACACATTCATAGCACATTCTGCAGCACCAGTCATTCTTATCAGTCTGCGGCCAGCCATGGAGGAGAGATGAGGGCTGTGCTGGCCACAGATTTAGAGTCAGGATGGGGGAGCCAGGCCACTAGACCACCAGGGAATAAATGTATTATCAGGTTAGGGGATGGACCACTAGACTACCAGGATATTAACAGAAGGGCAATCGGGGTGCTGCTAGACACCAGGGTATATAAACATCTACACCTCTCCACACCCCTACCCAATCTATATTTATATTGGTGTCAGACAGCGATCAGCAAGTGGGGCTGCCAGCAGACACCAGGGAAAATGGTGGCTCACAGCACAGACTGTAGCAAGAGTTCCATCTGCAGCTGTTTAAGACAATACCGCTGTTCGACAGAATGTGGGAAAAGTGCTCCTCTTGCCAAGTTGGGCACCTGGGATTTCATGTGCCCAGAGAAAATGTGTGGGCCCAATGTAAAAAATAAAATCAGAATGTAGCTAAACTGGTCCCATTTAGCTAGGTTCCGATATGTGTTCTTTAATCTATTCATTTTATGTGTTTCTCTCGCCAACTGAAAAACAAGATGGCAGACACAGGAGCCCACCAACACTATGACCTGGTCTGCAAAAATAAAAAAAAGCCACACACTTTTCCTCCCTCCATTGAAAATGGGAACTTCGAAATGGATTAATATTAAACCAGCAAAGGGACATGTGTGAGGCTAAGAATTTCTACCCTGAAAATTTCAGGCCAGTTTGAGATACAGGTGGACAAACAGAAAAATATCCCTTCCCATCTCAGAAACCACATAATGGATTCAAACTAAATCTGTTGTGTTGATGCCTAGTTCAAGAGATTATGCATGCAAAATTTCATGCAAATCCATTGAACCGGTTCAAGGTTGGTGAACATTTTGGGTTTAACATAGAAGTGGTCTCTCAACCTTAAGTATACAGACGCTACCGCACCAGTATAATATGAAATATTAGCTACAAGCTACATTACTGCTATTTTAATGTTAATTTTATTTATGTTTGTTCTGCTTTTAAACTATTAGGCGACTTGGCTATGGACAAGGCACCCTATAAATTTTATTATTAATGTCTGTTATTTTTTCAAAGTTGTTTCAGCAGTGTTAGGAGCTCTTCAAGAGGTCAGACTTGTATCAAAAAAGTCAACATGAAGCTCGACTTGGGTTGGAAGGGATGGTGGACACATACAGCGTGTGTGGGAGCATGCCTGGTTGAGTCTTGGGCATCACTGCATTGCCTCACTTCCACGGAGAAAGCCACGATGAAAATGCCCTCAGGAGCAAAGCCAAACGAAACTGCAGGACTTCAGCCAGATGACACTATGGCTGAAGTGTCCGCTAGAATTTAAAAAGCAGACTGCCAATACTGGGACACCCTCTTGAACCAACATTCCCCAAAACGGGAAATATTTGTAATGTTTATGCATAGAACCATTTCAGAGTCCTCTTCATAAAAACTTGGAGAATATAGCAGAATAAATATAGGGACAGCCTTTTTGCTACATCTGCTTTCAGACTTGCAGTTTCATAGGTGGTCACCTCAGGACAAAAATGTAAATAAATTGCCAAAAGCTAGTCAACTAAAAAAAAGATGCAATTCATGCAGAATGACAAGTATGTTGAGTAACCAAAAACAGACCATGTACATGAAGCATCTCAATGGCTGCAATTTTCTTAGTCCTGTACATATTCTTCGCTAGACACAAGGCTAAATTATAATATTTCCATTTTTATTTATTAATGACAATGCCGGTAAACCACCTTGAAAATTTTCTGGTGCATAAAAAAAAAAAATAGGAATTTGAACCACCAGGCAAGGTTTAACACATTCCAAATCCCATCTCCAGGGCAATAACAAGGCTGAGATGATTGAATCCACCCCTGAACAGTCTCAGGACTGCAGCTGGCAGACTTCTGCCCCTCCTCTAGGCCACGACACTAGTTTTACGACCCCAGGTGGTAGACCCCCCCACCCCACTCTTCTCCCCTCGCGGAGGCTGCAACACTAAGATTACAGGCCCCTTTTAAAGCAGCTCCCATGTTCATACCCTCCAGATGCGACTGCATGCAGGTCATTTACTTAATGACACTAGTGAGGACAGACAAACTAGCCATGCAAATTGGGGGCCACGGTTGATCTCAAGTCACCCAACTGTTTTCCATCACATACCTGCACACCACAGGTGTCACTAAGCCAGATTTGGCACCCCCCCCAATTGTTTAACCAGGAGTAGCACTCCAAGCAAAGCTTGCTTACAGGTATGACCTGGGAGCACAGGAAGTTAAGTAACTTGCTCAGGGTCAAACAGTATGCAAGTGGGGGCTGTGCGATTCAAACCCAGTTCCAGATTTGCAGCTCAGAGCCTTAAAACCACTGTGCTATACTGCCCCTGTAACCACTGAACAGGGTCACCACCACTATCCTATAGACAGTCATGCAGTGGGTGGACCTGTGCCCTCCCCTAGGGTCAGTACATGCCTCAGCATCCCAAGCTAGATCCCAGAGGAGTTGAAATAGACCATTTCACTTGACTGGTGAAGAGAGACAATGGAGCTCAGTAGTGAAAATAAAAAAGTCTATAAATAATGAAAATTGCTCAGTGGCCATGGGAAGCAAGAACCGATCAGATATGTTAGAGGGCTGTTGACCTGGGAGACAACATGGTGTGCACAGGTAGGATTGGTCACAAATACAAGTATGGTGTTGCATTGTAATTGTGGCCATGAGGTCAGCCTTGACAAGGTTAATTTCCGAGGGGTGGTGGCGGTGGAAGCAGCTCAGAGTTGTGGCAATAGTTACTCTGGTACTTTCTAGGCTGCAAACCAAGTCAGTAGCATAAGAGCTGCCCCTCCCCCCAGCCAAACTGACCAGTGACCCAGTCCTTTTCTAATCTTCACTTTGGTCTGTCCCATTCTGATTTTAAAAATGGAAACCGGCAGAGGGGCTAGTCACCACTAGGTGGCACTGTACCAACAAATTGCCAGGAAGGAAATTTCAAGCAGGAATTTCTGCATTTTTTTATTAAATAGCAAATATGTGCGTAATGTACAGTAGTGACTAAAGGGTTTAGCCATTATATGCATACATCTGACCTGTGTTAAGCCAAGACCAAAAACAAAATCAAGACAGACTAAGTTATGTGTAGTGTGCAAAAAGAGTTCCATTTATTTTCCATCTTGAGCAAGACAGGATTACAAGACAACTTTTTCCTCTGCCACCTTGATACAGCTTCTGCCAGACATATTCCTGTCTGCCGGATCTGTAAGCCTGGTTCGTCTCAGCATGTAATAAGTTAGTGACACCATTCCAAGCAGTGCAATTCCAAGCAAAGGTAGGGCCAATGCACTGGCCACCGTTTGGGCCTGGGGTTGTTCTGTAAAAGGAAGGGGTAACAGATGTTACTACAGACATAGGCATTAGGCATAAGCATCAGTAGCGTTCAGTCAACTCCCCAAAACCCACGGGGAGGGGTTAACGCAACAATACAAGTCAAGAGTCCTAATTTCACTTAGAAATGTTAGGCCATGCATTGTAGTAGTGTGCTGGTCATGACTAACCCAACCAGATGTTCAAGAAGCAGACATTACCTTGTTTGGCCACAATGAGAAGATTATAGTTTGGGTCCCATTCAAAGCTGCCCACCATGGTATGTCTCTGTACCCTCAGTGGTCCAAGTACCATGTTGTGACCAAGCCCAGTCTCGTATCCTAGGAGAAAAAATTAAGACATTCATGCATGACTTTCTCCCAACTGGATTAGTCCGATCTCAGCACAGCAGTATTCTCCAGTGTACAGGAAAATCTGGACTAGGGCATTCTGGAAGCCTAGCTTGGGCTGAATCCCCTCAACTTGTCCATGTACACCCCCCAAAAAACCCACAAATGGGCACAGAACCCACCTCCAGTATCTCTTTTTCTGCGACTTCCTGTAGGATTGCACACCTTGTCACAGCAACTGCAGAGGGAGCTTTTCAAAGGATTATCCAGGAGCTGCCAACTGCAAGCAGAGAAGTCAGTTTTACCCTTGTGACTAGTTGATACAAGGCCAAGTGTTTTCTTTGAACATTCAGAAAGAGACCAGACCCAATACATTCTGTAAACCACAGTCCACACTGTTGCAGTTTGGATGCCAGGATTGATTTTTTTTGCTAGGCTAATGTAAACAGCATACCCTGCTTGGTAGACCTACTCCAAGGCATTTAAAGCCCCCCTCCCCAGCATTATGAGAGCATAATTCCCTTTTCTTTTACAAGCACAAGATGTTGCCTCCTAGACAAATTGTTATCTGCATCCATTTTAATTCTCTCATTTGGCATCACAATCTGCTTGGTTACCATTTTTTGTAGCAGTCTTCTCCAGTGTAGACTTGCATCCAGAGCAGATGGATTTTTGGAGGCAGCAATCCTAAGTTGTAAGGAGCTTGAATGTTGCCAATACTGCGGCAGGGCTACCGACAGACTACAGCGAACCAGATTCAGCAATTACTGCAAGATGCCGAAGGGCCAGCAGGAGAAGACAGAGTCCAGGGAACACTTCCTCTGGGGCAGAGGATCTCCGCCCGAGTTACACAGCTGCCACCTGGCAGACCACAGGTGACAGTGCAGCTGTGGTATAGTTAGGAGATGCCAGTGAGCACCTCCACAAGCATGCTTGGAGCCCCTTGTGTGCCAATGTCCCAGGGGCCTGGCCTCAATAAGACTTGGCAAGACTACAGACAGTCTCTGGTCCCACAGCAGAAACTGGTCTCTCCACCAAGGATCAACAGCAATAGGAAGAATGAGCCAGAGAAGCTCTGGATGGGACTATGTCACTCAGGTGATGAGGAAAGTAGGGGTGTGTAAGGTGTGTAGGAGAAACTCAATTCAGTGGACAGAAGTAAATAGGACCGTTGTGGGGCAGATGTGTTGGTCAACACCTGGATTCAAAAGTGGTGCCAGTCAGTTCGTCACCAGTTGTAGTGACAATTTACTAGTAATGCCATACAATCTGCAGCAATTTTGGCCTAGAGTTGTTGCCTGGAGGTGCAAATGGAATATTCCAAATTCCAAATCTTGGTCATGCTCCTGTCTAGCATCCAACATCAAGACTGCTCTGCTAATTTTTGCCCCCAGGGTTCCAGTCCTCATGGCAAGGTTTTACTGGGGAAGGGAAGAAAATGTATTTTGTAATTTTATTGGATATAATTTGTATCTCAATCTATACTACAATAGCAGGGGGAAGTGACCTTGGAACAAGAAAGTAGCCATGCATATCGAAAAGGAAAGTATATAAAATGGTGTGTTAACCTGGTGTGGGCAACACAAATACAAAAACATGGTAAAACTACTCAAAAGGAAACCAGAAAAAGAATTATGAAGTCAGACTGGCAAAGGATAAGCAGAACAGCCAGCTTTAAATGGGTATCTTAATTTAAAAGAAAAATAACTAAGCGAGTAGGCCCTCCAAGTACTAACGTTATGATTAAGAGGAAGAGATTTGCAGAATCGCTGTAGTTATTTCTGTTCAGTTTTAACAGAAAAACACCAAGGCAAAAATTCAGAAAGTACATACAGAAGAAAGGTGCTGGATGCACTACACAAGTTAAACTTATCCAAAATCAGTAGACCCAGACAGTATTTCACCATATACAAGTACACCCAAGGAGCTTGCACCACATATTAACCAACCACTAGCGCACAACGCTTAACAAGTCCCTTATCAGGAGAGGTGCCCCAGGACTGGAGAAAACAGAAGTGGTACAGATTAAGAAAGGCAGGAAGGAGAACCCAACGAATGAGCATTACATTAGCAGAGAAATTGGAGACAGTGATAAAGGAAAACACACCACACCCCACCACCACAACCACACACGGCTTCGGAGATATTTGCAAGGTACTGGATGAAGGCATTGTAGTGGATATAATCTAGATCCAAGTAGGGCATTCAATGTGGTGCCACAAAGTAGCCAAAATAAGGGAAATATCCCCAGACATCTCTCCCCTTGTAACCAATTGGAACTACTGATTGACTGATAGGACACAAAGGGTCAGATTAAATGGATTCACTTCCGGTGAAGTAGTCTAGTGGGGTCCCACCAGGTTCCCTATTACGGCCAATCTTGTGTGGCCTATTCATCACTGCCCTTTGTCTCAATACAAGAAATTGGCATAATAAGTTTGCTGATGATACCAAACTAGAGGTAAACAACTCTGAGGGTAATATTAGAAGACAGACTATGGCAAGATGGGCAGATTCCTGGGGAACGAAATACAACCAATGTACAGTGATGCGTTTAGGAACCAACATCACAGCTGCTTCTTAAAGGGGTTAAACTACATAGAGAAGATTAGAGTAAATTGCATCAGGTCATGCCAATGCAACAAACAGTAATGCAAGTTATATGTATTTTAAGTTCTACCACCACTTCATACATCTTAGACCCTTATTCAGTTTTGGGAGGACTAAACTAGGGTAACAAAAATAAACTGCATACAAAAGAACAGATTATGGTAGGGGTGGGAAAACCGAACAAGTGGAATATGAAAATTATCCTTGCAGTCTTCACAGAAGACTAAGAGGAAACATTCTGTAATAATTAGATAATAAAATGGAGGAACTGGGAAATTATACAAGTCAAAAACAGATGAATTACACGCAAAGAACAAGGTTATGGCACTCCTTAGCAGCTGATGTAGTGGCAAGTGGTACTCCAACGTCCTTCAAAAACAAAATCAGACAACTACATGGATGGGTGAAATCTATATTCTCAAACTGACATACTAGGTCACCATCTCAAAATTCCAAGTATGAAACCAAGTATCCAAGCACTTAAATTTTAATAGCAAATGTTGCCCTCAGTTCAGCAGAGATTCCTATAACCAAGGAAACCATGGTTTATGGCTGTTCTTGGTTTGGAAGATTGGCCATTACAGACTTAAATTTATTGTGGTTCCAAGTGGCAGAAGTCTACTTCAGTCCCCCAGGCCTGGGCAAAGCCCAACCCCTAACAATTTTGCACAAGTCACCAGACTCATTGTCTGTAGGAGGGCACATGTCTCCTCTCCAGGAAAAAGGAGAAAAATAACCATACAAGTGGGTTCCAAAGGACAGACAGGGCTTAACTGCTCAGTTTGTAAAATGTATATGGTTTACCAAATTAAGGGATTTTCTTGCCAAACTACAGAGCAGAAAGTAGTACTGGAATTTAGGTGAAATAGTACAGTAGCCAAAAGTGGAAAGAGTACCCTCCTCACAACTGGGAAAGTAGTGAGGAATGGTGACCGTTCAGACCAGAGGTTCAGCAGTACCTGGAGGACATTCAAGTGATACTGTAATGAGTTGCCCTCCCCACCCCCAAAAAGGAGGATTGGCTACGATCTAAAAGATGCAAAGAAACAGAAAATCTGGAGAAGCAGAAAAGGCCTTCACGATACCAGTTTTCAGCAATGCCTTTTGGACTAACCTCAGCACCAAGAGTGTTCAAAATGCATCAGTGGTGGCAGCAATCTTGTGGAAAAGGGCATTTATAGTATTTCCATGTCTGGACTGCAATATGGAAAACAGGAAGAAGCGCTCTCATACTGTACAGAGCATGTCAGCACAATTTGTAATTCCTCCTGAACTTAGAAATATTTTTCAAAGAACTCTTGTCAGATACTGCAGCTCAGTTACAGAATGAGTCAAGTCCAAGGAAGGGTATACTGTATAGCAGGAAATATTAACATTATTTTTACTATATTAGTAATAAAAGCACTAAAATAAGCAGATTACTATTACAGGAGCATAGTGCTGTAACTGGATATGAAGCCAATGCACCAGTTAATAGGGTGCTAAATAGCACTACCCCACTCTGCACTAAATAGGGCACAAAATAAGCTGCTACACAGTATGCTACAAAAAAAAAAAAAAAAAAAAAACTTTATTCACTGTAAGGAACCCAGCCACATACTGGAGCTCTTAGGGGTGGAACAGAGCACAGTACAAGGACAAGGGAGGGCATATCTGGCACAAAGGACAGAAGCCCATATTCACTGTGCAAACTCATTCCAGGCAAGCCACAAACATTTGGACCAGGAATTCCTACAGTTACTAGGACATACTGCCTCTACCACTACTTATAGGCTACAGACGAGTCCACAAATTACTGCAGCTTTTAAGCAACCAATACCAGTCACTCCATGTCCAGTAACAAATACTAGATTGGGAAGTAAGCAAGCAGAGGTAAGCAGAGTATTCTCTTCTACACTCACTTTTAAGATTTGTAACCACAGATGCCTCCTCCTGAGATATATTGTTGGGGGTGCATAAATACTGAGATGGGGCAGTGCTGCTGTCCATGAAGTCAGTTTCCTCCCACTACAGATTCCTATATGCTGGTATTTCTGCATTATATCAATGACTATGTACTAGCAGTCTCACCATGCACAAGTGGTCCCTGAACCAGTAATTACTCAACTCCTGTGTGCCAGAGACTAAGTTCCAGAAGCAGTCAGTTTGCTTCTTGTGAACAGAAAACTTCTACATTGTTGCCGATCACCCTCCACAGGAAAAATTCCATGGTATGCTCCATCCCTTTTATAGAGGGGAAAGTTCCTGTGCATTTGCTCCATTTCCCCCGATGGAGAGCGACTGGAATGAAGGATGGAGTCAGCAGCAATGACAGTGCCAAACTGGGCCAGACAAACATGGTACTCTGCTTTTTGAAACAGTCCAAGAACTCGTGCAATTCTGTGAGGCACAATCCATTTACTCCCACAGCAGCCTCTCAGACCTCAGTGCTTCATTTGACAGCATGATTCTTGAAGAGTTTATTTATTTAGCTTTTGTTGACCGGGTAAGTGCACTAGACAAATCCTGCCTATTTTTCAGGCACGACCGGGAGAGGATACAGATGAATGCCAACAGACCTTGAACCAGATTAAGCTGTTGGTGGTATTTTTAGTGAATGAGGAAATTTGGCCCAGGACACCGAAATTCCCCTACTCTTTCGATAAGTGCCATGGGATCTTTGACATCCACCTGAACTACCACCAATCCAGGCAGATGGGACCTTGGTTTAGCGTCTCATCCAAGACGGCACCTCAGAAATGCAGCACCCTCATGCGCATTACAGTGTCAGTACTGGGATATTAACCCAAGTGCCAGATGTGGGAACTGAACCCACAGCCCTCTGATCTCCCGGCCTCAGAGGTGAGTGTGCTACCTACTGAGCCACTGACACTGCAATTAGTTAGTACTACTCTAGTCTCAGTCTCAGTCTGAAAGCTTGAAAGCCTGCAACTACAGTGAGAAAACATACGTCAAAGTGGAAAAGGTTCAATATTTGGTTTGTAGTCTCAGGGTCAGAGACCTTCTGAAGTGCACCTAGTAGCCATTTCAGTATCAAATGCACAAGACAACTCGTTTCACAGCCAGTGTTTAAAATGTTTGAGGTTTAAACCACTTGTATCCTCCAAAGAGGGACCCAGCTCCCAACTGGGATTTGAACCTTGTCATGGCACAGCTAATGGAGCCACTGTTTGAGCCCAGGTTTTCAGCAGAGCTCAAAATATCTTGAGAGTACGTCTATTTATGGTAGCTTAAGTGTTCATGAATTACAAACCCTACGTACAGATCCACATTTTAGGTTTTTCCACATGGTGCTTAAGCCACACAAATTATGAAAGGTGGTCTCTGAATTTCACTTGAAATCAGTTTGTGGCTTTGCCCATTTTCAAAAGCCTCAAACTCGGAGGGAGAAACTGCAGTCTAAAAGTTAAAGGCCTTGAGCTTCTACTTGGCTAGAACCAAGGGGTCCAGAACTTGCAGTTCACAGCTGCATTTATGGCGAGGTAGGTAAAGGCAAGACAGTTTCTAGCATAGGTCTGCTATGGAAAGGCACCTACAGGCGCACACAGAAACAGGCCAAGAACTATGTGGCCCACCTAGTCTACCCAGTTTCCCTACCTAGTACAATACTGCAGACCCTAGTTGATCTGTGGTTTACCCTCTTCCCTACTGCAAGAGTACTCTTATGCAGTCTGTCTATCCCATGCATTCTTGAATTCCCATACCACTTTTTCCCCCCAACCGCCTCCACAGAGAGGCTGTTCCAAGCATCCACTGCTCTGTGAAAAGTACATCCTCACATTGCCAGAGCCTACCTCACACTAGCCTCATATCATGCCTGTGTGCCACACACACACACACACACACACACACACACACACACACACACACACACACACCTTTCTGAAGGATGCTACTCTTGTACCTTGTTTTATACCAGAAGTACTTTAATGTCTAGCATATCCCCCTCTTCGGAATACATACCTAGGTCCTCTAGCCTTTCCTCAGTTGCCCTTCTCTGGACTGCCTCTATTTTGTCCATGTCCTTCTGGAGATGTGGCCTCCAGAACTGGACAGTACTCCAGATGAGGTCCCACTAGTGATCTGTAGAGTGGCATAACCACATTCTTTCTGCTGGTGATCTCACCCCATGCACCCTAGCATCCCACTGGCTCTCCCAACAGCCTTCTCAGTGTTTGGGGGCAGTCCGTAACCCTTACTCCTCCCTTGGATTTCTGTGCCCCAAATACATGGCTTGACATTTAATATTAGCTGCCATACTCTTGACCACTCCAAGAGTGTTTAGGTCTCTCCTCCCCCCCAAGTGTAGACCTATTGCAGACTTCAGTGTCTGCAGAGAGGCATACCAGCCCCTCTGCAATGTTGCTTAAGACACTGCAGAGGACTGGTCCCGGCACAGATCCCTTGGCACACCACTGGTCACCTCCCTCTCCTTGGATTGAATGCCATTTACCACCACCTTCTGTGTCCTGTCACTTAACCAGTTTCTGGCCCAGTTTAACCACCTTGGGTTACCACTCCCAGGCTGCCCAACCTATTTACTAACCTATGTGGGATGGAGTCCAAGGCCTTGCTGAAATCTAAGCAGGCCACATCCACCACCCCTCCTAATCTGCTTCCCTGGTCACCCAGTCCAAAAAAAAAAAAAAAAAAAAATCAAGACTCGTTTGACAAGACCTTCCTGCTGTGAATCCATGCTGCCTCAGATTCTGTGCCTTCTGGATTCAAGAAATATCAGTCCTTTCCTTTAGCAGTGACTCCATTAATTTCCCCATCACTGAGGTCAGCTGACTAGCCTGTAGTTGCCAACCTCCTCTCCATTCCCACTTTTGTGGAGAGGGACTACATTTGCCCTCCTCCAGTCACTTGGAATCATGCCCACCTCTAGGACTGGTGCCAGCCAGCACCTCTCCAAGTTAATATTTTGGGATTCACCTCATCCAGCCCATAGCCTTGTCTCATTTCATATTCTCTAGGTCCTTTAGGACTCTCTTCTCCATAAGAGAGGCTGGGCTGGTGTCCACCTCTCCCCCATTGGTGCCCCTCTCGCCCAGTAGTGGTCCTTCCCATTCTGTGAATACTGAACAAAAATATTGTTCAGGATTGTTGCTTTTTCTAGGTCCCCCTCCTCCCCCCCCCTTTTTAATCTCAGAATCCACCCTGGTCTTCCTACTTTCACCAATATCTCTGAAAAACGTCTAATTGCCTGGGCTAGTTTCCCCCCCTCCATTTGCATCTGCACTCCCGACTGCCTTCCCCACCTCCTCCCTCTGCTTTTCCTGATACAGTCCCCGGTCTTCCCTCCATCTCCCCTCTGCATTTCTTGTACCTCCTGAAAGCTAGCCTTCTCTTGCCTCCCGGCCACTTCACTACAGCAACATCTGCCACTGTTGCAGCTACAAGGCTACATACCTTACAGATGTTTAAGCAGTTAATGGTAGACTCTGCACATCTTCACTTTACTGCATGGACATTCAGGGCTGGATTTTCAAAGCCCAGAGAATGGTGCGTCAATCATTTGACACAGGGGCTTGCAACATTCTGCTGGCTGGCTATTGGGATTTTCTACCCAATGCGACTGGCCGCACACGTTAGACCAGCTTTTTGCTGGTCTAGCTTACATCAATCCCGGGTACAGTTTCACAGGGCATGCCAAATGTGGTGCAAACTGCTGTAAAGTGGGAAAATGGCCAAAACTGCACCCGATGTACAAAATCTGGCGCAGCTGTGGCAAAGGTTTTGTGCAGCTACACACAAAAAAAAAAAAATGGGTTTGATGCAAGGCTGGACGCAAGCCCAGCATCGCCCTTTAAAAGGGTCAGTCCCCCAGTCTAGAAGGGGTGCCAGGTTTGGTGCTTTAGAATCTTTTCCTTAAATAGGTTTTAGACCCTGCCTTCCAAAGTACTGCTTGAAGTTTGCAGAATGTATAATATCCTTAATAAACCCACAGTGCAAGACAATTTCTCACTGTAGTAAGGATGTTTCTTCTAGATTTTCCAAAAATTCCCATTAGTTTGTTTTAAATATAACAAAACAGCTGCATGTGATCTATAATAAAAAGGGAGGAATTGAGTAATCTAGCCTCACATCTTGTAAAATGTTTCCTTGTCAGACTGTAGTTGTTGGCAATGTGTTTGCTTTAGTTTATTTTGATGGTTCATACCGCCTCTACAACTAACCGGAGGGTCGTCTCCATTTTCTGGTTGTTGAAATCTCGTTCTCAAGGCCTGCATTGGCATGAGAACATGATGCGTCAGCACCGACTCAGCAGTATGCCAGTCCAAAAAAAAAAAAAACACAACAACTTACTCCGCAGTATGCTGGTCTATAAAACAAGTTGCAGCAAGGTATGAAACATTTACTTTGTTAGCTTTACCAACCGAATTGTGATGCGGTTTTTCCTTAAATTGCGATCAGTTTGTATTTCCAGAGAATTTTCTGGATAGTTGTACATTCAGAATAGATACATGGTGTAAATGGGTGCTGTGTCATGTTCTTATATGCTAATACAGCTCTCCCAGACAATGAGATTTTCAACAACCAGAAAAATGGAGACCCCAGGCTTGTTACAGGGGCTGGTATGAACAGTGAAAACAAACTTAACACATGTCCAGCAGCTACACGAAAAGTCATCCGTTGACGACATGGAAACAAAAAACATTTACAAGATGAGGGTGTAGTACTCTAATCAGATATGATAAAACAAAGACATGCATTTGGTAAGAGCCTGTTGATATAGGTCAATAAGGAACAGAGTTCCTTCTAAGAGTTTAAAACTTGGGTGTACTGGTGTACCAAAACTTCATGATTCAAGTAGGAGGAAGCATCTTATTTGCCCATGTGGATTAAGGTTCTGTTGGTGATGCATTAATAGAGTTTCTGTATTAGAAATAGTTTTAGCTGAACAAACTGCATACTCTGGCATCAAGGGGTCCCAGTGACTTATTCTCACAAAAGTTTGCAATAGATTTTCAACTTTAGTGCCCAGTAGGTTTCTCCTCAAGCTCAGTCTATTTGGCAGCAGCTACTCTTCAGTGCACATTGCTCTGTTCACCATGAATCCAAATGGCTCGCTGCTACAAACAGAAGTTATGACATCCAACCTTTAGGCAGTGTCCTGGTCTTGGTCCCAACTCCAGGTCACTGGCACGGTAGGAGAAAACCACATGGTCATTGTATAGCCACAGTTGTGTTCCTTCTCCCAGAGAAGTTGCACCTTAATGATCTTATCTGAATGGTAAATACAGTGGACTATTCAGGATATAAAAGGGCAATGAACCAATATGTAAAAAAGGCAAGATGGGACACTGGTTGTGCTGGTTTTGACACACCCATCGGCATAGATGGGCATGAGGCTGCAAGCAGACAGCCACAGGAAGGGTTGTAAAGCCAGCACAACCACAAAGTCATCTTATGGTACTATGAAATGAGTGCCTAGGCACCAAACCCCTCAAAAAAAAAAAAAAAAACAATTGTATTCCTAAAAAGTGTTAAATAGAACTCCAAATGATTTCCAGCCATCAGTCTACACGTGGTATGCTTACCATGAACTGGCATACAACATTTTGCAATATTCCACTAGTAAATGAAAGCTTTCACCAGTACCCCATTTTAAGTAAAAAAACCTACTCAAAGGGGTGCAGTGATACCAAGCCCATGCACATCTGTAAAACACCTTGTGCCTCTCACCCCTGGGGCATCCATCTTCTGTATTTAGGACTGCTGCACACCTAGTCATGGGTTGGTTACCTTTATACCTTCAAATACTCAAGCAGTAAATATTTATGCAGCATTTGCGGTTCCGATTTCACCAACACCCTTTTTATAGAATTGAATCCAAATCCCAAGTTGGCGAAAAGTAGTCCATGCTCACCTTGAAGTTGTCCGATCAAAGAAACAGGCTTTCCTCGTGGGGTCTCCTATGTCACTGGGATCCCAGACAAGCAACTGGCAGTGGATGTAGATCTAAAAGAGGCAGTAGACATCATGAAGGGGTAAGACATTTTGCCAATAAGACCAATCTTGGACTTTATGCAGGGACAGTGCATTAACATTTTACTCCAACTATTGATGGGGCTTCACAGCCTTGTATGCCACGCAAGTTATCCATTCTAGCAATTTTCATTTTTAATTGCTCAGTTACAGCCGAGCTGGGATTTAATTTCCTTTTCTATAGGGTCCTGCGCCTTTACCCATTTTTACTGCTGGGTGGACAGAGAATAGTCAGTACCGACAGCCCTACATGAAGTCTGATCCCAATCTGCACTGTGTGCAAAAACATCTGAACACTGTTAATTGCAGTATACTAGATTGTTTTCTGCCAACTTCCAAGCATACATTTTTGTAACTGTAAATCCCAGAATTCCCTGCAGCTGGCTACTGCAGAGGGAGATTGAATGTTGGTGGAAGTCAGTGCTGTAATAATCTCACTTCCTGGGTAGTTGAGGGCCCAAGGCTGTGACTCAGGACTCACCCTAGGTCATTTGGTTATTATAGTATTGCCACACCAGACCGTGGTGGTTACCAAATGCTAGTGCCCCGCCACTCACACAAGACTGTGCAAGAGACGATTTGCCATTTAGACATTTTCTTTAGTCATCTCCATTTCTGAAGACATTTGAAAGTCAGTCACCATTTCCTCTGGCCTGCACTAGAGGGAGATATTGCAAACAACCAAGATTTGTTACCTGGATGAAATGCTAGACAAGATAAAGAGCAACCAAGGTACTATGCTGCTGGGCAGTACCAAGTACTATGCTGCTGGGCAGTACCAAGTACTATGCTGCTGGGCAGTACCAGAGTACTATGCTGCTGGGCAGTACCAGAGTACTATGCTGCTGGGCAGTACCAGAGTACTATGCTGCTGGGCAGTACCAGAGTACTATGCTGCTGGGCAGTACCAGAGTACTATGCTGCTGGGCAGTACCAGAGTACTATGCTGCTGGGCAGTACCAGAGTACTATGCTGCTGCTGCTGTCCCCCAGGAGTCTCCCCATTCCTTTGGCAAGAAGTACTACATCTCAAAGGGCTAAAAGAGTCGGCCATTGTGTGGGCAAAGAGGTTGAATCTGACAAACATCTGCACCCAAATCCATAAACTGAATGCCTGCACCACTTACATCTGCTCAAATCCATAAACCGGAATGCCTGCAGGTGGAACTGGACAACTGAGGGGTCTGTTCTTGACACAAAGCTGGAATCTGACTGTTTCCCATCAATAAAGCACCTGTAACAAGACAGCACTTCAGTGAAAGCTCTAGGACCAGATATTTTGGAGGAGGTGCAAGTAATCTGTCCCATGGGAGAGCAAGGAACCCAAATGGCTATCATCATCTGCTACTTAAGTCCCAGGTTAGCCAAGCAATTGGAGGACCATACAGTTTACACCCCCCCTCACCCCGGCACTGCAGTACACTTTTGGGTACACACTTACTTCAGAACCCTCCCAAAATAAGCCTCAAACTGCAGAGTCCAAAGAGGTCATACAGAACAGCCGTAATAAGATTATGTGGCTTTACAGCTACAACATACAACAAGTGTTGCTAAGTAGTTAGATGCAGAATCTGCAATATTCTTTGTTGTAAATAGTACGACACAAAAAGTAATACAATGGGCATATCAATATTACTCATTTGTAAGGTAATCTGTTAAGTCTACAATCAGAAAGTTACCCCTTTTCTCCATCGGGGTGAGATGTGTAACCCTCTTAACGATGGTCATCAGTGAGACTATACAAACTGAATATAGTCAGAGCTACAAAATCTGGCTGCCCCGAGGTGCAGCTGTGATGGGGCGGAGGTGCATGCTGGGGGGAGGGGGGAGAAGAGAAGAGGGAGCAGAGTCACCTCTTTACCACATGGCTCCCTTGGTTTACTAAACTGCTGCTTTTAGTCATCTAATTTTATAATGGTTTTAAAAGTGGGTCCTGGTCTTACTAAGGGACCAGGGTAGGGTCTTGCTCATGGTGTGAGGGAGCCACACATATAGATTTGTGGAGCATTGTTTTACTTGGTCATTCAATGAATGAGTCATCTTCTCCATCTAGTATCAATATTCACCATCTGCCTCAGGTGGCCACAGTAGGAGAACAGGAGTAAGCAAACATTTTATCACCACTTTGTCAACTAAAATTTTAAGGAAATAATGGGATATTTGGTCATTCAGGCCTCTTGGGTATTGCAGGAGGAGGAACAGTGTCGGAGAGAAACATGATGGGTTTTACCAAAAATTCCGTAAGCTCTTCAAGGTCATGGAGAAAGGGCTGCAAGTGGGGGCAAGCCCACATGGTGTGGTAATAGGAGGCTTCAGGCTCCCTGCATCCTCTCAACAAGCCGAGCAACATGTGGGATCATGTCGATCAAGAAAGAACCTAATCAACTGCTCCCAAGCATATTTTCTCCATTGACGGAGCTGGTTTCTTTAGCAGTGGCCTGGCAGGCATGTTCCCACTGTTCCTTTGTTATTGGTTGGCCACTCTTCCCATCGGGCCACAACACCCAAGGTGTCCTCCTCCCATTGTGGAGGAATTGCTGGTGAAGCTTGGCTATCACATGGTGTCCCCTTCAGCTGTGGGCATGGCCAGGTAATCTGGACATCTTCGTTTCAGGTTTGCCAAGGTGCATGTTCTTATGGCAATGGCAACTGGAATATTCTGAAATGGGTATAGCACTCTGGGAAATCACCATCCACACTGCGTGTGTACTGCTTTTATGATTGGTTGTGGTTTGCTTCATTGTTGTACTTTTCTATATAAAACCTAATAAAAATCATGGGGGAAGAGACATTCGTCTACCTCCACTCTACTTTTACCATCCCAAGGCAAGTGCAGTTAATGGCTACTCTAGATTCACACAAAGGTTCAACTCCTCAAAACAGGATGGTGTCCCCCATTATCTCTATCACAGGGATGCACTGTATTAGACTGCACAGGTCAGATCCATGGGGAAAAAAAGTTAAAACCACTGGAGCCCCAGCATTCGTCTCATGCCAATCAATGCTGGGATTGGTCATTTGCCATTTTGGGGAGAATCATTCGTTCTAGGTTGCTCCAGGGCAGCCCCAATGGTTGAGGTGAGGTGGTCAAAAATATCTTGCTAGGTCACCGACTCGGCACCACGCCAGTAATTTTGGTTAGACACCGGGCTGCTATGGTGCAGGTGTGAATGTGAATACCAATCACTGTCGCTTAAATGGTCTTACCAGTGGAAAGGAAGAATAGGCTACCACCATTCAGATCAGTAGCCAGGCAGTTCAGAAAAACTGTAGAAAAAACCTCCAGTAGCCCAGGATTAGGCACTGCCCAAAAACCACTGATGTAATGGTGCCATGGAGAAGCCATAGCACCCCCAAAAATTCCAAGCACCCCGCTCCTTACCCATGGTTTCCTATGATGGTGTAGTTTTCAGAAGACTGGGACAGATCTTTGTTCGGAGCCGCAATGCACCAGTCAAGGAAGAGTAACATGGGCTGGTGGCTGTAAGTGTTGACAGCCGCTTCAATGTTGATTTGTGATCCCAGCAATACAATCTTTGAAGTGCTCAGACCAGTAAAGTCCTCTGCAGAAGGAAAATTAACATTCAGCTGTGAGCTTAACAGTCCTATGCCACAGAACCCAATGTCTTGTACCACCAGTTTGTCACGTTTTGGTGCAACAAAGTTTTACTTGAGTCAATCAGTATTTTCTTTAAAAACCACAACATGGCATCAAGCACTGCAGTTTCAAGTTCAGTTGGCAGCACACACACACACACACACACACACACACACACACACACACACACACAGGAAACAAATTCCAAATTTCATTAAATTATTTACAGTTTACTTCTGTTGTAGTTAGCATGGTCTTAAGTCCTTTGTGTGCTCAATTTTGCGCAAGAGATTTTCAGTCAAGACTGCAGTGTGCATATTTATGGAACAAACAGAGGAGAGAGAAAAGGCAAGTGCCACAGCTGGGACATGAACCAAGGCCGCCCAGAATACCGTTCAGTTTGAGATACCAGCTGCGCCACCAAGGCAACTGGAAACTGGACCGTCCTGGAGCACATTACTCTTTCTCCAATGCACAACCTGGGGCTGCACAGATACTTACATTTTCAATCATTTTCAAATCACAAGACTGATCTGGTAGTGCAACTGAATGGTATTCTGGGGCAGCGGGTTCAAGTCTCAGCTGAGGCACTTTCATCTGTATTTGCTCAAGCGATGCTGCAACTATGCATAAAATGTTATAAAAAGTGTTACAGGTCCCATGCCAATGATTATCAACTACATTTGTAAAGAAAATATGAACAGCAACATACATGCAAGTAAAAATGTTAAGCCAATTGTATTCAGAGGTGGCATTTCAGGTGTCTGTTTGCATTTAGGGGTGCGGTTGTAAGCAAGCCCACAACAGTTTGAGGATAAGGACAGCCTGCGACAATTTTATTTTTTGGGAAAAACAGTGAGAACATCTACAGTGGGGTGTGCATATCTATGCCTGTGGGCACACAGCCGTGAGAATGTCAGGTGCCAACAGCTGCTTCTGCGTTAGCTTGCAGTGTAAGGTTTCATTTTTTGTTCCTTAGCGATACAAGTGCAGGACATTACAGAAAGTAAAACTACTACAAGCCACAATCTGTGTCCCTCATTGAATGTGTATTTGCAAAAGTTTCATCTCCAACCAGAGTTTGTTCCTGGCAGTGTTCATTTATTAGCCCCAGGCAACCATGGGGTGACATCCCTTCCCAATTTTCTCATGCCAGGATGTTGGTGACAAGGGCTATAGTGCATGCAGTTGCACAATGCAATCTCCTTTCCAGCCGACCGTTCCTCCTGATGGACACCACCTTATCCAGAGAAGGATGAGCATCCTGTGGGTTGGTAGATTCTTTTGTTATTCTCTTTAATTTTCGTTTAATACATGCAGTTCATATCGGTTGTGTCCATACACAAATTACAAGCAGAAATCACAACAAACTTCAAACTTGTCTATACAGAGTAGTCATATTTCATATTTAGAGATGAAGTATTCGGAGACTATGTCAATAAAGTTAATTCCAGCGTTCACCAGTATTGTACTAGATCCATTCAATTTAAGGTCCGGGAGACACAGGGTCTCCAATACACCCAGCATCAGTACCCATAAATAGGTGGCCTTGGGATAGAATGTAAACCCTCAGTATTAAAAAAAGCATGAAGAAAAACATGAGAAAGGGGGGGGTATTAACACTTCATGAGACGAATGTTGGGTCTATGAGCATATAATATAACAGCCATCTATTCCATCTTGAATTAAAATTTGTCTACTCTGTCATTTAATCTATATGTAATTTTTTCCATATGGTATATTTGTTTGGATATGTCCCACCAGTCCCGGAGGGTTGGGGGTCAAGGGTCAGCCATAGTTTAGTGATTGCTTTTTCCCTGATGTTAAGAGGATAGCCAAAAGGTAGCAGGTGTCTTGATCTTGAATTCTTCTGGGAAAATTAAAGGATAAATGATTGAGGGGTAAGTTGGAAGGTTATTCCTAAATGTTTTGGATTTCAGTCTGCAAGGCCGGATGAACGACCCTAATTTCGGCATGCATACATTATGTGTGTTAAGTGGGCTTTACTTTCACCACACAGGCGCCAGCAGGCAGCTGAGCTCCTGGATTAAAGTGACTAGTGACTTCGGAGTGTAAAAATATCTTACTAGGAATTTCTGTCAATTCGCCATTGGTATGAGCTAGATGTACGGGACACCTGTCTGCAGGCCTGCTCCATTGCTTTTCCTCTATGGGATTCCCCAGTTCGTTTTGCCATTTAATACGTTTGTCTACCAGGCAGTCCGTTTGGGAGGACATCAGGGATCGGTAGAGTACTGATACTAGATGGCTTCGATTTGGAGACGTAAACAATGATTGCAAACATACGATTAAGGGGGACCAGCATTCAGGTGCACGCACTGCGTCTGGTAAGGATCCATAGTAGTGTCTTAACTGCAGGTACCTGTAATGGTGTGTGTTTGGTAGACCAAATTTTAATTTTATTTCCTGAAGGACCATAGCCTCCCGCCAGTTATAATCTGGGACAGGTATCTAAGGTTATCTAGCCCATTGCTTAAATGTGTTATCCAACCTCACAGGATGAAAGCCTGGCAATACCGAAATTGGGGAGATCAATGGAACAAAGGGAGGATTGAGAGCGTTTTCAATTGGATACCAGGCAGACACCCTGAGCTGGTGAATGACAGGGAGATTCTGGTAGCCAGTTAAGTGAACTGCCCCCGATATAATATGTCAAAATACTCCATATCTTGTACACTCGCCTGTTTAAGCTCATCCCAGTGCATCTCACCATCGACCATCTGCCTGGCGAAGGTATGGAGGAGCTGTAGCGGCTTGATATTGGTAGAGATCCGTAGGGACTGTCCTCCAAGGGTCTTGGGGTATTTAGTAGCTTTAACTTAATTCTGCCTGCGGCTCGCCCAAATGAAGTGTGTTATGGCTGTTTCCTAATCCCAAATACCGACTGGGAATTGTAATGGGAATGTTGTTAAATAAGTATAACGCTCTGGGGAGGGTAACCATTCGGATGAGATCTATCTTTCTAGACAAGGTCAATGGGAGTGTACTAATTAGCCAGGTCCTCCTTAAGGGCAGTGGGTGAAGGGGATATAATTGTGTCTATAGGCCTCCCAAGTTCTCTGGTAAGATTTATCCCTAAATACTTTAACTTCCTATATCCCACTTACAAGGAAATTGTTCCCGGATCGTTTGATCAGGCGAATATTGAAATGTCAAAATTTCGGTTTTTGCAATATTCACTTTATAACCTGAAAGTTGTCCAAATGTATTTAATAGTTCGCTAATTTTCGGGAGTGAGTTAGCTGGGTCTCGTATGTAGAGGAGATCATCCGCATACAGTGCGATGCGTTGCTCCCCCCCCCTCCACCTCAACTCCAGTAATGTCTTGATTGCCTAATTAGTTGTGCCAGCGGTTCCATAAACATGGCAAATAGAAGAGGTGACATGGGGCAGCCCTGTCTCGTGCCTCTGTATAAAGGGAAGGCACCCGAGTGATGTCCAGCTACCGCGCCACGCTCTAGGTGAGGAGTATATGTTTGCAATAACTTGGATTAGGGGCTTGGGAAGCCCATAACCTCCATAACCAAATACAAAAAGGGCCAGTATACTGTCGAAAGCCTTTTCAAGGCCAAGGCTTACTAGGACTGTGGGAGTATCTAAGCGTTCATTTCCTGAATATGGTAGGTTCTTTTGATGCTGTCTGTGGTAGTATCGTCCACCCACAAACCCAGTCTGGTCTTTATGAATTATTTACGAGAGTCCAGTTTCTAGTCTACGGGCTATGATTCCATAATCATTTATAGTCGTGTTTAACACTGAAATTGGCAGATATGATTCAAAGCTGGGTTTTTTCCCAGGCTTAGGAATAACTAATAGTGGTGTATGCCCAAGTGGGTGGTGGTGGATCGCCTGCAGAACAGAGTTGAATGTCCTCAGCAGCGAGGGTAGTAGGTGTTGTTTTGCGGCTTTGTAGAATTCGCCCATAGCCATCCGGACCTGGGGCTTTGAGTTTTAGCTTGTGATACTGCACTGGCAAGTTCCTGCATTGTGATGGGGGTTAGTAGCTGTTTACCTTGTTCTGAAGAATTCTAGGAAGGGCAAGGCCCTGTAGGAACCTTTTTATTAGCTCCGGGAAGCGGATGTTCTGGGGTATAGAGGGTCGGTAATATGTGGTAAATGCCTCCACTATCTCATTGAGCTTATTCAGGGTTTATCAGTTATTGGGTGTCCGATAAGCGGTAATGTTGGCCAGTTTCTTCGTTCCCAATTTGATATGCCAGCAGTCTTGTGGCTCTGGGACCTACCTCATAGTATCTCTGCGGAGAAAGGCCAAGGAAATTTCTGTCTGCTGGAATACCAGCTTATCAAGCTCTTGTTTAATCTACTTAATTTGCGTAGCACAGAGCCATCACCTTGTTTATGCAGCATTTGAAGAAAGTGCAAGCTTTCCTCGAGTTGGGACCTACGCCTTCTACGATCCTTCGCGAGTTGCGAAGTGTATTTTATCAGATGTCCTCAGAGGACTGCTTTTATGGTATCCCAAAGAATGCCCGGGGGGTGTCAGAATTTGAGTTATCTGCTAGAATCTCTGTAATTTTATCTGTTATGTAATCTTTGAACTTCATAGAGTTAAGGTGGAAGGGGTTCAAATGCCAAAGGGCGTTTCTTTTTGTAAACCCAGTTTCCATGCAGTTAAAGTGTATGCATGATCTGACAGGGTTATGTCCCCTATTTGGGTGTCTGCTAGGTGTTCTAAGTATTCTACCTGTGTAAAGCATAGATTCGATTCTTGAGTAAGTTTTATGCACTGCTGAGTAATGAGTATAATTCCTAGTGTAAGGGTGCATAAAGCGCCAAGCGTCCCTCCAACCGACCTCAGACACTAATCTACAAAGGAGCCTCTGCTGCGGGTTCTTCGTGGGGTATTAGGATTAGAGGAGTCTTCACTGGGTTTGGGAGAATATTAAAATCCCCTGCAAGTAACAATACCCCTTTATTAAATTGATGCAAAAAAAAATGTAGGTGCCGTATTGGTTCTGCAGATTCAGAAATGATTTGATTTTGATTAATATGGATAACAGAAAATAGTTGAGTTGATCCACTGTCCTTTCGAAAGTAGGTAAGTTTTTTCAACATCTCATATACCATTATAGCAGAAATAATTCTCATTGGAAACCAATGAGAATTATTTCTGCTTTTTCTATATAATCTGGTGTTAATAGTATGGGATATTTGAGAAAACTGCCACAAAGCTTCTGAAGAAGGACCTGGTTGGTTCGAAAGCTAAAGCACTTTGTTTTTTTTTTTTCTGTAACATCCATGTTGGTCCAATAAAAAGGTATCAAATCATTTGTTTCTGGATCCGTTTATTAAATTGAGTAATTTTATCCAATAAGTTTTTAATGTCACCAACAGATGTGTCTGGTGGAAAATAAACATTTGCTAGGGTAACCTCTGTTCCCTTTATTTGGCCCTGCAGGAGAACCATTCGGCCACCTGGGTCTATCCATTCAGCTTCTAATTTCCAGGGTATACGTTCTGGGATCACTATAGCAACTCCTCTTCTCCTGCCACCCCTATAGGAAGAACTAAATACTTCTCCCCTTGCGATCCGCCCCAGTTTCACGTGTTCAGCCTTACTTAAATGGGTCTCCTATAAGTAAATTATGTCAGCCTTAATTTTAGCTTGTGAGAGGACCCTGGCACACTTTACTGGGGTGCAGAGCCCATTAACATTCCAGGAGAGTAATTTCAGCTGAGACTCCTCCATTGTAAACATTCGGCTAGGTGTGGACCAATGAGCAGGTTGATGTATAAAAATGAAAGTACCTCACCCCCATTCACTGGTCAGCAATAGGTATTGCAGTTAACTGGACACAATCGTAAATCATTAACAGTATGGTTTTTAACATGTTTCTTCAAAGGTGTAACTGTATAAGCATCGGCTAATAACTGGTTGCCTTCTAACTGGCAGCCTAAAAATATAAACAATTCAAATTGCATTGTTCCCTTTTCCTTTAGTAACTGCTTAAATTTAATCACTAGTGCGTAGTTAGCTAAAGCCAACAGGGCTGAAGCTGTAACAACAGCAAACAAACCGGTATTTCCAAGTACAGAGAGCTTCCAGGGCTCTTGGGGGGGTGAGGAAATCTCACACGGGATAGGGAGTCTTTAAAAGAAACCCAATGGCACTTCTAGTGCCTAGCTGGTAGTGGGTGGTGACTTGTCACTCTCCTGTTGGCCTTCCTGATATTAGAAAGGTAGTTCATGAGGGGAGAGTCTTACAGGTACAAAATTGGCAGGACATTAGGTAATGAGGGGATTGGGGGGAAAGGACCAGGTCCCTTAAGAAATGCAATAGCTTATCATGGGTATAAGTAATAAACACTACGTGGACCTGTAGTAAGGGAGTTAAAGCTCCTCAGTATCTCCCACTTCTAGACTGATCTCCCCTATAGGAATGGCGCATGGTAAAATTGTGCCTCGGGGTGATACGTCAGGCCCGCAGGTGGATGGCCCGCATATACGGTCAAATCCTCCGAGGATTCTGTGGGAAAATTCTATTCAAGGGAAAAAACTTAGCTGCCTTTTCGGAATTTGGGTATGCCATATAGACATGTGTATAGGCAGGAAACAGACAGCAAGCTGCGGGCAGCCTACAGCATAAAACCAAAACTGGAAAGCAAGTCCACATCATTTAGAAGCAATACAGGTCAAGTAAGCCAAGATACTCAGTGCCATACTGCGCAGTAGCCAGTCAGCTCAGGTGCCACGCAGCGAATTCCCTCCTACGAGTTGTAGACAATGCTGTCAAAAATAAGATCTGAGGACAGGCAGTTTCAATGTACAACAGGGTTGCCGCCGCTGAGAGGCATTCCAGCATTCTTCAGGTCGTACTTCATGCGCTTAGTATTCCAAGGGGTTGTCGAGGTGTGTTGTCTCTCTAGTGTAGGGTTCAAGTGTCCCCCCTTGCCTGGTCGCGAAGAGTGTCAGTGATGTTTCGAAGAGCTTCTATCCCCCGACGTTTCCTTTCTTCTCGTTGTCCGGATTGCCAGACCTGTTGAGCAAGTCTCACTGCCAGAGTTTCTTTATTAGCTCTTCCAGAAGGTAATGATATATTTATCTGTAACTTTTTTAGTCCATCCATTGCTTCCGTAGCCGAAGAATAGGTGAGCTGACCATCCGGGTGGAATACTATCAGCCTAG
Organism: Neoceratodus forsteri; assembly: GCA_016271365.2. Lineage (NCBI taxonomy): Eukaryota > Metazoa > Chordata > Ceratodontiformes > Ceratodontidae > Neoceratodus > Neoceratodus forsteri. Next base: position 3,658,879 of record JADMNL010000027.1, read on the forward strand.
CAGGGTAGGGAGTTCAGAATCGTATACCTGCTTTTTCAGTTCCTTTAAGATCGGTATGCAAGCCCTGCCTGGCCATGGTTTCAGGGGCAAAGTCATTTTCAAAGAAAAGTTGTTGACCTTTGTAGATAATCTGTCCCTTTTTCCCCAGGCAGTATGGAGCACTAATTTTTCTCCTGGAAGCGCAAGAAACGGACTAGCACAACTCGAGGTCTTGAATCTGGAGGTGGCTGGAGTTAATGTCCGTGGACTGGTTCGAATTCTAAGGTATTGTCACTGGGTATTTCAATGCCTGCTTCGAGAGAGTACGAATGAACTTATGGGGATCATTACCTTCCTCTTCGGGAATTCCTGAAATGCAAATGTTTCCGATTTCGCTTTCAGCGCCTTCAGCTCGTTCCTGTAGGTTTTGCATGTACTGATTAAGTTGGACTATTGCCCTTTCAGTCCTGTCGATTCTAATGTCTGCTGCTGTGTGGTGTTGCTCCAGCAGTTCCTGTTGTTTTTCGAGCTTCCCAATATCTGTTCTTAATGCGTTAGTAGTTGAACGAAATTCATTACGAAAGTCCCCGAGTTCTGAAAGTACCATAGCCATCTGACGTTGCAGAGTGCCGAGGGGGGCCTGTTCAGCAGCATCACTACTTTGTCACGAGGCCTCGCTACCTGAATCAGAAATTCCTCCGTCTTCATGATGCTCATTGGTTTTTTTGAGATTCCTCTCCCCTCTTTTAGACATTGTATTTCCTCCGAAATGTTTCTAAATGATTAGTCAATTTTATGCAGTAAAATTGGAGGATTATATGCCCGAGGAGAGCCTGTTACTTCAGGCTTGCATCAGGAGGGTGACGCCACTGGAAGTCCCCAGGTTGCTAGATTCTTCTGCACCCTCACCCCAGCCTCCCCCCAGACAAGCTGGGCACATTCAAACCCATGTCCGTGGCAGCCAGAATCCTGCTGCACCACCTCTTCTGCTCAACTTGAGACACCAACCACCAAAAATAATTCCTCAGGAACTGTAGTTATGTTTACAGTGATACTGACTGCAATTTACTCTGTCAAAGATCTGAGGAACTTGAGGCTGTAGATAGAATTTAGAGCCAAGTGGGCATTGCCATGGTGAATGATGCAACTGTAAATGTTTAGTTTATGTTAATACCACCGTGGAGGCCACTTTTCAGTTTGTAAGGGTGGTCTTATGCACACTTATGGTAGGAGAACCACGAACCAAAGGAAAGTGGTTCTGATGCCCCAAGAATAGAAGTTGGACCATGATTACAAGTGTAAGAGGGGTCCCTGTGGTGGTATTAATATATTATTGAGAGTCAAATTTAACAAAAATTGTCCTGAACGATTTCTAGGGCATCTGCGTGCGTGACTTCACAGAATAAGTGCAGAGGAAAGGAGCACTCCTTAGGGCTTCCTCAATCTATAATGTTTAGCTCATCCACTGAGCAATGTATGTACATTACTGTATTCAATTTCACCATGCAATATAACCTTTACATCACAATTCATGCAAATACAGCTGCACAGCAAACACCAAGAATTATCATACGACATTGCTGCAGTATGTGGAGAAGTAGCATTTGAGTCCACCAGTGAACCCCTTCCTCCTTAAATACACCCCCCCTTAAAACATTCTTCCACCTCTGGAAAATTAAGCCATTGGCACCAGTAAGTGCATACGATGCTGGGGCCACAGCTTGCAGGGCAATTGGGACCCATCAGGATGTCGGCACATTGCAATCCCCAAGTCTCTCAAAAGACAAGAATCTCACCATTCATAAGGTTCATTGAAAACTCCAGGTTGCCTGTTCCTTCAAGGATTCCAGGTGATGGAAGGATTGCAGGGGGTGTCCAGTCTTGTAGCCTAGAAAGAAGTGTAAGCAAAATCAGATTCTGTACATCTTCCCCCAAACTTTGGTGCTTCATCTCATTCTACTTCCAACAAGCAACAGGTAGCAGTATTCCACACATAGCAAATGCCGCCAATGACCAGACTTTAATCTCAAAGGGGGGCAGCGCAGTTAAGAATTTGATACAATTACTCTAAATGTCAACTGTATACACTACTGGATTTAGTAAGTGGTACACAGGTGGGGGGGAGAGGAGTCTACAAAGCTACTAGGTTAGGGCCACGACTCCGTACACTTTAGAACAGATTCAAATCCAGGGCTCCAGTGGTAAGGGTAACTATCCGAATCCCTACTTATTCTTCAGAGGGCTGATTTAAATGGCCAGGTGTTGTCATCCTATCTGTTTCAGGCACCAACCCTCCCCGTGGCCAGCCAAGCCTCCCACCCCCAAAACCCCACCAACACTACCCAGGGTTTTCTTTAAAGGAATTCTTTAATGTAAGGCAAAGTTCTTTTGGTTAAAATAGCACCAATAGGCTCAGATGCACCTAAACAGAATAAAACGTTGCATACAATTTAGGTGTACACTTAGAGAAGACTTCATTAAACAGATAACCTAACAGGATCTTTGTTCTGGCAAGTTAATCGGCCTGCTGCTCAGGCTCTAACCAGACATCTTACTGTTACCATGACAGTCTGACATGAGATTAGGACTTCAGTCTGAGGGAACAAGCTGTATGTGCAGATAAACCGAGGATAAGGCACATTTTAAGTTACTCTACAGAAACTTGTGAAATACAAACCAGACCATATTATGTTTTCCAAGGTTTTCCCCAGAGGCGCTAGGCTCTAAGGTAAATAGGGACCCAAACCATGTAGGGAGGGCCTTGGATGTCAGCAAGCAAGCCCATCTTGAAGGTAAAACCTCGCACAAAAGCACTGAGTAAGGGTTACCCAAAGGGCAATGGCAACAATGCCAGGTTTCAAAGTACAAATACAAAAAAGCAAGTCTTGAAGGCGATGTGCCACCAAAACCAGCACCCAGTGTAGAATGCACTAAACTAGTATGATGTGAGAATTCCCTACCAGCCAGGCTGTAGCATTGACTGCAACCACCACATCAACCCTCCAAAATAACTTACAACTCTAGGGCATTACAGTCAGAGACAAAGGCATGGACTATCCATCCCCACACCAACAGACGCAAGATGCTGTTTAATCCAGGTGTGTTAAAGGACAGCCAGAAATTTCCAGATTAAGACAGACAACTATACCAAAATGACATTTAAAGGTCTAGACTTACTTGGGATACTTGCATTCTACCACCGTGGATTCTGGATAAGTACAAGCTGGGGTTGTGGGACGGTTTGTATTCCAAAATGGCAAAGTATGCAATTGCCTTGTCACTGACCCAAGCAGGAAAAAAAAAAAAACATTCGGATGTATGGTTACTATTTCTTCCTGTTATAGCATTTATGGCTGTTCAGATCTTGGGGAGGTATTGCATTCCATCCCTCCCCAGCAATGAAGTTTATAGAAACAGGCTTCAGAAATCTAACTTCATTAGTCCCTAGTCTACCCAGCTCCCTAACTGAACATAAATCATCCCCCCCCCCCCAAAAAAAAAATCCATACAAAAAGAAAACTCAATGCAATCCTATTTTATTCAAAATTATGAAATGGTAGAAAGAATGCAGGCTCCTGAAAGTCACTCAAATTATGTTTTAAAAAATACATCCAATTTACTAAAAAAAAAAGACCCATTTCATAATCACAATAAGCCACTCCAGGGAATACATTATGCTGTGCTAACTGCCCTTCTCAGGTGGTGGAAGCACTCTGCTTCACCTTGTGCTTCAACTCACTCAAGGTGGGCTGTTATTCCACCATAATTTACTCCCTGTCATGCCTGCCGCTTAATTAATGCAATTCCAGGTGTACCTACCCCCCCACATAAAAGTCCCCCCCACATAAAAGTCCCCATACCTTTACACATACAGGATCCAGTAAATATGGGATCCTAGGCCCAAAATGTTCCCCAACACCCCTTTGTGTAGTGGAACCACACTAGCCAGCCACTAATCCACAGGTGGAACTGTTGCAGTTGATTCCCAGAGGACTGACAGCTGCTCTGCCAGCACCTGCATTGTTCAACATTAAGAAAACCAGTTAGGGCCTAGTGATTTATGGATCTTCCCCCACCCCCAACTTTGACTAGGGGCAATACCAGACACTTGTGCAGTATGAGGGGTGCAGCACTGTAGAGGTGAAGTCCTTCAGCCAAGATGTTTAACTAGTCCTTTCTGCCCTTCCCAACCACAGTCCGGGGAGAGATGAGAAAAGAACAATCCAATGGCACTTGAAGAGTAGTAGTTTCTCTGGTGTTTCAGCCAATATTCCCAGTCAAAATAAGCCCATGTAACCCATCCACTGGGATTCACCTGGAAGCAACCTATTGCAGCTTGGTGGCCCATTCCTAGTCAAAATAATCATAGTAGGAAACAGATTGTGGCAAACCACCACTAAAGACAAATTATGAAAAAGTTTTAAAAAAGTAAATTTTTCCACTGGCCAGTGGTAGGAGTCAATGCACCGTGCTGCCAACTATACCAAGTACCAAAAATCACACTGGCCAACTGGGTATCTAGCATTGCAAAGGCGAGGCATGGAATTTTTTGTCATTACAAACACCATAAATATGGTTTTCATGGAAAAATGTTGTAATGGAATTAATCACGTCATCAATGACGAGATGGTTACAACCTGAATATTGGATTATCTGCAGCCTCTGTGGCAGTTGCATGTCTCCCCCAATGCTTCAGGCAGGATATTACAGCTCCATGTCTCCATGCAGACACTGGCATCCTCCAGCAGCCACCCAGAACCCAGGCCCGTGGCCCCCACCTCACAGTTGGCCTCTGGTCTCCCCCCCCGAAGGTGAGACCAAGATCAACAAAGTTCGGTCCCAGGGCTGGCTGTGGCATCATTCCACATGAGGTCAGAGGACTTCATGCAGCACTGCCACAGATTTCTCCGAATGTTCCCAAGGCGTGGACCTGCATTGATGTGGGCATGTGTGCTTCTGTACATGCCCCCGCAGATGTCCGCCACTGCCTGTCTGCTGTGTGGTCCCGGCTCTGTGTACTCCTGGTCTTCCTGGCCAGCTCTCTGGCACACTGGGCTTGTTCATGAAGCTGAGTTGCCAGCATCACAAGTGGTAGTGCTACCACTGCATCTGTGGACTGGCAGTTGCATGTTTTACCCATGATTCATAGCACTGTGGGCTAGGTGGCGGCTTTTCTTCTGTGGCCATTGCTGCCTATACAGTGCATAATCTAGGATCCAGTGCTTATAAAAAAAAGATCAGCTGTTTAACACTGAATGGCGATGGGGCACCAAACTACCCCTACATCAAACAAAAGGATCCCCACTTCTTACCTGTTCCACAATTCCACAGGCATCCAGAGGGTACACAAAATCGATGGTTTTGCAGCAAAATCCAGTCTGGAAAGGGACAGGTACCAAGCCAGACTGTTGATGTATCCAGCAGCACTCCAGTACCAAAGGGATCCATCATGACAGAGAGGGAGATCTGCTGCTTACTGCAGTTGTAGGACACTAAAATCAGGAAATCAGCAATAACGAACAGCCAGTTACAATGTAACCTGTAATGGACACCATGGAATCCACCAATTCGTATCACCCACAAGGGCACCACAGGGACCATGGAATCTGAAGAATTCTGCCCCGTCTACTTTTCTGGATCCTGTCATCAATCCTACCCTGCATTATACTAGGTCCTCAAGAGTGCAGACTGCCCCTATGCAAAACATCTCTTGATCAAAAAGCATTCGTGTCATACAATGTTTGAATGCTATACCAGTTACCGTGCAGCATATTCTGTCTGACTGTGTGTTATCTTTTTAAGAATTACTGTCCAAGTCTCTGTAAATGCTATGAAAGATTTTATATGGATTGCTTGTATATTTTGTACCATAATTTATTTTTAACACTTCAAAGCTTTTATTTTGTATCTCCACAGATCATCCTTGAATAGGCCTTTATGGCCTTGGTTTTCTACTCAGTAAATAAGTTAAACTGTTATCAAGTCCTGTACCTGACTATGCAAGTTGCAGTCAGGAGCATACCTCTCAACCTGTTAGCACTGAAAATCATAGCACTGGCCTTCAAAATAGCAGATGGCCTGAATGTGGAGCACTTTCTTATTTTAAATAATAAAACATCTACGAATAATAGAAACATTCCTGATCACTAACTATATGGATCCTATCAACTTAGTTCAATGATTTAATAGTTTGTGTGTCCAGAAATGGCTCTAACATTAAGAACATCAGTAAACCTATGCAGAGCAAGGGTAAATCTGAGTCTGAAAATCATAGCACTATGTGAAATTTATAGCAATTGAGAGGTATGGTCAGGAGGACCACAAGAAATGGCCCTAATATTTCCTTGGTTTAATTGTACTTGCAAGGCTAATATCTTCCCTTGACAACTGCATGGCCAAGACCATATTTGACTTAGAGTTTCTAAAACTCTTTGGCCTTAAGAGAATCGCATTGCCCTAATGAGGGGCTCCAGTTAACCAGCAAAGTAAAATCCCAGTTGGCATCCGAGATCCCATTACCCAACAATCCACTCTAATTAGGTGGTGCGATTTACTCATGGCCATGATCTTCTGCTTTGTGGTCCTATAACCTGTTTAGTTCCGCTTCGAACAGCAGCAGCAGAACAAACAGTACTGTAAAGGGCAAAAGGGGTTAGGATACCGCAGTATTCCATTAAAGAACTAAATAGCTTTAGATCTTTTTGGAATGCTTGGAAACTAGGAGCATCTTAAAAGCAATACTGCACTTCAGGATGTGCTTTCACAAAGCAAGGCTTCAATTACAATTTACTAGAAAATTAGGGCTAGATTTTAGGACGGTCAGGAACAATGTCCCACACCGCAGCCACCACTGCAGCTGAGTCTCCCGCACTTGAGGTTTGTATTGTCAGCTCAGTACAGCTGCAGGTAATGTTATACCAGGTCCTACCAGGCAGAACATTTTGGCACAGCTGCGTCAAAAAACTGCTGCAAGCTGCCGTTATCAGGGAGCAAGTCATACCCCCCCCCCCGCATGCCTGCACCAATTTTGGACTGACTGCCTCAAGACCAGTCCTGGGGCAGTCCTTTTTCATGTCTTCAGTGACATTGCAGAAGGGTTGGAGGGGAAGGTTTCCCCATTTGCAGAAGATACCAAGATCTACAATGTAGTAGGCACTCCAAAGGGGATCAAAAGAATGAGGAGGAATCTGAGAAGGCTGGAAAAAAATGGTCCAAAGTGTGGCAATTAAAATTTAATGCAAAGAAGTGCAAAAATCATGCACCTAGGGTACAGAAACCCTGAGGAGAGCTAAAGAATTTTTTTTTTGGGGGGCCGCACGCAGAGCTGACAGTCACCAGGGAAGAAGGGGATTTAGGGATAATCCTTTCAGATGATCTAAAGGTGGCCAAACAGTGCAACAAGGCTGTGGAGAGGGCCAGTGGGATGTTGGGTTGCACAGAAAGGGATCACTAGCAGAAGGGAGGTGGTGATGCCATTGTACAAAATGCTGGTGAGGCCTCATCTAGAATATGGTGTTCAGTTCTAGAGGCTGCATCTTCGCAAGGACATACAGGATAGAGGCAGTCCGGAGAAGGGTGACCAAGACGGTGCAAGGCTTGCATCAGAAAATGTAGGAGGACAGATTAAATACCTCAATAGGTATACACTAGTAGAGAAGAGGGAGCAGGGGATAGGATAGAGACCTTCAAGTATCTTAAGACAAATAAAATACAGGTGGGTGATCTTTCAGTACAAGGATGAGGGAGCACAATATGAATTTGGAGGGGGCAGAATACGAGGAAAATTATAAAGTTTTTTTCTTCATGGAAAAGGTCTGCCTCAGGGATTCAAGAAGGCATGGGATAGACAAAGGAACCTTAGATGTGGGGAAGAGGCAAAAGACAATGACCAAGTAGGACCAGCAGTCGATGACGCAGGCAGCGAATACGGGCAGACTAGAAGAGCCTATCGGTCCTCATTTGCCATCAACTATTATGTTACTATGCATCCCAGTTCTTATTTTGTGTTCCCAGTTTGTCTCCCTGGGATTTAAAACCCACTCTTAATATGCAGTATCCACACTATTGCACTCTAACCCCCAAGTATTGCACTCTACCCCACCACCACATTTTATATGTAATCAGGATGTATACATTGAGCAGTTTGATTTGCAATGTCACACTTTGGGTGCACACACACACACACACACAATTACTTTTTATTATTAAATACAAGACATCATTGGCTGTAATCAGCCAGTGGCTGTGGCATGGCTATTTGCACCCATTGGAGGGGCTGTTCCATTTTTAACCCCTTCAACAGTACTGCAAGTGTCAGTATTGATGTCAAGAGCTGCCAACTTGTGGCCACAGAGGTTACTGGTAGGCAGACCTATAGAGGTAATAAGGAGGGGCTATAAAGACATATTGAAAAGTTAACATAGGAATTGCTTCAGTACATAAGGACTCCACATCACAGCAATGAATTTGCATTCAATTCATTTGCAGTGGCAACATCAAGGGGTTTAGAATCACTACCCACCAGCCCCAATGGTGCATGAGTGGCTGGACTAATTCCATTAGACCAGTCTCATTTGGTAATGTTTTGGCAACCTAGCATGTTCATCAGGATCCAACCCAGACAGCAGGAGTTGGTGCCATTTGTAATGCAAGGCCCATGAGACATCGCCTTTCCAGCCTACAGAAATTGATGCCACATAGGCTCGCTCATTACAAAAAAAAAAATGAAAGAAAAAAGGCATCGAGTCCCTTTAAGAGGGGGAAGCAAAGTCTAGGGCCAGATATTCAGACTGCGCCTGGCAGTGGTGCAAGCCTGGACACAGCGCAACTGGGCTGCGCCGGGGTCAGGTGACAATGGTGATGCACCATGACTCAGCACCACTGAATATGGCACGGTCAGTACACAGACTGCGCATGGTGCAGTGACACTGCGCCAGCGCAAGCCACAGAGAGGGAGCACGGGGATGCGCCAATGCAAGTGCAGTTGTGCTAGGTGCATCACCCACAATATTCAATCGGGGCATGCAAACGAGGCCATAATCTATGCAAGGCGCAAATGGGGATATTTGCATGTCATTATGGCCCCATTTGCATGCGATGTGCTGGATGTCCTGGCAAAATGCACCTGGCACCCTGCCAAGCTGCTGTTGGCAGGTGATGGCTCCCTGGTGGGCTACTGCAGCCCCCCCCCTCCTGTATGCCCGATCGTGGGCAGTAGTCAAGATAAACATATTCTGCTGCCCGATCGCTGGGTAGTAGTATGTATAAACAGATGCCTGATGGTCTAGGGAACCTCCGTATGCCAGATTGGCGCCAGTAGTACAATGACAGGTAATCCATGCCTGATCACAGGCTGTAGCAATACACGAGTGCAACTCTGGTATCCAGTGGTACCTCTTCACCCACGGAGGCCCCTGCCATTTCCAGCACCCCCGTCATCAGCAGCAGCAGCAGCACCTCACCCACGTATGTCAGCTTCGTTAATGAGATAGCAGTATGATTCAGGCGCCTATTGGGCCACAGTAGACTATTGGCTTGCAGACCATATTGTGTTATTAGGACCAGATATGGAATGCGCTCATTCACATATCTGTCTCTAGGTAGTACAGTATGGTTCGTTTCATTGGCCCACACTGTGGCTCAACAGGCACAGATCATACTGTATGCTGTCATTCGTGCGGCATGGTGGTGCTGCCAACGCTGATGGGGTGTAGGGTGGCAGGGGCCTCCACGGGGTGGGGAAGGGGGTACCACTGGACCACCAGGTCACACTCACGCATTGCTACAGCCCGTGATCGGGCATAGGATTACCCATCATTGTACTACTGGCCACAATCGGGCATACTGGGTGGTGGGGTCCACTAGACCACCAGACATTTGTTTATACATACTACTGCCCATGATCGGGCATGCAGGGTGGGGCCACTGGACTACCGGGTGCTTGTGGATGGTGGTCGAGCTGGGCAGGTGGCCACCCACGGCTGGCGGCTGTTGTGTTGCGCCCAACAATACAGCCGCCCACCTGTGGGTGGCCAGCATTTGAGCTGGTTTCGCTCAACTTCAGGCACCAGTGCAGCGATGTAGGGTGCGCCAGCATGTGCACCACACATCCTGGGCTGAATATTGGGATGTGCCAGATATGCATGGGCACACACCCCCTGCATCTGTGCTAACATACATTACCAATGTGTCCCAGCACATCAGGGGTTACCGCAGCAACATACCCCTTTGAATATCGCGTTAGCACACTGGGGTTTCACATGGTGCAAACCACTTTGAATATCCCAGCCCTTAATTTTAAATTTGTGGGGCACACAAAATGGGAACTGCCCTTTCCTACCAGTTCCTGCATGGAAATTCTAGGCCTACGCATGCTTAGTTTAATCAATTTCAGGTATATCACCACATGACCTGTATACTGTGCTCACTGGCTATTCAAAGCCATTAGGGTAGGAATCCCAAGGGCTGACCAGACCAACAAACCCACCGCTCATCGGGCAGGCAAAGGCTCTCGCTGTTGAGGCCAAGAATGCATGCCATACATCCAAGATGGCAACTAGCTCTAGCCCGTCCACTCACCACCTAGCAGCCATCAGCAGTAGTAACCTATGCTCTGTCATTTTGACAGCAACCAGTTGAGGTGGTGAGCAGGACGACCATGCCAGTCAACATTCTAGAAGCACAGCTCCTTAGATGAGTGGGACCACAGGGGATGGGGGTAGAGGGTCCCAACAAAATGGGGTGAGGAGAAAGGATCATATAGTCCATGGGGTGGGGGGGAAGTGTTATCAGTGAGGCAGAAAACTGGCTTGCAAGACCATACATCCATCAGAATGGCAACTGGGGTGGGAAACCACTGGACACCAGTGGAGCACTGCAACAGCTTCTGGACATTTACATCATTGGTGGGGTGCAGGGACCAGGCACAGACAACTCCTGCCAGTCTGCTACCTAGCACTTGGTTTGGGGGAGAGAAGAGAAGGGGGAGAAGAGGACAAACCTCTGTGCATAGTAGGGTTTTGGCAGTGTTAACATTGCAATGGAGACAGTTTAGCATGGTCAAAACCACTGACTATACTGTTGCACCCTATATGTAAAGGGATCTCATTTGCATGGGTGCAGTGATATACTGTCAGCAATTGCCCTAAAATGTCATAGTCATACACAGAGGACCTGTAAATATAGCCTCACCCCATCTGATCATACTATTCCTGGTTAACCAACCTTTTGACTATGGGGCCCAATGTTCCTAGAAATCAGTACCAAAACCCCTTAAAACAGCCCTTAAGAAGAACAAAGCATCAAACTCTACAGCTTATGCGGGCAGTCAGCTCTGTCCTATACACCCCTGCTGCTCTAGATTCATCCACCCCTGTCAAGTATACAGTAGATCCAATCATCAAAGATGCCAAGTCACAGGCTCTCCAATAAAAAGGCAGAGTGTCAAGAGAGACCCAGTTCCTAGAGTAAGGCCCCAGGTAGTTTGGGAAACAATTCTCAAACGCAGCATTCCTAACTGAGCCTACCTTCTCCATTCCACCAATTTAGATCTGCATCTTAGCTTGCATCTGCAAACCCCACTCCACAAAATCAGATCGATCTACTTGAATAGCCTGGATGTACCCATCAAGCCTGCCTCTGGAGACAGATCTCCCCACCCTGGTTAAATTGGAAAGCTTTAGGCAACATCAGCTCATGAACACGATTGTTGGTCAGCCACCAAGCACCCCCCATGTTAAGAAAAAAAGAACATCTCCATACCTCTCAACCCTTTATCACCCAAATGTGTGACAAGATGTGAAAGGAGGACAAAATGTGTGACATCAAACATGGCATTGCAAGCTCACACTACAGTGGAAATAAGTGCACTGTTAATGTTTACTGATAACCTAGCATCTTATATTACATATTTCTGCTTAAAAGTCTCAGTGGTCAGTGTGGAATGTCACCTTCCTAATGTGGGACAGAGGGCTTTGAGGGATAAAATGAGTGACATACCTCATAATGTGAGACAGTTGAGAGGCATCATCATCTCATCTAAAAGAATCAGGCCATCCCCTGTAACAAAAGTCACTTATTGCCACTACCTACCCAATTAAAAAGAAATTGGTCAATCAAGGCAACTAGCCACCACCCGATCAACTACTACATTTTTTCTTGAAACCAACTCCATATGTTGTCCTTTAAAGGCCATTAACCTCACATGAAAGGCAGTTTGGTTCAGAATATGGATATTGAGAAAACTCAACTACTCTAAAACAAGAGTAAAAAAAAAAAAAAGGTGATTTAGATCCCCCACCTTCCAGTGTGATACAAGTTCATCCTAGAAAAATACAACAGGAGTCAAAAGAGAAACTGCACTGGACAGAAAGGGGAAAAAGACAGTCAAATCAACACCTCAGAAGAATAAATTCATTTTTTCCTACCAGGCAAAGCAGCAGCAAGAAACATGCAGCACACAAGCAACAACCACAGTCCTCCCGACCACATCATCTCTACACAAGGAACCGATTACTAAACACAAAAGCTGGGCCTGGGGGGGTCCTTATATCCACACTGAGTCAGGGAGGGGCCATTCAGCTCACAAAATGAGCTGCAGCTGATGAGCTGAGCATTCCTCCCTGGGCTTAATTGCCTCTAATCAGAGCCCAAGCTGTAGCAAGGACCAAACCCCCACCATTATCTACGCCACTTACCCCCTCAGTTCAATCTGTGTGAACAAACATACAAGTAAGTGACAGCGATTTAAAGAGCAGGTACCTACTATCAGGCACCTAGCTCCCCACAAACATATATATAATAGCAGATCTGCTCTACTGTTGAGGGACATTAAAAATTCCATGTGCTTCCCTCTGGTTAAAAGTTATAGCACCCCAAACTTGCACCCCATAAAAACAAAGCCTTGTCTGACACGCCTCCTTTTGTGATGTCAGAAAATAAAGGCTGCTTGTGTGTGCTCCATAGATCTATATTGGTGCCATTTATCAATGACGTTTAGTACTATTTAGAGTTGCCACTTGGAACAGCAGTGACCGCTCCAGTAAACAGGGACTGTTACTCCAGCGGCTGCTTTGATTTTTCTGCTTGGCACCTCTAAATAGTACTAAGCACCATAGACATATTGCATACATACAGGTTAATGACATGCACTCTTGGTATTCATTTTCTGACATCACAAAAGGAGGCGTGTCACACAAGGCTTTGTTTTTATGGGGGTGCAAATTTGGGGTGCTATAACTTTTTAACCAGAGGGAGGCGCATGGCATTTTTAATGCCACTCAACAGTAGAGCAGATCTGCTATATGTTTGAGGGGAGCTGGGTGCCTGACAGTGGTACCTGGGCCCAGATATTCGTGGGGCAGTTGGCGACAGGCGCAACAGTGTTGCGCCATGCACAACCCACTGACACGCCCGCACGATATTCAAAAGGGAAAAGTGCGCACACAAATCCCCATGCGCTAGAGTGCATCAGTAATGTATGCAGGTGCAGGTAGAAGCGTGCCCATGACATAACCTGCACAGCCCGATATTCAGCCCGGGATGTGCAGAGTCATGCATGCGCAATCCCTACCTGCGCCTACACAAAGTTAAGCCAAAAAAAAAGGAACAAATGATGGCCACCCACAGGTGAGCTGCCGCATTGCAGGGCACAACACGGCAGCTGCCACCTGTGGGTGGCCACCCGAGTTCCTGCTGCACCTGGCGGTGTCCCCATGCCCCATCGAGGGCATCCGTGTCAATAAACCCCCCCTTCAATATCCCTGGTGGTCCAGTGGACCGCTATGTGCCCGATCACGGGCATCTGTAAAACATAAAAAGTCCTATTACCCTGGTGGTCTAGTGTACCCCCTCCCCACTGAGCCCCACCACCCCTCCCCGGTCAGCGGCAGCACCCCACCCGCCTGCAGACTGAAAGCTGCGGCAGGCTGCACGCCCATTGGTTCACAGCGTGAGCCAATGGCGTAGCTCTACCCGCATTATCAGTCCAGATTGTGAATGATTCGTGATTCATTCACATATCTGGACTATGTAGTACGGTATGGGCTGCACACCCATTGGCTCACCCTGTAAACCAATGGGTGTGCAGCCTACCGAGCTGTGAGTCGGCGGGCGGCAGGCGGCAGGCAGATGGGGTGCTGCCGCCTGCTGGCTGACCGGGGGCGGGGCGGGCTCCAGTGGCGGGTGGGGAGAGGGTACACAGACCACCAGGGTAATAGGATTTTATGTTTTACAGATGCCCGCCATCGGGCACATAGCGATCCACTGGACCACCAGGGATATTGACCGGGGGGGGGAATTTACACAGATTCCCGCGATCGGTCCACTGGACCACCAGGGATACTGGACGGGGGGGGCTTTATTATACCAATGCCTGCAATCGGGCACAGAGGTCCACTGGACCACCAGGGATATTGGACAAGGCTTTTTTTGGGAGACAAATGGCCGTGATAGGGCACACAGCAGTCCACTGGACCACCAGGGATATTAGACGAGGATTTATTTTACACAAATGCCCGCGATCGGGCTGCAGGGGGTGTTGGTCGATGGCTGTTGCTTGGCAGGCGCCAGGCGCCGTCGTCAGGGAATCGGCACACACTTGCATGCTAATGGGATGCAAATGGAGGCCATAATGACGCTGCAAATGGCCCCATGTGCTTACATAAATTATGGCCCCATTGCATGTCCCACGTTTGAATATCATTAGGTGCTGTGCATGGTGCGATGGCACTTGCGCTAAGCGCATCTCCATGCTCCACTCTGGCCACTTGCGCTGGAGCAGTGCCACTGCACCATGCACAGTGGGGAGGCCAGGGTGCGATATTCAATTATGCTGAGCCATGGCGCAGTCTGAATATCGCCAGCCACACCCCTGCACAACCAAGTTGAGCTGCTTGCCAGCTTGCGCCACAGCCTGGGCGAGTTTGAATATCCGGCCCTGCTCTTTAAGATGCAAACACACTGACAAAACACAAAACACGCTTTCCAATCATTTTTATTTTGTTCTTGGGAAATACAGCTATTTTTTTTTTGGGGGTAGAGTACATGGCTCAGAAATATTGAACGGAATAAAGCCTTTGCCTGTCTGCTGTTTCTCCTTTTCATGAATTTTGCTGTGTGGACACTGATTCTGAGGTGCAGATGAACCCCAGTGTGTTGGCAGAGTGCATGGGGGGATTGGAAGAGGGGCTAGGATAGGAACCCTCCAGTACCAGTCACAATATGCATACATGTCTTTCTTTACACCCTGCATCACAGTTTTAATACTTTTGTAGTTACATTTTCCAAAGGGAGGAGTCTGGCACAAAGGTCAGTTTTACACTCTGCCAGCGTACTCTTCATTGCACCCAGACTCCTGCGTCTTATTGTACACTCAAGCTGCACACGTTTTGTGACTGGTCCCATAATCTGCAGCAGCTTGTGTCACACAAATAGTACAAGCATCACTTTGGAGGCAAGAGGAGCCCATTAAGCTGCAAACTGCACAAAGGAGGACCTCCTTAAGCTAATGGGCTGGCCAAGATGTTGCCTCTGTGATATTGTCAGGGACAGAAAGTAATGGCATTCCGCCCTGTTTTGCACACCAGTTTTCAAGGCAGAATACCATTTTCATCACCTTGGTATTCCAGTTTGAATAGCACGCCTCCATACCTCCACTCTGCAGTTTAATCTAGAGAACGCTCTTTTGGACAGGCGGAATACCATGCTTTGAGATGGAATACCAAATCCGAGATTTTGGTATTCTGCCTCCCCCACCAGATTATTTTCTAAATTTCTACCCCTGATTGTTTTAAAAGTTTTTTTATTAATTTTCCATTAATGTACTTTTTACTGATGACACTTCGTACTTTTTCTCTGTTTTAGCTGGCCTTTGGCGCCATCTAGTGTTTTTGCTGGTAAATAACATCTTTTGTACCAAAAATGTTTTAATTTAGGTCACACCAGATCTGTCCATTGATACCAGATACAGTACAACAGGCTACCTATGGACCTGCAAGTGAACCTAGCTCAATGGAATATATTATCTCTCTCAGTGTGTGGTCATATTAACACATTTAAAATGAATATTCTCCCTTGTTTTCTCTTTTTATTGCATGCCTTCCCCATAAGAATCCCATATATGTATTGGACTAGGCTACAGAAGGACATTACTAAATTTATTGGGGGAGGGGGGGCCTTAGGCTCTGGATTAATAGGGGTGTTCTCAAGACCCCGAGAGATCAGGGGAGGGCGAGGTAGTTATGCCTAATCTGTACAGGTATTATTAAAGGGACACTGCGCCCAATATTCAAAGGTCTAAGGCTACATCGCACAAGTGCCTGCACTGCGCAACTGAGACGCGTCAGCACAAAATAATGGCATATTCAAAAGTTGCACTGTAAGTTGCGATCCCGCATGTGCAGCTGAATATCCCGAACACGCATGATCGCACAGTGGGAGATGCGCAGCGCAACAGGTGGCCAGACCCCAGTGCAGAGCATTAGGAATTGTGCGATGCAAAGCCACTGGCAATATCCAGCCGGGATATGCAAATGGCCTCATTGCACAGTCTGTGCCCAAACTGCACATTTGCATTTCATTACTGGCATGTATTCAGGCCATTTGCATACCCCGGGCATGCTCAGTTTCAGCTTTGCAAGGCTGCTCCACCACCCCACAAAGGTGAACAGGAGGTACTGCAGCCTAGCAGGCAGGTGTGATGGACTGTTTGTGTGTGGGTGGGTAGACTGCATTAGCCTAGGTACAGTGCTATTACCCATAGCCATGTACAGTGTCAGACTGTGGTGCAGGGGGTCCACCTGGACAGTGGCCACAGGGGTCCACCTGGACAAGCAACAGGGGAGGGCACAGGGCAACACTGTCTGATTGGTATACCACATGCATGCAATACACCAGCTCTGTATGCTGTGTACAGTCATCTGCAGTGCCCCATACACCCCTGTATGTGAGGACCATGGTGAGAATTGTAAGGGATGGCAATGTGCAGAAGGTGACTAGGTACCCGGGTGGGTGGTCCCACCTGTGTGCACCTATGGTGTACCCCCATAGATGTGTGCCACAGGTCAATCTCTGGCCCATGCCATGCTGCCACTAGTACCACCAGGCTACCTGGGCACTGTTGCCACAGACGCACCCTTGGTGCACGCCACCACCAGGTAACATCCTGCAGGCCGCATGGGTGCAGGCCATGTCTCCTGGTACATGTGCTGCATTGTGGCTGTCTGCTCTGCTGGTGTGCTCGGGGGGCACCCAACAACACTGGCATGTGGCTACCGGGTGTCTAAATCCAGGGTGCAGTGTGTGGGTGCCTAGAACATGTTCTGGGTGCACCCGAGGGCTGTCTCTGGATGGCCTGCCTGCAGGTGGCTGGCCAATGTAGGTCATCCTTTGTTTGTTAACTTTGTGCAGCTCATTTCTGTGATGCACGGCAGATGCACCGCATATTGTGGCTGAATATAGAGATGCTCATATTCATGGATCTGCCCCTTTATTTGTGCCACATACATTATTTCTGCATGATCACGCATTCAGAAATCGTGATGCATCTCTCCTTTTGAATATTGCGCTTCCCATGCATTTTCTGAGATGCGAAGCGCATCTCTATTTTGGGCAGCGCATCTCCCTTGAAAAATGGGCTCGTCCGCACTTTACTTATATTTTGGGCAGCACTCAGAAATGTGGCTTCACTGCCCATAGCAGTCCATCTTGGCCATATTACAGATGACAGAAATGTTGGCACCATAAAATTATAAATTTTTAGTTTTACTCGAAATAATGCGGTGGTCCACACCTACAGCATGAGCCAATCCCAAAACACGGTCACATTTGTAAATGGTGCACTAAAAGCACGGAAGGCTTGCTCATGAAGTACCATACAAAATGGATTCGACTAAATACACTTGCTGGTGTTATTGAAAAGAAAGCTCAACTCAGGAAAGTGTCTCTCTTTGAAGCTTGAGGCTAAAACTTTGTTAAAAAAAAAATCACCTTGAGGAGCCATGATGCCGGGCATGTGCCTATGTATATGTTGAGCCATGATACTGGGCACATGCAAATGCATATCCACAGGAATCCTATGAATATGCATTTGCATGCACCCAGTATCATGGCTCAACATATACACATGTCCAGTATCATGGCTCGGCTTTCAGACTGAGTTTTTAACAAAGTTATAGCCCTCGTTTCAAAGAGAGAGACACTTCCCTGAGTTCAGATTTCTTTCTACTACCAGAAACTGTATTTAGCTGAAGTTTTTATATGGTACTTCATGAGCAAGCCTTCTGGTGCTTTAGTACAATTTACAGATGTGACCGCGCTTTGATATCGGCACGCAGCCAGTAGGTGTGGACCACTGGCGTATCACTTCGGAGTAAAATTAGAAAAATTGATCATTTTTATGGCGCCAATATTTCTGCCATCTGTAGTGTGGCACAAGGTGGACTGTTTCAGGCAGTGAAGCCACATTTCTGAGTGCCATCCAAAAACATGAGTAAAGGGCGGACAGTGTACCTTTAAGCAGCACAGACTGCCTTCTTGATTACACAGGCCAAGCAACACAGGGACACTCAGTGGTACAACTTGGAGGATGTTGTGCTCCATTTTCCCCCCTTTGCTCTCCCAGCGACACAAGTTCCTCAGGAAATCAAGACGTGAATTTGTAATCCTCAGGAATCACACTCCCTGTGTGTACACAGACTGCTACAGAGGAGGTGGTGGATCTTCTCACTCTATTTAGGCGTCATGCAGGGTTCTCCCTGCCTAATAGGGATGCAGGTTATGCTGGATGGGAAGGGGCAGTCCTTACCCAATTTGCTCATTGTGTAGCACAGAGGAAGGCTAAATCTTTCCAAAAATTGCAAGAACAATTTGGACCATCTCACACAGACTTCTTCAGGTATCTCCAGGTCCATCACTTTCTAACCTCAGAGGCTACTTGAGCACAGACACCATTCAAGGATTCCTTTTATTGGGGTGTTATATTAAAGAATAGGTTTACGTACATTTCTGAGTTGCATGAAGTTCTGGGCAAAACTCAGGTGCCCCCACTGGCAGCTATTCGCAACAGTTGGGAACTGGAGGGAGGTGTTGATTCCACAAGGTTTGTGGCAAAAACACCTTAGGAAGGGGTGGAAGGTAATGGCATCCTTGACTTGGAAGGAAGTTATCTGGTGAGTGGTTACTCAATTCTTCCAAATGCCAGCTATAGATAAGCACTTTGACACTACCAGATCGAATAAATGCTGGAGTGGCTGGGATGAGGTGAGCTCTCATTACCATATATTCTGGGGTGCCCTAGGCTATGAGACTTTTGTGAGGGGTTCACAAGGTAGTCTGTCACATTACAGGCAGAGACATTGCTTTTACATTCACCACTATGGTTCTTCACCTTCCCAGCACCCTTCCTAAAACTAAGCTCAGTAAGAAACTGTTATTAATATTGCTGATGATGGCCCTGAAATGTATCACACTATGTTGTAGTGTCTAATGTAGTCTCTCACCTTCCAGTATGCTGGTACTGGACATCCGTGGTACTGGAGATCTGTGAAAGGGAGCAAATCACAGCGACGTAACTGAGCCTCTGAAGGGGAGGCCTTCTTAGACATCTGGAAGCCATGGGACAACTATTCAACTATGGCACCTGATGATTGAAAGGATAGCTGTATATTACTGTCTTTCTGTACTTGTGCTCCTTTAGTTCTGAACTGTCTAATAACCCCTGATCTAATGCATTACTTTATTATTTTGACTCCATTCATGTACTTACCTTCTTTCCCCACGTCATCATTGATGTTGTCTCCCTTGGACTCGCCTCCTGTAGCTTTGTTACTATAAAAGACTGGTGAGAGCTACTGTATCTTTTTGTATCTATAGCAGGCATGTTGGTTTAAACTTTTTTATTCTCAGACCTTGTTGGTTTGATGTAGTGTTCTGTTTTTATGGATGCACTAAACGTATTGTCTCTGTATGATGATACTTGAATACTGCTTGAATGAAGCCGAGTTACAAAAACAGTTTTAACTTTGGATATATTTTTATTCACTATGCTATGGTATATGTATATATACACACACACATATATGTATAGAGATATATATACATACACATATATACTGAACACAAATAAGCAGAAGAGAGAAAGATTTAAGTGCCTTAGCTAGGACTTGAACCTAGGCTGCTCAGAATACCATTCTGTTGTGCTACCAGCAGCATCACCAAGCTACTGTAACTGGAAACCTGGGACTCCCAGAAGCACCTTATTTTTTCCTCAAATGCTCAACCTGGTGCTGTACAAATAATTACGTTTTTATTTGCAATGGTGCAGTGTGTGTTTGTGTGTGTGTGTTTATATTTTCATTGCAAAAAACATTGTTACTGCATCAGCTAGGGTTGTTACTAAAGCGACAAAAGTAGAGAAATGTGAAGTTAGGGTTTCCAACCCTAACACCCCACCCCGCACACACTGACAGGCATTGGGGGTGTGCTTTAAGGTCATAATCCTTAACACTCACCCCACTCCATAAGTAAATAAGGTGAGATGGGTACAGTAGAGGAGAATGGGGTGAGCGTTAGGGCTGACAACCCCAAGGCATATCCCCAATGCCTGTCAGTGTATGCAGAGTGAGGGTGCGGTGTTAGGGTTGGAAACCCAACATCACATTTCCCTACTTTGTCACTTTAGTAACAACTCTAACTGATGCATTAACAAGGTTTTGCAATGAATGTCCTAACTTTTTAGACAGTATAATCATATCCTTCTTTATCTGTGGGAGCACAGGGCCCTTCCATCCCTCTCTATAGATGTATAATATATGTATGTAGCTGTGGAAGCATAGGGCCCTCAGGGCCTTGGGCTTCCATTCATAGAACGACAGTGACCAAACTGTCACTATAGCCATCTTATTACCCCAGTTCATGTTCCGGTATAAAAATGTTCAAATCCCTACCAAAACATAATTCTGTGCAACTGCAATGCCATTCCGCACCACAGGCGAAAACAGAGTTTGGCCAGGTTTTGAAAACTGACAGCTGTGAAATAGATGACGTGGGGTAATAAGAAGGCAATGTTGAACATCCTGGGTGAAAATATTTAACATTTCCACAGTTATGAGCGTGCGTAGCAAAACTGGAACAAATGGTCATAACTTTGCCATTTTTACTGTACATATTTTCACCCTAAATTTTCCACATTGCCTTCTTATGATCCCACCTCATGAACAAGGGCAGAAAACTTTTCCAAATCCCACCTGAAAGGTGAATTTTCCAAGTGACCATGAAATCACTTTTTGAGTGGGAGTTGCATAATGACAGTTCTATTGTTCATGGGGTGGGGTCCCCAAAAGGCCATTCGGAAAATTTGGAGTGAAAAATGTTAAAAAACGGCTGAGTTATGAACCAAAGTTGAAAACCCCATTGAAATGCATCAAACCACAGCATGAAATAGGATCCTGTTTTGCAAAAGGATTCTTTATTGTGCTTCATTATTGACTGCAATGGCATTATTAACAGAACTTGTTTCGGCCATAAAAGATCTCTTTATCTTTCTTTCCCATTTAGTCAATATGAAAGCATGATAAAGGATCCTTTTGCAAAACAGAATCCTAAATCAGGCTAATCCCATTGAAAAGGATACTGGCACTGTAGTAGTCCCTCCCCCGATGCCCGATCCCTGTCCTGGCATATAAAAAAAGTTACCACGTAATCTAGTGGTCCCTCCCCCCTCCCCCAATGCCTGATCATTTTATTTATTTGTTCCTTGGTGTTAGTGGCATCCTCCCACCCTCCCACTCATAAAAAAAAATTACCTGGTAGTCTAGTGGTCCCTGCTCCTCCTCCCGATTCCTGATCACCATCCTGGTATTGAGAAAACACAAATTATCTGGTATGCTACTGGCCCTTAACCCTCCCCGATGTCCGCTTATGGTCCTCTTGTAAACAGAAGATTCAGCTAGGTAGTAGTCCCTCCTCCTCCCCAGTGCCCGATCCCTGTCTCGGTATGAAAACAAAATGTATCTGTAGTCTAGTGGTCCCCCCACTTCCTGATCCCTCCTTAGAAAACCCATTCATATGACCTAGTGGTCTAGCGGCCCCCCACCCTCTTAGGTAATGACTGATCATCCCTCCCCCCATTCCCATTCCAGGCCGTCTCCAACACTGCCCTCCTCTCACCTTCGCGAGCTGGCTGCAGACTGAGCTATGAATGAGTGCTTACAGTTGGTGCTCATTCATAGCTCAGTCTGCAGCCAGCTGTGGAGGTGAGAGGAGGGCTGTGCTGGTCGCAGACCGGGAATGGGGAGGGGGGCACCCAAATTTATCTTACTTTTGGGAAAGAACGCCCCTTTTTCCATCAGAACCAGAACCCAGGCCTCTCAATCTTGTTTGAGCCCGCAAGGCAGCGGTAGTAGCCCGTTGATACATGGTGCCCAGGTTACATAAGTAAGCAATAAGACACAACGGGGTGCGCATTAGACAGTTCTAATGCATGGCTAGGGGGACGTAATGAGGCATGAGTCCCCTAACTGTCTAATGCACATTCCCTGAGTGGCATACTGCACTTATAAAATGGGTCTGTGTATTCTAAATGGGGTTTCTAGTTTTAGCTGTGCATCAGACACTTCTAATGCATGGCTAACAACCTATCAGATTGCTTGACATCCTTTGTCCATTTTATAAACTAAAACAAATGTTAGGATTACAGGACCTGTTCACTCTGGAAATGTGTATATTGACTAATGTTATAGACAAAGAAGTTGCGTGAGCAGGAGACACAATTAATTTATCTAGTAGCCAACACAGTGAAGGGACAAATTCTAAAACTTTGGTTAGAAAAAGACTGTCATAATGAATGGCTACAAGGTGCCTGGAGAAAATAGCACCTGGGTTAAAGAATAAAAATAATGCTTATCAAAATAAATGTTGTCAAACTGAATCTCCTAATTGCAATCCCAAATGAATATTTATTTATTTATTTTATTTTATTTATTTATTTGTGACTTTGATAACCGGGTGAGTGCACCGATCCCAGGGACAGTTTTCAGGCATGACCCGGGCCATAACACATGGCGCAGGGTGACAGTAGCATACAAGGTAACAGTAATACACATGAAACAGATTTGATACAAGCAACAATAGTAGACACAATATACAGGTTTGATGCATAGGTCCATTTGAGAACAGTGAATACAAGGTTTCAATATCAGACATGAGAAGACTTGGCACAAACAAACAAATCGTAGGCACAGTGTACAATGTGAGACTGCATCGTCCAATGAGCAAGTAATACACAGAATACTCAGTAACAAAATGTATACACAATACGTACAGACAAGGAAGTCAAATATTACTGTGAAAATGAATGTAACAGTTGTAGGCAAGAGAGTTGACTAATGTGGGTAGGTGGGTAACCCCTGGGCTGGGGAGTTGACTAGTGTAGGTTGGTGTGAGACCCCTGGGAGCATTGGCAGGATGAGTTTTCCTGGAACCAGACTTTAAGGTTTAAAACAACAAATATTGCTCTGTTAAATAAATCACACTTGCTTGTTCTCACCTGCTCACAAGGTTATTATCCCTGCCACCAGAATACATCTGAAGTTGGCAGTTTTGACCTTCATCCAATTATTTTTTAGCAAATTACAAACTAATGAAAATAGTATATACTGTAGCCCAGATAATATGCCTGTCTTGGAAGACAGAGTAAGGGAAATAAAAAGATAGCAGACAGAGGTACCGTAAGGGAAAGTTAATATATCACGTAAGTAAGCCATTCCATAATTAAACGTCATGTTACACTTCTACGTTAGTTGTTTGTTGTGCTTATGTTATTAATGTCACAGATAAGGGTATAGTGTATAGTGGAGTGTTCTCTATAGAATTCCATCCCTTTCAAAATGCTGTTCTACCACAGTTCCAAGGTCGTGGAATGCTGCTCTACCCTACTGTGGTAGAACAGCACTCTAGAACCTCTAGAGACTGCATGAGTCAGTTTCATTTTGAAAGCAAAAGAACTCACAACACACATTTTTCACACAGTACTATACACTATAAAAATACAGGATGAGCAACTCTATGCACAACCAGTGTGTTTTGCCACCTTGGGGTTCTGATTCCCATGGACCTCTCGAGCTTTGCTCTCGAGGTCAGAGGGAACCAGAATCCCTCTGTGGCAGAACACACTGGTTCTGCATAGTTGCCCATCCAGTATTCTCTACTTACTACCTCCTTTTTTCATGCTATACATAGGTACACAAGCCATGTAAGATTAGATGAGAGTGAAAAGAGAGGAAACCATACACTTTTATGAAATCAACAGCAATAACCCTTGACAAGATAGGAATATGGTTGCTTGTTGTAATAGCTATAATGATTAGATATTGGTGTGTACCTCTATTCATAGAATATGTCATTTTTATGTGAAGTAAGTAATACAAGTCTTTTAAAAAACTCAATAAAATATGAATTACAACATTCTCAGCATCCACACAACTTTTTCCTAGGGACCTCAGGCTATGGTTTATAATTGAGACTAAGGTATACTGATTTGTCCAGTATAGAAAGAGCAGACTGAGGCTGTCACTTGATATGTTAAAAAATACTTTGGGGGGCAGATTATTATGTTACACATCTCGGCACACACAAAACTTTGTTGAAGGGAGCTCAGGCTATGGTTTATAATTGACAGAGTAAGGAGTGCTTATTTGTCCTGTATGGGAGGAGGAGGAGGTCGAAGCTGTCATGTGATATGTTAAAAACCTTTAGGGAGCATGATATTGTTATACCATCTCAGTACCCACAAAACGTTGTTTAAGGGAGCTCAGGCAATGGTTTATTTTTGACAGACTAAGGAGTGATCATTCATCCTGTATGGGAAAAGCAGGTTGAGGCTGTCACTTGATATGTTAAAACCTTTGTTTGGGGGGGTTGCCTGACAGCCCAGTGGAATGGCTGTGCGCTTCTGTGCCAGTGCAGTGGGTTTGAGAGCAGACCCAGGGAGTCAGGTTGGGCGGCCAGGGAGCTGGCTCAGAACTCCCAACCAGGGGTATATAGGCAATCAGGTTCTGGCACTGTAGCAACCCCTACAGTGGGCTGAGGTAGCGTGTCTCTCCGTTGGGGTATCACTAAGTGCATGTAAGGGGTCATGCACAGGGACGCATGACCTGTGCTGGGCATCAGGGAGAAGGAAAACAAAAAACTGCTGCCAATTACGATGACCGCTGGCACTTTCAGGCCTCACACTGTGCAGATCCCCATCAACATCGGTTGCGGGAAGGGGAGATGTGACTTTGAGGGTGCCGGGTCAGGGCTTGAAGAAAGGAACAGGCAGCAGGGCAAGCAGATCTGTAGAAAAAAAAACTTTGAGAGGCAGGTTATCATTTTAAGAACACAGGACTGCTGCACACTACCACGGAGTTGATAAGCTGAAGCCAGGCACAGTTTACATTTGCAGGTGTAATTAAATATTTAGTTTAAGACAGCCTAGGTCCTACAGTGCTGTACACTGCAAGTCAGATCAAATACAAACTGCAGTAGCAAAATGCCTGAGTATCAGGATACAGCATTTAAAGTTCAAAGGCACAATGGCCATAATCAGGTCATTTACCTCCTGACTAGCTCTCGTCGGATGCCCCTTCTGCGACCTTTTCCAGGCTAATTGTTTACCCATCTCAGCAAAAGGGGCAGGGGTTAACTGCAATGTTTATATTCATTTAAAGGTACTAAATAAATTAGTCCAGGATATTAAGAGCTCAGCACTGCTTTGCTGGCCAGCAGAAAAGAACAGTTACGTAGGAACTTACCGTAACAGTAGATTTTCGAGAGAGGTTCCTTCAGTAGGTCATTACATATAGGACTAGTGCCACCTGGCATCTGGGCCGCATGGCAGACTTTTCTAGCAATACCTGATGGGGGACCGCCCACCCGATGTCACGTGACTGATAGCATGGCCGTATATAGTGGACGGTCCCCACTCCCGCCCTCCAGTTCTCCCGCCGAAGCCTGGAAGAGGCCTGACAGCAGGAGAAAACATAATTTGGAGTCCCTGTGTGTAAGAAATAAAATGAGGGGAAGGAGGGAAGGATGACCTACTAAAGGAACCTCTCTCGAAGATCTACTGTTATGGTAAGTTCCTACATAACTGTACTATCTTACTTCGAGAGGGTTCCTTCAGTATGTCATTACATATAGGACTGAATTCCAAGCAGTCCCTCATGAGAGAGACCGAGAGAAACAAGGGAGGAGGAGAAAACAAACTCCAGCAAAACTAGGAACAGAAATGGACCCAGCCAAGGACAGAAGGCCTCTGCAAGATGGCTAGGCTGAAACCTGCCCTCCATCTAGAAGCAATGTCCAGACTGTAGCGTTTAGTAAAGGTATGGACAGAACTACAAGTGGCTGCAGTGCAGATATCAGCCGCAGAAACGTTCCGCAAAAAGGCAGCGGAAGCAGCCATACCCCTGGTAGAATGACCTCCGATGGGACCCGGCAGAGATTTGTCATATTTTTGGTAACAGTAACAAATACAGTTGCCTAACTAGTTGGAAAGGCACTGCTTAGAAACAGCTTTGCCCGCAGACCTGGGGGCAAAGGAGACAAAAAGCTGATCGCAGCTACAGATATATTTTGTCCGATATATGTAACACTGAAGGATCTGATGGATGTCCATGGTGTGCAGGAGTGCCTCACCTCTGTTCGCAGGGGACGGAAAGAAAACTGGAAGCTCTACTGATTGATTCAGTGTGGCTTCTGACACCACCTTGGGTAAAAACCTAGGATTTGTCCTGAGGACCGCCCAGTCCTTATGAAAAATAAGATAAGGCTCTTTACAAACCAAAGCCTAAAGCTCTAAAATTCTTTGAGCGGAAGTAACAGCAACCAAAAATAACGTCTTCCAAGAGAGGAAATGTAAATCACAGCTCATCACTGGTTCAAATTGGGGAAGAGTAAGTTTCTCCAATACAAAGTTTAAATCCCAAGAGGGTGTTGGGCTGCGGTTGGGGGGTTTCATATGGAGAATCCCTTTTGAAAGGTTTTTGAGACCTCCAACTGAGCTCACGTGGTTTACCATCCACCAGCTCGTGGTATGCCGAGATTTCGAAAGGTGGATCTTTAAGGAAGAATACTTACAGACCTCTGAAAGATGGAGGAGGTATTCCATGACTTTCAGGGCAGAACAAGAAAATGGGTTCCAGTTCTTGGAAGTCACCCAAATAGAAAAACATTTCCACTTCATGGCATAAGTGGAACGTGTAGAGGGTTTTCGAGCCTCTACTAAGACTTGAGCGACTCGAGAGGAGACCCCAAAGCGGGAAACTGCTATGTCTGCAGGAGCCATGCATGAAGATGCAGTGTCCTGAGCCCTGGATGAACAAGACGACCTTGATCCTGGGTCAGGAGGTCGTGGGTCACTGGAAGTGGAACAGGTGGTTCTCTTGTTAGCTGTTGCAGCAGCAGGAATCAAATTTGTCTCGGCCAGAGAGGGGTGATGAGGATCATCCTCGCCTCCTCTACCTGAAACTTGAGAAGAACCCTCTGAAGAATGGGAAATGGAGGGAAGGTGTACAAAACTTTCCCTGTCCAAGAGAGAGACAGCGCGTCATGCCAGAAAGCACCATGCCCTGGAACGAGTGAGCGAAAACTGGGAAGTTCTGTGTTGTAGTGGGAGGTGAAAAGGTCGATTTCTGGACATCCCCACTTTAGGAAGAGAGACTCTGCCACTTCCTGATTTAGTTCCCATTCGTGACTAAGGGTCTGAGATCTGCTGAGACTGTCCACCAGAACATTTTGAATGCCTGAACATGCACGGCCACTAGGGCCAGGTTGCTGGACTGCCCAGTTCCACACCTGCATCGCCTCCCTGCAAAGGGGGTATGAGTGAGTGCCTCCTTGTTTGTTGAGGTACCAAACTACTGACATATTGTCCATCTGGACCAGCAGTGATCCCTTGGGAAGGAGGGTCTGAAAGGCCTGTAAGGCATACAGGACTGCTCTCATCTCCAGAACACTGATGTGCAATGATGCTTCCAAGCTGGACCAGAGTCCTTGCACTTGTTGCTCCCCTAAATGTGCCCCCCATCCCATATTTGATGCATCCATAGTCAAGGATGTGGAGGGGGTCGGGTTCCTGAAAGTGAGACCTAAGGAAAGGTTGCAGGGATTCCTCCACCACAGCAATTCTTTTTGAACTGCAGATGACACCAGGACTGGGTGGTCCAGGTCGTCCCAGGAGTTGATCCTATTGCACCGTAAGGACCACTGGAGTGATTCTCATGTGGAGCCCTCACAGGTGAACAGTATTGATGGAGGCTGCCATCAGCCTGAGAAGGCAGAAGACCTCCCAGGCCAGGATGATCCTGGACGAGACCACCAAAGAAGCCTGATGGACCAGGGTCTCCACCATGTCTGGAGGAAGGAAGGCTTTGCATTGGACCGTGTCCAAGACTGCCCCAATGAATTGAAGTCTCTGGAACGGTATAAGGGATGATTTGGTAAAATTGACCATAATCCCCAATTTGTCGAACAGGTCCAGGGTGAAAGACAGAGCACCCAGCAAAGAGCCCCTTGAAGGGGCTGAAATCAGCCACACATCCAGGTAAGGAAAAACTGCAATACCCTGGTGGCATAAAAAGGCTGCCACCACCGCCAGGCACTTGGTGAATACCTGAGGTGCTGAAGACAGACCAAAGTGGAGAGCTCAGAACTGGAAGTGCTCCCCCTTGAATAGGAACCGCAGGAAATGGCGGTGGCTGGGGAAGATTGGGATGTGCAGGTAAGCATCCTGCATTTCCAGAGCGACAGCCAATGATTCTCCAAAAGAAGTGGAAGGAGGCTCTGGAGCATCAGCATCCTGAACTTTTTGTATTCAATGAACAGATCGAGACTGCTCAAGTTGAGGATGGGTCTCAAGTCTCCCGTCTTTTTTTGGAACCAGGAAAAAATGGGAGTAAAACGCCCTGCCACTTTGCCGGAGGGGAACACATTCTATTGCTTCCTTGAGCAAGAGGCTTTGAATTTCCTCTCAAACGAGAAGAGCCTGATCCCTGGAGTAGGAAGACCTTTCTGGTGGGGTTTCTGGAGGATATCCAGAAACTGTATAGTGCGTCCAACGGACATTGGTTGTAGGACCCATGCATCAGAGGTTATGTCCTGCCAGTCCTGCGCGTGTTGGATGAACCTCCCCCACGGCCTCCCATGAGGCTGAGGGGTTGGTGGGGAAGAGAGTCAGGAGGTGGCAGGGCATTCAGGAGGAGGGCCTCCTGAGTGTCTCTGGTTCTTGGAGGTGGGAGGAGTGGCGGAGCCCATGGCCTTACATTTGCCCTGGCGTCGAGCCGGGGTTTGCTTCCTCTGCCTCTAGGTCCTTTTCTGAAGGGGCTGCTGCTGTTGTTGAGTGCCTGATCGGTACACAGACCACACTGATCTCAGGGCAAGGCCTCTGTCCTGAAGATCTGTGATGATCTCTTTGATATCACCACCAAAAAGCGCCGAGCCTCTAAAAGGGCATCATGTATCGCAGACTGTACCTCGTTGGCAAGGCCAGAAATGCAAAGCCAGGTGTGCCTTCTAAGAGACATGGCAGTCGCCGAGCCGTGGGCTACAGAATCGATGGAGTTGTATGTAGCCCGCCGAGCATGCCTACAGGAGACTCATGAGAGGCGGAGATCCTTGGTGAGCTCCTCCTTGAGGCTCAAGGGTTCCATGGCCTGGACTCGAACCTCTAGCCTGATCAAGATGTTTTTTGGGTGTGACACCATATGGGCCACATAGTTCAGAGACTGAACTGCACATGTGGCTGAAGAGTAAACCTTTCTGCCGAACTGGTCCATCTGCCTCGACTCCTTGTCTTGAGGAGAGGTGCTCATGTGCTTGGGTGCAGAGGAGCTATCATGAGCAGCTGAAATAACTATGGAGTCTGCTTTTGGGTATGCCTGAAGAAAAGGGGCTTCCTTAGGTGCTCAGTATACCCTGTCCACCCTCTTGGGGACAGCCGGGAGAGAATGAGGCATCTGCCATACTGGCCATGGTGAGGTCTTGGTGAGGTCCAATCCAGGAGGAACTGGACCGGCGACAGAGACTCTAGATCCAGATGTTCAGCTAGTCTCTGTCACATAGGGTCTTGTTCTCGGTCTCCCAATCAAAAAATCTTTCATGGACCTCAAGAGGTCCGAAAAGGCAGGGTCCTCGGGGGGGGGGGGGGACTTGAGGGAAGCCTTGCCTTTCTGACCTTCGGTTTTGTCTAGATTCTCCTCCGTTGACTCATCAGCATCTTCATCATCATCATCATGACCGTCGCCCGCCCCCTCATCTGGAAGGCCACGAATGTCCAGGAGAACCACAGTACGATGAACCGTCCCCAAGACATGGACCATGGACGGAGACAAGCTCCCCGAGGATGAAAATCTGGGAGAGCATGGGAGTGGGAGCCTGCTTTCCAGATCTGACACCAGCTCCGAACGCGCCCCCTGCCACCAACGCTGAATTAGCATCTTAAAGTCTGGTGTATCCGGAACCGGAGGGGGGGAGTGGAGGAGGTTAAGGTTGAGGGGGAGGAGGAGGGTTTACCAGGGAGGTGAGTAATGGTACCCCTGGTAACCCGGGAAATGATAACTCTGGTAGGGATTGTAACCAGGGTAATACTGACCCAAATAGCTCTAGTCAGGAGGGGTACCAGCCAGGTAGTGGTCTCCAGGATACCCAGGGGGTAATGAGGACAGTCCGGGTCAGAGTAAGCTCAATATCAGAGGGTCCCACAGGGATGAACGCCATGTCGGACCTGCCATAGTGAAAACAGGTGCGGATCCGACATCGGGAGAGACAACGTCAGGGGTACCGATAGTCGACTGGCACTGCCCAATCTGGTGCAGGAAAGGGTCCAGCGTCAGAAGGGCTGGGTGTCGGGGCTGGATAAAGGGGACAGTATGGAGGGACCGTGCCTGGCACCGGAGCCGAGGGCTGGGGCAGACGATTGGGCCCAGTCTCGGAGGTTGTCATCGGAGGTTCCAGCATATGGTTAGGATAAGCCGGATCTGACAGTGGGATGGGGACCAGATATTAGCCAGATCTGGGGAGATCCCACCTGAGGGGAGAGGAGGGACCTCCTCTGGAAGACCAGATGGCTGAGGAGAGGCCTCCTTCCCCGTGACTCCATCAGGGGAATGCGGAATGGACCCCGAGGAAGGGTTTTCTATCTCGAGGGGTTCAGCACTGTCCTCTCCAGAAGTACCCATCAGAGAGGAGAAGGGTACTGGTGGGGGAGAGGGGGGTGGAGGGGCAGCCTCCCCCTGGTTCTTCCAGACGTCAGGTGAGGCGCTGTTAGGCCCCGACGGGAGAACCATGTCTGGGCTGCTGTTGGAGATGGACGTCTTAGCAGACAATCTTGCTACTTTCACCTCCTCATTGTCTTCCACACCTACTACATAGCACCTGCCCCTGATGACCCTCGCTACCCTGTACACCTTTTCGTTTCAGGGTGATTACAAAATCTGAAGTCTCAAACTCTAAATAAAATCTCTGACACCACTAATGTTGGCTTGGATAGCCTAGAGCCCAAACTCCTAAAACTGGGTGCCCTTTATAGCTGGGCCCCTGTCTAAAATTTTACATTAACCCTCTGTCATAATTATGTCCCGGATATCTGGAAATTGCTAGAGTAACTCCAGTTTTTAAGAAAGGAGGTAGAAAGATTATCTTTAATTACTGACCCATTGCCATACTCTCAGTTTTGAGCAAACTACTGGAAAAATAGTGGCAGCTCAAACTCTAGACCATCTTACTAACACAACTCCTCTCTGCCAAGCAACAAGGCTTTTCCAAGGTGACAGCACCTCCACTGCCCTACTCCAGCTCACAAATGACGCTCTAACTGCCATGGACTCTGGTTCTTTAACGGTGCAATTTTCATTGACCTCACGAAAGCCTTCAATCTTGTGGATCACCCACTTCTCTCCGGGTCTTGATCCCTTGACTTTTGCTGCCGGCCGTTGACTGGTTTCGTAGTTATGTCACTAACAGGGGTCAGTTTGTCAAGTTTAACTTGGCCATGTCAGAGCATGCTACATAAACGCTATGCTCCTCAGGGCTCCATCCTGGGTCCTCTACTCTTTCCATCTTTATAAATCAGATTAAGCCAGTCACCCCTCCTGCTCCTCAGTTCTCTACGCTGATGATCTGGTACTTTATTTCAGCTCCAGTACCATATCAGTGATCAACCTCTCTCGCCGCTGCTTTTCTCAGCATCCAGCAGTGGCTCTCAAGCATAAGCTGCACTCAGGTGAGCAAAACCCAATCTGTGCTTTTTGGATCTGGGACCAAACTAAAGCATGCCATAGTCAGTCTAGGATCCTGTGCCCTGATGGCACTGTTCTGGTGAAGGTCAGTTCCTTCAAATATCTCGGAGTTGTCTTTGATGAGTCATTGAATTTTGACCTCCATATCCAGCTCACAACGAAATCTGTTAATACTAAATTGGCACTGGATACAGGACAAGCCATTCCCTCACTCCTTCAGCTAGACTGGCCATTGCCCGTGGCATCCTTCTTCCTGCACTCGCGTATGGTGCTGTCACGTATGTTAATGCTACAAATACTGCCCTCAAGAAATAATATCTGTCATTTTGCCTCTTCATCCCCATGCCTAAAGCATCACTGTCAGCTTTACTATGATCTCAACTGGCTGTCCCCTTCAGCTCACCGCCAACTCGCACTAGGGTCTTTGGCAGACAATATCATCAGATCCACGATACCTGATGAGCTCACCTCCATGCTGTGCCCTCAAACATCTTCCTATGGGCTACGGTCCACTGAAGAGTCCTTGTTACAAGTGCCATGGGCTAAAACAACAAAGGATTCTGGTGCTTTCTCTATTATAGCCCCACGCTACTGGAACTCCCTACCACTGGATGTCCATAGTGCTCCCAGTCATGCACTTTTTAAAAAGTGGCATCGGTCCTTTCTTAAGAATGCTGCCTCCTATACCTGTTTCAAACCTCCCTAAACCACTCGCCTCTGTCACCTCATCCCCTGGTCCTAAGTCTACCCCACATGGGCTCACTCTGACTCTAGTCTCTTATACCCCTCCTATCACACAAATTGCCCCCCCATCCTACTTACTTACCCCTCTCATGCTAGCTCTTTAAATGGGTTTGTTTCTATCTACTTCTGGAATAGGATTCTATTACTATATTTTACTAAGATTCTGTTCCTTAGCCATGTCAGGCTCTATTTGCCTTTGTACTTAAACTTGAATGATCTAGTCTTTGTCCTTTGTTTTAGCATACATGTATTTCTGCACCTATATCTTCTGTAAACATGTTACCCACTGAAATTGCTGTAACCTTGTATTCTGTATTGTATAAAATCTGTTATTCATTGTTATGTGTCTCCAAATTGCCTACCTGTACCTTGTAACCTCCAGGGTCAGGCCTGAAAATAGTCACTCTTGTGTCTAGTGCCCCTACCCAGTTAACAAAAACTAAATAAATAAGTATGCCATGAGGGAGGTCAGTAGAGGTCACGTGCACATCAGGTGGGACTGGTGAGTCAAATGATTCTATCTGTTAATATTAGAAGCTATGTTAGCACATTTTAAACCATATTCACTATGGCTCAAAGGGAAAAGGCAGTTGCCAATTTGGATATGTGTCACTATTACTTTAAAATATCTCATCTTAATCTTAAAGGAAAATGTCCCCTATTCAGATAGTTATATATTTTATTCTCTCAAACAACTCTCAATCTGTTTGGTTCTTGCATCTGAGATTATTATATACATTAAGCACTGGTGTGTACATTGTGCACTAACTCTATCTGGACTGCCCCTCACTGCTCAGTAGTTGTACCCATTTATGTTCATATCCGTTAGGTAATCATCTTGCCTTTATTTGAATATCTGTTCATTACCTGCTGCTGCAATCACCTTCAGCAAGTAATTCCACACTCTCACCACTCTAAAAGTGAAAACAATTCTGCCTAACTTGTTTTAACAGTTGCAGGTTGTAATTGTTGTTTATGTCTCCTCATATCGTGGCTACTATATTTAAATTCCAGACCAAGCTGATCTGTAATGTTGTAATTCCTTGTTATTTTGTATAAATATAACAACTCCCCTCTTAGTGTTCTCCTTTGTAATGAAAGCAATCCCAAATGCTCTAAGCTTTCCTCCTAAGTCTTGTGTTTCAGGTAAGGTATCATCTTGGTTACCCAGTGCTGAACCCTTTCCATGCTATCTGTATCCTGCAAATGCATGCTCCATACCGGAGAACAACAGTGCAAGTGCGACCTAGACATGTCCTATAAAGGGGCAATAGTGCCGATCATGTGACATTATTGCACAGTAGAGGAGTAAAAGGTACAAGGAGAGAAAGAAAAATACTGTAATGTAAACTCAGTGTGAGCAATGCCACGTGGACTGTACAATGACTAATCATAGAAGGCAAGACACAAAAATATATATTTTTTTTAAACAGCAATTTTATTGGTGTTTCACAACTAACAAACAAATACAATGACCATTTATACAACTACACAAAGACAACACCTCATAACACGAGTGGAACATTTTCTGAGAACATCCAGAATTAATTCATATTTAATTGAATTACAGTCCCCCAACCCCAAAAAAAGACAACCTATACACAATGACTGAACAAACACCCCCCCACACAAAATGAGGCATCACGGGTCTCAATTCTAACTCTCACAAACTAACACTGGGGAACTCTAGCTGGGTATTGGGAAGTGTTATCATGTACTTTCTAACTGGAAGGTTACCTGTTTGGGTTTCCTGTTTTAACGGATTGGGTCCACCTTTCAGGCTGCATCTTAACCTAAGTGTTCCTTGCCAAGACCTCAAAACTGAAATACCTCCCATTCACTTAGAAATTCATTATAGAGGAGCCATCTTGCAGTAAATATCTTCTTCTGCAAGCAGAGGTGAACTGTTATTCTTTCCATTTAATTTGTGACAGCAAGTCAACCACTGGGATCCATCTGGGGTCTGTTCCAACAACAGCCACTGGGTTATAGCTTTGGCCGCTGCCACTGTCAAAACATTGAACAGGTATTTCCTCTGGGACTCTGATCCCTCTGGGAATCTCCCCAGCACCAAAGTATCACCTGTGTCAGGGATTTTAGTGTTTAATATTGTGCTCATTGTTTGGTGAACTACACTCCAGAAACCCGGTAATTTAGGACAGCTCCAGAAGATGTGTTTGTGAGTTCCTACTTGGCCACACCCCATCCAACAGGTATTAGTTGGGTGGTTGCCATAGTGATGAGTTATCACTGGTGTTTTAAAAAAAACTTAGCGATCGCTTGCCACCTGAATTCTCGCCATGTTGGAGAGGCCATAGTCCTGTTTGCCTGTTCCCAAATTTAAGCCCAAACTTTCTCAGGGATTGGGTGACCAAGCTCCACCTCCCATTTAACTCATTCTATTTTGTACGGCCATTTTGGATCGAGTTAAAATGGATGATTTTGATGTCATATGGCGCACTAGTAAGAATGTTAAGTTGGATATTCAGCCTAGACTAGGGGTTACTGTCTTTACATATTTGATAAAGTCTAGAGATGAGGTTCCTTCCTCCCCCATCCACTGCCCTGAAACAGAGTGTCAGCAGTGGGTGCCTTTAAGGACCCTGCAATAATGCTTTCCTTGGTTCAGTGGTCAGATAATGTCTTACTTGAGGTAACAGTAAAAGTCTCTCTGGGATACCCCATATTCCCCTGTAATTGTTGGAAACTTGGCTGTATTTCCCACCAAGAGTGGGACACAATGTAGACCCAGGCCCACCAAGCTAACACAGAACTCCAAGCTAGAACACTCCAATTCAAGGTCCCACACAGGGCTTATAGAACCACTCATTCCCTATGCCATTTGGGCTTTTTATTTATTTAAATCTTGGATTACAAATACCTTTGAGCTTGAAGCAACAGAGGTACAGACAATATTCTTGGTATCATCGGAGCACAGCAAGTCAACTGGTAAATAAGGGAACAGTGCTACACACTAAGATTACAAGCAAGCATAGAAAACCATAAGGTACATTTGAAGCAACATTGCTAATCAGAGGTGGGGGGGGGGAGAGTAAGGAAGGGGTAGGGGAGATGAGAGGACGGAGTCCAGATAGAGAAGGAAAAGAAAATATGGTAGCCAGAGGCCTTGTCGTAAGGTGAGAGGAAGGGGAGGCTAAGGTGGGAGAATGGGTCAAAGAGGGCAAAAGGAGGGCGGATGAAGGGAAAGAAAAAAGGGAGAGTGGGGACCAGAGGGCCTCCTCCCAGCATATATATTCCATAGGTAGTACTTTGATTAAAAGAAAAAGGGGACAGTTGACAGGGAAGCCAGGGGAAATTACATAGATATACGCAGATTATTACACACAGCTATGCACACAGGAACCTGATGAAGAGTTTATGTAGAAGGTGGGGAAAGTTTTCTCAACAGTTAATTACCATGCCTTACAGGGTAAGAGGACTCTGATCTAGACAGGGAAACGGGAGCAGGCCATCAGGGATAGGATCACAAAACTGAAGAATGGGAAATCGCTAGGTTTGGATGGCCTTGCTGCAGAATTCTGTACATTTGCAGCCCAATTAAGTCCACTCCTTAAGGAGGTCTGCAGGGACATAATGGAGGGAGGACAGATACCAGACTCATAGCGATATGTACAGATTTCAATCTTGCCAAAACTGGGAAGGATTTAACAGAATGTGGGTCATACAGACCGGTGTCATTGTTGAACACAGATTTTAACATCTTCACAGGAATTCTTGAGGGTAGGCCCCGGATCCACACTAAAGGATCCATCTAAATCGCCTGGTTTAGGGTCTGGGCCCCCAGCTGACCAACTGCTTGCCAGAAAGGGGCTAGCAGCGAACACTGCCAGATAATATGACACAGGTCTCCAGTTTGAGCTTTGCACCTCCAGCACAGATTATTATCCAGAAGCTTAGCTTTACACAATATCTCAGGGGTCCTGTACCAATGGTGCAGCAATTTATTTTGTATAAGTCTGCTGCGTGCATCTGGATAGCTCGAGTGTGCCAGTTTCCAGCAGAGAGTCCACTGAGTGTCATCCAGCTTCAGTTTTAGCGCCCTCTCCCACTTTTGTTTAGATTCTCTGGACTGCAAGGGCATGCTCTCATATGTCAGCGTAACTTTGCTGGCTTGGCCCCTAGGGAGCTTGAGCCAAGTGGATAGCTTCTGAGGTAGCCGAATTAGCTGGAGGATTTGAGAATTCAGGCTAATGAGCTGCATAATTGCAGGTACCTCAGAAGTCACTTTTGTCAGGCCTTTGCCTTAGCCAAATCAAGATAAGACTGCAGCCCCAGCCCATTCTCGCCCATGACATCGGCCAAGAATCTAATACCTATGCACTCCCAATGAGGCCAATTGATAGGCTTATGTTCCACCATTATATATTTGTTGTTGAAAATAGGAATGTAGAGGCGTGGCATGGGATTGGCTTTAATCCTGACATGAACTTTGGCCTAAATCTGGACCGCTGGCATGATAGTGGGATGAGTTTGTAGAAATTTAGGTAGGGGGTTGTATATTAGTAAAGGAAAGGTATTAACCCGTGCGATAGACTGTTCCATATGGAGCCATTGTGGAGATTCGGGAGAAAGAGCTGAAAACCATTTTAGAGATTGTGCTACTGAATTATGCCCACGCATAGCCTTCAATCCCTGGTCCTCCAATGGGAGCGTAATTTGCCCCTGCAGTATTGCTTTTTTGGAGTCCCAGAAAGTTCCCCACTACAGTGTCTCATGGAGGAGCCATTTTGTGGGGGAGGGGTCAGGAATATGAGAGAGAGGATAGAGCAATTTGGGAGCTGAGATCATATGAAGAGCCGTGATTTTCCCTGATAAAGTAAGGTGGAGCAATTTCCACCTGTCCAGTTCTGTTCTGAGGTCAGCACGTAGTGGGTTCATACTGAGATTCCAGATATTAGAGAGATCAAAGGATATATGAATACCGAGATATACCAGGGAGTTCGAGGCCCATTTAAGCCCCAGGGGCAGAACATTATTCTGATTACACTGAGAGTTGAGAGGGAGCAGTTTGGTGTTGGATTTGTTCATCCTCAAGCTAGACAGTTTCGCAAAGTCTGCTAATAGGTTGAGGAGTGCAGTAAGAGCTACTGTAACATCTTCTGTTACGACTCAATAAATCGCCCATATATGAGTGTGGCGATGCATGAGTCCCAATGGTGACCCCATGGATGTCTGGGTGTTGTCTAATGGCAGCCGCTAGTGGCTCAACACCTAAAATAAACAAGAGAGGAGACAGAGGGCAGCCTTGACAGGTGCCTCTGCCTAGCTGAAAAGGGTTGAGATCACTGCATTGGTCCGAATTTTGGCCATAGGCTGTTGATATAATGCCATCACCCAATTCCGAAAGGGAGCCCCAAAGCTGAAATGGTGCAAAACCTTCTCCAGGTAGTCCCATTCTAGGGAGTCAAAAGTTTTTTTTGAAGTCAACTTCAATTGCAGCAGCTGGGGTGGGGCAAACCTTAGCCTGGTGGATGATATTGACCAATGACCTGATGTGGTCCCGACTAAGATGCCCCGGCACAAAGCCTACCTGTGAAGGATGGATAAGGGAGGGAAGGAGTGGGCTACGTCTAGTGGCTAGGATCTTGGCAAAGATTTTGCTGTCCATGTTAATTAAAGATATCGGGCGATAGCTAGAGGGGAGAGTAGGGTCTTTGCCTTTTTTGGGAAATACGGCGATAATTGCTTCGTGGAGAGCAGGGGGGAAGATGCCGGTGCTAAGGGCCTCATTAGTGAGTCCCTCTTCAAAGTGTACGCCTTTAGAGAGTGAAAGAAATTCTCCTAGAGCAGGATGTCGTAGGATGAGCCTCCCAGTCAGGGGAGTGAATAACTATGCTGCCATCTGCTGGAAAGCTAAGCCACGCCCATCTGGCCTCAAATTAATAGAAACAATTGCAACATGATATGCCCAACAACAAGTACTGGTAAGGGTAAATGGCATTAATTCAGAATACAACTCACTCACCTGGGGCATACGCCAGGGATTCCCCCTGTCCCCTTTGTTGTCTGCGATATGTTTGAAACCACTGGCGGCCAATATTCATCAAGACCTTATTATAACAGGGATTACAGCAGTGGGGATGGAACAGAATGTTTCCCTTTATGTAGATTACTCCATTTTCTTTTTTAGTAGACCAGCACTGCAGGTCCCCAAACTAGTGGATCATCTTCAATGATCTGGACATTTATCAGGCTGCTACACTAACTTTTCCAAGTCATACACTATAAGCAATACACCACCCTCCCTATGGAACACTCTCCAAAGGCCACTCAAACTCAAACACACTGTTGGGATTTGTACCTTTAAGTCCCTGCTTAGACTTACCCTGAAAGACGAATGCAATTGCTATGCATAACTTCCCTTGCTGCTTCGATGAATCCCAACTCTGGACTGTCACTCAGCACTTATACTTTCCTTAATTTCTCTAATCCGTTTATTCTGCCCACCTTCCTCATCTGTCTCCTTCCTTCCTGCCCTGTCCCCCTTCGTCTTTCTCCTCTCTTGCCATACTACACTATCAGTATGCACTCTCAATGTCCCCTTCTTCTCTAATTACCTGCTGTATCCCCTTCCTTCCCATTATTGCACTTATATATGATTGTTGATTCCCCTGTTGTCATTCCTGTAGTGTAGTGCCATAGATTCAAGGCTTGACACGTATTGTTCTCCATTTTTGTGTTGTGATCTGCTTATATGTAATTTTCCGATTTTGTACCGATTGTAAACTTTCTGTAATGTTTGAATTTGAACCTGTTTGTCCCTCCAGGACCTCCCTGCAAATGAGTTGTCTCAATGGTGATATCCTGGTAAAATAAAAATTGAATTGAACTTGAAGAAGCCCTCACAATAAGTGGACAATGCCCAAGGGGCTTAAAAGAAATTTTCCTTCACATGGGCCACTATAACAAGATATCTGAGAATAAAACTTTTACCCTCAATTATCAAATGCTTTGGAATGCAGGACAGGCAGACCTGGCAAGGTGGATGTTACCACTGCTGTCTTTGGTGGGTAAAGC
This sequence comes from Neoceratodus forsteri, assembly GCA_016271365.2. NCBI lineage: Eukaryota > Metazoa > Chordata > Ceratodontiformes > Ceratodontidae > Neoceratodus > Neoceratodus forsteri. The sequence goes on from JADMNL010000027.1 coordinate 3,698,910, forward strand.
TGGCACCATAAAAACTGATATTCTCCCAAGATTCTTATTTTTGTTCCAGACTATCCCAATCAGTATTAAAACACATTGTGGAACCAACTAACAACAGGAATACACAAGGTTATTTGGGGAAACAAATGCCTGAAGGTGGCCAGGCAGATCCTGACTCTGCCCAGGGCCCTACCAGACGTAAAAGAAATATTACATGGCAGCTCAAATGGTAGCAAGCTGTACATGGGCTAAACAGAGAAGAGATTCAGATTGGTTGATAGAGCAAATTCAAGGGCAGGAGGGCAACCCTTATTCATATTAGCACTGGTCCCAGTATCAACAGATTACAGGAAAACTATTACAAATAGGTGACAGAAAGATTGGGGATTTTGCAGAAGGTAAGGAAAACGATGGGTATAGCCTGAGAAGTAGGGATAATGTCACTGATTAGGTATGAACAGAACGCCCTCCCACCAAGACTGGATGGGGTATGCCAGTTGGGAATGGTCAGGAGTAACAACATTTGCACAGTGAATACAGCAGGGGGTCTACATTATGTTCAGCAAAGTGAAGGTAAAGTTTGGCTGTTGAAATTCGAAGTTCCACATATACATGCAGGTGAGGCATTGTATTACTCTACTGGGAGAAAAAGAACTATCTAGATTCACTGATGTCCTGGAAAGGATACATTTACTGGGTGACGTCACTAGCAGAGACCTAGAGGTACATTTCTGGATATATCAGTTGCTGCAGTGGGCAGCAGGGGTCTTCCCAGTCAAAGTGAAGGAGTCCTGGGAAAGAAGCAGCAAGTAGCTTTGAGGAACGAGACTAGGGGAGGAGACTGCAAAAAGGATGGAAAGTAACAACAGTGATTCAATTCCAATATGGAGAGAATTTTTTTTGGGAAAATGCTAATTAGATGTTTTAAAACACCAACTATAATGAAACATTAACAGACCATTAACTTGGCAAAATGCTGAAGACTGTATGAGGAGAAGGGAAGTCACTGGCATATCTTCTGGGAATGTAGCAAAATCGAACCATTCTGGGAACAGATGCAGGACAAAACCTACCAGATTACAAGGGTACAGCTGCCTGTGGATTTCTCAGAATGGGTACGGGTATTTTCAAAGGTGGTGCATCTAAGGGCAGAAAAACATAAAATAATGTTATTAATAGCTATAGCCCTCAAGTGCATTACGGCCCACTGGCTGCAGACAAAACACACCCTCAATGGAGGAACGGTATAGTAGGATTTAAAGTACAGGATGTAGAGTTAATAATGGCAAAACTAAATTTTATTGAGGAAAATCACATGGAGAGATGGAGTTTGGACATGCTGGCACTCCACAGGGGAGGACCAAGCAGCAGGAGGAACGAGGAGGGTCTGGCAAGCTTACAGAATGAAAGGGCTAAGGACAATATTAAGGTATACAAGGACCCCTATAACCGGTAAATGGACAAAACAGAAAAGGGTAAGAAAGGGAGGACTAAGGTTGGGTTATATTAATATATAACAAAATGTGTGCCAAACTGACAGAAGGAATGAAAGGTAGCAATCAGATTGCAGAAGTCATTATATGAATTCAAGGTACTAGAAATCAAAGTACAGGCATGAAACTGAGTCTGGACATAGTGAGAAAATGGCGTAACACAAGAAGATATCACACGTTACCAAGTTTAATTATTAATCCTTTTTATTGGGTTACAAATATTTATCAAGTTACTGTTGATGAACTTTTTATTTGTGTATTTTAAACTCAGTCCGATACATTCTCTTTTTAAATCAATATGAGGGGCTGAACCCTATGACCATCCAGACATACTGTACATAGAGTAGGAAATACAATTAGTTACATCATGGTACTTATTTCTGTATTCACTTTCACTTTTCAAGCAATGCACTGTACAGTGCTTAACACGATGGCAACAGGCTGAAGGTAAATGTTCTAAATAATGTGAATGGAGGGATGCAGGAGGTACAGGTATTCAATCTGTAATGTAAATAATATGGATATAGTATACGGGAGAACGTTATTTTGCACGGAAATCCATCAAAAGCTAATGCTGTTGTACCATCGATGTTACGTCAGCTGGCTGTTGTACTGTCTTGAGTACGTCACATCGAAGGTACAACAGCAGTGAGTGCATTTGTGCATGTGCTTAACTGAAATGCCACACTTTGAGTAACAGCCTGTGATGAGACATGAACCTGACTGTGAGCACAAAGTAAGGGAATATTCTATATTTACTAAACAGCAGGACTGAGCACATTTAAAGACAGTTAGTGAGTGAGATCGGGGAACCAGGGAAGGAGTGAGTCTTTGGGGGGGGCGTGGCGCACACAAAGGCTGAAATCACGTCACGAACCTCAGAGTGGTACATTATTGAACTTGGCCATGGGGAGTACTAGCTTTTCAGAGCTTGATCTGTACAGCCGGGGGACTAAATATCATAATACAAGACAGGTCTTCTGAAGCAGGAGGGTCGCTTGTGTTGGGGGGAGGGAATAACAATAATGAAAACAAATTCAATTGTATGCTCTGGATGGAAGCGAAAAGTAGTATTTGCTGCTCTCAGCGACTTTGAGGGATAGTTGCCTAGCAAAACCAAATTATTGGAGGGAATTACCCTCATAAAAGGATCGGGATGGATGGAGGAGAGTGGAATGAGACTACTTTTAGGAAATGGAAAATGTGTTAATGATGTTGCTACTGACGCTGATGGTACCTCAGGGGCAAAGACTGAGATCTGACAGTTGCCCCTATAAGAGGCATTGCCCATACCACCTACAAGGGCAAAGCGCACCGAAGTGGGCGCACACCAGCCCAACGGTATTAATATGGGCTGACCTAGGAAGTCCAAGGGCGTTGGGAGATGGTCCCAGAATTCCAGCATCCCATGCCCAACTTAAAGGGTTGGGCACTGCCAATTTGGGGTATGCTGGGATTACAAGATCCCTTGGAAATGAAGGGGCCCTCTCTCCGAGGTCAAGTGGGGCCTGGGGAAGGGGCAGGATGCCTCCTTCGTTGGAAAGTTACATCAATCAGAAAGTTAAAGGTTGTAATGTTCTATTTTCTGGTTTGTATGAGCTGAATGTTGTGAACACGGTTATACTCCAACCTAGTGGGGAAAAGTTGATAGTAAGTTTATTCACATCTAAAGTTGGCTCAAATTTGATAATGTTATGGACACATACAGAAGGGCACTATGTTAAGCTGGAAGGAAAGACTTGTAGCAAAAGAGAGAAGTCAGTCAAAAGCAAGTGGGGCGACTTCCAGTTCCGCCCCTGCATCGCATGGCTGCTTAGTCTAGCGCTCCATAATCTCCCCCTGAGCAAAAACCCTCCATCAAGCACATTTAGCAATCCAGACTAAGTTTAAAAGTTAATAAAATAGCAAAGGAGGGGATATCAGTAGAGAATTTTAAGTTTGGTCCGAACTGGTAAGAGAGATGGAGAGCAAAGGGGAACGGTCTGAATCGGAGGCCTCCGGCCTAGAGAATAAGCAATCCGTTACAAACTCGGCCTCTCGGAGGTCAGCACAAAGAAGTTCTCAACCAACAGCTAGAACTAAGGCAAAAAAGGCAAAACTGGACCTTGCATACCAAGAACTATTATCTTTTAGAGCAGAAATTAAACAATTATATGGAGAACTCCGTAGAGATGTAATGGTACTGGAGCAAAGGGCAGATGATATGGAGAGACAACTAACGGCAACAGAAAATAGAGTAGATGACTTGGAAATACAGCTACAACAAATGCAACAACAACAGGAAATAATAGAAGCCAGACAAGATGACGCTGAAAACACAGGGCAAGGAGAGAAAATGTTCGCTTATACTGTATCCCTGAATCTGTAGAAGGCTCCAATATTAAAGAGTTTGTGGACACTCTGCTACACAGAGCCCTAGAGCTTCCTGAGGGGTTCCAGCTAAATTTAGAGAGGGTTCACCGGGCCCTGGCTCCAAAATCAACTGACCCTGCTGCTCCTCCAAGATCTATAATTGTTAGATTTAGCAGTTTTGCCACTAAGGAACAAAAACTAATGATGGCTTGGCGCAAACAAAAAATTTATTATGGTCAAAAGCGTTCTTACCTGGACCATGACTATGCACCGAAAACAATGCAGCAACGCAGAGCTCATTTACCCCTGTTGCCGGTGATCAGAGCAGCGGGACACAGGTTCTCGACCCCTTACCCTTCCCCCTTGATAGTTCACCTGCCAAACTGTAAGAAGGAATATGCAACAGCTCTAGAAGCAAGGCAAGATCTCTCGAAACTGGGTCTCCATTTCCCTGATCGTAAGAAAGAAAAAGCGGAATTTACTCCACGAACTCCACGATGGCAAACAATTCCACAGAAAACAAAGAAGAGACTAGAAATAACCCAGGACCCGAAGAAAGAATTGGCAGCTTTTCATCGCACAGAACATACAGCAGAAAATCTGCAGACCTGAATAGACTGCCGAACTTTAGAAGCCATAAGTTGATAAATCGGGAGGTAGGTGGGCAGTGAGGGGTTTGTTACAGGGAATCCTTAACCCTCGACTGCCCTGACACTAGGCCCAGTAAATACAAACTGAAAACCTGAAGTGACAAGCTGGGTCATCTGCCGAGGTGACGATGGTATCGGATCCCATCTCCCCCCCTTTTTTCCTCCCCCCCCCCCGAGACCCTTTTTCCTCTATTTCCCCCCCAAGGAAAGAAGATGGTCTGGGAACTTAAGATAAAGTCGATGGGCTCTACAGGCTAGTCGGAGTTGTGGAATGTTGGGGTGATGTGGAGAAAACATCAAAAATTACTACAGGGCTCTCATGGCTTGGAAAGGGATATACCAGAACATTTTCTTTATAGTGGTTGGGACCAAACAAGTTTTTTCTGTTGTATTCTTTCTCTCCTTATTATTTAAAGGGAGAGAGAGAGAAATTCACGGGGGAAATGCGATGTATACAGCAACAAAAGCTCCACACCTATGGGATTTGTGATTCCATCATTATACCCCACTGGGAACATAGGGAGGAAGAGATTATCCTCCCCCACCTTGGAAGTAACCAAATTTAGGGTGTATACATGTTTTAAACAGTTTTTGAACTGTCAGTTATGTTTGTTAAGTTTAAAGTTGAGAACCCATACAGCATGGGAATTAGAGAATTTAAAGGTATTTCAATTAAAGTTTTGGATAAGACAGATAAGAAGTACAGAACGTAAACAACAAATAATGGGTGCAAGGCAAGAAAAAGAAAATTAGGGAAATATTTTGAATAGCTTTATAGGTAGTAATTTGAAAGAAAAGACAACTGTAATTCAAGATGGATGGCGACAGTGGCGAAACAAAACAGACAGGATCGGATGGGAAGAATTAAGCACTTTCTATAGAATTAAGCAGTCTTCAAAAGGTATAAACGATGGCTAATTCAATATGTGCAGTCCTATCGATTAACATAAACGGAATTAATAGCCCTATAAAGTGTTCTCGATCACAGCAATTTATTAAATGACAGGACCCAGATATTATATGTATACAGGAGACACACCTGACACAGGTAGAACATGCGAAGTTGGGGTCGGGGGTAGATATAGGGTATATTCGGCCTCTAGCAAAACGGGACGGAGAAGAGGGGTTGTTATTCTTCTTCCAGCTGCCTTACCTTTGAGGTGGAGGTGGATTATACAGATCCTACTGATTGCTTTGTCATAGTACAGGGCAAATCATATGGCAAGGACTTAACCCTAGTGAATGTATCTCTCCCACCAGCCTCCCCACAGACGAGGTTACGCCAACGGTTTAATAAAGTGATGGATCTACAAAAAGGCATTTTAATAATGGGGGGGGGGATTTTAATGTCACCTTGAATCCGGGTTTGGACACTACTAATCCTCTGGCATATAGAAAGTCTCCAACTCAGAAGTGCTTTGTCTCTCAAACTAAAGCTTTAGGGTTTTTAGATACTGTATATGGAGACACTTTTACCTTAGAGGGGAGGGATATACGTATAAGTCACCATGGTTTAGAACAAAGTCCAGAATAGATTACTTATTTACCTCAGTAGAACACTTAGATATTTTAAGAGACCTTTCTTTATTAGGAAAGTTTTTGTCAGATCATACTCCAATGCTTCTTAAATTAGATTTGGGGAAGCCACGGAAGCAGACATTCTGGAGACTTAATTTATCCTTTCTTAAAGACCAAGAACTAAAGGAAGTTTGGGCAACCAGAATACCACAGGTTATAAAGGAGAATACTACCCCAGGAACCTCGGCAGGGATAATTTAGGATACATTAAAAGTAGTCATAAGGGGAGAATTGATAGCCTATTGTGCTAGAAAACAAAAACAGAGATATAAACAACTGCAAGCTAGACTGGCCTACCTCCAACAGAGAGGAGACCAAGTAGGGGAAATCTGGTACTAGAGATGAGACGCCTTGGGGGGAGCTCCAGGCCATTATAGATTATCAGGTGCAAGCAAAAATGCAACAATTAAAGAGGTATTATTATGAAGAGGGACCAAAGGGAGCCCGACATTTAGCTAAAAGAATGAGGGGCTCAAAGCAAACAGCTGCAATAACGACACTCAAAGATCTAACTTCTGGAGTGGTGAAGGGAAGCACCCCCGAAATCCTTGAAATTTTTCATAAACACTATACAGACCTGTACTCTAATGTAGTCCCCCCATCAGAACAAGACATTGCTCGTTTTGGCGCCTTTATCTTTCAGGAAATTAACCTGCTTGCAAAAAGAACAACTCAAGCTGCCACGGACAGAGGCAGAAATTAGGTGGGCAGTTAAGCAAGCAGCGACGCATAAATCACCAGGCCCAGAAGGTTTCCCACAGGAATGGTACAAAGCACAACTTCCCCTATTAATTAGCCTAATAAAACAAGTTTTTATAGAAGTGCAGGCAGGGAAACTACCCCCCCCCCCCCATCCTGGGCATATGCAGTACTGTAATTTCAACAATCCCTAAACCAGGCAGAGATCAGAGGCACCCTGAATCTTATAGGCCAATCTCAGTTTTAAACTGCGATTATAAGCTGTATATGGCAATATGGGCCAACAGAATGGAGGATATTCTCCCAAAATTGATACATCAGGATCAATCCGGGTTTTTAAAGAATCGACAGACATCAGATAATACTATTAGAGCCTCCCATCTGCTTTCGTACGTTACTAGCACATCTTTGCCAACGGTGATGGTGAGCCTGGATGCATATAAAGCATTCGACCGGGTACTATGGAGTTACTTATGGCAGGTTCTGAGAGCCTTTGACTTTCCGGTGGAAATGGTCAAGGGGATAAGCAATCTCTACGTTAACCCTAAGGCCTACGTAAAAGTAAATGGATCCTTGTCCTCACCACTTACACTGGAAAGGGGAACAAGACCGGGATGCCCCCTGTCGCCTTTACTATTTGCACTCTACATAGAGCCATTAGCATTGGCACTCAGGGAGGCTAAAGACATCCAGGGGGTTAAAATAGGAAGAGACATGTATACTATGTCATTATATGCAGATGATGTGCTTCTAACATTAACAGATCCAGAAATGTCATTAACAAAGGCCTGGCAAGTATTGATGGATTTTGCCTCGGTTTCTGGATATGTTATTAATTCATTAAAGACGGTAGTCTTGGCTCTCAATTTTTCCCCCTCATCCCAGTTAAAACAATCAATCCCATTTAGGTGGAGATCCACAAAATTAAAATATCTGGGCATACAGCTCCCCCTGGTGGCATCTAATGAAATCTTAGTAAATTATGAACCCACGACACAAGCGATAGAGTCAGATCTGCACAAATGGGCGCAGATGAAGTTTCCCATGTATACTAGAATAGAAATAATTGGATCTAATATTTTACCTAGATTATTATATTTATTTCAAACAATTCCATTAATCCCATCAAAGGAATATTTTGACGCATGGAACAAAATGCTATCTAGATTTGTGTGGGAAGGCCGCAAACCACGGATCAGATGGTCATTACTACAACTGCCAAAAGATAAAGGGGGCTTAAATGTGCCGGACCTGAAACAATATGCATTCTCGGTTGGAGTATCTCGTATATTAGCATGGGTAAACCCTAAGGTTCATCTACCCTAGAAAACTCTGGAATGTGTCGTCAATGACTTACAGGACCCACAGAAAATAGTTTTTGCTCCATTAGCTAATCTCCCAAAATTAACAGAGTTAGAAGAGGGGGCAAGACAGGTATTACAAAACTGGTATAGATTTAGAGATAATTCGGTTTTAGAATCAGTTTTCTATTTTTTGCGATTACTCATTGCGGAGACTGACTTCTTGCCAAACCAATTTGACCTAATGTTTTGGAATTGGCATAGAAAAGGTTTAACATTTCTCTTCCAATTTATGGATGCGGAGGGGTGCTTCCTTTGCACAGATGCAAAAAGAGTTTGCATTAGACCATAGGGCCACTTCAGATACTTACAGGTTAGAGAGTTTCCTTTAAACAAAGGCCAACAGAGAAGTTGTCTACCAACTCCCATGCCTCTCCTCTTGAGCTTGATTGTTAAAAATATTCGGGGATCTGACCAAGCCCATATGATAGGGGTGGTACATAGAGCAATAAGGGAGCTGGTGACCGACACGTCGTCAATTTTAGATGCATGGAATAAGGAGCTGCTGGAGGCAATGACTTACCAGCTGTGGATTCAATATGCTGGTCCATCCCTGGGAGTTTCTTTGGCACCTTATTGGTGAGAGTTCGCTTGGAAATCTCAAAGTAGATATTTTAAAACCCCAGTGAAAGTATCTAAGATCTCCAATTTAATTAATGCGGAGTGTTGGAGACAGTGTGGAGCACCATTAGCTGATCAGATACATACATTTTGGAGCTGCCCAATACTACATAATTATTGGCAGAAAGTAGAGGAAGCCTTACAGGAAATTTATTCCCCAGACTTAAAGTTAACTCCACAGTGGGTATTACTTTCAATTCCCCCCACAGGGTATAAGATACCAAAAGGGTCGCTTATACCAACCTTTTTTGTTATAGCCAAGAAGGCAATCACTAGGGTATGGAAGCAGGTCAGAACCTCATGAAATAGAGACATGGCATGATATGATAGTGGAACACTATTTATTAGAGAGATTAGTAGCTCAGGGACAAAATGCAAAGTTTGAAATAAGGTGGCGGCCGGCCCGGTGGCGTAGAGGGTTGAGGCGCGGGTGCCTTACCTTAAACCATGCCGGCGACCCAGGTTCGGGAACGGACTCGGGTCGCTGGATCGGCAGGACGGAGAGGATCAGCACCCAAGGACTGCTCTCCTCCCGGGTGGTTAGGCCATGCTCGCTTGTAGCGCCCCAGTGGAGACTGGTTGCACTACAAGAAGTGGCGTGATAGGGAAAACAGAAAGCGGAAAATGGCTGATCCCGAACGATCGATGACGGCCGCTTGATCCCCCGCCTCCATGGAACCCCCCAATGACTAGGGGAATCCCGATCCCAGCAGCATCAGGGCCAGAGAAAGAATGCCTGCAATACCTCTCCAGAAGGAGGGACCCATCCGACGGGCGGGTTGCGCCGGGTTACCCTGGTCGGCTGCGATCTGGGAAGCTGGCATCGGGGTGGGTTCGGAATGGAGCAGGGGGTAGTCCTTGGCAGAAGGCCTGAAGGAGAGGCCGGTCAGATGCAGGGGGCGATAAATAAATGATGCAAAAAAAAGAAATAAGGTGGCGATCTTGGGTTGTTTATAATTCAGTGAGAGATCCTACTTTTGTTCCATAATGGCAATGATAAAATTACAAAACAATGATATACATAAGCTTTATATGGGGAATTACTTGGGGATAGTAAACATGTTGGCAATTGAAAGGGGGCAATTAATCTATGGTGAAGATATATGTAATTGTAATGGCCTAAGATTACAAGTAAAGGAGAATGTGCTGTGTATGTTTGTATTTTTACTCTTGCTACACTGTTACTGCCTGTCTGTCATAATGATATGTTTTTTAATCGAGGTATGCCCTGAAATGTATGAAAGAATCTGTATTGATAAAATATACAAAATAAACATAAAGTTAAAAAAAAAAAAAAAAGGCAAGTGGGGCGTTGGGTCTGGTACAGGGGATAAAACTAAGAGCAGAAGGATGGAAGGCAGAGCCCTAAATATAGGGAAAAGTAGGAATAATGCAGTAAATGTAAACACTAAACATCAACATGGCCCAATTTAATTCAAGAGTGTTTTCATATAGTGTGAATGGTATTAACCACCCTGTAAAGAGAAAGTAGATACAAAAATTTCTGAGACACCAGAAATGTGAGCTTAACTTTATTCAGGAAACGCATCTAACTCCATCGGAGAGTCAGAAATTAAAAAAAAAGTGATTTCCATAACTGGTGTGTCCCTGGATAGAGGAAAGAAAAGGGGAGTGGCCATTTTGCTTTCTGACTCCCTTCCCTTTATGGAAGAAGAGGGGTTCGCTATTCTCGGAACCAGCACTCTTTTTTATATCCAGTGACAACAGGAGGTCCTCTACTTGCTTGAAGGTAACAGGTCGGAAGCTGAAGGAGGAGGAATAACATTGGTTAGTGTTAGCGTTGGAGCTAGAGTCAACAGCGATGTCCATGTGTGGGCTGAGCTTACTGACTGGGGAGGTATCGAAGGCCAGTCCCGCAGTGGCAAACTGTTCATTAAGTTACTCTAGTATATCAGCTTTGTTCTAGGAGTGGTATATGGTTCGCATCCACACCACTCACCCAACCTCCCCTGGCAAGTAGCAAATGGATGCCTGATTCCAGCATGTAAAGATCTGATACCACAGGGCAGAGCTGAGGGATATACCACCCGGATGGTGGGAGGAGCTTTGCTTAATGACGTGCCAGCAAATCAGCTCTTAAGTAAGAACTGCCAATGTGTGGATGTGAACTATATACCACCGCTAGAACTACGGCTTATTTTTCCCCGAATACTACAAATAATAGCTTATTCGTTACTCAGAAAGAAAAATGAAAAAATCAGCACTAGTCAGGGTTGTTCAACATTTTGGTATTCTGCAGGAGTTCAAGATCTCCAAGACTTCTTGTCCAATCAGATTCTACTTTGGAAGCTCAGCTCACTGAAGGCAGCCCATGTGACCCAGCACTCACAGAAGCAACACATAACAGAGACATCTGAGCTACTGTGAAATAGCAATCTACTTCCATCTACTAGTTAAAAGCTGCCAAAAAGCAGAAATCTTGACCGTTTTTGCTCCTTTTTATGTTTGCTTGCACGCATGTGCAAGAAACATAGTGCTACAGTATCATCCAAGTTTTTGTAGGTGTGGCACCCTGTCTTCCAATTCAGTCAGGGTGTTTGCAGGCGCGGCCACAGTTCACCAATGAATGCTGCAGCTGTGTATAACAGCAGCTGAAAATGCAGTGCCATACAGTTGAAAGGGAGAGCTCCGCTTCAGTGAGCAGTGATAAGATGCGTGCTCATGCGCTCCACCCACACACATGCATATTGCGTGTTCATGCATCCCCCACGCACAAACTGTATGGGCTGATGGGTGCCAATCCCCATTGGCTCTGCTGCGCCCCCCAACAGAGTTCTCAGGTGCCACACTGGGAGCCCACCCCAGTGTGGCAACAGTCCGTATGGCCGATGGGGGTGCCCAATCTCCCGTTGGCTCCACTGTCCCCCCCCAACAGACTACCGGGTGCCACGCTGGAAGCCCACCCCAGTGTGGCAACAGTCTGTATGAACGACGGGGGTGCCCAATCCCCCATCAGCTCAACTGCCCCCCCAAACAGTCTTCCAGCTGCCATGCTGGGAGCCCACCCCAGCGTGGCACAAGTCCCGCATTGTCTAAGGGAAAAAAAAAACCTGCAAGAAAAACCTTCCCTTGCTGACTGTCCTGACCCCTCATCCCCACCCGCGCCACACCCGCGCACCCTGCCTCCCCACACCCCCGTCACCCCATACTACCAATCGAGTCTGACGCCGACGATCTTCGTGGACTGGGAACACGCCTGCATTCTTCAAAGCTGACCGCGAATCAGTAGAAATGCTGGTAAGCTGTATAACGGAATAAATAGGGTTTTTTCAACTTTGATGCATATCTCAGGCATTTTTTGGGAATTTTTTCACCAAATTTTCAACACGGGGGTTTTGGGACACCACCTCATGAATTCTGTCACTGTCATTTTGTTAATCGGCCCCGAAAGGTGATTTCGCGGTCACTTTGCGGAACCACCTTTTGGGACTGATTTACAAAACGACAATGTCACAGTTCATGAGGTAGGCCCCCAAAAACCCTATGTTGAAAATTTGGTGAAAAAATTCCCCAAAATGACTGTTTTACGAGCATGCGCTATGCTGTTCCCACGCATGTCAGAAGTTCACAATTTTCAATATTTCACTCCAGATTATCAACATTGCCATTTTACCACACCTCCTTATGAGCAGTACAGCTGTCATTTTCACATCTCACCAAAATGTGTTTCGCCAAGGTAGCGCACAATGACGCAGTCGGTGTGTGAAATCAATGTTCAGGACAGATTAAGAAAATCACAGTGACACTGTTCATGAGCAGAGGTGTTAAAATGGCTATGTTAAAAATTTGGTGAAAAAAGTCCATAAAATGACTGTGTTACGAGCGACCATTGCGCAGTTTCCACACACTTTCTTAAGTTCATGGATTTCTAATATTTTCAGTCCAGATTTTCACCACTGACATTTTTCCACACTTCCTTATGAACAGTACAGCTGTCATTTTTCATACCATGGCGGAAATGTGTTTTTGCACTTCCAGCCTAGAAATGCGTGGTCACTGTGGGAAATCACTGTTTGGGACAGATTAAGAAAATCACAGTGACACTGTTCATGAGCGGAGGTTCCAAAATGCCTGTGTTGACAATCTGCTGTAAAAAATCCCAAAACTAATTGCATTACGAGTGTGCGTTGCGCAGTTTCTATGCATGCTCGTGACCTTTATTTTTAAAATATTTTCACTGCAGATTTTCAACACTGCCATTTTGCACCTCCCCATGAACAGTACAGCTGTCATTTTCACATCCTGTTCGAAATGTTTTCGCACCTGTGGCGCCAAATGGCGTAATCGCTGTGCAAAATCAGCTTTCGGCTAACGAACTGATATTGCCACTGTTCATAAGGTGGGGGTCACAAAAAACCCATGTTGAAAATTTGGAGTGAAAATGTCAATGAACGCCTGAGGCGTTAAGGTTTCCGACCATAACGCACCACCCTGTAGAGATGGACAGGCATCAGGGGTGTGACTTGGGATTCTTGCCTGTAATGTTCATACCATTCCACACCCTACAGCCAGTGAGAGGCATCCAGGTGTGCCTTGGACTCTTCGGCCCCAAAGTTCACCCCATTCTCCTATACAGCACCCATCTCACCGTATTTCCTGATGGAATGGGGTGCGCATAAGGGCCAAAGACCCCAAGGCACACCGTGACACTTGTCGGTGTCTGCAGGGTAGGGTGTGGTGAAATGGCATGGGCATTATGCCCAATGACCCAAAGGCACACCCCAACACCTGTCAGTCTCTGCAGGGTGGTGGCGGGGTTGGCTTCAGTTCAATACTTCACTGCCATTCCTAATATGCAACCCTCTGACTCCTACACTACCAATGCCAATGCCAGCAAGCAAACATTCGGCATTGACAAATGCTTGTTTAAATATGTAATGCAGTCAAAGTTTGCGAAAACATATGTTGCACTGTGTTTTGATTTTTGTGTGTAGTCCTGGTGTGTCCTTCCCTTTGTTTGCTATTAAGAGTTTTTTCTAAATTAGCCTGCTAGTTATGAGGTAGATGTATGGCTCCTGGGATCGCCATCTTAGCAAGCTTTATTGCTCTTCTTTTTCCTACAATCCCTGCTGTCCCATGTGACAGTGACGTGTCCGGGACCACTGATTCAGCAAGTACTAGAGATAGGAGCCTGATGTTCTGCCCTCCACTGAATGGTTCTAATTCAATATTTTTTTTCTCTGAGTGTGTCTGGTCTAGCCAACAGCAGTAAATGGTTTGCTTCTAAAACTTTTCATTTTGTCAAACTACATAAAAAGCACACAAATCACTCCAGAGCATTAATGCTATAATTAGTAAAGATTCTAGCTGTTTTCTTATAGAATAACCCACTCAATTAGCCCTCAAGTATTTCATAAACTGTAAATGTAGCCGTTAGTGCTACCTCTGGCAAGCTTTACAACCACCTCCTTAATGAACCACCTAAAGGTAAAGCATCCCCAGATTTGTAGTGTTACATGTCAGGGTCTGTGCCTGTGATTCCATCGGACTGATCTCACGGTGATGATGCAGGCAGTGGTGCTGGTGACAATGCCACAGTTTTGCCTTTGGAAAAAATGCTGGTGCTGGCATTCCTTCCTCCTCAACACCAAAGAGTTCATGCACCCCATAAAATAGTGAGTCAATCACTTCCACCATGCAGTCCCCTGCTATTACCACACCATCTGGCATGCATAGAACAGCCCCCCATCCACAGTCAGTGCCCATCATGGAAACCTTCTGGCCAGAACTAAGTACCAGTCTAACCATCCAACAGCTCAGCACATCACACAGATACTAGGTGAAATGATGGTATTGGATCTGCAACCTTTTTCACTTGTGGAAGACACTGGCGTTCAGAGAACTGTGCAGCACTTGCAGTCACAGTACCAGATAACATCCTGTTCCACATTTTCCAGGACTGTGCTGCCAGATATATGATGGTGTGAGACTGGTAATTGCCACACTGCTTTCAGATGTGGTGGGGGTAGGAGGTTCACTGCACCTCAGACATCTGAAGCAGTGCTAACACAACATATACATATCTCTCTTTGATGCACACTCGTGTGTGCAAAAGCCTATTTCTCCAGTTGCTGCTTCCTCCTTCTCTCCATGCTACTGGCTCTCATTTCATCACTCCACAATCTGGCAGTCACTGCTGGTCTGCTCTTCTCAATGTTGGGCTAATGGAGAAAGACCACATGTCACCGATTATCCTGGCAGTCATTTAAGAAATGCTGCATTCTTGGACAGTTTGCACCAATCTACCTGTTTTTTTGTTGTTGTCATGGATAATGGGACAAGCATGTTGAAAGCTGTAAGTGATGGAAATTTTTAACAGCATTTGTTACTTTGTCCACCCCTTAAATCTAGTGATAA
The DNA here is from genome assembly GCA_016271365.2 of Neoceratodus forsteri. Classification (NCBI taxonomy): domain Eukaryota; kingdom Metazoa; phylum Chordata; order Ceratodontiformes; family Ceratodontidae; genus Neoceratodus; species Neoceratodus forsteri. The sequence continues at coordinate 3,714,021 of JADMNL010000027.1, forward strand.
CATCTCTGCTACATCACAATTCTGCGGCTGGCAAGACTGTCCACAGTACGCTACACCTGTGCTCATTTTCATCAAGGTGACCAACCAAGTAAGTGCAACAACACCTTGGTTTGTGCCGGCATCGATTGATACAGGATGCGAGTATCACGTGGAATTCATCCTATCTGACAGGAGCTGTTTGATAGGAATGCTATTATACAGCGCCTTTCCAGTGCTCAAAGCACTTTACAGTACACATATAAACTCAATTTACAAGTAATTCATAGCAACAAGCAGTAAATTCCAGTTCATAAATGTAAATTGGGCTCATGCATATTTCCAGTGTTGGCAGAACTTGTCAGTCTCCTAAGAAAGCCTGTCTAAACAGATTGGTCATTATGATTTAAAACCTTCCACTGAAGAGGCAGAATGGATGAATGTCAAGACAATGCTCCTGAGTCTTGGTGCCGCTACAGAAAAATGCTCGGTCCCCAGCAGATTTTAATCTTGCTGCTGGGACCAGCAAAAGCTACTGGGTATCTGAGCAGAGAACCCTGGTTCCCCAATAATCCTCCTAACAGGTTGCCAGTAATTCATGAATGTAAAGGGGGCCCAGTCTATTTATGGCCTTAAAAACCAGCAAAAGAATGTTAAATTCAGAGCACCATCTAACTGGCAGCCAACAGAACTCTTGCAAAGCAGGAGTAATGTGGTTGAATCTGGATGTACCAGTTAATTGTCTGGCTACTGAAGTATGCAAACTGCAGGTGGCTACAACAGAAGCGGATACTTTTTGACATGTCAGTGGAGTGCGACATTGGGGTAGTCCGAGGCTACCATGAGTAGTCACTGACTGATGCCATGGTGAAAGAACTTCAGCCATTTGAGAGGAGCATCTGTGATCTAACTGCTTCCACTGCCACACTGAGTCAGGTGATCCCAGCAGTGCTTATCCTGAAAAGGTCCTTGTATAGATATGTACATGAACATAGGGAGATTCCGGATGGGGCAGCTGTGCTCAGTGAGAACCTGCAAGGTTTTCAAAAGTGATGGACAGCCACACTTGCAACCATGATAGATATCTGGTTAAAATGCAAGGTTTTTCAAATGGTACTGGATAGCCACAGAGTGAGTCACTTTTGGCAAGAGCTGCGTGATGAGCTGACTGGTTGCATGAAGGGACTGGTGCAACTGGCTGGGAAAGAAGCTCATGGGAGAGAGGGAAGGCCACCTGGCAAGTCTGGTTCCACTGGTGGAGATGGGGAAAAAATACCTGGCATTGGTGGTAACACTGATGAGAGTGATGGGCACTGCTCAGTACATCCTGACATCATGAGCAACAGAACAAGATACGGTCATGACCTTTTTCTGGAGAAAATATCTTGAATGGCAATATTGCTGAGTATCTTGAGCCATTTTAAGATGATCCATTAGGATACTGGCTTCAGAAGAGGCATTCATCCCCTTATTTGGGGCAACGGACTATGAGATGCGTCAGTTGCTCTACTGTGAGTGTGCTATCTGAGAGGATGATTAGTACAGTTGGTGATGTTGCTGAGCCTCATCCTTCAACGCTGGACCCTGAACACATTCAACAGGTTGTTTTCATCCAGCTTAACTCGCCATTACTTCCGTACAAATATGAGTTACTCCCCTGAAATAGAAACAGTGTGCTTTTGCTGACTCTTTTTCTCCATAAAGTTCAACTGCATATTCTTCATCCTATGCTTTCTTCCTGCAGTGTTGCACCTTCATTATCATATAAAGACATTACCTTTTTCTGAAACATACATAACTTCTGTTTTTGTTGTTTTAATACATGTCATTATCACAAATGTTAGAAAAGTCAAAGGGTCCCATATTCAGAGCTGGATGCGTGCACATATCGGGGCGCCACATGAAAAAATAGGGCCGGCCGGCTGGGCCTGGCACCATATTCAAATGGATAGCGTGATCCGAACTGACAGCGCCATCCATTTCAATATCGTGGGCCCATGGTAGCATGGCACAGCGAGCAGTCGACATTTGCTGTGCCGCCATTACAGGGCGCTGCCAGCCAAAGACTGCCCATACAGGTAAAGCGCGTCACACACTGGTTAGTGCTGTGACCCCTGTGGGCAATATTCAGCCCAAACATGCAGATGAGCCCACTGGGCGTGCACAGCACTAGCAGCCATTTGCATGCCACCGCATCAGCCGTGTACGCTGGGCCAGGTCCTCCATTCCCAGCCCTGATCCCTGTCCATGTAAAAAAAAATGACATCAGTGGTAGTCCAGCGGTCCCTCCCCCACCCCGATCCCTGTCCAAGTAAAACAAACGACACAGTTGGTGGTTCAGTGATCCCTCCCTAGCCCTGATCCCTGTCTACGTAAAAAAATGACATCAGTGGCGGTCCAGCAGTCTCTCTGTAGCCTAGTTCTCCTCTGTCAAAAAATAAATAAAACATCCCTGGTAGTGTAGTGGCCCCTCCTCCCTGAGCCCCAATCCCAGCCTTTGTAAAACCACCAGTATCTCTGGTATTATAACGCCCCTTCCCCATCCCCACATTGGTAAAACAAACCATCCCTGGTGGTCCAGCGGTCTCCCCAGCTCCAATCCCCTGCCAGAACACAGAAAATGCACCCTGCAACACCATCCCTGGTGATCTTGTGGACCCCCACCCCAGCAGGTAGTTTCCCACCAACCTATTTCTCCCCATCCAAACCTCGAGAGCCAGCGCCTAGCACAGACCTCCATTCATGTCCACAGCCAGGCGCCGACTGAGCTGTCACTGAGCATGTGTTGTACCGCCCACTGGCTGACAGCCGCTGTCAATCACAGGGCGGTACTGTATACAGTACATGCTTGGTGACAGCTCAGTCCATGACTGGCCCTGGTGGTGAGTGGAGGGCTGTGCCAGTCACCGGCCCTCGAGGTTGAGATGGGGTGAGAGTGGGGTGATGGGACACTACTTGCCAGGGTAGGGGTCCACTAGAACACCAGAGATAGTGTTACTTGACTGATACGGGCAGGTTTGGGTTAGGGAGGCAGGGACTGCTAGACCATCAAGGTGCGTTTTTGATGATCTGGTAGGGAATCGGGGCTGGGGAGACTGCTAGACCACCAGGGATGCTTATTTTTACCAATGTGGGGATCAGGGCTCTGGGGGGGAAGACTGCTACAATAACAGGAATGCTGGTGGTTTTAAAAAGGCTGGGATCGGGGCTCGGGAGGGGGGATCACTCGACTACCAGGAATGTTTTATTTATTTTAGGACAGAGAGGATCTGGGATAGGGAGGGACCGCTGGACCACCACCAATGTCATTTTTTTACATGGACGCGGATTGGGGCTAGGGAGGGACTGCTGGACTACCAACCATATCATTTATTTACATGACCGGGGATTGGGGCTAGGGAGGGATTGCTGGACCACCAACTGTGTCATTAATTTATATAGATGGGGATTGAGGCTAGGGAGGGACCGCTGGACCACCAGGGTACTCAGCCCTTGACAGTGCATGGCTGGGGTATGGGACATCCACCCCCTTAGAGAAATGTTAAAACTGTACTGCGCATCAGCCTGGTGGCGTAGAGTCTTGAGGCGCTGGACGCTACAACTCGTGACATGCTGGTGACCCGGGTTTGGGAACAGACTCGGGACACTGGGGGTCAGCAGGGGAAGGAGAAGACTGAGCGTCCAGAAGACTGCTCTCCTCTCCTGGGGCGGGTTGAGGAGCTTGTCTCGCTCTGTAGCAGTCCCCGGTGGAGATCAGGAGCACTGCAGAGTGGCGCTGTAGATGGGTCAAGAAAACCAGGGGGAAAAATGTCGTCTCGACCGACTGGATGACGGCTGCCCAGGACCTCGCCGCCATGGAGCCCCCGGACAGCCAGGGCTGACCTTGGTGGCACCCAGGGCCAAGAAAGGCAAAGCCACAAAGCACATTCTCTCCGGAAGGAGAGGACCCATCCGATGAAGAGATAAGTCGGGTTACCCTGCAGAGTGGCTGCAATGTGAAATGGGAGTTGGTGACGGGGATTTTCAGGGGAGGTGAGAATGTCCCTGACACCCCAAAGGAGAGGCCAGTTGAGACGTCGAGGAGGAGAATAAACAAATAATGACCACAAAAAACCTGCACAGCTTAGGCGTATTGTTCATGAGTCTGAAAGCGTTCACTATCATGCTGCGCAAGCATATGCATGAGGGATCCCTCATTTGCATAGGCACAGCACAATACTGTGTGCGACAACGCTGTCGAGGGTGCACTACGTGTAGGTGGCTTTTGAATATGGCCATGCCCCTGATGACAGGTGCTATTCGGGGTCAGAGCAGGGCAAACCCACTTTGTGCCACGCTAAACTTTTGAAAATGGGGTCTAAAATCCAGTGGGTGGTTCTCACGTTATGACTTCCTAACAACGAGATTGTGAAAATGGGTACACTGCACTCAGCTTTTGCATAAAGCCTACCAAAACAACATTCCCAAAATGTTCATGTTTTAGTTAAAGACTCCCCGAGCCCCAATGTTTTGCCCATAAGGCTTGTTCAGGGAAGTATTTTCCTGTTTTCATTTCTTCATTTTTACCCTTTTGTTATGGCTATTACTCATCTCACAAATATAAAAAAAAGGCTGCCTGCTTTTATTGCTCTTTTAAAATCCTTTCATTTTCTTTTTTCACACATCAACTGTGCTGCCACCCACTTTCTGAAAGGAGAGCTATCCATGGGATACTTAATCCTCCCACCCCTGGCTCCCCGGTGACCATGGTCCATTCAGAAACTTGGTTCGTTGGAGCAGTTAGCTGTACTGTAGGGATACAGGGCTGACTCTTTCTTTTCATTTTAAGAAATAAAAACATTTGTTTTTCTTTTAACCAATTATTTTTCCCCTCCATGCCACCCACCAGTGATATACCTTGTAATCAGACAGGGATGTAGCTTGTAATCAGACAAGGATACAACCTACCCGATAATCAGACAGGGGTAAGGATATACCCTGTTCAGGGTTTATTAGCCATCATTAGGGCAGCAGGGAGTTTTTTTGTTTTTTTTAGTCATCCCCCAACATGGTGACCCAGTTCAGCTCCTGAACCTGGACCATCGTGGTAGCTACTACAACCAAAACATTTTTTTTAAATAAAGGTTTTTATCCTCCTTGGTTGGGACCAGGCAGGCTATCAGCCCTGTCCCAGGTGCCAACGACTGGCCACCTACCTCCTTCTTCCACCTCCTTCTGATGTTCCAGACGGGCAGACCTTGGCGTCATGGGCAGGGCTTCATCGAAGTCCTGTACCACAGTCCATTTTCCACCTTGTTTTTCACCACCTCCGTGGCTATGGCAAACGTGGCCATGCATCCGTGTGTGGGCACACAAGCATGCAGGAACCACCAGCCCCATTCCATCTGCCCAGTGTGATGCCAGCTTCCCAAGCACTGGCACTATGACCGGACCGCCACCCCGTGGCAGTCAAGAGTTGGGATGGCGTGCCTCCCTGATCCAGGAGAGGAGAACTGCCAGACAGCTACTCATCCTTCTTCTGCACCCCCGCAACCCAAGCTCCTTCCTGAATCTGGGTCGCCGGCATGGGAGAGGTAAGCCGCTTTGCAGCGCCTAAGCCCTCTGCACTACTGGGCCGACTTACAACCAAAACATTTTGACAGTGCCATGTTGGTCTCCTAGAGGGTTGGAGGTCTCTGCAAGGAGACTGACACAGCGCTTTATAAAAAATGTTCTGGGAGGCCTTGTCCTTGGGGACTCCTTGGAGATGAAAGGATGTAAAAAGAGCCATAAAAGCAGGCAGCCTTTTTTTGTGTGATAAATAACTGCAAGCAAGAAATGGGTAGCAAAATGATTAAAACACTTCCCTGAACATTCCCTATCAGCAAAACACTGGGGTTAATTTGTGTGTTTTTTTTTTTAACTTTCTCTTTATACTCCCCCTACCTGCAGCACCCCCACTCTTCGGGAGACACACATATGGCCTTATCAGCCCCTGCCCTCTTACCTGGAGCCTGGCACGGTCCAGCCCCTATGTAGCTTTGGTTATGCCCCTCAGGTGGGTAGGAGCTGGGGGCTCTTACACCCCGAGGTCCTTCTTGTTCTCGTCGGGATGCCGTCACCAGGGCAGGTAGGGGCACTGGGGCTTGGGGCCATGGTGCTCCGTCTACCAGGAGTGCTGTAGGTGTTTTTCTGTTTGGTGTGCTGTGTGCCCTGACGTCAAGGTGCTGAGCACCGACATCCAGCACGCCACCCTTCTCGCTGGCTTGGGCTTGCCGTACCTCGGGTCTCCACCTGAGGTCAGACATGCACCGAGCCCTGGATCCCGCCCTCCCACCGGAGAAGGCGAGCTGTCCTTGGGATGCTCAGGCCTCCTCCCCCAGCCGGCCCTCCAGCTCCCAGGATCGTTCCCAAACCCGGGTCGCTGGCATCGCAAGCGGAAATCCAACCGCTGCCTGGCGGGCCAGCCCGAATTTGTGTGGTTTTATTGGAAAAAAATGTCAACAATTTGATATTAGAAATGTTCTGTGTTTTTTGGTTTTGTGTAAACTGCAACTGCTGAGTGGGTGATCTACGCTACTACACTTAATGACAGCTTCCTTGTCATTATGTCAGATCAGGAGGATTTGCAAACCTAACTTGCCTTATTTACACTGGTGTCTTGCTTTGTCCTTTACTGTGTTTTGTAGTCATTAACTTTTGTTCAAGTAGCCTTTTCCTATGCTACCTGTGAGCTGACTGCTGCTAGGCATCGTTATATTATTCTCACATAAAATGTTTTTTTGACACAGACCAGCCTAGCCTGTCACATTCATCACTGCGCACATTTTTTGTGTATTATATGTTAGCAATAAGACATGAGGGGATGTGCGTTAGACATTTCTAATGCATGGCCAGGGGTGCCGTGGTGGCCTCATGCCTTAGCCCCCGGCCGTGTGTTAGAAATGTATAATGCACTCCTTTAGAGTGTCTTATTGCGTTTATAAAATGGGCACCTGTATTTCACATTCATGTAACAATTAAACTTTTTATGTTTACATAGAAAAAAAATGAAATCTTTAATGTATTTGCTGCATAATAGTTCCTCAGCCTGCAAAAGGTTGCTATATTTTTTATTTTGCCATTATGATATTTGTCCTACTTTGGCCACTGTAGTTGTAGTTTTATATCTTACTGCAGTCTTAGGGCTTGACACCCCCCACCACACATCATCAGATATACAGTAGTGTGTCTTTGTATGTTTCATTTTAAATCCTTAGTTTTTAACAGCCAGAGAACATGATTAAGTATTGGCATGACACCAGCTGGTTAGAAGTGGAAGACCGAACTTTGAGAGGGAGTCAGTCTTGCAATTTGGTTTCGGCAATTCTGTTGATCCAGCTGGTGACGCGCATGGGTGGGGGGAAGAAGTCGGAGTAAACACAGAGACGGAAGTCTTACGATTGATTTTGGCAACGCGGAAAGTGAGTGTGATGTTTTTTTACTTTTCAGTGCTGGCAATGAGCGTAGGTGGGAGACAGAAGTCAGAGCAAGAGCTGCTGTGGTTGTGGGGAAGGTCCAGCTGTCAATACTGGGAGCAAAGCACAGGCGTCAACAATTAGGACAGTAGGCAGAATACTAAAAAATACAGTTGAAAGTTTAAGACTTTATTTTTAAATAAATGTTGTTAAATCTTTTTCTTAGTTGTTTTCCTGGAGCTGTTTTGAGGACTGCAGGGGACAGGGGATCCAGGAATGCAAGTAGTAACATGTCTTGGTAAGCAAGCGACAGCTGCCATAATTTGGCTGTGAAACTAGATATTGCAAAGGAAATACTGTATTTTAAAAAGTCATAGAAGGCAAAACAGTTCCTTCTAACTTGTCCAATAGTTGTGGATTATGTGTAAACAGAAACAACTGTTACAAATTGTATTTATATTGTTCTGCACTCAGGACTTTGTTAAAACACTGGAAATGTTCAGTGTTAAAAAAAAAATGGTGGCCATTGAGATTCATAACATTTTGAAAATTCTACCAGCGCACAGTGATTTCTTACGGTGGGAGCTGCATCCAGGCTGACTGCACTTGTTTTTACCTGAGCATTAGACAGATCTAATGCACAGGTAACAGCCAATCAGGATGCAGGATTTTTCCTACCCATTTTATAAGCCCCAATGATAAATAGCATGGAAAACCAAAAGCAGGGTTCGGGGCTGGGCATGGGAAACCAAAGCAGCCCTTCTAAAAGTTCATGTGGCAACCAGAGCCTGAGGTCATCATACGAGTCATGGCAGCATTGAAATTGCTATTACCTATAATTTCAACTGCATTTGATTTACTACGTGAGTCTAACCAGCCAATCCTGATGTGATCGACGATGACATGACTGTTACTGGACCACCGGTATTGTGCTGCTGCTAGCCGACAGATGCCTATACAAGCTCCAGTCATGATCATCGAATACCATGCTGTGTCCTGCCAGCAAAGATGAGGGTTTTTTTTTGGGGTTGGTGGGAAAGGCTTAACACACATTGTGTTCTAACAGCAAAGGTAAGTATTCAAGAGGATTTTTTTACTGGGGGGTGGAGTTACTGGTGGGAAGGATTTACTTTAATTGTATAGCCTTAGCCTGTGAGCCTCTTAAATATTTATTTATTTATTAAATTTTGGTGACCGGGGTAGGCCCACTGAGCCCCGAAGGTCCCTGTTTCAGGGGCGACCCGGGATAACAACACAAGTTATAAGAATGAACAAGGACATAAGGAACATTTGCGGCATTGTGAGTTACATCATGAGGTGGTTACAGTAAAGAAAAATAGTGGATACAGGCATGGCTTACAGGCATGGTTATTATCATGACATGTAAGCAATTTGTAGTACTTTGCATATAGTTTATTCAGGGGTTACACGTGGCCTCTGGCGAGCAGTCTGTATAAGGCAGGTAGTAGGAAGGTCTTGCAGGTACAGATCACAGAGGTGATAACAGATTCTGCTGCTGCTGCATAGTTCTAGCCTGGATCGCGGAACTGATGTGGATAACATCACAACGTGATGGAGAAGGCAAGCATTGCAGCATACTGAAAAAGAACCAAACATAACACACTCCAAGGGAACTTAAGAGAGAGAGAACTCAACAGTGAGGGCTTCAGGTCGTGGCAAACTGCAACCACCTGCCCTGCTCTATGCTGGAAATACAAAACAAATGTAAAATTTGGTCAACAAAAGGCCTGACTGACCTGTCTGTATGTCCAGCGGCGGTCTGTGCTTTTTAAATTTATTTTACAGTTTTTGGCTGGGAACGGTGCACTGAGCTGCAGCTCATTTTCAGGTCTGTCCCAAGATCACAGGGCGGTTAAGTGACTTGCTCTGTCCAGGGTCACAGTACACAAGCTGTTACCACACAACATCATTATACTTCCACACCAGCAACTTACTCGTGCCGCTGCCTACACACTGTTTTACACTTCTCCTAACCCCCCACCCCCACCCCGGCTGGCTGTAGCTGCTCATCTTTCTATACTGCACCACGGGGAGAAAACCAGGAGTTTTGAGGCAAATTAGCAGCCTCAGCATTGTCTCGCACGACTGACCTGGCCGGCCAGTGATCACCAACCACACAGTGGGCCTGAACAACTGTAGTGAATAACATAAGGCTATGAGAAGGTTAGCGAGAGGGCTAGGTGGTGGGGTGCTGCCAGATGTCACCATGGGGAGAAAAAGGCTCTATAGAAGAAAAAACACTACTGTAAACTGCTGAATTCATCACAGAAACATCAGATAAAAAGCAGCATATTTTATTTCTAAACTCTAGCTTGCCACTTAATAGAAAAGTGCAAAAAAAAACTGTCAAAATCTGTGTGCTTTTTTAATGCATACCTGTGTGATTGATTGCTTGCTGAGCAGAAGCAGGCCTAGTGGAACTTGTTTTTTCACTTTTAGAGGAAAACAACACTCCTAGTAGTTCTCCTGAAAAACACTGTAGGTTATCAAGCAAAAGTGTGAAAAAATGACCCACTCTAGTTTGAGACTTAGAACAAAAACTGTCAAGATTTCTGCATTTTGGCAACTTTTAATAAGTGAATGGAAGTGGATTTCTCTTTCACAGCAGCTCAGATGTCTGTATCTCTTGCCTGTAGCTTCTGTAAGTACTGGACCACATGGGCTGCCATCAGAGAGATTCCAAAGTGATCTCTGATTTGATAAGGAGTCTCAGGAGACCGTGGACTCTCAGACACTGCTCAAGTGGTCGAATAGCGAAGCATGAATAATTAGGCTCATGAATACTCAGCCGAATAATGAAATAAGGTATCCATACACCCTTAATGACGACCTCTTGGGCAAAAACGAAAGATACTGCTGCTGGAGGGTACTGGATGGGAGATGTAGGGGTGGTGCATGCGGTAAGGTTTGAATTTGATTGGGCAGATTCTGGGTACTGGCTCCTGTATGGTTAAGGAAAGGATGAATCCACAGTTTAAGGAGCCTTAATAACTGAGAATTGGTCATTTCCATTGTGATGGCTATAAACAAGGTCACTGAGGCACCCACTCTGGGATTTTCTTAGGCCCCGAAATGGTTTTCAGCACTGCAGGCACTGGTAACGTGGCCTGACAAACTAGGTCCCCAACTAGCACCCTTCGCAACTCAGGCCTGGCCATGACTGGTTGCAAACCCAGTCGTTTTCTAATCAGCAGCTCCCACTTCACAGGACATTGTCTTCACTTCCACTGAAGGACACAGGACACATTATCACCATGCACAGACAGCACCTGGGAAGTTTCAGTCGACAGTTAACCAGTCCTTTCAATGACAATTTCGCCTTTCCTCCAAGGTTCAAATCCCACCACAGCTCCTTACAGTACGGCCCAAAGCAAGTCACTTGACTTCTCTGTTTCAGTCCCTCTCAGCTGTAAAATGAGATAAAAGCAGGACCCAGGTATAAATGAGATGCTGCATCCCAGCTGGGCCCCTTGGTAAACAGGGTGTAAAAATAGAGAATAAAACATGGGTAGGTGGGTGTAACCAGAATTTTACACACAGCCGTTGTGTCGGATGCTACATAAACCCTAAAAGTGAAGCTCGAGGGGTTTATAAAAGCATCCCACAACAAGGGTGTGCATAAAATTCTTGCGTTACACACACTTACCCATGTTTTGATTTTTTATGACTACTGTCCATCATTTCTAATTTATTTGTTTGTAATTTGTGACCAGGAGAAGCACACTGAGCTATGAAAGCTTTTTTTCCAGGTGTGTCCTGGGGGAAGGTTGCTCGGACCTGTTTAATTGACAGAGGGAGTACTGGTCATGGCACTGGGGAAACGGTCATACTTTAAGTGACAGTTTCAATGTAACAGCGGGGTAGGTAATCATTAATTACATGCAACATGGGTACTTACACTGTAGTTACATGTTTGTTGCATGTAACTACATTGCAACTGCAATGCAGTTAAGGAAACTTTAAAGTGTTACTGGTGCCCTGCTTTTCATCGTTAAGTGCCGTGGGATCTTTTACTTCCACCTGGACAGTGACCAGAGATGCGCAGAAGGGGCCTTGGTTTAACATCTGTGCAGCACCCCTCTTGTACCGCACTACAGTGTCCCCAGTGCAGCACCCTTCTTACACTGCACTGCAGTATCAGTTACGGGTATTATCCTAACTGCCTGGTGTGGGGCTAAAACCCACAACTGTCCAATCTTCTGGTCTCGGAGGCAAGTGCGTACCTAATGAACCACTGACACTGATAATAATGTTAACAATGGAGACGTTTAGAGAGAAATAGTTTAGTTACGCTTATAAACTCAACGTGGAACTCACAGATCAGTTATGTAAACGTGTTTGTTTTTAAATTGTAAAAATTCCATTGCTTTTCTGTGAGGGACAATACTTGTTTCTAAGGCGAGACAGCTGTGCTAGTGAGGCACACAGCTTCAGTAGCATGAGTTTGACTGACAGCTACAAATGACAAGTTGAAACCGAAAATTACAACACGTTATTTAGCTATTAAAAATGCCGGCCAGTAATTATAATGAAATTCAGCATGTTCAGATTTTTGCATAGCTCTGCTGTAATCCACTTTCCCTGACTGGCTGACTAGATACAAAGGACATCTTGTTAAAGGACTGGAGTGTAGAGCAGGACACTGTACCAGCCTTCTATCACTCGAGTCTAATTCTGGAATCTGGCCCGGTGCACAGCTGCAAAAAGTTCGGCTGTCATAGCTGAATCCTGCACTAACTGTAGCTGACATCATAAAGGCAGAATTCTACAGACTGTAACTGCTGCCAGATGAATCTCTCTACTGATCGTAAACTAACTTGTCCAAATCCCCACCTAATTTCCAAGGGTCGCAGTCCTGCCAGGACAGGTCTGGCAAGGGACAGGCATTACAAGGATGGTGCGGGAAAGCTTGATTTGACCTCATCTCATGCTTGCTTTACACTTTATTTGCCACCCATGGTTGCCCAGCCAAGACATGGGAGCCAGGATTTAGAATACTACAATAGGAAGGTGCTGAAGCACAGAGAGGTTGAGTGACTTGCTCAAGGTCACACAACCAGTCGGTGGTTGGGGCGGGAATCACAGTGCAATCTCATGGTTCACATTCCTGTGCTATGAGCCCTACACCTCACTGCCATCCTAGCCTGTCGAGACACAGAGGTTCCCAGTCACTGAGATAATATTATCTCTTCTTTCAGCACCAATAAACAAATCTCTGATTTAATAAAAAGTTTTCTGTCAGCGGCTCGGCAGGTAGCACACTTACCTCTAGGGCTGGAAGACTGAAGGATTGTGGGTTCTTGTCCCACACCAGGAACTAGGGCTACTCTCCTGTAATGAAACTGTAAAGCAGCAACTGGGACATGCTTTACTTTTGACATCATGTTCTTTGGATGAACTGTGAAACTGAGGTCCATTCTGCACAAGTCTGGTGCGTGTTCAGCTGGAAATTAATGAGCCCGTGGCAATTTTCCTGGTGTCCTGGCCAACATTCTCGATCAAAAAGACAGGCCCAAGTAACCCACCTCCCAGGATTTTCCTGAAAACAAGTTGTCAAAGCTCAGATTGCCTTTCCTGGTCAAAAATTCATAGAATGTGCTAGCAGAAAAGGACTGGTAGACCCATCTAGTCTGCCCTACTTTCCCTGCCTAACACTACACCCTGGACACTATTTGGTCACAGGTGTCCCTCCCTCCCCCCCTTACCACTGTTTATTATACCCATGTGTCTATCCCATGCATGCTTGAAGTGCCGCACTGCCTTCGCCACTACCACCTCTTCTGGTAGGCTGTTCCAGGCATCCACCACCCTTTCTGTGAATTAGTATTTCCTCACATCCCTCTTAAATCTGCCCTCAAGTTTCATTGCATACCCCCATGTTCTGGTGCTCTTCCTCACGTGAAAGAGACTCCCCTCCTGCACCTTGTTCACCCTTGTGAGGTACCTACAGGTCTCAACTGTGTCCCCTCTCACTCTCCTCTCCTCCAGGGAGCATATGTTGCATTCCTGCAGGTTCTCCTCATATGGGTTCTCATGTAACCCCAGCACCATTTTAGTAATCCCCCACTGCACCCCTTCCACCCTATGTCATTGCTGAGGTGCAGCCTGCACAACTGGACACAGTAATCCAGGTGGGTCGCATAAGTGAGCGATACAGAGGCAACACCATCTCCCTTCTCCTACTAGAGATCCCTCTCCCTATGCACCCCGGCATTCAGCTCACCCTGCCACCTTGAGATCATCAGATATGATCACCCAAAGGTACCTGTCTTGCTTGGTAACTGTAAGTACCCCCCACCCAATGTTATATTCAGCCCCCAGGTTTCCCCTCCCTAGGTGCATGACTTTGCACTTTTTGGCATTGAAAAAGTTACCACTCCCTAGACCATTTCTCTAGTTTCCCCAGATCTCTTTGCATCTTCCCCATCCCCTCATGGGAGGAGGCCACCCTGTTGCAGATTTTCATGTCATCAGCAAAGAGACACACCTTCACCTCTTCCTCAGCAATGTCACCTATGAAGACATTAAAGGGGACAGGGCCTGGCATCAATCCCTGTGGAACCCCACTGATCAATCTCCCATCCTCTGAGTAATTGGCGTTTACCACTACACTCTGCCTCCAACCTACCAATCAGTTGGCCACCCACCTCATCACGTTCTTGCCCATCCCTAGGCTGCTAAGTTTTTTTATTTGTTTCTTGTGTGGTAACGTGTCAGAGACCTTACTGAAGTCCAGATAGGCCACATCCACTGCTCTTCCACCTCCCTAGCTACCCAGTCAGAGAAATCTATGAGATTCATTTTGCGAAGCTGTGCTGCCAGTGGTCCTGCAGCCCTTGTGTCTCCAGGTACTCCATCAGTCTCTCCTTCTGTAAGGACCAATAACTTACCCACCACTGATATGAGACTGACTGGTCTGTAACTGCTGGCCTCCACCCTGCTGCTGCTGCTGTTGTGCAGAGGGACCACATCGGCCCCCCTCCTATCATCTGGAGCCATCCCCATCTCCAATAATGTTGCCAGAGGGGTAGCCAGCACCGTGCTCAGTTCCTTAAGTACCTTTGGGTGGATCCCGTCCGGCCCCATCGTCTTAGCTTCCTTTAGGGCTTCCAACTCCCGGTGGACTCTTTGTTTCATAAATGGACATGTATCCACCTCCCCCAGTGCCTGTTCGTGCATATCGGCCCATCCCCTCCCTTCCACTGTGATGACTGGGCAGAAGTATTCATTTAAACATCTTTGCTTTTTGCAGTCCTCCCCTGCACAGTTCCCACTCCCAGTCTCCTGATTTTCACTGTACCACACCCTTGCCTTCCTCTTGTTGCTCTCATGCCTGAAGAAAGTTTTGTCCCCCTTCTTGACCTCTTAGGCAATCCCTTCCTCAGTTTCAGCCTTTGTTGTCCTTACCCTCCTTCCTGCCTCCCTTTGTTTCTCTCCCTCTCTCTCTCTATATATATATATACACACACACACACACACACACACACACACCTCTCTGTCCACCTCCATTTGGGTCTACTCATACTTTCTGAAGGTAATTTTTTCCTCCCTTACTGCCTTAGCCACCTCCTTAGAGAACCACAGTGGCCTCTTTCTTTCTTAACCTGGGTTACTATGTTTAACATTTTGCCATGACATTTGTTATTCCAGCCTTTATTCTGTTCTGTTGTACCTCCACCCGGAGGAGTGGATGGAGGAGAGGAGATAGGATAGGTATGAGGGGAGAGACACAAACCAGTATTCAGAGACGAAAAAAAACACAGTGGAACTGGCGACATGAGGGCAGGGAGGATGGACAGGGAGGAGTAACGGGAACAGTGGTGAGTATGAGAGGACAAGTTGGTAGCTAAGCGGCAGAAGGCATTGCAGAGGGTGTCCAGTCTAGCAAGGGAGGTGGAGGGAGTGGTGCCATAAACCACATCTGCACAGTTGAAATCTGGGAGAACCATTTTGGTGACCTGCTCCCTGCAGACCTGGGGAGAAAGACAGTCCTTACTGCGGTACAGGGCACTGAGTTTGGGGTGGAATTTGGCAAGGATGGCATCAACATGGACAGAGAAATCAAGCCTGCTATCTAGTCATACACCGAGGTACCTAAAGGCTGGGACTACTTCAAGCGGTGTGCCATCCAGCATGGAGAAGACTGGGGGAGCAAGTCAGCTTCTGGCTGGTACTATAGGTCATAGACACTGTTTTTTAGGTTGGCCCAAAGCTGGTTGGACTGGAACCAGTGCAGATAGCCTGAAGAAGTCTCTCTCCTTCACTCTGGATCTGTTTGCCCAGTTGGGCATTTCGGTCAACTTTCCCAAGTCTCAGCCAGTACTCCAGAGCAAGGCATTCTTACCATTAGATCGAGCCGAGACCTTGGTTTCTCAGGCCACTTTGGTGGCCAAAGCTCGATGGACCCCGGCACACTCTGTGCTCCGTTTTTTGGGTCTTATGGCAGCAAGCATTCCTACTGTCCCCCTGGCCAGGCTGCAAATGGGGGTTACCCAATGGTCTCTGAGTCCAGTGGCATCAATGATCGGACGACATGAACCAACTGGTCATGATATCCAACAGCCTTCAGACAGATCTCCTCTGGTGGCAGGACCTTACCAGCTTGTTGGTGGGAGCCCTTTTCCACTTTCTGACTCCCTCCCAGACCCTCACCTCGGATGCCTCCGATACGGGTTGGGAAGGCCACTTGGGGGATTACAGCACTCAAGGTTCGTGGTCTCCTCAGAAGCAGAATCTTCACATCAACATCCTAGAGACCAGAGCAGTCCTCTGTGCTCTCCAGGCCTTCTAGTCCTTACTCCTCCCGGCAACACTTCTTGTCTAGACAGACAACATGATGACTCCCTGGTACCTCAACAAACAGGGAGGTACCAGGTTGTACACTCTTTGCAGGGAAGCAATGACAGTATGGTATTGGGCTATTCAGCATGGCCCGTTTCTGACAGCAGTCCATGTGCCAGGCGTTCACAACGTCCTGGCTGACAGTCTCAGCCGATCAGTAGCCAGTGCTCATGAGTGGGAACTAAAACAGGAGGTAGTCAAAGACCTGTTTCTTTGGTGGGGCCAGCCAGACCTAGATCTGTTTGCCTCCCCATTCAACGCAAAACTACCCAACTTTGGCTCGCTCGTTCCCCGGCATGGTGCTTTTTGGCGAGACGTACTGTCTCTCTCCTGAACAGGGAGGTTTATATACGCGTTTCCTTTCTTTCCTCTCATTCAGAAGGTTCTGTTGAAACTCCATGCAAAGGGGGCCCACTTGATTTTGACTGCCCTTCTGTGGCCCCAGCAGATTTGGTTCCCACAGTTGCAACAGCTAGTTCTAGAACCGCCGGTCCCTCTGCCACTGTCTCACGACCTTCTGTCTCAGGATCAGGGCACCCTGGTACATCCGAGTATTCAGTCTCTCCATCTTCATGCGTGGCACCTGTGGACATAGCAGTTTCTTGCTATGGAGTTTCCTCTTAGGTTGCTCAGGTCCTGGTGGAAGCCAGAAAACCCTCTACCAGATCCACCTACGCCATGAAGTAGAAGAGATTTTCTATCTGGGCCACAGCCAAAAGCTTGGACCCTTTTTATTGCTCAGCCTCCCAGGTGTTAAGAGAACTTCTTACATCTTTCTGAGTTGGGCCTTAATTACTCCTCAATTAAGGTCCATCTCTCTGCAGTGTCGGCCTACCACCTTCCGGTGGAGGGCAAAACCCTAGCACAACTAGAGGTTTCCAAAACTTTCTTGAAGGGTATCCGTCACAACAAACCTCCAGTCCGGAATCCCAGTCCTCCCTGGGATCTTAATTTTAAGTTGGAGAAACTTACTTTGCCCCCTTTTGAACCAGCAACAAGTTTGTGATATGCGCTTCCTGTCCTGGGAGATGCTGTTTTGGTTGCAGTTACTTCAGCTCGAAGGGTCTCAGAGCTTCAGGACTTTGTTTGCAAAGAGCCTTATTTGATTTTTCACAAGGACCAGGTGGTCCTGAGGACGAACCCTTCTTTTCTTCCGAAAGTTGTTTCTGAGATGACTCTCAACCAGAGTGTTGAACTGCTGGTCTATTTTCCCTCAGCATCCCAACAGGGGGGAATATCTTTTGCACACCCTGGATGTGCATCGGATTTTGAGATACTATACCTCCCGGACTAAGGAGGTCCGAAAGTCGAACCAACTCTTTGTGGCCTTTGCCTCCCAGTGCCAGGGCAAGGCTATCTCTAAACAGACTATTTCTAGGTGGCTGGCTAACTGTATTCACTACACTTACCGGAACTATGGAAAAACCCTTCCGGGGGCGGTTAAAGGCCACTCCATCAGAAGCGTGGCCACTTCCACCGCTTTTTTCAGGAATGTGTCCACTGCAAATATCTGTGCAGTGGCCACTTGGTCTTCTGTCTGGTTTCGGCCTTGCAGTTTTGCAATGTCTTCTGTCTTAAGGCAGATCCTTAGTTGGCAGACATCTTCCTCCTCCCAGAAACTCATCTCTGACTCCTTCTTTTTGTTAGACTGCTTGGAATTCAGTCCTACATGTGAAGACCTACTGCAGGAACCCTCTTGAAGTAAGATACAGCAGTTATGTAAGAACTTACCATAACAGTAGATCTTCGAGTGAGGTCTAATTTCCCACCCACCTTCCCCCAGTTCCTGGGGTTATTTCCTTTTTTCCTGTCTAGCCTTTTGGTTCAGCCAAGGTACTGGGTACCAGGGTTGTTACTCCACTCTTCTGCTCCCTTTCTGTATGTCTCTGATGGAAAAGAACTGGTGGGCGGGTGTGGGACTGCCCCTTCTTATAGTCGGGATGATGTTGCATCACCTGAAATTGGGGGTCCCCACTGATGATTGCTAGCTACAAGTTTTCTGTTCGAACTTGACGCCAGGGGGCATAGTCCTATATGTGAAGACCTACTGTAGGAACCTCTCTCGAAGATCTACTGTTAATAATAATAATAAACTTTATTTCTCTGCGCCTTTCTTAGAATCAAGGCGCATTACAATAAAATACAAGATAAAAACATAATAAAACAGATTAAAAACCAAATTAAATACAGAGCATTAATCGGCAACCAAATTATCTCCAAATGCCTTACTCCATAAAAGATTTTAGGCCCTTTTTAAAACCCTCCACCGTCATGCACTCTCTAATCCAATGTGGTAGAGACTTCCAGAGGGTCGGCACCATGAACATAAAAGCTCGGGCGCCGGAAAATTTTAAAGCTAACCTCGGGATCGCTAGCAACACCTCGTTGGCTGAGCGGAGTGGTCGTGTCGGTAGGTAAGGCACCAGAAGATCTTTCAGGTAATCAGGGCCCAAACCGTGTAGGGCTTTATATGTCAGTAATCTGACTTTAAAGGTGATCCGCCACTGAACCGGCAGCCAGTGCAGATCCGGAGCACGTGTAATATGAGAGGAACATGAGTCCCCATTAACAACTGGGCTGCTGGGTTCTGCACTTGCTGCAAGCGGATATCAACCCGGAAGCCCAAAGAGGAGTTGAAGTAGTCCAGACGCGAGGTCACAAAGGCATGGATCAGCGTGGTAGGTCGCCGGATGGAACAAGGTGCTTGATCCTGGCGATGTTCCTAAGATGGTAAAGGATACCTTAACAACCCCGACACTTACATGACGCAATGCCAGCTGATCATCAAGGATCACCCACAGGTCTCGCGACCTGCTCAGAGGTCGGAGCTCCACATCCCCAGGAATAAACCAGAGGTTTGAAGTGCCCCCAACCCCTCAATCCGGCGGCCGGGATCCACAACCATCACCTCCGTCTTCCCAGAATTCAACTTCAACCAGCTGGACCTCATCCAATCCTGGATCTCGCTGAGACAGTTATTAAACACTGAGAGTGCTCTATTCTGGTCAGGCGTAAAAGACAGACAGAGCTGGGTATCATCGGCATAACAATGAAACTCCAGCCAATATCGTCTTACAATGTCTCCGAGGGGGAAGCATGTACACCGCAAACAACATGGGGGACAGCACATAGCCCTGAGGCACCCCACAGGTAAGAGCGGTAGGATCGGAGGAAAATATCCCCGATGCCACCCTCTGAGTTCTACCTGTTATGGTAAGTTCTTACGTAACTGCTATTTCCTTGTCAAAGAGCATGTCATTAGCAACATGTTGGGTTTGTGGGGGGGGGGTCTCACCATGCTACTATTTTCATGTATACTTGATAAAGTTTTTATTCAGTATCTTTTGACAGTGCCTTTTCAGCGTTAGCAAGTGACTAATTTTTTGCTTATTCTGTACCTCGCTGTATACCATAAGAAAAAAAATACTCATCATAATAATGTTTCTTCCCAGGGTCTGTCACTATGATTTTACTCTAAGCATCATTCTCCATGGAGACAGATGCCCCGACAAATACCACTCTAAGAACTGAATATAGAATTTAGAATGTGTGTTTTAGAAACCCTGCAGTCACCTTCTATGCTGATAGTTGTCAGATTTGTTTCTATAGCCAGATTAAAAAGGCTACCAAACATTTATGCAAATTTCACATTTTTGTAAAACACACCAAATGATTAAAGCAGACATAAATAAAACAACACAAATTACAATTGTAGAGAAAAACTGCAACAGTAACTCTTGGACAACCTAAGTAACTGATTATTATGAGAAATTATTTTCAGGTTCTGGAAGGGGAGGCAGGTTGTGACAGTAAAACCATAGTGAGGGATCCCCGAGAAGAAAACATTACTATGGTAATTTTTTTTTTTCGAACTCCAGGAACTCCTCACTTATGGTTTTGCTCTAAGCAGACTATACAGCAGTACCTTGGGAGATTGGGTCCAGAACCTACTTTGGAAAAAGGTCGTGCAATACAGCAATTCCAAAGCTGGCACCCCTTCCGACTGTATGTCCAGACAACAGTGCTTCGAAAAGGTGTATACTGTTTTCTAGGCAGCTGCTTTGCAAATATCTAATTAGGGGATGCCCCTTTTTACTCTTTTAATTAAGTTTTCTTTACACTCCCCATTTTTCGTCATTCCTTTCTCTCCTGGCGTGGAGGAAGGGACATGCAACGCAGCCAATAGCGGTGCCACGCAAGCTCCCATGCGCATGTCTGCCCTGACCCCGCCTCCCAGTGTAGTGTCGGTGTGCCACTGCTAGGGGCCAGGCTAACACCAGCCACTGAACCCCTCCTTCCCCAGAAGACAACAGTCCTTGGGATGCTCGATCCTACTCCCCCCGGCCGACCCACCGACTTCAGAGGTCCCTCCTGACTTCGGGTCATCAGCACTGCAAGCAGTAGCGCTACCCCTTTAATGCTACAGAGACAGAGGTGCACCTTGTGGACTGTGCCCTTAAGCCTCTGGGTGGCTTTTTTCCTGCTTTTTTCATAGCAGAACTGAACGCAAGAGACCATCCAGCGAGAGACAGACCTCTTGGTAATGAGCTTACTTTTGGCAAAATAAAAAGCTGAGTGTTTTTAGATCTATATTTTGTCTAGTCCATACAGATTCCCAGAGTTCTTTTCAAGTCAAGGCTGTGCAATATTTGCTCACCTGGACTGCAGTGCTCTGGATAAAGGACAGGAAATGTTACCGACTGGTTCAGATGAAATTCAGATAATCTCCTTTGGTAAGAATTTCCTATTGGTTCTAAAGACCATCTTATCCTTGTGGGAGATAATGTACCCTGGCTCTGTGCAGAGGGCCTGCAGTTCACTCACCCTTCTGGCAGAGGTCATAGCAATTAAGAATGTTGTTTTCCATGTGACATACTTTATGTCAGCAGTGGCCACAGGCTCGAAAGGAGCCTCCTGGGCAAGGCAGACATTGAGATCCTGCGGTGGAACTCGGTCCCTTACCAGTGGGTACAAGTGACTGAGGCCTTTAAAAAAACCTTTAGAAAATGTGTTGAGAAGCCAGTGACTTTCCCTTGCCTGCCAATATGTAGGCTGACACTGCTACCAAGTGCACCTTAAGTGTTGATGGCCTTAGGCCTAATGACTACAGGTGTACCAAGTAATACAAAACAGTAGGCAACACTGCCTCTATTGGGATTATTCTTTTTGGGGCACTCCAGTAAGAAAATCTCTTTCATTTAGAGGAGTATGCTTTCCTGGTGGTTGGTTTCCTTGAAAATCTAAGCATCTTCATGACTTCCTCTGAGAGATTTAATCCAGAGTATTCTAGCTCCTCAAGAACCATGCCCTCAGGCGTAGTGTTTTGAGGTTTGGGAATGCTATCCCACCCTAAGATATGGTTAGCAGATTGTGATTCAGTGGCAGGCTGACTGGAGTTTTGCTGGACAGGGTCAACAGAATGGAATACCAGACCTGTCTGACCCAGTCTGAAGCTACGAGGATCATTGTTACAGACTCCCTCCTGCATTTCCGGAGAACTTTCTGGATGAATGGAAAAGGTGGGAAGGCATATAGGAACTTCTCAGTCCAGTCCAACACTAGGGCATCCTTTGGGGCTGTCCCTTTGGCTGGTGATCTGCAATAAAACTGCTGAAGTTGGTTGTTTTCCCAAGACGCAAACAGGTCTGTCTTGGGAGTACCCCACCTTCTAAACATTGTGGCACGAACGTATCTGTTCAAGGCTCATCTGCCTTCCTAATTGCTAAATATTGGTTCGGCTTCCTTTCTCCCATCTCTCATCCCGCCTTACACTAGTCAAATCCATAACCTACTCTCTTCGCCACAGAGACCTGCGCACCTTTTCCATCCCTCGTCCTCACTCCACTGTAGGTCAGTCCACCTTCTCATACCGTCTCCCTCTCCTCTGGAATAATCTCCCCTGACTTTCATCCTGCTTTCCCTTTCTCATCCCTTAAAAGACTCCTCAGACTCCTCCCCAGTGCCCATAACCAACCACTACATTCCCCCTCCGACTCTGTGCACATGCCCCCCCATCTTTACTGTGCTTTTTTTCCCCCCCAAAACCTCCCCCTCAGTGATCATAGGTCCCTGCTTGCCTGCACTGGTTCCCTCCTGTTCTCCAACTCAGCCCCTGCTTGCTCCAGACCCCTCACGAGGGGCTTCAAAGTGTCTTTAAGTTAAACTGTTAGTAATACGTATGTATTATTACCTTATAATAAGTGTGCCTTACCTTTGTATACATTGTGCATAGCCATATTATACTCTTGTATGTGTCTGTAAATTACGTGTAGTGTAACTTCGTTCTACCACTGTGTTTACTCTTACCCAGGTCACACCTTGAAGCAAGCCTCGGCTCAGTGTGCCTTTCCCGGTCACCAATTTTACATAAATAAAAATTGGTGCTTTCCCTGACTGTTTCTGCTTAAAGAATCTGACAGAACATTGTCTTTGCCTGGCAACTGCACCACATGAATGTCTGCTTCTAAGGTGTATGCCAGGTCTCCGATCCTCATTGCTTCTGTTCACAGTTTTGAGGATCTTGCCCCTCCGTGCTTGTTTATGTGATACATTGTTGCAGTGGTGTCTGTTCTGAATTGGACAGACTGACCTTGTAGGTGTGAGGAGAAAAACTGCATTGCTACCAGCAATACCCTGAGCTCCAGGAGGCCGATGTGTTCCAGTGACTCCTGTGTGCTGCATGTGTCACTTACTGTGAGGTCCTGTAGGTCAGTGCCCCATCCCAGGAGTGAGGTATCTGTAGTAAGAATATTTGCTTGTAATTGATGAAGGAGCCCGAGCTCCGGCAGGGGAGGGATTGAATTAAGCGCCCAGCAGGCTGCTCTCCTGTCCCGGGAGGGCATTGGGATGCCCGCACTCCAGCGGCCCTGGTGGAGATAGGGTAAAGCTTGTGTGGCATGTTACAGTGTGCCCGGCTGGCTGGCAGGGTTGCGCGCCAAGCATCGAGGGGTACATGCGGGGGGGGGGTTAGAAAAAAGGAAAAATCTGGCTCGCAGGGATAGCCAACGGCACCTGTCCTCCATGCCCAGCGCCGGGTCTGACTCGCCCGGGCCTCATCACTCTTTCTCCAGGAACCCGCCCGCTTGCCACAGTCTGCCTTACTAAGAGAGCCCAAGGAAGGAGTTGGGCTACCCTCCCCGGGCAGATCAAACTGGGGTGCTGGCAGTGGGGGAGGCACAAGACCGCAGAGGACCTCAGGTGGGCACGCACAAGGAGAGGATGCCTGAGAGAGTTCCCTCGTGCCGCGACCGGAGGGAAAAAGAATTAAAAATTTTTTAATCCTACTCCCGCCCTCCCCCCATGCCTGATCCCCAGTGACCCAAGGTCATTCCTGAACCAGGGTCACCGGAGTAGTGTGAGGTAAGGCATTCAGCACCTCAGCCCTCAGTGCCACCGGGCTGGCAGACTGCTGAATTTTTATCCTAAATAAGGTTTTGATTTATGTACTGTTTTTCATTTGTTGTCATTGTTATTGATATATGTTTTTGTGTTTTAATGTATTTTATTTAACTCTTGCTTGCCTGTACAGCACCCAGAGCCTCTGGGATAGGGTGCAAGATAAATAAAATTTTACTTACTTACACACCATTTTTCTTGTGACACAGTACCTTGCGAATAGGCCCTTACCCCATTGAGAGGCAGGGGCCTTTTCCACAGCTTTTGCAGTCAGTAATTTTTTTACTTCCCTTTCCAGCAAAATTCTCTCTCTTTGGTAGAGCGTGTTGGAAAAGTTTTCTGTTTCTGCAGTTTTGGAAATTTTCTGAACTGCAGAGACAGTCCTTGGCCCACTACATCCAGAATGCATTTGTCTGAGGTAACTTTTAACCATTCCTGGAGATAATGAGCCAATCCTCCCCCCACTGGCAATGGCTGGGTGACCTGGACAGAACTGTTAGGGGTTTTCTTTGGCTGGGGCTTGGGTGCTGCAGCAGCAGTATACTTTGTGCCCCTGCCCTATAGTATCCCCTTTATGACTGATACTTGTAGGGGGCATATAAGGTACAGACCCTTGGGAAATAACCCATGCCTCCCGTTTCACTGGGTCTATAGGAGGTGGAAGGCTTTTCTCCCTCGTTGTTACTCTTGGAAGTGGTTTTATATTCATCCACTTTTTTCATATATGCCTCTGTTTTGTCACCAAAAAGTGCATTTCTTTCACAGGGAAAATCCATGGCTTTGGTTTGGGTATCCTGGGAATGGATGGTATTCCTTAACCAGGAGAATCTTCCTAAAGACATTGCATGGGTTAGTACTCCAGCTGCTGAGTCATTAGTGTCCACAGCAGTGTGGACATGGTATTTAGTGAGGTCTATGGCTGATCTTTCAATAGCAACCAAGTCCTGCACCGGACCACTGCCTGCTGTATCAGCAAGTGCCAGAATTGTGTTCCACAGTATTTTCTGGCATTGTGCTATGCATGCTGAATAAGCTGCCTGCAGAGAAGCTGTAGTATAAACTTTCTTGGCCATAGCATCCAACTTTTTGGAGTCCTTTTCTGGAGGCTGTTTAGAGAGAGAGAGAGAGAGTGACTTTTGCTCTCTCACAAGTATCAGTCTGGACCACACCTTAGTGATCAGGGTGAGCATACAGGTATTCTACCTCCTGTCTGTCCACCTGGCATTTTCTACCAATCTTTTGATCAATGGCTGCAGCTGAAGTAGAGCAGACATGACTTTTGGTATGGCCTTTTTTGAGGGACTTGTGTATGGGGACTAGCAGCCTCCTTGAAGAAATCATACCCATCACATCTTAAATTCGGCATCCTCTTCATGCTCCTCAATTTCCTGAGGGCGGATGTTTAGAGTATCAAGCAGATCTCTGACAAATAAGGAAAATGCAGCGCAGTCCTCCTTATGCCCTGGAAGGGGACCAAAAATCTTGCTCAGGTGGGCCCCCTGATTCATGGGATCGCCTTCCTCCTCTTGTACAAAATATTCTTCCTCCTCCTCCTCAGGCAGATATGCTGGGACCTGAACCAAGGGACTGGCACTGAAATTATTAAAATTTCTCATAGCCTGGATGACTTGGAAACGTTGCCTCATTTTTTTTTATGTGTCGTCTAATGAGGAAATGTTTTCCTCTTTTATCTTCCTGCTCCTTTCAGGAGGAGTGGCAGTGACTTTTTTTTCTTTAAATGACTTTTTGGCAGGCACAATTTCGCATGCCTGCTCAGAGACTCTTTTATTTATGTTTGCCATCAGCGGATTCAGGGTTCCCTTTCTGGACACCCTGCTATCTGATCCATCTTTACCGTTCCTTTTAGGTGGCTGAGCACCTTCATTTTCTTTCTTGTTCCCCCCGTACATTTTTTGCTGTCGCTGTTAAATATGAGGCGACAGAACCCTCTGATGCGTACTTGCCTCCATCATTAGGAATCCCTCGGGAGCCTTTTTTATTATTTTTTGGTGACAAGGAGGTAGATTGAAAAGCCATAATGACCCCCTAATTTATTTGCCGTTTTATTTTAAGGTTCTGGGAAAACAATGCCGAATTCACAAAAAAATGAAATTGTGATCTGAATATAGGCAATTTTATTTATGCTCTTAGCAGTCTGCCTTTACTAAGGGCTCAAGAAAAAAAAAAAGACTTAAAAATTCCTTTTAGCCTGTGCAGGTACTAGGACTCCCTGTTATGCCAATTAGAGAGATCCTCATTATAAATGCAAAAATGATTCCAAAAAAGTCAAACAGCTAAAAGTAAGAGCCCAGTACTCAAAAAGGTTGTTCTTACCTTGAAACACATCACCAAAGGTCAGATTGTGACTTAAAGGTCAAATTGTGATTTCCTGCACAGTAAGAGATTAACTAAAGAGAAAGGGCAAAGGCGGACATGGAAAGTAAAAGTGCTTCCGTTTCTGAGCTACTCGACTAAAGAAAAAAAAATGAACCACTCACTCGGAAATGTAGGTAAGTGTTAAAAATAGCCAAGACAATAAAAGTGGTAGCCAAAAAAGGTCTCCAATGCCCAGTTATAAAAAATGGGAGCCAGAGGTACCTGTGATTTATGCTACAGAGCAGTAGTGGAAAAAATAAAAACTGATTTATACTGATTTAAAATGATAAAACTGACTGGAGACTCAGTTGTACCACAGCTGTACCGGGGAGGGGGGGAGCCTTTCTCTCTATGCTGAGAATCAAATCAGACAACAGCCAGCACAGAAGGCGAGGGCAGAGTTTTTCAAACACACATTGGTAAGTTCTACTTTCAATTCTTGTGTTTGTCTCCAGGGCATTTGTCTCCGTGAATAATGATGCTTAGAGTGAAACCATAAGTGAGGGATCCCTGGGGTTAGAAGCAATGCTTTGATTCAGAGTGGCCTTTTGTGCTTTCTTGTCTCACCTGTTAACATAGTTCAGTGTTTGGATAGCATGCCTATGTGATGTATCCTGGACTGTGGAGTACCCTGACATTTGTTAAACCAACTGCTCCCACATTCAACTGCATAACCCAGAATACCCAGTGTTCTGGTGGCCAGGCAAAATATGTTTGAGCTAGCCAGTAGGTTTGCAAAGTCTGTCTTAGTCAAAAAGTGACACGAAGTGGCTTTGAATACAGCAGCTTTGGCCAGTAACAATGTTGACCTATTGGCCACATGGTCACCCAACATGAAAATATAATTTTACAGCAAGCATCCCCTCCATCCCAGGGCCACAAGGAAAAATCAAATAACTGCTATTGTGGAAACTTTGTCTGGAGGGAAGGGCACAAATACAGTAAAAATAATTAACAAATCTTCATGCTTTGCATTTCACCCCTCCCCCACACTTGCAGGTCATTTTGCAATAGCAGTGAGGTGCTCCGGAGTGAGCATTCTGCTGGGATATCATTGTGTGTTCCTCTCCAGCACAGCATGCATCGTCCTGTCAACATACTCCGTTTCTGGAGGTGCCGATGAATACCCCATTTTCCATAGGTGTCCTGAAGGCCCCCTGATGAAGAGGAAGTGAGTCATCGAAGCACCGGGGATTACACGCCTGCTGAAGTTACTTTTGTGCCCAATAAAGCACTATTTATTTCAGTATTTTTGGAGTGCACTGTATTATTTGAGTTGTATCCTGAAGTTCCCCCTGAACTGTTCTCTTCCTTCCATCTAGTGTTTTTGTAGGGTGCCTCCTCTCACAGGACTGCTACCCTGCCCCCCCCCCCCGGCAGGGTTCTCAACATCCTGAAGGGGGAAATCAGGAAATGGCTACCCCTTCTCCTCATATTCAGTTCTTGCCTCTCCCCCTCTTTTCTCCAACTGCCCTTCTGGGTCACCAGGGTGCGCAACCTAACCCCATCCTTTTTACTCCAACAGCACTTGAGTACTACCTCGAGCCTGCTCCTGGTACACATGCACTATAAATGGTTCTATTGCATTATTACTGTTTTGTATGTTTACATGTTCTTTTGTATGATTTTGAACATGTATTGTAATTTACCCAATGTTTCACTACTGTTTATTGTGCAATACCTTGTGTTCCAGCTGTTGTACAATTTTACAATGATGTATTGTTTGTACTACCCACATTCTATTTTAACTGATCATCCATCACAACCCTATGAAAACCGTCCCCCAGGTCGTACCGTGAGACGAGCACCTTGTTGTTCAGTGTGCCCTCCTGGTGAAACATTTCAATAAATAAATAAAACATGCTAGAAAATATGATCCTACTACCCCATTTCTTTTGTGACTTACAACGTTACCCTGTTTCAGCATCCCTTGCCCCAGGCCACACAGCCCCATCACCCGATGTCCAAGGCTCCTGTTCTCCATCACTTGCACCTCCTCCTCAAATGGCAATCCCTTCAGGGCAGCACCTCTTCTGACAGTTCACACAGTGTAGTCCTCCGTGGGGCAAAGTGGTGAAGGGTCTAAGAGTACAGGCTACTTCATCTTGCTGGGATGGGTTTTCCTTTGCTTTCTGCATCCACCACCTGGTATGTCAGTGGCTAGAGCTCCAATGCAGGAGCATGCAAGCCTGCCCATGCAGAGCAAACCAGTGTAACCCCTTCCCAGCAGCCCCTGTCGGCTGCAGTACAACTGTGGCTACCCACATGACGGATGATCTCCCTTCCTGAAGGACAGTGCCACCTGGGATGCTCAACTGTCCTTTCCCAACCAGCACCTGATGTCTCAGATTGTTCCCCAACCCAGTTCGCTGGTGCAACAGGCAAAACCGCTGCCCTTGCACCAATGTACAACCCCATACTATCCCCATTCTTTTTTCCATAGGGCTTTATCTCCTGGCCAGTGTCGGTCTCAGGGGTATATTATTCCAGACATATATCCTTATCAGGCCTGCTGTCCCTGGTCTCTGCCAGCAGGGTCCAACAATATTTTCAAAATGCAAACAAAAAAAATTTTCTTATGCAGGGAGCTGTGCCCCCTGCACCCCCCAAACTTAAATAACAAATTCCAAGGGGAAGTGGATGACAGGGCAAGTTACTGGATTAAAACAAAAAAAATTATTTTGCCCATAGCTGGACCCGGATCCGGGTCTGCTCACATCGCAAGCGGTGGTATACACCACTACGCTATGTGAGCAGCTCAGCAGGAGTCGGCAACAAAGGATCCTATATCCTGTAGTAGTGAGTACAGCTCCTTGCTATACTCACTATACAGGATATAGCGATCTATTGCACCACTCGCTCTCTTGTAGAGCGCTATTACTGAGTCGCTGAAAAGTGCAGCGCTCAATAATCAGTGCTCCACATGGGTGCAACCACAGAATCAACACAGCACACGAGGGCACTAGATTGCAAAACCACAGCCTCAGAATGCATAAGGACGGCAAACCGGCACATTAGGACATAGGGAGTGGAAACCATCACATAGATGCAGAAGAATCAACTCACTGGGGGAGTACAGCACTTTGATTTGAACCCACAGCCCCTGATCACAGAGTGGAATCATACCATTTTCAACAAGTTTTAACAATAATTGCTTTATCACACAACAAATCCAAAAACGCTGACATTGCAAATGCCATTGTGACCTCTATATTTAGATTTCTCTTAACTTTTGTCTGGTATACATTTAGATTTACTGTTGAGCTTCATGAGTAAAATTATCCTTACCTCTCCATACAGAAGGTGGATCACTAACTTGTTTAGAGGCAGGAAGCAGAGAGTTATGGCGAATGGCATGACCCCAGGTGGAAAGGGGTACTAAGTGATGTCCCTCAGCGATCTAATCTGGGACCACGCTGTTCGACATGTTCATTAAGGATCTGACAGGTGGGGTCTTCAGCAGGCTGCTAAGGTTTGCTGATGACCCTAAGCTAGTCATGGTGATGGAAAGGATAGGGACAAATTTCAGGAAAATTGGAACAAGCTGGGCATTTGGTTTAGACTCAGATCAATGTAACCAAATACAAGATGTTACACCTGGGGAGAAATAACAGAGGTAAGAATTACACGATGTGTGTAGCTTCCCTTGTTGCAGTTATAAAGGAAAAGGATCTGTGCGTTATAACAGACAAGGGGCTAAAGACTGAGATAGTGTGACACTGATGTCCAGGGAGCCATCAGAATGCTGGGGTGCATTAAAAGGAGGGGATGGGGGAGCACCTGATGGCCCAGCAGAACACTGCACTTCTGTGCCAGTGACCTGGGTCTGGAAGCTGACTATGGCAGCCAGACTCCAAGCAGCCTGGGCTAGAGAGTACAGCAGAAGCCAGCCCAGGGAGGACTAGCAATGAGCTCTGCTGAAACAGCAGCCCCTTGTGCTGGACCAGGGAGTAAGCTCCTTTGTACTGGGGTGGTGCATGTAGGCACATTTGTCCCGTGTCACAGGAGGTCTTTAAAGGGATGACTTGATGTCAGGGAGGTGGGAGGAAAGAAACAAACCCAGGGAGAAAACAGCAGCCTTCGTCTCAATCATGGTCGCTGGTATACTCGGGCCCTAAACCACGCAGCCTGTTGTCCATCTGCCAGATAACAGATCCAGTAGCTTGTCATGCTGTGCGGGTGGGATATGGGGTGGCTCTTTTCTGGGCCCTGTCATGGAGGCAAGCTGAGGAACACCAGCAGCAGAAGTGGCAGGTAAGTGGCAGCTGGGGCTAAATGGTTGCTGGCCAAGAAGGGTACTGTAAAGCTGGCCAGGGGATAAAACCCTAATGTTCCTGTCATGCCTGAAAACAGGCATTGTATGTTTGGTGCACTTACCAAGTAAACCAAAACTAAATACTTTACAAGACCACGGCCTTATACCTCACCTGGTGTACATGTGCAGTTCTGGAATCCTCATTACAAAAAAGGCATTGAGTGGTCAAGAGGAACAGGTTACTCACCTGTAACAGTAGTTCTAGGAGTGGTATATGTTGTTCATCCACACTGTCTGGCATTGTCCCTTTCCCCTTTAAATCTTGCCGGAAGTCTTCAAGCTGGCTCCTTCCACCCACCCGGTGGTGGGGCACCTGCCCGCCCCCATGACGCCAGATCTAGCCCGGAAGCCAGTTGTACGCGCCTAAAGCCGGGGAGGTTGGTAGGTGGGATGAACAACATACCAC
This sequence comes from Neoceratodus forsteri, assembly GCA_016271365.2. Classification (NCBI taxonomy): domain Eukaryota; kingdom Metazoa; phylum Chordata; order Ceratodontiformes; family Ceratodontidae; genus Neoceratodus; species Neoceratodus forsteri. Next base: position 3,744,787 of record JADMNL010000027.1, read on the forward strand.
CCTAGAACTACTGTTACAGGTGAGTAACCTGTTCTTCTAGGAGTGTGGATATGTTGTTCATCCACACTGTCTGGCAGACTCCTAGCAGTTCTCCGGGAGGAGGGAGGCAAGGCGCACACCCCCTACTTAGGGAATAGAGACTGGAGAACCGAGGCCCCAAAACCAGCATCCCGACGTGACTCTAAGTCAATGTGGTAATGGGTAATAAAGGTGCTCGCTGACTTCCAGGTAGCGGCCCGACAGATTTCCTGGATAGGGATGTCCCTGGAAGCAGCCACCGAAGCAGCCGTGATGATGGGTAGAATGAGCCCTAGCCCTTTGGGAGGCTCCTTACCCGCCAATTCGTAGCACAGACCTATGCATGATGTGATCCATCTCGCAATAGTCCGCTTGGCTGCAGGTCTGCCAGAAGCGGCTTCAGCGTAGGTGACAAACAGCTGGCGAACCTCTCCCCGAATTTCCGCCGTCCTCTCCTTATAATAGGAGAGAGCACGTCTGAGGTCCAGAGTATGGAGCCTATACTCGGCGCCCGAGGTGTAATTAGGCTAATATACTGGCAGGGTCAACACCTGGTTAAGGTGAAACTCTGACACCACCTTCGGAAGGAATTTCGGGTTGGGGTGCAGGACAACTTTGTCCCTGTGAAAGACCAGATAAGGGGAGTCCACTGAAAGCGCCTGGAGCTCCCCTGTCCTTCTGGCTTACGTGATAGCCACCAGGAAGGCAGTCTTCCACGACAAGTGCGAGAGCTCACACTTGTGCAAGGGTTCGAATGGCTTGCCCATGAGCTTTGCCAAAACCAGCAAGAGATCCCACGGAGGTGGAGGTTCACGACCGGAGGGATATGTGATCCAGGCCTTGAAAAGCGCCCAATCACCGCCTCCTGAGCCAACGCTGGCTGACCGCCCGCTCTCGTAGGCAGAGATGGCTGCAGCACCCTAAGGGTCGGCGATCAAGACCTCCTTTGAGAGAGACAGTAGTCCAGAATGTTAGCCACCGAGCAGGATAAGGGGTCCAGACCTTTACCCTGACAGCAAATGGAAAATCTCTTCCATTCGAAGGCATAACATTTCCTGGTCGATTCTTTTCGAGATGCCTCCACCACGGTGTAGACATCCTCAGAAAGACCCAAAGCCTGGAACTCTAGCCGCTCAGGAACCAGGCTGTGAGGTGCAGGGATTGAAGGTCTGGATGAAGGACCTTCCCCTGGTTCAGAAAAATCAGGTCCGGCGTACTGAGCCGCCCGGTTCCTGCAGCTGAGGCAGAGGAGATCTGGATACCAGAACTGGCGTGCCAATCTGGGGCTACCAGGATCACCTTCGCCTTGTCCTTCCTCGCCTTGAGTAACACCTTGTGGATCAAGGGAAATGGAGGAAAGGTGAAAAGAGGCCTGGGGTCCATGGCCTCGAGAAGGCATCCCCTGCAGCGAGCCCTGCAGAGGGGGCGGCATGGAACAGCCTCAGCTTGGTGTTCTCCTGAGGCAAACAGGTCCACCAACGGTTTTCCCTAACGAGAGAACAGGTAAGCTACCTCTGGATGGAGAGACCACTGGTGGGATGTCTGGCCTAAGCGGTGAGAGCATCCGCCAGTTGGTTCGCGACTCCTGCCACATGGATGGCTAGAGATCCACCTCCAGTCGGCTGACGAGGGTCCAGATCCGAGCGCCTCCTTGCATAGCAGACGGGAGTGCGTGCCCCTGTTTTTGAGGTAGTACATGGTCGTGGGTATTGTCCGGCCTGGACTTGAACCACTTGACCCCGGAGCTGAGGAGCGAAGCTGACAGAGCCAGTCTGACTGCCCTGAGCTCCAACAGGTTGATGTGGCATCGGACTCCTCTGGGTCCAGAGCCCATGAGCTCTGTGGTCCCCAGTGGGCTCCCAGCCCATGAGAGAGGCATCGGGTCGGGCGACCCACTGGCTCGGGCGGACGAACAGGATCCTTTCCTGCAGATGACTCCGGACGGTCCACCATTGGAGAGCGGCCCCACATCCTCTGGGTGACCGTGACCAGCTGGTCGAAAAGACCCTGATGCTGAGACCACTGCGCCGCCAGCTCCCACTGAAGGGGCGCATGCAGTCTGGCCCAGTGGATCACCGACGTGCACGCCGCCATGTAACCCAGGAGGCGCAGAAAGTCCCGGGCAGGGCGCAAGTACCCAACCAGAAATGATTGGGCAAAGGAGGAGAGAACCTCCGCCCTGTCCGCCGGGAGCCGAGCTCTGGCTTGACGAGAGTCGAGCTCTGCTCCAATGAAGCCCATCACCTGTGAAGGTACGAGTTCCGATTTGGCCTCGTTGCTCAGAAGGCCCAAGTGTGAGCAGGTTCGGAGGGTCAGGTCCCTGGACCTCTCCACCTCCTGAAGGGAGGATCCCGCCAGGAGCCAAACGTCCAGGTAGGGGTAAATACGAACCCCCTGACGCCGAAGATGGGCTGCCACCACTGCAATGCATTTGGTGAAAACCCTTGGGGCCGATGACAGGCCGAACGGCATGGCTCTGAACTCATACAGGGTCCCTTCAACCCTGAAGCGGAGGAACCGCTGATGAGACAGACGGATAGGGACGTGGAAAAAAGCGTCCTGAAGATCCAGTGTGCAGAACCACATGTTCGCTCCAGGGATGGTATGATCTGATTTAGAGTTACTATCCGAAAGGTGTGACCTGAGATACCGATTCAGGTCGCAGATCTAGAATGGGCGCCAACCCCCGGTCTGCTTTGGCACCAGGAAATACCTGGAGACAAAGCCTGGGTCTGAAGGAGGATCCGTCACTCGGGCCACCACCTCTTTGAGGAGGAGTAGCGCAATGTCGTCTCGGAGGACAGACTGGGCGACTGAGATCCGCTCCTCTCGTGGGGCATGGGCTTGCCTGGCGGGTACTGCTCGAATTCTAAGGGCAGACCCTGCCCGACCACTTCTAGGACCCATCTGTCCGTGGTGATACCGGACCAGGTGGAAACGGCAGGGAACCGCCCCACGGGAGGACCTAGAGCTGAAGTGACGGGTATGGGAGGACACCCCGCCCGGCCACTGGGCAGGCTTAGAGGAGGAGGAGGAGGTACCTGGACCAGCGCTCGGCCTCCTTTGTGGCTGTTAGGACCTTGCTTGGGCCTAGGGCGCCAAGCCTGAGCCTGCTGCTGTTGTTGACCTCCTGGAAGGGTGGTTGCCTGACCGCAGGGGAAGACTGACGAAAAGGCTTCTTCCCGCGCTCTGCTGGATCTTACTTGAAGAACCCTTAGCAAATGTAGCATCTAAGGTGGCATTAGATTGCTCGACACGCTGCAGGTGACCTGCCACTCCTGGCCCGAAGAGGTCGGGTGCCAAGGAAGGGCACATCAGCCAGCCAGCGAGTATCCAGGAAAGGAGGATAACCTCCAGCCAAGCCCTCGCGTCGAGTGGATACCGCTGCAGCTAGTGAACGGCACAGGAATCACCCACGCCCAGAGCAGTCTGGAGTTGTTGTTTAGCAACAGCTCTGCCCTGGTCCCTGACCTGCTTGACCGTGGTCTGCATGTCAGCTGGGAGGTGGGGAAGAACTTCATCAGCCATCCCCAAGAGGGCGTGAGAGAAGTGTGTCATAATCACCGCTGAGCTTGCCTGACGAAGGCCCAAAGATGATGCAGCATAGACCTTTGGGCCGAGTGGTCCATGAGTTTGGACTCTTTGTCTGGAGGGCGGTCAGTATCGGCTGAGCTGCCCGTCCGCCTGAATACTGAGGCAGTCCCTGGGCTTTCCGCCGAGGGTGCTCAGTAAACCCTGCCAAAGACCCTGTGGGCACCGCTGCACTTGCGCGCTGGCGCGGGCAGATGGAGTTGGGCAGGAGGCTGGACGCTGCCAGAGTTCCAAGGCCGGACCCATAATGGCTTCGCGACTGGAAAGCTCCTAGGGGTATCCTCTCTAAGGATATCCGTAAGGGATATTCTGCCTTTTTCTGGATAGGCTGTAGGGCCATCCCCGTCGATTCAGAAATGAGCCGGAGGATGCCCTGGAAGGAGGAGGGCCCTTCTTCCAAGCCTGACGCCAAAAGCTCATTGAGAGAGTGAAGGCCAGTGTTATCGGAATCGGAGGAGTCCCGATATAAAGGCTGCCCACCTAAGTCCCCTTCGATACGCCTAGGGCGATCAGGGGTGACCGTAATTGACAGTCTGTGGGGAAGACCCGAAGACTGTTGTGCCTCTTTGGAGGGAATCCCTCCGAGGGGCAACTTAGGTGGAGGTTCCACCAAAATAGGTGGGGAACCTGAAACCGGTTGCGGCGGAAGACGCACCGGAGCCCCCGAAGAGACTGGCACTGGAGCAATCGGTGTCTGAGGTGGCCGAAGAGGCTGAGGCCAGGAAATAGCCAGGACCCCCGAGGGGCCAGCTTTGACCCGTTAGCAGGAATTGCATGCCACGAGACCGCAGCCGACGAATTTTTCGTCGGGGTTTCCTCGCGGGCGAGGAGGAAGAGGAACGATGGCGCACCTCTTGGCGGGAGTGCTTGTGTCCTTTTAGGCCGATCGATCAAGAGGGACTTACTCCTGATCGAGACGGGACGGTGTCGGCTTTGTCGATCGAGAGACTGGCCCGTGAAAACCGAGGTTCGGTTCTTTTCCTCGATCGGAGGCCCGCAGGGCGGGTCTCCTCGTCGGGAAGGAGAGAATCGGCGCTCTTCCAAAGAATCATCGACAGGAGTCAGTGATAACGCTCTCGACTGGTCGAGAATAATCTCGGCGGATCAGCCGACTCTCGGCTTCACGCCCGGTACAGGCGGAAGGTCTGAAAACCCAGTGGCCGAGGGAGGCAATTTCGACAGTCGAGAACTGGACCGCCTCCTGATCCGAGCGCTTCTTCGACTCAAGAAGATTTAGGATCCTTTTCCTCGAACGGAAGAGTGCGAGCCGAGGGCGCCTCACCCTTGGTAGGGAGAGACTGGCACAAATCCCGAAAGGATCCTGAGAAGGATGAGCCCAGATTGAGTGGCATGAAGAAACCTCGGCTAGCTGAGGCTTGAGCGGCTTCTTCCTTGAAAGCCGCCATGCGCCGAGCTTGCTCGGCGGATCCGCAGCCACGGAAACCGCCCACCTGGCCTCCTTGGATTTTACCGGTCGGTTGCGGAGCTCCGGTCTACCCAGCTTCAGGCGCGCCTGACGATCTTCCAGGACGTTGGGTTGGAAGGAAGCGCAAATGGAGCACTGCGAGGTATCGTGAATCGAACCGAGGCAGTAAACGCACGAGAGGTGGGGATCGGTGCGCGACATTTTCTGTCCGCAAGGACACCGGCGAAACCCGGGGGATGACTTGTCATCCATGTCCGAATCAGAGTCGTAAACTCTAACGAGTTTCAGAGCGAGAAGATGCGGTGAAAACCGTCGAAACGAATCCAGGGCCTCAACACTGCAGAAAGCACGAGGGAACCTGAATCTTCCAGCGGAAAGGAAGATCTGGCGTCATGGGGCGGAGCCGAGGTATTTACCACCCGGGTGGGTGGGAGGAGCCAGCTTGAAGACTTCCGGCAAGATTTAAAGGGGAAAGGGACAATGCCAGACAGTGTGGATGAACAACATATCCACGCTCCTAGAAAGTGAAATGTAGAGTCACCAAAATGAGCACAAGTTTGGGGAACAAAAGTTATAACGAAGAGCCGGTGGCTCTTATAGGTTCATTTTGGAGAAAAGTAGGCTGATAGGAGACATGATCTCATGCTTCTGCAAACTGAAGCTTATAGACAAGACTGAACCGAGATGTCTGATCTGGTGCCATCCAATAGGATGCACGGACAAGTCCTGAAGCTCAGAGGTGGTAAATTCAGAGGAAATGTCAGGAATCTCTTCTCCTGGAGGTTGGCAACCCCGTGGAACAGTCCGCCAGTGGTAACACTGGGCATGAAGACAGCACAAGCCTTGCAAGTCTGGACACATTTCTGCTTATCAAGGGAATTACTGGGTACCCTGGCTCATAGAGTGAGTAGGGAAATCCCTAGAAATAGTACATGACTGCACAGTATATTCCAGCACATTCATTCGTCTCTGCTTATGAGGCTGCCACACATGACATAGCTAGAGTCTCTTTTGACCTTACGCTATGCCCTCATAGCTTTCTGGGACTCAGTACTAGGCTTTCAGGCTCATACAGCTGCACCGATGTCCACAAGGTGGATAAAGTTTGCAGTTGGAACCATGTAGTCAGAGGCCCTGCCAACGAAAGCACAGTAGGAAGGAACACACACTGGGTATGTAGGGTGGTGACCAAGTACTGGCTGGGTGAGTGTGGGATAACAAAAGTGCCAGCTTGATGAAGTAAAGAAACCCATGCTAGGTTGGTGGGGTGTCATAACACGCACCAGTTCAGGGACGTGGTGGATCATGTGTCAGCTTGGTGGGGGTGATAGATTATATGCTGGTTCAGTGGAGTTGCACAACATGCTGGCTTGATGGAGTTATATTACAATAGCCTTTTTGTATATGGGTGCTCATACGTTATTTTTGTCGCATATGTTTGTTTTAATTCATTTACCTTCTTTCTAACTCTTATGTGCTTTAAGTAATAGCCACGTGAGCTGGTAACATTTCTAGTAGTTCATCTCTTAGCAAACAGTTCCTTTGGTGTGTTTTCAGTCTTGTTAATAGCTTGGTTATGAGGAATTTTTGTGTAGGTAAGTATGAGGAATCTTAACAGATGAGGACTTCTGCTGTGACGTAATTACCGTGGTACAACAGCATTCTGACATCACTACTGTGGTACAACGGCACAGGGAAGTGTATAGATTTTCACACAAAACAACACTGAACCAGATACTTTATAGAGGATGATGTATGGGCATCCATGCCCAACAAACCTTTGCCTGAATCGAGATGTTTCCATGGCAACCAGGAACCTCAAGAGTGAAGCTTGAGAGTTTCCCTGGCTGCCATAGAACACTCGAGATGAAGACACAGACTTTTCTGTGTATGGATACCCATACACTGCTTTTTAATGCGTATAGGCATCCATTCCCATTTTAGACACTCTGCTTCCTTTCAGTTAACTTGGTTGGGGGGAGAGGCACTTGAGAGTTGGTGGCAGGCTCAAATTACTGATTCAGCATGAGGTTAGCGACTGTAACTGCAGCTGCTTCTTCAAGTTCAGGTTTTAAAAAACAAACAGCTTCCAGCTCAGTTGGCTAGAGGAAAGCAGCCGTGCAGCAGCATTGCAGGTTGTGCTGCAGTAGGTGACATCATTACTGCAGCACAACAGCATGATAAGGAAGCGGGACGCAGCACTCACGACCAACAGAAAGTGCCAGGGAGAGCGAGGTGTGAAACCCGTTACATCTCCAGAAGCCCCCCAGTGTGTGTCTGTGACCATTAGTGTGCTCATTTCCATGTGCAGTGACCATACTATGGAATAAAATAGTGTGGATATCAGGCAGTTATTGCTGGTTCCCTATTAGTGCTTCTGGGTTTAAAAGCACCATGCTGAGCAGCGATCCTTCCACCCTGCAGCGCAACATATTGAGGTCACAACTGCAGCACAATAACCCTATTCTAGGCATGGATTTGCAAGCAGCACAACATTCTACCACACACTATAAGATGTTTTATCTCAAATGGATTATCCTGGGTAAATAGACTGTGAAGTAAAACAACAAACACACCATGGAAAGTCCTGAAAGTTTTTTTTTTTTAGCACCCATACATTTTACAGACATCTTCAATATAAAGTGGTCTGTAATGTCCTTTTGTGGAAGTAGCCAGGGTGCTGTGTAGCCAGAAATCTGGTCAGGTGAATACTGTTAACAGGAACTCAACTAGTTAGTGCTGGCAGTGCTCTCCTCACTCTATTACTGAACTGAATGACAATGCAACCTCACTCCCGACATGACATCACTTCAATAAGAATACTGATAAACTGAACCCTCTACTAACCAAGGAAGAACTGGTTGATCCACAAACAGCCAACGCTGGACAGAGGAACTGTAACCTTAAAAAGCTACGGACGCCTCAAAGAAAACTTAAAAAAAAACATAATAATTAGATACAAGTCTGCTTGCATTCCATTTCATATATTTCTCCTCCTCATAATTTATTACTAAGGAAATGTGTATGAATATATGATCGTTGTCCCTCAGAGTTTGTTTTGAGGTCATCTACCTCCGTACTCCAAGTCATAATTCTCTGTTGTGATATCACAGTCTGTTGCCATGGGAGTAACTGTGAGGTCACAAATACTGCTTTGTGACTTCAGGTAGGGAGAAAGCGGCAGGAATAGATAAACTCTTCAGGAGCAGAAATCCTGTTTTTGTACAGATGACCTCAATAATAAATAATGGGGAGGAGAAATACAGAACTAATGGGAAATACAAGCTGGACTGTGTCTAATTATTATGTTTCATTAAAGTTCACCTGAACGTGTCACCATCTCTTTAATGGTATGAATCTTGGCTAATTCAGGACTGATTCAGGGTATTCCAATGAGGATCTGTCCTAGAGGTCTGACTGGATTTTAGTTCACACACAGTCCCTGCTAGGTGCCCAGCCACATACTTGTACAGTACACCTTACAGTACAGTAGCCTTGTACAAGTCACTGGTAAGGCCACATCTAGAGTATGGAGTATGGTGTTCAGTACTGGTGCCCACACCTCAAAAAGGACATTAACTGCCGGAGAAGGTCCAGAGGAGAGCTACAAAGATGATAGCTGGTCAGCAGGGTAAGGCATATAAGGAGAGGTTGAGGGCATTGAACATGTATACCCTGGAAGACAGGAGAGAGAGAGGGGACATGACTGGGACCTTCAAGTACTTGAAAGGGATATATAAGGTTGATAAGAAGAGTCTCTTTAAGTTGAGTGGAAACCATAACATGAGGGGGCACAGTCTTAAGCTGGAGGGTGGGAGGTTTAGGAAGCACTTCTTCACAGAGAGGGTTGTGGACACTTGGAATGCGCTACCAGAAGAGGTAATCTTGTTAAAGACAGTGGGCAGCTTTAAGAGAGGCTGGGACAGGCACAGGGTAAGGGTCATGGGTAGCGAGGACGGGAGAAGTGGGAACAGAGGGCAGGGACATTAGCTCAAGCTATGGACCCTGCAATACAAGCAGACTTGATAGACCAAATGGCCTTCTCCTGTTGGCTTCTTTGTATGTTCATATACTATCTTGGCTTTATGTTGCTATACCTGTTTCATGGTGGTATAGAATTAATGCAGACACAGGATTACACAAAGTGATATGTCCCAAGCTGTTGCCAGGCAAGTGACATACTGTATACTGCCACCACATATCCAGCTGTTTATTTCTTACTTTCTGTTTTCTCTAGTATGTTTCTGTCCTGCCTCCTGAACACACCTTTTCCCACTGCATCTCTTCCAGGCCTCCCCTACTGCCTTATGGTTACTTTTCTTCTTCCTGCCACAGACCACCCTCCAGCACCCCCTCCAGGCCACCCAGCCGTTAACCCCCATTGCAGTGGGCTCCCTCTGGGTGGTGGCTATCCTGGAGCAAGAGGTAAGAACTGTCAGCTGTAGAGGATGGAAAGGGGTTTCAAGGTGCACCCCAGCACACAACGTCCACAGCAGTGGGCACGACTCAGAAGTGCTGCTGCTCATACGTTAGGGCAGTCCACCTGGAAGACTTTCCTGCAGAGCTCTCACCTCCACTGGCCACCAGGGAGAAGTGGATGCTGCAGACCCTCCCCGAAGGTATCATATGCCTGAGCAGACCGCACTCGGCCTCTTGCCAGCTTGTACTGGGATTCTAGGCTTGAGTCATGTACCCAGCCACCCCCCATATGGAAGAACGCATCTTCGACTGGGCCATCGCTGTTTATTTATTATTAGATGGATCGTCCAGTTAACTTCTACCAAACATGCTTCCCACATCTGTTTCATGAAACTATATCCTGACAAGAAAGCAGAGATGGCCAGGAATAATTATCTACATGTACCAATACATCAGATCAGCTAACTTTCATGTTATTTTGCATTCTCTGTGTTGTAAAACTTTATTTGGATCACAGCTATTTTTAAATTCCATCATCTTTCTTAACAGCTGCTGCAAGCCGAATACAGTGAGTTTTCTGTGAGTTCCAAGAGTTTTTGAAATGATTACCTAAAACCTCTTTACCACATGGTGGGGGAGAGTAAGTTTCTGGAGACATGGTCACTTGTGTGCCAGTCCAAAAGGCCACTGCTCTTATACATTAGCAGTGCTAGTGCTGGGAATGACCACACAATGACGACAGGTACATGATGGAAATTCAACAAAATTGGCTGTGGTTAGCTCCAGTGTTCAGAACCACTTCCCTGGGCACGGCATGAAAGTTCTTTACCATTTCAGGAATTCGCGAACGTACCCCCAGAGTTTTGTTATCCAGAGGTTCACGCCGAAGTCACTAAGATACTGTATCTCGGGGGTCAGCATCTTTCGGCATAGCTGGTCATATTTTTTGTGAATGTTCCTCTTGAGGTTGTAGCCCAATATAGAGTGCTCACCAATCGGCTGCCAGGGTCTCATTGACGGCTCCTGAATGTCACCGGCATCCACTGCCTGCCCACCATCAATACAGATGGTTTTCATCTCGTTATTGTGTTGACGCAATTCAGCCACTTCCCTCCTCATCCTCTCCCGACCATACACCTCCACTTTCCTCCAAAAGGTGGTGTTGACATACTGGTAGAGTTTTGAGTCGATTTTATTCCACTCCGTTGCCTTGCTGTACAGGTCTCCAGAGAATCTGGAGACTGTGGAGTCCTTCCTGGCATTGAGCTTAAAATAGAGTATGTCTTCCATGTCCCAGCATAGGAGGTCCTTAAGTAAGATCAGGGACTCATCAAAATATTCCAAAAGCATCACCAGCTGAAACCTCTTACCAATTTCTTCTATGTGGTCTCTCACCTGGGGGCTTTCGGGATTCATATTGTTGTCATACCCAAAGTCAAAGAACAGGAGGTTTTTCAAGTAGTGGGCATTGAAGCCATTGGGATCATAGTAGTGCCAGGGGTCTCGGAGGAACTCTGCTAGCTTGTCATCCCCAGTGATCTTCCAGGTTAGAGGGATTATAGACCCGAAGTAGTGGAAGGATGACTCAAAGAGGTAGGCAGGGTCACGCAGGATAGTGATGTAAATGGTGTCAGCTGGGAGAAGCTTGCGCACCTCATGGTAGTTGAATCTCATGTGATTGCAGATCATGTTGAAACACATTCCTGGACGGTAATCCTGAACCTGGGTCCTGTCGAAAGGTGCTGGGTAGTAGAAGTCATTACGACCATTGGGGAAGGCGAATTTGAGATGATGCTTCTCACCAAAGCGGAAAAGAATGTTAAGGAGGGTGCTGCTTGCTGTTTTGTGGGTTTTCATGAACATGACATCCTCTTTGGGAACACAACTGTGCCCCGGCGCCAGGGCACTGTGGTTGTCATTCTTCTGAAGGAGGCTCTTCAGCTGTATGGGGCGATAGGAACAGGAGTATGGTACTGGGATCCTGATGGGAATAAAAACCAAAACAACAGATCATAAACTAACAATAATGTAGCTGCAGATTAATACAGTGAAATACCCAGCACAGAGACAAAGCAGGCCAAAATTGCACTGCCTGAGATTGTGGATGGTGGGACCAATTAATTCATGCTAACTCACACCACCAAGACTACCACATGAAGCACTGCATATATGCTGGTAGGATTCTGCACTGTGGTATGGTGGTAACATAACAACAACCTGTGGACACTTTTGGATCTGTGGGTGTGCTTTATTAGCCATCACACTATTAACTCTCAAGTCATCCACTGTAGCCATAGGGTTAACTCATGCTGGATCTTAAATAAACTGGTGGAGCCAGTCCAGTGACACAGAGGGCTGAGACACTATGTGCCTTACCTCCTATCACGTCAGCGACCCGAGTTCAGGAATGGGCTCAGGTTGCTGGGGGGGTCGAGTGTCCACTGGGTAGCTCTCCTCTCCCAGGGTGCGAAGGCATGCCGTCTAGCTCTCCGGCTGACGCCAGGTGGTAGTGCCAGAATTATGAGTAATGTAGTGTGGGAGGGGCCGCGGTTCCATAGAATGTATGCCTCCATGTGCACATGCTTATTTGCCACTGTGGTTGAGGAACTCGGGGAGAAAACAGAAAAGGGTTGGCGCAAGCTTAATGAAGCCCTGCTCGCCTACCCTCATCCCCACATTGCCGCATGGACCACTGACCCCGGTTCTGGATGAGAGTCACCAGGTTGAGGGAGGATGGCCCTCCCCTTCCTGGCTCTGCCATGGGGGGGGGGCAATCCATGGGGAAGCACAGGCAAGGGAAGTCTGGGGGAGGCAGATGCCAGGTGGGGGAGGCAGGGACAGGGCTGAGAAGCCCACCTATGTCACACCATGGGATAAAAACTTTTATGGCGGAAAAAAAAAAAAAAAAGGGTTGGCCTGTGAAAATAATGAAAAGGAGGCCCTGTCCCTTCATGGAATCAAGAACCTGACATGAGGTAGCACTATTCTAACCGGGTACACAGAGTCAGCAGCCTGATATCCCAACTTAATTCATACACAGAATCAGTAAAAGGAAATTTACACAGTGTAAAACCCCCCATCACCAGCGGTGTTCTTATCCTAACCAGGTATATATCATATAAATCCCACAAAAGTAGATTTATACACAGCTAAACCCCTCTCCCCATACCTGTATCTTAACCAGGTGCACAATAAACAGAATTAGAACAAGAAAATAACACAGATGACTTCCCTAATAGTAAATAATAGTAGCAAGACTCTAACAATGTCACATACAAGCATGCATTTGGGACACTACTGTGGTGAGTGATGAGTGTAGTGACTGTGGGGCAGATGTAACCCAAATAGTGCTCTGGGTACACAGGCAGTGCCTCAGCTGTAGAAGGGTTCAAGTGTTGAAAGCAGAGCTTGAGGCTGCAAGGGTGGAAATTCATTACTTGAGAGACAAAGCCAGCGAACAACCAGGGAGACCACAGGCTCCATATGCAGCAGAGGGCCCAGCAACTCAATAGAATCAAATGGAGTGTAGTTGGGAAGGGGGTTGAAGACGAGAGGAAGGGAGACCAGTGGTGCAAGGTGGGCCCACTTCAAACATGTACCTAGCCCTTGCTGGAAGAGGACTCCCTGGATTCTAGCCAGGATGGGGTAGGGGATAGTGAAGGGTAGAAACCCCAAAGAGGGAAGGGCAGGGCCATGGTATTGGGAGACTCTATCGTTAGGGGTACAGGTGGAACAGTGAGTTCCACACTGCACAGTGAGAATGAGGTCCACTATTTCCCTAGAAGAACAGCAATTATCCTCAGGAAAAAGTGTTGGAACTAACTAGGAAGGAAGGAGAGAGTCCGGATCTGATAGTGCACATAGGCACAAATAATCTGGCCAGAAAAGATGTCCAGGAAGTACAGAAGAGCCTCAGCACCCTAGTAAGATATTAAGGGACAGAGCAGAGGAATGAGGACTGATTTCCAACATATGTATGTAGGCTGTGACCCAAGTCGGTGAGAAGGATAAGCAACCTAGTTCGGTATGAGAGGAGTTTACTGAGCCAGTATTTATCCCCGCACAGTCCAAGATGCAGTGAGCACTTCTAACTAGGTGATGGTCAATGCAGCTGGTCATATATGATACAGTGGTGAATCCGAAAAAAAGGCAACCAAGGATAAAGTGGCAAAGGGAGTTTGTTGCTCTGGTCATAAACAAGCAAAACTAAGGAGCACCAGGATATCCAGAGCAGTGGTGCTACAGTAATCAGGTACACATCAACGAAAGGCACAAGCACTCACTGCAACAGACAAATAAACACTTTAAAGTGTCAGTCCGAAAACTTGTGGCAAAATACATAACAGGTGGCTAAAACAATTCAGGCGTTGGCAAACATGGAAAAGACTTACGTTTCACCCAGCAAACTGCTAGGCTTCCTCAGAGAGTACTGGTCATCTAGCTTAGACAGGCGATGTTTAGGGGTAGTGGTATAGGTAACTATTCCATAACCAATAAAGGGAAGGATAGTTTACTCAACAACTCATTTTCTCTTTTTGTTTCCCTCCTCCGTTTATCTGCCTCACACTCAGATGGCCCCCTATCTGGTGGCTTCCCCTAGCCCCGTCACCCACCCAATCCAGGACTAAGCTAACACCTCTTGAACCTCTATGGGTGGGTGCAATGGTGGGTGGCGCAGAGCCTGCGAGGTATGCTGCCATCATCATGCCACCCAAGCCATTTTCCCCACAGCCTTTCTCTTTAGACTGGCATGCATCCTATGGCACGCCTGCACTTTTGCAGTACGCCTCAGCAACCTGCCCCTGGCTAACCAGGTAGACAATCACTGCTGTGCCACCTAGTCTCCAATGGGTGGCGGTCAAACAGCGGTAAGCGCTGTCCTCTCTCTCCGAAGGAGTAGAACTGTCGTGGGACGCTCAATCCTCCTTCCCAAGGCTGGTCTCCGAGTGACCCTAGTTTATTTCTGAACCCTGGTCACTGGCGTGGTGGGCAATAAGGCCCCCTGCCTCAACTTGCCACACCACTGGGCCAGCTAACAAGTCATTTTCTTATCTCTTGTGAGAGGCAGTCTATTACCCAATAGAGGGTTCCAAGTTTGTTTTAATCATTTAGGAGACCAGGCACTGTACATGTGATGAGAAGTCAAGGGACTGATCATAACTAAAACCTAGATATTTATATTGGGAAACAGTAGAGTAAGGGTGTCACCACCCATGGTAGCAATATATAGATTTGGGGACGTGAGCAGGCACTGGCGAGTACCAAACAGCATTGAGACTGTCTTGAGTGGTTCTGCATTAAATATTAGTTTGAAACCAGCTAGTATGATTATAATAATCAAACTGTAGGGATGTGGAGATGGCAGTGAAAGAATGGTATTGTATGAATATACTGTGTGTGAAGGTCACATGATGAGACAGTAAGGGGAAGATTATTCACAAAAAATGTTGAAACGGAGTGGGCCCAGTACAGATCCTTGGAGAACACCCAACTTCACTGGCAGAGGGTCAGAGAGAGAACTTACTCTATATTGACAGACTGAGAGAGCAGGGCGAGATAGGTATGAAACCAACATAGTGGGAGAATAGATAAGCCGGAGGCAGACCGTTTAACAGAAAGTAGGGAATGACTATCAAATCCTGTAGCAAGGTCGCAGAAAATGACACCAGTAGGGAGACCTTTGCCCATGTCTGAAAGGATGAAATCTGTTTAAGGTGATAGGAAACTATAGGTTACTCACCTGTAACCATAGTTCTAGGCGTAGTATACAGTTCATATCCACACTCTGGCACTTCCACTGGAACAATGTATTCAGCTGAACATCTTTAAGCGAAGCTCCTCCCACCACCCAGATGGTACATCCACCAGCTCTTCCCCGTGACATCAGATCTTGTATGCTGGAAGCACAGGATACATGTACCACTTGCCAGAGGCATCCAGGTGGGCTATATGGATGTGCACCATATACCATTCCTAGAAAGTAGTTATGTAAGACCTTACCGTAACAGCAGATCTTTGAGGGTGTCTCTTGCAGCAGGTAGTACACTTGAGTAATCGCCAGAGGTCACTGTGGCGCATGGCAGCTCTTCTAGCAGTCTTTTCCAGGTGTCACCCACACATGACATCAGCTTCCTGTTTCCTATAAGTGTGGGCGGTCCCTGATATCCTCCGTACACCTCAATGGATTCAGCTCGCTGGGCTTATGACCGAGGGTTTAGGTATCATAGGTATCCCAACCCATAAGTCATTGACCCAGGAGGGGACAGAGGGTGGATCGCACTGCTGCAAAAGACACTCCTCAAAGATCTACTGTTATGGTAGGGTCTTACATTAACTATGCCTATTTTCCACGGGTGGTCTCAGCAAGGTAATACACCTAGGATGAACCCCAAGCAGTAAACCCAAGAAGGGCGGTCATTATGACATGAGACCTTGTACGGCAGTTCGGCCAAAGGCCACCCTACGGCATGAAGCAATGTCTAAGTTGTACTGCTTTGTGAAAGTATGAATTGTGGACCAGGTAGCTGCGTTGCAGATATCTGTGATAGAGGCCCCTTTAAAGCAAGCTGCAGCAGTGACCATAGCTCTGGTAGAATGGGCTTGGACAGGTCCTAGTAATGGCTTGTTATATTTTGAATAACAAAATGTTATACAGTGTGCTAGCCAATTGGAGAGGGTCAGTTTAGTGACCGGGAGACCTTCCCTGCCTGAGGCGAAGGTGACAAAGAGTTGAGAAGTCTCTCTAATTGATTTAGTTCGATTAGTATAGTATCGTAATATACAATGGATGTCTAGAGTATATAAGAGGTGTTCCCCTCGATTGGAGTGTTCAGGATAATATACTGGTAACTCCAGGGACTGGTTTAAGGTGTGTTCAGACACTACTTTAGGTAGGAAGGAAGGGTTGGTACGAAGTGCCACTCTGTCTTTGTGAAAAATCAAGCAAGGTTCTCTACACATTTATTTATTGAAATTGTTTCACCAGGAAAGGCACACTGAGCAACAAGCTGCTCGTGGGGAAGGGGGAACAGGGGATGGATAACACGCAGGTTATCAATTGAGTACCATTTAAACAGCAAAATACACATTGTTTACACTTAGTGTGAGTTACAGACGAGATCAAGGAACAACCAGGTTACAGATAGGCACATAATACACTTAGTACACACATAAGAATATACTGTAGTAGAGATTACATGGATTGAACAACTGCAGACATATACTCACAGAAGCAGCTAGCAAAACATTAAGTGCATAGATTCAAAGTGCATCTGTTGAGCTAAAATAGGCCAGCTTCCTAACATTTGCTATGTGCCGCTGGTCAGGCAAGGAAGGGGGGGGGAGTGGGGCAGGCCTGAAAGTCAGGTGCAGGAGCAGTTTACCATGAAGTAATTTGCCAGGGCGATGGAGAGAGAGTTGGCTGAGGAGGTGACGAATCTGCAGAGGCAGCACATTCCAGAGCTTAGGGAAGCAGTGAGAGAAGGCTGTCTGGCCAACAGTGGTCCTCCGACGAGGGATTACTAGTTGGTGGGAGTCAAGGGATCTGAGGGCATGAGTGGGGTTGGGGGCAGACGAGAGCATGGTGGAAAGGTAAGATGGGAGGACACATAGCCAGTACTTCAAGACAAATTTAGCGCAGTGCATAATGCATCGGTTTCTGAGGGATGGAAGGAGACCGGTAGAGATCGCAGTGATGGGTGAGGGGAAGGGCATCAACAGCAAAGCGGCAGAAGGCATCTAAGAAGGTATCTAGTTTTGTTAAGGTGGACTTAGGGGGCGGCGCTGAAGACAATGTCACAGTAGTCGAAGGAGGGAAGTATCATCTTCTGGACTAGTTCACGGTGTACGGTTAGAGGGAGGCTACTACGGTTTCTGTACAGGACACCTAGCATGGGGCGTAGTTTATTTATGATAGCATCAATGTGGTCAGCAAAGGACAGATGCCGGTCGAGCCAAACCCCTAAGTATCAGAATGAGGTGACATCCTCAAGCATTTGCCCGTCCAGGGTGCAGAAGATGGGGAGGGAGGGGAGACTGGACAGGTGTTGTTGCATGCCGAAAGTCATGGTAACAAGTTTTTTTAGCGTTGAGGGAGAGCTCGTGTGAGCTGAACCACTGTTGAATATTGATAAATCAGCTTGGAGATTTGCAGCTACCGCTTCTGGGGAGGTGCCTGAGGAGAAAAGAACGGTGTCATCTGCGTACATGTGGATGGAGGAAGTAGAGCAGATGAGTGGCAAGTTGTTTAGAAAAATGGAGAACAGAATGGGTCCGAGCACTGATCCCTGAGAGACGCCAGTAGTTATGGAAAGGGGGCAGATATAGCATCGGAGATTCTTACGGATTGTGTTCTGTCAGTGAGGTAGGAACTGAAACAGTTAGTGGCAGCAGCGGAGAGACCAGATTCAGAGAGGCAGGAAAGAAGTAAGGTATGTGAGACAGTGTCAAATGCTTTAGCAAGGTCGACGAAGATGGCAGAGGTGATCTGCCCTCTATCCATACCGGTGAGTATAGTGTCAGTGAGCCTAGTCAAGGAGGATGCAGTGGAGTGACCCTTCCTGAACCCAGACTGGAAAGCCGTGAAGAAGTTAGAGTCCGAGAGAAAGGAGGTAAGTTGTGTGAGCAGAAGGTGCTCTTGCAGTTTTGCAAGAGCCGGGAGGAGAGAGATAGGGCAGTAGTTAGACATGGAGGTGGGGGGAGGCCCCCTTTGGGGAGGGGGGTGACTATGCCGTGCTTCCATGCCTGGGGGACTGCTGCAGTAGCGAAGGACTGATTTAGTAAGCTGGCAAGCGGGGCAGCTATGGCAGGGGCAGAGAGGTAAAGGAATTTGGGGTCCATATCATCGGGGGATTTGCCTTTTGAAGGGGTGAGTGATAGCAGGGCATCTAGAGCATCCGCTGGCAAGATGTTATTGAAGGAGAAGGTACGAGGCACATAAGGCTTCTTTATTCCTGCGGTGGGTGTGTATGGAGCAGGGGTGGTCAGGGAAGAGAGGAGCGAAGCAGCGCAAGTGGAAAAATATGTGCTGAACTCGGCAGCGACAGCATTTGGTTCCGAGAGAAGGGAGTTGTTAATATTTAGGAGCGAGAGTGGGAGTTGCAGTTGGAGGAGAGAAGAGGGAGTGAATGACCTTCCAGAATTTTGAAGGATTATTTAAGTTTGTCTAGAGGGAGGTGTTGAAATACTCAGCTTTGGCCAGTCGAGTAGTTCTAGTACATTTGTTTTGAAGCAACCGGTATGTGGAGAGGTCTTGTGGACGGCTTGAGGTTTTGTGGGCTCTCCAGGCTTGGTCCCGGGCGGTTTGACATGCTATGAGTTCAGGGGTGATCCAAGGCAGGTGGTTGCCCCGTACCCTTGTGCGATACAGAGGGGCATGAGTGTCCCAGACGTTGAGGAATGTGCTTTTGAAGTGAAGGAGGGCATCATCAATGGAGGAGATAGTAATGATTGGGGCCCAGTTTGCTTGGGCCAGGTCATCTAACAGGGGAGCAAGGTTGAGTGATTTGAAGGACCGTTGGACCAGGAACTTAGGGGATGATTTGGGGTGATGAATTTTACGGACGAGGTAGGTAATATGTTGGTCACTCAGGGAGTCTGGAAGTAGTCCAGACTTGATGATCCGGTGAGGGTGGGTGGTCAGGATCCAGTCTAGAAGAGAGTGGTTTCCTGATTTGGGGTTTAGGCAGGTGCGCTCGGTGATGAGTTGTGAGAGATTTAGCCCAGTTACATCGGTCCGGGCTTTATTGAGGGCTGGAGATAGCCAACTGTGATTAAAATCTCCCATTATATATAATTCACCTGTGAGGGTAGGGAGGAGATTTGCGCAAGGAGGTCAGTGACAGTTTTTATTTATTTATTTATCAAGTCTAGGATTACAAATACCTTTGAGCCATGGCTCTTTTACAAAGGTTCCACGTCAGAGAAATACAAATTATGGGGAACATCAAGACAGGCATTACAACAATGTGGACATTGCAAACAGAGTGCAGATTAATACAGTTCAAGGGTAGCATTGTAACAAGGCAGCCAGCGGCATTTGTCAGAGAGATAGACAACAGATAAGAAGTACCAGAGTCATAGGGAGAGGGAAGAGGGTGGGGGGAGAAGGAATGTAGGAAGGGTGGCAAGAGGGTGAAAAGTGCAGCACTGGGTATACCAAGATGTGAGGGTAGAATTCAGTGGGGGGACAACTAGAACAGAAAGGGAAGTGGAGAACAAGGTTAAGTTGGGCAGTCACAGGAGCTGTTGGTAGTGAGATAGTCCCGGAGCCTAGTTTTAAACATAACAATAGTTGGGGCAGAGGAGATGGTTGGGCTGAGGCCATTGAACCAGAGTGGCGCTCGATAAGCAAAAGAGCGTTGTCCCTGTGAAGTGTGACAGTGGGGGACTTTCAGTAGCTGTAGCGTGGATCTCCTAAGGTGCCATTTGTTAATTCGGTGTTGTAACAGAGTTGAGACCCCAGAAGGTGCAAGGCCAAGGTAGATTTTTTTCACCATGGAGCAGGTGAGAAACTTTATGCGGTTTGATAGTTGGAGCCAGCCGGTCTGAGTGTACAGGTCACATGTGTGGGTGAGACGGTGAGCACCAGTGATGAGCCGACATGCTTTATTTAAGGTAGTTGAGAGGCATCTAAGGGTTGTGGTTGTGGCCGAGCCATAAATGATGAGACCACAGTCTATTACAGAGATCACAGAGCTCAGGACTGCAACCTTCAAAGCTTCTGGCATGAGGTGTGGTCTGTGTTTGTAGAGGAGACCAAGCCGTGTATTAGCAGCTCTAGCTACATATCTACATGAAGTCCATAGGAGAGATTAGGGTCAAGCTGTATCCCTAAGTATTTGAAGGACCCCACCTGATCTAGAGTGTTCCCTGGTGGTGGAGATAGCCAAGTGGTGTAGCTTGTGCGGGTTATGAGAGCTGCAGAAGAGCATAGATTTGGTTTTCTTGTCATTGAGGACCAGTTTATGATTAAGAAACCATGTCTCTACAGAACTGAAACCAAGTTGAAGGTTGTGTTGAAGAGTTGCAGGATCTTTGTGAGTGGAGAATACAACAGCATCATCGGCATATAGTATGATCTGCTCAGAGCAGTGGTAAGGGAGGGAGTTTAAGAAAAAGCTAAAAAAGGAGGGGTCCCAGTATGGATCCCTGTGGGACACTCGAGCGAACAGGCAGGGTGTTAGAAAGAGCATCCGCAATTTTTACTCTCTGTGACCGGTTTTCTAGGTAGCTTTTAAACCAGAGAGAAGAGTCAGGTGATAGCCCGGCATTCAGTAATTGGTGTATTAATAATCCATGGTGTACTGTATCGGAGGCCTTGGAGAGGTCGACGAAAACGGCCCCTGTGAGAAGGCCGTTGTCAAGGGATTTGTGCAAAGCTCCAGTGAACTCAAGAAGGGCTGTGGTGGTGCTGTGACCTTTCCGGAAGCCGTGTTGTTGTGCACAAGGTATATTGTATTTATCCAAGTGGTCGGTAAGTTGATCAGCCACGATGCGCTCAAGTGCCTTAGAGAGTGGGGGCAGTATGGAGATAGGGCGATAATTTGAGTGAATTGTCTTGTCCCCACTTTTATGGATGGGTGTCACGGTGGCTGTTTTCCATAGGTCCGGGAATTTTCACAGCTGAGAGAGAGGTTTAGGATTTTTGTTAATGGATGAATTACCTCATCGAGGTGAGCAAAAGAAGCTTAAGGTCCAGGGTGTGCTTCTAGATCTAGATTTAGAGATAGCTGCAGTAATATAGCGGCCGAGCTTCATTCAGCCTTACCTTCCTGAAGTAGAAGAGGGATGGTTAGACTGAGGGCTGAGGTATTTGGGGAGTAGGCCCTGTTTTCGAATAAGTCATGGGTAGAACAGCACTAAGGTCTGAAAAGCCGTGTTAAAGATGTTTGCGATCACCTTGGGGTCAAGGGTTGAGGATCCATCAACCATTAACATGGCCGAGAGGTTTTGGCTGCTTCCTGTGACATCCTTGATATTGTCCCAGAAAGCACGACCATTTCCCATGTAGCTGGTGGGAGAGCATCTTGTAATAGGTGGATTTCATTAGCCGTATGGTTTTGTGCAGGCATTTCGTGCTTGTTTGTAATTTTGGATGTCCAGTTGTTTGCCAGTGGCCCTGGCAACTGCCCAGAGGTGATCGCTTAGTTTCAGCTGTGAGAGAAGAGCCGCGGTGACCCATGGGTTAGAGAGAGATTTTGTTTTGCGCCTTTTAGCAGGGGCAAAGAGGTCGCAGGCTTTGTTGAAATTTGAGATGAAGTGATCAAGAGCCAAGTTAACATCTGTTGCTTCACAGATGGGTAGCCAGTCTTGTAGAAGCAGGTGTTGTTTGAGATGTGGAAGTTTTCCACAAGGAAGGACTCTGCTAGCGATAATTTTGGGAGGGGGCTTAAGGAATTTGTTAGACCATGCACACATGACTGGGGAGTGGTCACTGAGTGAGTCTGGGAGAATGGTCGTACGAGAAATCCTTGTGGGGTGAGTGGTGAGGACCCAATCCAAGAGGGTACTGGTGCCAGTCTTGTAGTTAATCCTAGTAGGGGAGTTTACCATTTGCGTGAGGTTAGCAGCTGAGATGGAGTCTTTATAGGCACTGGCACTCGATGCTAACCAGTTTATGTTGAAATCCCCTAGTAGAATAAGTTCAGTTTCGGGAGGATGTGAGTTAATAAAAGTTTAGAACATCGTTGAATCCATGTTTAGGGTCCCTGGGTGGGATGTATACGGAGACAATAGTCAGAGCTTTATGGTTGGGACCTAGGATGATTTTTATTGCCAGAATCTGGGCTGAGGCAGAAAGTGATGGAGTTGCTACAGGGTGCCAAGACAGGGAGTCTTTGATATAGATTGCGCAACCACCTTGAGGAAGGTGTGCCTGGTCGGCAGTATATACCTGCAACATAGACTGGGAGCAAGAAAGGGAGGGACAGTTGTAACAGTAGAAGCTCATAGGCTTTAGGTTTGGCCTTAGCTAGGATAATCGAATAGTGTAAGTCTGAGTTTACATAGATGGACACTCCACCACCTCTGTTGGCCCTGTCCTGACGGGCCATAGCATAGCCTGGGATGGCGACCGAAAGGTCAGTGATGTTTTTATTGAGCCACGTTTCAGAATGATGATGTCTGGGGCATAGTGGGCAGCGAGTACTTGGAGAGAATCAAGTTTGTGGGTAAGGCTTCTTATATTTAGATGCAAAATACGCAGGCCACGAGGGAGAGGACTTCCTGTGAGCAGTGAGGTGGGGGACTGACTAGGAAGGGGGCACACTGAGTGTGAGAGGTAAGGTGTGAATAGGGGGCCGGGGGCATGGAGCTCAGAAATACACCGAGTCGAAATGACAGCCACTAAGAATAATGTTTTCCAAGAAAGAAAACGGAGGTCATAAGTGGACACCAGTTCAAAGGGTTCAAGAGTTAATTTATCCATTAGAAAATTTAGATACCACAGAGGAGTGGGTCTTCTGATAGGTGGCTTAATATGTAACATTCCTCTTAGAAATATTTTGGCTAGATGATGCTGATGCAGTAATCTGCCATCCAGAGGTTCATGGAAGGCCGAAATAGAGCCCAAATGGACTTTGATGGAGGAATAGCTTAATCCTGTCTCGGCAATCAAGGCCAAGTAATCAAATACTTTTGTCAGTGGACAGGAATAGGGATCCAATGATTGGGAAGCAGCCCTGATGGAAAAGTGTTTCCATCTGGCATTATGTTTCCCTGGTCGCTGGTTTACGTGAGGCCAGTAATATATTGGCAACAGGAGAAGACACTTGTAGACGTGCTATGAAAGCGTCCTCAGGAGCCAAGCGTGAAGGTGTAGTGCCTTCAGGTTAGGCTGTAGAAGGGTCCCTCGATTCTGAGTCAAGAGATCTGGTCTGATTGGCAACTAAATGGTTTCCTCTACTGAGAACTGTTGAATTAGGGGGAACCACACCTGCCGAGGCCACATAGGAGCAATGAGAATCATGCTGGCAGGTTCGAGTTGTAATTTCAGTAGAGTCCGTTGCAGGAGTGGGACGGGGGGAGCATATAAGAAGAGTCCTGTCCATGCTTGGGACAGGGCATCTACAGACCGTCCCTTTTTGCTCAGGACAATGGAATAGTATCTGGGGAGACGGTACTTGACTGGGGAGGCAAACAGATCCAGTTGCGGGGTTTCCTATAGATGAAAGATCTTTTGAAGCACTTCGTAATGAAGTGTTTATTTGTGTGTGGTGACTGGAGACTGAGAAGGTCGACAGGGTGTTGTAATGTCCTGGTAGATGGATGGATGTCGGTACGAGGTGTTGCCGAATGGCCTCCTGCCAGACTGCAAGCGTCTCTTTGCATAGAGTAAGGGACTTCGTACCTCCTTGTTTGTTGCGGTAGAATACTACTGCGGTGTTGTTGGACTGAATCAGCAACTGTCCCAGAGACAGGTGAGGTTGAAAGGCCTGGAGGGCTAAGCGAACCACCCTCAGCTTCATGAGATTGATGTGGGGGTGAGGGATAGAAGTGGTCCACTTGCTTGTGTCCTGTAAGGACCCAGGTGCGCACCCCAACCTTCCAGGGATGCATCCATGGTCAGCATCTGCTGGGGTGGAGGAGACTGGAAGGGCATGCCTTGACATGGGTTGGCTTGAAAAGTCCACCACACCAGGGTGGATCGCAATGTGGGAGTGACTCTGATTTGTCTTGGAAATTTCCTGTTCTTTGAGACCACTGGTTCTGGAGAATCCACTGGAGTGGTCTCGTATGAAGACAGGCGAAACCTACCGTAGGGATGGTAGCGGCCATGTGTCCTAGGAGACAAAGCATGCGTCTGGCTGTGACAATTTTTTGGGCTTGTATCTGCAATGCCAGAGATAGAAGCTTGTCCTGTCTGTCGGCCGGAAGGTAGGCCCTGGCGGAGACAGTGCCTAGGATCGCTCCTATATGGAGAGACTGTATAGGGGTCGGACTGGACTTCGGCCAACTGACTGTAATCCCTAGGGCTTGGAACAGAGTTAAGGTTGCCTCCAGGGAGGAAAGCACAGCAGTTTTGGACTCTGCTTTGATGAGTCAATCGTCCAGGTATGGGAAGACAAAGTACCCTTTCCTTCGAAGGCTGCTGCTACTAGGCATTTGGTGAACACTCTCGGGGTCGATGAGAGGCCAAACGGGAGTGCCCGAAACTGGTAGTGTTGACCCAACAGGTAAAAAAGGAACCTGTGGTGGGCAGGATGGATAGGGATATGTTTGTAGGCATCCTTCATATCTAGGGCAGATAGCCAATCCCCTTGTTTCAATATTGGCATGATGGAGTTTAGGGTGACCATGCGGAACCTTCTGTACTGGATGTATAGGTTCAATTGTCTGAGGTCCATTATTAGTCTGAGATCTCCAGTTCATTTGGGCACCAGGAAGAAGTGGAAGTACAATCCCTTTTGGTGTTCTGTAGGGGGTACTGGGTAAACAGCCTTCTTGGTAAGAAGAGCCTGTAGTTCTTCCTGGAGAATAGTAATATGGTCGGGTAGGTAATGGACAGAGCGGGGTGGGGGGGGGATGAGGGGGAGGTCTGGAAAGTAATTCCAGAGTGTGACCCTTCTGAATGATCTGGAGTATCCACTCGTCTGATGTGATAGGTTTCCAGGCCTCCAAATGGAGGGCAAAACGACCGCCCACTGCTTCTGAGGCCTGGTCGAGGAAGCGCGGACAAAGCCCCAGTAGGTCACTGGGAGGCGGGCTGACCTGCCCCACCAGGAGGGTGGGAGTGGGGGCCCTTGGCGGCAGAGGTGCTGGTTTTGGTAGACTGGGAGCGACCTCGGAATCCGCCTCTATTTGAGCCTCTGTATTTTCCACCTCTTTTGGTATAAAAAGAGGACTGAGGACGGTAGGATGACTGAGAAGTATGGTACATGCCATGTACCGTACGCAGGGTTCTTCCTGAAGCCTGGAGATTATCTATCAATGTTTGGGTACTTGGCCCGAATAGTTTGGACCCTTTAAAGGGGGCGTTAACTACTCTGTGCTGTACATCAGGTGTGAAGCTTGAGATGCGAAGCCAAGCATGACGACGCAGAGTAATGCCAGTTGCTGACATGCGGGCTGATGTATCAACTGCATCATATCCCGAACGAAACAGCGGATGAGAAATGGAGTTGCCAGTAGATATTATAGCCAGTAATTGTTCCCTTTCCTGTGAAGGAGGGAGTTTACTGACTAATTAAATGGCAGAGGACCAGAGTGTACGCTGGTATTTGACCACACATCCCATATAATTTAGGATTCTGAGATACATGGTACTTGATTGGATTACCTTTTTACCCAGGTAATCTATCCTGTGGGATTCTTTATCAGGAGGTAAGGAGCTCATGTGTTTTGGTCGTTTAGTACGATCATGAGCGGCAGCAATCACCACTGAATCCGCTTCAGGAGTGGTGAATAAAAAGGGGTGATCCAGAGGAGCCTGGTAAAGGTGATCCACCTTGAGGGGAATAGCCGTGACAGAGGAAGGCTGGTGCCAGGCTACAAGCATAGCATTTTGGTGTGTTTGGATTAGTGGGGGTACCACTAAGACCGGATCTTCTGGTAACTCTAGGTAGTCTGCCATATCCTTAGGTTGTTTGTCATGTTCAGTAGTAGTAAAGAATCCAATGACTTTCTGAATTTGGACCATTATCTCATGGAAAGATGGGTCATCTGGAGGAGAGGCAGCCGCGTGTCTGGATAAGTCCTCATTTAATGAGGAAATCTCCGATAGAGGAGACTGGGGCTGGAAATCCATATCCTGGAAGTCCTTGTCCTCTAGATCTCCAGTAAAATTTGACAGAAATTCAGAATCGTCTGATAGGTATTCATCCATTTATGAGGGAGGTGACCAGGGTGGTAAAAGGTCACTGTCACCCTGAAATCTCTTTGGCGGAGGTGTAGGTGAACGGGATAGATGGCCCGGCTCTCCTAGATCAGAGGGCTGAGCATGCTGCATGGCATGCAAGACGTGCTGTATTACTGTAGTACCATCCAGCTGAGTAGCAGGTGGGGTTGGGGGGTTCTGAGAAACCAAGGGGATGGTGGAGGGAATTGGACATGTAGCCTGAGCAGGTCTTGCCTCGGGTAGTAAAGTCCAGGGTCCTGATCCCTGTTGACCTGACCCCTCTGGGTACCCACCGATGAGGGTGGAGGGGCAGTAAGCATAGCAAATGCAGCAGGCTTTCCCAGTGGAATGCAGTTCCTCATCGATGGAACCACTGGGGACAGAGCATTATGTACTGTAAATGACAGCCATGTCGACGGGAGAGGAGCCCCCGTCGACGGAACCCATAAAGGGTTCATCATAGACTGCTGTCAACGTGCTAGAAAGCACCATCGATGAGAGAGTATAGCCCCCCCGTCGACGAAGAGGCAGTCGGAGATCATGCCATCGATGGTGGGGCACCTGTAATGGTGGCCGTCGACGAGTGTTTAGGCACAGAGTGTGAGGAGGACTTCTCCTTCTCCTGTTTGTGTCGTCGATGAGAATCAGTGGCGGGAGAGCTCTTGGGACAAGGCCCCTGATTCTCCATGAGAGACAATTTCTGTTCCATCAAGTGGTTTTTAATTTACAGCAACCATTGTCAACGGGGCTGCCTAATTAAAATCCTGGCGTCGTGTGTGGGTCCCAGACATCTTACACAAGAGGTATGGCTGTTGAAGCGGTAGATTTTTCTACCGCAATGGCAAGAACGAAATAGCGCTTTCTTGCTTGCTTGCAGATTCTTTGTACACTCGCTTTGTTTGCTCAAATTCTCGTCGATGACTGCTGTTCTGAAGTTGCTCTAGCTGCTGCGTGCGAGCTGAAGATGGCAAGAAAATGAAGTTTGGATACTAGGGACTGCCCACACTTATATAGGGAAACAGGAAGCTGATGTTATGTGTGGGAGGCCCCTGGAAAAAACTGCTAGAAGAGCTGCTGTGCGCCACAGCAACCTCCCAAATGTATTACCTGCCACAAGAGACCACTCCGTGGAAGATCTACAGTTACAGGTGAGTAACCTTTCTCTAGAGGCATGATGCAGTTCACTATCCACACTCTGGTAGACTCCTAGCAGTTCTCAGGAAGACGGGGTAAGGTAAGCGCCCCTATTTGGTGAAGAGAGACTAGAGAACAAAGGCCCCAAAAGCATTCCAATAAGACATAATGTCAGTGCTGTAATAGGAGAGGAATGTGTGTGCTTTTCTCCAGGAAGCAGTCCTACAGATCTGCTGTATGGGGATGTCTCTGGAGGTAGCCACCGAGGCAGCGGTATGTCTGGTGGAATGAGTCCTAAGTCCTCGAGTCCTAAGTCCTCTGCGAGGCTCCCCACCAGCAGCCTACAGAGAGATCAATGCAGGATGTTATCCACCTGCCAATTGTCAGTTTTGCTGAAGGTCTACCAGATGCAGCTTCATTGTATGTCACAAACAAATGGCGAGCCTCGCCCTGAACTCCAGCCGTGCACTCCTTGTAATAACAGAGTGCCCTCCGAAGGTTCAGGGTATGAAGCCTGCAATCAGCCTCCAGGGTCGGATTGTTAAGGTGAAACTCTGATAGACCTCTGGGAGGAACTTCAGGTGGGGGCAAAGGACGACCTTATACTTGTGGAAGACCAGATAAGGAGACTCCAACAAGAGCACTGAATCCTTCTGGCAGACATGATGGCCATCAAGAAGGTTGGCTTCCACAACAGATGTGACACCTCACACCAGGGCATAGGCTCAAATTACCTGCCCATAAGCATAGCTAGCACCAGCAGTAGGTTTCAAGGTGGTGGTGGGTCACACACCCAAGGGGACAGGTGGTCCATGCCTCTGAAAAATTGCCCAACCACCTTTTCCTGGGCCACTGCTGGCACACCAGCCTATATCCAGTATGTAGAGATGGCTGCTATGTGCACATTGAGGGTCTTGCCTGGGACAGGGACCAAGGGTACTGCAAGATGCTCACCACAGAGCAGGCAGGGGGATTAAGATCCACGTCCTGGCACCAAATGAAGAAACTCTTCCATTTGAAGGCATAGCACCGTTGAGTCTATTTACGGGAGGCCTTCACAGCATGGAGCATGTCTTCCAAAACACAAGGTCTGAAACTCTAGCCGTTCAGAAACAAGGCTGTGAGGTACAGGGATTGAAGGTTTGAGTGCAGGACCTTTCCCTGTTGTCTGGTCAGCAGGTTCAGGTGAAGAGGCAGCCACCATGGAGATTTGCCACTGAGGCTGAGATCCGGATATTAGAACTGTCTGGGCCAGTCTGGAGCTATCAGGACCATCCATGCTTTGTCCTTTTGGGACTTGACCACCACCTAATGGATCAAAGGAAAGGGAGGGAAGGCATACACAAGGCCAGCACAGAACAGCCTCAGCTTTCTGTTCTCCCGGAAGGAAAACAGATCCACTAGAGGGGCGCCCCACTGATAGAACAGGTGGTTTACCACCCCCTGATGCAGGGACCACTTGTGTGACATCTCTCCCACCTGGCTGAGAGTGTCTGCCAGCTTACTGTGAACTCCTGCAACATGGATCACCAGGAGATCTGCACTCAGGCTGTGCATGAGGGTCCAGGTGTGGAGGGCCTCCCAACACAGGATAAGGGAGTGGGTTCCGCCCTGCCTGTTCAGGTAAAACAGTCATGGTGTTGCCTATCTGGACTTGCATGACCTGATCAGAGGTGCAAACTCCATGAAAGCCAGCCACACTGCATGGAGCTCCAGCAGGTTGATGCAGTGACAGGACTCCCAGGGAGGCCAGAACTTGTAGGCCCTGCGGTCTCCCAGGTGTACTCCCCAACCCACCGGAGACGTGCTCGTCATAAGCAAGATGGTCGGCTCTGGGTGGACAAATAAGATTCCTTCCTCCAGATGTTGAGGGATCAGCCAACACTGGATGGCATCTCACATCTGCTGTATCACTAAGACTGGCTGGTCCGGATGACCTAGGTGCTGGGACCACTGACTGCCCAGCTCCCACTGCAGGTGGCGCATCCACCAGCACGCCCTATGGACCATGCTGATGGTGGATGCTGTGAACCCCATCAGTTGCAGGAAATCCTGGGCAGGGGGGCAAGTGCCCAACCTGAAATGATCAGGCAAAGGAAATAAGGTCCTGAGCCTGGTCCACATGGAGTCTAGTTCAGCCCCAATTAATCTGATCACCTGTGAGGGTATCAGTTCATACTAGTCTGGGCTGACCCAAGTTCTTGCAGGTCTAGAGAGCCAGATCTGTGGACCGCTCCACAGCCTCCTTGGACTGGTTGGCTATCATCCAGTTTTCCAGGTAGGGGTATACCTTAATACCCATGTGCCACAGGAAGGCTGCCACCACTGTGTCCGCTCTCCCATCGACCTAATTCTTACTAATCGCCCTCACAAGTTCACCCAGGTCTCCGTGCTACCTGACGCACTGAGTGACCACTCGCCAGTACTCGGGTGCTGGTCTTACTTGGCTACAAAGGCCCCTCCTAAAGTTAGCTTTCAGCGAAAACTCAGGCCAGGCAAGCTACAGTCCTTGAAATACCACCTCATCAGCTGGGACTGGTCTCCCATTACTGCCTCGCCTGATATTGATTCAGCCCTGGTGTACTTTGTCAATTCCTTCAATTCCGCCTGTAACCTTTTTGCACCCTTCTGCAAATGAGTCATTAAAGGTGCTGACACCCCTTGGATGTCCCAGTCCCTTCTGGACCTCATGGGCCACTGAGACAATCTCTGGCACATAGCCTTGGAAACTGGGAGGCCCGCTGATAGGCAACGCTACCATGAGGCCAGGAACCGCTGCACCTGGCAGGTCCGACAGGCAAAGGCAGAATACTACAGAGCAGCCCTCACCACCTCCTGGGGGAAGGGGCACAATTTCTGGGACTCCCTCAAAGATCTTAGTGGCAAAATCTCTAATGCCCCCCACTGGTAAATGGTGGTATCTCCACTGACTCTGACACAATAGCAAATGCTCTGAACTCCTCATTTTCGGACCTCAGCAGCGTGCTCCCTGCCAACTTTTTTGCACCCACCCAAGTACCCACTTTCCGCTTCAAGGTCATCTCCCAGAGTGATGCTGCCCCCCTTCTGTTAAAGGCACTCAGCAAATCCCGGTTCAGCAGTGACAATCTCGATCTTAAAATACTAAGGCTCACTCTTCCTGAAGTACTCTACCCCCTCACTGCCCTGCTAAACCGCTCCCTTGCCCTGGGTCAATTCACCTCCATGTGGAAAACTGCCTTCAACACTCCTTTCCCGAAGAGTGGTTACCAAACCCTGCCTAGTAATTATCGGCCCATCTCAATTCTACCCCCTTTCTCCAAGGTTCTTGAAAAGATAGTCGCCACCCATGTCACAGAATATCTTGCTCAACACAATCTCCTCTGCCTCCAACAGCATGGTTTACGTAAAAACCATAGCACCACAACCGCGCTTTTGGAATATACCAACACTATCCATGCGACCCTGGACGCAGGCCAGATTGCTGGTGCTGTCTATATAGATTTTTCCAAAGCATTTGACACTGTCCACCACTCACTTCTCCTAACCTCGCTAACCCAAATAGGTTTCTCACAGGATACCATCACTTGGTTCTCAAACTACCTGTCTGACAGAACCCAGAGAGTCAGACTAGGGCATACTTTAACATCCCCTCTCAGAGTTACATCTGGGGTCCCCCAAGGGTCAATCCTTGGCCCCCTACTTTTCACTCTATTCCTTAACTCCCTGGCCAAGGCCTGTTCTGGGAGTCTCCTTCTATACGCAGATGATGCGGTTTTATTCAGCACCCACACCAAACCCACCACCCTCCAAGTAGTCCTCCAAGGGTCGTTTAATGGGGCTGAATCCTGGTTTACTGACCATAGGCTTGTTCTAAACTATAAAAAAACAAAATCCATGCTGTTTGCCCATGCCCAAAACAAGTTCAGTAACCACCCCCTGCTCATCCATAACTCCCATAATGAGACCCTGGAACAAGTGTCTACTTTTAAATATTTAGGAGTTACTCTAGACTCAGGGCTAACCTACCATGAACATATCCACCGACTTAATACGGCTGTAAATGTGCGCATTGGTCTACTCCACCGCTACAAGCACTGTCTCCCCCTGAAGCCCTACAGCTAGCCATCTCCTCCTCTGTCCTGTCACTCACTGATTACGGGATTATCTTCTATGGTGCTGCCGACAACACCTCCCTCAACAAAATTAGGGTTTTCCTGAATAAAGCCTGTTGACTGGCCACAGGATGTGACCAGCTTATGCACCCCCGTACGCTGTATACCAGTACAAACTGGCTTAATTTTGATGATCGCCTAAAGTACCAGACCTGTCTCCTTGCCAAGAAAATCACAACTGGCCTCACGCCCCCTGCTCTTGTGACACTGCTCCCCCCCAACAGCACCAGATGCACACGTCACGCTGAGAAATCGCCCTACCAGGTTCCCCAATGTAAAACCTCCATGGGGCAAAGAACCTTCAGATACCGCTCCCCCAATTGGCTGAACTCACTGCCCATACCAGTCCTTCTGGCTCCTACCCTGGGACTGTTCAAATCCCTTCTCCGTAGTAATATCTTGCGTGACTCCACCTGTGACTGTACCCGACCTACCCACAACCAAACAAAAGCCAAGACAATGGACCCACTTGGTCCTGCTTCTAAAGTGCCTGTCCTTGGTTTCGGTCTTACCCGAGCCTCAA
Source organism: Neoceratodus forsteri (assembly GCA_016271365.2). NCBI lineage: Eukaryota > Metazoa > Chordata > Ceratodontiformes > Ceratodontidae > Neoceratodus > Neoceratodus forsteri. Next base: position 3,776,886 of record JADMNL010000027.1, read on the forward strand.
ACTAGCTGACACTCACTGGACTGCACTGCAGTCATAAATACTTCTCTACAACAACTACTGTACTGTATGATTGCCCCTGTAGTTACTGTATTTATTGTATTTTACTGCATTGTCAATGACTGGTAATTATCCTGTACCACATCCACCTGTTGTACTTTACCATGTATAATTTGTAAGGTGTGATATTTCCTACACTGCTATTTATACTGTGATGTCTGCACACTGTATGCTCTGTATTGTTTTCCATGACGGGGAGCCTTTGTAAAGGAGTCTCTGACTCAAAGGTATCAATTCCCATTGTATTCAATAAATAATTAAATAATAAAAAGATGGTTCATGACACTCCCCACTGGTGGACACCAGGGGACAGAAAACACCCTCCAGAGACTCAAGACAATCATCTGGTGGCCTGGTATGGCAAAAGATGTAGAACACTACGTAAACAACTGCATAGCGTGTGCTCAAAACAACTCAATTTCAGTAAAAAGAAATGCCAAGTTGCTGCCCCAAAGGCAATCTGGACCATGGAATGCGATACAGATCAATTTCACTGGTCCTCTCACTAATTGCAGTACAAACAATAGGTATGCACTTGTTACAGATTTGTTCTTCAAGTGGGTAGAAGTATTTCCCACTAAGAACAACACAGCAAAGACAACTGCCAAAATCCTGGTAGATCAACTGTTCTCCAGGTGGGGTCTACCTTTAAAAGTAGACTCAGACCAGGGCACTAGCTTTACAGCTGAGCTAATGCAACAGACACTCCAATGTCTTGCAGCTGATCAAAAATTTCACATCCCTTACCACCCTCAATCCTCAGGCCAGGTGGAAAGAGCTAACAGATGCATAAAACAGATGTTATACAAATTCACTGATGACAATCCCAAGGACTGGGATTCCCTCTTGCCCCTGTTACTAATGGCAATTAGAGGTACCCCTGCAGCTACTACTCAGTGCACACCCTACGAGGTTGTGACTGGTAGAGCTGTGAGACTACCTGAATACCTGTTGATTGATCTTCACGCCCCCACTGCAGATACAGTATCTGTAGACAAATATGTAGAAAAGCTTCATGAAGACATCATGAAAACACATCTGTTTGCTGCCAAGCAAATGGGCAAAGGTCAACAAACTAAAGCTCATTTTGATAAGCATGTCAAAGAAGTCAACTGACAAGCTGGAGACCAAGTTATGCTTCTCCAATACAGACAACCAACTCATTCTTTTACCAGCAAATGGGAAGGTCCCTATCCCATTGTCAACAAGCTCAGGCCTGCTGTGTATCAGGTCGGAGTACAGCAGCAGAAAAAGACTGCTGACAAGTGGTTCCATGCCAACCAACTTAAATTGTATAAAGGTGACTAAATTTACTTTTCCTAACCTCTTTGGGCAGAACTGGACTCATACTTAACCAGTCCTTTTTGTTTTCTTACAGGTATCGGCAAGATGGCTATCTTGTACCCCTTTCTCCTACTGACTAACACTATGACTGCACCCCTATATTCAGCCCCACTGACACAAGGAACACGTGCAACACTTCCTTGATAAACTTGAACATTCAGCCCCTACTGGTGTATGGATCAATGTTCCCAACAAAATGATTAAAGTAAAGTAACCTTTTTGGATGCTGTAGTGGTTGCCCCAGGTAAATCTTCACTCTCCAAACAATGGCAAACTGATGCTATGGGCTACACAATCCCTGTAGCTCACCTGTCCAAAGGCACAATCCATGGCTGGCCCAATACTGACATTTCTAAGAATGGTACGCTTTCTATCAGACAGACCACTTCCAGACATACTGGTCAGTACAATCTAACTGCTCTCATAGATCCTGCCTACTGTGACCGCCTCCCTCCAGAGGAGGCACGTGATTTCTGTCTTCAAACCTATCAAGCTTCTGAAGCTCTTTATCTTTCTGTAGTCCCACCCAGTCAAGAAGACCTGACTGCCTGCCCTCCTCAAGAGGATGGCCCTCCTAGTGGTTTGACAGCCACAACACTACCCGGAGCACTAATTAATAATGTACAAATTATGCATGTCCCTGTTATTTTCAATCTTACAAACTGGAACATGGCTGAATTTGTTTTTTGTTCTACAACCAATACCTCCAAATTTTACAGTATGATGCTTACTGATCTTGTTGCTGCATATCAAACACGCACAAATGACCCGATAGGTGGACCTCACACCACTGATCATGTTGGGAGTCTTTAGACCTGCCCCTAAAGACTATGTTAAACCAAAATCACGTGTACGCACCAAGCAGGATGCAACTGACATAGCTGGTGCAGCCGGTTCTGTTTCTGACATAACTGGAGCAGCCAGCACCATTACTGGCCTCTTTGGCTCAAGAATGTCTATTTGGAATAGAGCAGACGTTGCTTCTATTAAGGCTCAAACCCTTAAATTCCAACAAACTATTAACAATGATGTTATGCCTCCTATTTTACAAGGTGTAAATTCTCTCAGTATTGAAGAACGTTATACTGTGTACAATATGCAATAGATTGCTTAAGGGTTCAATGATGCCAAACGTAAACTTAATGATATTATTTTTCAGAATAACCACAAGGTGGACAAGCAATATATTGGGCATGAAATTTTATGTTCTGCTTATGGTTCTTGTGTTATATCCAGTGTTAACGCTCTCTTCAGGGACTTGGAATCAGGAAAATTCCAGATTTGATACGTGATCTCAAATTGGGTTGCATGGTAGCACTAGTGGAGGAATGTGCCCCTGCCCTGCCACCCCCACCCTCCTGGAGCCCACCACTGTCCAGCCGGCCTTCTTTCCCCTAAGCATCCTCTGGGTCAGCAGTGGTGGACTTGGTGGCCCAGAGTGAGGGATGAGGCCATCTGGATCCTGATCCACTCAGCCCAGAGTTCAACCCAGAGATGTGCATACACATGGGGTAGCACCTTAATCTCCAGAATGTCTCCCTGAAGACTGCTGCTCCGCACCCACTGCACTATGCCACTCCCATTTCTGGCTAGAAGTTCTTCCTCCTGCTCCTTACTGCACCCTGTCCCTCTGTTTGGTTCTACCCCCTTGAACCTCCTAGCAGTCTTTCCTATCTCACCCTACCCAGATAGGGTGTCTCCAGACTTTCCCTTTTACCCTTGCTTGCCTGTTTACTACCTTCTTTAAATTCCTCCCTGCTCCCCTCTGCCTCTTTACTACTCTTACATCTTTCCCCTTAGTGCCCCACTAAAAAACATATTTCAATTTACCCTAGATAGGGTGTCCCTCCTATTCCCATTAGTGGCCTGTCTTCTACCCTTTACTCTTTCACTGCAGTGAGTGTAACAGAAGTGATCAGGTACCTTAAGTTGACCAACAGAGTCCCCTGCTTCCCCCCTGCGAATGCTTGCTACCTGTTTCACTCACTCACTCACTGGGACATGAGAGTGGTGGATCACGCTGGACAAAAGAGTCTTTTATAGTGTACTTGCTAGAAGGCATTAAGCCTCTGTCAGCTCCACCTTCAATTACACACCTGATTCACAGGACTTCCTGAATCTCCTCAGCCCCAAGATTAATCTCCTGAGCTAGTTTCCCTCACAACATCTGTTTTAATTTTGAAGTCTCAAAATGCCCAAACACTGCCTACAGATCTCTTTTTTCCTCCTCACGTACCCTGCTACTTTCATAGGAACATAGACCATGACGTCAGAAAAAGACCAGAGGTCCATCCAGTCTGCCCATATTCCTACAATCCTTGGAACCTTCCCTATAACCTACTGTTCCTCCAGGTACTAACCCTCCCCGACCTATCCCCATTCTCCTCCCTGACCTTGTCACCCCAGGCAACCACTGTTTCCTTCCGTCTATCCCATGCTTGCTTGAATCCCCTGATGTCTGCACCAACCACCTCGGACAACAGACTGTTCCAAGGTTCCACCACCCTTTCCGTAAGGAAGCACTTCCTCTTGTCCCTCCTGAACCTTCCTCCTGTTAATTTCCACTCGTGACCACGAGTTGGTATTCATGGTAAATAATTCCACACAGTTTGCTTTGTTAATTCCTTTACGGAACTTGAAGGTCTATCATATCTCTGCTCTCTCTTCTGGTTTCCAGTGAGTACATATTTAGTGCCTTGAGGTGCTCCTCACAGGATCTGCCCTGCTGGCCCCAAATCATTTTTATTACTCTGCGCTGCACTGTTTCCAACCTATCCCTGTCCTTTCTGAGGTGAGGACTACAAAACTGAACACAGCCGTCCAAGTGAGGCCTCACCCGGGATCTGTATAGGGGAAGTACTGCCTCTTTTCTTCTGCTATCTGTACCCCTCCCAATACATTTCAGTATCCTGTCAGCCTTGCTATAGGCCTTGTTGCACTGTCTCATTTGTTTAAGGGAGTTACTGATGATAACTCCTAGATCCCATTCCTCTTCTGTAGTTCTAAATCTCACCCCACCCATCCAGTACTCCATCTTGGGGTTCCTTTTCCCTAGAAACATTACCTTGCACTTTTTGGCATTCAGTTTTAACTGACAGACCTTTGACAACCCCTCTAGTTTTTGCAGGTCCCTCCATACATCCCATATTCATAAGAACATACATACGAAGAAACTAGCAGAAGAAGGCCATTTGGTCTATGAAGTCTGCTCGTATTGCAGGGTCCATACCTTGAGCTAATGTCCCTGCCCTCCTCCCTCCCTCACTCCTCCCATCCTCCCTCCCCATGACCCTTACCCTCCCATACCTGTCCCAGCCTCTCAAAGCTGCCCACTGTCTCCGAGATTACCTCTTCTGGCAGCGCATTCCAAGTATCCACCACCATCTCTGTGAAGAAGTGCTTCCTGACCTTCCTCCTAAACCTCCCACCCTCCAGCTTAAGACTGTGCCCCCTCGTGTTATGGTTGCCACTCAGCTTAAAGAGACTCTCCTTATCAACCTTATTTATCCCATTCAAGTACTTGAAGGTCCCAATCATGTCCCCCCCCCCCCGTCTTCCAGGAGTACATGTTCAGTGCCTCAACCTCTATCTACTGTGTTCACGATCCACCCTCCTAAACAGTTTTGTGTCATCTGTGAAGAGATACAGCCTGCCCTGGATTCCTTCACCAGTGTCACTAATGAACATGTTGATGAGGACCAGCATCGTATCAATTAACTCCTACAAAACACTAGCTATCTCTAAATTAAAAGACATATGTAGGTGCTACTAGGCTCCCAACGCCAAGTCCACTTCCTAGGTACCAACTGGCCCTCTACTTATTAAGCTGAAATGTGTTGCATAATTTAGGGCAAGGTTAAAGCTGGAATGTACTGCATATATTGCATAAGGACTTCGATTGTGTATACCTCTTGTATTATATATTTTTTCTTTGTTGTTCTACATTTTATATCTCCTGTCTATGTAATTGCGAACTGTATGTGTATGTGCCTCAGGACCTCCTTGTGAATGAGCTTGCTCAACGGAGTCTTTCCTGCAATAAACTTGAACTTGACCACACTCAGGACAGACCCCTGCGGAACTTGACTCGTAACCTCCCTTTCCTCTGATTTGACCCTGTTTGACCACCACCTTCTGCTACCTCCCTTCTTTTTTTTTTGTATAATATTTTTATTAGTCTTTGTAAGAAAAAACTTACAAAACCAGAATCACACAGGTATTGCAGCATGTATATATATATATATATATATATATATATATATATATATATATATCACAACAAAGTAAAACATAAGAAAAATGACAAACCCCAAGCGGTACATCATAGGGCAAATTAACCATAATGCATTATCGTAACTGGTTCCACCAGCATATAGTCCTAGGAAGAACCTCGGGGAGAGGTACTTGTACCCATTAAGATCACTAAGTTTATTGGCAGGACAACTCCATTGAGCACACCCATTTTCAAGGAGGTTCTGTAAGGACAATGTTAAACAACAGTGTACAATAAAAGTGATGATATAGCACACAGGTACAATAATTGGTGGGAAAAAAGTGAATATATAGTCAGTAAAAACGATAATAAAACAGATCGTAATCCGGTGCCTGGGTAAGCAGCAGTAATATACCATAAGGTAACAATAATTGGTAGGAAATACATACAGGGTCAATGAAAATAAAAACGATAATAAAACAGATCGTAATCCGGTGCCTGGGTAAGCAGCGGTAATATACCATAAGGTAACAATAATTGGTAGGAAATACATACAGGGTCAATGAAGAGAAAAACAACAGTGAAGCCTACAGGAACCAATTCATATTAAGAGGGAGAACAAAAATATATCAGTAAGAACTTATACGATTGCTGTCAGCGTCCCAAGATGGCAGAGAGTGCAGGAAGGAAGGGGGTAAGGAGAAATACATAACTACTTCTGACAAGGAAGGAGTCCGACAGAGGGGGCAAGGGATAAGAGCAAAAAGCTGCGAGAAGACGAAAGAGTGAGAGAGAGACAGAGAGAGAGAGAGAGAGTCGGGCAGGGATTAGGGATGGAGGGTATAGAAGGAGTCCTAGGCGTTAGGGTGGGGATGGACTAGGGAGGACAAGGGCCAGGGTGGCTAGGGAGAAGGATACAAGAAGTCAGAGGGTGCTCACTTGATAGCAGTGATACAGACTGGCATGCTATGCTAGGACCTATGGCAGTAACAGACTACTGGGAAGAATTTGTAGGTCAGGGCTCTGAAGAAATTTAATGAGACAACGCTGGTGAGCCTGAGTGACATCTGGATGAGATTCCACACCGATGGGATGGTGTAGCTATCCGGGATATATCGAGGAGGATGTAGGCGGATTTCCTAATGGGAAATATTAACAAGTGAGGAGCTACAGGTTAGTAATTTATTTTGCAGACTTCTGAGGGTCCAGGTACTAAGCCCCAAGAATGACATACCGGCCCGCTGATATGTTGCCCTCCCACAAATGAGCACCCGTAATGTTCCCCAGAAAGCATTCTAATAGTAAAAATATCAAAAAAACACATAGCAAGAGAACCCCATACAAATACAATAGAAATGCACCATAACATTGAGGGTAAAAACAGTAACCTTTCAATTATTATGTCTATAAAGGAGATACTGGACAGTGGGCCGTACCATAAATGAGGACAACTCTGGACGAGCCCCACCCAAGTAACTTATTGTCCGATTTTAGTCAATTTACAGTCCACAAAATCCAAGGGTAATAGGCTCCCCAAATGACCCCAAGTAAAGAACGTTGGCACCAAATCACCCAATCGCCCAGTCCCTTGATAAATATGTCAACAGTCACCATCCTAAAGGAAACCAAGACCTGCAACAAATTACCAGGCAGATAATCTGCCAGTCCATTGTCCTCAGTTATTCTCCTCCCACGAATTCCTCATCACTGACCTGTCCCAATTCCTTCTCCAGAGCCAAAAGCAGCTTCTCTGTTTCGCAAAAGTTGGTAGGGAACCTTGAGATGCCGACGGGGACCTCACACCCCATCAAAGGCCCTCCTGTGCTGATGGGTGCCAAATCTGGGAATATGGAAATGGTTGCCTTAGCATATTTAAACTGACGGCGGTGTCTAGCCATATCCAAAATGCGATCCCGATCTCCGACTCCCCTACATACTACAATGAGCACCCTGGGTATCGAAGAGTCCTCACTGGCCCTACAGGGAGTAACCCGGTAGGCCTTATTAAATGAAAAAGGGGCCTCAACTTCACCGACCCCAAGCACCCCAGGCAGGAAAGTCTTAATAACATCTAAGGCATCCTCTCCCTCTGCCTTCTCCGGTAGCACTAGGATGCAGATTTTTCTTTCTCGGACCTGACTCTACGTGCTCCAAGCGTCATCTTAGCAGGGAGGTATCCGAAATAAGCTTGGTGGCAACATCCATTGTTTTCTGCAGGTCAGTGTCCATTTTTGAAAGATTTTACTCTGCTGTATCCATCCTCGTTTCCAAGGAGTAAGCAAGTCAAACTTGCGGTCTAAATCTTGGACCGTCTTTACTAACTGCCCCAGGGTTGCACTGATTATAGCCATGGACACCGCCTCAGTCGCTTGTTCAGCAGAGGTCCCAGTTGTATGCCCTTGTACAGTCTGCTCGTCACGACGACCTCGTGGCTGGAAGAAATCGGTCGCTGCAGCATTTCCTCCCTTAGTTTTCCCCATCGCTGATGCCAGGAAGAATCCTGCCACATATAGCTACTAGGGAGAGCAGAAAGAGGCGCAGAAAATATATATTTATTAGCGTTTTTATAGAAGGTTCTCTGGAGCACCACAAATATGCTGCTTCCTATGTGGCTGCTCAGCAGTGCCCCCCCCCCCGCCAATCGCTACCTCCCTTCTAGCTAACTACCCACCTAGTTTTTACGGTTTTAGCCACACTCAAGTCTTCCATCTTTTTGAGCACCCTTTTGTGCAATACCAAATCAAAAGCCTTGCTGAAGTCAAAGTACAGCAGATCCACAGCATGGCCCTTGTCTACTTCCTTGATCACCCAGTCAAAGAAAAAAAATCAGGTTAGTCTGACAAGATCTTCCTGCAACGGAACCGTGTTGTTTACTATCCTAGAGCCCACTGCTCTCTAGGTAGTCCACAAGGTCTCCTATGATTAGTGATTCCATCAGTCTTCCCACGATGGAGGTCAGATGTGACAGGCCTGTAGTTCCCTGGTTGATCCCTACTCCCCCCTTTATGAAGTGATACAACGTATGCCATTCTCCATTCCCTTGGAACTTTCCCGTACCTAAGTGATCTGTTGAACAGCCCAGCCAGTGGTTCAGCCAATTCTGTTGCTTATTCCATAAGTATCCTCAGATGCAACCCATCTGGTCCTGGGGTCTTCTGTATCATAAGGGCTACCAGCCCTTTCAGGAACCTCTCGCTAATAAGTATTGGCTGCCTCATTTCCAGGTCTCCCCTTAGCGGCCGATTTGATGCGGCTTTCTGGTATGGACCTGCAATCTTCCTTAGTGAATACTGAGGAAAGGTAGTCATTCAGGACAGCGGCCTTTTGCTTATCCTCCTCTATCACCCTACCCCCCTCAACCAGCCATGTGATGCCCCCCCCTTTTTCCTTGATATCTCTAAAAAAAAATATTTTTCTGCAATACGCAGCTCTGTATCTGTTTTCGCCCAACAACCCTCTTCACCTCCCTCGTTTTCTGCTGATAATCCTCCCTTTCTGCCTCCCCCTGCTTTTCCTTGTATTTACAGAAGGCATTTCTTTTTGGCCCTAACAGCTCCCCTGACCCTAGCTAAGAACCACAGTGGTCTCTTAAACCTGTTTTTTACTGTTCTTATGCTTGCCTTTGATGCCTCGAGGATGGCCCCTTTATTGCCCCCATCTCTCCTCTGCACCCCCCATGTCATCCACCCCCACTAACTTATCCCTGACCAGTTTCCTTAACCTATCGAAGTACGCCCCTTCTAAAGTCAAAGACTTTGGTTCTTGATTGTGGTTTGCTGGCTCTGAAGGTCAATTCAAACACATGGAGCTGTGGTCGCTATTCCCTAGTGGTTCCCTTACTTCCACAGTATCCATCAGTTGGTTGCAGTTGGGAAGAACCTACTGACTCAGTTCTTTCGGGTTACAGACAGGCTATTACATTCGGCCGTCTAAACCCGAGAGCTTTTTCAGCTCACAAGTATTGAGTTTGTTCGGTTCTTCTCAGACAGAGTGTCCTCCGTTAGGGCTGGAATTTCTCCAAGCGGAATACCATTCTCCAACAGTGGCGGACCCTGGCAGGGCGGATGCATTCAGTTGCCCTGGGGACAGTTCCGTCCAGTGACAACAGTGGAAGTCTGTGGGATGATCTCGGGCCACAAACCAACATTCTGCGACCTTGACCTGGGTCCGACACAGCTACTTGTTGGCTGCGTTGAGGTCCTGGGTCCGGTTTTTGCTGACATTGTTGGGAGTTCCTTGTTGGCGGGGAGTCCTCAAACATGCTTTGGTTAATCCCTGCTGAAAAACATCTCTGGACCCCGACATTTTGCCGAACTACCAATCTATCTCGAACCTCCCCGTTTTGGGGAACATTTCTGAGAAGGTGGTTGCGGAACAGCTAAAGAGTCACCTTGCTGACTTCCAGATTTACAAACCATTCCAGTCCGGAAGCAGCAGCCCTCGCGGAGGTGTCCGCAGAGTCATAGGCTGATCTCAGCATGTGGGTACCCACATCCGAGCCAGTCTGTAGAAGCTTGGCAAGCTCTGCCCTCTGTGGGCAGTCGGGCAAGCCCTGCATGATGTCCAGTCCGTGTTTCCAGAGGGCATGGCATTCTGGAACTGGACCATGTGGTTTAGGAAATTGAGACTCCTAATACTGCAGGTAGCAGAAGAGTACACCTTCCTGCCCAACAAATCCAGCTGCTTAAGACTCCCAGGCGGGCGGCAGGGTGCTCAGGTGTTTGGGCCTCTGCGAACGATCATGAGCTGCCAAAATCACCACTGAGTCAGCGGTAGGGTGTTTGGCCAAAAAAGGATGTTCCTTAGGAGCCCAGTACAGTCTCTGTGCCTTTTTGGACACAGTAGAAGAGGAGTGAGGATGCCTCTAGGTAGCATAAGTGACATCCTGGAAGGTGTCCACCATGAGAGGGATGACCATCGGCTTGGGATCTTTTTGGCGGAAGTATTTGGCCAGACGAAAGCGCTCGGGGTCAAGGGCCTCTGTGGCCCAGCCCATGTTCTCCAGGATGTGTCTCATGACCTCCATGAAACTGGGGTCATCAGGAGGGGACTTATGATGCCCCTCCGGGTCCCCAGGAAGAGTCCACGTTCGAATCCGGTAAGGAAACGTTGGAGTCGACATATGACTCAGAAGAGGAAGAGAAAGGGGAACGGTGTCTCCTCCTCTTATGTCTTCTATCTGAAGGAGGAGCTTCCTGAGCAAGTCCTCCTGTGCCTAGACTTGTCGGTGTGCTTTTTAGGCACAACCGGCTCCTTACTAGCCTCATTTCTGAACGGTTCAGAAACCACAATGGTGTCCAGATTAGGGATTACCCCGGTGTCCGGGTTAGGGACAGGAGTATGGTGAGGCGTGGCCACAGGGAGGTCCTGCTTCACTGTCTCCAACCAGTGGGAGAACAGCTCCTTGATCTGTGCCATGTTAAGCTTGGGAGACCCAGGTGCAGGAGGAGCAGCCATGCCAGAGCCTTCGCTGGTGCCATCGTCAGGGGCAACTGGCGTCAGCTTAGGCGCACCAGTGCCAATATCTGGGATAACCGGCGTCGGTCTCATAGGCAACGACGGGGGATGTCGGTTACCCCGTCGTCAGGCTCTGACGGCAGGCAGGCCAGTGTCTGCTGAGGAAGGGGGGGTGGCCTCAGAGCTAATGTCGGGCAGCAGCGTTGGGACCATCGTGACCGGTGGTGGGGTGTCGATCTGGCGCCCATTTGTCCCCAGAGTACAACGGACGTCCCACTGAAGATTTGGACTTGGGACGGTCAGAATGCTTGTGCTGCTTGTCCGATGAACGCCTTACCGCAGCTGGGGCTGATGGCAGTCAGAAACCTTTGATTTGGGCAGTAGGGATGAGGCTCTACCGGCCGAAGACCCTGAGGTCTTACTCGACTCCCAGGAGTTAGCCACAGATAAGGAGGTCAAGCAGGAGGAGGACTTACCTTGGCCTGCAGAAGATGATTTTTCAGCAGGCGGGCGCACCTTAAGAGGCTGCAGGGTGGTCTCGGAAGACTTTTGAGTAGAGCCAGAGTCAGAAGCGGGTGGCTTGAGAATCGTAAGGCAGGAGTCGTGACTAGAGGAGCCGGATCTGGAGGCCGAATGGGAGCCTGTGGACCTAGGCCTCGAGTGGGACCTCTCTTGTTCCCTGCGGTTACGGTGCTTCTCCTTCTGGTGCTTTTTGCAAGCAGGCAATGATTCTGATTCCCTCGAGGAAGAAGCTCTCTGCATAGCAGCCAACTTAGACTGCGCGAGGTAGGCCAAAGGGGACTTTTGTCGCCTGATGCGAGTCCTGCTATTGAAGGCCTGGCAATGGAAGCAGGCTCCAATGTCGTGGTCGGGCCCTAGGCACTAAAGAGAGGAGGAATGGCCATCTTTCAAGGGAATCTGGTGCCCACAAGAGCACTTGTTAATGTGCCCCTTCGAAGAAGTTGACATAAGTCGAAAATCAGTGAAAACATCGGTGGAGAATAGTAAAGGAGCGATCGGTACTGATGAGCGGTAGCCGAACGTGAACTAACCTGAGCCGATGGTGGGAAAGAACTGGAGCACCTGGGGACCGCCCCTCTATATATGGGGACATCGGGGCTAAGCCGACGCCGATGGGGGTATTCCACCTGGTACTGCTAGAGAAGAATTGGCTACTGAACTGCACCCTGTGGCATCAGTCCCATATGTGTTACCTGTTGCAAGAGCTTCCTCCTAAGTAAGATCAGCTTTTACCATCTCCAGAACATCGCCCGAATTAACCCTTTATCCCTCGACGACTTGCCACACTGGTACATACGCTCATCACCTCGAGCTTGACTACTGCAACGCACTCTACCTCAGGGTCAGAAGTGGTGTAATGTGGCGCCAGCAGGTTCTGCAGAACACAGCGGCCCAACCGCTGACTGGACACTCGAGGTTCAGTCACATTACACCCATGCTGCGCGAACTGCATTGGCTGCCAGTGCGCTGGCGCATCCCCTTTAAAGTAGGTCTTTTGACCTATAAGGCCCTACATGGATTGAGTCCAGGCTACCTGAAGGAGCTTCTGCATCCCTACACCCCATCTCTGTCTCTTAGATCAGCTGGAGGGGCCTTTCTGGAGGTACCTAGGGCCAAGTTAAAATCTTCCAGGGACCAGGCATTCGAGGTGGCAGCCCCAGTCCTTTGGAACTTGCTACTGGGGTACCTCTGGGAGGCGCCATCCATTCAGATCTTTAAAAAAATCTCAAAACCTTCCTTTTTGAACAGGCCTTTGGGACCTGAGGAATTTATCTTGAAACTCCTATACAGCATGGGAAGTAGTTTGTATATCATTTTAATGGGGATTATTTATGGATTTTATTCGTTTCTAATTGCTGTTTGTTTTATTTGTTTATACTGACAAGACAATGGGCCAAAAAGGTCAATTTTCATGGGCGATCAGTGTTTACTTTGCTGTAAGGGCACCCTGAGCCTATGGGGAAGGTTGCCCGAAATAAATAAATTCTACTACTACTATCTCTGAGTTGGTGAGCACCACATCAAGGACTGCATTCTGCCTGGTAGGTTCCTTAACAAGCTGACCAGTAGACAGTCTTGGATGGCATCTAGTAATTTCTGACTCATGTCACTCTTGGCCACAGGGACCTCCCAATCGACGTCAGGCAGGTTCAGATCACCCACTGACACTACCTCCCCCTTTGCTGCCCCTCTTTCGAGTTCCTCGAGTTTTCTGTCCCTTTCCTCCCCTTGCCCTGGAAACCTATAGTCAGATCGCCCCTAAGCACACTTTCCTGCCTAAGGCTGCCGAGAGTTGCGCCCATAGTGACTCAGTCGCCCCACTGGTACCCCTAATACTTCCATCTTCTGCCACTGCATTGTCCTCCTTGATAAAACAGCAACCCCCCCCACCCCAACCAGTTCTTCTATCCCTCCTGAACAGTGAATACCCCAGGACAATCATCTCTCAGTCATTTTTATCCGTGGCACATGTTTCTGCAATGGCCACCAGGTTCACTTCAGTGTTTGCCATCAGTGCCTGGAGCTCACTGAGATTGTTGCCTAGGCTCCTGGCATTAAGGCATACCCCCTCCATTTGACCACTGCTCTAACTCTGCTACTGTCCTTTTGCTTTCTGCGCTTTCTTCCCTCCTTGTTTTTGCTTATACCTTTTACTTTCCTCCTCTCAGGTATTCCTCCCCTTGGTCCTGTAAACCCTATTGCATTCCCTGTACCCTTTCTCTCGTTATACTACCCACACTGCGTGTGTACTCTCACCTCCCACCTCACCCAACACTTCGGCAGCAGACCCTCCTTTTCCTTAGTAAATACTGATCAAAAGTATTTGTTCAGTATCTCTGCTTTACTTTTGTCCCCCTTCTCTCAACCTTCCTCCCTTTTCAGCCTGTAACATTTTGCTGCACATGAGTACTTTCATAAGAGTTTTGACTTTTTATGCACTTGCTAGTAAAGTTATGCAGTCTTCAATCAGAATTTATCTTGCATTGTGTCTTGCTTCAGGTATGGGTTAGGACTCCTGAGTGTGGTCTCTTCTTGTTGTTTCTCCCTGTCAGTTAGTCTGAAGCCCCCGTCATTGACGACATCCCAATATATCTTAACCAATGGCTGAACTACATTATGGCATATAATTCATGCCACAAAAACACGGAAAATTTGCTGAAGTATAACAGCTGTGTATAACGGATACAGTAGGTTTGGTATATGGCGTGCAATACAGAATATCTGGCAGTATATATACACTATATAAAGTATGATATGCATAGTCGGTTTTAGGCAGCAGCAAACCCTGCGGTTGCTGGGGACCCCCTGCAACCGCAGGAGTACCACTTTAATTTTATGATTATTATTATTATTCACGTTTAAAGCAAAACAGAACTAAAGGGCATCATTGGGCTCTGTGGAGCCTTCTCATGTGGCAATGGCGATTTTATTTCTATAACACCCAATCCCTGAGGCTCTGGGTGCCATATAATATAAGCAAATAAAACAATAATTAAGTAAGAATTGAAAAGCATTTACAATCAAGAATCCAGGCCAAACCATCGATAAAAAAAGGGAGTTTTCAAAGATTGTTTAAGTATGGCCAGTGAAGGAGCACCTCTCACTTCTCGGGTGAGGGTGTTCCAAAGAATCAGGGCCACCACACTGAACATCCTATCACACGAGGATTTTAACCAAGATCTGGGTATGGAGAGGAGGTAGGCCTCCACTGACCGGAGGGCATGAACAGGAGCATATGGCACCAGGAGGTCTTGCAGGTAGCCTGCACCCAGACCGTGCAGGGCCTTGTATGTCAGCAAGCACACTTTGAAGCTAATGCACCACCTGACTGGAAGCCAGTGGAGAGCACGGAGAACTAGCATGATATGCTTGGATCGAGATGTCCCAGCAACTAGTCGAGCTGTCGCATTCTGAACTTGCTGCAGGCGGCGCATCAGTCTCGTGGACAGCCCAAGGTAGAGAGCATTACAGTAATCCAACCTAGACAAGACCAACATGTACACTACAGCCGACACCTGAAATTCCAGAGTCAGCCTGGAGTTCACAATGACCCCCCAGATTCATCACCCTATCTGCAGCACGAAGGGCCACACCATCCAACAAAGGAAGGGCTGCGCTACCACTTGTTGCCACAGAACTAGACCGTCCCAGCTCCACCAGTGACACCTCCACCTTGGATGGACTGAGCCTCAGCCAGCTAGCCACCATCCAATCCTGGATTTCTCCAAGGCACTCGCTCATTACCAGGATAGCAGCTCCATCATCAGGAGCACAAGAAACGTACAGCTGGGTGTTTTTATCCATGGTCCAGCACCCCTAACTGTACCCCCACCTCGCGGACAGCAACCTATATGTAGGTACATGTACTGACCTTAGGGCGAAGACACTTATCATAATAGCATAAGTGCCAGGATTAGTGTTCTACTAATGCATATTATGCTTTATTATGTTTTACTGATATATTTTAGCTATGAGAGATGCTTTTCGCTCTATTATTACTATATTCTTATAAGTAAGACAACAGTGCCATTTTTAGTAACTGTACTGCTATTATGACCTTGGATTATAGAAGCCCTATTGTATCACACTATCTTATGCAAGCTAAGCAACTTCTTATGTTAGTTAGGATGGTTACTCAGGCCACCTGTTTTTGGACAATTATATACTTTTTATGTATCTTCTTTAGTAGTTGCCATGACAATTATTGGTGTATAAGACCCTTTGTACTAAGGTTCATACTAAGGTAGACAGGAGTGAGAAGGCCAGCACCCATAGTGCTCCCATACTAAACCAAAGAATAATAAACCAATTTATAACCTGCATTGATTAATGCATCCAATCGGTACTTAAATATGCTTTTAGTTTCACTAATGATCACATGGAGTGGTAAATTATTCCATGGTCCTATTACTCTAATGGTGAAAAAATATTTCCTATAAAGTACGAGAGGAAGATTTTCTAATTGATTGTAGTGGGTGACCCCCTAATATCATGCGTCTGGTTTTTAAATTCCAAACCCATTTCACACATCAGATAAGGATCTTGAATGTCATATGAAAGCATAAGATCGCCTCTGAGGCGTCGAGTGGAAAGTGGCATGAGTTTAAGGCGGTCAAGTCTCTCACAATATGTCGCTTTTTCAGATCCTAAAATTTTCTTAGTAAATTTCCTTTGTACACCCTCCAACAACTGACACTCTGATTTCTTATAAGGGGTCCAAAGTTGGGAAGCATATTTCAAATGGGGCCTGACATAGGAGCAATATAACGGTAACAACACATCCGGGTTCCTAGATCAATATTTCGTAGAACAGACCAAATTACTCTATTTGATTTATTAATTATATTGTGTATATGTCTACTATGTGATAAATAATTGGAAATAGTAATTCCCAGGTCCTTTTCATCTACTGTCTGAATCAGCTTTACACCAGCCAAGAAATATTGGCAGTGTGTGTTAGATGGCCCTCCGTGCATAACTTTGTAGCATGTAACTTCTCTGAGAAGAGAGACTGCGTTACCTAGGTAAGGAAAACTGGTGTTCTCCCAGTGATCACACTGTTGGTAGTAAGCCTGCATTATTGATCTGTAATAAATTCCATTTGTTACATGAGTACCACTTGTCTGTTGTCTCTTCCTATTGTGCCGTTCCACCAAGAATCTGAAAAGGTAATTTATTACCAAGTTACAGCGTCATCAGCATAGCAATGACACGCCAAGCCATAGTGTCTAATGATCTCCCCAATGGCAACATGTACGTGGCGAATAACATGGGAACCAGAGTTGCCTCCAAGGCTTGCCACAGCATGGTGCAGCACTGCTCAACGCAAAGGAGCCAAGTGCCTGCCACCTGTTGCATTCTGCCAGTCATGTAGGACTCAAACCCCACAACACTGAGGTGTCATAACATCATGAAATTACTTGCTAATGTATGTCCCAGCCAATCAGAGGCTGACGAACAGACACAAACTGGATAGGCGGTGGGGCCCCAGAGACTAACAGTGCTACCACCCCCTATAAAAATACAAATACGTAACTAGTTGTAGTGAAAATAAAAGGTTGTGCATTTTGGACTAGGTAAGACAAAGTCAGTTTGGGGTGGAAATACAAACAGAGGTGAAAAAGAAGTAAGTGCCTCAGCTGAGACTTGAACCCAGGCCGCCTGAAATACCGTTTCGGTTGCGCTAATCAGCTGCACCACCAAGGCAACTGAAACCTGGGCTGTCCCGAAGCACACATTACTCTTCCTCTAATGCACAACCTGGTGCTACATAAATAATTACTACATTTTCAATCACATGGATGTGGTGTATTTATTTACGGAATACATACAAACGGAAGAGAGAAACAATTATTTGTGCAGCACCAGGCTGTGCACTGGAGAAAGAGTAATGTGTGCTCTGGTACAGCACGGGTTCTAGTTGCCTTGGAGGCGCAGCTGGTTAGTGCGACCGGAACAGTATTCCGGGCAGCCTGGGTTCAAGTCCCAGCTGAGGTACTTACTTCTTTCTCTCCTCTGTTTGTATGTGTTTCATAAATATCCACACCACAACCATGTGATTGAAAATGTAGTAATTATTTGTGCAGCACCAGGTTGTGCAATAGAGAAAGAGTAACATGCCCTCCAGGACAGCCCAGGTTCCAGTTGCCTTGGTGGCCCAGCTGGCTAGCGAGATCAGAACAGTATTCCGGGTGGCCTGAGTTCAAGTCTCAGTTGAGGCACTTACTTCTTTCTCTACTCTGTTTCTATCAGTTTGGGATGGGTAAGGGTCCCATGACTTATAGTACCAGCTGTGGGTCCCAAAACTGTAGAGCCTGCCCTGATGATAAGATCCTCAAAAATAGCAGTTATGGCCGGCCCGGTGGCGCTGAGGGTTGAGGCGCGGGACGCCACACCTCGCGCCACACCGGCGACCCAGGTTCGGGAACGGACTCGGGTCGTCGGGGGTCGGCAGGGGGAAGGAGGATCGAGCGTCCCAACGGATGCTCTCCTCCTTCGGGGAGGGGTACCAGGGGTGTGCGACACACCCGACGCCGTGAGAGCTGGTGGAAGCACCGACTGGGCAACGCGCGGCCCTCGGTTGGGAGTCGGGAGGGAGGACGCCATTGGCACTTGGCATGCAAGGTGAAGCACATTCCGCCCGAGCCGCGCCCTCAGCGGGTGGGAGGGGAGGACAGAAAACCGGAAAACAACCCTCGTCGCTCCGGATGACGGCCGCTCCAGCCACCCAGTCTGCATAAACATGGGCAGACCCCGCTGTGCAAGGAGCTCCGAGGGAGTAAGGCGGCAGGTAGGAGACACCTGAGATGCACTCTAGGGGCAGACTCAATGGGGGGGACTGGGGGGCATTGAGTGTTCAAGGAGTGGAGCTACATGCTCAGGAGGGAATAAAAAGAAATTTCAAAAAAAAAAAAAAATAGCAGTTATGTAAGAACTTACCGTAACAGTAGATCTTCGAGAGAAGTTCCTGCAGTAGGTGTTCACATATAGGACTGCGCCTCCTGGCGTCAGCGTGACTATAAAGGCGGTCCCCCGCCTCCAGTTCTTCCGCCAGAGACCCTAGAGAGGATGCAGAAAAAAGGCGTGAAAACTCCTGAGACCCTGTGCCCTGGATGAGACAAAGTCCTGGGAAGGGAATAAAGAAAGAAAACACAGGGGTGGGGAAAGGTGAGGTAGATTCATTGTAGGAACCTCTCGAAGATCTACTGTTACGGTAAGTTCTTACGTAACTGTTATATCTTACTTCTAGAGGGTTCCTGCAGTAGGTCTTCACATATAGGACTGAATACCAAGCAGTCTTAACGAAAAAGGAGGAGTTGGAGACGAGGTTCAGGGAGGAGGAAAATGTCTGCCAACTGAAGGTCAATTCAAGACAGGAGGCCTTGCAAGACTGCAAATCTGAAACCAGCCCTACACCTAGAGGCAATGTCCAGACTGTAATGCTTAGTGAAGGTGTGGAGGGAGGACCAAGTGGCCACTGCATAGATATCCGCAGTGGACACATTCCTGAAAAAAGATGTAGAAGTGGCCACACTTCTAGTAGAGTGGCCCCTAACCATACCCAGAAGGGGCTTCTCATACTTCTGGTAAATGTAGTGAATACAATTTGCCAGCCAACATGACAAAGTCTGTTTCGTAATAGCCTTGCCCTGGCACTTGAGAGTGAAGGATACAAAGAGCTGGCTCGATTTGCGAACCTCCTTAGTCCTTGAGACATAATATCTCAAAATCCTGTGCACATCAAGGGTGCGAAGATACTCCCCGTTGGAATGTCCTGGGAAGAACACCGGCAGTTCAACATTTCGATTAAGGGTCAATTCCAGACCACTTTCAGAAGAAAAGACGGATTAGTCCGCAGAGCCACCCGGTCTCTGTGGAAAATTAAATAAGACTCTCTACAAACTAGAGCCTGAAGCTCTGAAACTCTTCGAGCTGAAGTGATAGCAACTAAAAAGAGTGTTTTCCACGCTAAAAAACGCACATCACAGCTTGCTGCCAGTTCAAAAGAGGGCAAGTAAGCTTTTCTAACATAAAATTAAGATCCCGGGGGGAACAGGATTCCAGACTGGAAGTTTGATGTGAAGGATCCCCTTCAGAAAAGTTCTGGAAACCTCTAGCTGAGCTAGGGTTTTGCCCTCCACCGGAAGGTGGTAGGCCAAAACCACAGAGAGATGGACCTTCAGGGAGAAATAACTGAGGCCCAACTCTGACAGATGCAAGAGGTACTCTAAAACCTGGGAGGCCACGTAGGAAAAGGGGTCTAGGCCCTTAGCTGATGCCCAGATGGAAAATCTCTTCCACTTCATAGCGTAAGTAGATCTGGTGGAGGGTTTTCTGGCCTCCACTAAGACCTGAGCGACTCCAGAAGAGACGTCATAGCGAGAGATCGCTAAGTCCACAGGTGCCACGCATGAAGATGAAGAGACTTGAGGCTCGGAAGTACCTGGGTGCCCTGCTCCTGAGATAGAAGATCGTGAGCGAGAGGAAAAGGTACTGGGAGTTCCAGTGCCAACTGCTGTAGCAACGGGAACCAAATATGCTGAGGCCAGAGGGGGGCAATTAGAATCATGTGCACCCCCTCTGCCTGAAGATTCAGCAGAACCCTCTGAAGGATGGGAAAGGGAGGGAAAGTGTATAGAAATCTCCCTGTTCAGGAAAGAGACAGTCCGTCTCGCAAAAAGCACCACGCCTGGGAACGAGTGAGCAAAAGCTGGGTAGTTTTGTGTTAGATGGGTAGGTGAAGAGATCTAAGTCTGGCCGGCCCCACTGAAGAAACCGATCTTCTACTACTGCCTGCTTTAGTTCTCACTCATGAGCCCTGGCGACTGATCGGCTGAGACTGTCCGCTAGAATGTTGTGAACACCTGGCACATGGACTGCTGTCAAGGATAGGCAGTGCTGTACCGCCTAGTACCATACCTGCATCGCCTCCCTGCATAGAAGGTATGACCGGGTGCCTCCCTGTTTGTTTAAGTACCAGACAGTTGCCATGTTGTCTGTCTGGATAAGAAGTGTTCCCAGAGTCAGAAGCGACTGGAAGGCCTGGAGAGCACAGAGCACCGCCCTCATCTCCAGAATGTTGATGTGAAGGTTCTCCTCCATGGGAGGCCAAGTGCCTTGGGTCCGATGGTCTCCCAGATGCGCTCCAAACTCAAAAATAGCCACCTCTTCCAGCCAGGTGTGCATGGAAAATAATCAGATCACATCTCAAGAAATCCAGCACCACCTACCACAAAAGAGACAAGTGCGATAAAATTCACAATATTTATTAAAGGCAAAATGCAAAATATGTAACAAGGCTTATAAAGGAGTACACACCTCACAAAAGTGCTGATGCACCAAAGCTGGATAGTACAGGCACAGCCCTCATAAAACACTCCAACCGGTTTCGCCCAAAGGGCTTCCTCAGGAAGTAACAAACACCCTCTGACTCACACTTATATATGTACCAGTCTTAAAAAGACAGTGCCCAATTTCTAATTAAACTTTAAAAAATACAACACAATACTAAATATGTTATAAAACATAAATACGTAACACTGCGTACATATATAATGTGAGAATAACCAAATAAACACGAAATGCCTTGTCTTACAGAACAGGGATGTCTAATAATACTGGTGTTGGTGACCCCTTCGAGTTAGAAGGGGTTCAGGACTTAACCACACAAGATGTTTCACCTGTAGAAAACATCCCTACTCTGAACCAGATACAATTTTAGCATTTCATGAATTGGAAGCAGCTACGCTCAAAGCAAGAAGAGTTTTCTGGCATTGTACTACCTTGGAGGCCCATGTAAGAGTCAACAGGGTTCCAAGGAGCCTTAGAATTTTGCAATGGCCTGGATATGGACAGGACTGCGAAATTTTCATTAATGATTGTAAGGACCAGTTATTGGCAGCATCAATGCTCCTGATCCATTGCTTAATTAAGAGACTATAAACGACAACAAAATGACATCCTGGCTGTAGTTGAAGCCTTAGCGCTTAAAGTTATAGCATTTAAAACACACCCAGATTTTTTGGATTTTGAGGCAGTTTTAAAACAAACTGTGTTTAAACAAGAGGAGTGTTTGAGACAACAAAAAAAGCACAAATACATATTTTGCCTTTAATAAATGATGTGAATTTTTTCACACTTGTTGGCTCTTTGGTGGTAGGTGGTGCTGGATTTCTTGAGATTTGCTCCCAGAAGCACTCCCCATCCCAAGTTCGAGGCATTCGAGGTGAGACTCATGGAGGGAGACGGAGGGTGGAAAGGGACCCCCACCGAAAAGTTGGCTGGGTCCTGCTACCAGAGATCCTTCTGCAGGTTGTTGGAGACTAGGGCTTTCTGGTCCATGTTGTCCAAACGCTGGTCCCACTGGACTCGAAGAGATCACTGGGTGACCCTCATGTGCAATCTGGCCAAAGGGACTGTGGGTATGGCGGCCATTAACCCCAACAGCCGAGGGCCCGATCCTGCCATGGTCCACCGGGAGGAAGCCACAAGCATCGCTTGAGAGATTAAGGTCTCTGCACGGTTGGTCGGAGGAAAGGCCTTGCTCTGGACCATGTCCAGCACTGCTCCAATAAATTGGAGGTGCTGGGAGGGTATCAGCTGGGACTTGGGAAAGTTGACAAATGCTCAAGCTGGAGAAAAGGTCAAGGGTGAAGGAAAGGGATTCCTTCAGACCTTCCAGAGAAGGGGCTGAGAAAAGCCAGTCATCCAGATATGGGAACGCATAAATGCCCCTGCGGCATAGAAACGCCGCTATCATTGCTAGGCACTTGGTGAAAAACCCGAGGTGAGGCCAAATGGTAGGGCTCTGAACTGGAAATGATGCTCCACAAAAGAGAACCTCAGGAAGCGGCAGTGGGCCGGCAGAATGGAGATATGAAGGTAGGCATCCTGCATATCCAGAGAGCACAGCCAAGTGTTGGGTAGGAGCAGGGGTAGCAGTCCCTGGAGAGCCAGCATGCGAAGCCCCTTGTACTATACAAAAAGATTAAGCATGCTGAGATTTAGGATAGGCCTTAGATCCCCCATCTTTTTGGGAACCAGGAAGAAGTGGGAGTAAAATTCCCTTCCTATTTGTTCCAGTGGGATTCACTCTATGGCTACTTTCTGCAGTACAGCTTGAATCTCTTGGAAAACCAGATGTTGTTGGCCTGACGGGTAGTATGACCTTCCCAGAGGGTTAGAGGGAGGTCTCTCCAGGAACTCTATCGAGTGACCTCTTTCTATGAGTTGAAGAACCCATGCATCTGCGGTGACAGCCTTCCAACTGTCCAGGTGGACGCTGAATCTCCCCCACCGGTTCCTCCATGGGAATAGGAAGGAGCGGGGGTTGGAGTCAGGACACAGAGGGAAGGGCGCTTTTCCCCAGAGACAGTTTTGGGAAACTTGGACTGGGGGGGGGGGTTTGGGCGCCATAACCCGGGGAGCGACACTTGGTCTATCGTCTGCCCTGATTCTGTTTATTCCATTTCTGCTGGCAGTGAAATGGCTACTGCCCTTGTTTTTGGCCCGAACGGTACATGGAATGGACATCTTTCAAGGATTTGCCACTCTCTTGCAGCTCTGTGATAATATCTTTGGCACTGCCATGGAACAGAACTGGACCCCTGAATGGAGCGTCCAGAAGAGAACTTACAACTCTGCGGGCGCTAGGCCAAGCGCGCCTAACGCAGATACCAGTAGCCGCACCTTGTGCCGAGTCCACAGAGTCGTAGGTGGAACGGAGGGCATGCCGGCAGGATGATTTGTTCATCCTAACCTTCTCCAGGAGTTTGTTCCTGAGCTGCTTATCAGGAATCTCTTGTAGATCCTTTTCCAGATCCGATAAAGAGGATTTCTGGGAAGCCACCATATGGGCTACATAATTTAAGGAGCAAACGGCGCAAGTGAAAGAGGCATAGATCTTACAACCATAATGGTCCATCTGCTTCGACTCCTTATCTGGAGGGGAGGCACTGAGATGTTTGGGTTGGGCCGATCTATCATGAGCAGCCGTGATCACAACAGAATCGACCTTAGGCTGGGCAGTTAGGTGTGAAACCCCTTCCGGGGAGTGGTAGGTCCTATTGGCCTTCTTTGAAATGGCCGGTATGGATGACAGTTGCTGCCAGATGGTGGATGTAAGATCTTCATGCAGCCCCGTCCAAAGAGGGATGGGGAGGGGGTCCGCATTAACCAAGTCCAGGTGCTTTGCCAACCTCCTGTGTTTGGGATCCAGCTCTTGGGAGGCCCATCCACAGGATTTCTGGATTGTCTGGAGCAGCTCCGCGAAGGAAGGGTCCTCTGGAGGAGATTTTGGGATTCTTTCAGCTGAGGCTCAATGGGAGAGTGAGGCTCTGACTGGTCCCCCACATCAGAGTCCTTGTCTGAATCAGACGATTCCAGCCTGCTGGGCAAAGATGCCTCTGGCACTGGGATCAGGAGCCTATGATCAGTTATGCCAGAAGGCAGAACACCAGAGTCTCTGTCTGAGACTTGACAGAAGGTGCCGGGCTACCTGGTAACACTCTGTGAGGTGGCATGGTCCTGACCACTATCAGAGGCTGGCCCAACTCTTGGAGTAGTTGGGACTTAGCATCCTTCCACCATGCAGGAATGATCTCCTGTTCCGGCTGTGGTGTTGGAGGGGGTGGTGGATAACTTGGGTACCCTGCAGGATAAGAAGGGTAGCTAGGTGTCTGGTACCAGTAAGGGTACTGGTAACCCTGATAATGAATAGCCTGACCCAGTATCGGGTAACCCAGCATCAGAGGAGGGTATCCCCGGCGATGGACCCCTCAGCGTCGGATACTGCGGATATTGCAGTATATATCCAGGATAATACCCGGTCGGGCCTGATGGAGGAACGCAAGGCCCTGATGGAGGCAGTGCCGAAGGACCGCTATGCGACGGGTCAGATGATGGGATAGGAGAGGGAACCCCTGAAGGTCCTGAGGGAGTAGGGTTCATACCGCCCCAAAAGTGCCCGGTGAGGGATCCGGCATCAGATGCGGATCCATCGGCAGAAGAGAACCTGGTGAAGGGGGGAGCTCAGGAAGAGTCCCCATCGGCAGGTCCTGTAAGGTACCCCATGGAAAAGGGTCCTGATGATCAGGCCCAAAAAGGTTGGAGAAGGACAGCAAATCCCTTGAGGGAGAACCTTGGTAGGATGAGGAGGGACCTGCGAGCACACTCTGCCCGGCGTCGGGGTCCACGAGGGAGTCCGACGGGACAGAAGACACCACGCAGGCGCCAGGTGGTCCGGCGTCCAACTTAGAGGTAACGGCCTGGCAATCAACAGAGGAGCCATCGACTGACTTATGGGCCGCGGCCGGGCTGACAGAAGCCAGAAGGCTAGAGTCAGGCTGACTGGCCTGGGCTGGGCGCCTGGCGGCAGAGCCAGAGGGCGACTTAGCAGCAGGGCTCGAAGCAGGTACTTTAGATGGTTCCTTTGAAGAGGATACCCCCAACTGCCCGCTGACCTTGGGGTGGGGGGGTGTCCGGTCTGCTGAAGTGGAGGAAGGCCCTAGAGGTGGGGTACTCACAGAGGTGGAGGGCCCACTCAAGATAGCGTCGGCTGTCTGGCTGGATTTCCCCTGTGGAGAGCGGCTCCAATCCTGGCGTCTTTCCTTGTCCTTCTTTTTCTTCTTTT
Source organism: Neoceratodus forsteri (assembly GCA_016271365.2). Classification (NCBI taxonomy): domain Eukaryota; kingdom Metazoa; phylum Chordata; order Ceratodontiformes; family Ceratodontidae; genus Neoceratodus; species Neoceratodus forsteri. The sequence continues at coordinate 3,802,109 of JADMNL010000027.1, forward strand.
TCTCTGGGGCTGGCGACAACAAATTTTTCCTCAGCTCATGGAGCTCTTTTTCCATTGATGCTAGTCTTTGGATCAATAAATGGGCATCGAGGGTCCTCTTGCAATGGGTGAACGTGGCCTGGTTAAAGCCCTGGCAGATGGAACACTTGGCGGTGGTGTGCTTAGGCCCAGGCAGAGGACACACCGGGAATGGTCACCCCATGTGGAATCTGCGCGCCGCACTTGGAGCACTTCTTCTTGGACCGACGAGATGACATACACCGCCATGCAGGATGGAAGGAAAAACAGAAAAAAAGATATCAGAAAACATTTAGAAAATGTTGCATGACTGAAGCTGTTCTACCACATTAGGTCGGACGATACAGGTCGATGGCAGGAAAGAACTGGAGGGAGGGCGGGGGACCGTCCCTTTTACAGTCACGCTGACGTCCGTCACCTGACACCAGGGGCGGCCTCCGCTGATAATTGCTAGCTACAAATTTGCTGTGCAGTCCTGACGCCAGGGGGTGCAGTCCTATATGTGAAGACCTACTGCAGGAACCCTCTCGAAGTAAGATTAGCACTTACTGCATGGCATATATGGATTAGATGATGCAACAGGCCAAGGGGGCCATAGTGGGTCAAAGGAGTTTAAAGAAAGCTGTGATACACTAATACTAGATATCAAAACAGCTATGCATGCATAGTCATTTACTTCTGACTTGGGAGGCAGTCTGGTCTAGTGGTAAGAGCACAGAGCTGTGAACCAGGAGATCCAGATCTGAATCACACAATCGCAACTTAATGTGCGGCTTTCAGCAAGCCACATTCATCTCCATGTGCTTAGTGTCTCTAATCTCTCTCTCTAGTTGATCTCTACACCGTTTAAATCTTCCTGTGGGCCTAATAGTAGCAACACTCTTCCCCCTCTCGCCCACAGATTATACAGTACTCTGGGACACAATATAAAGGCTATGCCTGCAATTCAATGGATGGGAGCAACCAGCCATGCCCCCTGCCTGAGCTATTTAAGTCAGCTCCTTCCAGCCTCACACAGAAGCACTGTTTCTTTGCTGCAGCTGGAGGGAGGGTCTGCACTCCCCCCCCCCCCATTCTCCCGGTGTTTTTCTCCCACCCACTCTGTGCGTTGGACTTTCTGCTTGGTTTGTGCCTCTCCAGCTTTCTGAGTCTGTATTTCACTTTGTACCTCCGTGGCTGCAGTTTGTGCTTCTCTCAGTTGCCTATTCCTGCTGCTCTCCTGTGCCTTGTGTTTCCTTCACTTTTGATTCTTTTTGGTCTCTCTAGTTTTCCCAGTGTCCTACTGTCACCATTTCCTTTGACTTGTGCTAGTCAGGCTCCCATTTTGCTGTTTTTCCATACCTTTAGCAATCTCTCAGTTCAACTACAATCCTTTAACTGTTTACACTTGGCTCCTAGCCAGGCAGCCACTCCCTTCTGGGTTCTGTTATTCACTTTAGTAGCTTCTGCTCCCTAGTTTTCGGTTCCCATATACTCCTGCTTCCCCTAGCAGTTTCATTTGATATTTCTACTGCCTCAGCCTACCTAACGTGCAGTGCATTAGCAAAGGTTTGCAAACTGATGTACAAATAAATAAATAAACTAACATTAACCTCCCTTATAGAACTCGTTGACATGCATTCTTCATTCAGTCCAAGCTTGTATTATTCAGTCTCATTCAATTTCCTAGTTGTCATTTTATGTCTCACACAGCCGTTCAGCCTTACCTATGTTTCGTTTCTTCCATGTGCTCATGGCTGTCAGGCTTCGCCACAGCCTCCTACTACTCCTGCATACAGATAAAAAGCAGCCGTTCAGCCTTACCTACATTTCGTTTCTTCCATGTGCGCACGGCCGTCAGGCTTCGCCATGGTCTCCCACTGCTCCTACATTCAGATGCATGCCAGCCACAACCACAGTATGGCTTCCAGGGCTCTGTACTTAGGTCGATGGTCTCGCTCTGCCCCATGAAGTCCGCAGCTTAATGGTGGGTCTCTCGACAGGCTGGGTCCTTCTCTTTCTGCCTTTTGGGTGAGAATGTCCTACGCTCCAGGGGAAGCTTTAGCCATGCAGATCGACTCAGTAGCACCTCTTGATGTAGTACTTTAACATTTCAGCTGCCAAAGGGTGGGGCCTCTAAGTCCAAGGGGCTCCTTTAGCTGTGCAGACTGAGTCGGCAACAGCTTTGAAAGCTATTCCTACAGCCGCCTAAGGTTCACTTGGTCTCCACCTCCTTCCCTTCCTCTGCCCTCAAGGGTGAAGCTCATACGTCTCCAATTTCTGGACCCTCAAGAGCTCCTCCTCTGCCTTATTCCTTAAGGGTTTAGCTTCCCCTTTAGGCCTCCCTTCGTGGAGGACAGGTGAGTGCCTTTCAGTGGTTGCTGCTCTCCACCTACTGCCTTGGGTGGTGGGCCTCAGCACAGAGAACCTCCTTTAGGTGCAGAGATTGGCTCTCAGCACCCCCATGGCTTTCCTGTTAGAGGACAGAGTGAGAGTTCTTCCTCTAAAATCTATCCCCTGACTAGGGTCTCAAAATTGCAGTACCTGAGCCATCACTAATATATCTCAAGGCTGGAGAGAAGGTGACCAAGGCTTTGGATCCCCAGAGGTTTCCCCCAATAGTTTTTTCTCCTCTCCTCTGTGCAGAAGGTCATAAAATTAGGTAGTCTCTGCAACAGGCAGGTTTCCGCTGTGAGTTGGGGTTGGATGGCGGACCTCCTTCCATTTGCCATTCCCTCTCTCCTTACGGAAGTCAAGCCTCTTCTACTATCACTTCCGATATCTGTCAGTCATTACTCGATTCAGTCTCTGTTTCCAGTCATCACTTGTTGCTGTCAATCCGTCCTAACTTAAGCTCTGGGGTCACTACTTGCTGTTTGGTATTTTGGGGGTTTCTTCCTAAGTTACCTTTAGCCTAAAGGAAGTATGTTCCTGTGGCACCTCTAAGGGTGTAGCCCTCCTCAAAAAGGTTCTTTTGCCTTCACAGTACCCTGACAGGGTGGTAGTTTCCCATGGAACAGAGAGTCAGAAAGGCCAAGTATTCATCTACAACAATTATCCAACACATTCATTCATAAATACCTTCAGTCTATCGACAAAGCTGCACAAGCATAACTCCTCACTAAGTTGTGTAAACCCACTGAATTCAAAGGCTATCCCTGCAATTCAGTGGGTGGGAGCAACTAGTCATGCCTCCTGTCTGAGCTCTTTAAGTCAGTTCCTTCCAGCCTCACTCAAAAGCACGGTTTCTTTGCCCCATCATCCTCCCCATCTCCGCTAGCGGCATGCCTCTCTCCTCGGGGCTACTTTCCAAGGTACCTTTAGCCTAAAGGAATTATGTTCCCGTGGCACCTCTACAAGTGGAACCCTCCTCAAGGGGGTTCATTTACCTTCACAGTACCCTGACATGGTGGTAGTTCCCTGTGGAACAGAGAGTGCAAACGGCCAAAGTAGTCACCTACGACAATCAACACATTTATTCAAATACCTTCAGTCTAGCAATAAAGGTTTACAAGCATAACTCCCCACTAAGTTGCGTAAGCCTATTGAATTTATATGAAAAATGCTTTTTAAAACCAAATTCTTTTTATTTCCTTTCCTTCGTTCCTTATCTCATCTTTTCTGGATTGTTATAAATACACAACATGGAACTCTTCTTAGAATGGAGTGTAAAGCAACACCGGGTATTGATTTCAGTAACCGAGCTCAAGGGTAGCATCTGAGATGGGCCGGAGAAAACTTAATCCTTCTTCTTTCTGACAAAATGCTTTATTAGATTAGACAGCTCATGAAGTGCAGCTCCCAATACCCTTGAACTCTGCTGTTTTCTAATTGCACCACATGGGAGACACAGGGCTATGTGCTCTTGAATCTTGTAGCCTGACCTCGGATGACACGAGTAATGAGTGGGGCAGGGAGGGACAGTTGCAGACCGTGACATCCACCCACCCTGCATCTTTCTTCTATCAGTTGCTATCAGAGAAGCCTATGGGAGTGAAAGCTTCTTTAGAAAGCCGGAAAAGTCAGCCAACAAAAGAGGCTTTATTTCAGGGATTCATGACTTGGTGAATACGCTGAGGCTTTTAAGATATTATATTGGCGGAACAGTGCACCCAGGGAATGCGATCCTCTTCCTCCCCGGAAACATTTTAAAAGGACGACTGCTGTCCTGCAGCAAAAATGCTCAAGCCAGTAGAAGAGTGAAATTTCAACCTTGCCTACATATCGTGTGTTTGCAGACACCTTCGGCCCACCACTTCATGATTTAGCTGCGTAGGTACAATTACTACTGGGTGGGGGGGTTTGGTGGCTTTATTCCTGTTGTGCTCCCAATGCAGTTGTTACTGAATTTTTTTCTGTGTTACCCATAACAAGCGTCATGCTGTGGTAGGGCAGATGGTGTGTGTGCAAATGACCTTTTATTCTGTAAGGACATGCTGAATCATAATTAAAGGGCTAATCCTGTGGTTTGATGGGTGGAAGCAACTAGCTACATCCCCTACCTGGCCTATATAAACCAGCTTCCTTCATCCTGATTTAGAAGCTCTTTTTCTTTGTTGCAGCCGAAGGCTCTGCTTCCCTTCCTCCCTCCCATGCAGTTGCTGTTTATCTCTCAGTTGTTCTGGGTTTTCTGTTTGGTCTGTGCCTTCTGCAACTCTCTGGTTAGTATGTTTTGTCTTCTCTGGCTGTGGCTTTGTGCTCCCTGCCTTCTCTAGGAGGACAGCCAGTCCTGCTGCTTTTATGTCCTCAACTTTTCTCTTGTGCTTACCTGCACTGTGTTTTCAGCGTGACTCGATTCTATATACTGCCTCTGTCATGTTCTCTCAGCCTGCTTTACCTGCGTACTTAACCAGATTAACAACCTTTGTAACATGGCACAAATCTGCACACTAAAATATTGAATTTTTTTTTTCCCATTTATTCTTTTTCCCCGCCCAAGCTGCCTGCCTCCTGGTACTCTCAGCCTGGTCACGAGCCACGGACATCCACTCCTCAGATTGGCCTCGGCCCTCCGATACCCGTGGCTTGCCCCCCATGGCGGGGCTGCGGCACTCCCCCTTGCATGCCGCAGTCTTCGGGCTAGGTCGGAGGGCAGGCCTGAGGAGCTAATTGAAGCCGTGGCAGGCTTCATTTAAGAAGGCTGGCAGCTGTCTAGTTTTTCCGTTTTTCCGGGGAGGTGGGGTCGTACAATGACGCTGGCGTCCGCCCCGCCTCCTGTACGCTCTAGTGCCAGTAGCTGTGGGACTCCTGGCCTCCGCCAGGGGTCCTCGATGCTCCGGACATTTCCCCACCCTCCCCCCAGAGAAGGAGAGCAGTCAGTGGAGGCTCATCCTTCTCTCTTAACGTTCCCTCCAGCGACCCTGGTCCGCTCCCCCGAACCTGGTCGCCGGGCGCCGCATGCGGAAATCCAACTGCTGCGCCGACAGGTTGGCGAAATATTGAATTTCTATTGGCCTAAATATAACAGGTAGTACTTTATCAACCATGGTCTAATTCCCAAGTAGACCATGGGTTGTGATGTAGTACCTTGACAATCCACCATAGGCAAAAACAATATACAAGTAAAAACAGCATGCAAATATTTTGATGTTTCTGCTTGCTCCAGCAATTCTTTGCTCATGTGCAGTTCCCATGGCAGCCCAACAGACGGCTGTAAAACAGTGCTGTGCTGCTAGCATCGTTTCACAGCCATCGTAAAACAGCAGAATTCCCTGATTTTCCCACCCACCCAGTGGATCACCATTCACAAGTGAAGCACAGATGGCAAGCAATGCATAATTTTAATGTCGACTTTTGTGTGTGTGGAGTAGGGGGGCATCACTACCTTGGTAAATACACACTATGGTAAAGATGAGTCTGCACCTTCTATAACAGAAAGCAAAAATATCAAAGACAGTGAAATAAATACAGCAAGATCAAAGAAAGGCTAACTCTACGGGTGAAAAAAAAAAATAAAGTGAGAAAAACAAAAGGAAATCAAAGAACGAGAGTAACAATACTAGTCAAAACAAGTATTTGAAAGGTGAGAGCAGTGAACATCATGTTGTTCTGTCTCCTGCTGAGCTAGATAATTTAGCGAGGAAAAAGCGAAAGTTAATACTCAGAAAAATAGTACTTGGCCTAAGAAAGTTTCTTCAGATTGGCTCAATTCAGTACATTTGGAAATTGATCTAAAACTGCTGTGAAATAGTGCTGTGCTGCTAGCATTGTTTCACAGCCATCTGTTGGCCTGCCAAGGGAACTGCAGGAGCAAAACATGAAGCTCTACACTAGCACGTTCCCATCATGCAGTGCATCTTGTAATACACACAAATGAAAATCGAAGAACCTAGCGTAGAAAGTTAACTGCAAGTTCTTGAAATGTTTTAAAATATGTTTCGATGTTAGAAAGCTTAAAACTTGTAATGAAAGCTATTTTTGCAAAAGTTAAATAGCAGCCACGATATTTCTAATAGGTGTGTTCCAACTGTTTTGTACTGTGTGTACACTGTGTTTAACAGCTCAACATAAACCATTCCGAAACTAAATCAGTCTGTCTGTTTTCATTTGTTCTGAGAATAATAGTCATACAATCACTGCCATGTTATAAGAGGGTTAAGCCACTTGAAAGGATGGGTCTACTGTGGAATTAACCCATGGTTGGGTCGTTGGAGGCACTCAGCCTTCGGCCTAATGCCCCACACACCACCACTACGGATTAATTCCTCAGTAGACCCATCCTTTCTCATGGCTTAATCCTTACTTTCACTGCAGTCCCTCTACCTGCTTTGCATTCCAATCGGCAGCAGCAACCACTTAACCAGCCTAATTCACACTGCCTTTCCCAGCCTTTTCTTTTTCAACTATTCAGCCATCACTCTGCAGATTAACGTAAAATCATATGATTACTGCACTCACCATAGAGAAACATACAATACATGTGCAAACATATAACACCCACATATATAATACATACATACATACATTAATACAGACACATAGCCGCCCGGTGGCGCTGAGGGTTGAGGCGCTGGAAGCCACACCTCGTACCACACCGGCGACCCGGTTCGGGAGCGAGCCGGGTCGACGGGGTCGGCAGGGAGAGAGAAGGATTGAGCGCCCAACGGCTGCTCTCCTTCTCTGGGTAAACCGTTTCGCCGATACCGCCACCTGTTGGGGAAGCTCAGGGTGGTCGGTGTGGTTGAGAGAGCCAGATGCAAAAAGGGTAGCGTTGGCAGAGGGCCGGCTTGATGTGCAACTCCATGCACGCCGGCAGCCTTGCTCTCACTGCATGCCGACGTCTGAGGTACGCATCTCGGAGAAAAAGCCTCCAGCCTACCTAGATGGCGTCCTTCGGAGCCAGTCTCACCACCCGTCGAACTGATCAGGGCAGACCTCGCTGTACAGCTCGCTGCAGGACAGAGGGAGGTAGAGCGGGGACCTCTCCTCACCCCGCCCGGGGGGTAATCCGGGCCATCAATGGAGGTCCAATGGCAGTGAGTGTGGTACTCTAGAGGCAGACCCTGAATGTCGATAGGGTTGGGAGGGTGATACTCCTTGGGGGACCGAAGGAGAGGAAGGTTGAGGGACAGTAGGCGGAAAAACAATAAGTAAAAAAAAATAGACACATACAGGCCAGTAAGACATAAATTTAGTTAAAAGACCATAGTACAATACCATTATAGTACCTTGAATATTCAGAGGCTTTGCTAGTTAGTTAAGAGAGAGGCACTGATGTTTCCTTAAGTTATCGATTCAAGAGACTGGTGATGATAAAATAACAGGCAATACTGCCATATAAGTTATTGAGAGTTATCAGTTTAACATTTTCTGCACATACCATGCAAATGATGCCAATGCAAAGTTAATACTGACGTTATCTGAGAAAAGTAAATAAAACATCAGATCAAGTCTATGGCTATCAGTACCATTTCCAGGGTACTAAATAGTTGTGATAGCGTAGTAAAACGCTGTGCAAAACAGAGGGTTATGCTAATCATTTCCAGAAATGCGCAGCAGCAGGCTGCTATACATTTTTTAAGCGAGTCATGGCACAGTAGACAACATGAATAAAATTATACATTTTTTTAAATTTTGCTACTCAGTCTGTGCCAAGTACTATGCATTTTCACAGCTGATTAGTAACTTCACAGGTAAAGCAGCTAATACTTTCTTTTTGGCTTATTTAATACCCTGACCATTTCCCAACAGAATCAGTCAGTCCGCTTTAGTATTTTCACTACAGTTACTATGGCTGTACTGCAAGTCCTGCAACTCCTGGTTATGGCTGGGTATTCACTATGATAATGGCATTGGATACACGTTCCTATTTTCAGCACCTCGCCATTCAGTTCTTTTACTATCATACCGTTGTTCTTCAGCAGTCTTCATTCATTCCAATCCAATTTATCATTCGTTCCTCTGCGTCATTTCTGCTTCACGCCATCAGGATCTGCAAACGCATTCTTAATGGCCGTTATCACATTTCCCTTTCCCTGCTTAGTTGCTCCCTTAAAGTCTGCATCTTGAAGGACAGTCGCTTGCCGGGTGAGGGTTCTTTTCAGGCAGCTTGTCTCCTGCGGTGCCTCCCAGCAGTCCCACCAGGAGGTAAGAAGGTCCAACGCTCAGAGGGAAGCTTTAGCAGTGCAGATTTATGGTAGGCGCAACTCACGGTATAGTATTTAAGACTTCAGTTGCCAGAGGGTAGGGCACTAAGCCCACATAGGTTCCTCTAGCCTGCAGACTATATCAGCAGCACCTCCGTAAGCTGTTCTTCCTTCATCTGCCTAAGGTCCAACTAGTCTCATTCCGTGTCACCTTTCCTTTAGTTTCCAGTCATGTTAGGCCTCCTTGTGGTCTCGAGGCTGGGTGCTAGCCTTTCAACAGTCATTCTCTCCTTGTGCCACATTTTTTTTTGGGGGGGGGGGGCCTCTTTCCCTGAGGAACCTCCTTTGGCTTCAAGATCTACTCGCATCAGTACCCCAACATTGTCCCGTTAGAGGGATACAGCGAGAGGTATCTTTCCAAAAGATTCCCCTGAACTGGAATCCCAGATTAGTAGAGTGAGCCTCATAATAATACCAATGTCAGTTGGGATGGTGGCCAAGGCCATGGATTCCCAGAGATTTTCTCCACCAGGGTTTTTTTTGTCTCCTAACTGCCAAAGGCCATAAAGTAGTTGTTTGGTACCATTTTACCCCGTATTAGACTTTCCGCTGTGAGTTTGTGTCAGATGATGGCTCGCCTTCTCCTACAATCCTGCTGTTTCCTCTCTCCTCTGAAAGTCACGCCTCAGTCTGCTATCACTCATCACAACCTGTCAGCTGTCTACGTCACCACACTGCTGTTCTGTGTTTGCCGCTACTGTCTCGCAGTGCTTTTAGGCTCCTTCCTAAGGTACCTTTAGCCAATGGAATCATGTTCTAGTGGCACCTCTATGGGTGGAACCCTCCTCAGAAGGGTGCCTTTGCCTTCCCAGTACCCAGACAGGATGGTAGTCCTTCAGGGGACAGAGAGTAGGAATGGGCAAAGTAACTACAAATGGCAGTCACCATCCACCCATAGTCTACTAGCCTTCGGCTACCAACAAGCCGTACAAGCATTACTCCACAGAGTGGTTGCATACGCCAGTTAAACATAGCCTTACTGTTAAATCAAGTGTCAAAAAATCCGTTACCTGTTCTACAGGCTTCAATAAAACAAACTCAGAAGGCAGACTAATCCTGCATCTCATGGAGAAAGGCGTGAAAGAAGAGAAGAGATGGGTAGGCAGGCCCTTCAGGATTTTATCAAAGCCCATCACTGTGAATTTGTTCTGCTGTACAACTCTCATGTAGCTGCTGTAATTAATAAGCAGGTGGGGCATGCTTTATACAATCCTGTACAATATTAGCACTGTAAACACACTAAAGCTATTTCCGCAGTGGCCTGTCTCAACCTGGATGCTCCTTTACAATGAAGCCCTGTCTATATGTAGAATTTGCTGATTCATGATCTCTCCCACCTCCGCTACGGATATGGATTCAAATGAGTCCTGACTTCACTCTGCACGGCAGTTACAGATTCTGCTGATGCATGATTTGCCCACCCAAAGCTGTCAGGGGTTCTGCTGGGTCCTGACTTCCCCAACTCTAATGCTATTACAGAGCCTGCTGATTCATTTTTTTTTAAATTTTTTAGCACATTTATTTTTTACTCCTGCAGCCACTGACCTATTTATCCAGCCACCGCTCCACTTCCCCAAGCGACCTGGAGGCACACCCACACACCGGCTGGCATATGCTGCCGTACCTTCGAGGGGGACCCTCTCCGTAGTCCGCACGCCAGGCGTGGAACCAATACCGGCATGTGATGTGCTCTTCAGCCCTGCCGGGCTCTGAAGTTGTGGCCATCAATCGTCACCGGGGGTCGCTGCAGGGAGGAGGTGGGAATCCACAACCCTCCCCAGGATAGGAGAGAGGTCCTCCGGACGCTCGATCTTATCCCCCCCACCAACCCGGGCTCGCATCCGAACCCGGGCCGCCAGCGTGGCGCGAGGTGTGGCGTCCAGCGCCTCAACCCTCCATGTCACCAGGCCGGCGATCCTGCCGATTCATGATTTCTCCAGTAACATTTCTGTTAAAGAGGCTCCAGATTCATAATTTCACCACCCCTATTACTGTTATGGAGTCAGCTGATTCATGGTCCCCCCACACCTTACTGCCAACACAGATTCTGCTGATTAATGGTTTCCCAGCCCATTTTTGCTATAAATTGTTGATTATCCACCCCACTGCAGTTACAAATTCTGCTGATTCATGATTTCATTCCCTACTACTGTTACAGTCTTTTGAGTCATGATTTCCCCACCACCTTTGCTGTCATGAAGACTGCTGGTTCATGATTTCCCTACCCGACTGCTGTTACAGTCTGCTGATTCATGTATACCCATGTCCAATGCTGATACAGAGTCTGCTGATTCATGGTTCCTCAGTCCACTGTAGTTACAGAGTCTGCAGATTCATGATTTCCCACCCCAGTGCAGTGAGGGATTATGCTAAGTCATGCTTTCCCTACCCAACTACTGTTAAGGATTCTGCTGAGTCATGATTTCCCCAAACCCAACTGCTTTTATGAGGGTTACTGATTTATGATTCCCCACTCCTACTTCCGTCACAGCGTCTGCTAATTCATGTTTCCCCACTCTCAATGCGGACAGCAAGCTGACCCGGTGGCGCTGAGGGTTGAAGTGCTGGATGCCACACCTCGCGCCACGCTGGCGACCCGGGTTCAGAAACTAGCCAGGCCATCGGGGGTCGGTGGGGAAGGAGAAGATCGAGTGTTCGGAGGACAGCTCTCTTCTCCTGGGGTGGGATCCAGGGTGTATTGTGCTCTCGCGGTATTTCATCGGAAGCAGGGGCATTTCGCCCAGTAGCACGGGTTTGTCAGGGGACGAAAGGCAGGCGCCAATGGGGCAGCTCATGCACAACACCACGTATGTCGCGCTTGTGGGGAACGAAAAGGACAAAAAGCCATCTGCACCGTCGGTGAGATGACGGTGGCCCCGGGGGTGTCACCCACATCCCAAAAGCTGGCCCAAATGCGCCCAGATCCCTCCAGGGCCAACTGACAACAGCAGGTAAGGCTCTTCACACTTAGGAGCCAGCCACCGAGGGAGGGCGGAATCAGCCCCGGAGATGGTACTGGGGTCGAGCTTGCCTGCGATCGTTCAGGGGAGAAGATCAAGGGAAATGTGAGGGGTTCAGGCTGGGAGTAGGGCAGACACCGAGTGGGCACTCCTGAAGGATGCCCGAGGGTGTAGATGTACAAATAAAGTTACAAAAAAAATGCAGACAGCGATTTTGTCAATTTAATATTTCCCAACCCACTGTGGTTATGGATTCTGTTCAATCAGGATTTCCCCAAACCATTACTATTATGAATTCTGCTATTTTCCCCAGCGAACAATTATTAATAATTCTGCTGATTCATGATTCCCTCCCCCACTGCTATTATAAAGTCTACAGAGCAATGATCCTCCCCACTTACGACACCAGTTCAGCTGATTTATGAAGCCCACTCAACTTCTGTTATGAATTCTGCTAATTAATGAATTCTCCTTCTGTTATAGTCTGCTGATTTAGGTTTCCCCACTCCCACTGCTGACACAGGTTCTGTGGATTCATGATTCGCCAAACTTCTGCAGTCGTGGATTATGCTGAATCACGTCTCCCTAGCCACTTTTGTTGCAGATTATGCTAATTCATGATTCCATCCACTGCAGTTAGGGAGTCTGCTTATTGGATGATTTCCCACCCCGGTGCTGTTACAGATGCTGCTGATTAATTACATTCCCACCCCACTTCTGTTTTAGATTTTGCGGATTCCTGATTACAGAAGAAAAACAAAAACAGAAGCACCAGTATGGCCCCCAAATCCTGTAAAATAAACTGAGAAAACTTCTCTCCCGATGCTGTCGTGAGCTGTACCCACAGCAATTCTGTCTCCCCGTTTCCCCCCCGATGGACCCCATCCTCTACTGCCTCTATGCCTTTTTTGGCACAGAGAGCTAACTCATCTCCTTTTCCCATACCCCTCGGGATCTTCTGTATGTGGTATACCCCAGTACTGCCAAGTCCCAGTCATTACTGCTAGTGACTCGTGGTTCTATAATAGCTACGAGATCAAATTCTGCATCTGCCACCACGGCCTGAAGCTCACTACTTTTGTTTCCCAGGCTCCTGGCATTTAGGCAGACTGCCCTTCAACGTGTGCCAATACCCCTTCCCTCCTGTGAGCTCCTCTCTCTCTTTGTCCTCACGTCCTTCCTTAAGGGAGATAGGAAATTATTTCTGGCTATTTTAAATGTTAAATAAATGATCAATAATAAACGGTGGCTTCTGTGTGTTTGTACACCTAAAAAGTTTAGAACCGACAGTTCTCTACCATCTTCATTTATGCAGACCAGACCTGAGTTTGATTCTCACAACCTCCACTTGCATACTATGTGACTCTGAGCAAGTCAGTTAACCGCCCAGTGCTCCCAGGTCGCCCCTGAAAACAGGCACTTGTGCCTAGTGGGCCTTACCCGGTTACCAAAGAACAGACTTCAGTAATTAGCTTAAAGGGATTATCCAAGGTCATTGTCCCCAATAAACTGGGCTTTTTTAAACTTGCATGTCTAGAAAGGGCCTTGTTAGTTGAGCAGTGGCTTTAATATATACTGGTATTAAAGGCTGCAGTAACCTACATAAAATAGATTGTCAAAATTGCCCCATGGACTTCTATGCAACACACCCCTGTACTCTCCTTGGTTAGACCTCACAGAATGTCTGAGCATGGGGCAGGGCCAGCACACTGGGAAATGGTGCCACCAATAATGGTAACACTGACTGGTATGCAACTGCCTGGGTTCCCCTGTCCCCAACCCAACCCTTATGGAGTGGAACCACATCTGTAGTTCTCCAATCCCTCAGTACCATTCCAGACTGTGTGAGCCATAAAACAGCTCAGCTAGCACTGAAACTAGTTCCCTGAACACCCTCAGGGGAAGGCCACCCGGGTCTAGCACCTTATCTACCTTTAGGACATCAATTTTTTACCCTATAAACTGATCTCCACCCCCAACGTTTCATCTGCCCCCTTATGTTTACCTTAACAACACTCTCTGACAGAAGTCCAACATCCTCTACATTGAATACTGAGCAGAAGTAATTACTTACAACCTCCGCCACCTGCTCACCGTCTTCCACTACCCCGTTTTCCTTTTCTCCCTAATGTAGTAGAAGAATCTCCCTTCCCTCGACACCTCTGGCAATCCACAGCTCTGTGTCTTCTTTTGCTTAATCTCGACTACATGCTTTCATTTTAAATGAATACTGCCCTTATCTAGCTAGAAATGAAATCACTACATGAATACGGACCTTTGATAAGCTGCTGTTTAGAGAAGCCTGTGGCCAGTTCTTGGGTTCCAACAGTTAGCTGAGATCAAATGTACTTTACAGTCTCTTACTGACACAGAGACAGCATGGCTCCTGTTGTACGGAGTATTGGGTGATGAGTACTTACTCCTGTAGGTTGACCTGTAGAGGCAGGATACCGTAGGAATACAGTAGAATCATGCAGCTGGTCAGCAGGGTGCCAAGGATTAGCCCTTTGCACATGGACTTCCATTGCTTCCCTTGTTTCAGCAGCATCATACAAGATCCAGCTTCACCTACAAATTCAACAAAAAAACAGCAGTTAAAGGTGGGACCCAATCAAGGGAACAACGTCCCCGAGGATGAAACTGGGGGCAGTGACCTCTAGCTCAAAAGGGAAAGTCTTGGCAATGTTTGTGTTTACCTGTAAACAAAAAGGCTGTGCTTTCATTTATTCAGCACTTTTTAAATCAAATACTGCAAAATGCTTCACAGATCACATAGCTGGCTGAAAAGGACAGGTCTTTGAACTCTGAAGTAAAACGCACGACTAGTTCGTTGCCCTGACAGTGCGGCAGTAACACGCTGCACTACCAAGCCAGCGACGTATGTTCAAAAGTGAGCTGAGGCCCCTTCATGTCAGCAGCCCAAAGGCTCTCTGCCCCAGGGGAGGAGGTGATGTTACTATGGATGACAATTCAGCCACCGCTACACTCTGGTTACAAATGAGTTTCAAGAGTAGGAAAAACCTGATCATTAGTATTTGCTATAGATCACCATCGAGCCCCCTCCCGAATACAACAAACTATTATGAGAACTGTCATTATCGACAAAATCTTCCGACATTATTATAATGAAAGACTTCAATTATCCAGATATTGACTGGGCTCTATTAACTGGTAACTCAAACGCTGAAATAAGCTTTGTTCATTCTGTGTTTTCTATAGGACTGGACCAAAGAGTTAGAACACCAACCAGAGACAGGAATATTTTAGAGCTGGTTTTATCAAATATAGACAGGAGAACATCAGATATTACACTACAAGATACTTTGGGCAGCAGCGATCATAACATCCTAACTTTTTCATACTCGGGGAGACTGATACTTGACACCGATGAAACCTATGTAAAGGATTATATTAAGGCGGATTACAATAGCATTAAGAAAACATTGGACGCTACTGAGTAGGAAGAACTATTCAAAGCATGGTCAGTGGAGGATTTCTGGATCTCATTATTAAACATAATTAGGACAACTGAGGACTGGTACATTCCAAACAAACTAATTAACAATAAAAAGGGAACAGTACCCATGTGGATGACTAAAACATTAAAGTCACAAATAAAAAAAAAAAAAGAAGAGCAAATGCAATATCAAGAAAAAAAAAACAACAGTACAAACTAAAGGGAGGTATAAGGCTGAAAAAAAAAAAATAAAAAAGGGGAGGAGTAAATTACAATTCAGGATAGCATGCACTAAAGACAATCGGAAACCATTCTTTAACTATATAAATAATATGACTAGAGAAAATAGATCTACAGGCCCTTTAGTAGTAAATGGGAATTCTCTGCACAACCCTACAGTAACAGCTAACACATTCAACGATTACTTCTCTACTGTCTTTAATATGTTTGATGATCAAGAGATTCCACATACGACAACTCTAAGAAAAAATTACTTACCACAGTAATCTTGTTTCATCCAAGGGAATCTTTACTGTATTCTGACTAATGTAGTTAGCCTTCACACTCAACTGTCCCGGAGAAGAGAGGGTTAAAGATCCTATGCAAATAGTGGAGCGTTGATAGGCTCCAACTCAGTTTTCAAACTACTGTCTCTGGTGCATTCTATGCAACTGCCAGATTCTTACGAAGCATGTACAAAAATCATGCTATTTATGCTATCCTAAATAACTAGTCCACCCACTAACCAGCCAATCCTGTCACTGAATAATGGGCACCTGAAAAGACTCAAGTCACAGATGCCCACGGACAACCTTTCAATAACCACAAAAACAACATGAGCAGCTACAGTGCAGTGCCCCCAAGTTCTAGTAGGGGAAGTAGGGTTGGAGCTCAGAATACAGTAAAGATTCCCTACGAAGAAACAAGATTACTATGGTAATTTTTTCTTCAATGCCCAATAAATCTTTACTGTATTCTGACATATGCAGACTACCAAGCAGTACCTTTGGAGGTGGGCTTACAATCTGCTTAGGAAACAGGCTCTGCAGTACTGCTGTGCCAAACCTGGCATCACTTCTAGCCTGGGTGTCCAGACAACAGTGTTTAGTGATAAAGTAGACAGTTTTCCAGGTGGCTGCTTTGCAAATTTCCAGCAAAGGAATTTCTCTAGCAGCTGTACCCCTAGTGGAAAGGGCTCAGAGGCCCACTGGGGGTTCCTTGCCCAGATTTCCATAGCAAAACTGGATACAGGCAACAATCCAGTGTGCAACAGTCCTTTTTGATGCTGATTTGCCTTTCCCCACTTCTCCATAGGTAAGGAAGAGCTGAGTATTCTCTTGCCTGTGGCCTTTCGTGTGATCCAGATAATAACTGATAGCCCTCTTGACATCTAGGCTATACAGCCTGGATTCCCCCAAGCAAGAATGATCAGTGAAGAAGATAGGCAGGGCAATACATTGGTTGAGGTGGAAGTCAGATATCACTTTGAGGAGGAACCTCCTATTGGTTATGAGGACTACCTTGTCCTTATGGAATGCAATGTAGTCTGGCTCTGTGCACAAAGCCTGGAGCTCACTAAGCCTTCTGGCTGAAGTGACTGCTACTAAGAAGACTGTTTTCCAAGTCACATACTTGAGGTCTGCTGAAGGCATGGGCTCAAATGGGGGTTACATCAGCTAAGCAATGCATATGTTCACTTCCCAAGAGGGAGTTGCTTCCTGTGTGGAGGGTGCAAGTGCAGCAATCCTTTAAAAACTTCCTGAAAATCAGATTGGAAGCTAGGGAGGAACCCTTACCTGCTGAAAGATAGGCAGAGACAGCTGCCAGGTGCACCCTGAGGGTAGATAGCTTAAGGCCAAGGGAAAGAAGACAGGCCAAGTAATCCAGCAGAACTGGCAGACTAGCCTGGTGTGGATCCATGGGCTTTTGCTGGCACCAAATGGAAAATCTCTTCCACTTGGAAGTGTAAGTCTTCCTTGTAGACGGCTTCCTAGAGACTCTAAGAACTTCCAGGACCCCTTCAGAGAGATGCAGGTTAGCAAACTCTAGGTCCTCAAGAGCCAGGCCATGAGCCTGAGGGACTTGAGGTTGGGGTAAAGGATTCTTCCCTGGGAGGATGTCAGCAGGTTGTGCCTCCTGGAGAGGCAGATCGGTCTGGAGGTTGACAGGGACAGGAGCATCGAGTACCAAGGCTGACTGGCCCAATCTGGAACTATGAGGATCATCGCTGTTGGCTGGTACCTGAGCTTGTTCAGTACCCTGAACAGCAGAGGGAATCAAGGAAAGGCATACAGGAACTTCCCTGTCCAGTCCAGCAATAGTGCATCCATTGGTACTGTGCCCACTGCAGGAGGCCTGCAGCAGAACTGTGGCAACTGGTGATTGTCCTGGGCTGCAAAGAGATATATCTCTGGGGTGTTCTACCTCCTGAACACAAACTGTAGGACCTGTCTGTTCAGAGACCACTTATGGTGGTTTTGGTTTATCCTGCTCAGGGCATCTGCCAGGATGTTTTCTTTCCCTGGTGGGTGGACTGCTGAGGGAGAAACTCTGAGGGGGTAAAATAGGCTCCAGATTTTCATGGCCTCTGTGCATAACACCTTGGACCTTGTGCCCCCTTGCTTGTTTATGTAGTACATGGTGGCTGTGCTGTCTGTTCTGACTTGCACAACCTTGCCCTGAATCACTGTGGCCAAGGCCTGGAGGGCCAGGAAAAACTTCCCTGAGCTCCAACAGGTTTATGTGCAGCAGTGACTCTTGCTGGAGCCATGTGCGATGTGCTCCCCTACGGGAGGCATCAGTTGTCAACACCACTGTTGGGAACTGCTGTAAGAATGGGACACCTTCTGTGAGGCTGTCCCTTTCCTGCCACCACTGGAGTGCCTGAAGCAGGGTCCCTGTGACTGGAACCAGCTTTGACAAGGAGTATCGTCTCTGAGACCAATGGAGCCTGATGTGGAACTGTATGTCATTCATTTGGAACCTGGCTCCTGGCACTGTTGAGGCTGCCATATGGCCTAACAGCTGCAGAAAATGTCTTGCTGTGCTGGGGGTGTGGAGCTGAAAGGAACTTGCCAGCTGCACCAGGCTGTCTACCCTTCCTTGAGGAAGGAATGCTTTCCCCTTTAGTGTGTCCAATTCCGCTCCTATGAAGTCTAGGAGCGGGACCAGTTGCAAGACTGACTTTTTCAGATTCTCCAGGAACTTGGGAGACTGCATGGTGGCCTGTGTGAGGGCTAGGGCATCCCTTACCCGTTGAGGGGACTGCCCCATGACTAGCCAGTTGTCTAGGTAAGGGAACACTGATACCCCCTGCCTTCTCAAGTGTGCCACCACCACAGCCATGGCACTTTGTGAACACCCTTGAGGCAGAGGTCAGACCAAAAAGAAGGGCTCTGAACTGATATGGCCTGATGGTAATCGGAACCTGAGATACTTTCTGTGGGATTGCCTGATGAAGAATGTGAAAATAGGCATCCTTGAGGTCTACGGATACCAACCCATCTCCCTGCCTGAGGGTGGGAAGAATCACTGCCAGAGTAACCATTTTGAACTTTGGCTTTGTCAGGTGCCTGTTTAAATTTATGAGATCCATTATGAGTCTCCACTGCCCTGTTTTCTTTAGTTAGGAAGTACCCTGAGTACAGGCCCTTTCCCCTCTGACAGTGGAGGACAGGTTCCACTGCCCTTTCTAGCAAAAGGCTGGCTACCACAGATTCCAGTAAGGCTTTCTCTACTGGGGTTGTAGGTCTGAACAACCTTGCTCTCAATTTCGGGATGGACTTAAAGCTGAGAGCAAGACCCAGGCTTACTACTTCCAGGACCCACTTGTCTGTGGTGATGGCTTGCCATGCCTGGAAATAGTAAGTCAGTCTGGCCCCTACTGGAACTAGGGAGGCGGCCCTGACAAGCACATCAGGGGTCTGCTTTGCAGGTGTCCTGGGCTGAGTAGTGGGGCTAGAGTGGCTGGTGCCCCTTCTGCCCCTGCCTCTAAAGTACCCACACTGCAGCTGGTATACTGGGAAAGCCTGGTTCTGATAGAAGCGTCTGGCATAGGACATTCCCCTACCTCCCCTCTCCAACCTTGGTGCTTCTGAGGGGTAGAGACCTTCTCATTGGCAGAAGCACTCTTGTAGGCAGACTTGCATTCGTCTATCTTCTTCACGTAAGCCTCTGTTTGTTCCTCAAACAAGGAATTTTGCTCAAAAGGGAAGTCCAAGGCCTTGGCTTGAGTGTCCTGGGAGAGGTTAGTGGCCCTAAGCCAAGCAAACCTCCTCAGGGACACTGTGGTTGCCATAAGCCTAGCAGCATTGTCATTAGCATCTACTGTCATGTGAAACTGGTACTTGGATGCTTCAATGCCACATTTGGCAAACTCTGCCAGATCAGCTGCCAGTTGAGAAGGAGCTTTGTTAGCCAATTCTAATACAGAATTCCAGAGTTTTTTTCTGGTATCTGGAGACACAGGCCATATAAGAGGCTTGTTTAATTGCCAGAGAAGCCCCTATGTATCCTTTCTTGGCCATAGAATCGATTCTCCTGGAATCTTGGCAGGTGGGTAACAGGATAAAGGTATGTCTGCTTTATCACAGGCAGTTGCCTTCACCATCCCCTCATGGCTGTGGTGACTGAACAGGAACTCAGCTCCACCTCTTGCCAGAAGGTATTTCCTTTCCTCTTTCCTGTCCATGGGGGAAGTGGGGTCTGCAAAATCTTGAGTACTTGCCTTTTGACACCTGGTACATCCATCAACTCCATATAATCTGGTTCCTCCTCCTCCTCCTCCTCCTCAGTGGGGAGGTCCAGTGTCTCTGCCACTTTCTTCATAAAGGAGACGTGGGAAGAGAATCCTCAGGATGGTGAGGGGGGATTCAAACTGTTGCTGTTCAGGAGAGATTTCAGGTTGAATGGGTTCATCGAAGTCTTCCTCCTCCTCCTCCTCATTATCTTCATAGTATGATTCTGGGTCAGAGGAACAGACAGCTGTTGAAGCAACTGGTGCTTGAACTGGAGGCTGCTGAGGAACCAGCCTGCAGCAACTGAATAATGCAGACCACATTTGCAATCTCTTCAGCGGTTGGAACCAGTACTGTTTTTGTTTGTGGTTCCGTCTCTGTATTCTTCTCTTTTTTCCTTTTCTTTGAGGCAGGAGCAAGTTCAGCGACTGGTTCTGTGCCCCGTATAGTTGTTGAGGAGGTTTTGCCCTTGTCAGAGGGCTTCCCCTCTGGTTCCTTTGTTTTTCTTTTGAGGGAGGAACCGAATGGCCTTTTGGATATCTTCTCCTTCAGTTAGTTCAAGTGCCTACCAAGCGTGGACTGAGGGAAGTTTTTACAAATCTCACACTTGCTTTCAGGGGGTTCAAACCCCAAGCAGAAAACACACACTATGTGTGGATCAGCCTTAGCAAATGTCTCACCACACTCAGTGCAGTGTTGGAAACTAGTAGGGCTGGTTCTCTTTTAGGGCTTCTGTGACATAACCTAAAAACCCCAGATATACGGTTCTGTGTAGCAACCACAAAAATAATAATAATAAAGCGGTTAGGCTTTCAGTCAAAATATTTTTTTTTTGGCGGTCGGTTCAGTGACCAGTAGAGATGACCAAGAAACCCCAATTTAAAATACAGAACCAATAAGAGAGAAACCAGCTACCAGATACTAAAGAATAAAACTTAAAACAAAGTAAACTTTACCTCAATATAAAGTGAAAAACATTGGTTCCTTACCGGTTGTGGAAACTGATGAGGAACCGAAATACTTACCAAAATGAAGCTAAACCTCGACTAGTCTACCTCTAAACCAAGGACAGTACTTTGAAAAATAAATAAATGGTAACTTGAAAACTGGTAAAATAAACAATTTTTTTCAAGTTGCTGAACTAGAGCTCTCCAAGGCGTCTAACTTTGGCAGGCGGTGAAAAGAATCTGACACTTATATAGACTGCACCAGGGACAGTAGTTTGAAAACCGAGCTCAAGACCATCAATGTTCCATTATTTGCATAGGTTTTTTTTAACCCTCTCTTCTCCGGGGCAGTTGACTGGTGAAGGCTAACTGCATTAGTCAGAATACAGTAAAGACTTCCTGGGGCTTGAATATTGATGATTTGACAGAAGAGGAAGTATTAAAAGCAATAAGAAGCTTAAAACCAAACTCTTCACCAGGTATGGACAGTGTCCACCCTAGATTCTTAAAAAAACTATCAGAAACCCTATGTAGACCCTTAAGGATCTTATTCAATAAGTCTCTCAGATCAGAGATGGTTCCTACTGACTGGAGGAAAGTAGTTGTTGTGCCCATACATAAAAAGGGTAGTAACTCAACACCAGGAAACTACAGGCTAATTAGCCTTACCTCCGTGCTGGGTAAGCTTATAGAAAAATTGGTAAAAACAAAAACCGAGCAAGAAATAGCCATCATGGGACTAAATAACCTAACCCAACATGGTTTTATCGGAGGTACGTCCTGCACAACTAACCTCATAACTTTTTATGTCTCAGTTAAGTGCCAATTTAGATATGGGAAAATCCATGGATATAATATTCCTAGACTTTAAAAAACGTCCAACAAAGTACCTCACCTGGAATTGATACAAAAACTTACAAGAATGGGTACAGTCAAAATGTGGTACACTGGGTGGGGTCAAGGTTAACAGACAGATCCCAACAGATAAGAATTAATGGCAAACTGACCTCTGTAAAATCAGTAACTAGAGGGGTTCCCCAGGGGTCAGTGTTGAGTCTGTCCTTGTTTGGCATTTTTATCAGTGACTTCCAGCATGGGTGATCAAACTACTCTGTTAAATTTACAGATGATACAAAGATCTGCTGTGAAGTAGACACAGAGGCAAAATATCTATCCCTGACAAAGGACCTGAAAACAATTGAAAACTGGGCATCCAGGAGCCAGAAGAACTGTGGGTCCCCTGGAAACAGGAAATTGGACAGCCATACAAACTGGGGTTGTCTACAGGCCTCCAGTCCAGGGGGAAGACACAGACACATTACTGTTAGAATATATACAAAACATGACAGCTAAAGGGGAGGTTCTGATAATGAGAGACTTCAACATGCCAGATACAGAATGGTCAATACCAGCAGGAACATCCGACAAAACTAGACACATGGTGGATTCCCTGCAGGGGGAGGGCCTCAAACAACTGGTATAATGACTCACAAGAGACAGGGCTATCCTAGATTTAGTACTGACTAACGGGGAAAGGATCATAGATCTCCAGGTAGAAGATTACCTGGGGGCCAGTGACCATCACATGGTATGGTTCAATTTGGCTACTAGAAATAAATCATCCCATTCCAAAGCAAGAATATGGGACTTCAAAGAAGCTGAATTTGATAAGATTGCCAACAGAGTTAAGCTAGCCCTGGCAAGAAGAAACACAGGTCGGGGTGCAGGCAAAGTGGGCAAGCATTAAAGATGCAATACTTGAAGCAACATCCCACTGTGTTAGAGAGAAAAGCAACGGCAAAAGAAGGAGAAAACCACTTTAGTTCTCAAAAACAGTAGCAGAAAAGGTCAGAGCCAAAAGGCTGGCCTTCAGAAAATATAAGAGAACACAGTGGGACGAAGACAGGGAGGCATACCAAACTTCCCTAAGGGAAGCAGGGAAGGCAATAAGATAGGCAAAGGCCCAAACCGAGGAAACGCTAGCACAAACAGTAAAAAAGGGGGACAAGACTTTCTATAGATACATTAGTGAAAGGAGAAAGTCCATAGGAGGTATTGCTAAGATCAAAGGGGATAAGGGGGAGTGTGTGGAGGAGGACCAAGGAAAAGCATCCACCCTAAATAGATACTTCTGCTCAGTATTTACCAGGAAGAAGGTAGGGCAGGGCCCAAAACTCAGCACCATGGACGTGGGGGAAGGGGGAGGCAGGTGTGCACTAGTCCCTTCACAAAAGAAAGGGTTCTACAAGGGCTCGTTGACCTCAGGGTGGACAAGGCAATGGGACCTGATGGCATACATCCCAGGGTACTAAAGGAGCTAAGGGTGGAACTAGCAGAGCCATTAGCAGAACTGTTTAGTGAGTCTCTGAGCACAGGGGAGATCCCAGAAGACTGGAGAAGGGCTCATGTGATCCCACTCCACAAGAGTGGCAGCATGGAGGAGGCAGGGAACTACAGACCAGTCAGTCTTACCTCAGTAGTGGGCAAGATTATGGAGGCACTCCTTAAGGAAAGGATAGTGCAACACCTGAAATCCATAGGAGCACAGGATTCAAGACAGCATGGGTCTACAACAGAAAGGTCCTGTCAAACTAATCTCATAGATTTCTTTGACTGGGTAACCAGAGTGGTGGACCAACGGTTGCAGTTGATGTCGCCTACCTTAACTTCAGCAACGTTTTCGATACTGTTCCACATAGAAGATTGATTAATAAGCTGGGTAGGCTCGGGGTGGGTCAGAAGTTGGTCAACTGGGTAGCAAACTGGTTGACGAGCAGAAAACAGAGTGGTGGTGGTAAACGGTACACAGTCAGGAGAGATGCACGTCACAAGTGGGGTACCTCAGGGATCAGTCCTGGAGCCAGTCCTCTTCAATATCTTTATCAGTGACACTGTAAATGGACTGGAGGGTAAGATTTGTCTGTTTGCAGATGACACCAAGATCTGCAACAGAGTAGATGATCCAGATGGGGTGGGCAGAATGAGAAGTGATCTGGATAAACTGGCCAAATGGTCAGAAGAGTGGCAACTGGAGTTTAATGCAGAGAAGTGCAAGATCATGCACACAGGGAAGAGAAACCCTGAAGCCACCTATAGGTTAGGAGGGGAGTTGCTGGAAATCACAAGGGAAGAAAGAGACTTGGGCATCATTATCACAGATGATCTGAAATCATCCAAGAAGACCACTAAAGCAGTAGGTAAGGCTAGAGGGATGTTGGAGTGTATTAGTAGGGGTATCACAAGTCGTAAGAGGGAGGTAATAATCCCTCTTTACAAGACACTGTTTAGGCCCCATCTGGAGTACTGCATGCAGTACTGGAAGCCACACCTGCACAAGGACATTAACAAAATGGAGGCAGTCCAGAGAAGGACAACCAAAATGGTGCAGGGACTGCATCAGAAAACACATGAGGACAGATTAATGGCGCTCAATATGTATACCCTATAGCAAAGAAGGGAGAGAGGTGATATGATTGAAACATTCAAACATTTTAAGGGCACTGACAAGGTGAAAGAGCCTAACATGTTTCAATATAAGAAAAATAGCAGGACAAGAGGACACAGCATGAGGTTAGAG
This sequence comes from Neoceratodus forsteri, assembly GCA_016271365.2. NCBI lineage: Eukaryota > Metazoa > Chordata > Ceratodontiformes > Ceratodontidae > Neoceratodus > Neoceratodus forsteri. The sequence continues at coordinate 3,826,428 of JADMNL010000027.1, forward strand.
GGAGGCCGATTAAGGGGTAATGTGAGGAAGTTCTTTTTCACAGAAAGGATGGTGGATACATGGAACAGCCTACCTCAGGAAGTGGTGGCTATGAAAACAGTGCAGGGCTTCAAACAGGCATGGGATAGGCATAAGGGAGCACTACAGATGAGTATGAATAGATAGGCCATTTACAGAGTACAGACCTATGGCACATTCATAAGGTAGACAAAATGGGCAGACTGGATGGGCCTTGCGGTCCTTATCTGCCGTCAACTTCTATGTTTCTATTACTGCAAGCGCCTCTGGGTCGGGCTCTACCACTTTCTCTTAACGGTTTCTTCTGCCAGCTCCTGCCTTTTTTTTTTTACTTTCTTCTCATACCGATTCTGATTATGTTCTTTTTCATATATTTTCAGTTTAAACGCACTGAGAAACAATGGGCTCAAGCCCAGATCAGAAAACTCGGCCTGGCTTCAAGTCTTCACAGAGAAGGGATTTCAAGTGTACGGGACCCTGACCGATGCAGTTCCTTTCTTTGCAAAACGCGGAATATAGACGGAGGAGACGCTGCGGCACCTACACCAGCAAGAGTTTGAATGGCAAAAATAGCAACAATAGAGGGTGGCTGGATCAGCAGAGTTCTCCCCATGTTCCAAATCTACCTGAGCCTGGCTGAAAGAGTTGAAGAAACAAAAGGTCAAATAATCAGCTAATCACTCTTCATCACAGGGTGATTGAGAGATGGCCATGGCGTCACAGGACACTGTTATCCACCATATACTTGAACGCGAGGGAGACATTCATGGCTGGTATCTGTTCTATTCCGTATGAAGGCTGCTACTCCTGATACTGATGTGATCGCATAGAAGTTTAATCTGAATACAGGGGATGTTGGTTTGGGGACCTTGTGGCTGCAAAAAAGAGAGGGGACTAAAAGGAATAAGCAGTAGTTCAGCAGGAAATGTTTCTCTATGCGGCTTGAGACCACTTTCTTTTAATGGGGGTCATTTGGCTCTCTGCATCAGAGGGCGGGCTGGAGCGATGGGAGGGTTAGTATTCCCCCTGTAGCTCAACACATATTTGGGTTTCAAAGTTGGCCTTAGTATCCGATGGTTATTAGAAGTCTTTACCCGTCTCTTCCCGATTCTCCTTGTTTAATGTAAATGTTTTAGCGGAGATGGAAAGGATCTTATCTGGTGAGCCTGAGGTGAAGTCTGAGACTAGGCTAGAAGGAGGCCTGATTGTGTGTGCTGGGAGAGGGAGCTGGAATTTTTTGGGCTGATTTCCAGTTGGCGGGGGATGGGTGGGGGGAGTGGATACAATGGTTCCTAGTCCAACAGCCTACTGGTGAGTGTGAGTCCTATTAGATGGGGCACCTAGGGTGAACTGCAGGAAGGATAAGTATAGGACTGGGCAGCCTTTTGGGATACCTGTAAATCCAGATAGCTGTCCACATATCAGAATATAGACTCATTCACCGTAGCCCCGAAGAGAATGCTGATCTTTACGAGGTAAGGCAGAAACCTCCCAGCGACCTGGCTTTGGGAACGGACCCGGGACGTTGGAGGGTAGGTCGGGGAGAAGGATTGCATGTCCGAGGACCGCCTCCTTCTCTGGGAGGGTGGTAGCGTGTTCTGCACAACATGGACACGTAAGCGGAGGCTGGGTATACCGAGCACGCAGACGCCACTTGTTCAGGGAGGGGCAGGTGGATGCTGGTCTTCATTACACGCCCCTGCCCCCATGACACACCTGGGGAAAAGAGCCGCTGCCACCCCGAATGAAGCCCGCTCTCGGCTTCAATAGCTCTCAGACTGGCCTGTCAACCTATCCCGGCGTGCGGCTCTCTGGCCTGTGCCACGACCCGCCTCAGGTAAGCCAGGGTACCGACGAGGTACCCACCGATATGGGAGTGGAAGCGGGGGGTCCGTGACCAGGCTGAGGAACCAGTTCACCGATGGCAGAAAAAGCATACTAAATATAAGAAAAAGAAATGCCAGCTCTTCCGCGGAAGGCGAACAGGTCACTCAGAGCTAAGGCACTATGGAGGCTTGCTTTGGGAATACAGCAATGGTGGAAAGCGAGAAGTGGCACAGCTGACTTTGTACCCCGGCTCCGAGTTACTCTCCCTCAGTGATAAGGATGGTAGCTGTCTGGAAGTGGGGGGATTTTCGTAAAGCCATGCTGTGATGCGCAAAATACAGAGGTGGCACACTCAGTGTGAGGTAGTCAGGATGCCTTCCATTCTTCTCCCCCAGCCTCGGGCTTGCCACGTCACTATGGACATTAGTACCTACTGGAAAGTGGGTGGACGCTGCTGGGACTTTGTTCACAGCATCTTTGATAAGAATGGGTTTGATCAAGGTGCACACATGATGGTGGAGGGTTAACAATGGTCAGGGTCGACAGTCAAGGAGGAGGGGTCTTACCTCTCTCCTTAATTTTCTTTATTTCCCAAATTTTCACACATATAGTTGAGCTGCTGCAGAGTTCCATAAACTTTTCATATTACTGTCAATAGTTCTATTGGGGAACCACAGTTTTCTCCAGATGAGCCTGGACAGGGATATCTGCCCATGGTGACTCCATCAGGACCTGGGGACTCCTGTTTTAGGGTAGCCTAAGTTGTTGAATAGTCTACTTGGAGGCAATTCCTCCACTTCCACCACCAGGTCTGAGAGAAGTGGGTAATGGCAGAAACTCCTTGAATCAAAACTGATACGCTTCTCAATAATGTCTGCTGGTTGTATATGGTTACTGTTTTTATGGGAGCTTCGGGTTGCAGTACCACCGTTTCTGTTATGGTTATAACCAGAGTCCTGTATGAGAATTTGGCTGATTAACAGCAGGCGCTATGAGAACCTTAAAGTGATTTCTTGCAACCAGCAGGGGGTGAACAATCCTATTAAAAGGACCAGGCTATTGGAGGAATTGGGCAGGGAGGAGGCTGCAGTGGCCTTCCTCCAAGAAACTTATTTAATGTCAGTACAACCTTTAAAATTACTGTACACTTGGGTGAGGGAGGACCATGCAGCTGCATAGGCCACACACCCACATAGGAGGGGATCTGCTATTTTGATTAAGGATGTTATATTAGGCTACATTGTTTGTACCGTGATCAAGAATGTACACTCCTCCATCGGTATGTTTCTAATCTCTTATAAGATTGGTTCCCCTTTTTTTCCTCCATATAAATTTTTTTTTTTTTTACTTTCTTTGTACCGCCTTCCTCTGCCCCCTGTACTCCGCTTCTTCGGGAGTGCCTGGCATCTGCCTCGGTTCCTTCCATACCTGAAGCCCCACAGCGAACCCCCCGTGTAGCCTTGGATTTCCCCCCAGGCGGGGATGAGGTGGGGCTCCATGCACCCTGAACTAACGGCACTTCGTCCGGGCCGCCACGTGGGGCAGGCAGGGGATCACTGAGGTCTGTGCTGGCACTCCATCTACCTGGAGTGAAGGGGGTGTTTTTCCTGGGCGTGACATGCGCCCTGACGTCAAGGCGGAGTTCCGCCGACGTCTGGCATGCACGAACCCTCCTGAATGGCCAAGACTTGCTGTACCCCAGGCCTCCGCCTAGGGTTAGTCAAGTCACCAACCTTGTCCCTCTCCTCCCTGGAAAAGGCTAGCAGTCCACGGATGCTCAGCCTCTTCCCCAGCTGGTTCTCCAGCTCCCCAGGCTTGTTCCCAAACCTGGTCGCCAGCCGCCGGAGCGTAGTGCTACCGCGCCCGACGGGGACGGCTTCTCCATATAAATTTTTATCCTCCTCCAGTGGAGCTGGCAGGCAGTTTAGCCCCTCCCTCCCGTGGAGGGGTCTGCTCTCCGGCCCCGACTCTCCCAGTAATCCCCCACGAGTTACCCCTCCCCCACCACCACCATGACTAGGCCGAGGGCAAAGGGCATCAACTTTCCCCCTACCAACATCCAGACATCATGCAGCCTGCTAGCTCCATTTTCCACTGTTCTCCCCTTCCCCTGCCACCATTGCTCAGGGGCATGTGGAGGCACACGGACGCAGCGATCCGCAGCACCCTCCCTAGTCCAGCTGCTGCCGTCTGCACTACCCACAGGCCTCCATCCAGGGGCAGCCCTGCAGAGGACGCAACCAGGTCCCCACCCAAGAGAGGACAACTGCCATGTGGTTGCTCAATCCATCTCCTGGCCTCCCCTCCCACCCATGACAACCCAGGCTCATTGGTTGGTTCAGTGTTTGTTTTTAACAATTAACAAAATTTATAAGTCTTATCAATTTTTTTCCAGATAGCCATGAAAGTATCTGTTGGCTAACAAATATACATTCTAGTATGAGGTGTGATGTACTACAGTCTTTCAGTGTGTTTTTTTTTGTGTGTTTTTAGTTTTTCTCTTTTTAATAGCTTTATATTGTTTAGTTATGTACAGAACTCATATATTTTATGTATTGTGTATATATGTATGTTGTGTTTGTATCTTCAGGTCGCACCTGAAAATAGGCCCTCAGCCTAGTTGTGCTTATCTGGTTGACAAAAATTTAAATAAATAAAAAAATCCACAACTCTCAAAATATCCTGGTCTGAGAAGTCCCTGCATCTCAAAGCCAGCTGCCAGCTGGAAATTAGCAGGATAGGGATGAAGAACTGATTCTTGGCAGAGAAGATCTTGCTGCTGAAGGAGCCAGATGGGCTCATAAACTGCCAGACTAACCAGGTCCAACAACCACTGCCTTCTTGGTCACTTCACAGACACTAGAATGAACCAACCGTGCGATCAACAAATCTTTCTGTAAACCACTGGAAAGAAGGAAAAAGGCATGGCTAGATATGCCTATTTGAAGGCACATCATTGAGATAGCGTGTCAGTCGCTTCACTACTGGACATCTGCACTGCACAGCCTGAAAACTTTCACCACCTCAGCGTTGCTTCAGGAGGCAAAGAGGTCTATCTACGGCTACCTGAATTTGCAGCAAAGGTGCTGAAAAACCTCCTGATGTAGAGACCATTCTCTCAACTGAACCCATGGTGGCTGAGCCAGTCCACTTGGAAGTTGAGATGTCTCACCACAGGAACAGCTGACAGGGACTCCAGACTGGCTTTTACACAATGCAGAAACAAGTATGCTTCTGTCAGCCTCATCCTTACTTGCTCATAAAGCCATGGTCACCGCACTGTCAGACTGGGGGCCTTTATCGAATTCTGATGAGCTCTGTCCTGAAGTGCTCTGATGTCATCAAGACAGCTCCAGTCTTGAGAACATTTATTTAGAGGCCCTGCTGTAATCAGAACTGGTCTAGCACTGCCCCCATGCCAATTAGGCCGGCATCCGAAGTCAGCAAGGGCTACTCCACTAGGGCTAAAGGGAACCCCTACAAAAGGTTTTAAGAGTTCTTCAACTACTGCAATGACTGATAAACTAACCTTAGAAGCCAGACTGGTGCCCTCCCGTTCTGATGCATTTGACCACTGAGACAGCAGGAAGACCTGGAGAGATTTAATATGCAGTCTGGCCCACAGACCCATCTCTATGGTAACTGTCATTAGACCTAAAATCTGAAGATACCTGTGGCTGAGATGACCTTGTGCCCCCTAACTTGCCGAATCTATTTGATTAAGTTAGTTCTGTTCTGCAAGAGAAACGCTGTTGCCATAGTTGTCTGAATGCACATTAAAAGATGTTCCAAAGACTGAGAAAGACTAACCATAGCTATTCTCCTGATTTACTACTCAGCAGTGTAACTCCAGGATCTGTAAAGTCCTGCAGACTGAATGGTGAGCCAACTGTTCTGATTCTGCCCAGATCAGGAGACCATACAGGTAGGAATAAATGTGGTGTCCCTCTGGTCAAAAGAGAGCCTCCAAGACTACTAAGCCATCTGGGAGACCAGGACTTGCGTGCAAGCCCCATAATTCCACACTGGAAGGAACTGCACACCAAGCACATTGTAGAGGGGAGACAAAATATTATGGACATGTCATCTGCAGACAACAGAAACTATGGTGTTTATACAGAAAATGCTACATTAACAATGACAAAAATCATGGAGTTTTAATAAAAATTAAAAAAATAACAGTATCCATTAATTGTGTGACAAAGGTACAGCCTTAGACAGTACTCCTCTGGAGCACTGGCTACAGGATTTCCTACTTAAAACTGTCAGAAATAGTAATGTGAGTGAGGTGTAAAGGAAAACTGAGCTGAATCTAGCAAGGCATAAATTGGGTTTGGATACTAGATGAGCAGTCTTTGCTAATCAGTATTTTAATTAGCAACCAATAATGTTTGAAGAGTAATTTCACTAAACGGTTATTTCATCTATAAGATAAAGTCCAGAAAATTGTAACTGCCGAGAAAAGTGTAAAATTGTTCATTTATTTAATTTTGGTAACCGGGTAGGCCCACTGAGACCAATGACGAGGAAACTTACAATTCTGTACTTTGCGCCACAACTGCAGGGAAGAAATTACCTCAGTGCAGAAATTTTTACTGAAATGCGACAAATCAGTTGATTAGCAACTTCTGCTAATCAAGGCCGCACTTGTTTAGCAAATAAGTTTTGGGAGGTAGCACATTGCTATATGAGCCTGCTTATTTTATGCCGTGTCTAGGTCACTTTCTACTGTAGGAGCTCATTTTTAAATACTGGTTCAAATTCTGTTATTGTTCCATCTTTACAGACTTTTTTGTTATCTTAGTGGGTGTTTCTAATTTACAGATAGTAAATACCTTTCTGATGGTGTAGTTTATGTTTCTTGCTCAGTTCTTCCATTGTTGGCATAATACACCCCATGTTCTACTATAAAACTCTGTAGGTGGGAGGGACATAGACTATATCACACAGTTCTAAAATGGTATTTAACGGAGTATAATTAACGGCTTCCTCTTTTCCCCATAGGAAACCGTAATTGCCGTTATAAAGCATTTATAACAACAAACCATACGGTTTCCCCCACTCTGCGCATGCACCCGCTTGAACTTCCTCGATTCTTGGTCACTGTCTCCTGAACTGCAAACCCATAATGGATACAAACTGCCACGGACACTCGTAAGTAACATTCTTTAAAAAAAACCTGAATGTACCACATTTGCTACTGGACTGCCCACCTTCACAATATTGAAAAAAAAAAATGTTCTAAATAAGAGTGAAAGCCGACTGTGCGCCATGCTGTAGTCGGACTGCGGCGCACAACAGCCTCTTTTATTTTATATAATTGTTGAGGCGAAAGAGAAACCCAACAATTATATAAAATAAAATATGGGTCTGGGTATGTGTAAACTCGAATTTACACACCCAGACCCATACTTTTATCCTCTATATAATGTAATGGCTTTCCTTTCCCATAGGGAAACTGTGGCGTAATCTCCCGTTATACACAAGTGTGTATAACGGCAAACCGCACAAAGTCGCGAAATCGCACAAAGCTGCGCAAACAGTGCAAATCACCATTAATGACAAAAAATAAAATATGAGGTGTTGTGTGTAAACTCGAACTTTACACTCACCCTTGGGGTAAGATGCTTGCACAAACCCCTCGAGCTTCGCTCTTGGGGTTTATGTAGCATCTTACCCCTTGGGTGTGTGTAAACTTCTCATTACACACACTACCCCATACATTATTCTCTATGTAAATCAGAAACATTCACTGAGATTACTAATAGGTCCATTATCTATGGAATACTACTTTAAAAACTAGTCACAAACAGAGGCACTTATTCTTGAGATGGACAGTTAGATGGTCAAATTAACCATTATTTTAACAGTGCTAATGACCACCCCCACCACCACCACCACTACTACCACCACAATGATGGTAACTGCTGGTACTGTATTGTTTACATAAAAGACAGCTTGTGGGCAAATACTGACCTGAGCATCTCGCTAAACGAGAATAAATCTGGTACCAAAGAAAACTGAAAGTGTTCTTCCCACCTTCTGACTGCCGAAAACCTGGAAGAGAAGCAGACTTATTAGCTTCGAAAGAGGGCCCAGGATTCTCATATTTCAGTTGCTATGGGTGTTCCACTGATAAGTCCTTATTGTCTCACGAACATGCTGTATGCCCTCCTATGCAACTCCGATACTCTCCCATCTTGCAGATGGAGACTAAACCACTGAGAACTTTTGCCGCAGTCAATTTTCAGTTTGTATCCTCGTACACAGCTGATCAGCATTTGACTGTTTTGCTTCTGTGTGCTGTAGATATTTCTAAGATTTAGCCCAATACCACCTGTGTTCCACCTACCACATTTTAAATACAGTTTTATCTAAGTACTGTGGGCATCTGACCAAGTCAATAAAACATACTGTATTACTAGTGTTGTGATACATCTCATTGTTCAATGTAAATCATGCTTCATCCTGTGTCATTGAGTTGTGTTTCTTTTCATGAAATCCTATTCCATTTCAGAATCACTGACATAGTTTGCTGTTCCAGAACTACTCACATCACTGTCTGGCAGCTCAACCAGTCAGTGTGCAACTTTCACAATGCTTGATGACATCACAAAGCCTTAAAGGGACATTGTCAACCTGTTTTTCATCATATTATTTCTAGTTAAAAACCTACATTTTATGATTGCTTGCCTTCTCTAAAATTCATTGATGTTGCTTTTTGTTTTGTCCGTCTCCTTGTTTGGTAGAACTGAAATGCATGCTAATGTATATTTATAAACAACCTTGTTTTGTTTACAATCCTGGATCTGTTCTTACTGAGTACTTCCTGAGCATCAGAAACACACCCAAACAGTGCAGTCACCCATGAGGCAGTTGCCTCCTAAACTCCCACTGCATCATGAGAGGCTAGACTGTGTTGGAAGTGTTCCCAAGTCCAGGACAGATGCAGTTGGAACTGATCAAGGAATGTAAACAAACCTGTGTTTGTGTGGTAACACCAGTATGGTGGGCAGTCTGTTTTCCACTTTTTTAAAGAAAAAAAAGTGTCAGAATCAAACTACCAGCTACATCAGCAATCTTTACAGAGTGCTGGCAATCATCAAATGTGCTGTTGCTTTTTTTGCATGATCTTTTTAACCCCCACCAGTCCTCGCTGCCCATTCCTTTGGGCGACCAATCCTGCACCATGCGCCGCTCCCCCATTCTGCCGTCCACCGCCCTCTGCCAACCCGACTGACCCCTATATATCCTTTCATCAGGGGGGCCCTACCCATGGGCAGCTACTGGGAGGGGATATCGAGGCACCCATAGGCACCTCCTTGCATCTGCATCAGGTGGCGATGGAGCAGCTCAGGGGCTTTGCGGCCAGGGGAGGCGAGCCGCTGTCATCCGGCCAGCAGGGGTGGGCATTTTGTTTCTGACTACTTTGTGTCCCCCTGCCCACTAGGGATGCACGCCATGGCATCCTTGTGTACAAGCGCAAGCGGCATGTGGTCACCCATGTCGCAAAGCGTGATGTCGAGCCCGGACACAAGGAGCCGCCACAGGGCAATGCATCCGTGACCCTCCCCCTGGGGAGGAGAGTATCTGAGGGATGCTCTTAGGCCCTTCCTGCCAGCTCCGCTCCTGACGTCCCGGGCTCGGGCGCGAACCTGGGTCACCAGAGTGCCAGGCGATCCCCTATCTGGTGCCAGGGAGTCAGCATGTGTTTTTTAAACTAGGGACACTTTGAGACCTAAGGGGGTTGACAGTGTCCCTTTAACTTCATCAGCAGAACTGAAGAAGCACGTAACTCTTCTTACGACTAACTGCACCATGTTGCATTAGAAGCTGATTCCACACAAAACTGAAAATGAGTTGCAGAAGAAGCTGACATGTATTCCCCTTGTCCTAAGCAGGGTAAGACCTTCATAACTAAACTGCTGCTTCACCACTCACACCAATTTTATATCCATTGTAATCAAAAGTGCTTTCAAGCAGAAAACAACATAAATCACAACACACAATCACAGTCGGGTGAAGAATTTCAAGGTGTAAAGAGGCAACTTGAACACCACCCCTCAAAAAAAACCCTGCAATACACAAAGCCCAGACTTAGCAACCAAGTCACAGTGCAAATAAAGGTCACCAGATGTCTGTGGTTGAAAAACATGAAAACTGTGACCACCATGAAACTCTGGGAATAGCATTTCATTAGTTGCATAGTGAAATGCCATGGTCAGAGGTCATGGCATGTGGTACTACTACATCAGTTGTTCCCACTCCAGCAGCCTGCACCTTTAGGACTACCTAAAGACCGTGCACTCTGCCATTTTTGGTCCCTCACTATTCGTCCCTAGTGATCCAGCCCCCCCAAAAAAACAATCCATGGAAAACAAAACAAAAAAATCTACCTTGGTGTCCTTTGGAACCTCCCTCCAGCTTACATCCGGTACGTGTGGCAGCTGGTGCATGACAGGGTATAGCATAGGGTATCACTAGCAAGGGGATGCTGCCCCTTTCCCTGTACAGCCACAAGGACAAGTATGACTACACAGCAAAACCCGTGCAACCTCTCTGTGTATAGTGTAAAGGGACACAACTCGAACCGTGGCGTAAAGTGGTCGCATCCCCACTCTGCACCATGAAACTCCATCTGTGTATGGTACCCCAAGTGTGGAGTAAGGTGTTGTATCTTTGTACTCCATTAAGGATTCCCTAGATGTTTGTTCTTTTTAATGTATTTATCCAGGGTAGCCAGGCTGAGAATCAGACCTTGTTTATTGTGGGGTCCTGACTCTCCACAAAGGTACAGCTGACAGATGCTACAGTATGTCACAGGGAGGCCAAAGACTATTAGTGACAACTTGTATTTTATTTGTAGCATTATGATTCATTTGTAACAAGACCAGCTTTATTACACAAAAGTACTGCTAAAACGTACCCATTATTTTGTTTCTGTCCCTGCTTCTTACTTGAATTCTCAGTCACAGCATTCTGGGGGAGGCATTTTAGTCATACAGCACACTCTCCTTCCTGCTGCAAAGAGGCAAACCAAGCTCGGACATTAAGGGCCGGATCCAAAATGGCTATAAGAGGGAAACAAATGCATAAAGGGCCAGGAGTAAGCAAGGTAAGGTTAGCAAACAATGTGAGAAGGCAGTAGGGAGGGCTGGGGGTATACTGGGATGTATAAGGAGAGGCATCATCAGCAGAAAACAGGAAGTTGTTATCCCTCTGTACAGACAGTTGGTGAGACCCCATCTGGAGTACTGTGTCCAGTGCTGGAGACCCAATCTCCGCAAGGACATAGACAGGATAGAGGCAGTCCAGAGGAGGGCAACTAAAATGGTGCAGGGTCTGCAAGAGAAGCCGTATGAGGAGAGACTAAAGGAGCTTAATATGTATACCCTTGAGGAAAGAAGGGAGGGGGGGGACATGATAGAAACTTTTAAGTACCTCAGTGGAATCAACAAAGTCCAAGAGGGTAGCATCTTTCAGAAAAAGAGACTTGCAAGAACAAGGGGACACAATATAAAGATAGAAGGAGGGTGGTTCAGGGGCAATGTGAGGAGAAGTATTATTTCACAGAGAGGGTAGTGGATGCATGAAACAGCCTTCCTGAGGAGGTTGTGGGGTCTAAAACTGTGGGAGAATTCAAGAATGCATGGGACAGACATAAGGCAATTCTTGTGGGGGGTAGGAAGAAATAGGCTGTTGATTAACTAGGATCTGCGGCCTATCCTGTAGGTAGGGAAATGGGCAGACTAGATGGGCCTAGCGGTCCTTATCTGCCGTCAAAGTCTATGTTTCTATGAGTACCAACCAGCTTTACGAAATGGGCATTGCAATTCAAGCTTTCTCACTGGCCACTGGCCCTCTGCTAAAGTGTCTAACAACACAGGAATAAGACTAGGCAATGCCCACTGGGCATTGATATAGGTGATGCTGCCCACAAAGAATGTTCACAAATGAAATAGCCGCCATCTTGTTTAGTGCCACACGCGATGCCACCCTTACTGTAAAGCTAACCACCCAAGAAACATCAATGACTCACTCGCGCATCTTAAAATGAAATGCACAACCTGCATCATTTAAAAAGAAAAAACTGCCACTATCGCAATCGTTCTCTCGAGAGGGAGCCAGACGACGTACACGCAGCCGCTTGGGTGCACTTTGCTACCACGGAAACAGCTCAATGGTGGGTTTGCGATTAGGATTTTATTCGAAAGGCCCATGATTCTGTGGAGATCAGCTTTATAAGTCTCCCGTGTTTAAAAGGCAAATTAAAAATGTCAGCAATTGCAATATCTTTAGGGTGCCTAGTTTTCAAATCGAGATCAACCAAGTGGGCACTTCCGTAATGCTCCCACTTCAACGCCTAAACGCTTTATTTGCAGGTATGAACGGGAGATTAAAAATATGACGACTTCTGAATAATCGTGCCTAGGAATTTTGCGAGTCGGAACTGTGGATTTAAAACGCTGTTTGGGGAACGATCTGGTGGGTCCCCAGTCAAAATGTCAGTTGAGAGAGGGAGCGAAACAACGTACATGCAGCCGCTCGGGTGAACTTTTCTACCACGGAAACAGCTCGACGGTGGCTTTGCGATAAGGCCCATGATTCTGTGGAGATGAGCTTTATAAGTCTCCTGTATTTAAAAGGCAAATTAAATACCATCCTCCTTTATTTATTCGTCTTCAAGTGCTCCGTTCTCACAGCAGACAGTTGCTCCCACACTGGGCCGCTCCATGTACCCCATAACAGCTACTGTCATGCCCTTCAGTATGCTGGCTTTCCTCTCGCTTCCTACAGCTATGGGAGCCACAGTAGGACACAAAAAAAAAAGAAAAAAAAAAAAAAAAAGAAAAACATCCAGGCGGAGGAACTATTTTATTTAAAATAAAGACCCAAAAATCACTTTTTTGTTACTTAATCCTAATAATTTTAATTTTTAAATGCATCTAATATGTAGATGCCCATTTCATAAGTGCAATAAGCCACTCCAGGGTCTGTGCGTTAGACACTTTAACACACGGCTAGAAGGCTGGACACACTCGGCCAATGGCCTCGTGCCTCACTATGCCTCCTAGCTGTGCATTAAAGTGACTAGCACACACCCTGTCATGACTTATTGCTTATGTATTCAGTGGAGGGAGTGAGGGGAGTGGCCATGAATGCCAGCGCACCAGCATATTAAAAATAATAGCGCCACGCTACAGGTTTTTGCGCCACCTGTAGCGTGGCGCTAAATATCGTCTGCGAAAAGCATGCAGCAATGTGGCGCTCCCGTTTTGTGGGCATCTTTTCCCCCACCCCACTCATGTGGCACACTGGGAGCCCACCCCAGTGTGCCCGACTGTTACGTGAGTTTATATTTTGTGCCTTGCCAACAAGGGTGCCCAATCCCCCGGTCGTCAGCATGTATCCCTCCCTCAACCCATGTGGCACACTGGGAGCCCACCCCAGTGCGCCCAAAAGTATTTATTTATATTATGTACCTGTAAATAAACAAAACCGTCCCTCGACGTGTTATATTTGTTTTCAACCTGGAAAACAGTCCCTCGTCATCTTCCCAGTCCCCCCTCCCCACTGAGCACCCACCTCCTCACCCCCCCACCGCATACTTACCTCTGGAGGTTGGCACTGTCATCTTCTGAGGATCGGTACATGTCTGCACTCTTCAAAGCCGAACCGCAAAATGAAGAATCAAAGGTAAGCACTGTATAATGGCTGTCAATGGGGGCTTCACCTTACAATGATACCGCAGCCACTTTTAGAACTTTTGACCCCAAGGTTTCAACATGGGGTTCTTAAGACCACACCTCTGAACACTGCCACTATCATTTTGTTACTCGGTCCTGAAAGGAAATTTTGCGGTCGCTGCGCAGAATCACCTTTCGGGACCGATCACTGAAACAACAGTGCCACTGTTCATGAGGTGGGTCCCACAACCCATGTTGCAAATTTGTATTAAAGTTAAAAATGACTGCTATTTAGCATGTTGTACAGTTTCTATGCAAGCTCGTAACTCTCCATTTTTAAATATTTGCATTCCGGATTTTCAGCATTGCCATTTATTCACATCTCCTCATGTACAGTACAGCTGTCATTTTTCACATCCTGCCCGAAATGTGTTTTCGCACCTGTGACGCAGAATGGCGCAGTCGCTGTGCAAAATCAACTTTCGGGATGGATTAACAAAATCACAGTGCAACTGTGCATGAGGGGAGGTCCCCAAAAACCCATGTTGACAATTCGGTGAAATAATTCCAAACAATGACAGAGTTACGAGCATGCGTTGTACAGTTTCTATGCACGCTGGTCACTTCGCCAAGTTTTTTGTGTTTTCACTCCAGATATTCAACACTACCATTTTTCACATCACCTCATGAATAGTACAGCTGTAATATTTCAACTCCTGTCAAAAATGTTTTTCTGCACCTGTGGCGCAAAATGGCGTCACAGTTGCGCAGAATTATATTTCCACTGGGATTTGAAGATTTTATTTATTTATTTTTATTTTATTTATTTTTATTTAGTTTTTGTTGACCGGGTAAGTGCACTAGACAAATCCTGCCTATTTTCAGGCACGACCCGGGGGAGGGGGATACAGATGAATGCCAACTGCCCTTGAACCAGATTAAGCTGTTGGAGGTATTTTTAGTGAATGAGGGAAATTTGGCCAGGACACCGGGGAAATTCCCCTACTCTTTTCGAGAAGTGCCATAGGATCTTTAACATCCACCTGAACTACCACCAATCCAGGCAGATGGGACCTCGGTTTATCGTCTCATCCGAAAGACGGCACCTCAGAAGTGTAGCACCCCTCTCATGCTGCACTACAGTGTCAGTACTAGGATATTAACCCAAGTGCCAGATGTGGGAACTGAACCCACAGCCCTCTGATCTCCCGGCCTCAGAGGCGAGTTTGCTACCTACTGAGCCACTGACATTGCACTGTACCGCATTTTCTGTACTGGGCACATGCAGTGCGGTGATAAGAAGGTTATGTTGAACATTTGGGGTGAAAATTATTTAAGATGGCACAGTTATGACTATTTGTTGTGATTTTGCTACGCCTGCTCGTAACATTATGTGAGGAAGCACAGGGGCCAGGGACCCCTGTTTCCACAGCTAGATACGTGTGGAGGGATGGGAGTGCAGGGTCCAAAGGACCCTGTGCTCCCCCTGTGACTTATGGATACTGCTGTACTGCAGGGAAATGAGGCATTAGTGTTTCCAACCCTAACGCCCTTCCCCCAGGGTTCCCACCCCTACCACTCCACCCCCACCCTCCACACACCAACAGGCGTCTGGATGTGCGTTGTGGTCGTCAGCCTAACTTTCACCCCATTTTATTTATTTATTATTAGATCATCGGTTTGCAGACCTTTGAGTCATAGACTCATTTACAAAAGGCACCTCGTCAAGAGAGCAATACATCACAGCAAACAAACAGTACAGTACATAACGCTTAGATTAAAAAAGCAACCAGTGTTACAGGCTTCCACTGGTAGTACACGCTTGGTAATAGGTAGATCACAGTAGTCATAATATAGGTACACGAGTACCACGTCAGGTAGCAACCTGAGATATTTTATTACATAGTCAGATGTTGTATGAGACCCCAGGTATATACAGCAAAAGTAGACAGGGCAGACCCAGCCATGGGGTGAAGGTAAGGGGCAGGTGGGGGATTATGTGCAGTTGCGGCAGTGAGTGCTTGTCAGATGGCTTCTGAGGGAGACCTTGAAAGACCAAGCTTAGTGGAGTCAGCTATGTTGGCTGGGAGAACTGAACCAGGAGGGATCCCGATAGCAAAAGGATCTCTGGGCCATAGAGATCCTAACCCTGAAGACAATAAAGGAGAGTTTTGACAGTGCTGCGAGGTGGAGACTGGAGAGGAAGCATGCTGCAGGGAGGTGGCGCCCAGGGAACAGCCTAGCACGGTCTTTTACAAGAAGGCAGGTTTGGAAGCAGAGTCATTCTTCAAGGTTGAGCAAGTTGGTGGTGGAATACAGCAGGCATGTATGGGTGCGCCTAGGGGCTCCCAGCATTAGCCTGCATGCCTTGTTTATAGAGAACTGGATTCTTGCAAGCGTAGTGTTGTCGGCTGCAGCATAGATGGGCAGCCCATAGTCGATTAGCGACAGGACAGAGGAGGTGATTGCCAATCTAAGGGACTCTTGCAGTAGGCAGTCCCTATGGCAGTATAACAGTCCAATCCTGACATTGGTGGCAGCAGAAAGGGCATTGATATGGGAATGGAAGGAGAGTGCCGAATCAAAGGTAATGCCCAGATACTTGTAGGAGGAAACCTGCTCGATGGGGTTTAGTGTGCTAGGCAGTATCACGAGAGGGGCACCACTGGCTTTGCTTTGGTGATGCGAGAAGAGCATAGCTTTGGTCTTTTTTAGGTTCAGGACTAGCCTTCGTGATGTGAACCAATGCTCAGCTCTATCAAAAGCTTGTTGGAGGGTAGCCTGGAGTGTGTTGGGGTTGGGGTTGGAGTCAGCGGCTAAGAGCACAGTGTCATCCGCGTAGAGGAGGATCTTACTTAGGCAGGCCAAGGGGAGGGAGTTGAGGTAGAGACTGAAGAGGAGAGGGCCTTAAATGGAGCCCTGGGGAACCCCAGAGCGGACAGGTCGTGTGTCAGATAGGGCGCTATTGATTTTTACACACAGAGTTCTGGAGAGAGGTAGCTGGTGAACCATGAAGGCCGGGGGAGAAACCAAGGCATCTGAGGGAGTCAAGAGAGGGATGGCAAACCGTGTCAAAGGCCTTGAGAGGTCAATGAACACGGGCATCGCAGGACTTCCAGCATCAACAGCAGAGTGCAGGAAGTTGGAGAATTCAAGTAGCGCGGTTGTGGTGCTGTGACCTGCACGAAAGCCATGCGGTTCAGGGCACAGGATATTATGCATGGCCAGGTATTCGGCAAGCTGGTTGGCAACTACTTTTCAAGGGCCCTAGAGAGTGGGGGAAGGATGGAGACAGGTCAATAGTTACCCGGGGTCGCTCGATCGCCACTCTTTAGGATAGGAGTGATGATGGCAGTTTTCCATGTGCTGGGGAACTGCCCCAGGCACAGAGAGCAGTTGAGACGCTCGGTAAGTGGGACCAGGATAGCATCCAACATCAGACGAAGTAGCCTAGTGTCCAGTAGGTCAGTGCTGGGGTTGTTACTGCTAACGGCTTTTTGCAGAAGGGGTCTAGCCTCCAACGGGGAGATGGTACGTGGGTAGAAAGGTCTCTGGAGAGTGGGTAGGTGTGCTACTGGGATGGGGTCAAAGAAGTTACTGGGCAGGACTGAACTCAGGTCTGAGAAAGTGTGGTTTAGGCAGTTTGCAATGTCAAGGGTGTCAGAGCAGGCAGTTCCATTAAAGGAGAGTTGGGGGGGGGAAGCGGGATTTCCCATTCACCTCCTTTACATTATCCCAAAAGTTTTTAGCTGACCCCCAGGAGGAGACAAGAGCGGATTGGTAGTACTGGGCTTTGGCCTGTCGAATGGCCCAAGTACACTCACTGCGCTCAGCGTTGTACGCTTGCCTATCAGCTGGCTTGCCAGATTCCATGACAATGTGCCATAGGTTGTCTCTCATTTTAAGTTTGTGAAGGAGGGAGGGGGTAACCCAGGGCATGTTTTGCCTTTTGGTGCGATTTCTAGTGAAGGGGGCATAGAGGTCACAGGCAGTGTTAAAAGTGCGAGTGAAAAAATCCAATGCCTCGTCTATGGATGGTGCAAGCCTGATTGGGGACCAATCCAGTTGTGAGAGGTACAGTTTAATGCGATGCCGCCACCTGGAGTAGGCGACGCCGCTGGGGTTTTGTGGTGCAGGTTTGCTGTTGGCAGTGGACCAAGAGAATACGACCGGGGAGTGGTCACTAAGTGAGTTGGGAAGTACACTAATATCGAGCACCATCTGGGGGTGGTTGGTAATGGTGATATCCAGGAGGGTGCTGGAGCCAGTAGAGGGGTTGAATCTAGCTGGGGTGGTGACAAGCTGGGACATGTCAAGGGCGGCAAAGATGTCTCTGGTTTGGGAGGCCGTGGCAGAGAGCCAGTTGATACTCAGGTCACCAACAATTATCTGGGCCATTTTGGGCGGTAGGCCAGAGAAGTAGTCAGCAAGTGCCTGAATGGCGAGGTCTTGCTTTCTGGGGGGAATATAGGCAACGGTGAGAAAAAGTGGGCCCTTACCAGGATTGGGGGAGATTTTTAGTGTGAGGGCTTGTGCCACATTATCAAGCTTGGATGATGGAAGTGCATGTCCGAGGAGGGAGTCACGAATATAGACAGCACAACCACCTCCATGCTTACCCACCCGATCTTCCCTGAAAAGGGTGTAACCAGGGAGGGAGACGAAGGAGTCAGGGGTGGATTTGGATAACCAGGTTTTGACAAGTGTGACAATTTATTTATTTTATCTATTTAGTTTTTGTTGACCGGGTAAGTGCACTAGACAAATCCTGCCTACTTTCAGGCATGACCCAGGGGAGGGGGGGGGATACAATGCCAAATGACCTTGAACCAGATTAAGCTGTTGGTGGTATTTTTAGTGAATGAGGGAAATCTGGCCAGGACACTGGGGAAATTCCCTTACTCTGCTTCCTGTGAGCAGTGGAGACCCATTTTCCTGTGGGACCAAGATGGCGGCTCCCATGGATCCTGGTGGAGGCGAGATGGTCCTTGGAGCTGAGGAGTTGGCCTCCTCCTCAGTTCCTCCTGTGTGTGAGGCTTTTTCCATCTCCAAGAAGATGGATGTGGATATTGCTCCCAAGTTGCCTGCATCTGAACTGCCTACTCTGGATACTGTTACTGTTCTTGCTCCTCTGAGGATCGTTTGTTTACCTCTCCTGCTTGTGTGACTTCCTCTGAGGCTCCTATTTTTTCCCAGACCCACTGCTGCAGACGGACTTCCAGAGCTGTCATTTGTTTCGGTCCTGCTCTGAGTATTTATGAAGCTTCTTGCTGTGAAGAGAGCTGCAGCATCACAGCCAATCCCTCCGGCTCCTGAGACAGAAGTATTGTTTACTTGAGCTCCACGCTTCTACAACAGCTGTCAGTTCACCCAGAGTATGCACGACGGAGTTTGGTGCTAGGTCTGCTGCAACTCCAGACCTGGTAAACAGTGAGTTACATACCTCCATGGACAAGAACGGTTCCTGTATGTCATCTCGGGAACCTGCCAGTAAGATTTCTGTTGTTTCTTCTGACACTGCCTTAATTCCACATTTATAGGCTGGAGAGGGTTTGGGGGTGGACACTGCTTCTAGAACAGTTGCTCCTCGGGAGCTGTCAGATTCTGTGACTGGTGCTGCATTACTTGCTACGGTTTCTCGCAGTACTGAATTGTCTGGGGAAAGTTCTAACTTTGATAACAATTTGTTGGTTATGGGACATACTGTTGCTGAAGCCTTGCAGGCTGCTGGGTGGGTTAAAGCTGGTCCAAATCAGCCTTGGGTGTCGCCTCAACAACCGGGGTCTGCTCTTGCTGACCCTATGGAACTTCCCTCTTCTTCAGAGTTGTCTGACCCCCCGCTTCTTCTTCCTCAGCAACAAAACCCTAAGGAAACCTCTCTTTGCCCAGTATTTCTGGGCAGCATCATGACCCTGAAGACCCTATTGCCCTGAAACCAGTGCCTGATGTTCCTGGACCTGGCCTGGAGCATCCTGCGCCCCCCCCCCCACGTCCTTCTGTGAGTGCTGCTGCAACTGATCCTGAACGTGATCGGAACTCATCCCGCAGAACATATGCTGGATTATTTCATGCTCCTCCTGAACCTGCTAAACGGCATAACGCAGTAAGGCTATAACATAAAGGAGGCTTAGAGTTACATCCTGACAGAATATATGTGGGCCGTACGCTTTTGAAGGAATGCATGGGTTTTTCTGCTCAGGATATTTATGCTTTAATTCACACCTCAGATGATCCAAATTTTGATATCAGCTTTAAAACTGCAGAAGGTCTGGAGCTTTTCTGGGAACGTTACCAAGGTGTTCGTAACGACCCTGACTGGAAGGTCTTTGCTGCTATTCCTCTCACTAAGCCTGCCTACAGAACAGTGACTGTGTTGTTCAACAGTGAAGGGGTGGCAATATCGGATATTCTGTTCTGGTTAAGAGCTAAATGTTCTGTTTTAGGTCTTCCAGACCCTATTATTGACTCTGAGGATATTTGGACTGTGGGGTGGAGGATTCGGGTCAAATTGCCTCAGGTTCGAGGTATTATTCAGCATCTACCTAGTTGCTTTTACCTGGGGAGGGATCGAGGTTTTCTTTTTTATGCTGGGCAACCCTATTCATGTTTCAGGTGTGGGGTCATACGCATCTGAGCAATGCTCATATAAAATAAATGTTCCCTAGGAGGGATCGCCATGTCGCATTTGCCTGCCAAATTCCTGTTATTTGTAATCTTTGTGAAGACACCACCCACACTTTCAGGGATTGTCCTTGGGCTTCATATAATTTGGGAGGGGATGACTCTACTGAAAATATGGCAGGGGAACCAGGGGATGATTACCCTATTGAAGTGCCCCTTTCCCGGCCCTCCTCACCCTCTGTAACCATTTCTGCTGTTGATCCTTCCCCTTCTAAACTTGTGCCCTCTCTCCCCTCTATTCCAGTCAGGCTCCCAGTGCAGCAGGTAATTTCCCCAGGTACCACAGCCCCGGAGGTGGTTGCTGATCCGGTATTGCTCATTCCTTCTGAGAATACGGAGTCTCACCCTTGCTCTGTTGAACTACCGGGGCCTTCCAGGCAAGACCCTGCTATGCCACCTCCCCACTCCACGGATTGGGAATGTCAAAAAAATAGACAGATGAAACGCAGTGTATCCCAAAAATTGGGCAAAGATGCTATGGATGGAGGTGAGGCTGGTCTTCTCATGTCCAACAGGTTCCTTCCACTTGCTAAAAGGAAGCAGTGGGATGCACAGGATGATGATTCGGATTCCTCTTCACTAATTTCCTCACAGCCGGAACTTGTAACTGATTCTGAATTTCTCTGTAGATACCAAGGGGGGTGGGCAGAAAGAAAAATCCAAAAAGATTGGGGACTAAAGCTGTTAAACCTCTGGTTTCCACTACGGCGGATGTCTCTACCACCTGAACATGACGTGGCACCTTTCCTTGGGATCCTTAAACGCCAATAGTATAAAGAACCACAAAAAAAGACTCACCACTTTTTCTATCATTTCCAGTCATCATCTTGATATTTGTTTACTTCAAGACACCTGGTTACATACTACTAGAGAGACCTACCGGGCATCTACTGACTGGTTTAGGGGTGCTTCTTTTTGGTCATTGGGGGAGGAACCATGCTCAGGGCTGGGGTTTTTAATCTTGAATCCTGACCTCCATGTTTTTCGTCAGATTGACCGTTCTTCGGCGTATGGTATTCTTGATGCCCGGTTGGGGGGTACATGAATTACATATTATTAATATTTATAATTACTAGACTTAAATTCCAACGGGTTACTTTATTGCAGAAAGTTCTACCTTTTTTGTATACCACAAGATCTGTTTTTTTAGGAGGTGATTTCAATTGTATATTGTCTTTATCTGACAAAACAGGTAGATCACAAAAGTTATATTCTGATTCCAACTTTTTGTACAGAATGCATTCACAGGCCAAGCTTAGGGATTGTGCGGCTGGTTTTTCTAGCTTACCGGAGCATACTTACTCTAGGGGTCACTTGTCTACTAGAATTGACTTCTGGTTTGCCTCCCATTGGGTTCCTGTGCATTCTTTTTCAGTTTCTCCAGTTGAGACTTATGACCACAGACTGATTACTGTTTTTGTTGGAACTCCTGTAAACAAACCTGGCCCGAATCTGGTCTGGAGGTTGAATTCGGCTCTTTATTGATACAGATACCTGGGCCTCATTCATGATGAGTTGGAGGCCAGGTTTTCTGTTTCTGATTTATATGATAATTCTCTTTTATGGTAGCAAGACTCGAAACGAGATTTGAAAACCTTATGTAGCTCTTTGGCAAAACCGGCAGCAAATTCTAAGTATCTAACCTACCTCCAGTTCAGGGATAGGCTCCAGAAGCTACTTTCTCGAGCTGTAGAGACTGGAGATCTCATGGATGACACTGTTGTGATTAAATCAGAGATGTGTAAGTATCAGTATGATAGGGCCCATTCTCTGTTTTTAGAACGGAAGTTTGGCACTCAAGGGGAAAGCGCAAGGAGTTAATCCTTAAGAATGTTGTGCGCAAAGGGTGGACTCTAAATATATGGATGCCTTGAGGTCTGATAAAGGTCAGACTGTAAATTCTAGCGCTGATATTGAGGAAGTGGTTCATCAGTTTGTGGAAGCTTCCTTTTGTACCAACTCTCCCCCTACTGTCGGGATGGAAGAGTTTCTACGTACATTACAGATACCTGATCTTTTGGAATCAGATAAATCCGTATTGCCCTCTCCTATTTCCCAGAAAGAAGTGGAGGAGGCTACTGCTGGATTACCGTCCGGTTCCTCTCCTGGTCCGGATGGCTTACCAGGGGAACTCTATAAGAAAGCAGTTAGTCTCTTAAGTCCCTATTTGGTGAAAGTTTATAATGCTGTATTATCTGGTTTAGTTCCTTTTCCTGCAGCTTTGGCAGACAGTATTTTGATTTTTCTTTATAAAAAGGGGGACAGATTGGATCTTAGGGATTGAGGCCCATTAGTTTGTTAAATGTCGACTGGAAAATTCTACGTAAAGTTTTGTGCAAACGCTTGTCCTGGGTAGCTTCCAGGAAGTGATTTCACCCGGTCAGACTTGTGCCATTCCTCCGGGGGTAGAGACATTACCAAATTACTAAGAGAAGCTTTTGATGGGTCGAGTGGTTCTGGGTATTTACCTCCTTGACCAAGCTAAGGCCTTTGATGAGGTTCCCATGTCTACCTGTTTCAGGTTTTAAAACATTATGGTATTCCAGTTGGGTTTATAGAATGGCTTCAAATCATTTATAGACATGCCTCATCTCGGCCTTTGGTAAATGGCAGGCTAGGGAGATCTGTGCTGATTCAGCGAGGAGTCAGACAAGGCTGTCCTCTGAGTCCGCTTCTTTATGTTTTTTCTTTAGCTCCTTTATTAAGAACATTACATATGACAACAGGGATTGCACTATTTTGGGGTTTTGGGGATGGTGTATTTCCGATTGCCCTGGCTTATGCAGATGACACTACTATACCAGTGGCCGATCAAGTATCTGGGGAGCGGGCTATGAAGGTTGTAGACTCTTTTTCTGTTGTTTCTGGTTCAAGGATCAACAGACAGAAGAGTATGGCTGTGGGGATTCATACTTTAGAAGTAGCTCCGCAGGCTATAGGGGGTGTTGGGGTATCTGCATTACCGATTAAAATTCTGGGGTGCTGGTTTGGAGCTCCTGACCCGGCCCGTTACAATTGGGAAATGGCCTTGGCCAAAGCAGAGGAGAAAGCTGCAAGATGGAAAGGTTTTCCTGTGACGAAAAAGAAAAGGGTCTTTCTGTTTAAAACTTTTTTATTGCCTATTTTTCTGAATGTTAGTTATCTGTATCCTTTGCCTGTCAAATCCGAGGTTAGGATGTATAGCGTGGCTTTTCAGTTATTATGGGGGGAGTCAGCTTAATCCCATAAAGCGAAATAGTACCTATTGGCCTGTGTGTGATGGTGGTTTGAACATGATCAATCCTGTGATTTTTCTTTTTACTGTTTTTCTTTATGCAAATTTTCAAATTTTGTTCCTGTTTTATTGTTGAGTCAATTGCTTTGGGTTCCGTTGTTTAAAGACAGATGCTGCTATTTTTGGCAGAAGTGGGAAACCCAGCAATGGGGGGTATTTCAGAACATCCCACAAGGTTTTTCTCCCTATCTTTTGGGAATCTGTAAGAAATTAAAACTTTGGCATATCTTGACCTCTGACCTTTTGCATACTACCAGAAAACTGGAGTATAGTAAGCTGTTACAGGAGATCTGTTTTAAAGATCCTTGTCTGGTAGCCCTTGCTGATGTCCTTCGCCAAGTAACAGAAACCAGACTCCCTCCTAAAGTGTGGGATTCTGTATGGCTTAGCTGTCATTCTAGACTAAATGTCAGAGGAAATCATTTTCACAAATCTATTCAGGACAGATCTTGTCTAAGGGAGGGTTGTGGATTGGAGATTGAAACAATGTTACATCTTTCTTTACAATGCCCATATATTTCTGGTTTATGACCTATGTTGGTCTGTTCATGGAATATCCCTCATCTAAGGTCTATGAATTATAATACCTTGGTGTATGGTCAGTATGATAACATTATTTGGAGTGGATTCCATTTAGGGACAACTCGAGTAATTTTTGCTCTCATTAAATGGGTAATTTGGCAAACTAGATGTCAATTTGTGTTGCAACAAAAACAGCTATCTTTACTGGGCTTACAAAATAAAATTGAATCTGAAATCACAATGTTATTTAAAAAAGAAAGACATGTATTTTCTAGCACTCTTATGCAGGACTGGTGGAAAGGCTGGGGTTCTCTCCCCTTTTTACGGGTTTTTGATTGACCAGTGGATTCTCGTTGGGCGATTCTACAAACTGTTTTTTGTTTTCCATTATATACTGGGATGGGAAGGGCTGTTGGGATAGCTGTTTTTTTTCTTCTGGTTATTATAGGTTTTTCTGAGTGGGTTTTGTTCTTGGAATTTTGGGTTTGTCTTTGGTGTTTCGGACTTTTGAAGGGTATGAACGGTTTCTTGTTTTCTGGACTCTGATGTTATATACTGATTCCTGTATTTTACAATTTTTCTGTTGTATTTTCCCTTGTTTTGTTTATGAAGCTTTATCCAATAAAAAATTCCCCTACTCTTTTTCGATAAGTGCCATGGGATCTTTAACATCCACCTGAACTACCACCAATCCAGGCAGATGGGACCTCGGTTTAACGTCTCATCCGAAAGATGATCCAATGTCCGGTTGGTGCTGAGTAACCCAGCATTGGAATGCGGCAGTCTCAAGGGGGCTGCAAATATTCATAGAAGCTTGCAGAGTCCTTGAGCCTGGGCTCCTGTACCGCACCATCTCAGCTGGTTTACACATTGAATGGGGTAAGAGTTAGGCCATCGACCCCAATGCACACCCAAACGCCTATTGGCTTCTGAAGGGTGGAGTGGTAAGGGTGGGAACCCTGGGGGTGGGGCGTTAGGGTTGGAAACCCTAACGCCTCATTTCCCTGCTTTTGTCACTGTATTAATCACCCTAACTGATGCATTAACAGATTTGTTTGCAAAGAGGCTGGGGCCCAGGAAGGGGACACTGGCAAACTGAAGTTGATGCACCACCGCACCGGCAGTCAGTGCAGAACACAAAAAGCTGGTGTGATATGCTTGAATTGGGAAGAACCAGCAACCAGCCAGGCTGCTGCATTCTGGACCAGCTGCAGGTGATGCAACAACTCTGTGGACAACCCCAGGTAAAGAGCGTTGCAATCATCCAGTCCTGATGAGATACATGCGTGCATCAGTATTGTTAGGTCTGACATCTCAAGAAAGGGCTTGATCCAGGAGATGTTCCCAAGATTATAAAAGTCACTGTGGACAGCAGCGACACCTGGTGTTCTAATGTCAGCGTGGAGTATACAATGACCCCAAAATTCCTCATCCTATCTACAACTTTGAGAGTTAAACCGTCCAAAGATGGCAAAATTGTATCATCACTCAAAGCTGATGAACCAAGATGCCCCGGCTCCACAAGTACCACCTTCGTCTTTGAGGGATTCAGCCTAAGCTAGGTGGCCGCTATCCAGTCCTGAATTTTCTTAGGCCACTCAGTGAGTTCCAAAACAGCTGCCCTGTCATCTGGGGCACAGGACACATACAGCTGGGTAGCACTACCATAACAATGAAAACCCAAGCTATATTGTCACAACATATATACAGCAAACAACATGAGGGTCAAAATTGACCCCTGAGGCACACCACTGCAAAGCGCAGCACTGCCCAAGACGAAAGAACTGTGCACCACCTGCTGCTCTCTACCAGATGAGTAGGACTTGAACCACTGTAGCACTGTCCTTGTGAGTACCACACAGTTCTCCAGATGAATCAACAGTACCCCATGATCCACCATGTCAAAGGCTGCCATAAGGTTACGCAGAACCAAGATGGAACTACATCTACTATCCTTGCAAAGAGTAGATCATGATGCACCTTGATCAGAGCAGTTTCTGTATTATGGCGAGGCCGGAATCCAGAATGGAAAGGCTCACAGATCTCATATACCTTCAGATGCTGCACCGCCACCACCTTCTCGATCAACTTCCCCAAAACGGGAAGGTTCAATACAGGCCTGTAGTTTGTGCGAACATCAGTGTCCAATGATGGTTTCTTAAGAAGAAGTCTAACCACCGCCCATTTCAAAGGTTTGTGAGAAATCCCCTCCTCAAGCGAACACCTGACAATCTCCACAAAAACTGGACTCGATGTTCCCCAGCACTCCAAAAGAAGCCAGGTCAGCCCAAGGTGCATTGTACAATGGGTGGGATGCAGTCCAGAAACTACATGGAGAACATCCTCCACCAACACCAGCTCAAACTCTTCCCATAAAGATAAACTGCACCCATCCGATGGCCGGACACTGTCGGCCGATGACAGGCTGATTGAGGATTTCCCAGCTCTGACAGAGGACACCTTGTCCAGAAAGAATTGATTAAACTGATCATATTTTTCTGTGAAAAATGATGTACAGGACTAGACACACAGGATTTAATAATCTGTCCACAGTGTTGAAGAGCTGAGCTGGTCAGTTCTTTCCAGAAGCAATCACCTGTGACAGGAACATGGACTGTTTCAGAGTGATTCCCCGGTAGTACTCATCACAGTGAGCCCCCAGCGCCAATTTATCCCCGTGAGAGAGACCTCCACCAACAACGTTCCAACCTCCATCCCTTAGTTTTCAACCTCCTCAGGTCAACATCAAACCAAGGCAACCTATGGTGGGAAATCAAGGGCGTACATTGACAGGTTCTAGGTAGTCGACAACCAAGGTAAAAGCCACACTGTAACCCTTCACCACTGCCTCAACTCCCATCGCACAAGCCATCTCCATGACCGAGATGTCCAGTGCCGCCTGGAGACTCTCAGGCTCCAGATTTTAAGAGCGGTAACTGACCATCTCCACAGGGAGGTTAAATGAGGAGCCCTACAAAGAAACTGCACAACATGATCATCCAACCAACAGACCAGATCAACCTTGACTGGCTTGACTGCAGCCTAAACAGAGAATCCCCAACACCACCAAAAGCATCCAGTGCAATCTACCTTTTTATCTCATCCGAAGGCTACAAAGGATGTTTTCATGCTGAACAACTCACAGAAGGGGAAAAAGTCATCAGAAACTATGAGCAGTTCATTCACATCATGAGACTCGATACAGCCACAGCTACTCCAGCTTGTGGGCCTTGTGCTCCCATCTCCCACTTAAAGCCACAACAGCAAACAGCAAGTCAGCCTCAAGATGATTTAAACATAATTGAAGCAGCACAGCAAAACCATTACAGAGTGGAGCACAACATGAACAAATTTAGAAAAGATCTAAGGGCTACAGAAGCCAAAACAGAGGAGGTGGATTCAAAGCTCTCGGAAGTCATGGATACCAGAGTTGATGGGAAGGTCCTGCTATAGCTGTACAAAAAAACAAGAGGATGTAGATAATAGGGACCGAAGGATAACCATATGGGTCCATGGGCTCCCTGAAAACACTGAAATGGGGCCCACGAGCGCTTTTATTCTGACTGTTTTTTCAAGAAACTCTGAAATTTCCTCTAGATCAAGACCTAGAGCTGGAATGTGCCCCAGGTGCTCACCAAGAAAAACAATGGCAGATTCACAAGCTAGGCTCAGGTCACTAGTGATCTAGTTCTGTCACTATCACACTAAACAGACAAAACTGCACACAGTCTGGAAACTAAAGACTGTGGAATATAAGGGCAAAAGGCTCTTTTTCAAATCTACGAGCTACAGATGAAACGCAAGCAGATCTAAAATGTACAAAAGCAGCTCAGAGAATGCAAATAAAATCCCACTAGGAAGATTCACCATGAGACTGACACTATTTTCTGACATTGGAAACCAGGAGTTTCACTCTTTGCCAGGGGACTCCGTCATCCCTACATTGCAGTCGCTGGGTAGCAAGGTCCAGAAAAACAAGCCGGACATTAAATACAGAGCTGTACAAGACCATGTCTCAGAACAGAGAATGGAAAACATGACATTCAAGCTTCCTCATCTGCCAGCATGGTGACGGAGCTGATAAAGATTGAGAGTACATCCTTCCACAACACACACTGCTGAAATGATAGAATGTCAACAGAAATGAGCATGAAACCAGTAACGCAGCGCCACTTCAGCCGTTCTCGGCTGGCAAGACAGGAGCCCCTGACCAGGGCTGCAGCAAGTGGCTGTACACCGCTCCTATGGCCGGCGGCCACTACCCTGTAACACTGCACCACTTCAGCCGCTCTTGGCTGGCAAGACCGGAGCCCCTGGCTAGGGCAACAGCAAGCAGCCACTACTCTGTAACGCTGCGCCACTTCAGCCACTTTCCACTGACAAGACAGGAGCCCCTGAGATGGGCTGCAGCAAGCGGCCATGCACCACTCCTCTGGCCGGCGGCCACTACCCTGTAATGCTGCACTACTTCAGCTGCTCCCGGCTGGCAAGACAGGAGCCCTGGACTAGGGCTGCAGCAAGCGTCTGTACACCGCTCCTCTGGCCGGCGGCCACTACCCTGTAATGCTGCACCACTTCAGTTACTCTCAGATGGCAAGGTACGTCTTCCCTCGGTCTATTTTGAGTCCTCTGCCCTCACAATTCATTGGACAGCAAGCTCCCCTGCCTGAGCTGGGATTGGACATCTGGGATTCCACATGCCTACGGAATTGGCTGCCTGAGCATTTTCGCTTTGTGGGCTGAAAGCATGGGTCGCTCCCGACCCAAACAGCTCTTTTAATATCTCTAAATGTGCTGTTTAACTTATAAGAAAGTCACTAAACCTTTGAATTTAGGCTGCATGTAATTTCTATCCCTGTAATGAAGAGTTTCTCTTAGCTGGGACAGTAAGGAAAGCCGTTCTTAGGAGTG
This sequence comes from Neoceratodus forsteri, assembly GCA_016271365.2. NCBI lineage: Eukaryota > Metazoa > Chordata > Ceratodontiformes > Ceratodontidae > Neoceratodus > Neoceratodus forsteri. The sequence continues at coordinate 3,855,348 of JADMNL010000027.1, forward strand.
TTAATTTGAACTTGGGGAAAGTTTAGTAATTAGGGGAGTAACTGTAATGTTTTTACTTTGAGCTGAAATTGTAATTGTAATCGTAGTCCCCGCCCATTTCTCAAGTCGTCCTCTACCATTGGCTGCATACTGATCAACATGGACTATTTTTTTTTCTTTTCTCCTGTACCCTGGCCTGTCTCATTGTAAAGGTACACAGCTACTGCTCCCTGCTCACTCTCTAAGTAACCATGGCCCCAAATTTTAAACTCTTACTGAGTGCCTTTCCCATTCTCATATTTCTGCATTTGCCCACTCTCATAAGCAAGACAAGCCATAGTTTGGTTTACTTGCCCAATATTGAAATCTTGGAAAAACCATTAATTCAACATAGGTTGCTCATCTGGGAACTTTTTCACCATTAATAAAGGACCTTAGTCTTCCTCAATGATCCTGCCCACTATAAATATTTGGCCCCCAGGTGGATCACATCCCCATCAACGTGTCCTTAAGGACCACACCATCCTCGTTGTTTTATACAGGGAAAAGACAAAACCTCGCTGTGTCGCATGAAGATTAAATGTTTCTCCAAGGCTCTAAGAGAACTCTTACTCAGGATAGCCCTTATGCTACTTCTATCTGGAAACATTCATCCTAATCCAGGTCCTGAAGCACCTCCCACCTACAATGCGTGCCCTAAACAAGGTACTATTAAACTGGCCACAACTAATATCTGCAGCCTTTTAAGCAAAACTGACGTCCTGAAAATCTGGGTAACTCAGCACAACCCTGACATACTATCTGTCATTGAGACATGGATGACCCCTAAAATACCGGATTCTGCAGTAGCTATACCTGGATACACTATATTCAGGCTGGACAGGCTGACCAAACGTGGGGGTGGATGCGCTATATTTCTAAAAAAAAATTCCCTAAAGGGGTATGCTATGCTGCCAATTGATCTCAGCGGCAATACCCCGGCACTGGCGATAAAAGTGCTGTTGGGGACTTACCATAAAACAATATCAGTACTCTCAGTCTACATACCTCCCAAAGACACAGCCACTGGTCTCCTCAGTCTTCTTGACCATCTCCGCTCACAAAATCACCTCACGGAGACAATTATCATGGGAGATTTTAACATAAACTGGCTGTCACCTGCGAGCAACTCACTAAAGGACGCAATAACAGCCCTTCACCTAACTCAACCTGTTAATACACCCACTAGGACAAACTATAAAACGGGGACTAGCACCACCTTCGACTGGATAATTTCTAAGCAGCCTAACCGCCTTTCCAATGTAACTGTGCACCCTGACTCCATCAGTGACCATTCCCCAATCACATGCAGCTGGACTAATAAATTCCTTATCCCCCCTCCCCAAACTATCTACAGAAGGTTTCTCAGAAGGGGCCACCTGGACCTCCTAAAACAACAGCTTCATGCCCAAAATTGGAACATCCTGGACTCAACCAATGATGTTAATGTAGCCCTCTGTCACTTTATAAGGGTTTTCAACACTGCTTGTGATACACATGCCCCTCTCAAAAAGATTAAGGTCTCTCGCATGGTGAACCCCTTGATCACTCCTGAGCTCCTTTCCCACATGAAGTTTCAAGACCATCTCTGGCACTGTGCAAAAGCCACTGGTATGCAGCAGGACCTACAAGCTTATAAAGCTGCTAGAAACAACTGCATGAGGGAGACTTGCCAGGCTAAAGACAAGTACCACAGGGAGATGCTTACTAACTCTTGGGGTGATAGTAGAAGGTTCTGGTCTAATATAAATGATGTCACTGGCAAAGAACCTAAAATATCGCCTACTATGCTAAACATAAATGGGACCCCTACTGCTGACCCACTGGAAATTGCAAATGCCTTTAACAATGCTTTTACCAATTTGAGCTGTGTTCTCGCACCTGACTTTTTCGATGATGATGCTGCCCGCTCTACAAGCCACGGTCATGAAAATAGTCCTGCGTACCCCCTTTTTATTTTAAAAGGGTATCATGCAAACTGGTTAGAAAACTACTAGCTAAGGTCCTAAGAAACGCAAGACACAGTAGCGACGGACTAGACCTTAAGCTTACACCCTAACCCTAGATGAAGTTCTCCTACCTGTAACTAAGATTCTAAACCTTTCTCTTACACTGGGACAATTTCCTGATGCCTGGAAATGGCCATCGAATTTCCGTGCACAAAACCGGATCGTTTTCACAGGGTAACTATAGCCTGTATCCATTCTCCTCCACGCCTCCAAGGTACTGAGCTTAATTGTTACCAACCAGCTTGGTGCTTATCTGGACACATACTCCATCCAGTGCCCACAACAACATGGCTTTAGAAATGGGCACAGTACTACCACAGCGTTATTAGAATTCACAAGCTTCATACAACAGGCCATCAATCAAGGCAAGATTGTAGGTGCAACTTCTGCTGACCTAACAAAAGCCTTTGACATGTGAATCACACACTATTGCTTGGCCAACTCTCTAAAACTGATGTTGCCCAAAACACCCTGAAATGGTTCGGAAGCTACCTCAGTGATAAGACTGCAGAGGGTGAGGATATCAAATGTCGTTTCGGAGCAGAGGGCTGTCCGATCAGGGGTACCTCAAGGCTCAATCCTGGGTCCCTTATTGTTCAGTATTTTCCTGAACGACCTTCTAGCTGTCTGCAACCAGCGTACTCTCCTCTACGCAGATGACGAGGTCATCTTTACTAGTCACCTGGATCCCAACACTCTTGAAAACCGTCTTCAACAAGGCTTCACAGAAGCAGAGAGATGGTTTAATAATCACAAACTAGTGCTAAACTACAAAAAAACTAAAGTCCAGCTGTTTTCGTCCTCTTGGAATAAGTTTAAGACCCATCAACTCACTATCACCAACAACCACGGAGACACTCTCGAACAAACTCAGCTTTTCAAATACCTAGGTCTAACCCTGGATAGTCACCTTACCTTTGTGCCTCACCTTGAAAATGTTGCCAAAGATGTTAATACCAGAATTGGGCTCCTTTTCAGACACAGACGAAGTGTTACCCAAGAAGCCCTGAAGGTTGCAGTTCACAGATCGGTCCTCTCGATCATTGATTATGGTCTAATCATATACTGCACTGCAACCTCCACATCTCTTAAACGACTCACAGTTGCCCTGAACAATGCCTGTAGGTTAGTTACGGGTGTTGCACTCCTCACTCATACCTGTGAGTTATATGCTCAATCTTGCTGGCTCCAACTAAGTAACAGGATCAAATATCAAACCTGCCTCCTGTCCAAAAAAGCTCTACTTGGATTACTACCCCCGAGCACTGGTTGCCTGCTAAACAAATCCCCTAAGACCCAACACACACACACACACACACCTCAGTTTCTGATCTCCTTCTAGTACCCCACTGTCGGACTGCTCAATACCAGCGATCCTTCCACTACAGAGCCCCTCTGTGGTTTAATAAAGCAACCAACTGAGCAGTCTTTCTAGTCTGTCCCAATTTAAACTTGTGCTTCATCAGCATCTCCTAACCAAAAGCACTTGTGATTGTTACACCTAGTTTACCACCTCTGCGGACACCCTTTTACCACTTTTTTCACTCTCTGATTCACTTACTTGGCTTCCTGTTTCGTTCACCTCTCCTGACAGAACAATATCCCCTTTCCCCCGCCACCTCCTCCCTTACCGCACTCCCTCCTTGCTCTCATTCCATGACCCCCCCCTTCCTGGACCTGCCAGTCCCTCTGGTCCCCACTCTCCCTTATCCTATCCCTTCATCCACCCTCTTCCCCTCTTTTACCCCTTCTTCCACCTTAGCCTCCCCTCCCTCTCACCCTACGACAAGGCCTCTAGCTGCCATATTTTCTTTTCCTTCTCTATCTGGACTCTGCCTTCTCATCTCCCCTCACCCCCTTACTCTCCCCCACCTCTGATTAGCAGTGTTGCTTCAAATGTACCTTATGGTTTTCTATGCTTGCTTGTAATCTTGGGTGTGTAGCACTGTTCCCACTTAGTTACCATTTGACTTGCAGTGCTCCAGTGATACCATGAATGTTGTCTGTACCTCCGTTGATACCATGAATGTTATCTGTACCTCCCTACCTTATTGTAACCCTTTCCTTTGATGTGGAACCTTTGCAAATGAGCTGCCCCAAGCTCAAAGGTATTTGTAATCCGAGATTTAAATAAATAAAATAAAACAAATGAAATCCCATCTTTTCCCCACCTTGCTGCTGCAGTGAACAGACACAGTGCCTGCCAGATACTTTTTTCTCCCGAACGCAATCCTTTTCCTAAAGTTAAATATTTCCTTCTGTGATGATACCCAGGGAGAACATGTGACTGTGCAAATTGTAACTGATGGTGTCTTTCCCAGAGAACCCTGCCACACCCTCATTTATTTTTTTTAACTTTACATTTATGAATTTTTCAACAGAACATGCCATGCAGCATTACACATCTGTAAAAACTTCAGATTATGAAATACAGTAAATTGTGCAAAATACACTCATTTTAGCATCATTATTAGGTAATTCACAGAGCGGATACAGCATTTGTAGTAATACGAAAGGAACTACTGTGCCTGGAACGAATTCCTCAGATGGCCACCACGTGAGCTGAGCCTTACAAGATATGTGAAGCTACAGAAAAAAACTGAATTTTAGGTATGATTAAAGTAACCCCAAATAGCTACTGTGTCTACAAACATGGTTTGAGGAAAGAGATCCATTAGGTGTCATGATACAGTCCCTTCCCCTAACACACTTCAATTATGCCAATCTGACATACTTCAATTATGCCAATCTGTCAGACTGTAACCACAACAATTTATACAACTGTTAATGATCTAACCAGGTACATTAACTGGAGCGTGCAGTTAAAAATTTAAAAATAAGTAAACTGAAACAGTAGTTCAGGGCTCGGATCGATCCTGATAAGCAACCAACCCCCCACACCCCACAGCTCAGGATATAGACCGTATAGTGTTCCCTTGAATAGTCTATGCACTATATACATGGCTGGCACCATTTCACTAAAAGCTGCTCGCTATAACCATAAAACAGTTACAGGTCCCATAAGTAATCTATAAATATAACACTTCGAACAGATAGCTTAAACAGTAGCTGGACAACACTTAAGCAAGTCAAATGTCAAGAAAACTCAAGTCTTTATCATGTCAGAGGTGCTGTTCCCTTTTATAATTATATGACAAGTCAGTTACTCAGACACACTCCTTTGTCTCAGGAGTCTGAATCCCCAGCCTCACGCGCTCTCCAAAATTCTGCTGCTACCTTTAGGGTCCATCTGCCTGTTTCTTTGGGCCCCAAAACTGGAAGGACTTACCATCATACTGAACCTGGAGTCGTGCCGGTGCCAGCATGGAGTGCACAATACACAGGCTCCTCAGTGGCAGCAAAACAGCGTTGAATTGCTTCCTCCTACTGCGGGTGGCAAATACACAATCTGGAAACGTGCGGGCGTACTGGTCCTGACCCTTATACTGCAATGGAGACCAGAAATCTGCCTGCTGCAAAAAGTAAATCCCGGACCGCAGACCCTGTGCTGACTTACAATGGTTCGGGGTTATATCCTGTTGCTCTGCAGGACGTATGGATTGAGGCAGTATGTTCAACTAAGTTCTGAGCTGTCCCACGTAACTTCCAGATTTAGGGCCCCCAACAGCCAGGTACACATGAAAGTTAGGATATTATCACTTTCTGTCCCTTCAGGGAGACCAGCGACCCTCACATTCATTGCCTATTCTAACAAGAAGTATGAAATAAATGGCACTGAGCCCCCAAGGTATGCCACTGTGCAAAAACTTTATTTAAAATGTTTTAAGTACAAGCACAGAACCATGCAGTAAACACTGTACATATTTTAACAACAGTGAGCGACAGACATTTCCATGGTGGTGGTAGCAAGGAACTGCCGAGCTGGCAACTCAACCAGTTTCGCAATGTGCTTTGTCAAGAGTCCTGGATGCTAGGTGCTGATAAGACACAGTGCCAAAGTGAACAGTTTAAAAAACTTATAACTGCATACCATATACAAAGTAGGTATCACCTTCACAATAAATACATATTGCTTAGAAGCCAGCAGCATAAATGTTAAAGCTGATAGTAGCTAAACAGAACTGGAGCAAATAACATTGCAAAAGAATGCAAGGTCCAGACATTCCTGAACTGGGCACCGTAGACCAAGACTATGAACATGCTGCCCCATATGAGTGATGGCTTGCCAGTGGCTCATCTGGCTGTGTAATCTGGAGAACAGGTTGCCCGAGACTGCAGGTATCTGGATAAAAGGAAAGACAGAAACACATTAATGTACATAAAAATACATAAACAATCAGCATTTCTTAATCAAGGGCATAATCCCAATTCATGTGCCAATCAAACATCGACACCTCTACCATAAACGACAAGTCGCTGTACTGTCACCGTGGGACCCCGGCACTGTTTTCTCGGGGTCTTGCCCCCCCCTCCTCGAATCAACTCCAACTTGAGGTGATTATCTTAAGTTCAGGGAGATGCGGGCAGAGACCCTGAAGAAAACACAGTGTTCTCGGACGGATTATGCCGATCGCAATTGTGGTTGACATAAATCCGTCGCTGTAATGTCAGTTGGCAAAACATTTGTCGAACCAGTGTCATAGAGCCATTTCAATTCTTTCATTAAGCCCTGGTGGAAAATGATCCCCTAACTGAACATCCATACTACTTCTCTTTTTAGAATTAGGGTATTAAGGTCCCCTCTCCTCCTACCCAGTTTCACCTCGTCTAAGCCACAGAATTTAAACTTGTGACTCTCAGGATTATTCTGGGCAGTAACATGGAGTAAGAGGACATTAGTGTTATCCTATTTTGTGATAGCCCTGACACATTTGCCACTGTGAACCTTAAAGGAGTGGATGGTTTTCCCACACAGAAGGCCCCACATGGGCTAGACAGACAATGTTATTTGAGTCAGAGTTAATACAGTCTCTGATGTCAAACGACTTTCATGTATTAATGGTGGTAAAGTGACTCAGCTTTTCAGTCAATGCACAGGACTTATATCATCCACAGGAGAAAGTGCCATTTGCTAGCCCTGGCAACCAAGTGTTTTATTGTCCTTCAATTTTAGGTTACCAGCTGTAAGTTTCTCTGCCAGATCGGGTGCTCCCTTGTACGACATTCTAGGGAGATTCAAACAGGAGCTGCTTAACACTGGATCTGAACACAAAATACTCTAAATTTTTGTCACAATATTTCTAATGGCTGCAGACTGCCTGCCATAAGTTGTGACAAAATTGAAAGTTTGTGCTTCAGTGTTTCAAAATTTTTTTACCACTAGCAGGCTCTCCTGACTAGTATTCACCAGGATTTCTATTTAGTCTAAGACATCTAACTTAAGCTGCAACATAATAGACTTATAGCCCCTCTGCTGGAACCTGTTTCGCTTTTGCCTACTACATTCCTGAAAATCATTCTCCTCGCTGCAATTTCTCGTGATTCTGAGGTACTGGGACTTAGGGATGTTTCTGTTCAAGTGCTCTGGGTGGGTGCCTTTCTCTGGGACCCTCTGCTAAATCATAAACATTGTCCTACTAACCCGTTTGACTCCCCTCCTCCGTCATTATCATAATAAACAAGTACACGACAGCCATCGTCACTTTCTGTGGTTTTAGTTCAATTTTTCCCCCAGTCATCGGTAATATATCCTCCTCCTCTTTACCTTCTAACCTGCCACCCCTTACATGGCCTCTTTCCTATAGGTGAAGGTTACCGCCTCACTCAAAAAATCTTTGCTTATAACCCCTGTATGCCTATGGTTGACTGTACCTCTGCTGACTTCTTCAATTGTCAAATAATGCTGTTTTTTTTTTTTTATTTATTTCAACCTTGTACTGTATACACTGTATATACTTTTTATTCCTTGTATATTATTGCTTTTTGTATACCTGCTTCTGTCCTGTACTTTGATGTATTCATTTCCAGGTCCACCTTGCAAATGAGCCTTGCTAAATGGTGTTATTTTTCTGTAGGAGATGCTGGAAGTTTTGAAGAGGACAATCTCTTACTGAGGGGTAACTCTGGTGAAGCTGGAGTGATCGTGATAGTACTAACAGGACTAGAGTTGGTGGAACCAGGCTGAGGTTCTTGCATGAGATGGAGTTGGTCCCCTGTAGGCAAGCAGACAAACTTTCCGATGTTGGCACCCTCTGAGATGACTAATGGCTCATCTGTGAAGTTGCAGCATTTTTGGAAGACTGTGCCACTATGCACTGCGGACGAGGTGTTTCCTTGGAGAAGACCTGACGAATGCAGAATGGGGAATCTTGTGACGATGCCAACAACACCTTGTGAAAGTGGTTCACCTCGAATCTTGGCAATCAAAACATCTCTGTTTGAGAAGGCACGGTGACGGAGTCTGTAGCTGCGAGTTGCCTCCGAGGGTCTAGTGACAATTTGTTTGATGCAAAGTCTAAGATGGCTTTGTGAGCTCTGAGGAAGTCCAGGACAAAAATCACTGCAGACTGTAAGCCGGCCCGGTGGCGCTGAGGGTTGAGGCGCTGGACGCCACACCTTACACCATGCCGGTGACCCGGGTTCGGGAACGAGCCCAGGGCGCCGTGGGTCAGCCGAGGAGGAGAAGAATGAAGTGCCCAACAGCTGCTCTTCTTCTCCGGGGGGTTCGCTGCAAGCTCCCATCGCTATACCGCCATCTAGGGAAGCCTGGTGGGTAGGTGCAGTAGTGGAGCAGCAGCATGGGCATTGGGCAGACACTGCCAGGGGGCGGAGCCTTCCAGCTCATTGGCCCCCACTGCACGCCAACGTCTAGGGTGAACAAGGGGAAAAAACCCTCGGTCTCTCCCAGGTGACAACACCTCCCTGCTCATCTCGGGCTCGCAAGGCAGACCCCGCTGTACAGGATCCGCATCTCAGCATGTTGGCTTTGGGGAGATGAGTACAGGGGACTGCCTTCTCACCCCTCCCAGGGAGTTATCCGGGTGCCTTGGTTACTGTGTGGATCCGTGGTACTCTAGGGGCAGATCGCGGCGATACCAAGGGAGAGCAGTTCAGAGGATGTCTGAGAGAGGGGAGAGACAAGGTAGTCAGGAGTATAAATACTAGGTTAAAAAAAAAAAGAATCACTGCAGATTGTAGATAAGGTACTAGGTAGAACTTGACAGTAGCTTGCTGTGAGCCAAAGTGTAGCTTGAGATGGACCACGCCTGTGATAGGTACTGTAGCTGTACTTGCTATGATAATGTACTTTAGGTCGGCTGGAGGTACATTAGATATGTGAAGAATAGCTTGGTTGTTCAGAATACTGTTGTTAACTGAGATTTCTGCTCCAGTGTCGACCAAGGCATGCATGGGCCAATCTCTGACGGTTACAGGAACACAGTGTGCTAGGCGAGGTAAGCAGACGACAGGTACCTTTGCCTCTGGAAGCGAGAGTGTGCCTCGGTCAGCAGTTAGAGGGTGTGGTTTGTTTGAAGTGTGAGAGTCAGCGGGGCGGTCAGGTGCTGTGTTCCTCTGATCCTAGGAGTGGGAGTAGTTGCGGTTATCTTGCCGATTGTGCGGAGGTGGGTGCCTTTGGTTTCCTTGATTTCTGTTGTGATACTGTACTGTAGCTTTCAGCAGACAGCAGCAGCGTGTCCTCTGAATCCACACCATTGGCAGGTCACAGGCTCTCGTGATGGCGGAGGTGGATCAGGCTGCTGATGAAATGGTCAAAGAGCATTGACAGAGGTAGCAGAAGAAGCAGTTGAGCTGCTGTGCAGACTATCGACAGCTGTGGTGAGCATCTCTATCATTAATTGCTGCTGCTGGACACATGCTGCGAGTGCAGCTAACTGTGACGACTGAGGCACTTATACAGAGGTAGCCTGGAACATTAATATGGACTCTTGTGCAAGTCGTGCAGCTTGGATTGTGTCCATCCAGGTAGTTGGTTTCTGTTGGATTACATAAAAACGGAGTTGAGGAAGCAATCCCTGGACAAAGGTTGTGAATTGCTCTTTCTCAGGTTTCTGCAGACGTCTGCAGTGTGACTCAATGTCCACTATGAATGTTTCTAGAGATTCAGAGTGTTACATGGTGCGTTCCCACAACTGTTGTTCCAATACCCAGGGCGGATGTGCTTGAAGAAAATGGTGTTTGAAAGTTGTATGCAGGGTGGCAGTATCTCCTTTGACTTGTTCTGGAAGTGCGTTGAACCAGGAACTACCAGTCTCTCTCAGAAACAAGCGCAAGGCATTGGAAATATGCAAAGAATCAGTCCAACCATGTAAGGAAAAACAGGTTTGGAATTGTTTGAGCCAGTCGACAGCATCTTCGTGAGGCAAGGCTGAGAAGGGTAATGGCTGTAGGCTGGTACGGACTGTGGACGGTGGTGAAATCGTTTTAATGTAGGCCAGGTTGTCTTGAATGGCTTTCAGAGCTGGTGTTCCTTGAGCCAAGATGGACAACTGGATGTCGTGCAAGACGGTTTCTATTTTGTAACCAAAAGCCCTTCAGGTGGGTGAAGGTAGAACTCCAGACACTCCGGCGCCTATATCTGGATTGCCTTGGACATCATGGTTGGTGACAAGCTTTGTTTCACCGAGCGAAAGCTACAAGGATGAGAAGGAGTTGCCATCACGCAGGAGACGGGACGTCGAGGAGTAGATGAAGTGCCAAAAAGAACATTTTGTAGACAAAAGTACAATTATTTATAAGCAAAGTTCATCAAATGATGTCATAATAAATAATTCCTACTCAATTCTGTGTTGTTTGTTATTTCAATAAAGGTTTTGTTGCAAAATGTAATTTGTAGCAGTGTCCATTCGTTTCAATAGGTTTACCATCGATTTCTATAGTGACGTCATTTTAGTGCCCTTCACAAGATGGCCACTGAACTTTGACATACAGTTCCTGTAGTCCTGACTGTAGCAAGATGGCCGCCAGCAGGTGGGGTTAAGGGTCACTTCCTGCATTGTTGTTTTGTGAGAACAAAGATGGAGGATTCTTGCCATGAGGTTGCCTGGCTGCTTCGTAATGGGTAAAATGGCGACTGCTGCGCTGATGTGCTTCTTCTTGGCACAGAAAAATGGTGGGCTTTAACTGGGTGAGTAGCACAGTTGGGGAATATTATTTATTTAAGTGCTTTTCATTTGGTTGTTGTTCTTCTATTTTTCTTTTTTTTTTTTCCCGTTGTCTCTCAGTGCTGTCCCTCTGTATTTTATTTACTTTTCTGGTCTGTGTTTTTCAGGTACTGCCCCGTATATTTTATTTGAGTCATTCATTTATTTTGTTATTGGAGTGCCCTGCTTAAACTTTCTGGGGTGCTTTGTGTTTTTTGTTTTCTTTTATTTGTTGCTGTATGGCTCCATCTCGAAGCGTGGCCGAGTGATGAGAGGAACACTCCATTGCACAGTCCCAAGTTATTTATTGATTGGGACGGCCACCTTGTGTTGCTGAGGTGGAGCGGAGGCTCTGTACGGTTGCCAGTGCTAGGGAAAAGCTGCAGTGTTTCAAGAGGAGCATAATGGAGCTGCGATCCATTGCAGCAAGAGGACCAGGTGTGGAACAGATCGCTCCATGCTGCAGTGCGTTTACTTTGTTTTTTCTCTGACAAAACTGGGCAAACTGTTTCAGTGGTTCTGTTTGGCAGGGAAGTGGAGCAACCTGCGGCTGTATTGCAAGCCACCACAGGTGAGTTATGTTGCGATCCACCACAGGTGAGTTATGTTGCGATCCACCACAGGTGAGCCTGGGGAAGTAGAAGGCCATGCTGGTGCAGAGAATGAGCGGAGGAGCAGCTCAATGCTGGAGTCGGGGCACTGTGGTTGGGAACAGATCGCTCTGTGGGGCTGCTGGGGGAGCCGCAGTCCGTTGTGGTTTTCGGGGAGGCTAGTGCCTTGCTGAGCCACATTTTAAGGATGCAGCTGCTTGTGGCTTTGGCTGTTAGGACACAAAGGTTAAGTGCTGCGAGGGCTGCAAGGAAAGTGGGGTCCACCCAGAAACCCAAATGAAATGGAGCACAGCATCGGGGAAGTTACTGTGATTTTTTTTTTCCGGTTTTCTCCTTTGCAGTTGCGATCCCCCCTGGAGAGAAACTGAGGGTCTGTAGTTGTAGGCTAGCTGGGAGATGTAGGGGCAGTTTGCTTGGCAAAAACGGAGCAAATCTGAAAAAGCCCTGCCGGGGTGGGGGTTACAGTTCGCAGCTCCGTCATGCTCAGGCTGGGAATTTATAACGTGCTGACAGTTCACTGACATAGCTGGCTTGTACCATGCAAACTTTCTTTCACAACCCACAATGTGAGAGCAGAGCTGCAGACTGTTGTTCAAAACAAGATACAGTTCATTGTTTTCTTTGCAGCCAGGACTGTGGTATACATATCATTCAGACTATTCAGGCATATTGGGGTGATGACTTGGGGTACCCAGTGAAGCAGACAAGCGAGATGGGGTCTGGGCAGAGGAAGGGCCGCATTCTCCACCATGTGTGGCGTTTTGGTTTGGTCTACCGCTAAAAGACCTTTACCTTCTCTCTGGTCTGCCAAACCCTTTGGTTGCTGCATGTGAGGACCCCTTGCTGGACCATGCGAACAGACTTGAGGGACGCAAAAATAAATGCATAAAAGGTTTATTCAGAGACAGCAGTAGGCACATCTTCTCTCTATGAGGTTCAGACTCTAACTGACAGGCATACATGGCACTGCCGGGGTAGGGCAACAAATGGTAACATGCGAGTTCTAAGTCCTCTTAAAGGTGCAGCAGCTAACATTAAGCCCCATGCTTAATGTGTACTTCACAGCATGCCACTGAGAAAGACTACAATTCCAACTATAACAAGCATTTGTCAATGCCGAATGTTTGCTTGCTGGCATTGGCACTGATAGTGTAGGAGTTAGAGAGCTGCATAACAGGAATGGCAGTGAAGTACTGAACTGAAGCCAACCCCACCACCACCCTGCAGAGACTGACAGGCACTGGGGTGTGCCTTTGGGTCGTCAGGCATAACGGCCACGCCATTTCACCACACCCTACCCTGCAGACACTGACAAGTGTCACGGTGTGCCTTGGGGTCTTTGGCCCTTATGCTCACCCCATTCCATCAGGAACTATGGTGAGATGGGTCCTGTATAGGAGAATGGGGTGAACATTGGGGCCAGAGAGTCCAAGGCACACCTCGATGCCGCTCACTGGCTGCAAGGTGTGGAATGGTATGAGCATTACAGGCAAGAATCCCAAGTCACACCCCTGATGCCTCTCAATCTCTACAGGCTGGGGTGTTATGGTCGGAAACCCTAATGCCTCAGGGGTTCATTGGCATTTTCACTCCAAATTTTCAACATGTTTTTTTTGTGACCCCCACCTTATGAACAGTGACAATATCAGTTCGTTAGCCGGAAGCTGAGTTCACACAGTGACTACGCCATTTGGTACCACAGGTGCGAAAACACATTTCTAACAGGATGTGAAAAATTACACCTGTACTGTTCATGGGGACGTGCAAGAAATGGCAATGTTGAAATTCTGCAGTGAAAATATTAAAAAAACTAGTGAAGTCATGAGCGTGCGTAGAAAATGCGCAATGCACACCCGTAATGCAAACAGTTTGGGGATTTTTTACAGCAGATTGTCAACACAGGGATTTTGTAACCTCCGCTCACAAACAGTGTCACTGTGATTTTCTTAATCTGTCCTGAACAGTGATTTCCTACAGCGACCACGCATTTCTGCGCTGGAAGTGCGAAAACACATTTCGGCCATGATGTGAAAAATGACAGCTGTACTCCTCTTAAGGAAGTGTGGAAAAATGCCAGAGGTGAAAATCTGGACTGAAAATATTAGAAATCCATGAAGCTACAAGGGCTCGTGGAAACTGCGCAATGGTCGCTCGTAATACAGTCATTTTATGGACGATTTCACCAAATTTTTAACATAGCCATTTTAACACCTCTGCTCATGAACAGTGTCACTGTGATTTTCTTAATCTGTCCCAAACATTGATTTCGCACACCGACTGCACCATTGTACGCTACATGGGCAGAAACACGTTTTGGCCGAGATGTAAAAAATGACAGCTGTTCTGCTCATAAGGAGGTGCGGTAAAATGGCAATGTTGAAATCTGGAGTGAAAATATTGGAAATTCGCGAGCTTACGAACATGCGTAGGAATAGTGCAACGCATGCTCGTAAAACAGTAATTTTTGGGAATTTTTTCACCAAATTTTTAACTTAGCCATTTTAACACCTCTGCTCATGAACAGTGTCACTGTGATTTTCTTAATCTGTCCCAAACATTGATTTCGCACACCGACTGCACCATTGTACGCTACATGGGCGGAAACACGTTTTGGCCGAGATGTAAAAAATGACAGCTGTACTGCTCATAAGGAGGTGCGGTAAAATGGCAATGTTGAAATCTGGAGTGAAAATATTGGAATTCAGTTACGAACATGCGAGGAATAGTAAACGATGCTCAGAAACAGTAATTTTTGGGAATTTTTCACCAAATTTTTAACATAGCCATTTTAACACCTCTGCTCATGAACAGTGTCACTGTGATTTTCTTAATCTGTCCCAAACATTGATTTCACACACCCACTGCACCATTGTGCAGAAACACATTTTGGGTCAGATGTGAGAAATGACAGCTGTATTACTCATAAGGAGGTATGGTAAAATGGCAATATTGAAAATCTGGAGTGAACATATTGAAAATTCGCGAACTTACGAGCGTGTGTAGGAACAGCGCAATGCATGCTCGTAAAAGTCATTTTTGGGAATTTTTTCACCAAATTTTCAACATAGGGTTTTTGGGGACCTACCTCATGAATTGTGACACTGTCGTTTCGTAAATCGGTCCCAAAAGGTGGTTCCGCGCAGTGACCACAAAATCACCTTTCGGGGCCGATTAACGCCATGACAGTGACAGAATTCATGAGGTGGGGTCCCAAAAACCCCAAGTTGAAAATTTGGTGAAAAAATTCCCAAAAATGCTCAAGATATGCACTAAAGTTGAAAAAACCCTGTTTATTACATTATACAGCATACCGGCATTTCTTCAGTTCGTGTTCGGCTTTGAAGAATGCAGACGTGTTCCGTCCACCAAGATCGGGCCGCCAAGCTCCAGAGGTAAGTATGGGGTAAGGAGGGTGTGAGAGGCAGGGTGCACAGTGGTGTGCGCGGTGTGAGGAGATTGGGCCGGACAGTCAGCGAGGGAAGTTTTTTCTTCAGGTTTCTTTTCTTTTTCCACTGAGATGACGCGGGGCGTTTGCCACACTGGGGTGGGCTCCCAGCGTGCAGCTGGAAGGCTGTTTGGGGGGCCATGGGGCGACGAGAATTGGGCACCCGTCGGGTATATGATCTGTTGCCATGCTGGGGTGTGTCTCAGCGTGGCACCCTGTAGTCTCTTGGGGCGAGTGGAGCCGACAGGGGATCAGGCAACCCTGTCGGCCATACGATATGCAGCCATGCTGGGGTGGGCTCCCAACGTGGCATCTGGAACTCTGTTGGTGGGGAGCGCAGCACAGTCGACGGGATTGGGCACCTATCGGATATACAGTGTGTGTGTGGGCTCATCAGCACGCAGTATGCGTGGGCGTGTGTGTGTGTGGGGGAGCGCATGAGTATGCAACATCTTATCGCTGCTCACTGAAGCACAGCTCTCCCTTTCAACTGTACGGCCACTGCATTTTCAACTGCTGTCACAGACAGCTGCAGTGTTCACTGGAGAACTACAGCCGTGCCTGAAAACACACTGACTGAATTGGAAGACGGCTGCCACACCTCCAAAAACTCGGATGATGGCACTATGTTTCTTGCACATGCGTGCAAGCAAACATAAAAAGGGTCTCAGACATGCTGCAATCTGATTGGCTGTAAGGATTCTGACAGTCTTACATTAATCCCTGTTATACTGTCATGTACAGCCTGATCCCCATGGCATATTAATTCTTCCTGCTAGCATTCCATCCTCTAGCACTGCTGAATGATTGGAATGATGCATTTTGATTCTAAATCAGCATTCTTAAACTTTTTTTCCCCCCTTGGTGTTTGTTTCTTCCTGGGGCCACCAGTCGGCCAATCCGTCTGCGTATCCCTTTCTCCAGCCACCATCTGACCCGCACCGGACTCCTAGGAGGGTAAACACCAACTGCCCCACGGCTTACCCCGTGGCGGGTGGCAGGGGCGGCCAACCCCCCACCTAGTATGGATCCACACTTGGTGATCCCTCCGAGCCAGCACAGGTGCTCACAGACAGCCATCAAACCGCCTGCGACTGGATGATCCCCTTTTTCCGCTTTTCTCCCTGCAGGCTTATGGCGTAATGATGCCAGCGACTGGTGCTCGTGATGCCCCGTGCAGCGGCCCTGCTGAGTGTCTGCTGCGCCCCGCCCCCACTGCATGCGGGTCGCGTCTAACGAGCTCCCAGGATACCCCCGGAGACAGAGAGCAGTCCATCAGACGCTCAATCCATCTCCTCTCCGCCGACCCACGGCAACCCTGTGCTCGTCCCCGAACACGGGCGGCCGGCATGGCGCAAGGTGTGGTGTCCAGCGCCTCAACCCTCAGCGCCACCAGGCCGGCTTAAGCTGTTTGTTGAAGAACAATTTTATTAAAAATAACCCTCTTAATGAGGAAAACATTCAAAAAGTAGACTTTTAAACACTTTTCTTTTGGAATATTTTTATAATAGCAATAAGGCACTCCCAGGAGTTAGATTAACAGTCAGTTAATCACCTCCTGGGGCAATATGGCACTCGGCTGCACCTCGTGCCACATTACACCCTTAGTGGGTGATTAACAAACTGTTAATCTAACCCCTGGTCATGCCTTATTGCTTAAATGAATGGCCCAGTATAAAAAAAGCCTGACGTCCAGTGGTGGACTTTGCTCTGGGAAGTTCAAATTCAAGCCTACAAGAAACTCTTAATCTAGAGCGAATGTTTCAAACCTGCAACAGACCTATAATGGAATTTCTGCCTATCTACCACAGACAGCCAACCTAGGACATTTAAAAGAGCAGAGTCTTGCATGTCTCTGGGAGCATTCAAAATAGTTTGGCCAGTCTTCAATGGAGAACATCCAATTTATCAAAAATACTCCTGAAGCATATCCCTAAACACAAGCCCCCAATCTAGAATCAGAACAATCATAGTTCTTAAAACGCTTATCTTAACCTCTTTAGAAAAACTGGTTTTATGATGATACAAAGTCTAAGTTATGGATAATTTTTTTTAAAAACAGAATTTTTATGAAAGTCCCACTTTAGTTGGGGATCAAGTTATCAGCCTAAATACTTCCAGTTAGAAACATTAAGCAATGATTTTTTTATCTAAAGTATAAACTAATGGATTAGAAATAGATTTTAGTTAGCGGACTGAGCTGAACGAAATAGCTTTGAGTCTTGACCGAATTTAAAACTAATTTATTATTGATGAAGAAATTGTGAATGTTATCACAAGAACACTTTCAAGCCGCCTTTAGAACAGACAAGCCCCCTCCTCACTGTACAGCCTATACTTAGTGTTGATATTGCATCAGGATCAGGAAAGGGTGAACTAGAGCTATTAATACTATTGTTATCTAACATACAGTCTCCCGCAGCTGATTCCTGGCTCTGACATCAGCTGCAGGAGGTTCAATCGGGAATGTGCTGCTAGTAGGGCTGTATACAGAAGGGCGGGAGGGATGGCAGGATCAACCAGATATAAAGAAAAATACTAAAACACACAAAAAGGCAACATTTCCATTGTAGATGAAAAGCTTAATTGGGGACTGACCCCCACTGTGGTGTGGAGCAAGGCTTGAAGGATGTTTCCCTTTAAATCTAGCATGGTAATAGACAATAAAATGTTATTACCCGAATGTGTAGATTCTTAACCCTTAGGCTGCTAACAGGATTAGAACGCATAAGAATTCTGGACTGATGTATCAGTCCACAGCACAGCAAGGGTTAAATCAACTGAGAAATTCATAAGTCTTAAGTCATAGAATCATAGAATAATACAAGTCAGACAGCACAAGCCATTGTAACTTGGTAAATCAAGTATACCCAGATATTCCCCGATTGCCGGGAATGTGTCTAGGGATGTCTTGAAATGCTTCATGTTTTGGCTGGCGACAACATCCCTTGGTAATATATTCCAAGTTGAAACAACCTTTTGGTTCAACCATGCCCCTCTTGCATTCCTTTTATAACGTTCTCCCTTTAAACTCATTTCATGAGTTCTAGTAGCCTTATGCTGCTTTCTTTTTTCCTAGCTTGATGCATTCCCGTACATCACTATTTCTATAAGCCTCGTATACTAGGCACAAATCGCCTTTTATTCCCCCGTATCCCAGTGAAAACAAACCCAGCTCCCTTAGCCTCTCTTCGTAAATCAGGAGTCTGTTACTGGCAACCAGTTTCGTCGCCCTCCTCTGCACCCTCTCCAACCTCTTCTAAAAAATGAGACCCAGTACCCACTCCCCAATCCCCTAGCCAATAACATTTAATAACTTTTAGAATATTTTGATAACAAGCCACCTAATATGGACACAACAGAAAAGTGGGCTTTTGAGAGCGATAACAACCCATTAAATGAACAGGGGTTGTATTAGGAAGTACAACTGTAATAGCAAGAGTTTCCAAACCATCCATAAGGACAAATCAAGATGATTAAATCATACATTAACACGTTTCTACGATGTTTATAGTAATAATTTTGCCACAAACTGTAATCCTCTAGAACTTTTTAGACGTTCTTGGCAATAACCAAGTTTCTGTGATTACAAAAAAAAAATAAAAATTAGGACTATATAACTTAGTCCACCACCTCAAACTATCAGTTTTAGGAAGAAAGTGGCAAAAATGAAAATGAACCACATAAATATCTTTGGTTTTAAAATCGATTAGGGGTGTACCAGGGGTTATCAGATTCATTGCCAGACTCGGATTCAAATTAACATCACTGCATAAAAAAAACTAGCACTGAGATGTATGATAAAGCAGTTCAAGAGACACATCTACAAAAAAAAGGGGGATTTAATGTAAAAAAAAAAAAAAAAATGTATCTTATTTAACGTGATAGCTCTAAACTTCCACAATAATATTTAAACTTTAAAAAATGCATTTGAATGCCAAAAGGGAAATATTTTCTTTAAAGGAAAATTTATAACAGCAATATGAACATCAGCTTTTGTCCTTCTTTGGGAGATAATGGCCTGTTGGGAAGCTAAGTGCCCTTGCCTGTGCCTCAGGCCCTTCAGCATTCCAACAGGTCATTATTTCTGGTGGTAGTGCAGATGAATGTTAAAGATCCCATGGCACTTCTCGGAAAAGAGTAAGGGAATTTCCCCGTGCCCTGGCCAAATGTCCCCCATTCATTAAAAAAATACCGCCAACGGCATAATTTGGTTCAAGGTCAGTTGGCATTTATCTGTATCCCCTTCCCCAGGTCGTGCGTGAAAACAGGCAGAATTTGTTTACTGCACTTACCCAGTCAACAAAAACGAAATAAATAAATATTTCCCACAGAAGAACATCAGCTTCTACCCTCATTGATTAGAGGAAGGATCTGCAGGACCTTCTTCTAACTGTTTTAAAAGAAGCAGCAGAGTTTTGTGTAATCATGAACACCAGAGCTTTGCAGATAATGCGGCTTTTCAAAAAGTGGTTTAAAGTGCCAAAACTAATAGCATCTTTCCTCGTACCTCTAGCGGCTTGTTTACATGGCTGCACTGCATTGATTGTTGAAGAACGGTACAACTAATAATGCACTATAGGAAGAAACAGTAATCTTAGTGCTCCAGTTTTGCAAATAAACTTATTTTCCTACTTTAGGAAATGAACAAATCTTTTCAAGTCCTTAAAAAGATTCCTCCATGTTCAAAGGTAAGAAAAAAGGCTTAAATGAGAACTGCAGCAAGATTACTGTTTCTCCCTATTCGACATACAGTGAAACAGGTATGATGGCATGTCGTCAGTTTTTCCCTCTTGCGTCGGATAATGCAGTTCGGTCATGTAAACAAACCACTAGAGGTACGGGGAAATGGTGTGTCCGTATGCTATTAATACAGGCACTTCAAGGCACTTTTTAAAAAAGCAGAGTTTCCTATAAAGCACTACTGTTACCCGAGGTTGGTCAGCAGAGCAGATTTGCATAAAGTGAGCAGCAGAACCGCTACGAATGCTACAAGACAGTAGCAGGCACAAAGGGTTTTATACATTATGAACCTGCACATAAAGTAAAATATTCAAACAAGTAGGGGGAAAAATTTATTTTACAAGAAGGATAATTGGGAGTATAACATTTGGGGAAGGGTTTTGAAATAATTCAGGTGTTCTCCTTTAAGAATTCCCATGGACTTCTGTTGAAGAAACTGCAACTGTTGCGTGGCTCTCTGCCATCCACAGCAATCTGTGGCACAACTGCTACAAACTAAATCGTACTCCTGCACACCTCACCAGTAACTCTGGCCCACTTGTGTGCCCTAAGGAATGTTCATTTTCAGTCCCTCACTGATCTACCCTCTTGGTACTATGCCCCCCTCCCTAACCTTAGCCTAGAATGAGTCCCGGGAGTCCAGTGGACCCCCCCCCCCAGCCTTGGTGCCCTATGTGTGCTTACTCTGTAGTGGTCCCTCATTGATCTGTCACCCGCTGGCTCCTTCCTCTGTGGTCTATTTTTAGCGACAATCCTATTATCTGCCTATAATAGTTCTAAAATGCTGACCTATAATGCCCTACACAGGCAGGGTCCGCACTATCTGCAACTCCTGCGATGAGGGATTGCTGGAGATTCCAAGGGTCTGTCTGCAATCATCTGATGCTAGGGCTTTCTCATTTGCTGCCCCGACTCTGCAGAATTCTCTACCGTATTCGGTAAGGGAGCACCCGACCGTGGATAGCTTTAACTCTGCATTGAAGACTTATCTTTTTGGACTCGCTTTTCTGGATTTCTGATCATTTATTCTTATGTAGATTACTGTTTTTATAAGTTTCATTCTGTGCTATGTGTTATCCTGCTGTGTTTTAATTTTGTACAAGCACTTACATAACCTGATCTGCACTTTTAAAGAAATAAAGTTGAGTTGAGTTCTATGAGCAACGTGTGTCACTAAAGATGCAGCTAGACTGGATACTTTGTGGATGACCCTGTGGGCAATTTGCATGGCAAACCCCACCCCCTACCACATGCAGTCACAAGTGGGGCTACCAAACATGTAGGGAAGAGCTGCAACCCTCTTTGACCACAGCTGTGTATCATGCCCTCAGTTCCTTACGATTTCAGCGTAAGGTAGTTCCAAAGACATTTTCTGCTCACTTAATCTAAAGGCTTAACTGTCACGTCTGTAAACTGCATACAAAGACAAGCACCCCAACAATCCTTCTATCCTTGTTTAAACAGTATTGGTCAACCACGGGAAGGCTTAGCTCGAGGTTCAATGAGAGGAATAGCTCCACCCACAACCTCTATTTAAACCCTCCACTAACACACCTCCCTTGCTTAGGGAGTGTATTTTGTGACGTTCCCTGGGCTCCCTGCGTGGCTCGTGTGGCTGTGCTCTTGCCTCTGCTTCTCTCCTGCTCTGCAGTTTTGTCTGTTTTCTCCTCCCTTGTGCCCCCCCACTGCATTGCTCATCCCATTTGTGCCTTACCTGCCCTCTCCTCAACAGCTCCATTCCGCCTCCCCGCTTTCTTTCTGCTTGTCCCCTTCCCTCACTGGTTGCTGGGTTTCTCCCCTTCTGTTTCTTTTAAGCTTTTTTGCCCACATCAGGCTCCCTCTCGCCTCAGCGCTTCCAAGCACCCCCAGCTCAGTTCCTCTTCCGACTTCCTCGGCGCCCATCCCGCGGCATGCCCGCTTCCTGTCCCTCCCCAGTCAGCCCCCATCTCTTCCTTGTTCCCCCATCGCAAACCCCGCTCAATTTTCTCTTCATGCTTCCTGAGGACCTACTGCATTCTAACCTGCTCCAGACCTTAGTCTTTTCATCACATACGCAGCAGCCAGGGGCTTTCCACCCGAATCTGCTCATTCTTTTGCTGCTTTGCAGTTTGATTGCTGGACGTTACCGGTTCACTGGCTCCCTGCTGCGGCCCCGCTGCACGCAGTCTGCTCCACGGCAGCCCAGCACTCCTCTAATCAGGTTCCTCCCCCTGCTTCATGGACCCCGGGATACGTTTGGTGAGTGGGATTAACGTTCTCTACGAAGCTATGTTGGATATCATGGCTTTCCTTTTATTTTATAATACCGTACTTACTTTCCAACCTAGATTTGTATCTTCGTGCACTGTGATACTTTTCATTGCCAACAACCTCAGTTTCCTTCCCCACACAGAATCTGACGGCAGATAAGGACCGCTTGGCCCACCTAGTCTGCCCATCCCCCTACCTGATGGATAAGCTGCAGATTCTAGTTAATCAACAGCTTACTTCCTCCTGCCCCCCACTAGAATTGCCTTATGCCTGTCCCATGCATTCTTGAATTCTCCCACTGTTCCTGACTCCACAACCTCCTCAGGAAGGCTGTTCCATGCATCCACAACCCTCTCTGTGAAAAAATACTTTCTAACATTACCTCTGAGCCGTCACTCCTCTATCTTCAAATTGTGCCCCTTTGTTCTTGCACATCTCTTCTCCTGAAAGATGCTACCCTCTTGTACTTTGTTAATTCCCTTGAGATACTTGAAAGTTTCTATCATATTCCCTCTTCCTCCTTTCCTCAAGGGTATACATATTAAGCTGCTTTAGTCTCTCCTCGTATATCTTCTGGTGCAGACCCTGCACCATTTTGGTTGCCCTCCTCTGAACAGCCTCCACTCTGTATATGTCTTTGCGGAGATGGGGTCTCCAGAACTGCATGCAGTACTCCAGATGGGGTCTCACCAACTGTCTGTACAGAGGAAAAACAACTTCCTGTTTTCTACTGTTGATGCCTCTCTCGTGCATCCCAGTATCCCCCCAGCCCTCCTTACTGCCGTCTCACATTGCTTGCCCACCTTTAGGTCATCTGATATAATTACTCCTAGGTCTCTTTCGATTTTTGTTGTTATCAACTCACCCCCGATTGTGTACTCTTCCCCTAGGTTTTTGTTTCCCAGATGCATGACCTTGCACTTCTTTGCACGGAATCTGAGCTGCCACGTATTTGACCATTCCTCCAACCTTGCCATGTCCCGTTTCATCCTTTCCACCCCACCTTGTATCAACCCTGTTGCAGATCTTTGTGTCATCTGCAAAGAGACATACCTTTCCTTCCAGGTGCTCTCCAATGTCACTTATACAGACATTAAAGAGGACCGGTCCCAGTACCAAACCGTGCGGTACCCCGCTAGTTACCCTCCTTTCATCACTGTGGACTCCATTTACTATCACCCTTTGCATCCTGTTGTCCAGCCAATTTTTTATCCAGGGTACCACCCTGGGACCCACCCAAGGCTGGCTAACTTGTATATTAATCTTTTGTGTGAGACTGTGTCAAATGCCTTGCTAAAATCTAGGTAGGCCATATACACAGCCCCTTCCTGGTCTACTACTTTGGTCACCCAGTCAAATAAATCTATTAGGTTTGTCTGACATGACCTTCCTGCTGTGAAACCATGCTGCCTTGGGTCCTGTGCCCCACTGGCCTCTAGGTACTCAACAATGCTTTCCTTCAGAAGCGATTCCTTCATTTTCCCTACCACTGAGGTCAAACTAACTGGTCTGTAGTTTCCTGCCTGTGCCCCGTCCCACTTTTGTGAAGTGGAATCACATTTGCCCTCCTCCAGTCCTCAGGTACCACCCCATCCTCCCATGATTTGTTAAGGAGCCCACTGACATCATCCCCATCCTTTATTTCCCTGCCTCATTAATGGAACAATTCGTTGGCTGCATAATGCTGCTCTCCGCACTGCGTTTGTCCCTTGCTGGCCTACTCATTCTGTGGCCAGTCTCCAAACCCCAGCTCTCACATCTCTGGCTCTACTGCTATGCAAGCACGGACCCGTGTCGCAAGCACGGACCCATGTCGCAGTTTACTTGCCATTATTCTCCGCACACTGCCTTATTCCTCCACACATGCCAGTACCCACATTAGTCACAGTAAGCACTACGTTATTCAGTTACGTAGTGTGAGCCTCTCCATACTTGTCCTGGTATTACGCTTCTACCTGCTCATTGTTTACATTATGTATGGCCACGGTCTCATGCTGTGGAATTCTTGCCAGTCATTAATGCCCTACCTGCTAATCTGGTTATCCCACTGACCTGGATCTGATTCCCACAGTCACCGATTGGATGCCTTACTGCCCCCTGCTACCCATGACCTCAACCTTCTACCCTCACGTCAGTTCTCCTCCTTGTTGAGTGCATCAGTTTACTGTACAGTCCTTCTCTACACAATGTTATCGCTTCCAAGCCTGCCCCTCCTTTGTACATGTCAATCCCGTTTGTATGTCAAACTTCCATCTTTCCTTCGTTTGCCCTACCAAACCTATGTACCATTCATTCCTGCCTTTCTACATTGCAGTTTCCTCCTCTACTGTATCTGTCCTTTTTGCCAGCCCATACCAATACTCCAGACTCTGTCACTAACTCGTACCTTCTGAGGTGCTGAGTGAAGGTAGGTTTCCCCCTGTCTACCACAGATGGGATTCCGTTACATTCACTACATCCTACTACTTACCAACTAGGCATCCTCCATTCCTAACTCTGCAGGACAGCATCGAGTGACGGTTAGCTCACCCTGACTACCAGGGATGGGAGCCATGTCTACACTCTACTGAGTCATACCATGCCTTCTCTACCTCATACCAGTTGCCGCTTCTCTACGGGAATGGAACTTCTTCGCCCATGGGCCCTCATCAGTCTATCTCTGCCCGGCTGCCCCACGTCACTATCATCCTGCCTCAGCCATCCCCAACAGGTGTCTGAGTCTACATTCTACTGCTTCAACCTATGCATTCTCAGACTGATGTAAGGCAAGTGGAATGGACAGCACTAGGGAAGCAAGCAGTGCACAGTTTAAAAAATGAAGCAAAAACAATAGAAACATTTGACGTTCTTTTTTGGACTCAGGAACTTTATTAGTCACATCTTGAAGGGACTGTGACCATTTTAAAGTGAGTTTGCACTCTTGTATGAACTATTAAAGCATTGTGAACACGCTAATTTCTATGAATGGTTTTTCCACTTAAAGGAGGAGAAATTACACATTTGTCTATGTTTTAAAGCAGGTGCTGGTTTTCTATTGTTTTTTATTCTCAGCCCGATACCCGGATGCTGCTTCCCTTCAGGAACTTGACTTTGCCCGACTTGCCTTCTCCATCATACACAGTCCGCAGCCTCAATTTATGGTCCTAACCCCTAGCGCAAAAGTGAGTTCCAGTAATTCATACAGAACTACCATCAGCTTATGACTGGGGATGGGGCTTTGTTTACAGATTGGGCCCCATACAGTAGCTGTGAGGAAGTGAGCTTCAGGAGCTCATATAACGCTGTCAGGTATTCATTGGAGATGGAGGGGCTTGGTTTATAGAGACAGGAACTTCATGGGACCCTCAGAGCCACATGAATGTAATATAAACACAGCATATGTCCTGGAGATAACTGCAGTCACATTAACAGTCTAAAAAATACAAGACCAACATTTACTTATACTGGTGAGGGTGCACAGTTTATAGACGGGGTCCCCATAGCTCTGAAGTGAGCTCCAGAAACTGAAATAACACTTAATATTTACTTATCAATTTATAGACTAAGTGTTATTTCAGTTCCTGGGGCTCATGTAAATTGAGTGCCCCCAATAAGTAAATACATTGCAGTACTGTATGGGTACCTGGATTCACTTCTGAGATATGGGGCCCTGTCTCAAAACAGACCCCCCCCCCCCCAAATAAGTACTGTAAATATCAGTGTTGTATGAGGTACTGGAACTCACTTCAGAGTTATTGAGGCCTTGCTTATACACTGAGCGTCCCCCACCCCCAATTAGAAGTAAACAGCAGGAACCGGCCCGGTGATGTTGAGGATTGAGGCGCTGGATGCCACACCTCGCACCACACCAGTGACCCGAGCTCGGGCTGCCGGGGGTTGGCTGGGGGGAGACAGGCTGGAGAGTCCGATGACAGCTCACCTTTTCTGGGGCAGGGAGGGTCTTGCGGCGACCCCTGGTGGAGGCTGGGGGAGCGACAGCAAGCTGGTGTCTCGGGGGCATGACTGGTTGAGGGCGTAGGCCAGCAACCAATCAGCCTTAGGGGCTACTCCTTCGAGGAAGGAGGGGGAGAGACAATGCCGACGTCGGCGCTTGCGCCTTGACGTATGTGCCTGCAATGTCCCACAGGAACACGGGAAAAAAAAAAACATTTGAGCCAGGAAGACAGAGCACCGAGCCTGGTCCCGATGTGCCGGTGCCTGCCTGCAGCCTCGGACCCTGATGAGACACGCAAGATTCGGGGGTCTGCCCCTACCCTGACCCTGCCCAGGGGGTATCCGAGGCCGGATGGAGGGACCAGAGACTGACAGGTAAGGCACTGGCAGAGACAGGCTTAATGGGTGACTCCCGATGGTGCGGCTCCAGTGGGACAGCAGGCAGGGAAAAATAGAAATATAAAAAAATAAAAAAAAAAAAAACATAAATGGCAGTAATGCTACCCAACAAAGTCCTCTACCCTTCCTAACCCACACTGCTTTGTATGTTTTTGTTCCGGGTTTGGAGCAGCCAATACCTCTTCAGTAAGCACAGCTCTTGCCACTTAGATAGCTGGCAAAATCAACTCAAAATCCTTCTGTTAAAGAGCCAGTAAGCAGCTGATGTGGAACACTGGGCTCAGTTGGTCACTCTTGCCTCTGGGCTAGGAAGCTTGGGCAGCCATGGGTTCAAGTCCTCTATCAGCCACTTGTGCTAATACCAAACACTGACAATGCAGAGCTGCACTGGGGCAGGACGCTGTGTATACTGTAAGAGGTGCTGTCGTTAAGATGAGATGCTCAGTTGACATTTCTTCTTCAAATCTCTGATGGTTGTCCAACTAAAAGTTAAACACCCCATGACACTATTCAGACGAATAGAGGCGTTATCTCTGGTGTCCTGGCTAGCAGACCCTCTCTCAATTTTACAGATTCTAATGCAGTACTTCAGTAAAGTTATTTGGGATACAGTGTGTGTGTCTAAACCCAAAATCAGTTATACATGATAATGTCCCAATATGCACAAACAGGTGAAGGCACCCAGATCAGTTTCACATTGTTCTTATAGCTCTGGAATGATTTTGCTGTTCAGTACATTATTTCATATTATAAAAAGGGTCTGAGAAGTGGAGCTTTCTGACTGGATGTAAACATTCTAACAGCCTCATGTTAATCTTTTATCAACATACATGTAGAACTTAATCATATACTGAAAAAAATGTAACATTATTTAAAAAACATTTTTATTATAATAGCAATAAGGCACTCCAAGGGGTTATGTTAATGGTCAGTTAATCACCCTCTAGGGGCATGTGGCACTCTGCTACACCTCGTGCCACACTGCACCCCTAGAAGGCGATTAACAAACCATTAACATAACCCCTGGTCATGCCTTATTGCTTAAAAGTACGCAAATTGCTCTTTTTCCTGGATGAGCAAGCAATGCAGATAGAGCAGACGAGCAACAATTTCCATATAGCTCTACCCTTTGGCATACATTCCTTCTCGTTCACTAACAAAGCTGAGCTTGCCCTGCTCTAACTGGATTGATGTTGTTAACTACTGCTGCAAGCTCAGGTTACCGGCTAAATGATGTGACCTAGAATCACTTTGCTGTGAGAATTCTTTACTTCAACAGCAATTCTTTCTTGCATTTAGCTCCCTTTAATACAGATTTACTATTCTAACACCATACTGTAAAGCTACCAACATTCTGAGGTCTAAAACTTGAACAGTTCATCCTGATCATGACCCCCCCCCCACCGTGTCACTCCCATGGACACCGCCGCAGTCAACGCTGCGCACAATCAGTTACATTTTGCTGCTTGCTCTGGCCATGCCACCCCTCAGTAACACCAGTAGCAAACATTCAGATTAAAACAATACATTCTGCTGCAGCAAGTTCCAAACCATGATGTACAGAAAGGTCATTAGAAGCAAACCTGCGTTAAACTGTGATCAGACATTTGAGCTGCATGTATTGCTCCTCCCCACAGTCCCATCCAACCCACTTACACTCACCTCATTTGCTGAGCAAACTTCACTTCAGTGACTCCCACCACCACACCAGATTTTTTGCACACACTTCCCTACAGCTGATCAGGTTCAGGTACCTTAGTTCCCTGCTGCCGGTCTCTTCTCTGCCTGGAGTCCCTCTAAGCTGCTGGTAGGCAGACGTCCAGATGTGTTTGTTTGCACTACTACCCATTCTAATCTAACAGGAAGGCACATGCTTTACTGTGCTCCCACTGACATGCTTACAGTGCAACACAGGTGCAGGGATCGAAGTTGCAAACTGCTGTCTAGCCCGAGCAGTGCCACAGTAGTGCTGAAATAATGGTCTCTCATGGGTTAGCAGTCAGCAAAGAAAAAAAAAAGGGACAAAACTGGGACAAGTAAGCAAAAACTGGGACATAAGTGACATATTACAAAATTTGTGGGGACACTGGGACATGCTGCCTAAAACAGGGACTGTCCTGGGAAAACAGGGACAGTTGGTAGCTTTACCATACTGCCATGGAGCACCACTCACCTAAAATATGAGTTCAACAAAAATGGGTGGGGGGATGTCAAGATTTAAACCCAAATTTCCTGGTTTGCAACTCTGTGCCAAGACCTCTAGGCTATGTTGGCTTTTGTTTTTGCAAGATTCTAGTTTAAGGCATCATTGACCTAGATCAGTTTGGCTTGCAAAGTGAACCTGGAGCAGCTATTATATGGGCATGCCTCTCAACTGTCCCACATGGGCATCCATCATACCCCTCAGAACTGCCTTGCCCCATACCCAGGCGCTGTAGTGCACACATACAGACTGTGGCATAAATTCACACTTTACAGCAGGAAATCACAACACTCTATGATGCTAAGGCAAAAATCAAACGTTGCACAAGTAAGCATTAATCACCGCCAGCTGAGGGCTCTACCGGTGGATTAATGCCCGCTGGGGGGGTGCTCATGCACGAGGGCGCAGCCCGAGGGCGCCCCCAGCGGGCATTAATCACTGGTAGAGCCCGAAGCTGAAGATGATTAATGCGCTTGTAACATAGGCTCGTCGCGGCGACAACGAGCCTATGTTACCGACATCACCTCCGGCAGCCAGGATCGGTTGAGCGCTCACTGCTGCCGTCTACCGACATAGCCGGTTTTAGTCACCAGCGAACCCTGCGGTTGCTGGGAGCCCCTCCTCCTGGGGGCCCCCAACCAGAGAAGTTTACCTTATTCATTTTTAAACTTTTCTTTATCTTACTATATTTTTAAAACATCAGTAAAGGACTGTGCAGCTCCTTCTGGTTCTGTCATGAAATACGTCAACAAGCTATGATCTAGTCAATAGGAGGTGGACAGGCAGTAATGGATGGGATGGGAAGACACTTCAAGAACTGACACTGCTGTGTCCTCCTATAAATGTTTTAAAATACTACTGGTTATACTAAAGCTATACATAAAAACAAAGAAATATAAAATTTGTTGGCAGATAACTACTGCTTGGCCCACCTAGACTGCCCATTTTTCTCTGCCTATAGTATCACCACACATAAAATCTTGCACTTATGGACTACAGTAAAACACATGAAAGTGGGCCAAGTAGAGGGGCCCCATGACTTCACTAATTCTGCTGGGGGCCCCCCAAACTCTAAAGCCGGCCCTGTCTACCGGGGGCTGCAACCGGCTCGTGCCGCTGCTCCCCCGCGCGCACCCAGCATCAGCCCCGTTTCCGCGGTCGGACCTCTGGCGTCGCACACAGTCGGACGCTCTGCGATGCGGGGGGCGGGAGGTTGCCAGTCGCTGAGGGGGTGGCGTGTACTACAGGCTCCTGAGGACCGCCGCAGTGCATCTGGGGAGGCTGCGATCTGTTGGGCTGCTAGGAGACACAGGCGTGCCGGGACAGCTCTCTGGGTGGCGGCGGGGCGCGCGCCCGGATGCCATCTGTGGCGTGTCTACTCCTTGTGCAGTGCTGCACCCTCTGCCTCCTGGGCACTCCGGGTACTGCCGCAGCGGGCCGCTACCCTCGGGTGCCTCCATGGCCACAGCTGGTACTGACCGAGCGCGTGTTAAGCGTGGCTTAATACCCGCTGGGTTTCAGTCGGCTGTGGCCATTGGGCCAAGCGCCGCGCTCCTTTACCCCGCCCCACTGAGAGCCGTGTTACAAATAAAGGTACTAGCTTCCAGGTTGTTTTCAGCGTGTATCTCATTTGATGGTAAGCCCCCAACCCCGCTCCCCCTCCAGTTTGGCCGTTCATGCCCCACACCCGTAAGTCAAAGCTCGACAGTTTGGATCCACGTCTCAAAATTAGCCGCCATATAGTAATGACGGGAACCACTAAAACAGCCTAATCTTCAAAACTTACATTATCGGCTGCCTCCACCTTCCAACACCCTCGACGTGTTCACAGGTCTGAGTGCACCGGTAATTGCGCGCACCACCGAGATCCCCGCCCCCAGCTTTTTCGTGTCCCATACGACAGCCCATGCCCACTCGGAACACCCCAGTCGTTCTCCGTGCACAATAACTATTCCCTCGTAGCCTCATTAAAAAAAAAAAGGAAAGCAATCATAACTCTTAGTTATTTCTGCAGCGACCGCAAGTGCAAGTTACTTCTGGACTAACCTCTTCACAGAGAAATAAATGGATTATTAATGCCGTCATTTTTTTTAATTCCAAAAGGTTGCTTTTTTTGAACTAGCTCTGTAAGTGAAAAAACAAACAAAACAAAAAAAAAACATAAAGATACGCCGCCACACAGTAGTACAGTATGCGCCTAATCCTTTGCAAACCCGCCCCGTGTATAAACCCTGTTGCAGAGCCTCGTGCAGTGTGCACGTGGCAGACAAGAAGTACTGGAACTCGGGCGCTGGCAGGGTGTGAGCTCTGGCACTTCCAGTTATGGGCTTCAGAGCCCATCACCCTGTCGCTGCGATAGTCCGTGGGTGGTACAATATTAACATTTAATGCAGTTCTTTTAAAGAATAAAGGGACCAGGGCCATGGTTGGACTGCCTGCCAGCTGATCCTTTCCACGTGCCCGGTCGGCAGACCTTTAGTGACGTCCTGCCAGGGAGAGCGCGCGGGGGAGCGCCCGTTTGAATCCTGTGGGGACCATACCTCTCAACCGCCTGCCTCATAAATCAGGGACACGGCTTGAAAAACCAGGGACAAAGGACCAAAATCAGGGACACTTCTTCAGAATTGGAGAGCTTCAAGGACACATCTTCAAAATTGGAGAGCTTCAGGGACACATCTTCAAAATTGGAGGTATCCACTCAGGGAGCAGGTAAAATAAGGAGCTTAGTGTAAAATGCATTTTCTGAGGAAGAACAAGTCTGTAACTTTAATGTTTGACATTATTTTTGCTTACAACCCCCATTGTTTGGTCACAGAAACACAGTTTTCAGGAGGGACAAATTAAAATTTTGAGGCAAAATCAGGGACAGTTGAGAGGTATGATGGGAACTATTTTAAAACCTTTACTGTGCCTATTTAAGCTACCTTTCACACAAATGGAAGCCACTGCTCAACTAATAGGGCCCCTATTAGTTGAGCGGTGGCCAGGGCTGTAGCTATGAATTTTGGGGCCCCGGACAAGTCACTTGAAATGGGCCCCTGTTTCCCAAACCAGCTAATGCCAGCCCCTCAGGTGGGCCCCTCCTGAGCTTAGGGCCCCGGACAACTTCCCCACTTTTCCCCTCATTACTGCGGCCCTGGCAGTGGCTTTAGAATAGTACGGACTATGGCTGTGACAGGGTAATGGGCTATGAAGCCCATAAGGTAATCTTACAACTTTACGCGAGAGGCTGTGGGTGATGCCAGGATTTACCCACGCCTGGTGTGTTGTTTGGTCAAGAGATGCAGCCGAGTTACCAACAACACACCAGAAGTGGGAAACTCCTGGCATCACCCACAGTCTTGAGCGGGATATTGCTATTATACAATCGGGAAATGTAATAAAATAAATATTTTTTTTTTTCCTTTGTAGTTTTTTTAATAAACGTATTCTTCCGCAGTACTGTAAATAGTCCTGGTCGAGCTGTTGTGAAAGCACCGAGCCCAATAATGTATGTAAGCCGTTTATTACAGTTTGTTACTTTTATTAGAGGAAGTTGTGCAGGACGTGAGACTGGAGAGCAAGCAGAGTTTTTGGGGAGGGAGCTTTGCGTTCGGGCCACCTGTTATTGACATGCTAGGAGTGCGAGTAACAGCAGGCCTGGGAAACGTAAAAAGCGAGGTACAGTTTTGGGGGCGGGATCGTCTCAGGTAAAAAAAAAAAACATGCTTGTGAAAGTGGGTTGAGTTTCTGGATGCGGTGTGGTGGCGCTTGTTTGGAGGAGAGCTTGTGGAAGAATTTCATTTTTGTTGTTGTGTGCTGACGATGGACTGCTGATGGGGACGGGTGTTCAAGAACCAATCTGAGCTACGGGCACCGCATAGTTAACGTAGTTCTGCTGTTGGAAGGGTCAGATACCGTGAGCTTTTGATTAGGCTGGCTGGCACTTTACCCGTGGGTGAT
Organism: Neoceratodus forsteri; assembly: GCA_016271365.2. Classification (NCBI taxonomy): domain Eukaryota; kingdom Metazoa; phylum Chordata; order Ceratodontiformes; family Ceratodontidae; genus Neoceratodus; species Neoceratodus forsteri. The sequence goes on from JADMNL010000027.1 coordinate 3,887,963, forward strand.
ACAAAATTTACACGTTGTAAATTGTGCCAGCCAGCCAATCAGAAGCCAGGATTTAACTTGCCTATTGTATAATATGAATTATGAAACGGGTCTGCTGAATCTTGGCTTCTGATTACTTGAGAGCTACATTCAACCGGGCTGATATCCCGGCACAACAGCCCGGGTGAAAGTAGCTCCTGGAAGAACAGACTCTGCACCTTAGAAGAAGCCCTATGTGCAACTGCCCACAGCTTGCCCCTACACAATACCTAAGTCTTAGCAGGAACTGTCATCTCCTCCGTTCCCACTCTGAACAGATCTGCCCTGTATACACAGCTCCTGTGTCCCCGGTGTCACATTTTTGAAACAGGTTCCTCTCATTTTTTAAAAATCTGCATTTCACTACTTACATTACATGGCTGAATCTGTGTCTCGCACACGTATCACCAACAACGGCCGCCAATTACCATGTGTCCCAAGTAACAAACATAAAAATAAAAAGTAAAATGCTAGGCGCCAGTTAGGAATCTCACTTTTTTGTTTCTTCCAACAGTAGTGGCACAGACCAGAGTGTAGAACCTGAACCCGGAAGTACTGAAGTGGGAAGTCACCGGCAGCGAGCGATACTCGGGGACAGCGAGCAACCAGGCACTACTTTCCTGGTTTTCCACTACTTGTTAAAATTTTATAATTTTGTGATGTAAAAAACAGAAAAGGATTTTTTTAAAATTTATTAATAGTATCGGGACCCGTTTCAGAATTGCAAAAGGCATTCCAGAGTTAAGTTATGGTGGGGATAACGGCCTTTCTCGGGTGAGTGGAAGCACTTGGCTGCACCTCGTGCTTTAACCCACCCGAGGCAGGCCGTTATCCCACCATAACGCCCCCCCCCATCGTGCCTTACTGCTTAAATGCAGAATGAAGATCCTTTATCTGAAGGATAGCTGTGTTAAGACACATCTATCTGTTAAGACACTAGTAGATTCCGGGGTTTTAAATAATTGATTAGCAGTTTTTTCTTTGAGACAATACTAATTGTACAGAAAGCATTTGTATAGGTTTTGTAGAAGTGTTATGTATGTTAAACACAGTGAGGCAAGTGCTATGCATTTTCACAATGTTTTAGAACTTTTATGAGCAAAACGCTAATCAATTTTTAGAGCTAAATAAAACCCTGGATTTACTTAGAGATATTGAAGTATCTTTAGAAAAATAGCACTTCTGTACTAGTCAAATGTTGTTATTGAAACCCTGATTTCAGGTCACAGGTCCAGAAACTGTCATTGTGTTGCTGGTTTAAGAATTTCGGTTCCCGTGTCAGTGGGAAGAAGTACAGGAACTCTCTTCCTGCTGCAAAAAAGGTACAGGAACTGAGTTCCTGTGCGTTTTTCTTCACTTTCATCACTGTCTTTGTGTCATCTGCAAAGAGGCATACTTTTCTTTCCAGTCCCTCTGCATTGTCACCTATAAAGACATTAAAGAGGACCGGTCCCAGTACTGAACCCTGCAGTACCCTACTAATAACCCCCGTTTCTTCGTAGTGGACTCCATTTACTACTATCATCTGCGTTCTGTTGTCCAGCCAATGTTTTACCCAGGCTACAACCTTAGGACCCACTTCCTGGCTGGCTAACTTGTTTATTAATCTTCTGTGTGGGACTGTGTCAAATGCTTTGCTAATATCTAAGGCCACGTCCACAGCACCTTCCTAGTGTACTAGTTTGGTCGCCCAGCCAAAGAAATCAATTAGATTCGTCTGACATGACCTTCCCACTGTGAATCCATGCTGCCTTGGGTCCTGTGCGCCACAGACCTCTAGGTACTCAACAGTTCTTTCCTTCAGAAGTGATACCATCATTTTCCCTACCACTAAGGTCAGACTAACAGGTCTGTAGTTTCCTGCTTCTGTCTTGCTCCCACTTTTGTGAAGGGGAATCACATCCACCCTTCTCCAGTCCTCAGGTACCACACCATCCTCCCATGATTTGTTAAAAAGGGTCATCAGTGGTGTCACTAGTTCTACCTTTAGTTCTTTTAGAATTCTGAGGTGAATCCCATCTGGCCCCATTGCTTTGTCCACCTTTTGTTTTAGGAGTTCTTTCAGGATCCTTTCTTCTGTGACTGGACTGGTATCAACCCTGCTATCCAAAGTGCTTCCATTGTTTGGTTTATGTACCTCCCCCTCCTCTTCTTTTGTTATTACTGAGCAGAAGTATTCATTTGGTAACCCTGCTTTTTCACTGTCACCCTCTGCCCACCCCCTTCCCTTTATTAAGCCTCACTATCCCTCCCTTGGTCTTTCTTCACCCTTAATGTAGCTATAAAGGTTTTATCCTCCTTCCTAACTGAGTTGGCTATCTTTCCTCAGTTTGGACCTTTGCTATTTTGACTGCATTCCCCGCTTCCTTCTGCTTTAAATGGTACAGTTCTCTGTCCTGCTTCTTCTGCGTTTCCTTATACTTCCTAAATGCAACCTTTTTCTCCCTAACCTTCCCCGCCACCTCTTTTAAGAACCATAGCGTTTTTTTCCTTCGTCGTGTTTTGTTGATTTGCTTCACACAAAAGCTTGTTGCCTCTGTGATGGCTGTTTTGATTTTTCCCCATTGCTCCTCCATCAGCTCTTCTAAAGTCCAGTACTCTTGCTTTTGTATGGCTTGACTCTATGGCTGTGTTTATCATGAACCACACTGGTGGTTGCTTGTTCCCAGATGGCTACCCACTTCTAAATCCGAGATCCTCTCTCCGTCCCTGTTTAAGAGTACCAGGTCTAGAATTGCTTCCTCCCGAGTGGGTTCCAACACTAGCTGTCTGAGGCATGCCCCCTGTAGGGCATCGAGCATGACCCTGCTCTTGGATGTGGCTGCAGCAAAGGTGCTTCAGTTAACATCTGGCATATTCAGGTCCCCATCAACAATATCTCCCCTTTTTCTGCCATTCTAAGGATTCCTTTTATAATTACCTTGTCCACTGCCTCCACCTGAGATGGGGGTCTTCATACAACCCCCGTGCGAATTGTGTGCAATTTCTTGTCTCCAGGGTGACCCACAGTGACTCCTCTCCTCCCTGTTTACCCTTTAATTCCGTATGTTGACATCCCAGTCATGATTCTCTGTGTACCATGTTTCTGTAACTGCCACGATATCCAGGCGTCCTTCTTCCATCAAAGCCTCTAGTGCAGGGAGTTTGTTACCCGGTACACATCACCCTCCATTTTTTCATGGCCTTACCCCTTTTAGCCCCATCCCCGTTCTTACTGCCTTTTTCTCCATTTACCCCTGTCCTGCTCCCTATTGACTTCTCTACGTTGGTGTTTACCTTGTTAACTACCCTGTTTTGCAGGGGGAGGCTGGGATTTCCTTAGTCCTTTTCAGTGCCTCTCCCCTTGGCTAATTTAAATGCTTGCTAATGAAGCATTTAAACCTATCACCTAGGATCCTGGGTCCCCTCCCGGACAGATGCAGACCATCACGCCAGTATAGGCCTGTATCCCTCCAGGTGGACCTCCAGTCCCCAATGAATTCAAAACCTTGAGCTCCGCACCAGTTTTTCAACCATTCATTGAATCCCATGGTGCTGAGTACCCTAGCCTCACACTTGCCATAGACAGGCAGCACCCTTGAGAAGGTTACCATACGTGCTACTTGTCTAAGGCCCCTCCCCAACTCCACAGACTCTTCTTGCAGTGCTGTGATCCCATTCCCAGCCAGGTCATTTGTCACTAGGTGGACAATGACATCCAGCTCCCTCCCCCATGCAGCTGCTCCCGCAATCCTGAGGATTTGCTCCCTGTCCCTCCAAGCCATGGTGCCAGGCAGGCATCTTTTCTCCCTCTCCCTTCCCTCCCTCCCCTAGTTCTACCCCCTAACAATTGAGTCCCCCACCAGGAGTTGTTTCCTTCCCCTGTGGGGTCCCATGCCACCCTCCTGTGGCTGTCCTTTGTGGAGGTTCCTAGAATCCTCCTTGTTTTTCACTGCAGGTGCCTCCACAGAGGAACCACTCTCCACCAGAACGGCGTGTGAATTGTGGAGAGATACAACTGGAGGGATGCGCCTCTGTTCTATCACCCTCACCCTCCCTAAACCCACCTTGGTCCAACCGCTCCTTCTTGGCAACCTCTGAGGCAGCAGCAGTGGCCCTGGTGGTCCCTGGGCGGGGAGGAGGTTTCACGAACCCTAGCCAGGTTGGCCTGGAGATGGGCAACCTTCTCCCTCAGACCAGAGAGGTGCCTGAAAATAGGGCAGCATTGCAGCCTCTGAAACATGTCCCAGAAGGCTGCCGCCCCACTGCCATTGCACTGCACCACTCCCGTCATGTCTTATTTTGTGGCCCCGCTCCTGTTGCTTTGTATGCTTACTCTCTCCTCCCTCTGTTTATTGTGCCACCTACTTTCCTACTGCCTGTGTGCCCTTAGTTCTCGCCTTTCCTGTTCTAGGACAGGAACTTCCTGTATTCTTCAGTAGTTTCCTTTTTCCTTGCTCAGAGTTAGACCTCCAGCAGCTGGGGGGGGGAGAGCTACTCTTTTCTTTCAAGGATGATGAAACGTATGTGTCTCAGTGACCCTTCCCTTCCTACTGCCAACCAGGAAGTTCCTGTTGTCAGTCAAATCTAGTGCCTGTAGGGGGCGTGGTTTGGCAGCCGAGAGGAGCAGATGTGGGACAGCAGAGCTCCCAGGAAAGGCTGTTTGAATTGCTATAAATTGTATTTTCCTGCACTCCAATCTGGGGTAAAACACCGTATTCTTGTTCGGTAATACCTGGGCAACAGCCAACATAGATAGCCAAGGGTGCAGCGGCACAATCAGACTTTTTCAAGCCTAGACAACTGCACCAACCACATGTAAGCAGGCCGAGGATCCACCATCTTTGACAACGCAAGCCGCAGGAGAAATAATGTTGGCAACCGTGAACAAAACACTAGCACAGTTATGTAAATCAGTTGGCGATATGGATAAAAAGCTGGACACCTTAACGGGCAAAGTTACATACTTGAAACAGCGAGTGGACGTAGTTCACTCAGTGGCTGAAAAAGCTGAAAGAAATGCTGGGAAACCCTGGGAAACATCAACTAAGCTTATCCAGGAGAACAACCTTCTCCATCAACGTTTGGAGGCGGTGGAGAATGCTACATGGGCCTGCAACCTTTGAAACGTGGGTCTCCCTGGAGGAGTAGAGGGGGATGATGCTAACGGATTTGTGGACTCTTGGCTGGCTGTGGCACTGGGAATAGAAGCCACACGTGCCCAGTATGAAAAAGTCTACAGGGTTACTCCCCACTGGGCCATGGCCCCTTTGGATGGTCCCCGGACTCTGCTTGTGTGTAATGGTGTGGGCATAAAAGAAATGCTACTGCAAGCTGCTCGGCAGCAGCGTGGAGTGAAATACGATGGTGCGGTGATATCGCTCTACCCGGACCTGGCCTACAGCACATGACAGTGGAGGAAACAGTTTGACCCTATCTGTCGAGAACTCAGGGAGCTAAAGCTCCACCACCAACTGCTGCTTCCAGCTAAGCTTTTAGTCTCGACCGGAGACTGCACTTACCTTTTTTCAGAGTCCAAGGACGCTGCGAAGTTTGTGGCCCAGAGGATCGCTGAACATGAATGAAGCAAGACAGACTCCTCAGATGAGGCTCATGAAGACTGAGCAAGTGATTTGCTAAACACACTGATTTGTTGTTGACATTCCCCCCCCCCATGGTGCACATCGATTGTTCTATTAATCGGAGAGAGTGGGTGCAGTGTATGTTTAAGTTTAGGCAGTGATATTATTGGGGGGAACTCATTGATTCCTGATAACTGGTCATGCCCTGCTTCTCTCCCTGGCCACTCTGATTGATCTTGATTACAGCACTCAGAACTTGAAATTTTCTCCCCCTCCTTCTAACTGCAAGACATGCAGGCTACATATGTGGCCACTAAATACTGGACTTGTTGGTTAACTCAGAGGGAGTGGGGAATAAAGTACTATAGGGAGTGTTCAAGTGTCGGTCATGTTTTAGGTTAAATACTGAATTTGAAATTAGTCTTTTCTTGTGGGTATTTCTCTCTTTTGAAGCACTTTTTTTTTCAGAATAGTTGGTGCTTATTTTGGACCTTAAAGGTCCTGATGGTAGTTGCTATCCTATTATATCCTGGACCCCCTAGGCACTTAAGGTTCCTTGGCTGCTATTATCCTTTTTGTACAATAATATCTGTCATACGATACCTAACCATACAATACTTCCCCCGCCTTGTTGTACCTGGTTGGGAGTATTTTTACAAATTCTGCTTATGAGACAGCCTGATGTTGTATTACTGTGGCTACTATGGAAAGTGTAATGTATATTTTTGCATGCAAAATCAACAAAGAAAGTTTTTAAAAAAATCCAGTGCCTATAACAGTGGAGCTGGCTGGGGTTGGGGCAATTAGTAAGAAAAGATCTAGCTCTTTAGTCAGCTGCTCCTTGTTCTGAAAGCAAGATTGCTGTCTGCCAAAAATCTAGCAGCAGGGAACTGTAATTGGAGACACCTGGTTTTCTTCTGTCTAAGTCACACCCCCAATTAACTGCCCTCCTCCTGACTTAGCAAACTGAGAAGCTGATTCAGTCCCCTTCCCCAACACAGAAAAACACAGTGACTCTCTTTTTTACCCTAATAGAGACTCCACACTTCTAATAACGTATCTGGTTGCTTAATCCCAACAGCCTCTGACTCCTGCTGAGTTAGAAGTGTTTTATTAGTAAGAAAAGTTCTAGCTCTTTAGTCAGCTGCCTCTTGCTCCTAAAGCAGGATTGCTGTCTGCCAAAAGCTAGCAGCAGAGAACTGTAATTGGAGACACCTGGTTTTCTGCTGGCTAAGCCACACCCCCAATTAACTGCACTCCTCCTGACTTAGCAAACTAAGAAGCTGATACAGTCCCCTTCCCCAACGCAGAAAAACACACTGACTCTCTTTTTTTACCATAATAGAGACCCCCACACTTCTAATAAAGTATCTGGTTGCTTAATCCCAACAGCCTTGTAGACATTGTAGACATGCCCATATTTTTTACCCAGTACCCCCTTGTTCACCGCATATTAATTGTATGCATTTAGTATTATGTGTAATTCAAACAGAGCACAACATTCATATTTTAACAACAGTAGGTGTGGATATCAGACAGTAGGTGTACTCAAAATCAATTGTCGGGGCGGGCGAGTATGTTTACCCCGCTTCAATAAACATGTAAGCCGTAGCTGACTTGGAATATCTATTCCTATATCCATGGTGTGGTATACACAAGGCATACAGCAAGGGTGGATTCAGAAATTTAAGGAGAAAAGAGGGCATTCCCACTCAAACATCACCCACAGTATCCCAGACCTTAAAGCTCTATTCAAAAAGGGGGCACAGGCCCTCATGCCTACCCCATGATCTGCCACTGCACACAAGGTTCAATGGGTCCATCTCAGCCAGAAAAGAAACTTACAGAAAAACTATGCAGAACCTGTAAGTCATTCCTCCCCTCTTTCCACAAACTGATTTTCAAATACTGGTTCCAGTACTGTTACTGTTCCATCGTTACTGGCTTTCTAGTAATCCTAGTTGGTGTTTCTGATTTGCACACAGGTATTGCGTACCATTTTAGAACTGTATGATGTAGTTTATATCCTTGCTCTACTCTTCCACTGTTGGCACAAAACAGTGCACCCATGTTCTGCTATAGAACTCTGTGGTTAAGAGTGACATAAACGACATCACATAGTTATAAAATGGTACTGAAAGGGACACTGCCAAACCCTCTAGGCCTCAAACTGTCCCTAGTTTAAGAAACGTATGTTAAGATTGCATTCTGTAGAATACGCTGATGTGGCTGGAAATTTGATTCCCTGATTCCTTTTTTGTTTTTAAAAGTGTAAAACAGACTGCCTACCATTCTGGTGTTACCACACCAAAATGTGTTTATTTACATTTATTTATTTCGTTTTTGTTGACCGGATGGGTGGGCTAGACAAAAGCATTGCCTATTTTAAGGCATGACCAGGGAGGGTTACAAACAAAGTGAACGCCAAATTACAATGATACAAAAATGTCAAGCATGGAAAGCAAAGATCACTATGATACAGAAACATCAAACATGGTAATGATACTAGGGCAACTTGTAACACTTTAGCAGTACAGGGGGTATAAAAAAAGCAGCCAAGTGCTGAAGAATCATGAGATATCACAGATAAAATCCCAAAATACAAAGAATCAGGTACACAATAGACCATGGCATCCTACATCAGGGACGTCTCCTCTATGGTCATGCCCCTCCTCCCACCAGGCCATAACTATAAACACACATGCAATTCCCAAGGATGGTGTCGGCTCTATCAGTTCTCTATGTTTTATCCCTAGCAAATGGCAATCCTGCCCTTAACATAGCCACTGCTAAACCAATGTACGCTAGAAGGAGTAACAAACGAATATTTAGCAGGCTAAGACACCACCTTAAAAAACTACTACTGCTTCTCCTACTCTGTTCGGGAAATGCTGAATTAAACCCAGGTCCACCAATTTCTCTGGACGCCCCTGGACCTCCCACAATATAAAGGGATTAGCTTTCTCCATATCAATGTCTGTAGTTTGCTAAAGAAGATTGACTCTATACAGACCTGGGCTCTACATGCGTCTCCTGATTTCATCATGATAACTGAATCCTGGCTCACACCCTCGACCCCGGACAAATCTATCAACATGCCCGGATATATCATCTACCACTGTGATAGACCGACTAGAGGAGGAGGGGTTGCAATATATGTCAAAAGCATATTCACAGTCACATTCTTTGACTGTACCTCAAAGGCTAAGGAATTTGAATGCCTTGCTCTAAAATTATCACTTTCCAGCGAGAAATCACTCCTTATGGCAGCGTGCTACCGACCACTGTCTGGTGGCTGGGCACTTCTGCTACACCTTCAAAACCTTCTTGACTCTGCTAGTACTGAGTGTATTCTAATGGGGGATTTCAGTCTAAATTGGAATGATGACAGGTCTAAGAAATTGAAGGATCTATGCGACATCATTTCACTTTATAATCTCGTACTTTAGGAGGTGGGGGAACTGCATCAGACATCCTTCCCAAATAAAAATGGCCTCCAGATTCGAACTGAAAAGACGCCTGAAAAAGTTCTGCCGGTACACTTTCCTGAAAGATCTAAGCAACATTCATTGGCAGGATTTCTATCTAGCCCCCACCTTTAACGAGGCATTTAACATCTTTCACAGCCTCTTACTAGGGCTAATAGACAAACACGGCCCACTAAGACTGATCTAATCAAAAAATAAAACTCCTGGCTGGTTCTCTCCCATCCTGAAGAAAGCACTTAGGGATAGGGACTGCTGGTGGGAAAAAAGTGAGGAAATCCCACCTGGAGGCTGATTGGTTAGCATTCCATACCACTAGGAATGCTTGTACCAAGCTAATTAGGTCAGAAAAAGCTAGGTACTTCCAAAAAGAACTAGAATACAATAAAAACAACTCTGCCAAATTTTGGAACATCCTCAAAGAAGTTGAAGGTCAGTCCACTGCAACACTCCTTCCAAACAAAATTGTGTCTGATGGTACCTCCTATACAGACAAAGTTGATATACTAGAGAAGCTTAATGATCTCTTTGCTGATAATATTGAACCTTACTTCCTAAAACTTGGCCATACCTATCTGACCGCCCCATTACACACTTATTCAACACCTCTCTGATTCAAGGTGAGCTACCTGTCTTGTGGAAAACTGCCCACATCCTACCATTATTTAAGACTGGGGATCCGAGTGATCTGAACAATTACCGGCCTATTTCTATACTATCCGTCCTCTCTAAATTGCTTGAAAAAATTGTCAACATCCAACTTAGAGAACATTTGGATTCACAAAAGTTGCTAAACCTGGCTCAGTCTGGCTTCAGAGCCACACAGTACAGTATCTGCTGTTGCCAAAGTAACTACAGACTGGCAAATGGCCTTGGACTCTAAGAAGCATGTATTTGCCCTCTTCCTTGATCTAAGTAAGGCCTTCGATACTGTGGATCATACCATCATGCTTACTGCACTGAGTAACATTGGACTTGATAGTTCTGCCATTAAATGGTTCACCAGCTACCTAACCAATAGGTTACAACAAGTCAAAGCCATAGGAGATCTGTTCCCACAAAGATCCTTGTTACGAGGAGTCCCACAAGGCTGTATCCTGGGCCCTATGCACTTTGCAATATACATCACTAATCTGGACTCGCAGCTGGGCACAGCAAATGTGCACTTATTCGCAGATGATACTGTACTCTATACCACAAATTCATCCTTGGATCTGGCCCATGAGTACTTACAGAAAGACTTCGTCACCCTCCAATACAACCTTCTCGCTCATAAACTCCTCTTCAATGCCAAAAAGACTAAAGCAGTGATTCTCTCACCAAAGTCTACTTCCGGATGTCCTCATATCACACAGATCCGAGCACTCTTAGATGAACCCCTTGAAGTAGTTGATACCTTTAAATACTTAGGGTTCTGGCTGGATAACAAGCTCGACTTTCTGTGCCACTTAAATGAAACCTCGAAGAAACTAAGACAGCGATTAGGTTTATTCTATCGCATTAAACACCTACTCACGTTAGAAGCCAGAATGAGACTAGTACAAACTGCATTCCTACCTATACTGGACTATGCTGACTTCCTTTACAGTCATTGCCCATCAACGATGCTAAACAAACTGGACACCCTTTACCACCGGGCTTTAAGATTTATCTTAAATCTACCCTGTAGTACACATCACTGTCGTCTATACCAGGTTTCGGGATGGACCTCACTCTCAACTAGAAGAAAAAGGAATGCTCTCCTCTGGTTTTTTAGAGTATTATCTGATAACCTCCCTGCATACATCTTGAACATCTTCAAACAGGCTAAAGGTTCCTATGGCCTGAGACGCTTCTCCTTAATCTGCTTCCAGATTCCTAGATTGAAAACTACCCTTGGCTCAGCAGCAATCAACTTCTCACTTCCATCACTTTGGAACACTATGCAAGACTCATTAAAATTATCTTCACTTCCAAGCATTTTCACATTCAAAGCTCTATTAACGAATTATCTGAAGGAATCATGCAACTGTTTCAGATGCTGATGACCCCTAAGTCCCGGGTGCTACTCTCAAATCCTACGCCTAAGTATCTCATCCACCCCACATTCCTAACAACAGAAACCTAGGACCTACAAGCCTAGTTCCCTTAATCCATGATGGCCCTGCCTATTCTCTACCTTTTACCTATTCTGGCCTCCCTTTTGGCTGCCTACTCTTTCACCCCAATTTCTACCCTATTCCTTAATACCTCCTTATTTTTTATCATTTAGGTATGAGCTGTTACTTAGCAGAGACTATATGGGACTGTTGTCTCTTCTCATTTCAGTAAAGCTTATCATTATATACCTTTGCATGTTAATTATGTTGACCGGTATGTATAGGCCCATATTGACCAGCATCTTCACAATGTTTTTTTTTTTGTTTTTTTTTTTTTTTTGCACCATTGTCCACCGTAATTGCAGTCTTATGAAGTGTACTGTATAGTATTAATGCCCAGGATCACCTTGAAAATGAGCTTGCTCAATGGTGTTTATGCCTGGTTAAATAAAGTGAGTGATTGATTGACTGATTGACAAGCATTTGTTGTTGACCAGAAGGAGTTTACAAAGATCATTCTTGAAAACCTAGTGCAACTTTACGCATCTAAATGCAGTTGGGAGGGAGTTCCAAGGCTTGGGTGCATACACTGAGAAAGCATGTTTTCCCATCTTTGTGGCACATTTAGGGATGTCAAGGAATGACTTGTCAGTTGACCTCAGGGTGTAAGTCTGTGAGGTGAGCTTGAACATGCTGGCCAGTGTCTCTGACACACAAGCTCTAATAATATTATGTATTGTACAGCCAGCAGTATACAGTCAGTAAGAGGATGGGGAAAGCCAACCAAGTCTAGCATGGAGGATGCAGTGGTGGGTATGCCTGGGCACAGACAGAAAACATTGACAGATGTTGTTGTGATGTGTTCTATTTGCTTAAGATCCCTTTACTAGCCTCCAAGTAGGATATCAACCCGTATGTTAGACTGGGCCACAGCACACCTTGTGCAATGGCCAGCCTATAGCGGTTGCTGTTAGATTGCATCTAATCTGATATGCAAGGCCAAGTTTCATGTTTACAGTCTTGCAGATAGTAGACATATGGAGATTAAAGTCAAGGGCAGGATCTAAAGTGACTTCAAGGTACTTAAACGAGTCGACTACCTCAAGTGGGGAGCCCTCAAGACCACATATATTTAGGACAGAGGGACTGACCCTGATCCTAGGTGCTGAAACAAAGGGCGTAGTGAGTGTCTACTTGGAGTTCATGAGAAGTTTGTTGTGTGTTATCCAGGATTGGATAAAAGAAAAATCCTTATTCAGCATTGTATTGTTGTCAGAGATATCTGCAGCATTAGTTTATAACATCGTGTCGTCAGTGTATAGTAGGGTGGAAAAAGAAATGGCTATTTTGGGTAGATTGTTTAGAACCATCGAGAACAGTAGAGGCCCAAGAATTGATCCCTGAGGGACACCAACACCAGTAGGGGATAGATCATATTTGACTCTGTTTATTTTGGCAAATTGCTGCCTACCAGTGCGGTAGCTTTCAAACCAGGTAGAGGCAGCAGATGAGAAACTCAAGGCATTCAGTTTATTAGTCATCAAGGAGTGCTCAACAAGATCTTAAACCTTGGTTAGATCAATGAAAACCAGTGCAGTAAGTATGCCTTTGTCCATAGCCATTTTTACATCATTGGCAAGTTTTATGAGGGCAGTGAATGCGCTATGCATGTGCCTGAAACCGTGCTGAGCCAGTGTTACTAGGTTGTGCGACTGAACTCCAACTGCATCTTTCCTGGACTTAGGAACACCACGAACACAGTCTAGCCACTGAAGATGCAGTGGGAGCAGAGTAGACTATTGCATCATGAGTGGCTGCACTGCTTGGGGGTGTTCCTAATGTTCAGGAAGTGAGCAATAAAAGCAGAGCAAAGCTTTGAAACAAAACATGGTTGGGTATAATGACATAATTACTATGCATTTTAGTTCTGCTGAGAAATGAGGCAGATTATGCCAAACCTATGCAAACACATTGAGGGGACTGAGAGGGTGCAGAAAAGGGCAGCCAAGATGGGGCACGGTATGTTGGGGAAGCCATATGAGGAGAGGTGGAGAGAATTGCATCTGTACCCATTGGAGACTAGAAGGGAAGGGGGGACATGATAGAGACATTTAAGTATGTGAAGGGAATCGAGGTGAGGGAGGGAAGCTTATTTAAAAGGAAGGTGGGGGCTAAAACTAGAGGGCATAGTCTAAGATTAGACGGAGGAAGATTTAGGGGTAGTGTGAGGGGGAGTTACTTCACGGAGAGGGTGGTGGAGGCCTGGAATAAACTACTGGAGGAAGTGGTGAGGGCTGAAATGGTGGAGGGGTTCAAGAGGGCATGGGACAGACATAAGGAGTTGGCAAGTGGAGGAAAGGGGAGGTTCAGGGACAGTGGGGATGAGTAAAGGTGGGGGAAGGGGCAGACTCAAATGGGCCAGAGGGTTCTTTTCTGATACCAGATTTCTATGATTAACCCCCCAGCAACACCAATGAATTTTAGAGCAGGTAAATAATCATAAAATGTGGGTTTTCAACTTGAAATAGGATGATGCAAAAAGGGTTGACAATGTCCCTTTAACATTGTAAATCAGAAACATCCACTGAGGTTACTAATAGGCCCATATAGATAGAACAATAACAGAACTGGAACCAGTACTTAAATATCAGCTTCTACTAGGAAACATGACTTTCAGGTTTCACACAGTTGTTTTTTAAACCCTCAAACTCACCAAGTTACTTAGTGACAGGCATTTCCAAACTAATGCCAGAGCTGCCTGTTGGGGAAGGGGAAGGTCTGCAGATCATCAAAGATTTTGCAGACATTAGAATTTTTTCCCCATACAGGTTTTTTTTGTTCCTTTGTCCATGGTGGTGGATACACAGCCCAGTCCCCAGCTCTTCCAGACCAGCTCTTCACCTCGCTTGGCTACGTGCCCAGTCAGGTTCTCTCCACGAGTTCCCCTCTTGTGGCAGAGCCAGAGGAGGAGGGCCATGCTCCACTCTGTACAACAAATCTGAGGCAGACCAGGTTGTGCACTGAATGGCAGTGCAGGTGCAGAGATGGCTGGGCCAGGCTTCGTGAAGTCCCCCAACGTGTCATTTTCTGGTCCCACTCCTGCTGCAGAATGTCAGACTTGTGCATGAAGGCGCACCCCTCCGATGTTCCCCACCTCGCATACTTTGTGTGCCTGACCTACTCTGCCCCAGGCCTCCACCTGGGGGCAGCTTAGGCCAGGATAACATGCCTCCCCACCCCAAGAGAGGAGAGCAGTCCCTCAGACTCTCAGTCCTTTCCCTCCCTGGCCGACCCTCAAGGATCCAAGTCCATTCCCAAATCTGGGTAACCGGCATGGGGGAAGGTAAGGTGCATGGTGTCTCAGCCCTCTTCACCACCGGGTCAGCGACATTAAAATATTTATGGGCACAATTTCTGGTGAACTTAACTGGATGGGAAATTCCCTGATGTCGGTATGGGATGCAGTTGCCAGCCTTCTTGGATGAGTCGCTAACACACGGGCACAAGTAGGCCAGCTAGAAGAGCATTCAGAGGGTGTTTAGCAGTTGCTGACAGAGGCAGAGAGGCAGCTACAGCTCCTGTGAGACAAGTTAGATGACCAGGAGATGTGGAATTGCTGAAACAATGTGCAAATCTTCAGACTCCCAGAATGGGCAGAAGGCAGTGACATGACTGATTTCCTGCAGCACATGCTGCCAGAAGCTCTTTAATCTTTTCTGGGACTCCCCCACTAGGATCGACATGGCATTCTGCATTCCCTGCAGACAGCATGACCCTCTGAATGATGGGTGGCCTAGACAAGCAATCTTCCATGTCCTCCAGTATCCGGACTTTGACACTGGGACATGATCCTTAAAAAAGGCACAGGTAGTGAAGTGGGAGGGCAGAGACTGTCAGTGCAGCATGATTTCTCATAAAGAGTGATTGACAAAAGGAAGGATTTAGATATGGTTTTGGGCCTGATTAAGGCACAGCATCTGCACTGTTCCTCAGGCCCTCCGGCTGTCCTCCACATTTACATTTGCAGGGGGAGAGCCATGATTTCCACTGCCCAAAGGAAATGAGAGAATTGGTCCTATGCTGGACAACACAAAACTGCCCTACAGGACAGGAGAGAGAGAGAGAGAGAGAGAGAGAGAGAGGAGAGGGAGTGGGCAGTGATGGGATAGACATGAAACTTCTATCCCTCACCCTGGATGTTCTTATAGTGCCCATTACCACGCTGTACAATAAGTCCCTGGCCCCTGCCCAATTCCCGGCGGTTTGGAAGCAGGCCGTAGTTACGCCAGTGCATAAAGGAGACGACAAGTCTCTGGTAGCCAACTACAAATCCATCTTGATCCTCTCCCCCCGTCCAAGGCACTGGAAAAGATTGTGGAGGGTCAACTCATTGACTACCTCAATAAGTATAATCTACTATGGCCCAACCAGCATGGCTTCAGACAAAATCACAGTACCACCACTGCCCTGCTGAACTACATGGACTATGCACATAAGGCCCTGGATGAAGGCAAACTGATGGGGTCTGTCTTTACTGATCTCACCAAAGTCTTCGATACAGTCAACCACCCCCTGTTACTGACCCAACTGCAAAACATGGGTGTGGTGCCCAATGCCCTTTGCTGGTTCCAAGACTACCTGATACGGAGAAATCAATGTGTCAAAATTGGGCAAACAATATCCAGCGCAAGAGAGGTATCATTAGGGGTATCCCAGGGATCAATACTGGGGCCCCTACTCTTCAGCCTCTTCTTAAATGACCTTCCCACAGCCTGCAACACCAAACTCATACTATATGCAGACGATGCTGTGCTCCTGAGCAGCAGCACGTCTCAGGCTGCTCTACAATCTGAGCTGCAGAACTCCTTCTCCAAACTCAAGGACTGGTTCTGTAGTCATAAGTTGATACTAAACTACAAGAAGACCAAGGCCATGCTTATTTCCAGCCCCCACAACAAAAATAAGCACCACCCCCTCATCATCTCCAACTCATGCAGTGAGCCGCTGGAACAAGTCCACTTGTTCAAGTATCTGGGGGTCATAATAGATGATACCCTCACGTTTGCGCACTATATTGACTCTTTGGTCAAGACAGTCAATACCAAGATTGGTGTCCTGTACAGACACAGGCAATACCTCTCTCTGGGGGCCCTCCACCTCTCAGTCCACAGCGCCATCATATCTACTATTGACTGTGGACTAGTGGACTACGGGGTGGCAGTGGATACAGTGCTCAAGAGGGTGCAGACTGCGCTCAACAAAGCCTGCAGATTCACCCTGGGTGCTAAGCGTGGCACGCACACCTGTACTCTGTGGCTGTCATTAAGAAACAGGGTCAAATTCCAGACTTGCATCCTAGGGAAGAAGGCTCTATTGGGTAAAACACTGCCTTGTGTAGGCAATTTGATCAAGGCGGCCAACTTGTTACAGGTCACCAGGGGGAGGACTAGAGTGGCCTTGACTATCCCCTTCCATCGCATCTCGCTTGGGCAGCGTGCATTTGCCTGCCAGGCCCCCCGTGGATGAATGAACTCCCCGTGCACCTTCTGGCCACCAGTTGTCTGGCCCAATTCAAAACTGACCTCAAACAGCACCTAATAACACTCTCTAAGTGCACCTGCCCCTAAGTCCAGCCACCCCTGCTCTGTCTGCCCCCCAGCAAGCACTAGGCAGGCCTCAGGTACCCCTCCCTCTGTCCCTTCCCATGACTTGCCTCAGCAATCAGTTTGCGTCATACTCCGTTGGCACCCACAACCCCACCTTTCCCCCATCCCCCAACTCCCAGTCCTGTGAGTTTCCCTAACAGTCACTACTAATGCAAGCTGCCTCACCATGCCCTCTCGCACCCCCACCATTTACTTTAGCATGTCTTGTCCACTCAGCCTCTCTTCACCCCACCATTTCTCCCTATACCTTATCGCCCTTCTTCCCCCACCCTTCACCTCCACTGCAGTACCTACCTCTCTCTCGTACCTCCTTTCTTCACCCCCCTGCCAGCTATCCCTGTCCCTCTGAACTGCTGACAAGGCACTTTGTGGCTGCTTATTTCCCTTCCTCCACCTTCATAAAGTGTTTTTCTCGTTATTTTAACTTGTACCTATGTTCTGAGTTGTAAGTTCTTAATCCAGGCTGTATCGTTCATTGTAATGTACCTTTGCTTTCTCCTATTGTACTTTGTTTTGCAATCTATGACATGGAACCTTTGTAAAAGAGCTTGCACTCAAAGGTCTTTTCTGAATCACTAAACAAAAAAAAAAACAAATAAATGGAGCTCGAGTTACCGAAGGAACAAAAGTACCAGAGAATCAGGTGGAGGTTGATGAGGCTAGGAGTTTCACGAGAACCAGCGCAGGGGGTGATGACACAAGGTAGGCCGATTGGACTTGGATGTGGGCACCAAGTCAGCCATTGTTCAACTGTTGCACTCTTACGTGGTCCTGCAGGGCACCCTTTACTGAATTCTGACGATCCAAACACTGTTCATGGGATTATATGTATAGCAGCAAGTTATGTACATTGAATGTTTGGGCTGGCAGTATAGCCTAGAGTTTAGAGGAACGAGGTGTGAATGAGCTTGATACATCCAGCAGACCAGACCTGAGTTTGATTCTCACAACCTCCATTTGCATACTATGTGACTCTGAGCAAGTCACTTAACCGCCCAGCGCTCCCAGGTCACTCCTGAAAACAGGCACTTGTGCCTAGTAGGCCTTGCCCGGTTACCAAAGACTAAAAAAAAAAAAAAATTCCCTTGGGGTATTTATTGCTGCTGTGTGTTGTGCTGCAGTGGCCGGGGGCAGGCAGTGAGAAAAATAGCCCCAAGCAGTTGCTACACAGGGGCCTCAAGGACAGCTGAGTGTCATCTGTCAGCTTCCCATAGACACTTTATTATTCCAGCCCATTTTTTCAGAACTCTGGGATGTGGGTGACTAAATATTTGAAAGTTTGAACCCTGAATGATTCTGTTTTATCACTTTGTTATGCCACACTTCAGCCAAGTTGGCTGGTGGGCATGTGAGAGGGAATGGTCACGGGGAGTCAGATACTGCATTGGGGGGCACTTTTCCATGGTGGTTAGAATGGTAACCTGGAATGTGCAGGGTATGAATAGCCCTATAAAAAAGGAGCAGCTATACCTTCCCCCCGTTCCCAGCAGCCTGGGCATCCAGACACGTTTAGTTTTTAACATCAGCTTATGAAAGGAAAACTACAAAAATGCAGTCTTACACTTGTTTTTTCTTTGCCAAACTTTCTGTATGGACATTTATCGCTGCTTGCAGTACATACTGCATCTGAATTCTGGGGCACCTACATAAATGGGAAAACTGAGAAATGCGGCCATGGGCCCACGAGATTTTTTCAAGTTAAAGCCAGTTGGCAAAGGATGCAGGCAAGGCAGCAGAGACACGAAGGGCTAGCAACTCAGAGGTACCCCTCTTAACAATGCACAGAATGCACCAGTTGTTGGAATTGCTGAATTTAAAGTTTGACAATGTTTTGTTTTTTTAAAATTTATTTTTATTATTTTCTTGTTAATACAATAACATGCACTCATATAAAGCAAAAGGTACATAGAATGGCTACTCAAGTCATTACTTACACATATTTGACATTCAACATCATTTATCTATGCGATGTTAATGGTCTGTTACAAATGGCGACTGCTATAACCAGACCTAACAGAAAAAAACCCTGAGCGCAGCACTCTCCTGGACCTTATGCTAGTAAACAAACCTCACACTATCTCGCATACTGGAGTATTCTTCAACGATATAAGCGACCATTGCACTACTGCCTGCATCAGATCCATTCACATATCTGGATCAGTGGTGCGGTGCGGGCACACCCATTGGCTCACGCCAGTGGACCAATGGGCGACAGCCCCACCAGTATGGTGTCAGTCGGCGGGCAGCAGGCGGGTGGTGCTGCCGCCCGCCGCCACTTGGGAGGGGCGGTGGGGCCTAGTGGGGAGGGGGGTACCGCTGGACCATCAGGGTTATTGGACCTCTACTTTTTGCTACATATGCCCGCGATCAGGCTGCGAGCGGTCCACTGGACCACCAGGGATATTGGACTGCTTTTATTGTAACTTATGCCCGCGATCGGGCTGCGAGCAGTCCACTGGACCACCAGGGATATTGGATGAATATTTAATTCTACATATGCCCGCGATTGGGTAATGGGGCACATTGCCGCGCTGTGCAGGGGGCGTCGGTCCCTGACGGCTGCAGCCTGGCAGGGCGCAAGTCGTCGGGGATCGGCGCACCTGCATGCAAATGGAGCCATAATGACATGCAAATGGCCCCATTTGCACCTTGCATGCATTATGGCTCCATTTGCATGTGCAGTTTTGAATGTCACGGTTGTTGTGCCTAGCACAACGGAACTTGCGCTAGCGCATCCCACTGCTCCACTTTGGCCACTTGCCCTGGCACAGTGCCACTGCGCCATGCGCACTGTGGGTGGCCAGGGTGCGATATTCAATGCTGCTGTGACATAGCGCAGCTCCGTTGAATATCACCCTGTTAATGCCCCTGCGCAGCCCATTTGCGCTGCGTCCAGGCTTGCGCCACAGCCTGGCGCAGTCTGAATATCCAGGCTACAGTGTCTCTTTCAAAGCAAATCAGTCCCCTTCCAAATCAGCCTCTTGTGTGTCTGCTACAGTCTCGGTATGTGACTGGAATTCGGTCTTGCACTTCTCCAGCCACCTACTTGCATCTTTAGGATCAGTAAATTACCATGACTTATCACCATATACAATCCTGAGATGGGCAGGCAATAAGAAAGAGTGTAATATTCCCAACACATGGAGACGATGTCCGACCGCATCAAATTTCTTGTGCCTGGAGGGGGCGGAGCTAGCAACGCAGCCAGCAGCAGCAGTTTTCTGGAGTTCCCTACCTCTGAGCTATAGAACTCTAAATAAAATACATTTTTGAGCCTAGAACTGTTAATTAGCTACAGAGTATTGATAAAAGAGGAGATTCTGCACTTGGATCACTGCAACTCGAATTGAAATGGGACATACAAAAACGAACAAACAGGATTTCTTCCTACCACACTCCTCAACCACCAAACAGCCAGACGATTCACCAGGTCAGACTCAAGCTTCGAGTTCCGATTCCAATGGGGCTACCCTGACAGCTCTTCAAACTGCAGTACAAGCTCTTACAAAAATGGTCCAACAGATGGACCAAAAGTTGGAAAATTTTTCTGAAAGATTCCTCATGATGGAGCATAGGCTGGACGCTATGGGAGAAACCACGAAGTCAGCAGAAGCCATGGCGGGAAAGACCTCAGCCACCATGGCTACATCTTTAAAAGAGCAGGCTGCCCTCAGAAGCTACTTGGAGCAGCTGGAAAATTCTGTGCGGCCCGCAAATGTCCAGGTTCTCGGTTTGCCCAAGGAGTCCGAAGGAGATTCTCTGTTGCACCACCTACAATCCTGGCTTGAGGGTCTGACTGACTTAGCAGAATTTAAAATTATCAAAGCTTAACGCATTACTCCAAGACAACCCTCAAGCGGACTGGTATATCCCCGTACAGTCCTCCTAACACTGCGTTCCCCAGGTGAAAAAGACTTGCTGTTGGGGGCCCTTGGAAATAGGGATCCGATTCTTGTCGACGAGGCCCACATTTTATTTTTTCCTGATGTCTCATATGCCACCCGCATGAGAAGGAAGGAAGGCCTTTGATGGGGTTAAGCAGCGTCTTCGAGAACTGGATATTTCCTACTCCCTCGCCTTTCCTGCCCAACTGTGCTTCCTGATCGATCAACACCAATATCGATTTACGGATCCAAAGGAAGCCGGGGTCTGTATTGAGAGAATGATGGCTAAAAGGCAACGAGAGGAATGCTCTTCAGACAGGGAAGAATTGGAAGGGGACTGAATGTGTTTCAGAGACAGTGAGCCTTGTACATAAACTATCTAGTTTGTACTCCTGGACTTAGTGAATTTGCTGTTGAAGGTTGCTGCCCTTAAAGCGTCGATTAATGTTAATCTCTTTATAACCTTAATAATTGCAAGACTAGAGCTCCTAAAAATGACTCAAGTGTGCTGGGACATTTAAAAGATCTATCTGGGCTTATCAGACACTCCTCTCTATCAGTGTTCAGACTGTTTTGTTTAATTGTTCAGATTGCATGCTAGTTTAATGTTCTACACTCTGTGTAAGAAGGGGTGAGAAATGCCATTTGCCTTATATTTTATTATATCTAACAACGCAGCTGTATCCAGGAGCCCTGATGACTTGCTCTTCCATAATTGGGTGCCAGTATTATGTATCCTAATAGCACAAGATGGTCTTGGTGCAAGTGAAATTCTTTCTCTATAGGCACCAGATGTACCATTTTTTAGTTACAATTTCGAGGGCAATTTCCCGGTCTGCTGCAGGCAGCATCAGTTACCTCCTTTGTACACTGGGGGCGCTCCAGAACGGAGATCTCTTATACTTTAATGATGTTAAATTTTATATAAGATCTTTGGTCAATTCAACATGTTGATGTTTTTATTACTAAATGATCTAATTAGGGCATTGGCTGCATTATAGCCAAGGCCACTGTTTTTCGGTTTTTACCGGAAAATCCAGTAAAATTCTGGAATTAGGGCTGCCTGAAGACTGGTAAAAATGAAGATTTCATGGAATCTGGCATTTTCTATCAGATCAGTAAATCTATAAAACAGTGTGTTTTTCTTTTAATTCCTTCCTGTACTATTTTCAGTTTGCTTTATTTAATGTTTTGTATATTAAGTCTTCTTTAATTCTGATTATTTATGCACATACTAAAAGAATGATAGCAGAATCCCCGTAAAATCTGGAAATTAGAGTAACAATCACCAGTGAAATTCCGGAATCTTAAGTCTTGAAAATGGAATTTAATTGTTTTAATCACCGTAAATCAGTGGCCTTGATTATAGCTCCTGAAATGTATGTGATGCTTACTTTACTAATGATGGTATTTACCCCTAATGCTGTACCAACCGAATAGATAGTCTTCATCCTAAGTAATGTACTACTATATTGGTCACTTGTATACCTATTCAGGAAATGAGTATTATGTATGTTTATGTACTTAATACCACAAATAAAAAGTTAAAAATTCTTGTGCCTGGCTGTAGTCTGGAAGGACAAATCCGGGTAGACCTTCACATCGCTCTCCTCAGTCTCCAGAGAGTACGCTGATCTCACTGCTGCCAGCACCACATCCCTTACTTCTACACCTTGGGTGGGATATTCAAAAGGGTTGCGCTGTGCGGAATAGGGTTGCGCCAGCGCAAGTCCAAAAATGCGCCATTCTGCGATATTCAGCGGGAGGCAGTTGCACCACTGAAAACATGGTGAGCAACAGCGCAATGCAAATGAAGGTATGCGCAACTGAAGGGGGTGGATCCATGCATAAAGTGTGCAATGCGATATTCAAAGGCTTGCACAATGCGCAACAGTGGATCAGCCGGAAGCTGCGCCACGGCGGAAATGAGCCAAAATAAAAAGGCTCAAGGAAGAGGCGCAAGAACACAACAGGGAATGCTTATGAGGCAGCGACAGAGAGCAGGCCACAGCAGCAGCCAGTGCAGGCCAGGGAGTAGGCAGGACAGAATAGTGGCAGCCGAAGGTGTGTGGGGCCACAGAGTTCAGAGGCCAGTAGGTGTACCCGGTGCAGTGGAGGTAGCAGTTAGGACAGCGGGGGGAACAGAACAACAACAGCCGGGGGAGGGACACAAGCCAGGGAGATGGACAGTGCCAGCTTCCACATGGAAGCTGTAGTGAGGGGGGTGAGAAGGCATGCTGCAGGGGGACGTCGGCGGTACGCCCCCAACAGGTAGTACCGTGCCCGCATCAGCTTTGAGCTGTATTCGGACGTCGAGATTGTGGGCCGGTACCACCTGAACAGGGCAATACTGAGGCGGCTCTGTGAGCTGTGCAGTGATGTGATGCAGGCACCTCACGACGGAGTCGCTTCCGTCAGTGGAGACAAAGGTAACAGCCTGCATGTGCTTGCTCACCACGGGTACCTTCCAGAGGCCAACAGGGACACCACAGGCATAACACAGTCGGCCACCACGCATCCTCACCCAGTTCCTCAGCCGCACTGCTGCCACATGCCGCGGAGTACATCCATTTCCCAGCACCGCGGCAGAGCGTACAGCAAACATACAGGAGTTCCACAGGGTAGCACGTATGCCTGGCGTGCTAGAGGCGATAGACTGCACCCATGTGGCTATTTGCATGCCACCTGGCCCCGATGGGACCGCATATCGCAACCGGAAGGGGTTCTCCAGTGTCAACTGCCAGGTGGTGTGTGATGCCAGTGGGCGCATCATCAATGTCTGTGCCACGCACCCTGGTGGAGCACATGATTCATTCATATGGTACCAGTCTGCACTGTGCCATTGATTCGAGAGTGGGGACATCCCCACAGGACATCTAGTGGGTGAGTATGCATGTAGGAGTGGCAAAGTTGGGGCAAGGGTGGGCAAGCCACAGGTGCCATGGGAGTGGCACACAGGGCTGGGGCAATATGGTCCTGAACATGACACTAATCTCCACTATCTCCACACAGGTGACAGTGGATACCCACTCCGTCCCTGGCTGCTCACACCCTACCGGTGCCCCATGACCCCATCGCAGCAATGCTTCAATGAGGCACATGCCGCCACACGCAACATCATCGAGCGGGTGTTTGGGATGCTGAAGGCACGCTTCCGATGCCTAGACACCTCTGGCGGTGCCCTACAGTACAGCCCCTCAAAGGCCTGTGGGATATTCCTGGCCTGTTGTATCCTGCACAACATGGCCAAAGACTGTGGGATAGCCGTACAGGTCGAGGAGGGGGAGAGTGATGGGGATGCTGGTGACGCGGGTGATGATGGGGATGAGCAGCCCCCCCTTGGACGGCGTGACCCCCGACTGATCCGGCTGGCCCAGCTGCACCGGGACACCATCACAGAGGAGCACTTCGCACAACACAGGTAAGTCATGGGGCCATGTGCAACCAACACTGTCCAGGGCGCAACCCACATACACACAGGGTAACACACCAGGGGTGCATGACGGCGAGGGGAGTGGAAGGGTACAGGCGCACAAACACACAACCAGGGAGGGTGAATAGTCACACGCACATGGACAGACACACACACACACACACACACACACACACCAGGCACAAAGTGCACAGGGGCAGGTGCACAGCAGAGCAGGAACAGACATGTCAAACACACACGTCCACAGGCCATCTCCACCACCTGTACTGTCCATGTACGTGTGTCAGATACTGGGCACCTTTGCACCTTGGTGTACAGTGCAATGCAGGCATCATCATGCACACGCACCCATGGACAGCAGTCGGGTGGGTGTGCAGGTGGTCCGTGTGTCGGCGTGTTGGGCAGGGCACCCACTCGGCACTGCCCACCATGACACACCTTTTGCACACAGGGCAGCACCAGACAGGGCCCGCACTGGGAGACAGGTCAGCCACGGCCACCTCGGATGCGTGGGCGGCCCCGCCGAGACCCAGCAGCACTGGCAGGCTGAGCATGGGCCACTTGGGATGGCACTGATGGACCACCAGGGGTCCTACTGCGAGAGCGCGACCTTGTCCGCACAGGGGTCTGCAGCATGCCGAACATACCTGCATCAGGGGTCGCGGGATGCCCACAGCAGAACCTGGCGTCGACAGGCTGGGTGTCGACAACGCCGAACGGGAGGCGACGCGTGGCGCGGCGCGCACAGGGCACCTGACTGTGTGACCAATGCGCCACGACAGCGACCAATGCCCGGGTCTGCCTGTCAATGGCGGCAGTCACATCCATCCGCATTTGGACAATCCCTGCAGGATCATCGCGTTGTCCTGCTGTGCCGCCTCACAGCCACACACAGTGCCTCCACGATGTTGCAACCCGCATCTGCTGCTGTACTGATGCCCGCAGCAGCGGTGTGCACAAACGGGTCGCCTGCCACATCGGCAACCTGTCCCTCAGGGTATGGAAGGGCCTGATGCTCAACACCCCTTGAGGGTGGGCGCTGTTCACCAGGACCAGGTATGGGCAAGTCAACAGGCAGTGTACATACGCCACTGCTGAACCCTGTACCCCCAGACCCGGTGGGTGACTGCTGCTGCTGCCCCTCCACCTGCTGTGCCCAAGGGACCAGTCGTTCCACTGCTGTGTCCGCAACAGTGCCAGTGACCTGCACAGCCACCGGTGCTGCCCCACCAGTGCTGACAGGCACAGCCTGGGACTGTGCTGACGTGCTGGCACACACGTTGGAACCAGCTAGGTCCATGGGCGCGAGCTGTCCTGCTGTGTGTCCATTATGTGACACACACGTGTCAATGCCCATAGTGGTCGTTGCATCATCAATGGTGCAGGTTCATGCCACAGCCACAGCGTGCTGGCATGCTTGCATGCCAGACCGCTGAGACACAGGAAGGGCACCCCCCACGCCTGTCTCACCAACATCGGAGATGGCAGCCAGGCGTGCACACTGATGCAATGCACGCCGGCTACCAGCAGAGGTGGATGGACCCTCCTCCAGCTCCGGCTGGATGTCCACAGTGGACGGGCCCTCCACCACTGTCCCCTGCAGACGCACAGGATCTGTAACAGAGAGTGAGAACATGTTAGTGCATGGGATCCACCCCCCAACGACCATGTCATACCGTGCAGTGATGGGCTACCACCTGTCTGGAAGCCACCTCCCGGAACGCCCTCGATGGCACTGCGCTGCATGGATGCAGCAAGATGGTCCTCCGCTGGGGTCAGCTGCACCACCTCCGGCCGGCCCCTGCCTGTGGCAGCGCGTGCCGCCCTGAGGGCTGCCACCTTCTCCTTCACCCTCCTCCTGTCAGTCCTCATCTTCTTTTTACATTCCTGCACGGAGTGCTGGTGGCTTCCGTGCAGGTTTACGGCGCGAGCTACCCCCTCCCATGCAGCAGCACGGGCCTGAGGGGTGCCCCGCCGTCCACTGAGTAGTGGCTCTTCCTCCAGATAGGCCTCGAAGAGTGCCTCTGTTTCAGCTTTTGTGAAGTTGGGCCTCCTCTTCCGCCCACCATCATCTTCCTCACCCATTCCTGGCTCGGCCATGTCACAGTCTGGGTGGAAGTGGACACCTGAGACTGCAGTATACAACAATATCCTAAGACCATAGTCCAGAACATCACACAGCATGCAACCCACCTATCACCTGCAGTAACCAAATATGGCCACTGCAGATCAGCCGCACATTTATGGCGCAATGCATGCAAATTAGGAGTGGAGCAACTTTAATGAGATGCAAATCGTGCCGCTGCGCCATTGAATGGCTGATCAGATGATTTGCATATGATGGCTGAATATCGCGCTGTTGCGCTTTGCGCAGTACAATTGAGCCGGCTGAGCCAATGGCGCAGTTCTGTGACTGCGTAGTACACCGCACTACACATGCCCAGGTAGCTTACGCAGGCGTCTGCCACACTGATCACGTGCTGTGCGTGATCGGCAATACAGGACATGGCTACCATTGTGCCAGTGGCGCTACAGCGCTGGTCACTACACGGCGCTGTGGCACAACTGCGCAGTAGTCCACTGTGGCACTGGCACACAGGCGACCGATCGCGCTGGACGTGTAGACGTCCGATGGCGTTGTGCGTGGCCTTGCGCCAGAGACCCATGACCTTGTGCCCGACCTTTGGCCCCTTGGCGCTGTACGTATGGCATGTCTGCAGCTCTATCGCGCTGTTCGGTAACAGCGCGATAGGGACTGACGGAGTTGTATTGCGCAACATTTCCATGTGGGGTTGCCGTGCTGCGGAGTGCCATATTGCCTACTATAAACCTGCAGACATGGCACGCAGGAGAGCTCCTCAGTGGAGTGCCTTGGAGGTGGCCAAACTGGTGGCTGTGGTGGAGCCTCACCATGGGCCACTGTTTGGGGAGGAACCCCTAAACATGGCCCGCACCCATGTGTGGCAGCAGGTGGGCACCGATCTGGAGCAGGCCACTGGGCGGCTCAGAACACCGGAGCAGTGCAGGCACCGGTACAGTGACCTGCACAGGAGGGAGCCGGCACTGCTGGCGCGCCTCAGGTCACTTGCCAGGAGGGGCGTCGTGCCTAGGCCAGGTGGGTGAGCCGTCTATGCACCTGTATTGTCTGCATGGGTAACACTGTGTATTGTGACCAGAGCAAGGGGGATGGTTGGTCCATGGTTGGCTGTGACAGTGTTTGCAGGTGTGTGATGTATGGGTCTGGCTGTGTGGGCAGGCACACTTATTGGGGCAGGGGGCTGTCTGCTTTGGGATCTCACTAATGTGTTTCTTAACATTTGTTTCCCACAGGCGTGAGGAGCGGAGGAGGGCCCGGGATGAGGCACAGAGGGGCGCTGAGGAGGTGGCTGGCCGAGGTGGCAGCGGTGTGGGCCCACAGCAGCAGCAGCGGCTTGATGAGGGTGAGTGTCATTACATCATGGATGCTATTGCGTGCTATGGGGGGGGGGGCATGGCCACCATCCATGGACAAGACTGCCATGCACGCAACGTGTGACAGTCAGCACTGTCCAGTGGCACTGCATGTCTGTGAGTGCGTCACTGGTGGTCCATGCATGCACTGGGCACATGGCTGTGGCAGAAACTTCCCACCACGTAGCCACGTCACTGGACAGTCTTGGTTGTGCTGTGCTGGGCATGGGTGGTGTGTGTGTGCAGTGGCACACATGGCTGTTGCTGCCTGGTTGGGCTTGGCTTGTGCACGGTCACTGTGAGTGGGTACAGTCTATCACAGGTGCGGGGCACTTGGCTGTATGCCATGCATATTGGGTGGGCTTCAGGGTTGTGGACAGTCACAGCCGTTGATTCAAACAACATGAAGTCTTGCTATATTATGACAATTGCAGTTTGTCCCACCATTAGAACTGCTCCGGAGGTGAAAGAGTTAACTCCCATTCAAAGAATGGAACTTGGAGCGCGAGCTCGGTTAGAGAAGATCTGTCTGGGTTATTTCAAACCTAAACTGTCAGATTCTTTACTCCGCCTCACTGAACAGTCACTCCGAAGATTTCTCCTACTGCTCGGTTCATTTCTCGGTTTAAACAGTGTTTTCTCGGTTCAAATCAACCGAGAATATTATTTTAACCGCAAAACCGTTCGGTTCAAGCTCTGTCTGCGGTATCGTAAGTAATTTAAGTTTATTTTCTGTGTGGAACTTGTAAATGTTATCGGTTTGGTTTTGAACCGATCAGCTTGATTTAAAACTTGAATTGAAGGTTTTAGAGTGCGGTTCCCGGTTCTTATCGGTTCTAAAAAAAACGGATTTCATTACGGTTTTTTCCAAGACCCGTGACACGGTTAGGAACCGATAAGGGTGTCTTGCCTGGCACTGCCGTTTAAAAGGGCAAGTTTTTGGTTAGGCTGGCATTATGTCTGAAAACCCAAAGAAAACCGGCCCACTGGGTTTCAACACTGTGATGCCTGTGGGGAAGTCTTTGCCAAGGCTGACCCACACACCACATGTGTATATTGTCTGGGGTTTGACCACCTCAATTCAGACTGCCAGATTTGTAAAAATTCCTGCAGCCACCCTGGATAAGAGAGTTGGCAGGCTCAGGGAGCGAGGCCAAAAGTCCGCTGACCCGGATGGCCAGCCCGGTTCGGTGCCAACTGAACAGAGGAGTGCCCCTGACCAGGCGAGACTTCCTCGGGCAAGCGTAAGCTGGCTCGGAGGAGCCAGTTCCAGTAAAGAAAACAAGAAAATCAGCAGGTGTGGAGCCCAAAATTCCTTCTCCAACTGCTGCAGAGATAGCAAGAGCTATTCAGATTGTCCAGTCACTTTCTTGGTTCCGTCCGAACCGCCACTGTCTGATAAAAGGTCGGTTCCACCGGTTCAGGAATATGTTGTTGAAGAATTTTATGAACCAGAGGAGGGGGAGGATGATTATGAACAGTATGAATGTGCCTCTGAGGGTCTGGTGTGCCCATTGAACCGGACATCTCCCAGACAGATCTTTAGAATCTCCCCTTTGCTTTCTGAGTCCCCTCTCACTTTATGTTTTACAAAAAGTTGTTGAACCCTCCAGCTTCCATTGGAGGAAGCTGTGGATGAACAAGAGGAACCTGATTTTGTAGAAATGATGGATATTCCAGAGTCTAGGAGATTGTCTATTCCTTGCATAAATCATTTAGGAAACAGACAATAAAGATTTAAAAATTCCTAATTCTTGTGCCTCCTGTGGACAAAAGATGGACAGGAGGTTCACTCTGTCAGATCCTGATACAGAATTCCTTTCACAGCAATGCAGCCACGTTGGTGTGGTTCAGGCTGCAGCCTGTGATAAAGGTAATATTCCTTTGGCTTCACATCCTCCTGACAAGGATTCCAGGAAGATTGATGCCATGGCTAAAAAACAATACATGGCAGCGTCCTTGGGACTCAGGCAAGCAAATTACATGGCTTATGTAGCAAGGTATCAGAAATCTGGATGGGACACTGTCATGGCCTTGGCCAAACAGGCCTCTGGCCAGCTTGCTAGTGAGCTGGAACAGGTGGCTGCTGATGGCATTGAGGCATCTAAGGTGCGGTTTCATGCTGCTGTGGATTTTAATGATGTATCCTCTAGAGTCATGGCTACGCCTGTAGCTTTCGCAGGTTGGCCTGGCTCAGGTGTACTAGCTTGTCACAGGATACCCAGACTAAGGCTATGGATTTTCCTAGGGTTGGAAATTCTCTGTTTGGGGAGCAGACAGAGAATTATATGAAGAAAATGGATGAATATAGGACTACCTATAAGAGTGCTCCGGCTATGAGCGCAAGCCACTCCTCAGAGGCAGGCCCTGAGTAGAGGTAGGCCTTTTCACAGGCCTTTTACTAAACCCAGGCCTCCTCTGCTTATGCTCAGAGGGGGTTCTTCAGAGGGAGAGGCAGACGGGTGTGGCAGGCCTGCTCCCACCCCTCAGCCTAAAGCACCTGCCAAACAGACACCTTGATGGGGTGCCCAGGGCCGATTCTCCTTACCTGTAGGGGGCAGGTTGGCTTACTGTTCAGAACTGGGTGTCTCTAACTTCAGACAAGTGGGTCCTGGAAGTAGTGCAGGGTCTGGTTCTCAGCTTCAAAAGTTCCCAAAGATGAGAATCAGGTCTTTCCCACCTGCAAACTCTTTAGAGACCTTTACTTTAGAAACAGAGGTCTCAACCCTCCTGGCTCTCAGAGCTGTAGAAAGGGTTTCTCCCCTACACCAGGGCAAGGGTCTGACTCCAGATATTTCCTTACCCCAAAAAAGACAGGAGAATGGCAGCCCATTTTAGACCTGAGATATCTGAACAAACACCTTTTGAAACCAAAGTTCAAAATGTTAACTCTGGCAATGATTTTACTCTTCTAAGGCCAGGGACTGGCTAGCCTCCCTGGACCTCAAGGATGCCTTTTCATGTCCCAATCAGAAGCTCCCACCAAAAGTACCTCAGATTCGAACTGCCCTCAGGTCACTACCAGTTCAGAGCAATGTCCTTCGGCCTCACCTCTGCCCCAAGGGTATTCACAAAATGTCTGGCAGTAGCAGTGGCTCATTTAAGAAGGCAAAGGATTGCTGTCTTTCCCTATCTGGACGACTGGCTCATTGTAGGCCAGTCCCCAGAACAGGTAAGATCTCACCTGCAAGTTACCCAGCAGCTGCTCTCCTCTCTGGGCTTCTTGCTCAATCTTCCAAAATCAGTTCTGGAACCAGTTCAGGTGCTCACCTACATAGGTGCAGAATTGGACACAAAGCAGGTCAGAGCCTTCCTACCCTTAGAGAGGGTAAGGAACTTGGTGGCTCTGGCCTCCTCCTCCTTCACTCTACAGGTCTCTCGACCAGCAAGACACTTTTTGCAGCTCCTGGGGCACATGGCTGCGTCCACAGCCGTAGTGCAAGGAGCAAGATTTCAGATGAGGGACAGTTTCACTTGAGAGCCTTTTGGTCTCAGAGAAGAGACCCCCCCTTTCCAAGTTGGTCCCAGTGACCCGAACCCTGATCCAGGCCCTCCAGTGGTGGTTGGATCAGAGCAATTTAAGACTGGGGGTCCCCTTCATTCCTCTGTCTCACTCCTTGACCCTCACTACGGATGCTTCCCTCCTGGGGTTGGGAGCCCACATGGGCGACCTCTCCAC
Source organism: Neoceratodus forsteri (assembly GCA_016271365.2). Taxonomy (NCBI): domain Eukaryota; kingdom Metazoa; phylum Chordata; order Ceratodontiformes; family Ceratodontidae; genus Neoceratodus; species Neoceratodus forsteri. The sequence continues at coordinate 3,919,217 of JADMNL010000027.1, forward strand.
TCAGGGAGTGTGGTCCCCTAGGAACCTCTGCTCCACATCAATTTGCTGGAACTCAGAGCTATCTTTTAGCACTTCAAGTGTTTCTGTTCGTTCAGAACAAAGTGGTGCAAGTCAGAACAGACAACACCACAACAATGTGGTACATCAACAGCAGGGGCACTCGGTCTTGGCCTTGTGCACTGAGGCAATGAAGTTGTGGTCTCTGGCCTATTCCTGAACACTTCCCTCATAGCAGTTCACCTTCCAGGAAAGGACAATGTCTTAGCAGATGCTCTCAGCAGGATTTCCCAGGGCCATCACAAATGGTCTCTTGATCCTCAAGTACTGGGGATAGTTTTTGCCAGATGGGGCACCCTCAGATAGATCTTTTTCAGCCCCAGACAATCACCAACTTCCACTGTTCTGTTGCAGGCCCCCAGTGTTGGGCTCAATCCCCCTGGATGCCTTTCTCCTAGATTGGGAAGGGAAGTTTCTTTATGCCTTTCCCCCCTTCCCTCTCCTATTCAATGTGCTAGTCAAAATCAGATCCCAGCCTTGCAGGATGATTCTGATTGCCCCAGATTGGGCCAGGCAGCCCTGGTACCCACTCCTTCTGTCACTAGTAGTCCATCTTCCCTTGTGCCTCCCCAGAAATCACAACCTGTTAACCTGTGCACAGGGGAGAGTTTGGTATCCGAACCTCAATCCCTCAACCTCAAGGCCTGGCTCTTGAGGAGTTAGAATTTGCTGACCTGCACCTTTCTCAGGGTGTTCTTGAAACTTAAAGGCTTCTAGGAAGCCTTCCACTAGGCTACTTATAATTCTAAGTGGAAAGGTTTTCCATTTGGTGTTCTGGAAACATATTTCGGAATCTGCTGATTTGCCCATTGTTTTGGACTATATGGTCCACCTTAATTCCTTGGGACTGAGACCAGCTACCCTGAAAGTACATTTGGCAGCTGTCTCTGCTTTTGTTTCAGCAGGAAAGCCCTCCTCTCTTTCCGCTCACCCTGTAGTTTCCAAGTTTTTTAAAGATTACTTCATTCTAATCCACCTTTTAGGGATCCGGCCCCTGCCTGGGACCTTAATGTTTGCATTGCCCAGTTAATGCAACCTCCTTTTGAACCTCTGTCTTCTGCAGAGCTTAAGTACTTAACTTGGAAAACTGTTTTCCTAGTGGCTATCACTCTGCCAGGCACATAATGAGTTGCAAGCCTCTGTCAGTAGAAACTGACTTATTTCTTTCCACAGGGATAAGGTAGTCCTCAGGACTAACAGGAAGTTTTGCCTAAGGTGGTTTCAGATTTCCATCTTAATCAATCTATCTCCCTTCCAGTGTTTTTCACTGACCATTCTTCCTCTGGTGAGAGGAGATTGCACAGTTTAGATGTTAAGAGGGCCCTAAGTTACTATATAGAACGTACCAAGGGTCACAGGTTAGAATCCCTCCAACTTTTTCTCACTTATGGTGAGGTCGGAAAAGGGAAACCTGCCACTAAGAGATCCATTGCCAGGTGGATTGTCTCTTGTATCCAATTTTGTTATCAAAAACTGGGGAAAGTTCCCCCTTCAGGCCTGAGGGCTCATTCTACCAGAGGTACAGCGCTGTCTCTAGCTGCTGCCAGAGACATCCCTATATTAGAGATATGTCAAGCAGCTACCTGGAAACGGTACATACTTTCACCAAGCATTACTCCCTGGATGTCCAGGCCAGGAAGGATGCTCGGTTTGGCACAGCTGTGCTTCAGAGCCTATTCCCTAAGTAGGTTCTTTCCCTCCTCCATGGAGGTACTGCTGTATATTCTGCAATTGTTTATAATATGCAAGACTTCATGTTGTTTGAAGAAAAATTACTCACCTTAGTAATGTTTCTTCTAATGGAGTCTTGCTATTATGACCTCCCCCAGCCTGCCCCTCTCAGAACTTCTACTTGGGTATGGGGTGGGCAGCCCAGTGTGGGCGCTAGTTATGCCCATTATATGTTTTCCACCCCTTCTTGGGGTTTTGGGGTGTGATGTTTTTATTTTATGTCATATTATTACTTATATTATATTATTACTTCAAACACCATGAAGTCTTGCTATATTATAACAATAGCAGTCAGCCACTGCAGCTGAACTGCCCCGGAGAGGAAGGAGTTAACTCCAGAAGATCTGGAGTTCTACAGCGCGAGGGCACTGTGCCCAAAGCTCTATCTGGCAGTTTCAAATGAAACTGTCAGATTCTTTACTCCGCTTCACTGAACAGTCGCTCCGGAGATCAGCCCTTCAGCTCGGTTCATTCTCGGTCAAGCGAGTATTTTTCGGTTCATTTGAACCAGCAAAAGTTATTATTTTTACCGCATTTCGGTTTTAAAGCTCTATCTGGTAACCGTAAGTACTAAAATTTAAGTCTGTGTGGAAAATTAATTATCGGTTCGGTTTTGAACCGATCGGTTGGGTTTTTTCTGCATTTGAAAAGTGTACAGTGGGTTTTAGAGTGCGGTTCCCGGTTCTTATCGGTTCTAAAAAAAACGGAATTATAACGGTTTTTTCAAATACCCGTGACACGGTTAGGAACCGATAAGGGTGTCTTGTCTGGCACTGCCATCAAAAGGCAAGTTTTGGTTAGGCTGGCATTATGTCTGAGAAACCCAAAAGAAAAACCGGGCCCACTGGTTTCAACACTGTGATGTCTGTGGGATGCTTTCCAAGGCTGACCCACACACCACTTGTGTTTATTGTCTGGGGTTGACCACCTCCTGTCAGACTGCCAGGTGTGTAAATTTCCTGCAGCCACCCTAGAGAAGAGATTGGGCCGCTCAGGGAACGAGAGGCCAAAAAGTCCGCTGACCCGATGGCCAGCCCGGTCCAGTACCCACTGGACCAGAGGGAGGCCTCCTGACCAGGCGAGACTTCCTCATAAAGGAAGGCTGGTTCAGAGGAACCAGTCCCAAGTAAAAGACAAGGAAATCAGTAGGTCTGGAGTCCAAAATTGTGTCTCCAACTGCTGCAGAGATAGCTAAAGCCATTCAGATTGTCCAGTCACTGTCTCAGGATCTGTAGACCCACCAACAGCTGGTAAAAGGTTGGTTCGTTCAGTCCCAGTGGTTCAGGATTTTGAAGTTGAGGATTTTTATGAACCACAGGAGGGGAGGGGAGGAATTTGATCAATATATATGTGGCTGGGGGGTTCTGACGCGTTCCATTGAACCGACATCTCTCCAGACAGACCTTAGAATCTCCTCCTATTCTGTCTGGAGTCCCTTCTTTCTTTATTTTTTACAAAAGGTTGTAGAAACCCTCCAGCTTCCTTTAGAGGAGGCTGTGGATGAGCAAGAGGAGCCTGATTATGTGGAAATGATGGATATTCCAGAGTCTAGGAGGTTGTCTATTCCTTTGCATAAGTCATTTAGGAAGCAAACAACAAAGATTTTAAAAAATCCTCATTCTGTCCCTCCTGTAGATAAAAAATGGACAGAAGGTATACTTTGTCAGGCTCGGATACAGACTTCCTTACTGAGCAGTGTAGTCATGTAGGTGTGGTACAAGCTGCAGCCTGTGACAAGGCTAATATTCCTCTGGCCTCACATCCTCCTGATAAGGATTCCAGGAAGATTGATGCCATGGCGAAGAAACAGTATATGGCAGCTTCTTTGGGACTCAGGCAGGCAAATTATATGGCTTATGTAGCTAGATATCAGAAATCTAGGTGGGACACAGTATTGCAGTTAGCAGACGCCCATGGCCAGCTGGCTAGTGAGTTGAACAGGTGGCTGCTGATGGCATTGAAGCCTCTAAAGTTCAATTTCATACTGCTGTTGATGTTAATGATGTTTCTTCTAGGGTCATGGCCACTTCTGTAGCTTCCGTAGGTTGGCATGGCTCAGATGCACTAATCTGTCCCAAGATACCCAGTCAAAGGCTATGGATTTTCCTGTAGGAAATTCTCTTTGGGGAGCAAACAGAAAACTATATGAAAAAGATGGATGAATACAGAACTACCTACAAAAGTGCCCAGGCTAAGGAGAAGCATGCCATGCCACAAAGGCATGCTCCCAGAGGTAGGGCAGGCCCTTTCCAGGCCTTTTACCACTTCAGTCCTCCTCTGCTGTCTCACAGAGGGTTTCTTCAGAGGCAGGGGTAGGCGTGGCGTGGCAGACCGTCCTCCTCAGCCTAGACTGTTGTTAAGCAGGCACCCTGATGGGGTGCCCAGGGCCGATTCTCCTGTACCAGTGGGGGGCAGGTTGGCCTATTTCAGCCGGAACTGGCTGTCCCTAACTACGGACAGATGGGTTCTGGAGGTAATAGGCCAGGGTCTGGTTCTCCGCTTCAAACACTTTCCAAAGATGAGAGCCAGGCATTTTCCACCTGCAAATCCTTCAGAAGCCCTTGCTTTGGAAGCAGAGGTTTCTGCTCTGCTGGACTGCAAAGCAGTGGAAAGGGTTCCTCCTTGCCATCAGGGCAAGGGGCTTTATTCAAGATACTTTCTTACCCCAAAAAAGACAGGAGAATGGCGGCCCATTCTAGATTTAAGATACTTGAACAAGCATCTGTTGAAACCAAAGTTCAAATGTTGACTTGGCAATGATATTGCCTTCCCAAGGCCAGGGACTGGCTAGCTTTCCTGGACCTCAAGGATGCCTATTTTCATGTTCTGATCAGGCCTTCTCACCGAAAGTACCTCAGGTTCAGTTGCCCTCAGGCCACTACCAGTTCAGGGCAATGCCCTTGGCCTTACCTCTGCGCAAGGGTATTACAAAATGTCTCGCTGTAGTAGTGGCTCGCTTAAGAAGGGCAAGGGGTTGTGTGTTCCCTCACCTGGACGACTGGCTCATTGTGGGTCAGTCTCCAGGTCAGGTGAATCCACTTGCAAGTCACCCAGCAGCTTCTCACTTCCTGGGATTCCTGCTAAACTTACCAAAGTCAGTTCTGGAACCAGTTCAGGTCCTAACTTTCATAGGCGCAGAATTGAACACAAGGTTAGCCAGGGCTTTTCTTCCCTCGGAAAGGGTGGACAGACTCATCGCCCTGGCATCCTCCTTTACCCTGCGGGTCTCTCGACCAGCAAGGCATTTTCTGCAACTCCTCGGGCACATGGCTGCTTCCACAGCTGTCGTGCAGGGAGCAAGATTCCAGATGAGGGACATTCAGTTCCATTTGAGGGCCTATTGGTCTCAAAGGAAGGACCCCCTTACCAAGTTGGTCCCAGTTACTCAAACTCTGATCCTAGCCCTCCACTGGTGGCAGGTCCAGAGCAATTTAAGACAGTGGGTTCCCTTCATTCCCATTTCTCACTCCCTCACCCTCACCACGGATGCCTCCCTGTTAGGGTGGGGGGCTCACCTGGGCGACCTTGCCACTCAGGGGGTATGGTCTCCTCAGGAGTCTCTGCTCCACATCAATCTTTTGGAACTCAGAGCTGTCTTTTTAGCTCTTCGGGTGTTTTCAGATTCTGTCCAGAACAAAGTGGTTCAAGTCAGGACAGACAATACCACCACAATGTGGTACATCAACAAGGGGCACTCGGCTTCAGCCTTGTGCACCAAGCAATGAAGTTGTGGTCTCTGGCTTACTCCTCGAACACCTCCTGATAGCGGTTCATCTCCCAGGGAGGACAATGTCCTGGCGGACACCCTCAGCAGAATTTCTCAGGGCCATCACTAATGGGCTCTGAATCCACAAGTGCTGAGTCTGTCTTTGCCAGATGGGGCACTCCTCAGATAGATCTTTTCGCAGCCCCAGACAACCACCAACTTCCTCTTTTCTGTTGCAGGCCTCCAGTTCTGGGCTCAGTCCCTCTGGACGCCTTTCTGTTGGACTGGAAAGGAAGTTCTGTATGCCTTTCCCTTCCTCTCCTTTTCAGGGTACTAGTAAAAATCAGATCTCAACCTTGCAGAGTGATTCTGATTGCCCCAGATTGGGCCAGACAGCCCTGGTACCCTCTGCTCCTGTCCTTGGCAGTCCACCCTGCCCTGAGCCTGCCCAGAGTCCACGACTTACTGGCCTGTGCACAGGGGAGAGTGTGGTATCCGGACCTCAAATCCCTCCACCTCAAGGCTTGGCTCTTGAGGAGCTAGAATTTGCTGACTTACACCTTTCTCAAGGTGTCATGGATATTTTAAAGGCTTCAAGGAAGCCTTCCACTAGAGGCCACTTATAATTCTAAGTGGAAGAGGTTTTCCATCTGGTGCTCTGAGAGGCAGATTATCCCAGAATTTGCTGATCTTCCCATTCTACTGGACTATTTGGTCCATCTGAATTCCCTAGGCCTTAGACCAGCTACCCTGAAGGTTCATCTGGCAGCTGTCTCTGCTTTTGTGTTAGCAGGAAGCCTGCCTCCCTTTCTTCTCACCCGTGTTCTCCAAGTTTTTTAAAGGGTTACTTCATACTAACCCTCCTTTTCGGGAACCAGCTCCCGCCTGGGACCTGAATATTTGCATTGCTCAGTTAATGCAACCCCACTTTGAGCCTCTGTCTTCTGCAGAGCTCAAGTATTTAACTTGGAAAACCGTTTTTCCTAGTAGCTATCACCTCTGCCAGACGCATAAGTGAGCTACAGGCCCTGTCAGTGGAAGAAGATTTTATCTCTTTCCATAGAGATAAGGTAGTCCTTAGGACTAATAGAAAGTTTTTGCCTAAGGTGGTTTCTGATTTCCACCTGAATCAATCTATCTCTCTCCCAGTATTTTTCACTGAGCATTCTTCCTCAGGTGAGAGGAGACTGCACAGCCTGGATGTCAAAAGAGCCTTAAGCTACTATTTAGAGCGCACCAGAGGTCATAGGTTCAATCCTCCAACTCTTTCTTACCTATGGCGAGTTGGCTAAGGAAACCTGCCACTAAGAGAAACAATTGCAAGGTGGATTGTTTCTTGTATCCAATTCTGTTATCAGAAACTGCAGAGTACCCCTCAGCATTGAGGGGCCCACTCCACCAGGGGTACAGCTGCGTCTCTAGCGGCTGCTAGAGACATCCCCATTCTGGAGATTTGTCAGCTGCTACCTGGAAGACAGTTCACACCTTTACCAAGCATTATTCCTGGATGTCCAGTCCAGGAGAGATGCTCGGTTTAGCACAGCTAGTTTTGGAGCCTATTTCTAAGTAGGTTCTGACCCTCCTCCATGGAGGTACTGCTGTGTAATCGTTATTGTTATAATATAGCAAGACTTCATGGTGTTTGAAGAAAAAATTACTCACCTTAGTAATTGCTTTTCTTCTCATGGAGTCTTGCTATATTATAACCACCTCCCTCCTGCCCTCTCAGAACTTCTACTTGGTAGGTGGCGAATTGGTGCAAGCACTGTGTCATGCCATTGTAGTTTTTCCTTACCCTCTTTTCCTTTGGGTTAGGGATCTAGATTGTTTCATTTAGGTTATTTATATTGCCCTTCCTGGACTTGGAGTCTTTTGGGGAAGGGGGGGTTCATATGTGCTTGTCAAGGGTGGTAAAACGAACCATAATACCATCAATTTTTGTTATTATGGCTCTGAGTGTTTCTTTGTTCTTTATATTGTTGTTATTACTACTAGTAGGTAGCCATGGGCTAGTGTAGTGTTTTCCACACAGACTTTCCGTCCTTTGATGTTAGCTTCGTAAAGATCTGACAGTTTCATTTGAAACTGCCAGATAGAGCTTTGGGCACAGCGCCCTCGCGCTGTAGAACTCCAGATCTTCTGGAGTTAACTCCTTCCTCTCCGGGGCAGTTCAGCTGCAGTGGCTGACTGCTATTGTTATAATATAGCAAGACTCCATGAGAAGAAAAGCAATTACTAAGGTGAGTAATTTTTTCTTCTCTACTGTTGCAACAGGCACTCTTATGGCTCCCTAAGTGTACTTTATGTTTCCTTTTCCTTTTATATATGTGTATGTATGTATATATATATATATATATATATATATGGAAAACTGCGATCATGCATTGTTAGGGTTGTTCCAGTGAAAGTGAGGAAATTGGTGTTGGGGTTGGAAGCCCCTGACCCCTCAGCTCACTCCAACCGGCATCGGGTGCGTTGGGTCATCAGCCAACTCTCACCCCATCACATGTGTAAAGAAGCAGAGGTATAGGAGAATGGGGTGAGAGTTAGGACCGATGACCCCAACGCACCCCAATGCCGGTTGGGGGTGGGCTGGGGGTCCAAGGTGGCTTTCAACCATAACACCGAATTTCCTCGCTTTTGTCGCTGTGGAACAACCCTAACTGATGCATTAAATGGAGTTTTTTGCCTCTAATTTCCCTTCTTTTTGAGAATGAGGACAATAAATTGTGAATGGAATGCGGTGTCAGGAGCACGGGGCCCCACATGATATCTTGTTACATAGTAACAGGAACTGCAAAGCAAACGCAAGCGGCAACAGTGACACACATGGTAAAGCAAACGTAAATGGTAAAGCAAACGGTAATAGAAACGCAAGGGAAAGTGATGCCAAAGTGAACACTGACGGAAATGGAGACGCAAACGCAAGCGCATATGGAATGCAACTGGTAACACACACGGTCATGGTACCACAATTGGAAATGCAAATGGTAACGGTAACAGCAACAATAACGCCAAAGAAAACAGAAATGGAAACCAAAACGCAGGCGCATACAGAAACGCAAACCATGATGCGCACGGTCACGGAACCACTATTGTAAATGCAAATGGTAATGGTAACAGCAACAATAATGCCAAAGGAAACAGAAACGGAAAGACAACGGAAGCAAGTACGGAAATGCAAACCGTAACGTGCACAGGCACAGTACCGCAATTGTAAATGCAAATGGTAACGGTAACAGCAACAATAACGCCAAAGGAAACAGAAACGAAACGCAAGCGCCGCGACGCGAATGCAAATCACATGACATCAGACGGTACTACAGTTGGAAATGTAAATGGTAATGGTAACAGCAACAGTAATGCCAAAGGAAACCAAAATCGAAATGAAAACACAAATGCGTACGGAAACGCAAACCGTAAAGTGCACGGTCATGGTAACGCGATCGGAAACGCCAGTGGTAACGGTAACAGCGACGATGATGCAAAACGAAAGACACATGCAAACAGAAGGTTGACTGCAAATGCAAATGGCAATGCACAGGCTGATACAAAAAAAAAAAACATAAACAGTAATGGAAACGCAAATGGTAACATTAACACAAACAGAAGCGCAAACAAAAATGCAAACCGTAACGCACACAGTGGCGTACACGGGAACGGTGACGCGAACAGTAACAGAAACACAACTGGAAATGCTAACTGGCACAGTAACGAAAGGGCACACCCTTCTTTTCCCCAAAAACTCTATTGAAAAAGACAGCGAATACAAAGAATGTATGCATAATAATAGGCCTCGGAGCAGAAAAGGAGGACTTGGAATACTAAATTGCTTATATCTCGGGAACCGTACGACGTAGAAAAAAATGAAAATTTCATATGAATTATGACATTCCTGGCTAGTTTTGTACATAACCCCTGTTTGGGGGTCTAAGCATTTTTCTGACGAAAAGTCAGTATCTCGCACCGTTTCCAAGATACAGGCCCCGAAAGGCGCGACGGACACCATAATGTTATCCTATGGGAAAAAGCGTCAACTTCCGAGTGCTGTAACTTTGCAGCCCTCCAATATTTTCACCAAACCACCACAAGACACATCTGTGGTATGTTGGCTGTCTTCCCTCCAAATTTCAGCCCAATAGACCAAACCATTCTTTTGCAGCAGGGTGGCAAAGAATTCCTGTTATTTTGGGCATAGTGTCGCAAATCATGACACTTTAGCAAATGAAATCACGAAAGTGTCATGAGTGCGACACTACTTTGTGGCACTACTTTTTCCAAAAATTTTAAAACATATTTCTGGGGTGTTTAACCCCAAAATAAAGACCTGGCTAGCGTCCTGAGGGTCCGACTAGGTGAACACAAAAAGAATTGTGTTCCTAGAGGGTCCCAATTTTAAATGCCAAGCATTTTTCTGATCACCAACTGAAAACAAAATGGCGGATTTGCGACACTACTAGGGCCATTTGCGACACTAAAAAGTGCATTTGCGACACTGTTGAACTTTTTATTAACTTTTCCCATTGACTTATAATGGTAACTTGTGTTTTGAATAACTTTTGAACCGTTCAATATTTGTTCACAAAATCTTCAAAAGAGCACAGCGAGGTTCCACCCTCTGCACCCCACCCCAGCCCGCCTCACCAACAGGCAGGCATCAGGGTGTGTGTTGGGGTCCTGGCCTAACTCTCACCCCATTCTCCACATTGCACCACCTCAGCTTGTTTACACTGGAATGGGGCGACAGTTAGGCTCAAGGACCCCAACGCACCCGATGCCTGTTGGTGGGGTGGGCTGGGGTAGGGGATGATGGAACCCTAAAATTGAATTTCCTCGCTTTTTTCGCTAGTAGAACCCTAACTGATGCAATAACTAAGTTTTTGCATAGAATATATATATATATATATATATATATATATATATATATTTAAATAGGCATAACCCTTTTAAGAGAGCAATATGGTTCTGTTGGCTTTTTTTTTCCACTCAAGTGTTTTGTTATAAAACAAACAGTAGAAACACTCTGGATACAGAAGTTGATACCAGCCCATTTACAGAAGAAAGGGTTCTGAAAGAACTCTTAAAACTGAAGGTGCACAAAGCAATGGGGCCTGATGGGATTCATCCCAGAATTCTAAAAGAACTAAGGGTAGAACTAGTGACACCACTGACTATTCTCTTTAACAAATCATGGGAGGATGGGGTGGTACCCGAGGACTGGAGGAGGGCAGATGTGATTCCCCTTCACAAAAGTGGGAGCAAGGCAGAAGCAGGAAACTACAGACCTGTTAGTTTAACCTCAGTGATAGGGAAAATGATGGAATCACTTCTGAAGTAAAGAATTGTCGAGTATCTAGAGGCCAGAGGGGCACAGGACCCAAGGCAGCATGGATTCACAGCGGGAGAGTCATGCCAGATGAATCTGATAGATTTCTTTGACTGGGTGACCAAAGTAGTAGATCAGGGAGGGGCTGTGGACATGGCCTACCTAGACTTTAACAAGGCATTTGACACAGTCCCACACTAAAGATTAATATACAAGTTAGCCAGCCTGGGAGTGGGTCCCAAGATGACAGCCTGGGTAAAGAATTGGCTGAGAATAGGATACAGACAGTAATAGTAAATGGAGTCCACTCTGAAGAAAGGGGTTACTTAGTGGGATACCGCAGGGTTCAGATTAGGGACCAGTCCTCTCAGTGTCTTTATATGCACATTGCAGAGGGACTGGAAGGAAAAGTATGTCTCTTTGCAGATGACACAAAGATCTGCAACAGAGTTGATGCACAAGGTGGGGTGGAAAGGATGAGAAGGGACTTGGCAAGGTTAGAGGAATGGTCAAATGTATGGCAGCTTAGATTCCATGCTAAGAAGTGCAAGGTAATGCACCTGGGAAACAAAAACCCAGGGGAAGAGTACACAATGGGGGGTGAGATACTAACGACAACAAAAATGGAAAGGGACCTGGGGGTAGTCATATCAGATGACCTAAAGGTGGGCAAGCAATGTGAGAGGGCAGCAAGGAGGGCTGGGGATCTGGGATGCATAGGGAGAGGCATCACCAGTAGAAAACAGGAAGTTATTATCCTCTGTACAGACAGTTGGTGAGACCCCATCTGGAGTACTGCGTGCAGTTCTGGAGACCCAATCTCCAAGGACATAGACAGGGTGGAAGCTGTCCAGAGGAGGGCACTCAAATGGTGCAGGGTCTGCACCGGAAGACATATGAAGAGAGACTAGGAGCTTAATATGTATAGCCTCGAGGAGAGGAGAGGGGGGACAGATAGAAACTTTCAAGTACCTCAAGGGAATCAACAAAGTCCAAGAGGGTAGCATCTTTCAAAAAAAGAGGTGTGCAAGAACAAGGGGGCACAATTTGAAGATGGGGGGGGGGCGGCTCAGAGGTAATGTAAGGAAGTATTTTTTCACAGAGAGGGTTGTGGATGCATGGAACGGCCTTCTGGAGGAGGTGGTGGAATTCAAGCATGCATGGGACAGTCATAAGGCAATTCTAGGGGGTGGGGGTAGGAAGAAGTAGGCTGCTGGTTAACTAGGATCTGCAGCTTATCCAGTAGGTAGAGAAATGGGCAGACTGGGTGGGCCAAGCGGTCCTCATCTGCCGTCAAATTCTGTGTTTCTATGTCCTGGTTGTTGCTGCTACTAACAGTTTTTACTTCTTCCTCAATATTATTACATTGAATTTCTTCTTTTCCTTTTTGATGAAGCTGTAATGCTGGTTTCCCCTTGGGAATCGTGTTTGTGTTTTAAGCTTGACTAAGTTTGAATTAGTCCTTTCACTACTTCTACAATTCTTATGTTATTAACTGTCTGATTTAACTTCATATTCATCAGTGGTACCTTCACCTGGATTTAGTGTTTGCTAACTACTTCATGCCCAGTTGCTTCGTGAGAGAGTCTGTGTACCTTTGTACTGACTCACATCTAATACCGCAATATAGAATGTTTTATTGTTGTATACATAGAGTGTTCATACTTTAGTGTTGGTTAATTTGTTCACAATTCTTGGTCTTTTGCCACTTGTTAAAGTGACGCATCAATTATAACCGTTGTAAAATCGTAATCCTGCAGTTCACAATACTTTTTGGTCCTGCACACATTCCCATACTCATTTCTTCATGTTTGATAAACTGTCTTATCCTGTTGGCCTCTCAGTGTCCCCCGCCATGATCCTTTCTCAGTCCCTTTTACCAGACAATCTGTACCTTAACTTTTACACTAAATATGGCTGATCTATTACTACTCTCCTGGAATGTTAAGGGACTCAACTCTCCTTGTAAATGCAAACAAATTCTATCCCACCTTAAAAAACAAAAGGCAAGGATTGTATTCTTACAGGAAACTAAGCTTCTGGCAGAGGACACTGATAGGCTAAAATGGGATTGAGTCAGTCATATATTCGCTTCCTCTTAACACTTCTAAAAAAAGAGGTGTAGCAATTCTGATCCATAAAATTCTTAAATGGTCCCATTTAAAAACAATTACTGATACCAAGGGCAGATGGATAATTGTTAAATTTAATACACCTTCTGGCCCTTTAACACTGGTTAACGTGTATGCCCCTAATTCTGACTCACCGGAATTTTTTAATAACTTGGCCCAACAAATTTTGTCTAACAATATGGATAATGCTCCTATACTGATGGGTGGGGATCTAAACCTTGCAGTAGATGCACATTTAGACAGAAGCAACACTTCGTTAGATGCCCACCCTAGAAGTATTGATGCCTTATCTTTACTAATGGAAGATTTCAGTCTTACAGAGCTTTGGAGACTTTTTTATCCCAGAGAAATGGAATATACCTTCTATTCTCCACTTCCTAAGCCTTATAGTAGGATCGACTATTAGTTTGCATCCCATTCTATTGTAGATAAAGTAATTGAAACCTCTATTCTCCCAATGGTCATATCAGACAATTCTCCAGTTACTCTGGGGCCCACCATTACCTAAATCACCCATATGGTGTCTGGGCCCCCCTATTAATTAAAGACCCAGAATTTATTTCATGGGTTAAAATTCAAATCCAGGAATTTCCGTCTTTTAACAAACATTCAGATACTTCTATGAGCACTTTATGGGAAGCCTTAAAAGTTACCATTTGAGGTAGAATTATAAGTGTAACCCCCCTGCAAATGGGGGTTCCCAAAAGACTTCCAGGAGCTTGCTTGAATGCTCCAAGCCTGAATGGTGTTTGGCATTTAAGCCATTTATCAGTGAGTGTTTTTAGAGCCTCTGGTACTGTCTCTTTAAGAGCTGTCTGCTTGCAGACATAATTAGTTTGTATGGGGGGACTGTGTGCTTCTCTGAGTACCACTTGAGCTGCTGCCAATTCACTTCATTTTGCAGTCACTAGAGTGCAAAGGAACCTATCTGAAAGATGTAACTGTTTGCCAGAAATTATTTAGAGTAATAATGAAATTACAGTTTGTCTAACCTGCTTTCTTTGCAGTCAGAACTGTGTCTGCTAGTTCCCATTCTAGTTTTGAACTGCTGAACTGGACCAATCAGTGTGGGGTAAGCTAGCTCTAAAATGGTGTCTTGGACGAATCAGAACTTGGACTCATAATCTGAGCCAGCCACAAGAGGATTGTATGGGCAGTGACTCTGGAGATGTAGTTTAGACTTCAGTGCCTTTTTGGACCAACAGCAGCAGTCTATTGTGAGTGACAGCCAATCCAGTCAAGAACTGGGAGGAACTCAAAGGAAGTGCCCGGTTTTGTCGGTTGGAGTTTGAGTTGAGCTTTGGCAGTGAAGAAGGAAGGAGCCCTGTGCTTTTTCAGTGTGCAGTTTTAGTCAAAAAACGTGTGTAAGGCCCAGAGTTCCGGTCTGCAGCTTGTTAGGACTGAATCCGTCCTGTGAAAAGAATCAAAGGATATCTGAAGAGTAGAAACCAGGCTCACCCTGTAGAAGACTGGAGGAATTGCTGAAAATTACACTCGGTCTGTCAGGAACTGAATCTGCTGTGTGTTCTCCCGGTATTGTGCAGTAATTGCGATCGGGATACAGATGCAGCCTGCCTGGTATAGTGCTTTCTTTATATGGATGTGTGAAGAGGTTTGTGCACCTCAAGTGAGCCCTGCTGACATTGAAGGACCCTATCTTATTTGGAGGTCGTGAGTACTAATTCAGGTCGCCTCCCTGTTGAATTGCCACATTAAATCCAAATGGAATTACTGTACTGCTGACTGTTTAATTCTCCTTTTCTCTGGTGAAAGGGCCCCTACCAGCTGCCACGGTTTGACTAGCCACTAGGGCTTAGGTACCCAGGACAGTAACTGATAGGGATAGGCCTGTGCACAGAGCCATAGGTAGATTATTAGAGGGATAAGCTAATTAACCTGATTTCCCTGTCCTTGTTATATCCCTAAATAAATCAGAGCTGCTTGTTTCAGCAAAGTTATACTGCCTGGAGGTATTTGTCTATGTTAAAGTACTGTACTGTGATTGTTGCACTGTATCCTCATTTCACAGGAGGTCCCAGTGCCGGAACCAGACCTGGGGTAAGTGTATACTGTGAAGGTAATTTGATATATTGTGTGGGCCACTAGTGGGAAGAAAGGGGTTGCAGTGTCCCAGAGGGCTGTGACCAAGTTAGTTTAACTATTGCAACCCTGACCTCTGGGTGGAGGCACCGCCATTGGATCCAGGCCCTCAACCTGTTAGTGGCAAATCAGGCAGGTAGTAGCCCTGGGATAGCGCCATCTAGGGGTTACATCTTGGAGGCTCACCGCTGGGATTGTGTGTCCTCTAGTGGCCATATTTACGAACCACTGTTAAGAAAAAATGGGTACCCGACAGAAGTGGCTGCACCGCTGGTGGAGTGGTGTACTGGGGAGGAGATCGACCTCAAAATGCTATGCTTATCCTGGACATCCCCTGTATCAATACGGACACTGTGCAGGAGTACTTTCCAAGGTGGAAGGTTTACAAAACCCTGTGGTGGTGGGTCGGCATGCTAATCTGCTCACCCACACTTTCCTGGCCCTAGTAGAGTTTAAGGATCCCATAGATAGCTCCAAAGTGCCACAGACCATTACCCCAGAGGGAGCCCTCACTGCTTGGAGAGTGATAACTAAGGACAGTAAAGACCTGGGGAATCAGCCCCACCACTATCTGAAACTTTTGAGGAGAAATTTGCTGAATGGTTGCTGGGAGAGGGAAAACTGTGGAGGACTTGAAGAAACTATTCTTGCCACCTGGGGTGTTCCTCCCAACACCCTCTCCTGCTCCAGTGCCCGTAATGGTGGCTGTGAACCAATGCAGACTCCTATTTCTGCACCTGCCATTAGTCACGACTCTACCGAAGGTTGAGGATCTTCTCTGGCACCTCCCACCCCCAAGGGAGGATGACTGGGAGACCTGGATAGACTATGTTGCCCCCAAGTGCTAGAATGGCAATGCTCGGAAGGCGAAAGCGAAAGAGGGTTAGTGAGAGCCTCCGAGGTCCTGCCCTGGCTACCATCCGTGCTAAACGGGCCAGTAACCCTGAAGCGACTGCACAGGCCTATCTTGAGGCCTTGGAGAATGTGTATGGAGCCCAGATTCTGATGAGGACCTATGGTGGAGAGTAAGAAATGCACAACAGTACCAAGGGAGTTGTTGTCTGTGTATGTCTCTCGGCTGGAAAAATTGTTGCAAGAATGCCTCAGAAAGGGTAGTTTGCCAGCGATTGAACTGGACCGAACCAGACTGGACAGAATCCTTAAGTCTGCCCCTTCTCAGAACTGCTGTTGTCCAGTTACGCCTGGCAAATCGACTGAATCCCACCCTCCTATGATGAGTTAATGAGAGAAATTGAGGAGTTGAGAAAAGGCGACCTCGGAGGTACCTGCACCAACAGCTGTGGCTACGAATTCGAGTGACTGAGGGTGACCCATCAAGTAAGTTCAGGGCAGAGGTTGACAGTCAATGAGTGCTCTGACAAGGAAAAGATATGCCACAATGGGGCGAACTGTTGAGAGAGATCCGAATTCAAAACAGTCCTTTATGAAGGCCACGCCTGCAAGCACGGGCCCTGACCTATATCCGATCTGATCTGCTATGGGGGTGGGGTACCACCCATGTATCTCCTGCTGATAACAGCTCCAAACTCAATTCCTTGACCATGGAAGTGGAGAAACTGACGAGATGTCTCCAAATGCTTATCACGCCGAGACAGAGATGGCACCCAGGTTTCCAGTTAGTAATACCCCGCCCTGGCTCCCAGTGTGGCGCCCGGCCAGCTCAAACTCCAGAAAGTATGTTTTGCTATAATTGTGGGAAAGATGGGCACATGAAAAGGGAATGCCAGTCCCCAAAAGACACTGACAAAGTTGCATATAGGCTACAAGGAGAGCTTGAGAACAAATCAGTGGTTAAGAGGTGCACGACATGATCCCAGTGAGGGCACCAAAATGCTAATTCACGCCCTTTTGTGGCAAGGTCAGTTGCCCAGGTCCCCACTACGCCCTCCAGACTGGTCCAGAATAGTGGGTCCTCCATGGAGACCACTGTAAAGGTGAATGGAGTGTCTACAAGAGCTGTATTAGACAGTGGCTCCCAAGTGACAATTATGTTCCAGGATTGGTATCAGAAGCATTTGTCAGACATACCCTTACAACCATTAGAAGGACTGCATGTATGGGGGTTAAGGAGAAGGCCTCACCCTATTCCGGTATATCCGAATTTGGCTGTCTTTCCCACCTCCGTGGCTGGAGTGGCGAACAAGTAGAGACCCTAGCCTTAGTGTGTCCCCCACTGGACTGTATGATGGTGTCCCTTTGTTGATTGGAACAAATGCTCATATGTTCGGAAGGCTGGCACAGTTGTGTTATGAAAAACAGGGGTCAAAGACTAGTAGAGCTTTAAGAGTTCCGCTTTAATTAAGAAGGCCTATGAGGCACAGAGAGATGCTGAAAAACAGAACCAGAGGAACCGGTCGGAATTGTATGGAAGAAGGATCCTGAGTCTCTGATCCTGGCACCAAATGCCCAGTGTACCTTACAGGAGAGGTCCGTATCAGAAAGGATGTTAAGAATAAAATATTAATGTTGGATGCACCAGGCGATGGAAAATTGCCAGAGGGACTGCTGGTCAAGCCTAGTATTTTGCCCGCTAGAGCCCATGCTTATGCCAGAAGGGTAATGGTCCAAGTTCATAATGTGTCTGAAAGAGACATTCGAGTAAACAGAGGTTGCATCCTGGCTAATGTGCATTGTGCAGACACTGCAGTGCTACCAGCAGCAAGAGTTCAAGGAAGAATGACAGAGTAACGCCTGACTTGTTTGATTTCGCGACTCCCCGCTGCCAGCTGAATGGAAAGTGAGGATCAGTGAGAAGCTTGCCCAGAGAGACCAGGTGTTTTCTTTAAAGGAATGGGATGTAGGATGCGTGCAAGGAGCTGAGCACAATATCCGCTGCATGACAAAGACCATTTCGTGAGAGGTCTCGACGCCTGGCACCTGCTGACATAGATGATGTGAGACGGCATCTGCAAGAGATGTTAGCTGCTGGTGTAATACAAGAATCCAGAAGCCCTTATGCTTCCCCATTGTGGTAGTGAGGAAAAGAATGGAACAGTAAGGATGTGTGTGGATTATCGCACTTTAAACCGCGGACTATCCCTGATCAGTACACAATGCCCGCATTCAGGATGCTTTGGACTGCCTAAACGGAGCAAGTGGTTCTCTGTGCTGGATCTCCGCAGGGGTACTACCAGATCCCGATGGCCCCAGAGGACCGTGGAGAAGACGGCCTTTATCTGTCCGCTGCTTTATGAATTCATGAGGATGCCCTCAAGGATTTCAGGTGCCCCAGCCACTTTTCAACGATTGATGGAGCGTGCAGTGGGGACATGAACTTACTAGAGTGCCTGGTATACCTAGATGATGTTATTGTGTTTGGCAGCTCACTGGAGGAACATGAGAGCAGATTATTTAAGGTATTGGACCGACTGGAGGACTTTGGCCTTAAACTGTCCATTGATAAGTGTCAATTCTTTCAAACATCAGTAAAGTATGTGGACACATAGTATCCACCGAGGAATAGAGACCGACCCAAGTAAAGTTGAGGCCTTGACCACCTGGCCACAGCCCAAAAATCTAAAAGAACTGCAAAGATTCCTGGATTCTGTGGTTATTATCGGCGCTCATCAAGGACTATTCAAGAGTGATCCGCCTTTACTTAACCTTACTCAAGGGTATCCCCAACCCACAAAAATACCAAAAGTCAGCCCTCAAGACTGAAAGAGTGTATTTTCATCCGAGTGAAGTATTTGGGGCCTGCTGGACTCCTGATTGTGAGACTGCTTTTCATGAGATCATATATCAACTTACCCATGCTCAGTGCTGGCCTATGCCGATCCAAGAAAACCTTACGCCCTGCACACTGATGCTAGCTTGCAAGGGTTGGGGGCTGTTGTACCAAGAGTACTAGAATGGCCTGAGACCAGTGGCCTTGCCAGTAGAAGCCTGACCCCATCCGAAAAGAACTATCCTGTACATAAGTTAGAGTTCCTAGCTTTGAAGTGGCTATTGTTGACCAATTCCATGAGTACTTGTATGGGGCTAAAATACTAGTAAAACTGACAATAATCCTTTGACCTATGTGCAGACCTCAGCTAAGTTGGATGCCACTGGCCATAGGTGGCTTTCTGCATTATCTACATATGACTATGCTCTCGAATACCGAGCAGGTCTGAACCACATAGATGCTGATGCTTTCTCCCGGAGGCCTGTTCCCAGAATGATTGGGTCCGATTGCAGAACCTGACATTCGGGCACTGTGCCAGAAGTTTGACAGGGAGGAACAATGTCCACGGACGCAGTGGACTGCATGGTGGATTGCTTGGGAGCCTGAGAATTGCATACCTGCTGCTTATTGCCACTTTTCTAAAATAGACATTGGTGCACTGCCTCAGCTGGACAATGAAGTATTCGCGGCTCAATCTCGCGATCCCATGATCAAAGCAGCTTTAGAAGCCCTCTATGCAGGAAAAGATGTGTCCAAATTACGCCCACTGATTTGAGAACTGCACTGTTATACAAAGAAGGTCCTAAGTTGAAACTGATCAATAAACTGTTATACAGAGAAACAGTAGACAGAGGGGACAAGTAGACAAACAACAACTAGTGCTGCCCACTGCCTTCGAGACTCAGTACTGAGGTCCTTGCACAACCACATGGGGCACCTTGGTATAGACAGAACACTTGACTTGGTGAGATCCAGATTCTATTGGCCTAAGATGGGGGCTGATGTGGAGCAACACATTCGAACTTGTAGTCGCTGCTTACAGAGGAAAGCTTTGCCCCAGAGGGCTGCCCCTTGTTAACATCACCACCAGTGCACCCATGGAGCTGGTCTGTATTGATTTTCTGAGTTTGGAGTCAGATCAAGAAATATCAGTAATGTGCTGGTGGTCACTGACCATTTCACGAGATATGCCCAAGCTTTCCCACCAAAGACCAGAAAGCATCCACTGTGGCCAAAGTACTTGTAGAAAACTTTTGTTCACTATGGGGCTCCACAAAGAATCCATTCTGATCAAGGAGAGACTTTGAGAGTCGCCTGATCAAAGAGATGCTTTCTCTGTGGGAGGCGAAGTCCAGAACCACTCCTTACCACCCAGGGGACCCACAGCCTGAACGTTTAACCAGCACTTTGTTAGATATGCTAGGCACCCTGCACCCAAAGGACAAGCCTAGATGGAGCCAACAAATTAGCACCCTGGTACATGCTTATAACTGCACCAAAAGTGATGCCACTGGATTCTCCCCACCGCTTGATGTTTGGAAGAGAAGCTCGACTACCAGTAGATGTGTGTTTTGGTCTCTCCTGATGGGGTTCAAGCTGACAACTATTTACAGTATGTGCAAAAGTTAAAGGCCCAGCTAACTCATGTGCACTAACTGGCTCAAACCATGGCTGCCAAAAGAAATCTGCAACAAAGAAAGGTATGATAAAAGGTGAAAGCAGAGAACCCAGGAGGGAGATCGGTATTGCTAAGAAATCTGGGACTGCATGGCAAGCACAAGATTGCTGACAGATGGCACCATCTCCTCACATTGTAGTGGGCAAACTAGATGATCTGCCAGTGTACAAAGTAAGGCCTGAGAATAATTCAAAAGATGTAAAAACATTGCATAGAAATCATTTACTGCCCATTGGACAAATCTTAATTGAGTCTGAGCCCCTAGAAGATGCCCCTCTGGACCAGTGACTAGAGCTGCTGCTAAGAAAAGATCAAGAAAGTCTGCACCTACAGAAGCAAAGTTAAAGTGTTCCACCCACAAGTCCCAGTTGAGCATGACTGTCAGTCCATATCGGAAGAAAGTGAGAGTGACTTTGAATACTATCCTTCTTACGAACTGAGTCAATTGTTTCGGGCAATCCCTAGTCAATACTGGAGATGAAGCTGGGCCTTCTGACTGTCTAAGCCCCAGCTTCATCCCTGGAGCCAATGCTCCCAGAAAGTGAAGTGCAAGCATCAGATCAGATGAAATGGAATCATTGTGCATGGTTGAACTGTTTGAGCTTTCAGGGAGGAAATGATAGATTGGGGCAGACTGGTGATACACCAACAAGAAGAGTATTTTGAGTGCCCTGACAGTCCACTGCCAGTGTCCGAAAGCTCCATGCAGCCAAATGTTGTGACTCAGAAACTGTAACTCCTGGAGCTGAAAGTGCCCCAAGTTCTAGCCTCTACCCCCATGGAGACTCCCTGACAAGTGAGGACAATGCTGAAAATGAGGCTCAGAGTGCAGAGACTATAACAGTTCCCCTAGAAAGACTGGTCGAGCTGTAAAGCCTGTGGTGCACCTCAGTTATGATTCACTTGGGAGGCCTGTGGACTTGCCTCTCAATGTTGTCCATAAAGGAGTGTATGTGTCCCAGCTCATTGCCCAAACTGAGCATCAGTGCTAGCTCCAAGTTACTTGTGTTGCCCTCTATATGGTGCCCTTGCCCCATCCAGCCCCAAGGTAACTGATAGGAAGGGCCCTCTCTTCAGGTTTCATGTACAAGAGGTAATAACTTGAGTTATGGTACAATGTGTTTGTAATACTGTGTAAAGAGGACGTACTGCAATGTTTCAGAAATGTGTTCTTGGTAAAATGATATATTGACTGATGATTACATGTGCGAGCCTAATGCAAATGTATATGGTTGCAGTTAAAACTTATGGGTACTTGCTTGACGCGACGCTCAAGCTTTCCCAGCCAGGAAGGTGTAACCCCCTGCAAATGGGGGTTCCCAAAGACTTCCAGGAGCTTGCTTGAATGCTCCAAGCCTGAATGGTGTTTGGCATTTAAGCCATTTATCAGTGAGTGTTTTAGAGCCTCTGGTACTGTCTCTTTAAGAGCTGTCTGCTTGCAGACATAATTAGTTTGTATGGGGGACTGTGTGCTTCTCTGAGTACCACTTGAGCTGCTGCCAATTCACTTCATTTTGCAGTCACTAGGAGTGCAAAGGGAACCTATCTGAAAGATGTAACTGTTTGCCAGAAATTATTTAGAGTAATAATGAAATTACAGTTTGTCTAACCTGCTTTCTTTGCAGTCAGAACTGTGTCTGCTAGTTCCCATTCTAGTTTTGAACTGCTGAACTGGACCAATCAGTGTGGGTAAGCTAGCTCTAAAATGGTGTCTTGGACGAATCAGAACTTGGACTCATAATCTGAGCCAGCCACAAGAGGATTGTATGGCAGTGACTCTGGGAGATGTAGTTTAGACTTCAGTGCCTTTTTGGACCAACAGCAGCAGTCTATTGTGAGTGACAGCCAATCCAGTCAAGAACTGGGAGGAACTCAAAGGAAGTGCCCGGTTTTTGTCGGTTGGAGTTTGAGTTGAGCTTTGGCAGTGAAGAAGGAAGGAGCCCGTGCTTTTCAGTGTGCAGTTTTAGTCAAAAAACGGTGTAAGGCCCAGAGTTCGGTCTGCAGCTTGTTAGGACTGAATCCGTCCTGTGAAAAGAATCAAAGGATATCTGAAGAGTAGAAACCAGGCTCACCCTGTAGAAGACTGGAGGAATTGCTGAAAATTACTCGGTCTGTCAGGAACTGAATCTGCTGTGTGTTCTCCGGGTATTGTGCAGTAAGTGCGATCGGGATACAGATGCAGCCTGCCTGGTATAGTGCTTTCTTTTATATGGATGTGTGAAGAGGTTTGTGCACCTCAAGTGAGCCCTGCTGACATTGAAGGACCCTATCTTATTTGGAGGTCGTGAGTACTAATTCAGGGTCGCTTCCTGTTGAATTGCCACATTAAACAAATGGAATTACTGTACTGCTGACTGTTTAATTCTCCTTTCTCTGTGTGAAAGGGCCCCTACCAGCTGCCACGGTTTGGACTAGCCACTAGAGGCTTAGGTACCCAGGGACAGTAACTGATAGGGATAGGCCTGCAACAGAGCCATAGGTAGATTATTAGAGTGATAAGCTAATTAACCTGATTTCCCCTGTCCTTGTTATATCCCCTAAATAAATCAGAGCTGCTTGTTTCAGCAAAGTTATACTGCCTGAGGTATTTGTCTATGTTAAAGTACTGTACTGTGATTGTTGCACTGTATCTCATTTCACAGGAGGTCCCAGTGCCGGAACCAGACCCTGGGGTAAGTGTATACTGTGAAGGTAATTCTGATATATTGTGTGGGCCACTAGTGGGAAGAAAGGGGGGTTGCAGTGTCCCAGAGGGCTGTGACCAAGTTAGTTTAACTATTGCAAACCCTGACCTCTGGGTGGAGGCACCCACCATTGGATCCAGGCCCCTCAACCTGTTAGTGGCAAATCAGGCAGGGGTAGTAGCCCCTGGGATAGCGCCATCTAGGGGTTACATAAGTTTTGCAGTTCATCGTAAAAAGACAAGAGAACAACAACTAGCTATCATGGAGAAACAACTTAAAGAAAAAGAATCCCTTTATTTGAAAACTCCCAAAACCTGATCCTAATTCACCCCTCCTCTTATAAATTTTAGAACTTAGTATAAAAATGAATGAGCTCTTAACTCGAAAAACTGAATTGGCATTATCCAAACTTAAACATAAATACTGGGAGCAAGGCGATAAATGTGGCAAACTATTAGCTTACTGACTTAAAAATCAACAGACAGAAAAGCATATAGTGGGCATTAAAGACCAATCAGGTCAGCTCCATACTGACAGTCCTTCTATTAATCAGAACATGATGCCCTTTTACAAGTAATTATATACTCAGGCTAACTCTGTCGCTAACACCCATATTCAACACTTTCTAAATAGAATACATGTCCCCCAACTTTCTGATCAAGACAAAATAGACTTAGACTCCCCTTTCATTATGCAAGAAGTCCCAAATGCCCTTTCTTCCCTAAAATCTAGCAAAGCTTCCCTAAAATCAGGCGGAGATGGCTTCCCGATTGACTTTTATAAAGCACTTTCTGATACTTTATGTCCCTTAATCTTTAAGGTCTTCCAGGAAGATAATCAAACCAGCAGACTTTCCCCCTCGATGTCAGAAGCCATTGTAACTGTTATACCAAAAAAAAGATAAATATCCTTCTTTCCCCTCTAGTTACAGACCAATATCTCTCTTAAACACGGATGGAAAAATCTTTGCAAAACTTTTAAACTCCTGGCTGGAACCATTTATTTCTAAATGAGCTCATAAGTCCCAAGCAGGCTTTATTAAGGGAAGAAATGGCTCCAATCACCTACGCTCATTATTTAATTTGATATATAAAGCTGAATCTTTAAAAACGCCTGCTGCTGCTATAGCTATCAACTTTGAAAGGGTCTTTGATTCTTTAAGTTGGAATTACTTATACCAGACTTTGAATTTTTTTGGTTTTCCCGGTATATTTTGCTCCTGGATTAAATTATTATATGCATACCCCTCTGCTAGAATATTAACTTACTCCACACTTTCCTCCATCTTCCCTCTGGCCAGAGGTACCAGGCAAGGTTGCCCGTTATTACCCTCCCTTTTTATCCTAGCAATGGAACCTCTTTCTGCCCACCTTCGCTTTTCTAGCAATATTAAAGGGATTCCCATCGGTAATCTTCGTTATACCTCTGTATAGTATGCAAACGATCTCTTAATTCTTCTAGAAAACCTCGAAGAGGCAGGGCATCCACTGGTAAACCTACATAATGAATTCACCCCAATCTCGGGCCTGGCCTTAAACTTCAGCAAAACTGAAACATTACCCTTAAACTCTCTTTGTAAACCACATATGAATAATTTTCTGGGCTTTCGATGGGCCCACCAGGGTCTAATATATCTCAGAATTAAAATTGTCCCGAACTTAAGAGAAAACATGGGAAGCTAATTTTATTCCTCTTCTATCCAATATTAGAACCAGTTTAGATTGGTGGAAACTACTTAATTTATCTTTCACAGGAAAGATAGCAGCTATTAAAATGACCATTGCATCTAAAATATTTTATCTTTTTGCTAATATCCATTTATTCCTTCCTATCAATTTCTTAAACAAACTTGACAAACTTATTGGTAATTTTATATGGCAGGGGAAGTCTCCGAGGTTTAGTTATACTAAGCTCCATCTGCGCTGGTCTAAAGGGGGCTTTGGATTGCCCTGTTTTAATGCTTACCTATGGGCCTTCCACGCCACTCAAACCATCAAATGGTTCACCAAGCCTACACCCCAAACGCCACTATGGGTGGAAATGGAAACCTCATTCAGCGTAAGTAAATGCCCTACAACCTTTATCTATAATGCCCTTCCTCCTACGCTAAGTTTTCATCCCACAAGTTCGTCTTCTGTTTACTATTGGAAACAGATCCATAAACAACTACAATCTAACCCAACTCCTCTCTTTTATAGCCCCTATTTGGGGCAATCTGAATATTGCCCTCGAGAAATAGCCCATCTTTTGTCGCTCATTGCATAGTAATAGTGTATCCTTCTTAGGGGACATCCTAGTAAAAAACACTGTCATCCTAAAACCTTTCAACAAACTCTGCATTCAGTGGGATCTTCCTAAGCAAGACTTTTGGAAATACCTCCAACTCCATACTGCATGCAGCATCTTTTTTCAACACTTACATACACACGATATTCACGACCAACATATTGACTTATGGATCAGTTCTACCTCCAATTTGACCAGTATTATATGTAAGGATATCAGAAATACATAATCAGACCAATCCCTAAAAGCCAAAACCAAATGGAGCTAACTTCTGAACTATGATATATCAGACTCCCAATGGCATAAGTGCTGGTTCCTCATCCACAGAACATTCAAGGATACTCTTAGTTCTCTAATCCAGACAAAAATCCTTCACCTGTGGTACAGAACACCTTCTGTCCTATACCGTATAGGCTTAATTAAGTTCAACAATTGTTGGCGTTGCAACAAACCTATTGGGAATTTACTCCAGATATTATGGTACTGTGACCCCATTCTCAAACTTTGGTCTAAAGTTCAACAATTTGCATTCAAAGTGATGGGCCGTACTGTCACTTTTGACCCTAAATTTTCCCTACTTGGAATTCCCTCTTTCTCTAATGTATCTCTCTCTCAAGCTCAATATAAATGGCTTAACTTACTCTCCCTGCAAGTTAAATGACTCATATTAATGTCTTGGAGAACAACCAATATCCCCATTCTTTCTGATATCCTTAAAAATCTTTCCCAGTGTGCCTCTCTGGAACATATTACCTACGCTGCCCATAATCAGCTTAATGAGTATGGTAGTTGTTGGCAGGACTATCTTAACTACCTTCACAATGCAAATAACTAACGGACATTTAAAGAAACACCTTCTAATACTTAAGAGTCCCCATGCTATGACCTCTCCTTAGAATTGATGCTGTCTCTCTTTACTTAGGAATTTTTTATTTCTTTTTAGACACCGTTCGTGTCGTTATATAATTGTTATTCTTTTGTATAAATTTTAGTGGTACTTCCCTAAGCCTCACTCAGCAAGTAAACAATGTATTTTTTCCACTCACAACATGCTTATACTCCATAACTCTCTCTTATCAGAACATGATTTTGACTTATTGAAGTTATTCCTTTTTAGCTGAAGTATAACTGATAGTTTTTTCTTCAACCAGATTTAGCTAAAAAAAATATAACCTTATTGTTTATAATATTCTGTCATTTAATATACTTGCTGTGTCTTATATATATTCATATCAGTATGTCTGTATTAGGAAGTCTGTTTGTATTCTTAAAAATGTTTTGAATAAGAAGATAAAGTCAAAAAAAAGATTAGCCTGGACACTGAAGGACAATCCTATTATTCTTGACTAGCCATGTCGCTCATGGCCTCATTCACACAGCATATCTGGGACGTTTTGCTTTGTTTAATTGATATGCTACCCTCCAGTGTTGTACCACAACATAGTGGATGCAAATCTTAGTTATCCTGTATTTCAGTGGATTATTCTCCCCAGTGGTCTGTTACTCATATATGGTCTGTTCACTGTATTCGATCTTATATATTGTCAAGATATATGATAAAATAAAAAATAAAGTTAAAAAAGATAGGGGAGTGAAATAGCAGAGTAGAGTGAACAGTGGTATGTGGGGAACAACCTAAAGCAAAACGACAAAAAGAATTGAAAAGGAGGTCCAGTCACAAATGACCATGGGGAGACATACATTTTGTAGTTTTCTTCCCTCTCCCCCAAAAGCACTGGCGCTCGGCAAGCGCGTGTGTGTGGAGTCATGCACGTGCTCCTGGAAGCAAATGCTTCCTCCACCATCCCTGCATCAGCCCTCGACTTTGCTCTGACAGCCGGCCTCCACCGGGTGTCAGCCAAGAGCGAGGGCCTGATCTTTCCCGATCTGGGAGCTTAGAGCAACCCATTGGCTGCTACAGTCAGCTTCCTGGCCCTCCCCAGCCAACCCCCAGTGACCCAAGCTCACTCCCGAACTCGGATCGCCAGTGTGGCATGAGGTGTGGTGTCCAGTATCTCAACCCTCAGCGCCATGGGGCCGGCTATGCTAATTAATTGTTTTAATTAGGAACCCAGCCCATTAGCAATGAGGGCACCTGTGAGATAAAGTTTTTTTAATCATTGACCTCAGTTATGGGAGTTAGGTCCCCCAATAAGTTACAACCAGAAAGTCAATCAAGTATTCTTTTATAACTGTTTGCTGTATTTCTGTGGTATTGCTTTCTCAAATGATATTGTGCAGTGCCATACAAAATTCATTAAAAAATAAAGTTTAAGAAAAAATGTCTGTACAAGCTGAAGAGGGGAACAATTGTATTTTTACTGGGAACCCGCCTATTAAAACTGGAGGCTGAGAAACTGGAGAAGCTGTGGGGCACAAGTTTTCACAAACTCCTGCAGTTAAAAAAAAAATATGCGAGGATAGTCTTCTCCTCAGCAAGAAATGGGAGACAGAGATTTAATCCTTATAAAGGAGTTGGAGAACAAACAGAAAGAAGGAGATAGGACTCCCAAAGTCATTCACCAGCTAATCTGCCAGCGATAGGAGGTTAACAAGAGGTCCACCCTACAGGCTGAATCTGCACTGTACAGAACTTGCCAGACATACTGGGAGGGGAGGAAAGATGGGAAGATTGTCGGCCTCTATGCTGATGAGGGTGTAGACTGATACCAAAATCTGGGGATTAGAGGGGAGAAGGGAGTGCAAATGACCCCTAGTAAGATCAACATGCATTTTAGGAGGTATTGTCGACCTCATTATGCCTCCAAAACGGGACAGGGAAGGAGCAGCTATGGCTGATCAGCATTTTCTTGGACTCGTTAGCCCTACCCATTCTGGAGGCAGAGCAATGGGATCTGCTGGAGGTGTTTCTCTCCTTGGAGAGCTGCTGGGAGCAGTGACAGGGATGCCTGAGGTTAGTCTCTAGGGCCAGATGGCCTCCCAGTGAAGATGCAAACCTTACTGATAATGGTTCTCTCTAGAGTACTGTACCTTTGGTGGTATCTACCTCTGAGGGCTCCATATTTTATCATTCAGAAGCTAGCAGGGGTTTTCAGTGACTTTCTCTGGAAGGGGAGCAGGCTGAGATTATTGGCACTCAGGCTGATGGCACCATGGGCGAAAGGGGAAGTTAGGCACACTGGTACAAAGGGTGCTATTTAGTGAGTGGGTTGAGACAGAGCTGCATGTGACTTAACATGGAGCACCAGGGAGGGCAAGCCAAGTGACTGGCCCTGGAGAGGGTGCCGATGGGAGATAGAACACCTAAGCTCATGCTTCTGAATACTCAGATGGATAAGGGGGCATCCTACTAAGGTATATGCCCAACATGTTTGTCATGGGATACAGATCATGATGATATCACAGTTCCAAGTCGCACTCTGGCACTGACCACTGTGGAAGAGCCTCCTTTTAAAGATATGGGGCACACTATTAATTGGGCTGTGTGGGAGGTAGCAGGAGTGGAACAAGTGGAGAACTTGTTTGATGGTGGCATGGGTAAATCTTTGGACTTCTCAGAGATCTGGGTGAAGCTGGCCTGCCCCTGTTGCCACAGTAGTGCTGTTTCCAAATATGGCACCTCCTGATTTCCAAATTGGTCCCCCAGCTGGTCCTCCTGGCACCAGGTGCTTGGGAAGATCTGGTAAGACATGTAGGGGAGAGGAAGGGTTCAGGGGAATGTTCTGAGAATTAGGAGACTATATACTGGGCTACCAGATGCATAGTCCACTGGGCTAGACATGGTTCAAAGCCACAAAATGTCTTCTCACCTGAGAAATGTGAGGTTTTTTGGTCAAATACCTGTAGGGCATGCAGAGACATGAGTGGGCCCCTAATGCAGCTCAAAATTCTGCATTTATTTTTACCAGTTACAATTTTTCCCTGATTCTCTGGCTAAGTCTATCTTCAGGCACCTCCAGTATGTCCCCTCCCTGGTCCCTGCCTTACCTAATCACAGCCAGACCCCATATGGCCTTGGGTCTACCCCATGGGGGAGTTATTGGAGTGGGAGGTTGCATCCCCAATTGCACACAACATTGTGTAACTGTGACGGCAGCTGGGATCATCGCAGATATATCAGGATCCCATGGGTGAGCTAGTGCCAGGGCTGAGCTTTTTCTGTTGCTGTGTCATTGGAGACATTGGCACGCATGGGGAGGACCAGTGCACATGTGCATGCAAGGCATGCATTGCGGAGGTCCCCCAGGTGTCGTCTCTCCCTCCTACAGAACTCTCAGCTGCTCTACCACCTGTGGTCACCTGATCTTCCTCCCCCCGCCAAGCCCGCAGTGACCTGGGCTCGTTAACAAACCCAAGTCACCAGCACCATGAACAGGAGCTCTACCACTGTGCCAGTGGGCTGCAAAATGCTGAATTTATGGTATAGGATGCCAGCAGTACTAAACAGCATGCAGTTACTCCCTAAGTCTACATGCTGCATGCAGATATTTAATAGCTAGTACAGGGCAGATTAGATGGACTACAAGTCTTTAGCTGCCACCACATTTATGTATGTATCTACAGTATGCTGAAGTATGGGAAGGCAGGTGGTGATTTTCTGCATATACTATGGTCCTGCATTCATATTAAGGCTTGGTGGGAAGAGGTGTTACAAGTCAGTGAACTCGATGCCCATACCTCAGGATGCATTGCTGGTTGAACTTGGTAACACTGATCACCTTCCAGTACAGGAGAGGTCTAAAACAATGTGGTGTATGGTGGCCCTAACTGAGGCTTCTGCTCAGGAGATGGTGGTTGATGGAGGCACCAAACTTTAAAGAGTGGAAAGCCATCCTTTACCAGCAGGCAGGAGCCAAGTGGATGAGCCTTCACTAAAGTAGCTTTCTATGACAATGTATGGTGAAACGTTCTCTGATACAGCAGGGAACTGGGAGAAAAAAGGCACTACATGAGAAGAACTGCTCAATCCATACATGGCTGATTAGACTGCTCTAACCAAGGCTGTAGTACGCTGAGTCTTTTAGAAAGCCCCCTTCTTCCAGATGGGCAGGTAAGATATAGATGGGTAATAATGTCTATCCTGTAGTAGCAGTTCTAGGGACATGGATATGTTGCTCATCCACACTATCTGGCAGGTTTCTTGCCGCTTTAAATCTTGCCGGAAGGTCTTCAAGCTAGCTGCTCCCACCCACCCGGGTGGTAAAACTCTCGGCTCCGCCCCATGATGCCAGATCTTCCTTACCGCTTGGAAGCTCAGGTTCCCTCCTTAACGCTCTGCGATTAAGTTTTGGGCCTAAAATCCTTCGGTTTATAAAAAATTTTTTTTATAACTTTACCTTTGGTCTTCTTCCTTCTGGCCTGCGATGGACAAATCGACTCGGATTTCGGAGATGTCCCTGTGGGCAGAAGATGTCTCGGACGGACCCGCACTCCACGTGCGTTTATTGCCTTGGCCAGGAGCATGACCCGCAGGCTTGCGACCTGTGTTCCTCCTTCTCGGTCTACGTCCTCGAGGACCGCGCTGCCCGTCTACATCTGGGGCGTCCCGAAAGAAGATTTCCTCCGTCAAATCCAAAGAGGCCCGACTGGCGGTTTCCACGGCCCTGGATCCGCGTAACAACTAGAGAGGTTGGTCGCCCTCGAAGAGCAGGCGGCCCAGGCCGCGGCTTCCTCTTCTGCGGCCTTCTTCCTCTATCGCTCCGGACCTCATATTCAGCTTCCTTTAAGGAGCTTTGCTTGACCCTCTCAACAAAAGGCGAGGGTCCTACTTCTTCGAGTCCGTTTCATCGGTCGAAGAAGTCTAAGGGTAAGTCTCATCGTCGACGCTCTTGGGAGCGGGAAAGATCCCCCTCCCCTTGTCGACAATCGACTTCGGTCGAATTTTCGGCTTCGGCCACTGGCTTCACGGTGCCCCCGTCAGGCCAGGTGACTGAGACTCCCGCCGACGTGGTCGAGATTTTCCGACCCGTTAGACGGGTTGTCGGCTGGAGAAGCCGAGAATCCCTCCTCCCCGGTTCCCCCGGTGAGGACTGAGGATATCGTCGGCTCATCCGCATCTGTGACTCAGGAGCCCGGTTATGCCCGACCGAACCGAGGGATTGCTGATCCTCGCTCCCGCCTCACCGACCTCGGCCTAGCCGAGATTCTCGATCTCGGTCTCGGACATCTTCGTGTCCAGCCGCCCTGGCCGACATAGACGGGTCTCGTCCCGGCATCAAGGCAAGCGCATCGCCGCTCTTCCTTCTTCTTCTTCCTCCTCGGACGAGGGGAGGCTTCGGGCAAGCTGCGCCGGAAATACGAGGACCCATGTGGCAACAATTTTTTCTGGCTAATAGCTGCCCAGGCCTCTTCCCGCCATTAAGTGGTTGCCATCGACCAGGTAGTGGTCGAGGAGCCTGTTCCAGGCCAGTTGTCCGACCTTTTCCAGCTGCCCCACCAATTGTGGTGGAACCGCCCACCTCAGCCGACAGCTGGGGCACCGACTTAAAGAGTCGCTGTTGGCCCAGGGCCTTCCCGTAGGCTGTCGATCACCTCACGCCTGACAAGCCTCGAGGCGGGAGGGTGGTTCAGGCTCCAGGCAGCTATTCGACAACTCGTCGGAGTCGGATGACTCTCCCTGTTCTCCAGGCGCTTTGACTTGAGTCCTCTGGGGGCAGTCAGTGGACGATAGCCCTCGTCCTTCCTGGGACTTCTTAGGCTCATCTCAGAATCCACTGGGATGAAGCTTGAACCCGTATCCAAACGGGCCAGATATCCCCTCACCGAGATTCTGGACCGAGGGGATTCTCCCACGGAGGCCTTTCCAGTGGCCGAAGCCATTGTTGGGCCGGCCCTGGAACTTTGGCAGCGTCCGGCTTCCTGTCCCTGCGCCTTGACCAGGATGGCCAGGAAGTATCACGGTCCCCTACTGGCTCTCTGTCCGGGTTTCTGAACACCCCCGGCAAGGGCTGGTCACGGACAGTGTTTTCCGGCGTGCGGTAATGCCAGGAACGGACAAACCTCCCGACAAAGAGTCCAAGAAATTGGACTACTCGGGCAGAAAGTGTATGCTGCCTCTTCTCTCGGCCTTCGCCAGGCCAGTCTCGCCGCCTCATGGCACATTTTTCCCATGCCCTGTTGGGTTCCCCTGGATGAGGTTGTCCTCATCTTCCCGCCCGACCTGCAGACTACGGTCAAGCAGGTGCGGATCAGGGCAGGGCAGTAGCCAACAGCAGCTCCAGACTGCTCTGGATATAGGAGACTCATGTGCCCGGTCAGTGGCGGCCGCCAGGCTATGCGTCAAGGGCGTGGCTGCGAATATCCACCTTTACCGCGGATACCCAGCACAAGCTTGGACGCTCCTTTCCTGGGAACAGACCTCTTCAGCCCTGGAGTGGAAGGCCACCTCAGAGGATCAAAAATCCAATGCCACCTTGATTCGGTCTGTTCCAGAGAGGGACAAGGGTCATAAGCCCCAGCCTAAGCCCTTTCGTCCCTCTACTCCCGCCGCACGCCCGGCCCAACAACAGGTTCAGGGCCAGCAGGCTAGACCTTGGTATTCCAAGCCCAAGCCATCAGCTTCCTCTAATAGGAAGCAAGGAGGAAAAGGCCCTGGTGGTCCCCAGGCCGGTCCTTCCTCCAAGCCTGCTAAGTGACGGGCTGAGGGGTGTCACCCCCATCCCCGTCACCTCGCCCCTGGTTCCCCCCGTGGGGGGACGGCTCCGACACTTCCTTTCCGCCTGGTCCGCTGTTACCACGGACAGGTGGGTTTTGGAGGTGGTGGGAAGAGGCCTGCCTCTGCAATTCGAGCAGGCTCCACCCTTCAGAGCCGTCGCCCCGCGGGGGGCTTTGGGGTCCCCAGAATCTCTACAGGCTCGTCGAGCCGACATCGCCTCCTTTCCAGAAGGTGATAAAAGAGATAGAGGACCTCCATCAGAACCAGGGTTCGTGTCCAGGTACTTCCTGGTCCCGAACGGACGGGAGGCTGGCGCCTATCTTAGACCTACACGACCTGAACAAGTTCTAGGTCTCGAACCTTCAGAATGGTCACCTGGCTCAGATAATACCATCTCTGGAACACGGCGTGGTTCTGTTCTCTGGACTTCCAGGACGCGTTTTCACGTCCCTATCCGTCCGTCTCATCAGAGATCCTCCACTTCAGAGCGGAGGGATCCCTCTTCGAGTTCCAGGCCATGCCCTTCGGCCTTTCTTCAGCTCCCAGGGTCTTCACCAAATGCATTGCAGCGGTGACAGCTTTCCTGCGGCGCCGAGGGGTCCGGGTGTACCCTTACCTGGACGATTGGCTGATAGCAGCCCCCTCCAGGTTGGAGGTGGAGCGGTCCAGAAATCTGGCCCTCCGGGTTTGCTCTCAACTGGGCCTCCTGGTCAACGAGGCCAAGTCGGAACTCGAGCCGAAGCAGGTGATATCCTTCATCGGGGCAGAGCTCGACTCTCTTCGAGCCAGAGCACGGCTCCCGGCGGACAGGGCCGAGGTTCTTCCTCCTTGCCCAGTCATTTCTGGTTGGGCAATCGCGCCTGCCCGGGACTTCCTAGCGACTTCTGGGTCTTATGGCGGCCTGTACCAAGCGTAGTCCGTTGGGCACGCTGGCACATCGCCCCTCCAGTGGTCTGGCGGCCAGTGGTCACAGCGTTGCGATCCTCTGGACCAGCGGCGTGTGGGCGACCCAGGAGATTGGAACGCTTCTCCAGTGGTGGACCGCTCCGGTCCATCTGCAGGAGGGTATCCCGTTTGTCCGCCCCGAGCCGACGGTCTCTCTAACGACCGATGCCTCTTTGATGGGTTGGGGTGCCCATCTGGGGGAACACCGAGCACACGGCCTCTGGTCCCCGCGGGAGTCCCGATGCCATATCAACCTGCTGGAGCTCCGCGCGGTCCGCTTAGCTCTCACCGCCTTTGCTCCGTTTCTCCGGGGTCAAGTGGTCCGGGTCCAGACGGACAATACCACGACTATGTACTATCTAAACCGACAGGGCGGGACGCGCTCCATGCTCCTATGCAAGGAAGCTCTCCGCATTTGGTCACTAGTGCGCAGTCTGGAGGCGGATCTCCTGGCCATCCATGTGGCAGGAGCCTCCAATACCCTGGCCGATGCCCTGAGCCGGATAGGGGCTGCATCGCACGAGTGGTCTCTCCTGACGGAGATAGTACAGGACCTGTTCTCCCGTTGGGGCACACCTCTGGTGGATCTGTTTGCCTCAGGAGAACACGGCTGAGTCTGTTTCATGCCCGCCTCTCAGCAGGGTTCACTGCAGGGGATGCCTTCGAGGCAGTGGACCCCGGCCTCTTTACGCCTTTCGCTCCCTGATTCACAGGGTTCTGCTGAAAGCGAGGAGGGACAAGGCGAGGTGATTCTGATAGCCCCAGACTGGCCTCGGCCAGTTCTGGTACCCAGATCTCCTCAGTCTCAGCTCCAGGACTCCGCGGCAGCTTCCAGCTCGCCCGGACCTGCTCAGTCAATCAGGGGAAGGTGTTCCATCCGGACCTTCAATCCCTGCACCTGACGGCCTGGTTCCTGAGCGGCTAGAGTTCCAGGCCTTGGGTCTTTCCGACGAGGTCCTCAACATCGTTGAGGCGTCCCGTAAGGAGTCGACCAGAAAATGCTATGCCTTCAAATGGAAGAGGTTCTCCATTTGGTGTCGGGAAAAAGGGTTGGACCCTTTCTCGTGTCCTGTGGCAAGCATTTTGGACTATCTATGGTCCCTATCTAGTCAAGGGCTTAAGGTCGACGACCCTTAGGTGCACCAGCAGCCATTTCTGCTTACCCGGGCGCGGGCGGTCAGCAGTCAGTGGCGCGGAAAAGTGGTCGGGCTTTCCAAAGGCCTTGATCACATTTCCTCCAGTGCGGGAACCCCACCTCCGTGGATTTACTGCTGGTACTGGCAAAGCTCATCAGCAAGCCATTCGAACCAATGCACAGGTGTGGTCTCCTCACCTGTCGTGGAAGACCGCCTTCTTGGTGGCTATCACGCCAGCCAGAAGGATGGGAGAACTCCAGGCGCTTAGCATCGAGTCTCCTTACCTGGTCTTCCACAGGGACAAGGTTGTCCTACGCCCCCAACCGAAATTCCTTCCGAAGGTGGTGTCGGAGTTTCACCTTAATCAGGTGTTGACTCTGCCGGTGTTCTACCCCAATCACACCTCGGAGGCCGAATATAGGCTCCATACTCTGGACCCTAGAAGGGCGCTCGCTTATTATAAGGAGCGCACGGCTGAAATTCGGGGAGAGGTTCGCCAGCTGTTTGTCACCTACGCTGAAGCCGCATCTGGCAGACCTGCAGCCAAGCGGACGATAGGCAGATGGGTCACCTCCTGCATAAACCTCTGCTATGAGTTAGCGGGCATGGAGCCTCCCAGAGGGATAAGAGCTCATTCTACCCGCCATACTGCTGCATCGGTGGCTGCTTCCAGGATGTCCCTATCCAGGAGATCTGCAGGGCTGCTACCTGGAAGTCAGCACACACCTTTATTTCCCACTACCACATCGACCTTGAGTCACGCCGATGCTGGTTTGGGGCCCTGTTCTCCAATCTTTGTTCCCCAAGTAAGTATTAGGGGTGTGCTTTGCCCCTCCTCCCGGAGAACTGCTAGGAGTCTGCCAGATAGTGTGGATGAACAACATATCCATGTCCCTAGAAATACAGGTTACTCACCTGTAACGGAGTTCTAGGAATGGTATGTATTGTTCATCCTATAATTTCGACTCCTCCCGGCTTGACGCACAACCTGAGCTTCCAGCGGGCCAGATCTGGCGTCATGGGGCGGAGCCGAGAGTTTTACCACCCGGGTGGGTGGGAGGAGCTAGCTTGAAGACCTTCCGGCAAGATTTAAAGCGGCAAGAAACCTGCCAGATAGTGTGGATGAACAACATATACCATTCCTAGAACTCCTGTTACAGGTGAGTAACCTGTATTTCCTGTTGCTGTGTGTTTTACAGATGTGGTTTACCATGGTTGCGTCTTGCTGTGAATGTAGCAAGTTTAGTGCGTACTCACAATAATGGAGGTATAACAGTGAAACTGGAGACCCTAGTGCTAATGGGGGACTTATATAATAGATTTTTATTCATGAGAAACAAATACCTCATTGAGTCAGGGATTTATTTCCAGTGGTTTCCAATGTAACATTTCCAGGTGTGTAGTGGGACACATGGGGGTCAAGTGACTTGCTCAGATTCATTTTTTTTGTATTTAAATTTTTTATCAAGTTTTTTCAATAAACATATACAGATACCTTAATGCACTGTATTGTGCTGCATAGGTACTTATATCCAGGTATTACCATCACATACATCACTTATTACAGTGCGTTCAAACGGTAAAGTTTACAGGCCCAGAGGTCCTTGCTCAGAGTCATATAGTATGTAAGTGGAGGTTGTGGGAATCAAACCCAGGTCTGCTGGATACATCAAGCTCATTCCTAGCTCATTACTCTAACCCAGTGATACTCAGTCCTGACTGGCTCAGGAGCCACATGAGCAGTCACGTTAGCCAAGGAACCACAACATACACTTCCTAGTAAATTTTGGCAAACACACTCCAGTGTAAAAGAAGATATTTTAATTACTAAACATTTTTTTCATTTCATTTATTCCATTTATTAAACATTAGTTAACATTTATTTGCACATCTGACGGTGCAGCTTACAAGAAAATTTGCAATAATCTTTGAAAATAATGCTTGCTGGTGTACAGTGTAGTGGTATTATAGTGCATCCTGGTTGGTTAATACTGTATAGTGTGGGAACTATTTGCATTACTTACTGGGAAGAGCCACAGGTGATAAGCTGAAGAGCCACGGTCTGAGGATCACTGCTCTAACCTCTAGGCTACAGTGCCAGCCCAGTGCACTGTTTGACGTATATCTCTAAGAAACATATAATTCCTGTGTAGCTCGGGCTAGGTAGTGTACACTGAATGGCTGGGCTGTATGCAATGCTATTAAATCCTAATAAACTATCAATTTGAAAAAATAAATAAATTAGTAGCCACCCCATGGCCCAGTAGCAGTGTGTCGCACTATAGGAGGCAACCGAGTTCAGGAGTGAACTCGGGATGCTGCGTCAGGAGGCAGGCCAGGCTGGGGCAGCTGCTGCGTCAGGAGGCAAGCCAGGCTTGGCAGCTGCTGCATCAGGAGGCAGGCCAGGCTGGGGCAGCTGCTGCATCAGGAGGCAGGCCAGGCTTGGACAGCTGCTGCGTCAGGAGGCAGGCCAGGCTGGGGCGGCTGCTGCGTCAGGAGGCAGGCCAGGCTTGGGCAACTGCTGCATCAGGAGGCAGGCCAGGCTGGGGCAGCTGCTGCAACAGAAGGCAGGCCAGGCTGGGACAGCTGCTGCGTCAAGAGGCAGGCCAGGCTGGGGCAGCTGCTGCATCAAGAGGCACTGCTGCATCAGGAGGCAGGCCAGGATGGGGCAGCTGCTGCGTCAGGAGGCAGGCCAGGCTGTTGCTGCATCAGGATGCCAGTCAGGCTGGGCCAGCTGTTGTTTGGCATTGTGCCTCAGTTTGGGAGGGTCAGTGGCAAGCTCCTGTGCCACTGTTACCCCTGCAACTGGGCCAGCGAACTTGCTTCTCCAGTAGGGTCTGCTGGGTGTGTATGAGGCCATTGGCTAGCTGCACTTACATCAGGGGAGGTGGGAGGGACCAAAAAGAGACAGAAAAATCCCTGTCCGTTTAAATGATGGCCTGGGCATCCAGGACTCCCATGGATCCTAGTGCCTGGCAGCACCGGATCCTAATCCACACACTGGACTTCCTCCGGGGGTACATTCCTCCCCCTGATGCTCTCGGTACAAAGGGAAAACTGTGCAGGATAACTGATGGGTTACCAGAGTCTTGGGGAGTCAGAGGGTGCAGGCCAGACCAGGGTATATCCCTGGGATCAAGGTGTTTCCCTGGAATGGTGTGAGTGGCCAGGGAGAGAAACCTCAATAGAAAAAATAAATTAATTAATTTGTGTGTGTTACCACATCATACTTACTCATACCTACTTATGAAGTAGAGGGCAGACACAATGGACCTGGCGTCACGCGTGACCTTAAATGACTGTGTTATTAGGTTACGTTACCCCCCACCTGCACTGAGAGGCAAGCAGAGGGATATCAGGTAACATGTCACCAGGACTATGCAGTGTGTGAGCTGTCTTTGTCCAAAAGGCCTTTTTGATTCAGGTAGCACAATGTCACACTATGAGCTTCCGATGGGAAAACGTGCCAATTGAATTAATTTTTTTCTTATTTAATCCTCTGAAATCAGAGTCTTGGGAAGCGACGTCCTCCCTCCGTAGCAAGCCTGTTAGTTAACTCCCTTGAGAGAACTGCACTGAATGAATAATAAATGTCTGCAACTGTATATGGGATCCGCTCCAGCCTCATGGTAGCGGGTAACAGAACACCTGCTACACCTGCCAGTCAATAGGAACCCTTTTCTCTCCATACCTGTCCAATGCCCTGACAGCCTGAGCTCTTGCACAGGTAAGCTGGGAGAGAAGGTGAGGCTTCTTTTCCTTCGTCCTCGAAATAGAGGGCTGTTCCTCAAAATTTGGACACTCACAAACTATAGAACACATGACACTCGATAACACTGGGAATTTCTACTGTCTCTTTCATAACGTTTACTGTTGATTGTGCGTCATACACAGTAACAGCTCTATGATGTCATGTTAGATTGTAACCAGACAGATCAAAGAACCAGCAGATTCAATCATGACAGAAAACTGCTAGTTTAAGAGTGTAACGTTTTTATTATTTGTTTTTTCCTAGTCTTGTCCCTTTGTTCCTGCTGTCCCCCACTCTGTTATTTGGCATCACCATGGTTATACCCTGTCTGGGGAGGGAGGGCAAGTGGGAGGCTACCTTCACAGAAGTGGCCATTGCAGTAGTTTGGTCTGCCAGCTGAGCTGTGCTAATACTGGCCAGGGCATGGCATCTCTCCACAACACTTGTAAGTGACTTTTCAACAGAAAATAAAAAAAACAGTGCTATAATGCCCATAAATCCTTCCTCACTGGCACAAGAAGCCGCCCATC
Source organism: Neoceratodus forsteri (assembly GCA_016271365.2). Lineage (NCBI taxonomy): Eukaryota > Metazoa > Chordata > Ceratodontiformes > Ceratodontidae > Neoceratodus > Neoceratodus forsteri. The sequence goes on from JADMNL010000027.1 coordinate 3,958,582, forward strand.
AGCCTCGCAGTTCACTTAAGCACCCCTTCCCAACACACCTACTGACCTCCACTTTTCTCCCCCCCATAGTACCCCCAAAATCGAATTACTCTGGTGCATCCTCACCCTATCACATACCTCCCTTTTGAAGAAGGTTCCTGTTTTCTTTTTTTTTTCTTCCTTTCTCTAAACAAGTTCCTAGCCTCTTTCTTGATTCTCCTTAGCTAATGCTAGCCCGATGCAATTATAGCGTTCGGTATATTTGGATTGTCCTTTCTATGTTTGCTTGAACGTGCATGCAGTAAATGTGTTGTCTCTACCCAGAGAGTTGGGGCTGGGGAGGTGTGGCAATGTAGCATCCAATGGATGTAAGCCTGCAGGAGGCCTGTCAGTCACATAGCCCAATGAGAAGCAGGCTGAGGTTGACCTGTTCAGGTTGGCTGTTAGGCAGAAACTGTGTAGTTGAAGGGAGGCAGCTGCTCCAGAGTGTGGCTGGATCTGTTCATGTACAAGAAACTGCCCTAGCAGCTAGCCTGCTCCTCGTCTACCCCCCCACCCCCAACGAATGTTAAGCTAGCAGAGAACAGCAGTGCATGATGGCTTGATTAAAACTTAATATTTGAAATGTATGTGTTGCAGGGCCAGCCTGCCAGCTCAGCAACAAGGCGTCTGCTTGCGGTGCTGACATCCAGGGTTTCGCGACAGGCTCGGGAGTCAGAGGGCCAGCCGGGGGGAGAAGGATTGAGTGTCCCGTGGACCGCTCTCCTTCTCCGGGGGGGCAGAGTGTCCAATGCCTTGTGGACTCCTGGCAGAGGCTGGGGGTACCACTGTGGTCGGCACCATAACCGTAGGGGGGGCGGGGAGGACCCTGGACGTCATTGCACGTCCCCACCCCCTAGGGTCCAGCAGTTAAAAATAGGTCCACTGAGGAATGACATCGGTGCTGGTCTCGCATTATGGATTGGGTCCTTTCCTCACCCAGACTGATGTAGCACCATCGGGAAGCCGGCCGCTCCACCTTGGGGGGCAATCCGGGGTACAGGAAACCCTTCTCCCCCAGTACTGCTTCAGATTCACTGTGCTTGTGGGTAGGAGGCTCAGGGCGGGTGCTCTGTGAGGCAGCATGGGACTGGCAACCAACCAATGAGGGTCAGATCGGACCAAAAAAAAAGAAATGTATATGGTGCTTGAAAGATAGCAAGGCAATGCAATCACTGTACAACTTGTCTCTGGACATTAGAAAATAAAAAAGTGCTTAACAGTATGGCTTCATTACACTGTTGTCAGCTTACCAACCTACCAACTTGTGGCTAGAGCAGAACACTGAACTCCGATTAATGTGCCCCCCCCTCTCCATCTCGGCCAAAGCCGATTTTGATTGCCATTGTGGTGTTCAGGTCAGATTAGGTGGCTAATCACAGACTTTAAAATCTGAAAAGCTGGAGCCAGCTTGGTGGTGTTGATGGCTGAGATGCTGTTACAGCACCTTACCTCGACCGGGGTTCAAATGAGCCTGGGTTGCTGGAGGCTGGCTGGGGTGGGGCAGGTCGGGAGCAGGATTGGGCAAGCCGTACGGCAGCTTTCCTCTCCTGGAGAGGGTTCCAAGTCATCCCAGTCTTGGCTGACACCTAGTGGAGGCTAGGTGTCAGAACACGGCTGGCTGGAGGCTGACGTTATGTCAGGGAGGTGGGAAGAGGAAATAGGACAGAGTGCATATGTGCCTCCACACACATTGCGCCCTCCGTAGCCGCACTCTTGGGCCAAGAGAAAAAGCAGGTAGAAAATGACAGTACGTCAGAGGCATATGACATCTGCTCACCTCACCTCCATCTGCCCCTTCACCGGCACCTGCAGTGAATGCTCTACTGTGCTTCGGGGAGGGGACAGCCCTTCCTCTCCTGACCCTGCTATGGGGGAAGATCCGTGGGGGTATATCGCCATCAGGTAAGCCAGGGAGGTGGTGGATGATGGAGGGGGTTGTGGAGCTGGCTAAAGAGAACCCACCCTGCCATAGCCTGGGAGCATAAACACGTTGATAAAAAAAATCTAAAAAACATAGTGCTTTATTACACTGATGTTGGCTTACCAATTGTAATTGCGAGCAGAAAGCAGAAGGCCACGTGTCTCTCCCACCATCTCAGTCGAACTCAGTTTCCATTGTGGTGAGCGATAGAATGTTGCTGCCACTTGTGTTAGACCGAACCTTCTTCATTGTAAGCCTCTCCTTCCCAGATTAAATATGTGGCAGAGCTGGAGTGAAGCAACACCCATGTGGCTTACTCTTGGAAAATACTGACATGGACACGTAGCTGCCGAATAAGGTAAGAAAAAAAAATCCCAGTTCCAAACTCTCTCTCTGTCCCTTTCTGTCCATTGTCAGGAAAGAGACATCGGACTGCAGACAGTTTTATTTTTACTCCCCCACCTTTGATGCAGTGAGGCATCCCCACCATCCCTCATTCAGTGATCCCATCCTTTGGAACTCATCTAAGGAAAAAAGAAACAGCACCCAGAAGGAATATCTCCCTTCCCACTATGTGCTCAGGAGCTTCTATTTAAGGCCAAGGCCATCTAGGCCCCAAGGAGAACACTCCTCTCAAGCTCAAGGCCTTCCCATTGCTGTACAGAGAAGACAGAATCATCCAAATGTGATTGTTTCAATTCACTTGTCTCTTGTAATTGCACCCCAGTCTGGCGGTCACCATTATGAGAAGAATGAACCAGTCCTGACCCCAGCCTTGGTTCCACCAGCAAAGGCTGAGCAAGGCAAAGGACCCTATATGCAGGATCACAAACACATGTCCTGGCCACTGGTCTTATTATCCAAACCTTGTATAGTCTGAGTGTGGGGTGCAGGTGGTGAAGAAATTCCCTCCTAACTGGAAGAGCCACCCTTTCAGGATCCTCTCTTCCAAAGGCAGCATATATCTACAAATGCCAACCTAAACCAGCATCCAGGAGAGTCTCCTTTTAATCCCCAGCACCCTCCCATGGGATGCACTACATGCAATCCCACCAATCTTAATATTTTTCCCAGAGATTAGTATTTTCCTCTATTTTCATATATTTTTCCATCTCTGGGCACCAACAGCATACTGTATGTTAGTACAGCAATATGCAGTGAGCTTCTTAGGTTTCACAGATCCCATCTTTGCTTCTGTTACACACTGTCAGATAAACCCGATCAATTTCTTTGACTTGACTGACGAAGGTGGGGGACAAGTAGCAGGGGGTAGACTTACTGTACCTTTCTTTCGAGTTCAGTAAAACCTCTGACTCCATCGCATGTAGTTGCTTAAGAAACTGCACGGCCTGGGGGGTGGGGACAAAATCACTAAATGGGTAGGAAACTGGTTGAATGACAAAACTCAGAGGGTGCTAATTAATGGGGAATTCTTGGGATCAAGAGGTCACTAATGGTGTGCCACTGGGATCAGTTTTGGGTCTGGTCCTCTTCAACAGCTTCATCTGCCACATCAGGATAGGGTTACAGAGCACGATATGTCACTTTGCAGATGATACTAGTATCTGTGGCCAAATGGATAGTGAGGATGGGGTTAGAATGATGAAAAGGGACCTACGTGAGAAGTAGTCAAAAGTATGTCAGTTAACATTTAACACCAAGAAGTGCAAAGTGATGCACATAGGGATACAACATCTAAAAAGCTGAATACAGAAGGGGAGGTAGGACTGGAAAGCACAACAGAGGAGAGACTTGGAGTTAAATATTCTGTACAGTCTGAAGACAGACTGTGCAATGCAACAGGGCAGTGAGAAGGGCAAATAGGATGCTGTCATGCATGGGGAAGGGGATCAGCAGCAGCGAAGAGAGGTGCCTCTAGAGATCTTTGGTTCGGTCTCACCTGGAACACTGTGTGCAGTTTTGTAGACCACATTTGAAGAAGGACAGGGACAGAGTGGAGGTGACCAAAACAATCTAGGGACAGCAGACATTGCTTATGAGAAGATACTGAAGGACTTGGATATGTACATGCTGGAGGAGAGAAGGGGGATGTGATGGAGGCGTACAAATACCTCCACAGGGTAAATAAGGTGGATTAGGAGGAATTGTTCAAGCTGAATAGGAACACAAGGACTAGAGTAACACCATGAAACTGGTGGGCAGGGGAGGGGGGGAGGCGGGAATGTATGACAAATACTAGAAAGTATTGTTGCATGGAAAGGTTGATGGAGTGGTGGAATAAGGAGACAGTCTGTGCAAACTCAGTGGGGGAGAGGGATTCAAACATCACTTGGACAGACACGTGGGCTTGGTAAAGACAGTAACAAAAGGGGAACTGGGAGAGAGGGGCAGTGAAAACCCACTAGGGTTCTTAAATTCCTGATTTTTTTTTTCTTTCTTGGTACTTTTTTCCCCCTGGTCACCAGCCTGCCTATCTCACACTTCCAGGCATCCTCCTAAGGTTTCCAGCCGCCGTCCCAAGGACCCCTCGGCTCCATGTTCGGGCCCACGGCATACCCCCGCAGCTTGCCCCCCGCGGCAGGGAGATGGAGAGCTCCCCTCGCACTCTCACACCAAGACGGATCCAGTGAGCTCGCACCCTCGGCACTGAGCAAGTCCTCTCTCGGAGGCGTGCCATCAAGCCGCCTGGACTAGTGGCCATATTTTCCGCTTTTCTCCCCGGGACGCTCTGTGGGCGTGCAGTGATGCCAAGGACAGAAGCGCGCACACTACCACACATGCCTCTTCCTGACTTCTGCCACAGCACGTCCCTCCACTCTGCCCATGGTCTGCAGTTGCCCCCAGCCATCGCTAGAGGCCACAAGGCCACCGGAGCATTCCTTCTCCTCCCCTGCCGACCCCCAACGACCTAGGCTCGTATCTGAACCCTGGTCATCGGCGTGGTGTGGCGTCCAGCGCCTCAACCCTCAGCGCCACCGGGCTGGCCTTTTAAATTCCTTATTAAATAGGTAGGGCTTAGATCTTACCAAAGGATAAAGACCATACCAAAAGCTGGTTGATTCATCTTTATTGTAAGACCAAAGGCAGACAAGCATGTTGAGCTATTGTTGGCAGTGTTATAGTATCTGTTTGTCACTTTATTAGACAGTGTTAGTCAATAATGGAAGTCTCTGTACCCTGAAGATGTAATAACATTGTAAAGCGATACAAGGAGTACTTTTTTTTTTTTTTTTACTGTACTTTGTTCCCTGAGACCCAACCGGCCCCCATCAGGGCTGCTGTCCCACCCAGCCCTGTCACCCATGTTCTCCATGAATAACACCTCATGAGAAGGGCTGCCAGGGGGCCCAGACCCTTATTCCCCTTGGAAAGAGCAGAAGTATTGGTTGGCGAGGAGAAAACCCAGTCGGCAGTGTGGGGCCTGCAGCGGACAGTGGACGGCAACCTGCTTCAATCGGGGTGATTTCTACCCTGCCTGCTGACATCATGAGGCCTTGCTGATGCAATGCATTATACTGCTGATGTCCCCCTCCTTCAATCCATGGCACCAGCTGCACCACCACCTGTGGTCACCCAGGTGTTGCTGTTGCAGCGGGGACTATTCTCCCCCCCCCCCCCGAGGAGGCGAGCATCCATGGAACACTCAGCCATCCCCTCCCCCGGCTGACCTTCCGATGACCCAGGCTTGTTCCTGAGCCTGTGTCATTGGCGTCTCAAGTGATAGCACTACCACTGCAGTGGCGTCCGGCCTCTGATACAAGTTGTAGGGCAGTGGGATGGACAAATAGGATGCTGGCATGCATGTTGAGGGGGATCAGCAGCAGAGAAGAGAGATGCCTCTAGAGATCATTGGTTCAGTCTGACCTGGAATACTGTGTGCAGTTTTGGAGACCACATTTGAAGAAGGACAGGGACAGAATGGAGGTGGTGCACAAGAGGGTGACCAAAAGAAAGACTGCTAAAAGAAAAGAATGGGGAATACCTTGTGACCAGTGGATTACAGGGTCCGAGGCAGCATGGTTCACAGGAAGGAGATCTTGCCAAACTAACCTGATCGAGTTCTTTGACTAGGTTACCAGGGAAGTGAATCAGGGAGGAGTGGTGGATGTGGCCTACCTGGATTTCAGTAAAGCCTTCGACACCGTTCCACACAGGAGGCTGGTAAACAAGCTGGGCAGCCTGGGAGTGGGACACAAAAGTAGTAAATTGGGTACGTAGTTGGCTACGTAACAGGAGTCAAAGGGTGGTGGTAAATGGGGTTCACTCGGAAGAAGGCAAGGTAACCAGCGGGGTGCCACAGAGGTCAGTACTGGGACTGGTCCTTTTCAATGTCTTTATTAGTGACATTGTAGAAGGACTGGAAGGGAAGGTATGCCTGTTTGTGGATGACACAAAATCTTCAACAGAGTGGACACACCGGTGGGGGGGTTGGGGTGAGGGAAGATTTGAATAAGCTAGAAGACTAGTCAAAAGCTTGGCAACTAGGCTTCAACACCAAAAAGTGCAAAATTATGCACATAGGGCACAAAAACCCTAGGGCAACGTACCAAATGGGGGGCGGTGATAACCACAAAAGAGGAAAGGGACTTGGGGTCATCATATCTGATGACCTGAAGGTAGCAAAACAGTGTGATAAGGCAGTGGGGAAGGCTAGTAGAATGCTGTGGTGCCTAGGGAGGGGTATCACCAGCAGAAAGAGGGAGATACTGTTACCCCTGTATAGATCGATGGTGAGGCCCCACCTGGAGTACTGTGTCCAGTACTGGAGGCCCCATCTCAGAAAAGACATAGATCGGGTGGAAGCGGTCCAGAGGAGGGCAACCAAAATGGTGCATGGCCTGCATCAGGGAGTCCTATGAGGAAAGGCTCAAGAATTAAATATGTACTCTCTAGAGGAGAGGAGGGAAAGGGGAGACATGATAGAAATGTTCAAATACCTCGGAGGTATAAATGGGGTACAGGGGGGGTGGTATCTTTCAGAGAAAGAGATGCTCAAGGACAAGGGGACATGATATGAGGCTGGGAGGGAGGCACAGAGGGGATGTGAGGGAAATATTTCTTCATGGAAAGGGTGGTGGGCATCTGGAACAAACTCCTAGCAGAGGTGGTGAGTGCTAAAACGGTGGCAGGATTCAAGCATTCATAGGATAAATACAAGCGGATCTTAGTACCAGGGCTGGGAGGGTGGGTAGTAAATGACGGAGATCAAGTAGGGTCTGTGGTAACACATTAGGTAGGGAATTTTAGGGCTGACTAGGTGGGCCAAGAGGTCCTTTTCTGCCGATAGCTTCCATGTTTCTATGTTTCTGTGTAATATATCAATGTACTTGCACTAAAATAAAGTAGTGAGGCTGCGTCCTCCATTTGAGCCTGTGTTTCATCTTGTTTTTATTAACTTGCATTGCTATGAGATTCCAAAATAATGCTGAGTTTAAAAAATATAAGATAGGTAGGGCTGGCAGACACAGTGGGCCAAAGGGCCTTTTTCTTTTGGCAACTACTATTGTTCTGTATTTCTATAACGGCACCACACCCTGTGGTCACCCGTGTGGTGATAGTACAGTGGGAGCTTGTCCCTCTCTTCCCCATGGGAGGAGATCTTCTGCTTGGAAGCTCAACCTTTCTAACTGGCTAGCCCATTGACAACTGTGGATTTGTTTCCGAACACTGCTCATCGGTGTCACAAACAGTAGCTCTACTGTTGCGGCAACAGGCCAGACTGACTATATTTTGTAACGATCTTACTTCTGTTTGTGACTGTGGTGGGTGCCCTTTAGCCCTTTGGAGTAATTTTCGACAACGCATAAAATCCCAAGAGACTATTACCTTGTTTACGTGGTCCTCGTCGTTTGAGGAATGTGGATCTATGACTGGGGTCCCAATTCTAGTGCTATTCGGTTTACACATTCATGAGACACACTTCAGTTTACATGCGCATCCACTGCTGAAAAGGTGGTGGAAGACTGAGCAGTGTGCATATGCGCACTTGCATTGTTGTTGGTCGCCAGGAAGCAAGTGAGTAGCAGAGAAAGATGTTCCTCTCAGGAATGTCTGCTCAATATTTGGCCCTGATTGTAGCTGCAGTTCTTGGTGATATACGTACTGTTGAACTTCAGCTGGTTATAAATGTTTTACGGCAGCAGAAGGCGGTCTTTGAAAGGCACCTACTGGAGGCTAGTTATGCTGAAAGCAAAGCATATTTTGAGAGTCAGTTGCGGCAGTTCTATTTTTCAGGTTCTGTCAGACAAGTGAAACGTTTGTGTTGAGTGAAACACAGATGTGGAATGTGGTGGGAGAGCATTGTTGAGCATCATTTTAATGGGAATAACTTAGTGGAGAATTTTACAATGGCTTGTCAGTCATTTGACGAATTTTGCAGTGATGATGTCCTGAGACTGCATATGTCAGAGAACCAATGCCACCGCACAAAACGTGTTACGATAGTGTACAAGTTGGCAAGCTGTGCAGAGCTAACCAGTTTGGAGTGCATCAAAGCACAGAGTGTAAATCTGTGCACAGGTTCTGTCTGGGCTCTGTAAAATATCTAGCACCTTGGCTCATTCAAATGCCTATGGAGGAAGAGGCCGACAATAGAGCAGAGCGATTTCGGAACTCTTGTGGGCTTCTCCACAAATGATGGGGTGTATCGTCGGAACTCATATTCCGTTTCTAGCTCCTAAGAATGGATATCGGGACTTCATAAATTGTAAGGGATGGGCATCATTTGTAAGACATCATTGATGATCAATACTGGTAAGTATAATTGAAAAAAAAATGTTTTGGTGGGGTTTGATTTATTTCTTGAAAAGTATAATTGCATCAGGGGTTAGCCGTGGAGAGGAGGATCGAGCATCCATAGGACAGCTCTCCTTCTCTGGGGAGTGGGGGGGGGCATCGGCCCCGGCATTTGCCTGACCAGTGGTGGTGGCTGGGGGTACAGGCAGCTGGGACCGCAACTTGGGTAATGGAGGAGTGGTGGCCATCAACTTCCTATGCACGGGAGCGTGCATAGGCACATCTGGATGGTACTGCACATCCACTCTTCTGATGGGAAGAAAAAGGTGGAAAAATGGCTGGAGGTGGGGCAGGATGATAGCGAATCCTCACAGGTTCCTCACCCAGTCTACAGGATCCTCTCCTAGAAACAGGATTTGGTCCATCAGCAGGTGGGAGTCGCTGACCCCCACCACGGGGGGCAAGCCATGGGGGAACACTGGGATTGAGGTAAGTCCCTGGGATGCCAGGTGACGGGATGGGAGGGGGTCGGTGAAAGGAGTAGCCCACCCCAGAAGGGGAGAAAAAGAAAAAAAAATGGTCACTTGTTCAGGGGGAAAAAAAAATTGATGCCGGGGCCGGTGTTCCCCTACTCCCCAGAGAAGGAGAGCTGTCCTACAGACGCTCGCTCCTCCTCTCCATGGCTCACCCTTAATGCCTCGAGATCAGTCCCAACCCCGGATCGCCGGCGTGGTTACAGGTGAGGCTTGGTGCCTCAGCCCTCTGTGCCACCGGGCCACCTCAAGTGGTCACTTCTGAATATGACAGCCACAGAGATATTTTTTAATGAATGAATGATGCACCTAGCCCTTACCTCGGTCCACTCCCTGCCCTCTCGCCGCACCCCCGCTCGCATTCGACTTACGCATTCCCTCCTTCCCTCTACTTCACCACACCTAGACCCCCCCTTCCTCTTCTTCCTATACCCTGACAGTGACCTGACCAACATTTGCGCTTATTTTGTTTTTCTGCTCACCTCCCCTCTCCCCCTCCCTCCCACCTGTCCTAGCCTACTTCCCACTGTCCCTCCCACACCTGGTCTTTCCCTCCATTTCCTTTCCTTTACCCTTCCCCTGCCATACTCCCTTTACCCCAGCAGTACCTATTTTTCCTGCTCACCTCCCCTCTTCCCCCTCCCTCATGCTTAGTTTGTTTCCTGCCCACACCCCTCTCCCTCTGTCTCCCACCTGTTCTTGCCTACTTCTTACCATCCCTTCCACACCCCACCTTTCCCCTCTCCCTACCCTTTACACTACCCTTGCCACTATCCTGCTACTTCAGCAGTACCTATTTCCTGCTCACCTCCCCTCTCCCCCTCTCCCTCCCACCTGTTCTTGCCCACTTCTCACTGTCCCTCCTGCACCCCACCTTCCCCAATTCCCTGTTCTTTCACCCTACCCCTGCCCACTTTACTCCAGCACAATCTTTCCCTAATTCTCGATTGACATCCTCTCACCACCCAACTCCCCTTACCTCCACCTGTCAACCTACAACCATGCTTCCTCGCCTATATCCCCCCTTCTGCTATACCCTTCACTATTCCCTTCCCCCTCTGTCCTCCCCCACTTGTTCCCTTTCCTGTTCCCCCAGTCCCCCTCCTTACTCATTTCCCTATGCCTCCTGCCCACTGTCCAAATTCTCTCATCATAACTCTTTCTCCTGTGGCACCACTTCCTACCATGCTCATCCATTACTCCACCCCCGCCCGTACTTATCCTCACCTCTTTCCCTGCTTTTTCCTCTCACCACTCTTAATCCCTCACCACTCTCAGGTGGCTCTTTTTCCCTCACCACACCACCCCTTCTCTACTACACCATCCCCTTCCTCGTTTACAATTATCTCTTCCCTCTGCTTTGTTTGCCTTAATTATCTGTATTATTGCCCTTTATTGTCATTACCAAAACGACTGTTCTATATCATAGCTTGTTTCACATGTTACAAATATGTATTGTTATTATCATGCTGCTCTTCTGTTACACCTACTGTACTTGCATTGTAATTTAATTCCCATTAGTTTTTTGTACAATCCACTGTGTTTACTGTACCCGTTATTCATTCCCACTCTGACGTGGAACCTGATACGTTCCTATACCATAAACTGTATTTACTGTACTTGTTTTGTTCGCCCTCTAATGTTGAACCTTTGTAAAAGAGCTTGCAGCTCAAAGGTTGTAATCCCGAGACAATAAATAAATGAATAAGTAAGTAAATATTTAGTAACGTGTTATGGGTACATGCAGGAGGTGTATACCCCTGCCATGTAGCTATGCGCTGTGGACAAGCATGCAGTGGCCTGCATTTGTAGTCACCGGCTGCCATGGGACACCTCTCTGAGGTCCGCTACCCCTGGCATGCACGTGCATTTGGGAGTGGAATTGTGTGCACCAATGGGCATCCATTGTATGGGGCAACATGCACAGGTGGTTTGCTGACTTGTTGCAGTTAGCAGATGCTTTAAGTGTTGGGGGGGTGCAACGACTGTGTCAGGGGCACTGACATTATAGTCTAAGCCCCACCGCATGGCTCTCCATGCCGTTGTGGATGGCACTGAGTGAAGATAACATCCCCGGCCATGCTGCTCTGTACCGACACCCGAACAAAAAAGGGCCAACTTGCAATGAGATTTTGGTGTTTTGTGGATAAACGTGCCTTCTGTGGTAGCCACCTGGGCTGCTTGTTGTAACATGGTTGTCTAAGAGCCACAGTCCTGTGATGCATAGACAGTCCACTGCATGGTGCATAGCACCTACATTTTGCGCACTCTGATATGAGCATGCGAAAAGTTTGATTGTTGGTATATAGGCCATTGTCTATGGTGCTGAACCCTAGTATTTCATGAACGCCGGTCCTTTTCTGTAAATACATGCCCTTGTGTGGAATTTCCATGATGTAGTTATAGTACTACATTTACAGTTTTATAGTCCTGCAACTGTATATGGTATTTGTTTTATATGTTTATTAACATCATATGTGATATATAGGTTAATGTTTGGGTAGCCATTCAAAACAAGACTGTGGGCTCGATTCTCCAAGGTTGCTGCACGACATACAAGCCTCGTCAGACCAGTACTGCCTGGAACACACTGCTGCACCTTGCACCGAGAATCTAGGGTTAGCACATTTGTGACACGTTACCACTGCGGCTTCTTACCAAATATTAGGTGCAAACCCCATAAAAAGGTCTCATGATTGCCACAAAGACCAGGCTAACTCATGCCACGTGGCACACAGTATCGAGATTCCCAATTGATGGCCAGGGAATGCCACAAGCCCTATGCGCCATCTGTTCCGTGCACTCAGGGCTTGCAGTATTCCCATATGTTTGAGAATCAAGCCCGGTGTCTTCATCGAGATGTTTCAATGACAACCTGCAACATCAATAGTTAAGCAATAAGGCATGACCAGGGTTATGTTAAGTAGGCAGTAAAACATGACAGGGTGTGTAGGAATGCTTAATTACTGCATGCCCCAGGTTAGTTGCGAGGTATGCAGCATAGTTGAATTCACTTAACCACTGGGGAATGTTCCAAGCACTGTCATGGGGCAGTTGGCTGGGGTGGTGTGTGGAGGGCTATGCCATTCTCCCAATCTAGAACGCAGCTCCAGCATTACTGGTGAGGGGTGTGGGGGGAACTGGCCCGCTGCCACAGTGGTAGCGCTACTGCTTGTGACACTGACAACCCAGGTTCTGAAGTGAGCCTAGGCATTGAAGGTCCGGCTGAGGGGAGGAGGACTGAGCATCCTACAGACTGCTGTCCTCCGGGGTGGGGGTGAGGGTAGGGCAAACTCTCAGCACTCGCCAGATCTATGGTGGAAACCAGGGGTCTGACAGCCAGTTCTAGCATCTTCTGGAGGCATTGCAGACATTGGCATGAACACCCCTGATGTTACTGCACATCCTGCACCCAAGAAGAAAAGGTGAAAAACTTGGTCTGAGTAGGATGCCACCTGCCTTGTGCTGCAGGCCCCCTGTGGCACCCCCCAGAAACTGAGTTCAGTCATCCACTGGAAAGAAGGACCCCCTTCCAAAGGCCCCACCCTGGGAGAAAGCTAGGGATGAACACCAGGTAGGGTAAATCTTCCTGGACATAAGTCTCCACCACTCATTCACACTAGTGGGATTGGCGCCGGAGGCACTAAGACCCATCGGGAGCAAACTTTTTGCTGGAGGTCGGTGGGCGGAGCAGCGCCCGCGAGACACGCCGCGAGCAGCGGCTCGGCGCAATGACCATCTCGGCGATGACCTCCAACCGCCTCAGTTCCTTTTTCCGCCGTCAGTGTGCTTCAGTGACGATAGTCAGCCAGTCGGGAGTCAAACTTCAAACAAGCGATAGTTTTCAGTTTGTTTTTGTAACATTATCACGATAGTAGTATCGTTTAGTTTTATTCTATTTTTAAGTAAAATTTTCTAATATTTAAATTTAACTTACTTGAAAGTCTCGGCCTACTGGGCGGAGTCGACCATGAGCAGGTCAGGTGCGGTAGGAGACCCGTATGAAGCTGTTCAGTCAGCGGGCTGGTCGGTCAGCCTCCTTCTCCCCAGCGGAGTTCCGACACGGTCAGTCCGGTGCCGGGGGATGGGCGGTCCCCGCCCGGCATAAAATAAGCAGTCGCATTCGGCGCCGTTCGACCTCGAGCTCTTCTTGACCCACAGGTCAAAGAGAGGCATCACCGAGGTCGCCTCTGGTATGTTCGCGCGCCGACGGTCGGTTATCGCTGCTAGTTGCCGGGTCTCCTTCTTCGGAGTCGCCAACCTCCGATAATCGCCGCCCCGACATCGAGCCCCCCCGCCTATAGGTAGGGCTCCAGATGAGCAGTTTCATCAGTGGGCGCTCTTATGGAGCGAGGGCTCGGAGGTTGGTTCTTCTGCCTGGCTCGGTTACCTTGGAGCCCTCCGGAGGCTCCTCCGGCGATCAGGTAGAGGCGGTTGGACCTTCCCTAGTCTTGGCGCCTTCCCGGTGCTAGCGACTCCGGTCTTAGAGTGTTTCCCCCTCACCATGGCTGCGGCGCGGGGGCCTCACGATGCCCTTATCTCCTGGTTTTTTCCTTCTCTTGCTTTCCAGGTTCCGGGGCTTTCAGGCGCCTTCTGCAGGGTCTGTGGCCGTGTCGGCGCCGTTTCGAACGCCTCAGCTTCGGCGCCATTGGCGGCACGCGTTCTCTCGGCGCCCGTTGGCGGCGCGCCAGCGTGGGTCGGCACGCCCGATGGTGCCGTTGGATCTGGCCGGCGCCGTTGGCGTCAAATAGTCTGTGACGCCGTTGCGACGTCGTCCGCGGCGCCGTTAGCGGCGTCGTCCTTGGCGCCGCCGAAGCGTTCGCGGGGCCGTGCCTCTTGAGCCATCGCCCCTCCCTCGTGCCGTCTTCCAGCCCGTTTGCCGTCTCGGCGCCCGGCACAGGGACTCTCCTTGTTTTCTGCCATTTCCTCTCTCCTAATTTTCACTCCTTTCCTGTCCAAACAGTCCTTTCTGGACCATCAGGAGATGATGTTGAGCCTGACCCAGACCTTCCGGTTGGGTGATGAAGTGGAGGAAACAGGATCTTTCTTTGCTACAGAGCCTGTGGTGAGGACCTGTCCTTTAAGTCTCTGTTGAAGAACCTGGGATCCACTCTTTCTCTCAGACTACAGACATCGATCCTGGGAAGATATTAAGACTCCAGTATCTTCATGCTCGGAGATCCTCGGTTTGACTCCTCCGATTCAGCCTTCCTTGAGCGCTGTCTCAAATGGTATGGAATAACCTGCTCTTATTCCCTCAGTGGCTAAATCCATTGATAAAGTATTCAGCTCCCAAGGATCGTCCCATTTTGGCATCCCAAGCTCTGCGGATCCTATTGTAGTCCTGGCAGAGAATGCACAAGGTCGTTCTTCCTCAAACTACTACAGCTCGACCTATTAACAAAAGAGTCTAGTAAGATTGATACATTAGGTAAGAGAGTCTTTGCTGCCTCCACTCTAAGTATGCGTGTGCCAGTTATCAAGGCTATTTTTCTCAGTATGAGTATATCCTGTGGCACTCTATGAAAAGAATGGTTGAAGCTCTTCCAGATTCGGATTCCAAGTCAGAGCTTCTTCTGACCGTTATTAGAGGTATTGAGTCCAATAACCAACAGGTCAAAGCCGCCATGGACGCTTTCGACACTGCTTCTCGCTCAGCAGCCGCGGGGATTTGTACTCTGCGCCATTCCTGGCTGCGTACTTCTGGCTTCACGAATGATGCTCAGCAGTAGGTGATGGCGCTGCCTTTTGATGGCTCCTTTCTTTTTGGAGACTAGATCGGCCACTAAGTTGGCCAGACCTCCGCCTGCCCCCTCTCGGGGGCATGTGAACAGACGTCAGTTTCATAGTCGTCAGTCCTTTCGAGGCAGAGGCAGGGGAAGCTTCCATAAAAGCCAACCTGCCCAACCTCAAAAGAAGACGCAGCAGAAAGCGCAGGGACCTAAAGCTCCCAGCGCTACCTTATAGTCGTTGGCCCAAGTTCCATCCACTCTGCCCGAGGTGGAACTTTCTCCTCCGGGAGGTCGTCTGATGTACTTCTACAACCAGTGGAAGTCCATAACCTCAGACAAATGGGTCCTTCGGATAATCAGCGAGGTTATTCTCTCAATTTCTTGGAAACCCCGAATTGTCCTCCCTATGACAACCCAGGTTGTCGGCCTCTCAATCAGACCTCCTCACAGCGGAGATCCAGGGCCTTCTGAACAACAGGGCAATAGAACTGGTGCCCGCATCTACGTAAACACAGGGTTCTACTCCCATTACTTTCTGGTTCCAAAGAAATCTGGGGGGATGCGCCCCATTCTAGACCTCAGAAAGTTAAACAAATTCCTCCCCAGGAGAAATTCAAGATGATTCCCTAGGTACCCTGTTACCCTTGCTGCATCAGCACGACTGGCTGGCCTCTCTGGATATGCAGGATGCTTACCAGCATATCCCGTCCACCCGACCCACGCAAATTCCTCAGGTTTGTAGCTTTGGGTCAGCATTATCAGTTCAAGTCCTGCCCTTTGGGCTATCCTCGGCGCCCATGATTTTTACAAAGTGTTGTGCAGTTCTCGCGGCGCATCTCAGGAAAGTCGGACTCCGGGTGTTTCCCTACCTGGACGATTGGCTTCTAGCAAGCCCTTCCGGCCAAGGGACTTTGGAAGCCGTGCAAACGACTTCTCGTCTTCTCACGTCCATGGGAGTTCTGCTGAATTTGAAAAAATCTCAACTGCAACCCTCCCAGAGGCTCCTTTTCATAGGGACGCTTCTAGACACCTCTTCAGCGAAGGCTTTCCTTCCAGAGGACAGAAGACTCGACATCCTTCGTATGGCCCGTTACATCAGGGAGAACCAATCGGTTACAGCTCTCTCGATGCAACGCATGTTGGGTCTCATGGCGTCCTCGGTCTTCACTGTCCCTCTGGCCCGACTGCACATGAGAACCACCCAATGGATGCTCTCCACTCAGTGGTCCCCGACCTCTCACCCCCAGTCTTATCCCATCAAGGTGACGGAGCCCTTGAGGTCTCTCACCTGGTGGTCTCAGAGAGCAATCTCTGGAAGGATTCCCTTTGCTCCCGGATCATCAGATCTCCATCACCACAGATGCATCGCTAATGGGATGGGAGCTCACTGTCTCTCCTCCACACTCAAGGTGTATGGACTCAGTTGAAGCTCATCTCCACATAAATGTCCTGGAGATGAGAGCGGTCCCTATGCAATCCGGAGCTCTGAAGGATGTCCTTTGTCACAAGAACATTCTCCTTCAAACGGACAACAAAGCAGTGATGTATTACATCAACAAGCAAGGCGGTGCTCATTCTTATCCCCTTTGCAGGGAAGCAATGAGGGTGTGGGAGTGGTGCTTGGAGCACAAGTCTCTGATTCAGCGGTTTATCTGCCAGGTATACAAAGCGACCTAGCAGATCACCTCAGCAGAACAGGAGCAGACCCTCACAGTGGTCTCGATCCAGCCGTAGCTCGGTCCCTGTTCAAAGAGTGGGGACTCCAGACCTGGACCTTTTGCATCCCACTCAGCAGAAACTGCTCTCTTCTGCTCCAGAAATCCAGGGCCTGGCATTTTCTGTCAGGATGCGTTCAGGCTGCGGTGGACAAAACGCTTTCTTTACGCCTTTCCACCACTTCCTCTAATCCAGAGAGTACTCCTCAAGTTCGAGTCTCAGGGGACCAAGATGATTCTCATTGCTCCTTCCTGGCCTCGGCAACTATGGTTTCCTCTACTCAACAGTATGTTGGCAGCCTCTCCGAGACCACTTCCTTTGCAAATCAGTCTTTTGACTCAGGGTTCGTTGGTCCATCCCAACCTGAAATCACTTCACCTTCATGCTTGGCTCCTGAAGAGATAGAAGTGAATCGGTTCAACGTCTCTCGTAGAGTCTCAGACATCCTTCTGGCTGCTCGGAAGCCAGCCACCCGAAAAACATACGCTTCCAAATGGAAACGTTTTTCTCTCTGGAGTGCAAAATCCTCTTGGAATCCCTTTTCCTGTCACTCCTGGAAGGTTCTGGGTATCTTTTGGACCTATCAAACTTAGGTCTTCAGTACTCCACAGTTAAAGTTCACCTTAGTGCCATCTCAGCATTCCATGAGCGGTTTCTTCCTTAACTCTGGCTCAGTTACCTATGGTGAAGAGATTTCTTAAGGGATTCTCCATACCAGACCCCTGTTAAGCGTCCAGTTGCAGCCTGGGACATTAACCTGGTGCTGGACATGCTCACTGGAAGCCTTTCGAGCCCTTAGCTACCTGTGAGCTAAATTTCTTACCTGGAAGACTGCCTTCCTGGTGGCCATTACCTCAGCCATGGAGGGTCTCAGAATACATGCCCTGGTTACGGACCCTCCGTGTACTGTATTCCATAAGGACAAGGTAGTTCTCCGTACTCATCCTAAATTTCTTCCCAAGGTTGTGTCAGAATTCCATCTGAACCAACCTCTGGTACTCCACCCGCCTAATTTCCAAAATGAAGGGAACGAGCTCTTCATTCCTTGGATGTTAAGAGAGCCTTGCGGTTCTATTTAGATAGAACCAAGGATGTTATGAACTCAGCAAACTGTTCGTTTCTTTCAGCGACACCAGCTGGGTCAACCTGTCGCTATTAGATGTATCTCTTCATGGTTAGTGGCATGCCTTCGTCATTGCTATTCCATGGCTCAAGTTAAATTAGAAGGTAGAGTATACGCTCTCACTCTACTAGAGCGATCGTGGCATCCCTAAGCGGAAGTCGCAATGTTCCAATTGCAGATATATGCAACGCCGATACCTGGAGCTCAGTGCATACTTCGTTAAGCACTATGCACTGGATGTTCATGCCAGGCGACATTCGCATTCGGCGAACTATCCTTAATGAGCTTCTATCTTAGGCAACGTGAGCTCTGGCTCTCCTGCCGCCCTTTTGGGGATTATCAGCTTAGTACTCTCACTAGTGTGAATGAGTGGTGGAGACTTATGTCCAGGAAGATAGGAAAAGTACGTCCTACCGTGAATTCTTGATCTTCTTGGGCGAGTCTCCACCACTCATCCTACCGCCACCCCATCCCGAGCTCACCGCTGTATTGGTCTTCACTCCTCAAATCTTTGGGCCGTGAGGACTTCTTTGCTGACCCTTCTTACAGGGTCATACGGACTATCTTGTTCCGTTTTAATCATTAGGTTTACCCTTACGTTAGTTACGCTGCACCTCCTTGGTAAAAAAGGTACTGAAGGCGGTTGGAGGTGTCGCGCGAGATGGTCATTACCGCTCGAGCAGCTGCTGCTGCGCGCCGTGTCTCATGGCGCCGTCTCTCCGACCGACTCCAGCAAAAAGTTTGCTCCCGATGGGTCTTAGTGCCTCCGGCGCCAATCCCACTAGTGTGAATGAGTGGTGGAGACTCGTCCAAGAAGATCAAGAATTACGGTAGGTACGTAATTTTCCTGTCCCGGGGATGGTGGATGACGGGGCTGGGCATGGGGTAGACCCAATGGAGGCTGGTCTGTCAGCAGAGCATAAAGAATAGAAAATGTATTTTAAAAAGGGTGTGGAGGGAACAGGGTGGTATTGTTAGTGTCGTGGGGAGGGGGGCCACTAGATGCCAGGGACGTCTGGGACTGTTGCACAGTGGATGCATTATGATGGAGGGGAGACAGTTCTTCCTGGCAATGCATACATGTGTACTTGTACTGCGCCAGTGCACAAGTCTCCATTCCACAGCCCTCAGCACGGGACTGGTGACAGCTGGCATGTGGGAATGGGGATCATTGGGTTTTGGGGGGGGGGGAGCTTACTGGAGCATGGGAGTGGTGTTGCTGGTACCAATTCATGACCGGCAAGGGGGTTCACATCACCTATGCCTGCCTGCCTCAGCAATCTTGGGGGGAAGGAAACTTGTATAGCCTTTGGGCCATCACGGTGGGTTCTTGGTGATGGTGATGTCAGGGAAAGGCACCACTGGACACCAGCCAGCAAGTGCTGGGGATGGGGCCGGCGAATGGATGGGAGGAGGGACCGTATCCACCAGGGAATGATTGGGACACAAACGGGTAGGAGATTGGGTGGGGAGGGACAGCTGAACACCAGGGAACTGTTTTTGAGGGTCAGGGCCAGTGGGGGGGGGGCACCACACTTCCTCTGCCAGCCGCTGGGCTTGCGCAGAAGTAAGTCATGGTCTCCGTTGGTGGTATTTGTGCCATGCAAGGGGATCGAGCAAAATGACCTTGCACGGTGCGAATACTCTGAATATCTGACCCCTCCATTTGTATTGCGCCCTCCTCCACAGTTTGCCCGGGTGCCAACTCTGTTTGTGAGCACAGACAGTGCTTTTGAATATAGGAAATCCACGCAAACCAAGATTTGCACCCAGACAAACTTCTGAATATTGGGCCCATGAAATCAGGAAAACCATTTGCAACACATTGGTACATTGTAGATCAAGGTAGCCTATCAATTTTAATTAATCATGCCACTTTTACGTCCTTTTATCTAAATACAGAATTTGGTATTTTCATTTTCTCTACTAAAGGTAAACATTTTTCTTTTTGCCACTCATACTTGCTGAAATAATAAATCAGGCTTTCAATGTGGATGTAAGATGTCACATATCATACCAGTAAATCACGTTTACTGCATTAGTAATACTTGAAAGAGCAACAGCGAAAGTAGCAAAAGATAAAACATTAACTAAGGTACGTAAAAAGTAAGTTTTGCTATAGTTGAAAAAGAATTACAAATTCTGAAGACTCCAATCAGCACAAGATACTTCTTCTGTGTTGCACACAGGCCTTGAATTTCCTCTCCACTCCTGCTGACAGATATCATAATTAAACTGTACTGACTGCAATGGAGTGTTAAGCTTTGGGTATATTTATGGAATGTTGTTGAGTAGTGTGAATTTTGATTGTTTATGTTACTGATTAAAGTGGACAAAACATTTACTGCCTTCTCTATGTTTTTTCCACTCTCTTTACAAAAAAAGTAAATTTTTCCTCCCATTCATGTTTTGATTGCCGTCCCCTCTCCATCTACTGGTGTCATCGTACTTCCAGCTGAAGTAAAAATCTGTGGTGCTCTTTGAACCACTGTGCCAGTGCATTTGTTGTTCAACAGAACTACCCATTACATAAAAAATAAAGCCTATGTAACCCTCCACCCCCACGGGTGGGGTCTACCTGGTCTGCCTCCCAGCTGTCAAGTCTCACCAGTCCTAGGTCCCAACCAGTGGTGCCCTTTTAATGCCCTTGCCAGTCTCTGCGTGCCTGTTTTGCTGTGGGACCAGAAGAGTTGTGTAAACAGTGAAACCACTTGCCCGGTGGTACAGCGCAGTTAGCGTTGGGCCAGCATAGAAATGCCGCACAACTCTGTGCATGTTCGAGAAGGCTCCTGCTTGAATGTGTCAGCTGGCAGTCTGCTCACAGATTCTTTTTAGTGCTACAGCACTCCATGTTAAAGCTGCCCTTGCAGCTCAGGACAAGTGTTGGCTGTGTGTGTTTCGACCTCAGAGGTACCAGAACACAAGTGAGGGGTTCAGACACATTTTTGGGGGGAGTAAAAGAAGGTAAACTTTGTACAAATGTGTAAGCGCTTGTGTACTGTTTCTTTAAGAAGAACCAAGGCTGCACTGGAAGAGTGCGTTTCTGCCTGCTGTCTGGGGTCTTAGTGCTATGGCACTAGCGACAGGCAGAGAAAGACTTTTTCAGATCCCATTCCACAATTGGATAACAGGACAGAGAGGCAGCTATTGGACTGTGGGGCAGTTAATTGCTAAAACTGCTCTGTTTGCCTTCAAGAAGACTTTAAACTTGGGACCCCAACTAAACTGTTTATATGGCTGCCATCTTGGTAACCCCTGACCCTTTTTTGCCCAATCAAGATTCGAGAAGCTCTAAAGACTGCTGCTATGGCTCCTGGGTAAGGGGGCTGGACAATGTTCTTGGCACCTTTAGTGGTGTCCAGTCGAGTGTCAAATGGACCCAATGCATATTAATTTTACAGATGGACAGCTGTGTCAGCCAAGTGGCTGCTTCAATTTTTCTCCTCAGATGTTGGGAGAGAATTCAGCTCGAGGGAGTTCTGCTGAAGGCACTCTGAGTGAAGCAGGGGAGCACCAAATAAACTGAGGAAAAAAGTCTGGAAGTCCTCCTAAGGCTTCCACAGTCACACATTAGGAGACTGCCAAAGGTTTTCTATCATCTGGAAAGCCAAGTGTGGCTGAAGAGCTTTTTGAGACTAAAACTGTGCAGCATCTGGGAAAAGTCCTCAGCCTTTGAGGAGGGTTGGACAGTATCCTGCTAAACCCCTGAAGTGTTGCCTAGGTTGAGGACCAGAGTACTGAGATGTCTACAGAAAATTCCCATTGTCTGGGAAATCCAGTCTGAAGCAAGACAAGCAATTTGTGGTTTAAGCCTGCAGTTTTGGAACTGCCCAAGAGACTGTTTGCTACCCCTAGCCTGGGGAGGTTAGGCGGACTGGTTTCCAGAGGCCTTAACATATGCTAACTGCAGGAGGGAAAAACCTGTATGAACCCTAAGCTCCAGGAAGAGAACCTTGCCAGCAAGGATGGTCTGGGGAATCAGCCAGGTAGTGTCACTGCCAGACGTTACCTGTCTGCCCCAGGGAGTCAGATGCCTGGACATATGGAGTATTCATGTGGCCCTTGTCCCTAGTACTAGCCTGTGCCAGCATTTGAAAAGAAGTGGCACAGAAGGTGACAAGCTGCCAGAGTCTGCCACATCGCAGAAAGTGAAAAGCTGCCACCCTGCTTGTACAGCTGGAGGCCCCCAGTTCGACTGACTGATCCTGCTCTTGTAATTTAAACCCTGTGAGACTATGCTACAGAACTGTGACTAAACACAGGGCCTGCCCTGATCTGGGGAGTTACACAAAGTTATTCAAAAGTTCTACTCTATTTAAACGAAAAAGAAATGAAGAGAGCACCAGGCAAAACACAGTGGTGCTATAACCAAAACGGACAACCTGTAACACAAAAGTTAGTACCCACTGCTCCGGAAAAACCAGGATTCATGAAGTCAGTAGCTCAGTCCTTTATGTAAACAGTGCGAATCCAAACACAGCTGGCAAAAAGTGGCTTCTGCACAAACAAAGAAACTGACGTTTCACCTAGCTTTTTCAGAGTAATATGATAGGTTGCAAAAGTGCTCCATTTATACAGGTTCACTGCACGTCACATGTTCAGTGCATTCAATCGCCAAACAATAAGTGCAAATTCAAACTGTGACTGTGATTCCTTTTAAAAATATACAGCCACATTGTTATGTATAAATCACTCGGGGCTCCATCTCCTGTTTGCTTGTACAGAAAAAAAACTGTTTTATGTTGTATCTGCAATATTGTTACATCTAGGCTCTCTGGGCAGACTGGGTGTGCCTGGTGACCCTTTTCTGCCATCACGTTCCGATGTTCCTATATCTCCAATACAAATGACAATAGCTCTTATAACCAATTTTATCATTTTTTTAAAAGAAACTTTTTTCTCTTAGGAGTCCCAGGCACTATGCTGAATCACCTTGCTGCCATCAGGTAGGCTAAAAATCCACTGCCAGAATTTTTTTTTAAAAAGGAATACAGTTACTGAGCACAAACGGTGTTATGTAACACATCAATCATGTGGGCTTTAGGCATAATTCTAAACCTTCTTTTTAATTCATATTGTATGTGCCTTTCCTTTTATGTATTTTTAAACAAAGCGCACCAATGCCGGACAACCAACTGTACCATTCAGGCCTGCACCATAAACCACCTGGGTACTCAAAGTGATATTAGGGGGCACTGGTACCAATGGGGAGGTGGGGAAATTGCTGTGTGTTGCTGGTGGGGGGGTGGACACTACTATCATTGTTTATGATTGTTTATGGTTTTACTAGCTTGTCAGATATTTTAATTGCTGTTTATTTGCATTTCCCATTCCCTTACCCCTTTAGTAAAACATTTACTGTTGTTGTTTAACACAGGTTTTAAACCTATTATTAGTGAGTGCCCTTAACTGCATGAGTTTTACAGTGTTACAACTAAAAGTGGTATTCCATGCATGGGGTGACTTGTGAGGGGACGTGGGTAGGTATAGCATCCCAGGGAGTTGTACCACAAAAAACAACTGGCCCATTATAATTTACTCTGGGTGGAGGCACCGTGCTACTTACTTTATATCCAGGAAAGTACCCCCCCCTTTCCATCCAAAACAGAACCCAGGCACCTCAACCTCGCTGAGCCCGCAAGGCAGGGGTAGTAACTGAAAGTTATCCGGTGACCTGGTTACACCTCAAAATCAAATGACAATTACTTAGGCCACTGTAATGTTTCAATAATAAACACAGCCTGTTTTATGCAGTAGTGAACCCTGTCACGTTGAGATAACACAGTGTTACAAGGCATCATTGCACTGCCCGTAGCCTTCTGATGTTACTTCAACACATTATGAAATGACTCATTAAGTAATGGCCTAGTAAAGTAAATGCCAATAAACGGATATATATAGGATACATAGAGGGGCACAAAACACTAACATTGCTGCTTCTCCCTGAAGAAGAAAGCAAATATAGAACAGGTTGTAATGAAAGTAAAATGTTCGGCATTTATGGCAGAGTAAAAGATGTTAATAGGCTGAGTTGGGTAATGGCCCCATGACTTTTTTCACTGGGCGCCCTCAAAACTCTAAAACCAGCCCCAGTAACAATTACAGAGACATGAGCACAAACGAACAGCTTCAGAGCATGCAAGTGAGCAAATCATGACTGCTGTCCATCTGATTATCAGTACAATCCTGAGTAGATTACACCATTGTCGCAGTAGCAAATACACATACTTTGTGCTGCAATTACAGACATTTCTGGAACAAGTTACAACATGTAAACAATACCTTGTTCATCATTTATAACATCCGAGCATACGCTTCTTGTAGCATCAAATTGCAAAGCAGACGCCACTTCAGATTCTTCACTTGTAATATGAGGACCTGAATTAATCAACATAATAATATGTAAATGTGATATGTTACATTACCGCTACATGTACCAATCATACCTCATAATAGTTTTCTTTCTGACTAGAAGGTTAACATTAAGGTTGTATTAATTAAGCTATACGGCACTCCAGGGTGTGCTTTGTGCTGGGATATCAGCATGCTTTGGGTGGCGTCGACCCGCTGGTGCAGTGGTTGAATTTCCGCTTGTGACACCGATGACCTAGGTTAGGAAATGGACCCGGGAGTCAGAGGGCAAGCAGGGGGAGAAGGATTGAGCATCCTAGGGACTGCTCTCCTTCTCCGGTGGGGGAAGGGAAGAGTGTCTGGCACCTTATGGACCCCTGGCAGAGGCTGGGGGTACTGCCGCGACTGGTGCCATTGCATTAGGGAGGCGGGGCAGCTGCTGGATGTCATTGCATGTCCCCGCCCCCAGGGAGCAAAAGCACGGGAAAAAACCCAGCCCCCCGGCATGACGACCTGCTCCTCCTCACCGCCCTCTGCCTCTGACATCCGCCGGCGGGGGTCCTGCTCCCGTGGCCCTGACCTGGGGGTAAACTGGGGTTTGCCAGCAGTGTCTGTTGGGAGGGGGAGCCCCCATGGCGGCCCCACCTGGGGGGGCAAGCCTGGGCATGGGGGCGTCAAGCAGGTGGGTCCAAGGATAGGGGGTACAGGGGATAAAAGAAGAAAAAAAAGCATGCTTCAGGTGGCGTGAAGCATGATGCCCAAGGTGGAGTGCTGCCACCTCCTGAGAAGTGCTGATATCCTAGCACAAAGCACTTCCTGGAGTGCCTTATTGCGGTTATGAAATGGGTTCAATTTCCCATTTCTAAATAGGATATTTAAAAAAACAGAACTTTACTTGACAGAGCAAAGGCCGATGGCACATTTATAAGGTAGAAAAAGAAATGGGCAGACTGGATGGGCCTTGCGGTCCTTATCTGCCGTCAACTTCTATGTTTCTATGTAATTTCTTTTGAAAGATAGTAATTATCAACAATATTTGTTGAAAAAGGAAAAAAAAGTCCCCTTTCGGCACTGTAGTGTATCTCATGGCATGTAGGTGGCAGTGGAAATGTATATATCGGCTGCTGGTGGACCTTGCCATTAAGCATGTGTCCCTCCAATCTCACCACCTTTTTTCTTTGTATCTGATCCCACTCTCTCCTTCCCAACACCCACATAATGTTTGAAGTCCCATAGTGGGAGCCATTTGGCACAATCCACCATCTCATGTTTGGCCGCTGTGCACTTTAATGAAAAAGCACTTGTTTGCGCTTATTCTCATCTCTTCCACTCCTGCCAGTATTCTTATTCCACCCTCCCCCACAGTACCCAATGGCCAGCCGCCTCGTACTGATAGAACGCGCTTGCTGTGTCTCTGTAGAAACCCAGCTGATCGGCTTTCTATAGAGATAAAGCAATCGCATTCATTCACTACAAGGCGGCCTGCCATGGAAGACGGTGGGTTGAGGCACTCACCTTTTTCAAGGTTAGCACTGCTAATTCTTGGGTACTGGGGGGGGAGAGGATGGAATAAGAATAACGGCAGGGTGGAATAGCGCAAAAAAGCACTTTTTTTGTTAAAGTGCACGGCAGCCAGACATGGAGGTGGGTGGATTGTGCTAGTCGTCCACCATGGGACAGGAAGTAACATTTAACATATTGTGTGGGTGCATGGAGGGGGTAGAGGGGGGATTAGGTAGAAACAATGAGGGGGGGATTGAAGGGGATAATGCTTAATGATATAGGGTGGTGGGAGGGTGGTTTGTGTTTTTGTTTTTCAGTCTGTGTGGCTACTGATGTGTGTTGTGGCACATTGATTCTGGGTAGGGGTGCAGATGCTGGCGAGGTGCTGGATCTTCTTCCAGTGCTGTTATGCTGAGATAGCAGCACTGGGCTCCAAGCTCCTCTGCCAATCAGCTTTGTGCATGGCACCGACCCATTTCATAATCAGGTGATAAGAACATCCCTAACATGGTTAGCACCACACTACCCTTGCATAACGCAGTCATCTGGGATAGTTGCCAAAATAAGAAGGCAACTGTGAATAGCTCAACATCGGCAGTGTGACAGCAGATAAAATACTGTGGAACCAATGTAAATGAGGGATACCCACTTAAATATAATGAGCATTGCTATATGTAGAGGTTAATGAAGACTTAAACAGTCGATAGCACATTGCAATGTGAAGCAGCAGCGTAATGAAAAATTTTCTTCCAAAAAAGCTTGTTTCAGCTACAGTTAAGAAAAATATTAGCTTACCTGTCAGATTTACTAGCCTAGGTACCTCCAACGCTACGCACCATGAGTCTTTTTAATTTTTTCAGTATTAACCCTTGCCAGGTCTGCAGTGTTATTTCTATACAAAATGTGGCCGCCATCTTATTTTCTTGAGAAAAATGTAATTAAAACATTTATAAAATACTCCAATTTTGGTGGTATTAGAAAATTGCACCACCAAATAAAACTGGAAGAGGCATGGAATCTTTTGTAGTGGGAAAAAAGGTAGGGTCACATTTTTTGCCCAATTTCGTTGCACTGCTGCTTTAATACTACAAAACCCTAACATAATCCCCATGGTACCAGGTCAGTGCCGCTATTCAAAAAATGTGTGACAGTAACTGCACTGTGTAGAGCGCACCTGCATTTAGAGTGACATGGGTATAATAGCAGTAGAGAAGTACTGCTACCCCTGTCGCCCTGCACTCTTACAAGTGAGGGATCATGTTGCCGTGTGTGTGGTGCCTGGTCAAGCCGCTCCCTTGGTGGAGTGGCTAAGGCACCAGCACACGGCAGGGTTGGAGACCTGGGATCACGGTTTGGTTCCCTACAGGTCTCCCGACACTGCAGCTTTTTGATTTTTTTTTTTAAGTTAAGCTTTCCCACTTCTCAACTTTCACCCCATCCCTGAGTTCACACCCCTCAGAGTTTGTTATTTAAAAGTCGGGGGACATGGAGGGTGAAGCTCTATGTTGGGGGGTTTCGAAGAAGCACCCTGGAAAAGAAAAGTCCCATTGTTTTCAATGGGGCGCGCTGTTTTGTTCTGATCGGTGTTTTTTCTGACCTTGTTTTGGGATCTGCTGTTTTGCCTGTGGCATTTATTGCCACGCTGCTATTGTCAGCCCTCTTATGACCCCATGCCATCCCCACACACTCTGATCAGATCTGGACAAAGGAACGGAGACGGACACTAGTCCATTTTCAGTGGAGAGACCCCTGAAGGAACTTGCAAATCTGAAAGTAGACAAGGCAATAGGGCCAGACAGGGTGCATCCAAGCATATTGAAAGAGCACAGGGAGGTACTGTCTGCACCTCGGACTGTCCTGTTCAGCCACTCACTGGAGACCGGAGTGGTTCTAGAAGACTGGAGGAGGGCAGATTTAGTCCCTCTTCACAAAAGTGGTAGCAAGGGAGAGGCTGGCAACTACAGGCCAGTTAACCTGACTTCAGTGGTGGGAAAATTAATGGAATCACTACTGAAGGAAAAGATTGTGGAATATCTTGAATCCAGTGGCTTACAATATTCAAGGCAGAATGGTTTCACAGGGAGGAGGTCATGTTAAACGAATCTGATAGATTTCTTTGACTGAGTGACCAGGGAATTAGATCAGGATGGAGTGGTGGATGTGGCCTACCTAGATTTTAGTAAGGCCTTCATCACCGTTCCATATAGGAGACTTGTAAACAAGCTGAGCAGCCTAGGAGTGGGTCCAAAGGTGGTAAACTGGGTTAGAAATTGCTTAGAGAATAGGCGGCAAAGGGCGTTGGTAAATAGAGTTCACTCCGAGGAAGGGAGGGTGACCAGCGGGGTGCCACAGGGATCTGTATTGGGAATGGTCATCTTTAATGTGTTTATTAGCGACATTGCATAGGGGCTGGAGGAGGAGGTCTGCCTTTTTTTGCAGATGACACTGAAATCTGAGATATGGTAGACACCCTAGGAGGGGTTGAAAAATGAGTAGTGATCTAAGAAAGTTAGAGAAGTGGTCAAGGATATGGCATCTGAATTTCGATAAAAAAAAGTGCCAAATCATGTACTTAGAGCACAGAAACGCAGGGGCAGAGTACAAAATGGGTGGAGTGGTTTTGACAACAACCAAGTAGGAAAGAGACCATATCAGATGACCTAAACGTAGCCAGGCAGTGCGACGAGGCATTTGGGAGAGCTAGTGTGATGCTGGGGTGCATAGGGAGGGACTTCACCAGCAGAAAGAGGGAGGTGGTGTTACCTCTGTATAGATCGCTGGGGAGACATCACCTGGAGTACTGTGTCCAGTTCTGGAGACCTCATCTCTGGCAGGACATAGACAGAGTGTAGGCAATCCAGAGGAGGGCAACTAAAATGGTGCAGGCTCTGAACAGTAAGCCCTATGAGGAGAGACTAAGGGACCTCAATATGTACCCCCCCGTAGAGGGAAGGAAGGAGAGGGGGATATGATAGAGACATTCAAATTCTCACAGATATAAATAAGGTATAGGAGAGAAGCATTTTTAAGAAGAAAAGGATGTTCAAGAACAAGGAGTCATACTATAAAGTTGAAAGTGGCTAGACTCAGGGTGATGTGAGGAAGCACTTTTTCACAGAGAGAGTGGAGGATGCCTGGAACAGCCTCCCAGTGGAGTTAGTAGAGGCAAAAAATGTAGCAGGGTTCAAGAATGTATGTGATAGGCATAAGGGAACCCTTAGTAGTAAGGCATGGGGGGAGGTAAAGCCGGAGATCAAGTAGGGTCTGTGGTAATACAGTAGGTAGGGAAAAATGGGCAGACTAGGTGGGACAAGTGGTCCTCATCTGCCGTCAAATTCTATGTTTCTGTGTTATGTTTCTATGGATCAGATGGTGGGTTGTGCATCAGTTAATCAGTGGTGTTTGGATATATAATACTAAGAAAATCTATTAACATACTTTTATTTGCTAGCCGTTGTTGTTAAACATACAACTTTTGTAAATTTGTATGTGAACTGCTATAAGCCCTGTGTCCTTCATATGAGAATTTTTTTTTTAATTTTGGAAAAAAACCTCTGCTGAGGAGATCGGGGCTCAATATTCAAATGTTTACATAGGCGCTAACAGGTCTTTGCGCTGGTGCTCCATATTCCAATGGGCCATTTGTGTGTGCAAAGAGGGCTAGCAGCCACGCAAAACACAGTGCATGTGTGCAGACAATGGGAGGGGCATGGGCATGAATATGCGTACTACCTCATATTCATCGATTTTGTGCTGAGCAAAAGGGTTTTAGCGCGGTCCTTTTGCTAGGCACAAATAACACCAAACAATACCACACCTTACTCCGGGCAACCCTAGTGTCTGCCAGATGTAATGCAACCACCTAGCCGGTTGGCCACTGGGGAGCACACCCAGCAGCTGTAGTCCCTGGCCCCCTCCCCCCGGTGATCATCGTCCCATTCTTTACTATATAGTATCCCTGGTGCTAGTGGTAGCCCCTCCCCCTCCGATCCCAGCCCCTGCTTAGACACTTTTATCCTTGTGCCAGTGGTAACCCCCCAATCCCAGACCCTACCTAAATATATATATCCCTGGTACTACTGGCAAGCAAGATACACAAAAAAGCAGCAATGCACACAGGAGAAAAGTCCCAAAACAAGGGTGAAGTTAATAAATGAATTTATTTGGACATACAGCGGTTCCCAGATGCTTCAAGGGCTTTGGGGGGAAGAGGGGGGAGGTGGAGTCACACAGAAAAGTGAAATCTTAAATAGTCATAATACAAGTGACATATTTCAAATGAAGTGAACCAACCAATAATATTCAAAGTGCTACCACAACAATCACCATCCTCTAAAGAGTACACTTAAGGTTACAAAAGGCCGCAATAGCTCAAAAACCTTTTAGTGCAACATGTAAACTTTTTCTCAAACAGACATATAGTTTTTTTTTTTTTTAACTTTATTAAATTGAAAAAGCTTTTATATAATTTAAATAGCTGCACTTTATTTCGCTGCACTTAAATTCATTAAGCCTGATATTGATAACCCCTCTCCCTCTGATCCCAGCCCTTGCATAAATACTAATGTCACCAATGGGAAAAGAAGCAGAATAAGGTCGAAGCCCATAATAGCTCCTATGAGTTTTGATAGTACTTTAGAGCTCCACCCTCATTTATAAATTGATCTAGCCTTCTCTTATATATGCCCTTATTTTCACTAACAACCTCTTTCTGGAAGTCCATTCCACAGGTTCACCACTCTTTCTGCAATAATGTACTTCCTTCTATCACTCCTAAAATGTGTTCCTTTTACTTGTAGTATGTGCCCTCTTGTTTTAGTGTCATTAAATGTAATATTCATTTCTTCAACCAAAGTTGGATAATTTATTATATCATAAAATAATAAATTGCCCCTCTTTCTTCTTATTTCCAGTGTATACAGCCCTACGTTGGCTGTTCTGTCTTCATATGTAAGATCTCTGACTTCAGATTTTAGTCATTCTGTGTTATACTGTTTCTATTGTTTTCATGTCAGTTTTTTTGTGCGGGTTCCATAACTGGCGACAATAATCAAGTTGTGGTCTGACATATGACCTGTATAGAGGGAGTAGTACTGCGGACTTCCGACTTTTGATGTTTCTTTTTATAGTCGGTTGCAGCTCCCTTTGGCCTTATTAATGGCACTTGTGCATTGTTCAGTAAAGTCCAAGTTTTTATTAATTAGTACTCCAAGATCTTTTATCTGCATTTGTACTTTTCAGAACTGAATTACTTAGTGTATAGTGCACCATTGTATTGTTCCTGCCCTAATGGAGAACACAGCCTTTGTCTGTGTTAAGTACCATTCACCATCTAAAAGCCCACCTGGAAACAAGATCTAAGTCTCTCTCTGGATGGATTCGATTCCTGCAGCTGTTGCACATGGTCCTCCTAGTTTAGTATCATCCACATATTATTTTATTTTCCAAATCGTTGCCCAAATCCGCAATGAACAGCTGAAATAACACAGGGCCCAAGACAGCCCTGCAGGATCCCCACTGGTCACCCTTCCCTCAGAAGATAGGTAGCCATTGATTAAAACTCTTTGAGTTCTGTCTGTTAGTCAATGCTGCATCCATCTTCTGATTTGACCATTCAGTTGTAATTTCTGTAGTTTGTTGATTATCGTCCAGTGCGGTACCATATCAAATGCCATCCTAAAATCCAGCAAAATGACGTCTGCTGGTTTCCCCTCATCTAATATTTTGTTTATGGTGTCATAAAAGCATAATAAGTTTGTCAGACAAGAACGTTCCGTAACAAACCCATGTTGGTTTATGTCTACCTTGTTCTGTTGTTTAATATGTTTTACCACTTTATCCTTAAATAGTGATTTGAAGATTTTACCTGGGACAGATGTTTATTTTATCTTTTATTTGTTCCTTAGTGCATAAGTTAATCGGAGATGATAATCAAGTATTAGCATATATTGGATCTGGTTCTGAGTAAACTGAACAAAAATACTTATTAAAAGTGTCTGCTATTTGAGGCTGGCCCGGTGGCGCAGAGGGCTGAGGCGCTGGACGTCTCACCTCATGGCACGTCGGCGACCCGGTCGGGGCGACCCTGGGTCGCCGGAGGTCAGCACGGGGAACGGGTGGAGCAGGATGGAGCAACGCAAGGGCAGCTCTCCTCTCGGGGGAGGTGGGGTGGCATCCCCTGGCGCTCGGCTGCCACCCGGGTGGAGGCCGAGAGGCTGCTAGCGAGGGTGCCAGCGATGGGCCAATAGGGTGGAATGGGAAGAGGGGCGTTACACTGGGCTGTAAGGTGCATGCGATGCCTCCACCGCATCATCCTTCTCCTAGGGGTCCTCAGGTAAAAGGAGAAAATTGGAAAAAGCAGGCGGTGGCAGGATGGCCTACTCTCCATGAGCACCGCTCCGGACGGGCATAAGGTAAGCCCTAGTAATTCCGGGAGGGACGAGCTGGGGAGTCGGTCAGATGGGGGCCGCATGGCGCGAGGAGAAACAGAGTGGAGATAAAAAAAAAAAGTGTCTGCTATTTGAATTGGGTCTATAATTGTTTCGTTATTCTCTGTTATTGTGTTAAGCTTGAAATCAACCATTTCTAATTAATCAATATAACTATAAAACTGTTTACTATTGTATTTGTTTGCAGTTTCTGTAAGTCTAATTTCTAAGTTCTTTTTTGCTTTGTTTATTGCGTTCTTACACATTTTCTGTGATTTGTTTAAATTTAATCCAGTTACTATCTGTTTGTGTTTTTTTGTAGGATGCGTATTTTCTATTTTTTTTTTTGTTAAGTTTAAGAATTTTATTATTTAACCATTTTGGTTTAACTCCTTTACTGTTATATTTCCTTACTCTCCTTATGTAGTTATCACATATGTGTAATATGATTTGTTTAATTATTCCCCAGCATACTTCTCCATTCTTATCTCTAAGAATGTTTTTCCAGTTAATGCTAACTACGTCCATATTAATTTATTTCTTTATTAGCTGTATTATACAAGCATATTTCTGTACGTCCTCTAACTGTTTTTATGGTGCAGTTTATTGTAAAGTAAATGCATGAGTGATTGCTGTTGCCCAGTGGTGCGGTCACTCTATGATCACTGATGTTCACATTATCAGTGCTTAGGACCAGATCCAATATGTTATTTCCTCTTGTTGGTGTCCTGATGTATTGTAGTATGTTTTGTTCCAGAGTGAATTGTAAAAATCTTTCACTTTGCTTATTGCTAGCAGTATTTTCCTCCCAGCTGATGTTATTAAAATTGAAATCCCCTACCCAGACAGTGTTTCCCTTTTCTATGGCATTTGCTGTTTCTTCCATTAGTGCCTCTAGTACATCATCTTCCATGCTTGGTAGTTGATAGCATAAACCTATAATAAGGTCGTCCTTAATATTTTGATTTGTTTGTATCCATAAGGTTTCTGTAGATGTAGTGTGTGTTTTGATTTGGAGGTTATGCCTGTAATTTTAAGTTTTACTGAACAGTACAGTATATATAGCTACCCCCCCCCCTTTTTGAGATCTGTCTAACCTTAGTAGTTCATAACCTTGTATATTTTTGTCCCAATAATCATCTTCCTTCCACCATGTTTCGTTGATTACCATTATGTCAATGTCTTTGTGTAATTTCAACAGGGCCTGTAATTCCCCTTGTTTGCAGTTTAGACTTCTGGCATTACAGAGCATACATTTAAGTATTCTTTGGTCTGTTTGTCTTTGTTCCTAACTTTAGGGGGTCTCTTGTCATTGCTTGTCGCAGCTATTGATGTGCTTAGTTCTACCCCATTTTTGTTTATTTTATCCATTGAGTTGTCCCTACGTTTTATATTACTGTCGTTTACTGATTTGTCATTGTCTTGAGTTTTTAAACCACTTTTACCATTATTGTTAAATGGTTTTGGTCTAAATTCCTTGTCCCCCAGCTTTAATAGTTTAAAGCTACTGTCTCCATGTGTGCCTTGATTAATCTTGCTAAGATGTATGCACCATTTTTATTCAAGTGTAACCCATCTCGCTCGATTATACAGATGAAATTTGTTAAAGAAGTGATGCCAGGAATCTACAAATCTGATGCTTTCTGTCTTACACCAATTTATTAGTCTAGTGCTTATTCTTAACTAGAGTATCATTTTTTTCTTTTGTGGCTTTTGGGATTGGTAATGTACCAAATACAATTACTTCTGCCCCTAAACTTTTTATCTCATTTGCAGTTTCTAATATTTCTTGACACAGATCTTTCTCATGTTCCCAGCCTACATCATTGGTTCCCACATGGATCGTGACTACTGGGTTAACTCCACTGTTCTTTATTATGTTAGGAGCCACTTTTCAGATATCTTTAATTTGTGCACCTGAATAAGATGAGACCATTCTATTTAGTTTGTCTTCGTTACATATAACTGTGTTGCATTTTTTTATGATGGAGTCACCTACAATTACCATGTGTCTGGGCTGCATTAGTTGAATTTGTTGCATCTCCATGTCAATTAATAGTTTGTATCTGTTTGTAAGTTCCAAGTTCTGTATTATGTTTGTCCTTCTACCTTTTTTATGTCTGTTATTATGTTTTACAGAGTACCATGAGTCTTTTCCTCCTCCTGCTACCTTCCTTTCTTGGGTTTACTTGTTTCAGGTTCTGAGTTACTACTGTTACTTTCATCAACTCTAACACTCTTTCCTTTAGTACTTAGTGTCTCCCTCTGTGTTGGATTTACGGCCTGATTTTTTCATTAATGTAATTTATCCCCGGTGCTAGTGGTGCCCTCCTCCCCCATCTGATCCCAGCCCCATTGTACACACAATCTCCCACAGGTGTCCAGTGGTCCCCCCTTACCCCACTGCATCTGGTATCCCCCACTAACCGTCTGCATGGCGTTGATGCTGTGGGTGCATATGGCAACTGGCACAGCTCTCCTCTCACCTTCTCTGCCAGCCACCATATGTACAGTCAGGGAGGGCGCCTCTCATTTATATGACAGGGAGTGTCATCATGTCCTATAAATAAGAGGTACGCTCCCTGATTATACATACAACAGCCAGCAGAGGAGATGTGAGGAGGGTTGTGTCAGTCACCATATGCACCTGTGGCACCAACGCCGTGTATACGGTTAGTCGGGGGGATGCCCATTGCCGCTGGGGAAGAGGGGGGTCACACAGCTGTTTGGTGCTAAAATTGTCTCGTTCCACTAAAATGTGAATATTTTTATAAATGGTTTCATTCAGCTTTTTTTTTTCCCTCAAGAAAAAAAAATGGCCAGCACATTTGGCTTAGAAATAACATTAAACATCTAATTGTCATCTTCAATGTAAACCTGGTAAGGTTATAATTGAGATAATAAAAAAATGATGGTGCATAGCATAGAAGGTACCCAGAAAAGTAGATTTGACAGGTATGCTAATGTATTTATTAATTGTGGTTGAAACTTGCTTTTTTTTTTGAAAAATATTTTCCTTGCACTGCTGCTCTAAAAAATCCTCTTGAAGATGACATTAGTTCCTGTACTGACCCCCACTGTACATGAAGTCTTTCCACCTCGACAGACTAATTCCTGTGCAGACCCCCACTATACATGAAGTCCTTGCACCTTGACAGATTAGTTCAGGTTTGGGCCCCTACTGTACATGTAGTTCTTGCACCTCGATAGATCTGTTCAGGTACAGAATCCCCACTGTACATGTAGTCCTTGCACCTCGATAGATCTGTTCAGGTACAGAACCCCCACTGTACATGTTGTCCTTGCACCTCGATAGATCTGTTCAGGTACAGAACCCCTACTGTACATGTAGTCCTTGCACCTCGATAGATCTGTTCAGGTACAGAACCCCTACTGTACATGTAGTCTTTGCACCTCAGTAGATCTGTTCAGGTACAGAACCCCCACTGTACATGTAGTCCTTTCACCTCGATAGATCTGTTCAGGTACAGAACCCCCACTGTACATGAAGTCCTTGCACCTTGACAGATTAGTTCAGGTTTAGACCCCTACTGTATATGTAGTTCTTGCACCTTGATAGATCTGTTCAGGTATAGAACCCCCACTGTACATGTAGTCCTTGCACCTCGATAGATCTGTTCAGGTTCTGAACCCTCACTGTACATGAAATCCTTGCACCTTGATAGATTAGTTCAGATTCAGAACCCTCACTGTACATGAAGTCCTTTCACCTCGACAGATCAGTTCCTATACAGACCCACACTGCACATGTAGTCCTTGCACCTCGATAGATTGCTTCCTTTACAGAACCCCACTGTAATATGAAGTCCTTGCACCTCAGCTGATCAGTTTCTGTAGAGACACCCACTGTTCGTTAAGGCCTTGCACCTCAGCAGAACATTCCCTACACAAGTACAGATATAGCTTGTGAAGATATTTCTGCTGTTTTACTCTCACTCATGTGATATCGCACATGTATACTAAATTTTGAATAATGCTACTACACTGTTAGAACAAAATAATGTGCCTTTCATGTTACTGTATGTTACGCAGTGGAATGTTGAATACTGTTTTTTAAGGTATTAGGTATAACTATATTTATAAAAGCAGCAGTGCAATGAAAAATGTTTTTCCAAAAAGCTAGTTTCAGGTACAGTTAATAATAATAGAATAACTGGTCCTTTTTTCCCCATAGGTAAACCAAGTTGTAATTTGCCATTATAACCAGCTGGTTATAAGGGCAAACATGAGTGGGGTTTCCCTCAAACTGAGCATGCACAGCCCCCTGTCTTCCTCTCCTGGGTGCCGTCAGCCTTTTGACACCACTCCACAGTTCGCTGCACTCAGGCTCAGTGGCAGTAAGTTAATTAAAAAAACAAACAAACACAGGAGCAAGGTTTTTTTTTAAGCTGCTGACTTGAAAAAAAAAAAGAAAGTTTTATTACAAGCCGCGGACCGCACTGAAACCTAAGAAGTCTGCGGCTATTTTTATTTTATATAATTACTATGGCAAAAAAAGATCCCCAGCAATTATATAAAATAAAGGCTGGCTAGGTAAACTCGATCTTACACGCCTCTGTGTGGATGCCTTAAAACCCTCGAGCTCACTCTTGGGGTTTGTGGCACGCACACTCGGGTGTGTAAAATTCTCAAGAACCCCTACCCAGCCATTATTCTCTACATTAGCATACCTGCCAAATCGACTTTTCTCGGTGCCTTCTATGTTGTGCCTCATCCATTATTGTTATTTTCTTGATCCTAACCCTTGCCAGGTCTACAGCGCTGTTTCTAAGTCAAATGTGTTAGCCATCTTTTTTTCTTGAGAAAAAAACTATATTTTATAAAATACTCACATTTTGGTGGAAGTGAACATTTTACCACCAAATAAAACCGGAAGATTCCTGGAATCATTTATACTGAGTCAAGGTAGGGTCTAATTTTTTGCCCCATTTCGTTGTGCTGCTGCTTTAAGTATGTTAAACTGGATTGAATTATAGTTGTTAGTGCACCTATTCATAATTTTTGGGGGTATGTTTTGTGTGTAATTTATTTTAAAATACTCAGTAAAAGATTATATACCTAAAAATAATGCTTATATTCGTGACTGTTATTGTACATTGCCTTTATTTTAGGGGTGCAGTCGCGCCCCTGTAGTTGAGGTTGTACAGGCAGTTCTATGTTAAGTTCAAAATGTTGTACCTCAATAAGTTTGGCATTAGTTGATGAAATAGCCCAAATGTTGGCATGCCCGGTCATTCTGCCAGTGTCTAAATATGTGAAAAGTTTTGTGATGGCATATTGTATGGTTTTTGAGATATGGAGTGGTAAAAATGGTTAACATGGGGTTTTTTTTTTGCCCTCATCTACAGCCCAGGCGGAATGAACGTTTTTCTTGAAATTTTCAGGGATTATGGGGTCTGTAACAAGGATGTGCTGTTGGATAGTGTGGTGAGAAGATATCTCACCATTTTTGAAAGATAACAATTTTTGTGATAGCTGCTAGACAGGCAGGTAAATGAAAACCATTCGAACTGTTAATTGTTAAGGATTTTTTGTTCGTGCTCAGAGAAATACTGTTTGTGCTTCTGCCATCCTGTGTTTTTTTTTTCCTTTTAAAATTTGATTTATAAAGAAATCCTACTTGGTTGTGAATGACGAAGACCTGTATTTAGGTCTCAGTCAAATGCTTAGCAACATTATTGTGTTATTATTTTTACATTTTTAGGTGAAGTACGTGTTTTTGGGGTGAGACTCGTGTCTCCCATTACTTGCTTTGTTAAGGATCAATCGACTGGAAAATAACCATTCATAGTTCTTTACAGTTCGAACTTTACTGTTTGAACTGTAAAGACTTCAAACAGTAAAGGTCTATGACAGTTCGAGCTGTGATATCTCCCTGGTGTCTAGTTGTACCCCCTACCTGTCAATTTCAATCCCCAAATAACAATATATTTTCCCTGGTAGTCTAATGGTCCCTCCCCCTCCCCTGTTCACCAATCACCATCCCATATGTTTGCTGTTTTTTTTTTTATTTTATTTTATTTCTGTAATCCTATTTTTTATATTCCCTGGTAGTCTAGCGGTCCCTCCCCCCTCCCCCGTTCTCTGATCGCTGTCCCCGATGTTTGTCTATTCCCTGGTAGTCTAGTGGTCCCTCCCCTGTTCTGCGATCACCATCTCATATGTTTGTTGGTTTTTTTCATTTATTTTTCATATTCCCTAGTAGTCTAGTGGACCCTCCCCTATTCTCTGATCGCTGTCCCCGATGTTTGTCTATTCCCTGGTAGTCTAGTGGTCCCTCCCCTGTTCTCCGATCACCATCTTATATGTTTGTTGTTTTTTTTCATATTCCC
Organism: Neoceratodus forsteri; assembly: GCA_016271365.2. Lineage (NCBI taxonomy): Eukaryota > Metazoa > Chordata > Ceratodontiformes > Ceratodontidae > Neoceratodus > Neoceratodus forsteri. The sequence continues at coordinate 3,996,959 of JADMNL010000027.1, forward strand.
TAGTAGTCTAGTGGTCCCTCTCCCATTCTCCGGTCGCTGTCGCCGATGTTTCTTTAGTCCCTGGTAGTTTAGTGGTCCCTCCCTCCTCACCCGTTCTCTGATTGTTATCCCTGTATTCATAAAAAATTTCCCTGGGCAGTCCAGTGGTCCCTCCCTCTCCCCTAATGTCCAATCATTGTCTCTGTATCAAGACAATAACTTCCCTGGTGGTCTGGTGATCCCTCCCCAGGTTTCCAATCGCGGTACCCTATATAATATCATTGGCTGTCCAGTGGTCCCTTCCTCACCCCTGTTCTCCGATCACCATCCCCATGCTGCTGTTTAAGTCCCTGGTGTCTAGTGGCACCCCCCCCAGTCCCTTCCTGCAGAAAAGAAAACTGCCCCCCTTTTTTCCCCCTTGGTTGCCAAAACAAGTGGTCCCTCACCAGTTAGCCCCCCCATCTCCCACTCAGCACCCACCACCCCACACCCCCCAGTACACCCCCACACTCCCTCACTCACCTGAACAGGTTTGATATCCACTTTCCCGATCGAAGACGTCTTGCTGCTGGAACTGGCGACTGCAGTATGAGAAACTATGGTAACTGCGGTTCAATGTATTTCAGTGGGGGTTTCAACTTTAATGCATAACTCAGCCATTTTTTGAGATTTTGAACCCAAATTTTCAACATAGCCTTTTGGGGACCCCACCTCATGAACAATATGACTGTTGTTATGCAACTCCCGCCCAAAAGGTGATTTCACGTTTGTGTGGCAATATCACATTTTGGGTGGGATTTGCATAATAACAGTCATATTGTTCATGAGGTGGGGTCATAAGAAGGCTTTGTTGGAAATTTGGGGTCAAAATATGTAAAAATGGCAAAGTTATGAACATCCATTACAATTTTGCTATGCATGCTAGTAACTTTGGAAATAATAAATATTTTGACCCCAAATTTTCAACATAGACTTGTTATTACCACACTTCATGTATGCCACAGCTGTCATTTGTCAAATCCTGATCAAAATGTCTTTTTATACCTGTGGTGCAGAATGACATTGCAGTCGCGCAGAATTACTTTTTTGCGCGGATTAGAAAATGTTCAGTACCAGGTACATGAGTTGGGGTAATAAGATGTCTATGCTGGAAATTTGGTTGCTGTTGTCCTATGAATGGAGTGCAGGGCCCTTATTTAGTTATTTATTTATTAGCTTTTGGTGACCAGGTAAGTACATTAGGCAAAAACCCTGCCTATTTTCAGGCACGACCCAGGAGAGTACAAAATACAGCCTTGCAAACAGTCACAGGATACATACAACAACAGCACAACAGCACCCAATGGGTATCCACGCAGGGATAGTTGGAAAATTATACATACAGTTCAACACCATCCATGCTGAAAGTCCAGTATAGGCAAGCCCGGAGATGAACATAGAGTATTGAGAGACAGTAGTCCAGGCAAAGCGAAAGCAAGAGGAGACAGTCAAGCTGGATTCATTACAGTCACAAGTATCAAGTGCACAGAGGTGACAAAAAAGTGCAGTTTTAAAGGAGGTGTGAGATAAAGAGCACTTTAAGTGGGGAGGCAGGGAATTCCAATATTTGGGGGCGAAATGAGAGAAAGCTTGTTCCACCATTTTGATTGAGCATTACAGGACAGAGAGTAGCTGAGCATCAGAGGACCTCAGAGGACAGGAATAATGCATGGTGGGGGGGGGAAGCATAGCCCCATGAGAGTCAGGTTGGGGATATCTAGTCAAGGAGTCAGTAAAGCATCCCAGAGAGTAGGAGCGATGGGAACTGGGTGACAGACAGTGTAAGGTGGAGTAGAGCAAACAGTGGTGTGTAAGGCAAGGGGCAAATAGGACAAATCTGCAAATGTTGTAAGCAGTGTCCCACTTTCGAGGAACATGGACATTGGCCTGGGAAAGGATTGGGAGAGCATATAGTAGCCTAGGGAGCAGGATCCCCCAGCTACAGATATCCTGGCAGCAGGGATTTAGGAGTGACACACACGATAGGCAGTGGCAATCTTGAGGTTAACAGATTTGCATACCTCGTTTATGTGAGAGGAGAAGTCAAGCACGGGATCAAGTGTCAACCCCAGGTATTTAAAGGAGTCAGTGGCAGAGACTGCAGACCCATCATAATCTAGTACACAAAGCTTGGGCGGAACAGCTTGTACTTTCATAGAGGACCCAAAGAGCATTGCCTGGGTCTTAGGTAAACTGAGCATTAGGGAGTTGGAGGCAAACCAGGATTGGAGATGTATAAACGCCAATGACAGGGAAGCATTGAGGTCTTTGATGGAACTAGAGGCGGCATAGAGTACCAAGTCGTCTGCACACATAATGAAGCAACAGTGTGGGGCAGGAGGTGGGGATATCATTAACAAAAATAGAGAAGAGCAAGGGCCCTAGAATGGAGCCTTGAGGGACACCGCAGTAGATAGGGGCAGGAGATGAGAGAACCTTGCCGAAGGAAACAGATTGCAACCTGTTGTCAAGGTAGCAGCGGATGATGGATCCAGAGGCACCAAGGGTGTGCAGTTTATTTGGGAGCAATAGGTGATTCACCAAATCAAAGGCTTTGGTGAGGTCAGTGAACACAGCACCCGTGAGAAGGCCTTGTCCATGTTGGATCTGACCTCACTAGTAAAATGAGTGAGGGCAGTGGTGGTACTGTGTCCAGCTCTGAATCCATGCTGTATGGGGGACTGAAGACTAAACTGGAGTAAGTGAGACGATATCTGGCAGCGGATTAGTTTCTCAAAAATGTTGCTGAGCATAGGCAGAAGTGCAATGGGCTGAAACATAGAAACATAGACTTTGACGGCAGATAAGGACCACTTGGCCCACCCAGTCTGCCCGTTTCCCTACCTACTGGATAAGCTGCAGATTCTAGTTAACCAACAGCCTACTTCCTGCAACCTCCCACTATAATTGCCTTGTGTCTGTCCCATGCATGTTTGAATTCCCCCACTGTTTTAGACCCAACGACCTCCTCAGGAAGGCTGTTCCATGTATCCACCACTCTCTCCGTGAAAAAATTCCTCACATTACCCCTGGGCGTCCCCTCTATCTTTAAATTGTGCCCCTTGTTCTTCACATCTTTTCTGAAAGATGCTACCCTCCTGGACTTTGTTGATTCCTTTGAGGTACTTCAACGTTTCTATCATGTCCCCCCATCCCTCCTTTCATCAAGAGTATACATATTAAGCTCTCTCAGTCTCTCTTCATATGGTTTCTGCTGCAGACCCTGCACCATTTTAGTTGCCCTCCTCTGGACTGCTTCCATCCTGTCTATGTCCTTGCATAGATGAGGTCTCCAAAACTGCACACAGTACTCCAGATTGGGTCTCACCAACTGTCTGTATAGAGGGATAACCACTTCCCTTTTTCTACTTGTGATGCCCCTTCCTATGCATCCCAGTATCCCCCTGGCTCTCCTTACCGACTTTTCACATTGCTTACCCACCTTTAGATCATCTGATATGACTACCCCAGGTCCCTTTCCATTTTTGTTGTTGTTAGTACCTCCCCTGCTATTGTGTACTCTTCTCCTGGGTTTTGTTTCCCAGGTGTATTACTTTGCACTTCTTTGCATTGAATCTAAGTTACCATATGTCTGACCATTCTCCAACCTTGCCAAGTCCCTTCTCATCTTTTCTACCCCTTTCGTTATCAACTCTGTTACAGATCTTTGTGTCATCTGCAAAGAGGCATACCTTTCCCTCAGACCCTCTGTAATGTCACCTATAAAGATGTTAAAGAGGACTGGACCCAGTACTGAGCTCTGAGGTACTCCACTAGTAAACCCCTTTCTTCGGAATGTGTTCCATTCACTATTACCTTCTGTGTCCTGTTGTGCAGCTAGTTTGCTACCCAGGCTACCACCCTGGGACCCACTCCCAGGCTGGCTAACTTGATTATTAATCTTTTGTGCAGGACTGTGTCAAATGCCTTGCTAAAGTCTAGGTAGGCCATATCCACAGCCCCTCCTGGTCTATTACTTTGGTCATCCAGTCAAAGAAATCAATTAGATTCATCTGACATGACCTTCCTGCTGTAAATCCATGCTGCTTTGGGTCCTGTGCCCCGCTGGCCTCTAGGTACTCAACAGTTCTTTCTTTCAGAAGTGATTCCATCATTTTCCCTACCACTGAGGTCAAACTTGCAGGTCTGTAGTTTCCTGCTTCTGCCTTGCTCCCACTTTTGTGAAGGGGAATCACATCTGCCGTCCTCCAGTCCTCAGGTACCGCCCCATCCTGCCACGATTTGTTAAAAAGCGTGGTCAGTGGTGTCACTAGGTCCTCCCTTAGTTCTTTTAGGATTCTGGGGTGAATCCCTTCAGGCCCCATTGCTTTGTCCACCGTGAGTTGTAGGAGTTCTTTCAGGACTTTTTCTTCTGTGAATGGACTGGTGTCAACCCCCCTACCCAGAGTGCTTCTATTGTCTGGTTTAGGTAACTCCTCCTCATCTTCTTTTGTGAATACTGCGCAAAAGTATTCATTCAATATCTCTGCCTTTTCACTGTCTCCCTCTGCCCACCTCCCCTCTCCTTTATTAATCTTCACTATCCCTCCCTTAACCTTTCTATGCTCCCTAATGTACCTATAAAAGGTTTTATCCTCCTTAACTGAGTTGGCTATTTTTTCCTCGGTTTGGGCTTTTGCTAGTCTGACTGCCTTCCCCACTTCTTTCTGCTTTAATTGATACAGTTCCCTGTCATGCTCCTTCTGTGATTCCTTATACTTTTTGAATGCAGCCTTTTTCTCCTTAACCTTCCCTGCCACCTCTTTTGAGAACCATAGTGATTTTTTACTCCGCTTTGTTTTCTTTATTTGTTTCACACAAAGGCTTGTTGCCTCTATGATGGCAGTTTTGATTTTTCTCCATTGCTCTTCCACTCCTCCTTTTTGGTCATTTGCTAGCGCATTTTTCAGGTATTCACCCATTTTGCCAAAGTCAGCCCTTCTAATGATGATAATTAGGCAGGAGTTTGGGGTCACCTTTCTTAAACACCGGAATTGTCCTAGCAGATTTCCACACCAACGGTATGTGGAGGTGCTAATGGATAGGTTAAAAAGCCTAGTTAACAGAGTAGCTAGGAGAGGGGAAGCAAATCTCAGGATCTTGGGATCTAACACATTTGGCCTGGCACTGCCATGGGTGGGAATGGACTTCAGTAGCTTTAGGACCTCAAGACGCGTGACGGAGGAGAGCATCAAAGCAGGAGGAGCATGAAGAGGCGGTTGTGTGCTGCAGGATGTGAGAGGGGAAACATTCGAGATTGAGGTTGTTGTTCCTAAGTGGAATATAAATACAGAAGGTGCAGTTTCTTGGCCCCTACAAGGGGTAGGATCAAGTGAAGAACCTCACAGTTATTCAGAGGATGGGTGGGCAGTAAAGGGACATTAAGGTGCGAGTTATAGTATAGTGCCAGCCCACCACCCCTTTTGATAGAGAGACAGTCAACCCAGAGCATGTTATATCCTGGAAAAGAGCAGCACAGATCTGTGATAGAGGGTTTCAACAATGTTTCAAATAGGGCAAGGATGTCAGGGTTGTTGACCTGCACCCATGCCTCCAGCTCGGGGAGATTAGCTATGAGACTGCAGATGTTTAGATGGGCCAAGGTCAAGCCTGGGACTGTGGTAGGAGATGTGTGGAACAAGAAGAAGGTTGCATAGGATTAGAGAAGGGGCCAGGGTTAGGTTTAACATCACTGGCTAGGGAAAGGGATAGTAGTATGACCCAGATCGTGGCAAGCACAAAGGCATGGGAGATGTTCCGAGGGGAAGTAAATTTTCTGCATAAGAGGTACCACAGGAGTAGACCACCAAATTTGTAACTAAGGGGCACAGGAGGAATAGGCATGGAGGAATCCTCAACCAGCAAGTTGGAGTAGTAAAAGTTCTCGGAGGGTGCCTCAGACTGAAATGTGGAGGTCACTACGAAAAGTGATGGTGAGTCCAGGGCAAGTAGGGAAAGGAGTGCGCAAGGAAAGTAGCACATAAGTAGACTAGACATCCTGTCGCAAGGGGAACTGTGTTTGGATTAGCTGTGAAAAGGGAACAAGAGCAGGGAAATTACAAAACTGGCTAAGAAGGGAGTCAGAGGAGAAAGGAAGAAATTAGGGCCGCGACTAATACAGGAGTGTATATCAGTACTTCAGGTCAGGGTTAGGATGGGCAACCAGAGCATATGGATGGCAGGAGACACACAGATAGAAGAAGAGTCTCCGCAGTGAATTTGAGCAGTTGACTGACAAGAAAGTGTAGCAATGACATGGCAACATCCAGTGGAGGGATGGTATAACCTGCAGGTGGAAAACAGGACTAATAGAAAAAAACTGTCAGGCCATCTCCTTCGAACATGTGGTAAATCTGTTGAATATAGGTAAGGTCAGCTAAGGGTGGACGGGTATTGGGGCGGGTGGGGAAAAGTCTTTCAGCGAGTGGAGCTAAGACAACAAAGCCACAGTGCTCACCCAATGCAACGAGCTACACAGATGCGCTTGTAAATTAATACAAGTAAGGAAGTGCAGAGGAACTGTGCACTCAGAAGGCTGAAAACCAAAAACAGCCTCTGTCTTTAGAAGTGGAATGTGCACAGCTTAATATTGAATCGTCCCCAAGTAGCAAAATCAAATCACGTACGCATAAGCACAAGCTGGGCACTGTTTTACTTTAAAGCAGCCCTGAGGAACAGTCAGGTACACTAAACATAATGTTCACAGCAGTGTAGCTGGGTATTGATTTTTTTTATTAAAGCAACCCTGAAGGACAAATCAAGTACATTAAATATATTGTTCACAGCAGTGGAGTTAAAACCAGCCCAGGAGGTCGACTCCAGAATCCAGCTCCCAAAAACAAGGTGCACTGAAAATGTGAAATAAATATAAAATAAAATAAGCCCCAAGGATCACAAAGCAGGGTTAAATAGTGCTATAGCACAATCAATAATTTGCAAACTGCAACTGGTGGCTTAGAGTTCAGTGAACAAGCATTCAAACAGCATTAGAAAAAAGGTGCCAAGTTTGAAATCAAGATGGTAGCTGGCATTTCTGACTTCCACAGCTACATACATACATATATGCAATTATGGAGGGATGGAAATGCAGGGTCCGAAGGACCCTGCACTCCCTCAGGCAAATAAGGATATGATTACTGTATCTCAAAAACAGTACAGGGGTAGGAGGCAAATAAGGCTACGATTACACTATCTCAAAAAGTAAGTAACAAAGTAAAAAAACTAAGTTAATGCATCAGTTAGGGTTGCTATTAAAGTAATAAAGGTATGGAAATACGATGTTAGGCTTTTTAACCCTAACTCCGCATTCCCCCCCCCAGGCAGTCACAGAGGGAAGGGGCTACACAAGCAGCCACAGACATCCATCCTCGGGTAAGACAAACAACATACAACTCTTTCCACATGACGCAAGAAACATCCATTATTATGGTCCAGCGCTTCTATAGCCAGGGATAGACATGTCACAGGTGGCTGAAGGCACTTGGCACCTGCATGCAGTCATCCATGTGGGCACAGAATTAGGGCCCTGCATCTCTGTGGCAGCATAAGTGCCTTCAGCACCTGAGTGAAGACATCTGCTCTTCCCAAATGGTTGTGGCACTTGGGTGTGCCTTGTGCCTCATAATCCAGCTGGTGCATGCAGTAATTTAACATTACCACAAACCCTGTTGCATGTTCTTGCTTACTTATAATTTACAATGTGATACGACGGGAATGTTATATTGCACTTCCCAGATGGCTGAAGGCACTCGGCTGCACCTCAAGCCTCACAACCCACCTGGGGCATGCAGCAATTTAACATTGCCACACACCCTGCTCTGTGGTATTGCTTACTTAAAATTTATAATGTGATCTTATGCAAATTATATACCACACTTCAAAGATGGTTGAAGGCACCCAGCTGCACCTCGTGCCTCACAATCCACCTGGGTCATACAGCATTTTAGTACTGCTGCACACCCTGCCTTGTGTTATTGCTTACATATACCACACTTCCTAGGTGGCTGAAGGCACCTGGCTGCACCTTGTGCCTCACAATCCATCTGGGGTATGCAGCAATTTAGCATTGCTGCACACCCTGCTGTGTGGTATTGCTTGCTTACAATTTAAAGTGTGATCCTATGGGAATCATAAACCACACTTCACAGGTGGTTGAAGGCACTCCGCTGCACCTAATGCCTCATAACTTACCTGGGCAGTGCAGTAATATAGCATTATCACACACCCTGTCATTCATGTGTTATTCGTTACTTACAATTTACAATGTGATCCTATGGGAATTGTTTACTGCACTTCCCAGGTGGTGTGCAAGTCTGCATGTCTATCCATGGCTCTGAAGCGCTGAACCATGACGATGGATGTCTCTTCTGTTATGTGGAAAGAGTTGTATGTTTGTCTTACCTGATGATGGATGTCTGTGGTTGATTGTCTTGCCAAGCCCCCTTTGGCTGCTTGGGGGAAATGAGAAGTTAGGGCTGAATACCCTAACATTGTATTCCATGCTTTCGTAGCATTAATAGCAATTCTAACTGATGCATTAACATATTTTTTTGCAATGAATATCTATCTATATATATATGCATATATATATATATATATATTTTATAAATGGGTAGGGAAATTGCTTGACAGTTATTGGACCACCACTACCACATGACCGTGCGTATATCAGAGCGCGACCGCACACCTGCACTTTTACCCCTCTCCAAAACAATTTTGACATTCTATAAGACAGATAAACCACTCAGGGTGTGCGGTCGCGCTCTGATATATGCACGCTCTTGGGCGGTTGACGCACGAGGCCGCAAGGCGCATGTGATCAGAGCGCCGATCAAGACACCTCAGAGTGGTATATCTATTACATATATGTGTATGTGTGTGTGTGTGTGTGTATATATATCTATATGTATAATATATATTATACTGGTGTGGTAGCGCCAGTATAGTTAGGGTTGCATGCACATTTCTATGTTAAACCTGAAATTTTGAACCTTAATAACTCCGGACCTGTTCAATGGATTTGCATGAAAGTTGGCATTCATAATCTCCAGGGATGGGTCTCTTGATCTGCCAAATTCCGTGTGAATCGATTTTTGGTTTCTGAGATACAGAGTGTCAAAAAATCCTACATTTAACAGTTTTTTTTTACATTTCTTTGTCCACCTGTATCTCAGAAACTGTTTTAGGTTGGGTTCTGAAATTTTCAGGGTAGACTGCACGTGGGTCACAGATGTGCCTTTTGAAGGTTTGGTGAAAAAAATATTAATCCATTGAAAAGTTATTAAACTTTTAATTTCCCATTATTTCCTATGGGAAAAATTAAGTGTTTAGCATGAAAATGGATATATATACAGTGTTCCACATTGCGTGAAAATATAGAGCGGTGGTAAGGGGAGGAGTCACAGGGGGCGGGGTCACCAGGGGCGGAGCTATCGGTGGGCGGAGTCAGTTGCTCGGGATGCAATAAATGCATAAGAAACAAGAAATAAGAGTAATATGATGATCTGGAGGCCTCTGTAGTAATGCAGCAGCAAATGTGTGATAAAACATACTGGAGAACCTCTGCATTCTAGTTGCAGGCCAGCAACAGTTTGGTGAGGCCATACTACAACTCTTTACTAGTGCCTGCAAGGCCAAGATCTAATCTTCGGTTTCGCAGTCCTGCCCAATGAGCTGCAGCTTCCAAATAAGGGAAACTGTCAACATCGGGCCCTCAATTGAGATAAGCATAAGTGCATTTAGCACACTGGCACTTAATCTATTTCGCTCTCATGCTTTATTCGATTCAGTGCAGAAAACCCTCTCACAATCTGCAGTTGACATGGGTATTATCATTGCCAGCTCTGCCAAAGTAGATATGTTTGATACAGGTCTACATACTTAGTAGTTAGAGCATGCAGCACATCAGAAATAGTCTTAAAGGCCATCTTTTCTGTGAACATGAGACTACGTAGGAAGCCCATTCCAGTGCAGAAGCATCTACATCCACAACAGTAGCATAGTGACCAAGAATAATCTCAAGGCTATCACTACCATACCCTTCCAACTGTTCAATATCAACTTCCTGTATCATGCTGGGGTCAAAGATACTGAACGATCCAAAAGTTCTGTGCTTGGAAACTTTGTCAATTTGAGCAATTAGGGCCCTAATAAACTTGTCATGCACAGAGGTTGTGAAATGATTCAACTGTGGTTCACTAAATGGCAAGTTCAGGCCATTATCATTCAGGAGTACTAGTTCAGGCGAAACGGAGGAGAAGTACTGACCAGGTACAAGTAGGCGTGCCCTAAGAATCTCTAAAGTGGAATGTAAATGCCTCTTTATATCAGTAAAATTCAGAGCTGATGTTTGAAAGCATTTAGATAAGATGCTAAGGTGTGGAAGTATGTCACACATCATGCATAAAATAGAGAAAAACTCCCAGTTTTCCACCATTTTTACTAGGCCCACAGCTTGGGGATCATGCCTTTCAGAGGCTTCTCTATGCAAGGATGTAACAACAGATGGGAAAATCTTCCTTAGTGTGTCACATGCTGCATCATGGGACAACCACCTAACTGCTTTTGCCTGTTTAGGCTTTAAAACAGGGTTTCCATTGCCTGCTGAATTTCTTTCAGGGCAGCCATGCAACAGCAGAGTTTTCATAATATCTGTATAAGTGATCTAGTGTTTGATTAAACTTTTAATGACGCTCACTTCATTTGCTGCTGCCTTTACAGCAAAGGCCTCCCGTGAGCCATACAGTGATTTTCAACAAGAATTGGGCTGACTCTTTCAGCTTTTTAGCCACCCCGCTTTGCCTGCCCAGCATAACGGGCTGCTCCATCACTGACTAACCCTGCAAGATGATCAACCGAGATTTGATTGTTATCAGAGAACTCCAGCATTTTTTAACAATTGTGTCTGCCTTTCCATCAATTAGTTCCTCAAGTCCCAGGAAAGAAACTCTGGGTTCTTCTTTGCAGTACATACATACAAAATGAGCTGCTTCATAACAGCAATATCAGTTGTTTCGCCCACTAAATATGAAAAAATTTGGCAGCCTTCAAATCTGTAAGAACTGATCTCCTGACCACCTCACCCAGAGAGAGAACCATTTCTCTGACAGTTCGATCAGAACGATATTTAACAGCATCAGCAATATGTATATTGTCTAGGTATTTGCATCCCAATGATTTGGCGAGATCCAGCAGTGAGCCATATTTCGTTGTGTGAGGCAGCTCATTTTTTATTAGCCAGTACATGCAATGAAGGGATGCCACAAAAGCTTCTTGTTCCAGGGTCAGGGCCTGCTGCATTGCCTGCTCTATTCCACCTTTTGAAGCTGAAATTCTGCAGTTAGCTTCCAGTTCAGCAGCAACAACGTGAACTGAACTGTTCTGATGCCTTTATAGCATCTTCTCTGAATGTCTTACACCCACTGAGTACCCAAACTGTTCCTGATTTGGCTCTGTTTATGTTTTATGCAAACTGCACAAAACATGCCATCATTTTCTTTGTACTGTAACCAATAGTATTTGTTAAGCCAGCCAGTATAAAATCCTGTTGCTCTATGCTTAGAGGTGTTTTTTTCTGTATTACAGGAGGAAGTGTAGGGAGGTTTTTGGACAATGACATCGATATCAACTGGACCAACTGGCATTGTCCCAATCATCGACTCACAATTGTCATCTTGATCAGGATGTTTCTGTTTTTGAGTTAATTTGAAACCAAAGTTAGTTAGTTTCTGCATTGTGTACAAATTACAATAAAGCTTTTTTTTTTCCTAATTGTTGTCATGTGTTTATTTGTCAATACAGAACGAGAACGTAATGCTGGTTGAGCCCCAAATATTTTTTCTCACACAAATATTTTTTTTATTCCCTGAATCAGGATTCAGAACAAGTGACCACTGGCGGAGCAACACTGCACAACCTGACTAGTGGTGCACACCCCCTGGTGGCACAGTTAAGGAGACCAGATTTTTTTTTCTCACACAAATATTTTTTATATTTTAATTTTAATTTTTATTTTTTATTTCATATATTTTTTTTTCCAAAGCAGCAAGAAAACCAAACTATGGAGTGAGCTGCCTAGCACTAGTCTCTGTGAGACCAGTCTCTCCCTCCGCTCCCCCCCCCACGACCCCACTCCACTAATGCTAGTGCACTGCATCTATTAAAAATGCAATCAGACTGAAAACAATCAGGCTGAAAATGTGCTGCAAACTACTGTCTGACAAGCTGCTTGGTAAAAAAAACGCAACCAAATGAACCAATGCTGAACACAAACTGCAGAGATCCACTGTCGACGCAAGGCTGAAGCCAAATGTGAAGCTCCAAAGTGACAGTCTGTACTTAACTGGGACTTACCCAAGTAAAATAGCCTCTGATAGGGCAAGTCAGCTGTCACTCCCTGCAGATTTGGCGCCTTTCCTCCCGCGACTCCTGGTGACCATCGGAGCAGTCATCACATGATCCTGGATTCGGAAGCACCCGAACTGAGCAACCTGAACGTCGCTGCCAGCACCCGAACTCATGTGTCCTCCCAACGTCACCACGTCACTGCCAGCACCCGAAGTGTCCTCCCAACTTCACGACGTCACTACCAGCACCCGAAGTGTCCTCCCAACGTCACGACGTCACTGCCAGCACCCGAAGTGTCCTCCCAACGTCACGACGTCACTGCCAGCACCCGAATGCCAGTCCCACTCTCGCGTAAAATGCAAGGGTTCTCGTACTCGCGCATGGTCCTAGCGCGAGTACAATGATTTAAAGCGATGAAGTTCCGCTTCATAGCATGGTCCTAGCGCTAGCAGTCGAAGTTTTAAACAGTGGCGCACTTTAAAATGAGAGGTGGCTATTTAAGATAGCGCGGCCGCCTCTCATTTGTAATGAATGGGAACTCTGATTATATATATATATATATATATGTATACACACACATATACACACACACACACATATATATATATACACACATATAGACAGAGGCAAAAATTGAGCCATCGAAGTTAGTTAGAACACAGCGATAGTGAGGCTCTGTTAGGTTGAAATCCCTTGACCCTCACTATCTTTCGAGATTGGGGTGCGCATTGGGATCGTCAGCCCCAACTCTCACCTCCCATGACGGTAAAGCAGCAGAAGTATAGGAGAATGCTGGGTGAGAGGACTCATGATCCAATGCGCACCCCAATGCCGGTTGGGGTGGGCGGGGTCCATGGGGTTTTCAACCCTAACAGCGAATTTCCTACTTTTGTCGCTGTGGAACAACCCCTAACTAATGCATTAAACGGAGTTTTTCGCTAATTTCCCTTTGAGAATGATAACGAGAACATACGTGTTGGCGGGCTCCCCAAGGCCCCGCCGCCTGGTTACGAGATGTGTTGTGCATACCACAGGACAGTAAACGCAAACAGAAATGCTAACAGTGCTATGTGGTAACACAAGCACCTAATGAGAACAGAAAGGGTAATGCACATGGTGTGTGACGGAATGGTCTGCCACTGATGTGTTGTCACATAGTAAACATGGTGCCTGCAAACAGAAAATGTCAATGGGTATGGTGATGTAACGTGAAACAGTAAGATAAAACAACTGTAGACAGAAATGGCAAAAATAACAGAAACGCAAGCTTAAGTGAAAACGCAAAGGATACCCATATGGTGGCGCAGACGCTAATGGTAAGTGAACGGGTAATGGATCCGCAAGTGGAAAGGGCAACAGTAATAGTAATGTAGCGCACAGGCTGGTTTTCCCAAAACCTGCATTGAGAAAGACAGTGAGTACAAATAATGTATGCAAAATAATGAGTATCGGCGCAGAAAATGAGATCTTGGAATACTAAATACATTATATCTCAGGAACCGTAAGACGAGAAAAAAATTTAAAAGTCATATTATTTATAACTGTCCTGGTTATTTGAATCTTAGCCCATAGGGGCTAAGAGAGATTTTCCGATAAAGTCCAGATCTCGCACCGCTTCCAGATACGGGCCCTGAAAGACGCGGCGTGCGAACGCCGTAATGTTATCCTATGGGAAAAAGAAAAGTTCGAGCACCATAACTTTGCCTCCTGTAATGTTTTTTCACCAAACTACTGAAAGGCACATCTGTGGGTGTTGGCTGTCTTCCTCCAAATTTCAGGAAAAAGACCAAACTGCTATTTTGCAGCAGGGCTCCAAATGATTTCTGTTAAGTGTCGGGGCCAGAATGTTATCCTATGGAAAACCGTCAATTTTGGAGTGCCAGAATTTTTCCGCCATGTGATATTTTTTTCACCAAACTACTGAAAGGCACATCTGTGTACTGTTGGCTGTCTTCCTCCAAATTTCAGGAAAAAGACCAAACTGCTATTTTGCAGCAGGTGCCAAAGGATTCCTGTAATGCTTCGGGCTCGTAATGTTATCCTATGGGAAAAACTGTCAACTTTGAGTGCCATAACTTTGCCGCTGTGTAATATTTTTCAATACAATACTGAAAGGCACATCTGTGAGATGTCGAATGCTGCTCTCCTCAAATTTCAGCCCAAACTCCCAACGGTTATTTTGCAGTGCAGTGCCAAAGAATTGCTGTCATTTTCCACAGACTAGAAAAATTACTGTCTAATTTATGAAAGCTTCTGGGTTTTATGACACTTTCGGAGCACGAAAGTAATTTAATGAAGTACATTTTCCAGAAATTTTAAAACATATTTCTGGGGTGTTTTACAACAAAATAAAGACATGGCAAGCATCCTCAGGGCCCGACTAGGTGAATACAAAAAAAATTAGGTTGCTAGAGGGTCCCAAATTTAAATGCCAACCATTTTTCTGATCACCAACTGAAAACAAAATGGCCGATTTGCGAAAGTAACAGGCCCATTTGCGAAAGTAAAAATGCATTTGCGAAAGTGTTGAACTTTTTGTTAACTTTTCCCATTGACTTATAATGGGAAACTGTTTTTTGAATAACTTTTGAACCGTTTAATATTTTTTCACGAAATCTTCGAAAGGCACATCGGGACCCCGCCGCACGCTCCTGAAGATTTCGGCCAGGCACGCAAACTGCACGACCTGTAGGCCGACCACAGAATTCTAGAAAAGCGCAACGCGCACAGATCACACTTAATAACTCCGCAGTCAGAATCCTACCAGCACGAAACGTGGCAGATCCCAAGGCCTATGGTTCTTGATCATAAATTCCAAATTGCAGGCAAATCCATCAAACGGTTGCAAAGTTATTAAGGTGCAAAGTTTTGGGGTTTAACATAGAAATGGCTCCTCAACCCTAACTATGGTAGCACTACCGTGCTACCATAATATATATATATATATATGTATGTGTATACTACACGCTATTCCACAGTGACCAGTCCCTGGCCATCCTCTCTTCTACACTTTCAGAAAATGACTGCCACCTATGAGTGGTTCCTGAAAAATAGGCTAATCTCAATGCCAAGAAGACCAAAGCTATGCTATTTGGCTCTAAACCCAGGCTATCCAAGCTACCAAACACTAATGGTCCTTTGAATGTCCTATCCCCAGATGGTACACCCCTAGAGACTGTTATTTCTTTTAAGTACCTTGGTATCCCACTTGACCCTACACTGACCTTCACTGACCACATCAAGGTCAATACCCAACACATTCATCAGAAATTGGAAGCTGTGTACCAGATATTCAAATACCTCAACCCCGAAGCCCATCTTGCCAGAGCCCATGGCACCCTCCTCCCACAAATAGACTCTACTGTCTATACATTTACCTCTTCCTCCGGGCTTGCTAGGCTAAACTCTGCTTTCAATAATATCTGTAGATTTGCCCTTCTAGCACCCTCGCTTACCCATCACTTCTCCCTCTACCAGGCACTTGGATGGCTTCTCTCTGAGGCCCGCCGCGACTGCTTGCTAGGCTTTAGTGTTGGTAAAGCTATCCGGGATAAAGTTGGATCCCCTCTCTTCAAACAACATGAAGTCTTGCTATATTATAGACATTAGCAGTTTGATCCAGCTCTAGAACTGCCCCGGAGTGAAATGGTTAAAACCATTCCAAAATAGAATTTTGGCACGAGAGCAGCTCTATCTGTGTCATTTCAAACTTGAACTGTTAGATTCTTTACTCCACCTCAGTGAACAGTCGCTCCGGAGATTTCTCCTTCTGCTCGGTTCATTTCTCGGTTTAAAAAGTGTTTTCTTGGTTGGATTTAATCGAGAATAGTTTTATTTTAACCGCAAAACCGTTCGGTTCAAGCTCTATCTGTGGTAACCGTAAGTAAATGAAAGTTTTGTCTGTGTGGAACTTGTAAGTTATCGGTTCGGTTTTGAACCGATCAGTGGGTTTGAAACTCATTTAAAACTAAAAGTTACTATTTTAGAGTGCGGTTCCCGGTTCTTTTCGGTTCTAAAAAAAACGGATTTATTACGGTTTTTTCCAATACCCGTGACACGGTTAGGAACCGATAAGGGTGTCTTGCCTGGCACTGCCGTTAAAAGGGCAAGTTTTTGGTTAGGCTGGCATTATGTCTGAGAAACCCAAAAGAAAAACCGGGCCCACTGGGTTTCAACACTGTGATGTTTGTGGGGAAGTCTTTGCCAAGGCTGACCCACACACCACATGTGTTTATTGTCTGGGGTTTGACCACCTCCAGTCAGACTGCCAGGTATGTAAGAATTTCCCTGCAGCCACCCTGGAAAAAAGATTGGGCAGGCTCAGAGAACGAGAGGCCAAAAAGTCCGCTGACCCGGATGGCCAGCCCGGTTCGGTGCCAACTGAACCAGAGGGAGTGCCCTCTGACCAGGGCCAGACTTCCTCGGGCAAAAGAAAAGCTGGTTCTGAGGAACCAATTCCAGTAAAGAAAACAAGAAAATCAGCAGGTCTGGAGTCCAAAATTCCTTCTCCAACTGCTGCAGAGATAGCAAAGCCATACAAATCGTCCAGTCACTGTCTCAGGGTCCGTCCGAACCACCACTATCTGGTAAAAGGTTGGTTCGTCCGGTCCCAGTGGTTCAGGATTATGATATTGAGGAATTTTATGAACCAGAGGAGGGGGAGGAGGATTATGAACAGTATGAATGTGGCTGGGAAGGACTGGGTGTGACCATTGAACCGGACATCTCCCCAGACAGATCTTCAGAATCTCCCCCTATGCTTTCTGAGTCCCCAGCTCATTTTATGTTTTATAAAAAAGTTGCTGAAACCCTCCAGCTTCCTTTAGAAGAGGCTGTGGATGAGCAAGAGGAGCCTGATTTTGTAGAAATGATGGATATTCCAGAGTCTAGGAGATTGTCTATTCCTTTACATAAGTCTTTTAGGAAACAAACAATTAAAATTTTAAAAGCTCCTAATTCTGTGCCTCCTGTAGATAAAAAGATGGACAGAAGGTATACATTGTCAGGCCCTGATACAGAATTCCTTTCTCAGCAATGCAGTCATGTTGGGGTAGTTAAGACTGCTGCCTGTGATAAAGCTAATATTCCCTTGGCTTCACATCCTCCTGACAAGGATTCCAGGAAGATTGATGCCATGGCAAAAAAACAGTATATGGCAGCCTCTCTGGGACTCAGGCAAGCAAATTATATGGCTTATGTAGCTAGGTATCAGAAATCTAGATGGGATACTGTTATGCAATTGGCCAAGCAGGCCCATGGCCAGCTGGCTAGTGAACTAGAACAGGTGGCTGCTGATGGCATTGAAGCCTCTAAGGTTCAGTTTCATGCGCTGTGGATGTTAATGATGTTTCTCTAGGGTCATGGCCACATCTGTAGCTGGAGGTTGGCCTGGCTCAGGTGTACTAGTTTGTCACAGGATACCCAGACTAAGGCTATGGATTTTCCTGTGGTGGGAAATTCTCTGTTTGGAGAGCAGACAGAGAAGTACATGAAGAAGATGGATGAATATAGGACTACTTACAAGAGTGCCTAGGCTAAGGAGCGGCAAGCCACCCAAGAAGACATGCCCCCAGGGTAGGGGTAGGCCTTTTCACAGGCCTTTCTACCAGACTCAGCCTCCTCTGCCTATGCTCAGAGGGGCTTCTTCAGAGGCAGGGCAGATGAGGGGTGGGCAGACCTGCTCACACCCCCAGCCTAAAGCTCCTGCTGAACAGGCACCCTGATGGGGTGCCCAGGGCCGATTCTCCTGTACCAGGTGGGGCAGGCTGGCTTACTTCAGTCAGAATTGGGCTTCTTTAACCTCAGACAAGTGGGTTCTGGAAGTAGTAAGCCAGGGTCTGGTGCTCAGCTTCAAAAAGTTTCCCAAGTTGAGAAGCAGACTTTTCTACTTGCAGTGCTTCAGAGACCCTCGCTCTGGAAACAGAGGTCTCATCCCTGTTAGCTCTCAGAGCAGTAGAAGGGTCCTCCCTGCATCAGGGCAGGGGTCTGTATTCCAGATACTTCCTTACCCCAAAAGACAGGAGAATGGTGGCCCATTTTAGATCTCAGATATCTGAACAAGCATCTTTTGAAACCAAAGTTCAAAATGGTAACTCTGGCAATGATTTTACTTTCCTAAGGCCAGGGACTGGCTAGCCTCCTGGACCTCAAGGATGCCTATTTCCATGTCCTAATCAGAAGATCCCATCGAGATACCTCAGATTCGAACTGCCCTCAGGTCATTACCAGTTCAGAGCAATGCCCTTGGCCTTACCTCTGCTCCAAGGGTATTCACAAAGTGTCTAGCAGTGGCCCACTTAAGGAGGCAGAGGATTGCTGTTTTTCCCTATCTAGACGACTGGCTCATTGTAGGCCAGTCCCCAGAACAGGTAAAATCTCACCTGCAGGTCACCCAGCAGCTTCTCACCTCCTGGGTTTTCTGCTAAACCTACCAAAGTCGGTTCTGGAACCAGTCCAGGTACTCACCTTTATAGGGGCAGAATTGACACAAAGCTAGCCAGAGCCTTTCTTCCCCAGAAAGGGTAAGGAATTTAGTGGCTCTGGCCTCCTCCTTCACTCTGCAGGTCTCTCACCAGCAAGACACTTTCTGCAGCTCCTGGGGCACACGGCTGCATCCACAGCTGTTGTGCAGGAGCCAGATTTCAGATGAGAGACATTCAGTTTCACTTGAGAACCTTTTGGTCTCAGAGAAGAGACCCCCTTCCAAGTTGGTCCCAGTGACTCGAACCTTGATCCTAGCTCTCCAGTGGTGGCAGGATCAGAGCAATTAAGAGCGGGGTCCCTTCATTTCCCTTCTCACGACTCTGACTCTCACTACAGATGCTTCCCTTCTGGGTTGGGAGCCCACATGGGCGACCTTTCCACTCAGGAGTCTGGTCCCCAGGAATCTCTGCTCCACATCAATTTGCTGGAACTCAGAGCTGTCTTTTTAGCTCGTCAAGCTTTTTCTGCATCTGTCCACGACAAGGTGATACAAGTCAGAACAGACAACACCACAACAATGTGGTACATCAACAAACGGGGGCACTCGGTCTTCGGCCTTGTGCACCGAGGCAATGAAGTTGTGGTCTCTGGCCTGTTCCCTGAACACTTCCCTCATAGCAGTTCATCTTCCAGGGAAGGACAGTGTCCTAGCGGATGCCCTCAGCAGGATTTCCCAGGGCCATCACGAATGGTCCCTGGATCCTCAAGTGCTGGGGATAGTTTTGCCAGGTGGGGCATCCTCAGATAGATCTTTTGCAGCCCCAGACAATCACAAACTTCCTCTGTTCTGTTGCAGGCCTCCAGTGCTGGGCTCAGTTCCCTGGATGCCCTTCTTCTGGATTGGGAGGGAAGTTCCTCTGCTTTCCCCCTTCCTCTCCTGTTCAAAGTACTAGTCAAAATCAGATCTCAGCCTTGCAGGGTGATTCTGATTGCCCCGGATGGGGCCAGGCAGCCCTGGTACCCACTCCTTCTGTCTCTGACAGTCCATCTTCCCCTGTGCCTCCCCAGGAATCACAATCTGTTGACTTGTGCCCAGGAAGGGTTTGGTATCCGGACCTCAAATCCCTCAACCTCAAGGCCTGGCTCTTGAGGAGTTAGAGTTTGCTGATTTACACCTCTCTCAGGGTGTTCTTGAGATCCTAAAGGCTTCCAGAAAGCCTTCCACTAGGGCTACTTATAGTTCTAAATGGAAAATGTTTTCCATTTGGTGTGCTGGGAAAATATTTCCCAGAATCTACTGAATTGCCCATTTTGTTAGATTACATGGTACATCTTAATTCCTTGGGTCTCAGACCAGCTACCTTGAGAGTTCATTTGGCAGCTGTGTCTGCTTTTGTGTCAGCAGGAAAGTCATCCCTCTTTCCTCTCATCCTGTGTTTTCCAAGTTTTTAAGGGATTACTCCATACTAATCCTCCCTTTTCGGGAACTGCCCTGCTTGGGACCTTAATGTTTGCATTGCCCAGTTAATGCAATCCCTTTGAACCTCTGTCTTCTGCAGAGCTTAAGTACCTAACTTGGAAAACTGTTTTTCTAGTGGCTATCACTTCTGCCAGACGCATAAGTGAATTGCAAGCCTTGTCAGTGGAGACTGACTTTATTTCTTTCCACAGGGATAAGGTAGTCCTTAGGATTAATAGGAAGTTTTTGCCTAAGGTGGTTTCAGATTTCCATCTTAATCAATCTATCTCCCTTCCAGTATTTTTCACTGATCACTCCTCTTCGGGTGAGAGGAGGTTGCACAGCCTGGATGTTAAGAGAGCTCTAGTTATTATATAGAGCTGCACTAAAGGTCACAGGTTCGAATCCTCCAACTTTTCCTTACCTATGGTGAAGTTGGGAAAGGCAAACCTGCCACTAAGAGATCAATAGCCAGGTGGATTGTCTTTTGTATCCAATTTTGTTATCAGAAAGTGGGCAGAGCCCCGGTTTGAGGGCTCATTCTGCCAGGGTATATCTGGCCTCTAGCTGCTGCCAGAGATATTCCTTTATTAGAGATTTGCCAGGCTGCTACTTGGAAAACGGTACACACCTTTACCAAGCATTACTCCCTGAATGTCCAGGAGAGGAGAGATGCTTGGTTTGGCACAGCTGTTCTTCAGAGCCTATTCCCTAAGTAGGTTCTGTCCCTCCTCCATGGAGGTACTGCTGTATATTCTGCTAATGTCTATAATATAGCAAGACTTCATGTTGTTTGAAGAAAAAATTACTCACCTTAGTAATGTTGTTTCTTCTAATGGAGTCTTGCTATATTATAGACCCCCCCCCCAACCTGCCCCTCTCAGAACCTCTACTTGGTGGGTGCGGGCAACTTAGTGTGGGCACTACTTATGCCCTGTTAGCATTTTGTCCCCTTTGGGACTTTGGGGTGTGTGTGTGTATGCACGTGTGTGTGTTTTATTATACTTATGTTCCATTTTCATATTATTAGAATGGTGTTAGTATTTCTGGTCCCCTGACTTGAGTCTTGGGTGTTGGGACCATCAATGGTTGTTATTATTTAGGTAGCCATTTGGCTAGTGTAGGTTACAGCTTCCACACAGACCTTAGTGAGTTTGGCTCGTAAAGATCTGACAGTTCAAGTTTGAAATGACACAGATAGAGCTGCTCTCGTGCCAAAATTCTATTTTGGAATGGTTTTAACCATTTCACTCCGGGGCAGTTCTAGAGCTGGATCAAACTGCTAATGTCTATAATATAGCAAGACTCCATTAGAAGAATCAACATTACTAAGGTGAGTAATTTTTTCTTCTCTCTCCTCTGTCCTGAAACATGCCTTTGTGACCTTCGCCACTGCTCTAGCTTACTGCTGGAATGCCCCCCAGGACTTCACTTATATGGGCCAAAATACCTGCTCTGCAGCTCCTCACATGTAGAGCAGTCTTCTGGCTTCCCTGTGATCCCTTAACTCCCACCATCAATTCAGATCTCTGTACAAAGCACACCTAACAGCAGTTTTCAAATGCTTGTGCTCCCCTGGTTGAACGACACATACGCGAATCTGCCACCTCTCCTCTGCTTGGTAGTTTCCAATACCCTACTGAAGATTCTAGAGGGCTTGGCATGTTACTGCTTTATTCCTTTGGCTATTGTGCCTGCACTATTCACTTGTCCTTTGTTAATGTATTGAAATATGTATCCATTTCTTTGCCTGTATTCCACCAAAGTGCCTTGTACCTTGCAGCACTGTGATGTCTTGTAATTGGTATTGTTCTGCATTTTACACCCTCTGTGCTATCTTCATGACACGGGTCATGCCTGAAAATGGTCCTCAGATCAGTGCACCTACCCGGTAAACAAATAAATAAATAGAGAGAGAGAGAATATTTAATGGTTTGCAATGAAATAAAACATTTATCTCCACTAGTGAGTGGTAAGACCCATAACTCACAAGTGGCAAAGCCACAGGCTAGTAATAAGGGGCTTGCCACTCATGTGTGGAGATAAATGTGTTATTCTACTGCAACCCATTAGCTATTTGTCAAATACCACATTATTGTTAATCTTGTAATGATTATTTTACATCATTTTAGCTTAAAACTACATTTTGTTCCATTGAAAACTATGTGGCACATTGCTCTCTCTGTTGTATTTCTAGATTTTAAGTGGCAATAACATGTTTTCTAAGTGGAAATAAATATTTATCCCAAAATAATAAGCTATATTTACCCACTTTATTCACCACTGGTGATAATACATATGTCTATATCTATATCTATATCTATATATATATCTCTATATATATATATATATATATATATACACTCTAAAACATAGTAATACTGTCCTATAGTTAAGAAAATATTTTAAAACATATTTCTTTCTATTTGTCCATAGCGTTTCTTTAGGAGACATGCTGGGGAATCTCCATATGTTAACAGTTTTTTTATTTCCACTCACAAATGTTTCCTTCTTATCCACCTGGCAATGACATTATCAATAAGTTCAAGAGGCAATAATCAATACACAAAGCTGATAAATAGAGTGGGAATACAATCCCTACCTTTGTCTTAGCATAAGTCCTCCTGACAGGGTTTCTTATAGTTTCCCTTCAAAATAATGGACCTGAACCACTAAGCCACCCCACAGATATCAGGATGGGAATCCCAGTCCTACTCCTTTAGTTGTGCATCAGTAATCCCATCCCATCCAGGAATATGGTACTCCGTAGATAATTCCCAGTTCAGGGCCTCTCAGCGGTCATCCTTACTGGTCTGTTGGTTGCTCCTAGTTACCATCTTTACTGGTCAGTGTCTGGGCAGTCTTCTTTCTGAGAGATTTTACATGCCATGATAAGTGTGTTTAGAAAGACTCAGCTCCTGCACAGCACCCAGGATGGTCCCTGCACAAGAAATAGCAACTGCACTGCAATATTTGGGAGTTGCTGTAGACTGATTATTTGATGTCTTTATGATTTACTGCTCCTAATCCTGCAAAAGTCCCAAACATTCCTTCCCCTTCTCTCGTTTCTCTCTCTGCCTCTTTTTCTCTGTCGCTGTTTCTCCTTTTCTGTTCTAGCTTGGATGATCAGGCTTTTTAAGCCCTCCCACTTGGCTCAGATTCCATTCTGACTACTCCCAGCAGGCTGTACCCTTCTTCAGCATTAGGACTAACAGAAATGACTTTGCCAGGGACAGCAGCACCATGCAATTTGGGAAATACTTATATGAATGTTCAGTTCTGCTGTAATAATGTAGGCTTAGTGTTGCAAAGTCTTGGTACTATAGGTTCCTGGATGCCCTGCTGTGGTATAGCAGTGTTAATGCAGTCCTGTCCTTGGTGCTGTGGGTTTATGGATACATTACTGTAACACAGCAAAGGTGAGATGGTCTTCTCTCAGTGCTGCAGGTTTCTGGATGCTCAGTTGTAGAATAGCAGAGTTAATGCGCCCCTGACTCAGTACTGTAGGTTTCTTGATGCCCTGCTGCAGAAAAGCTCAGTTAAAGTTGACTTAAAGTTCTGCAAACAAAACGTGGTGCACAAATGAAGTAAAATCACACCGATGCACAGTGTAGCTAGCTGAAAGTGTAGTTTATTAAGAGCCAAAAAATCAGAATATCAATTAAACCCCAGCACTTCGAATCGCTCAGATTCTTCTTTTGGGGGGGTGGGCGAGGTAACCAGTAACTAACCCCTCTTTTAAAGGCATGTCTTAAAGATGCATCAGCAGTAAATTACATGGGGGGGACCCCAGTACCCCACTTACATCATGCAGACACAAAAATTCATAACAAAATAGTAACAGTCCTTTAAGTATGTTAATTATAGCCCCTAGTTTCAAAGTGACAGCTATAATTAAGTGGAAGTATAAGGGATAAATGCCCTATTCTGAATCAATAACCCATCTAAATATTAACTCAAACTAATGACTCCCATTTAATTTACTGATGATGTATCTTTAAGACTTGTTTTTAAAGATGGGTTAGTTACCCGTTACCCCACCCCTCCTAATAAACACCACTTTCAGCTAGCTACACTGTGCATTGGCATGATTTTACTTCATTTACGTACCACTTTTTGTTTGCTCGGTCCAGTTTTCTTTGTGGTTGCAGAAACCAGCCTTTTCCTTAGTGCACGGGGTCTGTTTGATTGTTTGCATTCCTTTGATAGTGCAGGAGGTGCAGTTCACATGGCCAGTCAGGGAAGTTGGAGTTGGCAGGCTCATGCATGCGTACACCTGTTGCATGCTTAAGTGCATACGTTCATGCCACTGACTCCAGGGGGAGGGATAAAAGAAACTGTGGTTAATCCCGACAGGGCTGCATGATGACACCAGCATCTCACAGGCCCTGAACCCACCGACCAAGCTCTCCCCTCTGATTGCAGATTTGGTCTATGTCAGGGCATGGCCAATCCTGACAGCCTCACCATGGGAGCTACAGGGGGATGAGGAATTTACTAGTTTATTAGCTTTTGTTGACCAGTTAAGTAAGGTAGACACAGTTGCACCTATTTTCAGGTACGATCTGAGAGTTTACAAAACAAGCAATATAATAAAGACAAGCACATACAATACAATACAACATAAAACTACAGTAGAGCATGATCAAGGAACAAGATTTAAAAACATAATAAAAAACACAAAAGTACAGTGCTGGTGAGAAACAATATAGGCTACAAGAAATCTGAGCTGGTTAGCGCCATGCCAGCACAAGTGAATAGTTAAAAAACTGAGAAAGGCAGGTAAGATGCACAATCAACTTAAGCACAGTTAAGCAAGAATCGACTTAAGCCACAGTTAAGCAAGAATCAACTTAAGCCGCAGTTAAGCAAGAATGAGTACACATAGCTGGTCCAGCGTACATAGTGCTAATCACAAAACTAACAGCCTGAGGGAGATGACAGTTAAATGTCTGAAAGTCAAGTACAGAGGCATCTAGAGTTGGCCTTAAAGCGGGCAGTCCTGGTGATTGTGGGGTGATGGGGTTGGAGGTGTTGTCTGAAGGGGTCACTTGCCAGAGTCGGCAACAAAAATAGTAGAAAAAAAACAACAAAACAAAATGGGCAATCTTGCATCACAAACTTACTGATGTTTTATGAATCTGTCAGCAAAAGCCTGGATGCAGCAATACAAGTAGAAGACGTATTCCTTGACTACTCAGTCGCTCTCTAGTCTGTCAACTGCTATGGTAGTCAGAGAAGTAGAGTTGAGGGAACTAATGGGGTCTTGTGACCACATTACAGTGTGGTTTAACATACTGTAACCACAGGAACACACCACTCCAGTTCAGAAACCTTGGTATTGGACATCAGATGGGTGGAGTTCAGTAAGATGGGGGTAATGCTGAAAGATAAACTGGTAGGGGTAGAGGGAGCGGAACGGGGCAGAAGCCAAATGGGATATCATAAAGGGAGGTGTAACAGAGGTGATGGTATCATGCATGAGACAGGCCGTGAAGAACAAAAAGGACAAAAAGATGATTTGGTTTTTCAGAGGGGTGAGAAAGCTAGTAAAGCCAAAAAGGGTAGCATTCCAAAATATACAAGAGGAAACATATTGAGGCAAGACTCAATGGAACCTGTCAGCAAAAGACTGGACTAGACTAGATGGACCTTGCGGTCCCCTTCTGCTGTCACTTTATGTGTTTCTATCTGGGAGGATTATCTAAAACAGGCCAGAATACTGGTAAGAAAAAAATAAAGCAGAGACAGAGCACAGAATAACACAGAGGGTCAAGGCAGGAGAAAAAATCTTTAGGTAGTTAAGGGAAAAAAAGGAAAACTAAGTAAGGTATTATCAGATTAAAGAGAGAAGGGCCATGGGTGGAGGAGGATGGGAAAACAGCTGATTTACTGAATGATTGCTTTTGTTTAGTATTCACCATGAAGATGGGGGGTTACGTCAGGAGTGTGTAGTACAGGTCAAAGAGAGGGGAGTTACAAAACAGGAGTTAGGACCAGTCTTAGAAGAAAGAGTGCTCAGGGGTTTCAAAACCCTGAAAGCTGACAAAAAGAGCAGTTACATACCAGTAACAGTAGATCTTAGAGAGAATCTTCACCGTTGGACCGTACCTTTGTAACCATAAGCCATCAGTGTCAGGATTTTCCAAAAACTTTTGCCTAGCGGGAGGTCGCACACAATGACGTCCAACATCAGTACCTATAAAACGTGGGCAGCCCCCTCACTCCTTAGTTCCCCACCGGAGATGAGCTCAGAGGGCCACTTACCGAGAGTAACTAGCAGACCACACCAGGACCAGGCTCAAAAGGAGAGGCTGGGACTTGTGACAGAAGATATAAATAGCAAGAAAAAACATACCTTGGGCCACACCTGTGGAACAATTCCCAACCAGTACAAAGTCCCCAGGGAGGCTAGTAAGTCTTTTTTTTTTTAAACTTTGTGTTTATTATTTTCTTGTAATAACATACCCAGATTTCCTCATACAGGGTAGTAGGGTAAGAAAGAAAAAATAATATCCATACAACAAGTTGACATTCGTATCATAGCCCCCTGTAATCTTTTACAATAAAAGGCGGGTATGTCCATAATCATATCATAAAAAAGTGTCCTGAAAAAGCCAACCTTCTCAATGGCAGTGGAGTGTCCTTAGCAGGTAGAATTAACACAGGTATTATGACGCAGTCAGAAACGACTGCTATTTATCCACGTAACATGAATAACAAATAGGAAAAATGTGCATTCTCCCAGTCAGCCCCACAAACAGTTGACAAACAGAATATCACCTTATATAAATTTCAAATTATCATCCTTACTGTTTTATGTTAATCAGCTTCTAATATTAACGTAATGATTTGGTAATGAAGCGAGAAAATAGTCTGGTTAGCATGCACAGCTTGCTCATGAACAATTCGAAAGTAACTTTAAGCAGCATGGCCAAAAAGAATGAGGGGAGAAATATTCAAGAGGTGGAATGATCCACCATTAGAAGCACAGTGACCGCACCGTTTTCCTTTCCCAAAGTAATACACCCAAATGCCCCCCTCATTCACATCAGCAATGAGCCCCAGTTAAAATACATTCCAAATTTAGTTTCAAACAACATGAAGTCTTGCTATATTATGACATATGCAGTGAGTCCCAACCTTCGAACTGCTCCGGAGGTGAAAGAGTTAACTTTCCATGCCAGGCATGGAACGCTGAGCTCGAGCTCAGTTGAAAACTCTGTCTGTTGTTCTTCAAACTCAAACTGTCAGATTTTACTTCGCCACTGAACAGTCGCCCGGAGATTTCTCATTCTGCTCGGTTCATTTTGTCGCAAGTATTATTTTCGTTTTTGACCTAATTTAAACCGCAACTGGTCGGTTCAAGCTCTGTCTGTGGTATTGTGAGTACTAGATAGGTTTTACATTTATTCTTCTGTGTGGAACTTGTAACGGTTTATCGGTTCAGTTTGAACCGATCAGGTTGTTTAAAATATATTAATCTGTTTTTTAGAGTGTGGTTACCGGTTCTTATCGGTTCTAAAAAAAACAGATTTTATTACGTTTTTTTCCTCGACCCGTGACACAGTTGGGAACCGATAAGAGAGTCTTGCTTGGCGGATTGCCACTAACGGGCAAGTTTTGGTTAGGCTGGCACTATGAGAAATCCAAAAGAAAAACTGGACCCACTGGGTTTCAGCACTGTGGCCTCTGTGGGGAAGCCTTTGCTAAGGCTGACCCACACACCATTTGTGTATATTGTCTGGGGTTTGACCACCTCAATGCAGACTGCCAGATTTGTAAGAATTTTCCTGCTGCCACCGTGGAAAAGAGAGTTGGTAGGCTCAGGGAAAGGGAGGCCAAAAAGTCCGCTGACCTGAATGGCCAGCCCGGTTCGGTTCCAACCGAACCTGAGGGAGTGCCCTCTGACCAGGGCGATACTTCCTCGGGCAAATGAAGAGCCAGCTCTGAGGAGCCGGTTCCAACTAAAAGGGCTAGAAAGTCAGCTAGTGTGGAGCCAAAAGTTCTTTCTCCAACCGCTGAGGAAATAGCTAAAGCTATTCAAATTGTCCGTCTCTTTCCCGGTTAAAGTCGAACCCGACACCATCGAGAGCGCTCAGTTAAGCCCGGTTCCACCGGGTTCAAGGTTATGATTTTGAGGATTTTTATGAACCGAGGAAGGGGAGGAGGGGTATGAGGAGAGTGAATGTGATTTTGAAGGTCTGATGTGCCCATTGAACCGACATCTCTCCAGACAGACCATCAGGGGTTCCCCCCCAGGCTATCTGAGTCCCCTTTTCATTTTATGTTCTATAAGAAAGTTGCTGAAACTCTCCAACTCCCTGCTGAGGAAGCTGTTGATGACCAAGAAGAGCCTGATTATGTAGAAATGATGGATATTCCAGAGTCTAGGAGACTGTCTATTCCCTTGCACAAATCATTTAGGAAACAGTAAAAATTTAAAAAACTCCTCACTCTATCCTTCCTGTTGATAAAAGGATGGACAAGAGGTATACTTTATCAGGCCCTGATACGGAGTTCCTCTCTCAGCAGTGCAGCCATGTGGGGGTAGTGCAGGCTGCAGCCTGTGACAAGGCTAATATTCCTCTAGCCTCTCACCCTCCCGAAAAGGATTCCAGGAGGATGGATGCCATGGCAAAGAAACAGTACATGGCAGCATCCTTAGGACTCAGACAGGCAAATTATATGGCTTATGCTGCTAGGGTACCAGAAATCCAGATGGGATACTGTGCTGGCCCTAGCAAAACAGGCCCCTGACCAGCTTGCCAGGGAGCTGGAGCAGGTGGCTGTGGATGGTATTGAGGCATCCAAGGTGCAAGTTCATGCTGCAGTAGACTCCAATGATGTTTCATCAAGAGTCATGGCTACATCTGTGTCTCTTCGCAGAATGGCCTGGCTCAGATGTACTGCCCTGTCACAGGATACCCAGTCTAAGGCTATGGATTTTCCTGTTGTGGGCAATTCTCTGTTTGGGGAGCAGACAGAGAATTATATGAAGAAAATGGATGAGTATAGGACCACCTATAGGAGTGCACAGGCCAAAGAAGGCAAGCCACTCCTCAAAGCAGCATGTCAGGGGCAGGGCAGGCCTTTTCATAGGCCTTTTGCCAAGCCCAGGCCTCCTCTTCTGCTTATGCCCAGAGGGGGTTCTTTAGAGGAAGAGGCAGAAGGGGTTTAAGTAAGCCTGCTGCTACCTCTCAACCCAAAGCCCCTGCAAAACAGGCTCCCTGATGGGGTGGCCAGGGCCGATTCTCCACTACCGATAGGGGGCAGGCTGGCTTACTTTGTCCAGGACTGGAAGTCTTTAACATCAGACAAGTGGGTCCTGGAAGTAGTAAGCCAGAGACTGGTTCTCAGCTTCAAAAAATTTCCGAAGATGAGAGCCAGGTCCTTTCCACCTGCAAATCCATCAGAGGCTCTTGCCCTAGAAACAGAAGTTTCTGCCCTCCTGGCTCTCAGAGCTGTGGAAAGGGTTCCACCCCTACACCAGGGCAAAGGGTTGTACTCCAGGTACTTCCTTACCCCAAAAAAGACAGGAGAATGGTGGCCCATCCTGGATCTCAGGTATCTAAACAAGCACCTTTAAAACCAAAGTTCAAATGGTGACTCTGGGAATTATTTTACCCTCTCTAAGGCCAGGGACTGGCTAGCCTCCCTGGACCTCAAGGATGCCTACTTCCATGTTCTTATCAGAAGCTCCCATCGAAAGTACCTCAGATTCGAACTGCCCTCAGGCCATTACCAGTTCAGAGCAATGCCCTTCGGCCTCACCTCTGCCCCGAGGATATTCACAAAATGCCTGGCAGTAGCAGTTGCCCACTTAAGGCAAAAGATTGCCATCTTTCGTTATCTGGACGACTGGCTCATAGTAGGCCAGTCTCCAGACCAGGTCAAACTACACCTTCAGGTAACTCAGCAACTGCTCACATCTCTAGGTTTCCTTCTCAGTCTTCCAAAGTCTGTTCTAGAGCCTGTCCAGCTTCTCACCTTCATAGGTGCAGAACTGAACACAAAAGAGGCCAGAGCCTTCCTCCCTCTGGAAAGAGCAAGGACCTTGGTCTCTCTGGCCTCCTCTTTCACCCTGCAGGTCTCTCGACCGGCAAGGCATTTTCTACAGCTCCTGGGGCACATGGCTGCTTCTACAGCAGTAGTGCAGGGAGCAAGATTTCAGATGAGGGACGTCCAGTTCCATTTGAGAGCCTTTTGGTCTCAAAGGACAGACCCTCTAACCAAATTGATCCCAGTGACTCGAACCCTGATCCAGGCCCTTCAGTGGTGGCAGGACCAGAGCAATCTGAGACAGGGGGTTCCCTTCAACCCCCAGTCTCACTCCTTGACACTTACTACAGATGCATCCCTCTTGGGGTGGGGAGCTCACATGGGCGACCTCGCTACCCAGGGGTTGTGGTCCCCACAGGAATCTCTGTTCCACATCAGTTTGTTGGAACTCAGAGCAGTTTTTCTAGCACTCCAGGTTTTTTCCACATCTGTTCAGAACAAGGTTGTACAGGTCAGAACAGACAATACTACTACAATGTGGTACATCAACAAGCAAGGAGGCACTCGGTCTACGGCCTTGTGCACTGAAGCAATGAAGTTGTGGTCTCTGGCTTATTACCTGAATGCCTCCCTTACAGCAGTTCACCTTCCAGGCAAGGACAATGTCCTAGCGGATGCTCTCAGCAGGATTTCCCAGGGCCATCACGAATGGGCACTGGATCCCCTAGTACTGGAGGTAGTATTTGCCAGATGGGGCACCCCGCAGGTAGATCTTTTTGCAGCCCCAGACAATCACCAACTTCCCCTTTTTTGCTGCAGGCCCCCAGTGTTGGGCTCAGTCCCTCTGGATGCCTTCCTTCTCAGTTGGGAAGGGAAGTTTCTCTATGCCTTCCCCCCCTTCCCTCTCCTGATCAAGGTGCTAGTCAAAATCAGATCTCAACCCTGTTAGATGATCCTGATTGCTCCAGATTGGGCCAGACAGCCCTGGTACCCACTCCTCATGTCCTTAGCAGTCCACCCTCTCCTGCACCTCCCCAGGAATCACAATCTGGTAACCTGTGCCCAGGGGAGGGTTTGGTATCCGAACCTCAAATCTCTCAATCTCAAGGCATGGCTCTTGAAGAGTTAGAGTTTGCTGACCTACACCTCTCCCAAGGTGTATTGGATATCTTGAAGGCCTCCAGGAAGCCTTCCACCAGGGCTACTTATAATTCCAAATGGAAGAAATTTTCCATATGGTGCTCTGGCAAGCATATTCCACCAGAATCTGCTGATTTGCCCACAATCCTGGATTATTTGGTGCATTTGAATTCTTTGGGGCTGAGACCAGCTACCCTAAAAGTGCACCTGGCAGCCGTGTCTGCTTTCTTATCAGCAGGTAAACCTTCTTCTTTTTCAGCTCACCCTGCATTCTCCAAGTTTTTCAAGGGGTTGCTTCACACCAGCCCTCCATTCAGGGACCCTGCCCTGCTTGGGATCTTAATACTTGCATTGCCCAGCTTATGCAACCCCCTTTTGAGCCGTTGTCTTCAGCAGAGCTCAAGTACTTGACTTGGAAAACTGTGTTTTTGGTAGCCATCACTTCTGCCAGGCGCATAAGTGAGTTGCAAGCATTGTCAGTGGAACTTGATTTTATCTCCTTTCACAAGGATAAGGTGGTCCTCAGGACTAACAGAAAGTTTTTGCCTAAGGTGGTTTCAGACTTCCACCTTAATCAATCCATATCCCTTCCTGTGTATTTCACTGACCATTCCTCCTCTGGCGAGAGGAGATTGCACAGTTTAGATGTCAAAAGAGCCCTTAGTTACTACATAGATCGTACCAAGGGTCACAGGTTTGACTCCCTTCAACTGTTCCTCACTTATGGTGAGGTTGGAAAAGGAAAACCTGCCACTAAAAGATCCATTGCCAGGTGGATTGTCTCTTGTATCCAATTTTGTTATGAAAAACTGGATAAGGTTCCTCCCTCAGGCCTGAGGGCTCACTCTACCAGGGATACAGCTGCGTCTCTGGCTGCTGCCAGGGACATCCCTATCCTAGAGATATGTCAAGCAGCTACCTGGAAAACAGTTCACACTTTCACTAAGCATTACTCCCTGGACATCCAGGCTAGGAGTGATGCTTTCGATTTTTCACAACCCTTGCTTCAAACCTAATTCCTAAGTAGCTTCTGTCCCTCCTCCATGGAGGTACTGCTGTGTAGTCTGCATATGTCATAATATAGCAAGACTTCATGTTGTTTGAAGAAATAATTACTCACCTTAGTAATGTTGTTTCTTCTAATGGAGTCTTGCTATAGTATGACCTCCCCCCAGCCTGCCCCTCTCAGAACCTCTATTTTTGGGATGAGGATGGGCAGCGCAATCTTGGCACTTCATAGATGCCCACTTTGTTTCACCCTTTATTTAGGGTGCCTGAGTGTTGTGTTTTAATTTTCTTTCTTGATTCCCCTGACTTGAGTCTTTGTTTTGGGATCAAGAACACAAATGTGTTTTTTATAGTTAGTAGCCAATGGGCTAGTGTAGGTTTACGGCTTCCACACAGAACCTTAGTGAGTTTTGCTTGTAAAGATCTGACAGTTTAAGTTTGAGCAACAACAGACAGAGTTTTCAACCGAGCTTGCACTCAAGGTTCCATGCCTGGCATGGAAAGTTAACTCTTTCACCTCCGGAGCAGTTCTAACCTGGGGTTATACTGCATATGTCATAATATAGCAAGACTCCATTAGAAGAAACAACATTACTAAGGTGAGTAATTTTTTCTTAGCTTCCCAGCACCCAGAACTAATCTGTATGTCTTGAACAGAACCGAGAACGAGCACGGGTTGCCGGGGGTCAGCAGGGAGGGAGATGATTGAGCATCTGATGGACTGCTCTCCTCTCCTCTCCTGGGGTGGGGGATCCACTGGTTTGCACCATGGCTGCCATCTGGTGGAGGCTGGGTGTCAGTGCTACAGCTAAGCAGCACAGTATCGCGGCCACGGTTATGTAGTGTGTACGTGCCTCCACGTGCATGCACTTATGGCCACCATGGCAGGGGACAAAACTTGGAGGAAAGAAATGGTGGTCACAGGCTTCATGAAGCCCTGCCAGCCTACCCTCATCCTTCTCTGTCGCCAGTCCTCTGGACCCCCAGTCTGGACGCAGGATCACTGGTTGGAGGGAGGACAGCCCTTCCCAGCCCTGCCACAGGGGGACAATCCATTAGGAAATAGGGCTTGATGAGACCAGCAGACAGTAGATGGATGGAGGAGGTAGGGACAGAGCAGCTGAGCCAGCAGCCGTGGCGTACTGGAGAGAATAAAAAATGCATATGGAAAAAAAAATACATTATCTTGCTGGAGAAAGTACAGAGGAGGGCAGTGTAGATGACCGCAGGTCAACAAGGAAAAACCTGCTGGCCCGGTGGTGCTGAGGGTTGAGGCACTGGATGCCACACCTTGCCGGTGACTCGAGCTCAGAAGTGAGCTCAGGGTGCCGGGGGACGGCAGGGGTGGGAGAGGATTGAGCGCCTGCTGGGCTGCTCTCCTCCCCCGGGGGGGAGGTTGGGGATCACCCAGTGTTCCAGAGGCTCCTGGTGCAGACCGGCGACGCCGTAGCACACTGGGCAGCATGTAATTTGCGTGGCCTGACGTAGGTAGGGGTTGCCGTGAGCTGTGCATCGGGGATGTACATGTGCATGGGAAGGGAGAGGAGCGAACACCAGAACAAGGAAAAGCCCGGTCTGCGGGGTAGGCGATGGCACCTGCTCCCATGCCTATGGCCAGGTCCACCCTTCCTGGCCTTCCAGGTTCCTCCACCCAGGTCCTCTTCCACATCGGAGTCTGACTGTTGAGAGTGCCGAAGAGGAGGGGTGGCCCCACCCCGGAGGGGTTAAGCTGGGGGTGCCGATCGTGGATAGAGGAGGAGGATGGAGGAGGCACAGGTAGGAGGACTTCAGGCAGGGCAGGAGCAGGCAGGATGCCGGAGAGAGGCCCCTGCAGACCGTGACCGCAGGGAAAAAGATGTAAAAAAAAGGGAAAACCTATGAAGAGAGGTTGGAAGACCTGAACACACTAAAGTAGAGGAGGAAGAGAGGGGACATGATTGAAACTTTCAAATAATTGAAAAGAATAAACAGGGTGGATAAGGAGGCTCTGTTTATGCTAAGTGGTAACCATAATACAAGGTGGCACTGTCTTAAATTGGATGGTGGAAAGTTTAAATATAATAATAAATTTTATTTCACATAAGGGAAGCTAGAAGGCTCTTCTTCACTGAGAGGGAAGTAGACAGTTGGAGTACAGTGCTTGAAGAGGTGGTCTCATTGACAATGATGGGCAGCTTCAAAAAGGGGTGGGATAGACATAATGGGAAAGTACAGGTTATGGGAGGGGTTGGGAGGATTGAGGAGGGGGAAGGTCAGTAGCTCAAGCTATGGACCCTGCAATTAGGAGCAGACTAGATAGACTGAATGGTCTTTCTTTGCTTGAACATTTGCAATATAAAGGCCCAAAGTGGAAGAGGCATAAGTCCTCATACCCATCACATTCAGTTTCCTGGAATCCTTGTCAGGAGGCAGGTAAGGCATCACTCAGGGGACCCTAGAGTGATCATGGGCAGTCATGATAACCACAGAGTTGGTTTCAGGCTGAGAAACATAATAGGGTTTGACAGACAGAGCAGGATACTGTTTTTCAGCCTTTCTAGGTACTGCTGGCAGAGTGCTAGGTCTGTGCCAGGAAGCCAATGTAACATCTTCCACTGCAGGGTAAACAGGAGGCACCACAATAGTGACAGTAGCTGACACCTCTAAGAACTCTGTTAAGGTTCTTTTGCTGGAGTCTTCTTCTTTACCCTCAGATCCCATCACATCGTTAGATTGGATCCTCTGGAGGAGACCTGGGAGTATACACCACAGAGTCCTCAGTACATGATGATAAGGTTGAGCTGGAAGGGAAACCTCCATCATAAGGCTCCTCACACCCACCTTCATCTTCAAAATCCTTCTCCACTGTTAGGAGATCAAGGTAGTGTTCCTCCTCGTCATTGTCTCTTTTGATGATGGTGGCAATCAAAGAAGTTGGTGACGGATGTGGCAGCTCTACCATTGGTGCAGCAGGTATGCTTTTCAATTTTGTTAATGTGACAGTGCTGATGGGGGAGGTCCTGTTAGCAGAACCAACACTGCCACTTGCAGCAAAGGGAAAAGGCATGTTAACATCTCTGAGAATGACAGCAGCATAACCTGTGAGTCAACGACACCCAAAGGAGGGGTCATGACTACTGATGTCGTCAGGATGGAACCTGTCCATGACAGCCAAATATGGTCCATAGTAGGTATGGTAGTGCCAGAGCCTGGCTCCAACCTTGGTGCCTCAATGAAGGTCGGGGGCTGACATCAATGTTGCCAGAGCGGATGTTGACTTAACCCTCCTTTAACAGAGACTTCGCCCTTACCGGTGAAGCATGTTTCTCCTTATGCTTATGGTGACTGGAAGAGGAGGAAGGTCTTGATGACAGTTTATCCTTCTCTTTGGATTTCGCTGTTGTACTTGCTGACCTTGGCAACAATGCAGTCGATGACTGCCAGGTTGCCTCCTTACCCAATCTATCTGCTCTGTTCCCTTGCTTGTAATACGTCTGTTTGGTCCTACGCAAGGCCCCCCTCCACCTGAGAGGCCAGAAGGTGTTCCAGGGAGGCCTTCTTGGCTTGCCATCGCTCTTTATCTGCAGGGTCTAAGGCTAACTTATGCCTAAAGTCTGCTTCTCTCAGATCTGCCTCTAAGCTCTTCTGACGTTCTGCCCTCGCTGTCCTTTGTTTAGAGCTATAAGAAATTATTAACCCGCGGAAGTACGCTTTAAGAGCGTCCCATGTAATCCCTGGGGAGGTGGCTTCTGGGTTGTTAAAACTGAGATATGATTTGATTCCCTCTGATATTTCACTTTTGAATTCCACTGAATTAAGTAGGCCCACATTCATCACCAGTTGGGTTTTGTACCATGGGAGCCAGCTTAGAATTACTGAAATACTGGTGCGTGGTCTGACCAGGTCATAGGGAGAATGGCACATTCTCTAATACAGTGAGTCCACTCCCTTGGCAGGAGAAACATAACCAATCGAGAGAAACTCTCATGCCTGTGTGAGAAAAAGGAATAATCTCTCTGTTGGGAGTACGTCTCTCTCCATGCATCTATGAGCCCCATTTCATCTGTTAACCTCTTCATGAAGCTTCCTTCCCTGCTATCTGCACTAGGCGGGTGTCTGAGTTTTCTGTCCTAATTTGTGGATAGTACCCTATTAAAGTCTCCCCCTATAATATATAAAGTGCGTTCTTCCTCCATGGCATCTGTTAGTAGATGTCTAAGGAAGTTTTTATTAGCTTTTTCTTCGTTGGGGACATATAGGCAAATAAGTATGCATCTTATATCAAAGAACATCACCTGTACCTTTATAAATCTCCCCTTTGGGTCTGGTACAACTGTTTTAATCTGCAGTGGTGTGTTTTTCCTCACTAATATCGCTGATCCCCTCCTATGTGGGTGAGTTGGCCAGCCTGCAGCTAGGACCTCTCATACCCAGCCCCTTTTCAGTTTTCGGTGCTCAGAGCCAGTAAGATGTGTCTCTTGTATGAATGCCAAGTCTACTCTTTTCTTACCCAGCTCCTGTAGGATTCGGGCCCTTTTGATTGGCCCATTTAAGCCCTTCATGTTATATGTTATGATTTGCAGTTCAGCCATTCTCTGTCATAATCTGGTGAACGTGTCTAATTCTCAAGATGTCACCACTCCACCTCCCTCCATTCCTCTCCATTTCTCTGCTCCTGTACTCCAATAGCCTCCCTAAATTTGAATACCAGGTCTTAATAACTCATACCACAACAGGTACATAAACAGGTACCTTAACCAAATAACTCCACCAACCTGTGTTGGGAAATCCCCAACCAACAACTTGGCTTCCAAAAGTGCCACAGTGTCCCACCCTCCTTCGGGTCACTTTGAGGAAAGGTAGTGCAACCATCGTGGTGCACCTAGTTACAGCTGCCAATTGCTGTAGATTTGGGTGGTATACCAGACACTTTACACAAGTCATGCTGTAAAACCTCAGCCAAAGAGGGTTGCCCACCCCCCAAGGCCCTCCCCACTCCTATTTCATTTCTCAGTTTGTATGAATAGCACCAAAACTTAAACAGTAAGCATCCTAGCAAATATGTTTTAGTCTTACATCCCTTTTAAGACCTCTCAAAAGGGTAATTTCCCCCCAGTCACATATATCAGGATCCAATGAAGAGAAAAAAAAAAAAAGGGGTAAAGCAAAATTACCACTCCTTTCAGAGATCCCTAGTGGTAGTCTTGCCACAGGACATCATCACTAAAAATGCATTAACAATACTAAAAAACATCTGTGGCCTATTTGACCTAGTCCTGTGTAACCCCTAGGTGGCGCTATCCCAGGGGCTACTACCCCTGCCTGCTTAGCCACTAACGGGTTGAGGGGCCCAGGTCCAATGGCAGGTGCCTCCACCCAGAGGTCGAGGTTAATACTGTCTGGTGTGACTTGATCACAGCCCTCTGGGACATTGCAATCCCCCTCTCTTTCCACTAGTGGCCCACACAATATATCAGAAGCACCTTCACAGTATACACTTACCCCCAGGACAGGTTCGATCAGCTTAACTGTGGGGACCCCCTGTAAAGCAAGATGGTTTAATACGATAGCCACTTACGATATCTCATTACAAATACATCTCTCAGGCAGTGTAACTTTGCCAAACAACCAAATCTGATTTATTTAGGGGATGGTAACAAGGACAGGGGGAAATCAGGTTAATTAATTCAGTCACACTACTATTCAGAGCACTGTGCATATGGTTAGAGTCCCTATAAGTCACTGTCACTGGGTACCCAGGATGGGGGGGGCTGGCCAGGATCAGTGTAGCTGGTTGGGGCCCTGAGGATAGAAAATACTTGCACAATACCCAACTTGTAATCCGGAGCCGATGGGCTCAGTTCGTGTATCGAGAAAGAGCATCAGATGAAACACTTGCAATTCAATGGATCAGCTGGCAGGGAGCTACCCTGATTTTACTCACGACTCTTGTGGCTGGACACCTTTCACACAGCACAGGGAAACAGGCCTGTGATCAGAACACTCCCCACACATTTATATGTAAAAGAAAGTTACCATACCAGGCAGCTGCTTTCATATCCCGTTCGCACTTACTGCCAACCTGGGAATTCATGATGCAGTTTAACTCTCCTGACAGACCAAGCGAGATGAAGCAGATTCTCCAGTCCTCTACAGGGTAAGCCTGATTCCTGGCCACGCCGCCTCTCCTCTTCCTCCACACACAGCGGATTCAGTCCGAATCACTACGGCAAATGCGCCGCCCAACTTTTGGCCTCCACACGCGCTTCCCGCGCGAAAACTATACAGCGCAAAAGCCCTGAGCTCCTTCCTCAGACACGGCCACAACAGATCTGCCTTCTCGGCCACTGGGCAAGGGATTACAGTCGGGCACCACCCAACCCAATCAGAGGGCTTCAGATGCCAGTCACTTACAACTTCCCTCATTGGTGCGAAAAGGCGCCACAGTCCAGAACTTCACTTCCCAGAATTACTTGCTATATCCTCCATTGGCAGCCAGCTCCCGAGAGAGTCCTAATCCTGGTTGGTTGCTCAGTACTCCATTTTAAGCACCCCTCCCTCCTGATTGGATCCAGTTTGCAGTTCCGATCCAAAATGGAGGGGCAAAGCACACAAAGTCCCAGCTGCAAGAAAGGCAGGTTAGACAAAGTACATTTTCATTACCACTCTAACATATCGCTAGCAAACAGTTACATCCCCGGGGAGTGCTCGCTTTGCCCACTTAGCGACAGCAAAAATGGCGCACCTGGTCAGCAGCCTGAGCGGGACTTGAGCAGGAAACCACACAACCCCCTCCAGTTCAAAACTGGCCTGCACAGCAAACAGCTCTTAAAGAGACAGTACCAGAGGCTCTAGAAGCACTCACAAACAGGCGGCTTAACTGCCGAACACCATCCAGGCTGGGGCCTTTAGGCAAGTTACTAGGGGACTTTTGGGAACCCCCATTTGCAGGGGGGTTACACCTGTATGTCCCAACCTGAAGTAGCCATAATGAAAGTGACAACAGTAAAGGAAATTTTTCCAGTTTTACAGTTCTAGGGGGTAGCAGTCTTCTTCCTCCTTGCAGCTCGCCAAATAAACCCCATTTTTCCCAGTGTACCTTTCACTCTCTCATTCTCCATGATTATGGCTTTCAAGTATCTCTCATTTTTGAGGAAGTAGAGGGAGATTTTCAAGTCTGGTTTCTCTGTTTACCTGTGCCCTTCTGTGGTGGCAAGGGTCCCTTCCACGGGGAGGTCGCAGCACAATCCACATTCATTTGGTCTAATGGCTGGGATCCTTCCATTTGGGTCTGTTGGAGCCCTTCACAGTATACCAATGCCTGTATTCCAGCGCCTTAATCATTTCTACATCAAGCAAATTATTAACAGAAATGTCCCATTGCTGGAGAAATTTCGAGGCTTCAGAAATTGCAGGAAAGGAGTGCGCACCCTTATCTGTAATGATTTTTAGGGTCGCTCGAAAGCCTAGTCTAGGTTTCAATCCCTTGGCCCATAGTTGTTTGAGGATGGGAGAAGTTGGTGTCTATGGTCCATAGTTATGGGCGTGTAATCATGTTTAAAAAACAGGCAGTTGTCCCCGAATACTACCTCCTTCCTGGCCCATGCTCTTCTAAGTATGTCCGATTTTGTTCTGTAGTCCAAAAATGCTATGATTATGGATTAGGGACAAACTTTCCGGTCAGTTGGCATAAGAGTTGGGGAGTGGTGGGCTCTGAAAATATTTAGTTGGTAGCCTTCTTCCAGTCCCAAGATTTCTTTTGGGAAGCTCTCCGTAAAAGCAACCATTTCCCCTGATTCCGTTCTTTCTGGCAGGCCATGGATTCTGATATTTGTCGCAAACTCGCTCAGCCGGTCAGCCCTCTACTCCCAAAGTGCCAACCTCTGAGCGTATGATTTGTGGACAGTGAACAGAACAAGGTAACCCTCTTGTCTGTTTTGTGGGTTCAAGTCACCTTAGTCTCAAGTTCTGGAAGGATTCAAACTGATAACCTCTTGTTAGTGTACCCAATTATCAGTTTGAGATCATTCTGTCTTCGGGGGGGCCAGATATCTTTGCCTACGTGCACCCAACCAGGTCTTTCAAATGAACCCTTAGAACTCTATGCAAGACTTTAGAGAACTCTATCCATTTCCCAGTTTGGTATACAATAAGCCCATACACAGTGTTACTGATAACCTTTAAAAGCTCCACTTAAAATAAAAATAAATGTCAAGGCGCTCCAGACAGTTTCCGTTGTAAAAATATCTCTTTACTTTAAAATATCAAAACAGAACAATAAATACAGAACAAATATATATCCCAACACATACAGCCTTAAAACAAACAGGTAAAAGTTCAGTTCCTACTATACATACATTCAGACTGGACTAATCTTACTTTCTTTCAGTGCTGTGATGATTCTTCCTCAGTCAGATAATATGGTCTTGTGTGTCTCTGTCCAGGTTCTCTCAGCAATTAAACACAGTTCTGAGCCGGCCTTCTCATGAGGTCACTAACTCCGCCTTAGTGTAACAACATATATATTTTATCTCACAGGATGTCCAAATAAAATATTTAGTAAAACATAATAGGTGACCTCACTGCCTTTCCTCTCCACAGGTTAACCAGACAAAACCAGTTTGTGCTCTGCTACACATACATCTCAAAAGTTTCTTTGATCTAAGTCACTGTATTCAAAGCAAAAGTGTATTCGCCTCTTTAATCCTGTCTGGACCTTGGATTCTACACCTCAAAGGTCTTTCTGATGTAATTCAAGGGTTCCCTGGGAATGTATATTGGGCCTTCCAAATTCGCCCGGGTCCTCCCTGGCCCAGACATCAGTCTCTCTTCAATGTCCATTCTGGCTTCTCTCTGACACCCCTTCCTCTCAAGTTCTTCCTGACAACTATTGCAAGTCAAAGGATTATCCCTGAGGGAATTATGAATGGCTAATCTTATTTCCTGGGATGAAAGCAAATTGACAAGGTAATTGCACCCCAGATATCTGCAGTTTAAAATACCTCCTGTCCTTTGAACTTATCCCTGGGGGTTTGATGTGTCAGTTCAGCAAGACTGTGTTTCATCAAACTGACCTTCCCATCACATATTTTATATGTAATAAAAAAAACAATTAATACAGCACCCAGAGCAGGCTGTCTACGTCACAATATTCACCCTCTGAAAATGGTTCTCTAAGTCCCCCAGCTTCTGTTGCAACCACACTTCTCCATCATGTAATTGTAATATTGCCCCATTATGCATATCTGGGGTATTAGAGGCCTCCATGGCAGATTGTTCTAAGTCTGTAAGTTTTTGACGTTCCCGTTGTTCCGAGCGAACCTCTCTGAGTTCGTTTTGTATTTTGTTCAAAGTGTCTCCCAAGCGGCGCAATTCCTCTTAACAGTTTTTTTGAGGTTATTGTGAAAGTTCCTCCTTCATCCAAGCTGCTTTCTCCTGCAGACTCTGAACTCGAGACTGCTGATCGCTTGGGGGAGCTCAGACCTGTGTCTGGCTGCAAAGGTAGGATCTCCATAAGAGTTTTTCTGGGGGTGCCCGCCGCAAATTCTCTCAGTCACTGATGGGTTGTAGCCATTATGTGATCAATCTTCTGCTTTTTGGTGCAAATCGCTAGTCTGGAGTGTGGATGGGGGCAGATAAGAGGGTCGGTCCAGGAGAGCTCTGGTTAGCTCAGACCGCCATTCGCGACGGCTGCACCAGAAGTCCTGGCTCACAATTTCTATCCCCATTCCTGGTTAAGGATAAATCTCTTATAGAGGCAACATAGAGGAAATCCATGAAAATGGTTTGGGGTCTGGATGATATGTCATATGAGAAAAGGTTTAGGTCGCTGGGTATGATGACATTAGAAACGAGGTGCATAGGAGGTGACCTTCCATGATATTATCAAGGATGAAAATCTGATAAAAGCCCAGGAAACTAAACTTATACCAAGCTGTCAAACTACTAGAGGCCGTAACAGACATATCAAATCAGTCAATTTCAAACAAAAGAAAATGTTATTTTACTCAGAGGATCGTAGGTATAAGAATAGTTTAGCACACTCACTAACTGATAGTAATGAAAGATTACTGTAGCTTTAAAAACAAAATAGATTCTTTGATACAATTGGAGAATCCATTAAGCATTTGTTACCGAGACAGTCCAGATAGGCCTTTTGGTCTTCTTCTGACTTCAAAAACCTGAGTAAACCCCAGTACTAACTGTTTAAACTTAGTTTTCTTGAACTGTTTTTGTCTAAGTTTGTTCATTCCTGAGTGCAGCAGAGCTCAGAATGATGTATTCAAGCAATGTGAAAGCTCTCTTTCCATTGGTTAGTAACTATAGACATATGCAAATAAGCAAAATGTGCAGTCATTAGAAATGATACACCTTATGGACTCTCTCTAATAAATCGCATCACTGGACTCATGGCATATTCCAAGACCTAATTTTTATGTTCGTTGTGCACTTCTGCAAGTGGACAGATTGTTATAAGAGTGGGTTTTGAGAGGTGTGTCACTGTCAGCCCAATGTAGGGCAATCTGTAAGGGGCTTGTCAGTGTCACACCAATCATCAGCCAGACTGATCATGACACTGTTCTGGCTTGTTGGGTTGAAACTTTGTGTAATTCAAAGGAGAGAGCTGGCCCAATCATAGGGCGGCTCTTTCCTTGGATCTGAATAACACCACCCAGCAAGCTTAGCTGATCGCATGCAAGGACATAGCTGATATGTCAGGTATGCTGGGGTGTACATATGTTTTTCAGGCAGGGCAACAAACTACTGCAGTATCGTACCCACAAAGAAGCAGCAGGTTTCCACACACAAAAAAAGTCACAATTCAATTTTAACAGTTTCCTTTCCCCCATCCCTTGATGCATTTCCACACACAAAGTCGGTCTGTTCCAAAAACCAAGTTAAAGAAAACAAGCCACTGATCCAGAGGACATTTTTTCATAGAGAGATTCTCCCTATGGTTGCCAGTTGTGGCTTGTGCAGCTGCTCGTTTTTTACTTTCCCGATCCCAGACCCGATTCCCTTCTCCCTTGCATGCCATGACCCTCCCTGCAAATATGCAGTCAAGGAGCTGAGCTATATACAATAATAATAACAACAAACATGAGCAAGTCCCTAGTGCTGCTCTTCCCACTCCGATTACCTTAGAGTTCACAGACAGGACAGGGCTGGGGTCAGCTGCTGTTGGTGTCGGCTCTTCTTGGGTGGGTGAATGGAGTCTGGGACTAGTCTGAGCAGATCAGAATGTATGCTAATGCTACGCTGGGCTTATAGGGAAGTGGGTCGGGAGTCGGAGCCGGGACATGAATGTATAATGCAGCACTTAGTAATTTGTCCTTAATAAAATATTGCCTGACTGAGCCTTAATGTGTGAAGCATATCTTTTGAGGAGCAGATAGAAAAGAGTCACAGTTTAAATTTTAAACTATGGGTCTTTTCTGTCTGATCCTTAAAAGATATGCTGCACACAAGATTCAGGCAATATTTTATTAAGGACGAAATATTAAAAATAAAGTTCTGCACATGCATACATTCATGTTCCATATCCCAACACATTTTCCTATAAGCCATTTTAAGTCACTTTTAAACACTGTAATTAACTTTGGCTCTTTTCTGTGCTCTCTCCAGCCTCCTCAACGGACATGCTGCAGCTGCACAAGTGAAAGCAGAAAA
Source organism: Neoceratodus forsteri (assembly GCA_016271365.2). Lineage (NCBI taxonomy): Eukaryota > Metazoa > Chordata > Ceratodontiformes > Ceratodontidae > Neoceratodus > Neoceratodus forsteri. The sequence continues at coordinate 4,041,003 of JADMNL010000027.1, forward strand.
CTTGACTCAGGCAAACATTTCATTATTATAAAAATGAAAAGGGCTTTTGGGGAATCACATAGTAGCGACAGCGTTTACTACTTTGCGGTTTACAGCTTCTGCTATATCCATTCCCTGTTGAGGCTCTCCATCTGCAGGCAGCATGGCTGGAAGTTCAGAACATAAAATAAAATGCCAGCCCACCGGCACAGAGATTAGATTTTCATCTGTGACGCCGGCCACCCAGGTTCGGGAACGAACCCGGGGAACCGGAGGGCCGGTTGGGGGGAGAAGGATTGAGCATCCTATGGACTGCTGTCCTTCTCCAAGGGGAGGTGGGGTTGCGTGCCGTGCACTGAGGACTCCTAGCGGAGGCTGGGAGATCCCATGCGCATGGCACAGTCATGCACAAGGGACGAGGTGGACGCTGGCGTCCTTGCACATCCCCACTCCTGCTAACGGGGGAAAAAACACCACGCTGGCCATCTCAATGATGCCCTGCCCCCAGCCTCCATCAGCCTCTGAGGCCAGCTCCCCGACCAGATATGAGTAGTGTGGCCCCGGTAGTGGGGACGGGGCCACAACCCTGCCCTCTGGAGGGTAAATGGGGAGTGCCGGCATAAAATCCAGAGGCTGAGGCTTGGGGGCCCGTGACCAGGACCTATTCTGACAGTCCGGCTCGGCCATAAAGTACAATAAATAAAAAAAGAACATAAAATAAAAGCACCTTCAGACTGCCACTCATTCTAAATAATTTCCCAGTGGCAATCCCTACTGAATGTTTTAGCAGCTCAGTCTACAGCTATATATACAGATACCTTCCAGGACAGTCCCAGTGACAAGAACAACTCTCTTACAGTGTGCCTCTAGAGCAACATCTTAAAGGGACATCACATGGTTACTAAGCACCCATCAGGTCACAGTGAGCTGTTGCTGTCTCTCTTGCCCGTCTGTGTCCCTCGTAGTTATTTTTTTGTAATACACCCCGTTAAAAGAAAACCGTCGAGTGATGTCTGTTGCCACTGCCATTACTCTCCTCCCACTTGACCCTCCCACTCAACACTCGCCACCTCACCATCTCACCCCCCCAAAACCCCTTACTTACCTACCAGGATTCCAGCACCATAATCCTCTGTGAACTGGAGGCACATCTTTACTCTTCACATTGAACCGTGAGCTGAAGAAATTGGTTCAATGTATTTTGATGGGTTCTGAACTTGTCATCATAACATGGTCATGTTTGAACATTTTTTTCCCAAATTTTCAATATGGCTTATTTGGGACCCTACCTCATGAACAATGGCAGTAAAATTATCACATCCATCCCAAAAAATAACTTCATTTTTGCAGATGCTGGTCCATAGTGCTCAACATATCCCTTGTGTTACCCCACCTCCTGAACGTGGCAGGTGTAATTTCTCAAATCCCCTCCGAAATGTGTTTTCACAGTTGCACAGCAAAAACACCTTTCAGGTGGAAGCATAACATCAGGTCATAAAAAAGGCTGTTGGAAATTTGGAGTCAAAATGTGGGAGCCCACAGAAAATTAAATATTGCCTGTCAGCTGGCCTATTACAGTCTAACAATGTGTAAAAGCAGGACACCACTGACCATGAGATACAGCATCTTGTCTGCTCTATCCTGGGGTAAATATATAGTAAAAATGTGTACAAGCAAGACCCGGTACAACAGCAATACAAGTGGCGAACATTTAGCATTGACAAATGCTTATTATAAAGCAGTCCTGTCTCAGTGCTTAAGGTTTCTGGATGTGCTGCTGCTGTATACCAGAGGTAGTGTTAGTGTTGGCACTGTCTGGTGGCTTGTCAGGGCTTGGCCCCATAGCTCTAAAGTGATCCTCTGTATCCAGCACATCACTGCCATTAACTTATATAGAATTTACACTGTAAATAACTGTTAGGATTGCTAGGATTCTAAACCTACATTTACACTGCTGAATGCCTTATCAGATTGCTCTGCTTGCCTGTGCACATTATGCTGTTTTGGCTTTCTGTGTGTGTGTTACTGATACATGCATGTGTACGGGAAAACAAAGCAAAGGGGGCGTTTCTACCAACAAGTGGCAGCATGCTAGGCAGGACTACATCATATATAACAACCTCTACCTGGTCAGGATGAATGAGTAAGGGTAAACTAGAGTAATCCAAACTCTAGGTAATGTACTGTAGTAAAACACAGTGGCCCGGATATTCAGACTGCGTCAGGCAGGGGCGCAAGCCTGGGCACAGCTCAGCTGGGTTGCGCCAGGCAGTGTGCAGGGAGATATTCAGTGGCACTGTGCCAGCACAAGATGCAAGAGAGGAGCGGGGGATACGCCAGCGCAAGTGCGGTTGCGTTAAGTGCAGGAACTGCGATATTCACCGGTGGATATGCAAATGGGGCCATAATGCATGCAAGGCGCAACTGGGTCCATTAGCATGTCATTATGGCCCCATTTGCATGCAGGTGCGCCGATCCCTGGCAATTTGCGCCTGGTACCCTGCCAGGCTGCAGCCATCGGGGACCAACACCCCTGCACATTGCAGCAAAGTGCCCCAATGCCCGTTATATGTATAATAAAAGTATTTAAACGTATCCCTGGTGGTCCGGTGGACTGCTTCCAGCCCGATCGCGGGCATATGTATAATAAAAGGATTTTAAAGTATCCCAGGTGGTCCAGTGGACCGCTTCCAGCCCAATCGCAGGCATTGTAATAAATGATATATCCCTGGTGGTCCAGTGGACTGCTTCCAGCCCGATTGTGGGCATTGTAAAAAATGATATACCCCTGGTGGTCCAGTGGACTGTATCCAGCCCAAACGTGGGCTTTGTATGTGGAAAAACCCTGGTGGTCCAGTGGTACCCCCCTCCCCACCCGCCCACTCAGACCTACCACCCCGCTCCCGGTCAGCGGCGGGCAGCTCCTCACCCGCAAGCCGCCCAGCCGCCATCGACTGATCGCGATAGTACGGCTCACGCCCATTGGTCCACAGCTTGGGCCAATGGGCGCACACCGGCATTACCATAGTTCCAATATGTGAAGGGATCCATTCACATATCTGGACTGTGTAGTTTGGTACAGTTTGTATGCTCCATTGGCCCACGCTAGGGACCAATGGACGACAGCCATACTGTACTCAGTCAGCCGACAGACCCTGGCTCTGGAGTTGGTAGCCACCCACAGCTGGAGGCCGCCGTGTTGGCGCCTTACAATACGCAGGCTCACCTGTGGGTGGCCAGCCTTCTGCTCCTTTTATTTTGGCTCAACTCTGAAAGAGTCAGTGTGCGGGCGCAAGTAGGGGTTGCACTAGCAGCAGGCTCAGCACATCCCGGTTGAATATCGGGATGTGCCGAGTATGCATAAGACGCTTCTGCACTTACGCCTGCGATACACATTGATGCACCCTTCGCGTATTGGGATTTTTAGGCGCGCAACATCCCTTCTGAATATTGCACCGGGCACATCAGTGGGTTTCGCCTGGCGTAACACTATTGCGCCATGCGCAACCCCTTTGAATATCCAGCCCAGTATGTTTATTAAAGCTGTATTTCTAACTTGAGTCAGTTTGGATGCTTTTGCAGTCATTTTGACTAAATACATTCAGCTTTACCTCACCAGAAAATGCCAAACAAAAACTTACTATTTAACATATTTTTTTTCCCTATGGAACTTTTTACCCCGCAGGCAGCCGCTCTACCCCAACCCCGCCTTTTCCAGTCTGGCAGTCACCTACCCTGAATGTACCCTGGCTTTGTTCTCATAGATTGCCCCCCCATGGTGGGGCTGGAAAAGAAAGGTTCTCCCCTCCCGAGTACACATCCCATGGGCTACAAGGAGCTCGGGTGGTGCAAGTCTGGGGAGGCATGCAGGGCCTAATATAGTTTTGTCCCACTCATCCTCACACCCCTTCCTGTCCCATGCCAGTGATTGCATATTACCTCTTGCCAGCCACTGACTGGAATGAGGCTCGAGCCGCACGGTAAATAGCATGCACTCATTGTTCATCTTGACATCCAATGAGCATGTACTATTTACTGTACATGCTTGGGTACCATTAAGTCAGTGGCTGGCCAAGGTAGGGTGAGGAGGTCCATGCCAGTCAATGGCACGGTTGGGATGGATGGGTGCGGGGTGGTGGGATACTGCCTACCAGGGTGGGGGACACTACACTATGGACAACTGTGAACCATGTTTTTTGTGTATTTCCTACAGTGATTGGGGTAGGGAGGGGGGACCCTACACTATGGAAAAGGGGATTTCTTTTATTATTATTGCACACAGTGATCGGGGCAGGGTGGGGGGATGCTACACTATGGAAAAGGGAATATTTTACATTATTCTTGCAAACAGTGATCGGGGTGGGGAGGGGGTCCCTGCATTAGGGAAAAGGGGATGTGTTTTTATTATTCTTGCACACAGTGATTGGGTGGGGGGATGCTACACTATGGAAAAGGGTATATATTTCATTTTTCTTGCACACAGTGGTCGGGGGGGAAGGGGTCCCCACACTATGGAAAAGGGACTTTTTTATTATTCTTGCACGCAGTGATCGGGTGGGGAGGGGTCCCTACACTATGGAAAAGGGATTTTTATTATTATTACAGCACACAGTGATCGGGGTCCCGCACTATGGAAAAGGGTATTTTTTATTATTGTTGCAATACATTGATTGGGGTGGGAGGGGCCCATTTTTTTATTATTATTATTATTGTACACAGCGATCATGGCGGGAGTGAGGGTCCTTACACTGTGGAAAAGGGATGTTTTGTTATTCATGCACACAGTGATCGGGCTTGGGGGGCTGGCCCGGCATTCAGCTCAATGCAGAGATGCTAATGAGCTCATAATTGCATGCATGAGGCCCCTTTATGCCATGCCTCAATGAACTCATTAGCTTATTCTGGCTGAATATCACTCTTGGGGACACAACGATCCAGGTATGCACCACGTATTCCCCATTGGAGGTCTTCAGCCCCGCACCCTGAATGTGACGCACCATACATTGCTGCCACCTGCTATGTGCCGCGTATCTAGGGTTTGATATTCAAACAGAATGCCGATCGCACATTCTGTTTGAATATCATGTCAGAGCTGGCTGGCCCAATATTTTTGTGCAGAACATTGATTTGTGCATGCATCCCTCCAGCTCTGAATATGTCCCCCTATGTATGGAATACAAGAACTCAAATCTCTGCTCAGTCCTACTGGCAGAATGTTCGCCCCTGCTATCATACAACAGAAGGTCTCAGATGGAACCAGAGCTTTTGTTTTATCTGTAGCAAGTTAAAATGCACAGATTTCCCCTGTAAGCAGGTGAGGATAGGAGGGGAATTTTTCATGGTCAGCAAATAAACACCATAAATTAAAATTGTAGGTACTGTTGTACTTCATTTTTTAAGGTGTGTGTAGAGGATTGTGAAGGCAAATAACATTTAAGTATTATATTTTAAAATTAAAGGCAGTTTAATTTTTAGGGCCTAGTCGAAGGCTTTTAGCGAGTAAAGGTGACAGCCACATTTGTGATGGCAGTCATGGATGTTTGGTAGTACTGATTTTATAGTAAAGAGTTTGCTGGATCTTCTTCCAGTGCGGTTGTGCTGGGATAGCAGCACTGGGTTCCGAGCTCCTCAGCCAATCAGGTTTCTGGATTTTTCATTCCCCTTTTTATAATTCTGATTATGACATTCCAATCTGTTGCTGTGGAGATAATTATAAATGGAGAATTATCATGCCACGTGTAGACCAGTAGACGAAGCTAATAAAGTCCAAGGGACAGTAATCTTGATTTTATGTCACTTCCCTCAGTAATAAAGAAAAAGGGGAAAGAATTGCAAAAATATAGTTCTGGCTGAATGGTACAGAGGGTAAAAGCACACAACTGTAAATCAATGGATTGTGGGTTCAGCCCCCCTCAGGGCCACAGACAGTATTGTCTAAGGAAATCAGAGCTACAGTAAACTTGTAACTGGTCCAGTGGCATGGAGGGCTGAGACACTGGATGCCTCACCTCCCGCCACATTGATGACCCAAGTTTGAGAGTGGACCAAGGTTGCTCAGTGCTGGCGAGGGGAAGGAGGATTTAGTGTCCTCCTTTAGGGTGAGGGGACAGTGTGTTCTGCTGCTTGGATGCCACTTAGTGGAGGGTAGATGGCACAGCAGTGGTCACAAGAACTGAAAGTCAGAAGCAGATGTTGAAAGCCTGCACCATCTTCACGGTCTACGTGTGCACCACTGCACGCCACCAGCTCTGACTCAAGGGGAGTAACAGGTGGAAAAGAACTCCTGTCTGCAGGATGATGCTGCGACCCTGAAGGCACCACACCACCACCATCCACAGCACCCATTCACACAACCAGGTAAGAAGTAGATGGGGTCAGTCTTTGAAGTGGGGTGAATGACCTGGGGTTCAACAGCAGAAGGGAGTTGATGGGGAGGGACAGGAAGATAAAGTCCATATGAAAAAATAAGATTGCAAAAATATATGAACTATAAACTGAATTGTGTTTGACGCTCACATTTTGCAAAGTTATCCAACTGGTACCGAGGGCTTTTTAAAGGGAACATAATACATAATTTAAATCAACTATTGCTGGTGTTTTCTGTTCATTATTGACATGCTGTTAACATATTTGATGCTGTTACCAACTCTGTTTAGTGCTTTCAAACAGGTACTTTTTGTCAGTAGAGGACACACACACACACACACACACACACACACTGAGGCTTGATGCTTATCTTCAAAGCCTAATGACCTCTGCCAACTGGCTAATGAGCAGAAAACCAATGTGATTGGTAGGGCTTTTCTCCTTTGAACTGCAAGAAGTTTACGCCCATCAGCCAGATGAACACTATCATTGTCGGCCTTCTCAGTATTGATGTTTGAGAGGCAAACCCTTCTGCATTTTTATATCCATTGGCTTATACACTACACATCTACACAGCCCCTGTACTACAGTAATGACAATATGTTTTATTTTCCGCATGCACGCAAGCAAACATGAAAACAGCTTCTTTTGGGAAAAATGACTTACAGGTTCAGACAGTTCTCCTTTAAGAGAGCAGAATACTAATTGTCACAGATTCACTCAGCAGATTAGCCCTCCACTCCCAAAGTGCCAACCTCTGAGCGTAGTCTTGTGAACGGTGAACAGAACAAGGTAGTCCTCTTGTCTGTTTTGTGGATTCGAGTCACCTTAGTCCCAAGTTCTGGAGGGATTCCAACTTGTTAACCTCTTGTTAGCATACCCAATTGTCAGGCTCAGATAATTCTGTCTTCGGGGGGGGGGCAGATATCTTTGCCTACGAGCACCTAACCAGGTATTACAAAACGAACCCTTTTTGAACTCTATACAAGATCCAGAGAAACTCAAACTGTTTCCCAGTTTGGTACACCCATAAACTCATACACCGTGTCAGCTTTAAAACCATCTAACTTCACTTAAAACCAAAGAAATGTTTCAAGGCACACCAGGCAGTTTCTGTTTTTAAAATATATCTTTACTAAACAAAAGGTAAAATAGTAAACAGTAATATACAGAACTCTTATTACAAAAACATACAGGTCTTTAAACAAAAACGTGTAAAAGTGCAACTATATTTCCTATCCACACAAAATACTTATCTTCTAAAGGCTTGATGTTGCTGTTTCAAAGTCAGGTAAAGAAGTCATTCTATGAAACCAGAATCATAGTTCTTAAAAGCTGCTTTCTCCAGCCCCCTGGATGAGGTCACTTTACTTCCTCCCTATCAGGATATTATTATTAAAAATATATCTCTACAGGAAACAGGATCCTTATAAGGCAGTAAGATCCTGTTTTTCTCAGCATAACATCAATTCTCAAATTACACCTCTTTGATGAAAAAGGGTCTTCCTGTTCTTCACATATATCAAAGCCTTTTTAATTTCACAGAGAAGTGTCACACCCTGCTTTCCTTTCCTGTAAACATTGTAAAATGGATATGTTCTTTCCTGCCAGCTAGGCTACTGATAAAAGAACTAGCTAAACAGGATGTCCCTGATTTTAGGTACCTTTTAGCCCTGCAATTATCTTGGCCTTGCAGGTGTTAGATTTTTTTGTATCTAAGTTCCTGTGTGTGTGGTCATCTCACATACTGAGATCTGGGGGGGGGGGGGTGAGTGAGGTCACTCCAAGTGCACTGGCATTTCCAACAGACATATTCAATACCACATTTCTGTTATTTTTAAGAAATAAAAAATGATACAGCACTCAGAGCTGGCTGTCTATGTCACACTTACAAGTATTTTTCAGTATTTTCTGGTGAGACGGACCCTCCATAGCTATTCCAATTACTCCTTTTCAAATTCTGCTTGTCCTTCACAGGATGCATGATACGTTTGAGCAATTTTTCCATGAAACATGTATAAAAAGCTTTTATCAGGATTTTCTGACTCTGTAGTGCACTTATTATAACAGAATAATGCTCAAACGTGCCTAAGGGGGCCCTCGCCCTTCTCAAAGAGGAACCGCACCCACAAGGCATGTTTAGAGGAGAGTGGCATCTACTGAACAGTGGTCACCTGGCTTCAATTCTACGAGAAGGCTTCAACCTATGATTGAGAGATGAAGAGAATAAAAGGAAGGGGAACAGACTTTGACAATAGGTTATTTGTAGGCAGAAGTGAGGAGGATTGCTTCAGGAGGTGCCACTGAGTCCATTTGCATGACCAAAGAGGCCCCATGAAGAGGGTTCCGCCTTCAGTGAGTGAGAAGTTAGAAATGCAGCACCAGAAGATGCTGCTGAGTTGATGTCTACCAGCTTAAGGAGGCTCCATTTTGTGAGAATCCTACCCGCAAGATACTGGTGAGGAAAGGATGCCACCAAGTCGATCTGCATGGCCAAAAGGATCCCCACTTGGTGAGGGCACCACTCACAAAGACTGGACTTCAGGAGGCAGCAGGAGCACATCAGACCTCCTGCTTGATGAGACCAGGAGGATCCCATGAAATGATATGAAACAAAGGAAGAGTATGGTGGAGAGGGTGAAGCCCTGAGAGCAAGGGGGAAAAGGAGCAGTGAAACACCTAGCTAGCTGAAGGGTGGTTATCTGGAGGCGTAACCAGATAACAGTGTAACAGGAGGACAAGGAAATAGACTGTAGGGCAGCAACAGGACATGAGGTAGGCTGAACTGTACAGCAGAACCCAGGACAAACAACTGGCTGGCTAGCTGAGAAGAGGGTAAAAAACAGAGTGGAAAGAAATCACAGGAGAGAGCCAAAGTGGCTCTGGTGGACAGCCAATGAGTGGTCAGACAACAGCCATAGACAAAAGAGGCAGTGGGAGATCCAAAGGGAAACAGGAGGAGTAAACTGAGAAGCCAATTAGACAAAACAGCAGCAAAGTGAAGATGCATGCAGGAGGAGTCATGCCACAAAACACATAGCAACAGGAAGCAACACAATGGAGAAAAAATGCCATGGGTGTATCAGGAGCAGCTGTGTGACCACAAAAAAGACACAGGCATGGAGGGATGGAAAATGGCAGCTGTGCACCTTCAGCAAAGATTTCAAACACAGTATGCATGATATAAGTACAGCCTGGAGGGGGGGATGTGGCGAATGTCACCTGCTGACCCTCCTGACCACAGGCTTAACCCTTCAGATGTCTTCTTTGGAATGTGCCACTGACTTTAGCGATTGATAACCAAGTCTTTTAGTTTTTGTGCCACTTCTCTGGGCTAGGTCCCTACCTTGAAGCCCAGGGTACAAAATTTCCACCTGTAGTTCTCATCAGTCACTCCAGATTTATCAAGGGTAGCCACCTTTACCTCTCTGCAGTCTCTGGCATGGTCTATGGTAGCACTGTCATCAAGGCTCCAGTAGGTGACCTGGACTTCTCTGGTCTGGTATGGCCCAATGCAAGTGGTCCAGCTTTCTCGTGGCCTGACAGCTGTACTTGCAACTTGCCCCAAAGTGGTAAGATAAACCTCCTCTGGGTGGTTCTCAAGCCCTGTTTTTGCTATCGTGGGCGGGGTTTCCACAACAGCTGGATTTACCAGGACCTGGAGCTGGGCCCTAATCTTCTTATTTTCCTTTCTGCACTTATAGCACCTGCATCGCAAATTCTCAGTTTTGTTGGTCTTTCTGGGCCTGCAGTTATCTGTGCCAGGCCAGCCAGTCTCCTTGGATTTAGGTTTGTTCTGCCTGCTGGTGGTCTCATTCAGCATGCTGTTGCTCTCTCAGGGACTGCAGTTGTCCCTACTGGCCCATCCAGTCGCATTAGATTTGGGCTTGTTGCACCTGCATCTGGGCCTGGTGAGTTTGCTATTCTATTAGCCATTTCAAGAATTTGTCCATTTCCATCCTACCTTATTTTCACAAGTGGAAGTTCCATCCCGTTTACAGCCAGCCACATGTGACCAGAGCCAGCCATAATCACCCTCAGTCTGCCCCCCCACTCAAACGGCCCCAGGCAGAAGCAGTGCAGTCATCAGTCTTTGAATTTGTGCCCCAGCAGAAGCAATGCAGTCATCAGTCTTTGAATTTTTACCCCAAGCAGAAGCAGTGCAATCATCAATCTTTTAATTTTTACCCCAGGCAGAAGCAATGCAGTCATCAATCTTTGATTTTTGCCCCAGCAGAAGCAATGCAGCCATCAGTCTTTGAATTTTTACCCCAGGCAGAAGCAATGCAGTCATCAATCTTTGATTTTTGCCCCAGCAGAAGCAATGCAGCCATCAGTCTTTGAATTTTTACCCCAGGCAGAAGCAATACAGTCATCAATCTTTGAATTTTTACCCCAGCAGAAGCAATGCAGCCATCAGTCTTTGAATTTTTACCCCAGGCAGAAGCAGTGCAATCATCAGTCTTTGAATTTTTACCCCAGCAGAAGCAATACAGTCATCAATCTTTGAATTTTTACATTTGAGAACTGTATTTCTCTCACTGTGTACTGTTGAAACATCACACAAGAGTTATCGCTGGGTTGGGCAGAAACTCCCTAAGAAGCTTCATAATTCCACAAGGATACATGTTAAGGTACACTCAAAGACTCCTATATGATGTACCCTGCTGGACCCCCTGACACATAAGGCTGGCACTACATGTGACAGGGCAATAGACTGGGAGACTTCATGGGGGGACACTTAGTGATGGAAAACACAGAGACACACATTTTTAATGAAATAAAAATTAGCTTTACTTCAGTAAAAGAACCGTGACAAAAGGGCACAAAGATATAAATAAAATAAAAAAATCAGGTGTAGATTTTTTTTCAGCTCATTCTTTTTCTGCTTCAGCCAGCAGGCTCAGCTGCCCAGCACCGCCATGCTGGAATTACACTTAATGAGCTTTGGGAGCTATGGGGCCCCATGAGGGTCTAGTCTTTAAACTGATCCCTCCTTCCCATTAATAGTCAATGGCAGTGATGCGTGAGCTACCAGGGCTCACTTTTTTTTCCATACAGATTTTTTATGGTATTTTTGTTTTTGTCTTTTTCTCCCCGATCCCGAACCCCTACCTTGGACGTGTGCGTGAAAGTGGAGGCATGCACTTGCCACATCTCACGGTGCCCTCCTGTCGTGTCATCCCCACTGCCTATGCTAGCCACTGGACCTCCACCTGGTGGCAGCAGGACTATGGGGGGGTGGAGACTACCCCCAGGAGAGGAGAGCTGCCTTCCGGCTTGTTCAATCTTGCTCTGACCCTCCCCTCCCACGCTGGCACCCCAATGACCCAAGTCCATTCTCGAACCTGGGTCGCCGGCTTAGCACAAGGTAAGGCATCCAGCATCTTAGCCCTCAGCGCCATCGGGCCAGCACCTAGGGATAACTTTGGGGGGGGGGGGGCTGAGCCATGGCAAGCCTCCCCCTATAATTCCATCTGTCTCTCTCTCTGTCTCACACACACACACACACACACACACACACACACACACACCCCTTCCTGAACTCCATAACATTAAAGCAGGCTCAAATCCCCCTTGCCTCGCAACATCTTTATTATGGGGGTTGACGGGTGGAGTGGATGTAGGGAACATATACCTCATCACAGGGAGTCACTGAGGTACACACCATGTTTACACTAAGGTACTGAGAAGGGAAGTCAATGAAAAGTCATCACACCAGGTTCTTTATACCAGATAGTTTGCTTGTTTAATTTTCCTTTATTGAGAAGTTGCTCACCCTAGCTGGGCAGCTGAAGTCCTTTGTTCTCAAATCAGCGATCTTGATTATGAATGTGGCTGTTTGCAGTGACCTGTTCTGTGTTGGTATGTGAGCCACAAAATGCCAGTGATGGTGATGCTCACCCCCAGAGAACTAATGACAAGAATGATCAGAGACAGAGATGCCTTTGTTACTTCCTTCATGACTAGGGCGTTTCTTTGTTCAGAGTAATTTACATTGCTTTTTTTCATATTTTTGTGGAAGCATTTGGAGACTTTGTTTTGTACAAGAACATGATTCTTTGTAGGCTTCTGGAGGATTAAGCTCTAACAGCAATTAGGTGGAAGACATTTCCGAAAGGCAAAAGACTGGGAGTTAGGTATGAGTATTACCTTTGACTGACTAAGGCCCGGCAACAGCTTCTCCTCCAGTTTACACAGTATGTATAATGTGCCCAAGGAACAGTAATGCGTTTCGCATGAACAGTTCCCTGGCAGACTGTAATGCACTGTACACTTCCCATCCCCAGTTCAATGGGGATAGTAATGGACATTCCTAAATGTGCGGTTCCATGGTGGGCAGCAAAGTGCATTTCCCATGTGTGCTTCCACAGAGGACAGTGAAGTGTATTTCTGAATATGCAGTTGCATGGCGGTCAGCAGTCTACGTTTTCCATGTGTGGTTCCATAGTAAACAGTAACGTGCATTTCCAAAGCATACATTCCTGTGCGGTCTGCAGTACATCTGTATATACAGTATACATGAAGTCCAATTAGAGGCTGTCTTAATAACTGTAGTCCACATAATCCAGAAATGTCTGGTAGCTGGCTCACTTCTTTATAGCAGTCCATGGAAAGAGAAAAGTTTTTGTTTCTTGCCATCTACTTCCCTTTCTTTACCGGGGGTTCTGTTGGCATATCTTCTGTCAGCCTGGTTGCGACAGAGTTGGCAGCTATCAACGGGTAGATTATTCTTGCTGCATTTCTAAGTGCGATTGATGATCACTGGAACATACAGTACCTGCGTGTCCTTACAGCAAGAACTGCTTAAAGTTGGCCCTTAAGCCAGCAAACCCATTCCATGCTGGTAAAAAGTTAACAACAGAAGTGCAATTTCTAGTGGATACCAGTGGCATCATTTCAATAGATATAGGGGTTGGTAAGCCACATTTCAAGAGGGGGGAGTCCTGCGTTCGTGGCCTTGACCCGGAGGGTAATCTGGGCTTGCCCATGTCCAGCTAGGGAGTGAGAAGCCCTCATGCACTCTGCCCGCAAGCTCTGGGCATGGGGCAGTGGCAGACAAAGCCTGAAGAGAGAGGGGGCTCAGACAAAAAGCCACATTTCAGGAGAATAATATGGGTTACAAACTTGCAAAGCTCCTACACATACCAGTTTTTATATAAATCAGTGCTAGGGAAGGAAATTGTTTTAGAGGTTACAGTAGACATCATAGGAGTTGCAAAGAAATCATAGGGGTTTCAGCTAAAACCCTTTGCTACCCCCCCCCCCCCAAATGATGCCCCTGCAGGACACTCCCTGCATCATTTTCCTCTTGTGTTTAGTTACTTGGGGAGGCAGGGTGGGCAACTTCTCACTCTTGATTTTACAGTTTGTGATGACAGAGGTGTCCTGCTTCTGGTTCTTGGCAATGTCTTGAGGAAAACACTGCCAATTTAACAGACCGCAATATCTTGACAGAGAAACTGACAGGGGTAAATACCACCCCCCCCCCCACACACACACACACACACACACATATATGGTAATTAAGTGGATGTGTGACTTCTTGGAAGGACAGTCACAGTAGATAGGGGCTGAAGAATTAAATCCAGGAACAGACTCTGTGTATGGGGAAGTGCCCCAGGGTACCAAACTGGGACCCATTTTGTTCTTGTTAATAAATGATTTACAGACAGCAGGTCCATGCATTTAATATCTGGATGACCCCACCACGGTAATTGATAATTTCACACAAGATGGGAACAGTAAGCTGCAACAAGATCTAAAGTACATCGAAGAATGTTCAGATAAAAAGCATACTGAGATAAAGCCTGCAAAAACAAAGAGAATAAGATCTGGCAAATCCAAAAAAGGAGCTGCCGCCCTCTAACATTTGGCAGCGTTGAAGTGTATATAGTAGGAAGTGTTAGGGTTCAGGATTACATTACAGGGTGATTTTGAGTGGGAACAGCAGTTGGAAAACACGCTGAAAAAGGCGAATTTAAGAATGTACTTCCTGAGAATGTTACAAAGGGAAAGGGTGAACCATCAGGAACTGGGGTACTACTACTACAGCACGACTGTGAGACCGATTCTTGAACATGGGGCTCTGTTATGACATAGTGGGTTAACCAAGTGGGAGTCTGAAGACTTAGAGAGGGTTCAGGAGAGAGCTCTATGGACAATATCGGGAATGGAAATTCATTATGAAGAAACATTACTGCTATGTAGGCTAGAAAAACTGAATGTGAGGAGAGAAGAGGCTGAAAAAAGGGATTTGCCGAGATCTGTGACCCAAACTGTAAATTGTTTCCCCTCTTGCACCCAGAGATGTTTCAGACCATGACCTTAAAAACAGAACAGATGAAAGAAAACTATAGGATAAAAACTTATAGAGACTTTTTTTTTTTTATGAGAGGAGTTTACAGTTGATAATCCGTAATGTATTGGCTGGGTCATCTTTGAAAATGGGGGGAATCAGCCATGCTATGTAATTATCAGGGCCCATGAGAGGGTGGGGGAGCCGGGGATAATTCCCAGGGCCTGGCACCAAAGAGGGGCCAGGGCCTCCCGGCATACTATTGTACGCAGCTGCATAGGGGCCCCAGAGTTTGAACTTTTCTCAGGGCCCATAATTCCTCTCACAGGGTCTGGTCATTATCCTGACTATATTGGTTTGTTCTGTTTCCAAAGGGGTCTGCCCCTAGCCAGGTTGCTGGCTACTGTGTACTGATTGTTATTGTTACTGCATTATATTTCTCAGTATTCTTGTAGTAATACTCTTATCCAAAAACTAATAACATATTTTGTACAAGAAAATGAGGGAATCTGTAAGGCTTATGCAACAGAATCTTGAAAATAGTAAAGAGATGGGGCATTCAGACACTATAATGTACAGATTAAACATTTTGGTGTAAATATTCCCCAGAAACTGGAACATTTTGAACTGTTTAATTTAGAGCCCCTATCGATAGAGACAGAGAATTTAGTTGGGAATTGGACATGCCAGGTATTATCTTTTTCAGCTTGAATACAAGCTATTCGGATGACCTTGTTTCCTAAGATATTATATTATTTCCAGACTTTACCGATTATTCCATCACAATTCTACTTCGCATCCTGGGCTAGAATTTTTTCGAGGTTTGTATGGGCTGGGCAGCAGCCAAGGGTCAGATGGTCTCTGTTACAGCTACCAGTGGCAAAGGGGGGTTGTAATCTTCCAAACCTTAGAGATTACCATAAGGCAGTAACATGTAAAATAGTGATGACATGGCTGAACCCTCAGGTAGAGAAACCATGGAAATATATTGAATTTATACTAAATGACCTTGTAAATATTATCCCTGTTATATTTGCCCCCCAAAATTCTTATCCACAGTTACAAAACTTCACATTTGGAACCCATTATATGTTAAAGGCTTGGTATGAGCTAAGGGCGTCTACTACATTCACTGAAGTTTTTGGTTATTTTATACTAATCAGTACAGAAAGTGTATCTTTGGATATGGGTGCTGTTCGGGTCCATCAAGAATGGCAGAAAAAAGGTTTGCTTTTGTTATATCAATATCTGGACGTAAATGGAGTACTGCCTTTTGCCACACTACAGGCAAAATATCAGTTCCCCCATACACAACATTATAGATATTTACAGATTCGGACATTTATATAGAAAGAATTAGCATTAAATACTCTGCCCTTTCTCATACCTATGTTGATGTCCCTTTTAAGGGACGCTATAGAAGGCAGGTAACAAATTCATTTAATTGGACAAATTAAACAAACAAAAACAGTTTAATCTGGTTCAAGGTCAGTTGGCATTCATCTGTATCCCCTTCCCCCGGGTCGTGCCTGAAAATAGGCAAGATTTGTCTAGTGCACTTACCCAGTCAACAAAAACTAAATAAATATATAAAGCAATAAGAGACTTTTGGAAGGAATCCACTGAGGATATCTTGGGGAGATGGAATATGGAATTGGGGACTCAGATAACTTATGAGAAATGGTTGGAACCTATTCCTCATTCGATGAGAGTATCACAGTCATCATACTGGTCAGAATACATATGGAAATGTCGTAGTAGATATTTTTATACTCCTGACAAAATTGCTAAATTTGTATCTATGAGGCATGGACTCTGTTGGAGAGAGTGTGGAGAAAAAATGGCAAATATAACACATATGTTTTGTGCCTGTCCGAAAGTTACCCAATACTGGTTAGATAGAAAAGAGCATACAGAATATTGTGGGACCAGAAATTCAATTATCCAATCAGTTGATTCTGCTTTATGTTGGGGAAGATGGAAAAGTTCCAGCAAGTAGAAATAAGTTATACTTGTACTTGGCAGCAGCTAAAAAGGTTATGGCTCACCTGTGGCGAACAGCTAAAGTACCCACTCTCTCTCACTGGCATTCATTGATGACTGAGATATATAATCTAGAGAGAATAGTAGCTTCTAGAGCTGGAAGAATGTCACAATTTGAGCTCCAGTGGAGGCCATGTGTTTTCTATATCTCGCCTCTGGATGAGGCATTTGTTCCCTGATAGAGCTATATGAAAATAACCAATTTTTGTAGGATATGAATTTTGATCTAGTGTCATTTGATATATAACAGAATGATGTTGTAGAAACATGAATTGACATCCCGAAGAACATACCATGTATTGTAAGACAAAAGAGCAATACTGTATAGATGAACTCCTGCTGTCATATATATAACTATATAAAAAACAATACAAAATAAAGAATATTAAAAAAAAAAGAATTACTGAAATAAACACTCTCTGCCATGAATGGGGGAAGGCATCCTCCTCCTCCTCATATGAATTAAAAAGTTGTAATAATATGGGGGACAACTGGGGTCTAAACCTTTGGTAAAACTCAATATTATAGCCATCTGGGCGTGGTGATTTACCCGGTTTCATGTCTCTGATTGTACCCGTTATCTCTTGGGATGTTACGGGGGAATCTAGCTTCATTTTAATATCCTGTGTTAGTTTAGGTAATGGGATCTTGTCCAGGTAGTCCTGTATTGCCTGTGTCGAGTCCAACCCTTCTGGGCCCCTCGAGTACAGTGAGGAATAATACTGCTGAAAGGCCTCTGCTATCTTTTTGGGGGTAAAGTGAGTTATCTCCGAGCCTGCCATGCCTGTTTTTATTTTTTTTTGTATACCCATCAGCCTGGTCCTTTCTTAATCTAAAGGCCAAGAGCCGGCCTGCCTTACTACCATACTTGTAATATTTTTGATTTAGGTATCTTAATTTACCTTCTATCTGTGAATCCAAAATGTTTTGTAATTTTTTCCTAACAATATTTAGCTTAGTTAAGTTCTCCTTGGATTTATTTTGCTTATGTTCCTGTTCTAATAATTTCAGTTGCGATTCTAAGGCCTGCTGTTTTTCCTGTCTTTGTTTCTTTAGTCTTGATGCATATAATATCACTTTGCCCAGAATAACCACTTTGATACCATTCCAATACCATTTTGGCCCAGGATCATCTATCTTATAGTGTCTTTGATAGTCTGGCATTATTCCCACTATCTGGTCCCTAAAGTCCTGTCTCCCCAATAATGAGGAGTTAAATCTCCAGGAGGTCTGCCTTCCCCAGTCACCCATCTGCACTACCAAAGTCACTGCAGCATGATTTGATACTATCCTGGGGTGAGGAGAACAATCCTGCAACCTATGCAAATCTGCACTACTACATAAAAAGTAACCTAACCGTGAATATGAGTCATTGGGAGCTGAATAGAATGTAAAATCCTTTGAGGTAGGGTTAAATTCTCTCCAAACATCTAACAATGCAAGTCCCCCCTCACTGTCCTACTCATTTGTTTATTTGTCTTACTATTCTGGCAGGAACAATCAAGTTTAGGGTTGATGACACAGTTAAAGTCTCCTCCTGGTAATATCAGACCTTTTCCCAAATTTGAAATTTTACTAAAGAGGTCCCAGTAAAATGATGGGTCATCGCTGTTAGGGGCATAAATATTAATTAAATGCAGCTTTTGAGATAATAGTTCCCCTGTAAGTAAAACTCCCCTGCCAGTTTCCAGGGTGTCCACTTTCAGGACTTCCAGGAGAATGTTTTTCCTGATCAAAATAGCTGTACCAGTTTTCTTGCCCGAAACATGCGAGGAGCCCACCACTCTACCCACCCAGGACCGTTTGAGTTTCACACGCTCTATTTCAGACAGTCTAGTCTCCTGCAGAAAACAGATGTCTGCACAGAGCTGGTTTAAATAATGTAGGCTCTTCTTTCTCTTAATAGGTGAATTAATTCCTTGAACATTCAAGGAGGCTGTCCTTATAGAACCCATTTATAGGCTTTTACTTCCATCCCAGATCTAGTCCTACCTGCCCTACATACTCTTTTTCGCCATTTGAGCTGATAATCTTTCCAGACATTCCTATTGCAATGTACCTGAAAAAGCCATGCTTTGTGAGATAAGCGCACAGCCGGTGCATATAAAACCAACGTTTGAACCATTATACAACACAACTTAAAAAAGGAAAGACAATAACCTCTAAAAACTTTTGCAACAGTACTAACCCAAGTGCCAATGCACTAGGAAATGACACATGATTTTATATTAACTACTTCCTAGGCAATGTAGATGGAATCCTGCCACTAGGCAGGGTTGTGTAGCAATAGCTACTTTACCTATAATTACTACAGGTTCTGATCTACTAAGATCAGGTTCTGTGTCAGACGTCACGTGGTGAGCACAGCTAATGTGAATAGGATTTAGATAAGAAAGCTGAACATCCAGGGAGGCACCCGTATTATAACCTTCTTTAAACACTGCTAGCCTCATTTGTTCTAAAAAGCCAGAATGGGGGGTGAGGTGCCCCATATTTATCGGGGAGGGATCTCCAACCCTCAAAGCACACCATTAACCTATTCAAATCGGGGTGGTCATTCTACCATGGGAAAAACTAGAGGAGTGCTATATACCTCTGGTAGACTTTGTCGAGTGGAACCAGCCCATCTTGTAACCAAAACTCCCCCCCCCCCACCAAAAACCTGTGTCCTGAAATCAAATGTTAGAGTCCCTTTACATAAGAACATGGTGGGGTTCAATGCTGAGTATATCCCAGTGAAGTTGGGTTGTGAGATGATACAGTTTTTAGGGCTGAAGTCTTGTACTGAAGCTAAATTAGCTCGGTCCAGTTCCCAGGCAACCTACAGGTCCCCTCAGAATGTCCCCGTTGAAGAAGAACGCAGTCCCCTTCTAGAAAACTGGGCAAGAATTTTGAACCACTTCAGGTCTGACTATCCATACTGTCTTCCACTATCTCCACTTGCTCCTGTTGTGAAACCACTCCATCCCTCGCTATCATCTCCTGTAAGTCCTGTCCCAAATGTGATGGCGATGACACTGTTGTTGACTGAAAATGCCTGGATTTTCCTGCTCTGCACCAGGCCACTTTTACAATTTCATATTCCATGATATCTGCTCGTAGATCAGGGCACATCAGGCCTAGCTGGCGTAGGATTGGGGCCACCTCCCTGAGAGAATCAAACATTTGTGGACCCTTCTCCATATGGGCTCTAAGACGTGCTGAGTAGTAGAGTTGAGTTTTGATCTTCTCCCTGGCTTGCCTTATAATCTCCCTGACCTGTCTTCTTTTATCGTTCAGAAAGTCCGAAAAATCCTGGTCGAAAAAGATTCTTTTATCAATAATCTGTAGATCTCTCATTTTCCAGGCTGTTTGAAGTATGAGTTGGCGGTCCTGGTAGTTCAACATTTTGGCCACAGTAGACCAAGGTCTGGCTGCTTGGTCCTTTGGTTTTTGAGCCAATGAATGGTGAGCTCTTTCTATGGGGGGGGGGGTATCCTCTGGTATCAGTAAAATGTTCCTCAGAATATGTCCTACAAATTCCTCCATGGTCTTAAATGATTTTTCCACATCTTCAGGAACCCCACAGATTCTGAAATTATTTCTGCGGGCCCTATTCTCTTGATCATCTAACTTGTTGTGTAATTCCCTTTCCCGAGCCAAAAGGTACAAGACCGAGCGGTTATGCTGGCTAGTGGAGTCTGCTAGATCCCCGATCGCATTTTGAGCCACAGTGGTTCAAGATTCAACTTTCTTCATGTCGGCTCACAAATTGGCTACTGATGACTCCACTCGGTGCAGGGTTTTAATTATGCTGTCCAGCTTCGTCATTATAGTGTGTTGCCAGCTTAGCTCCAAGTTCTCCTCTGAGTCAGTGATGCTGGAAACTGGAGACCTTGGTCTAGAATCAGGTAGGAGGCCCTTGTTTTTCTCCCGGTCCATCATGGTCTTAATCCTCCCTGTATGAGTCGGTTTGCCTTTGGTTTTGTGTGAGGTCATGCCTTAGCGATACAGATTGATGATGTGACAATTGCAAGAAGAAATTCGGCTGTTTTTAACTTGTTTCTTTAGAGCGGCCCCCAGAGCTCCCGAATCAAGCTGTTACCCTGGCCGTGACATCAACGGAAGTCCTACTATTTACATATCTATGTAAAAAAGGAAATCAGTGCCGGTAGAAACATCATTGTATGGGCAGAGTGAGGTCCCTGAGGTGCATACCATAACCCAAACTTTTGTATATACCTCCCTCAAATGTCTTGAAAAACAGGGAGATCTGGCTCCCCCCCCACCCTTACCTCTGGGGTAATGGCTGAGGGAGGAGGAAGAATGGAAGAAAATCTGGCAGAAATGGGGGCAGCAAGGCCACCAGAACCAATGCCATTAGGCACCTTGGCATGGGCACCAGGAGAAGGGGACCCGGGAGAGAAGTACCACCCCTACCACAGACCTGCTGACAATATGTACAGTTACCCCTGGCAGCAGTCCCATGGAAAGATCCTCTACTACATCCTCTAGTGTGAGTTGGATAGAGGGTCCTAACAAACCTTAAAGTCATCTTAGAGGACTGAAGGTCATGAAGAGTTTCTTCAACATCATACCCAAACAGTTTGGAGCCCTTAAAGGAAAACTACACCCTCACATCATTAAAATTTTATTTGTTTCCATGTCAACAGACAACTCCTTTCCTGTAGCTAATAGGGCTATATGTGTTACCTTTAGTTTGTTTTTACTGCTCATGGTAGCCCCCTGTGACTGCCCTGGGAGGTCTCCATTTTATGATTATTGAAATCTCATTGTCCATCTGAACTGCATTAGCATATGAAAACATGATGTCAGATCAACCATTTACATCA
Source organism: Neoceratodus forsteri (assembly GCA_016271365.2). Classification (NCBI taxonomy): domain Eukaryota; kingdom Metazoa; phylum Chordata; order Ceratodontiformes; family Ceratodontidae; genus Neoceratodus; species Neoceratodus forsteri. Next base: position 4,062,522 of record JADMNL010000027.1, read on the forward strand.
TGCTGAAAGGACAAATATCCTGCAAAAACTCTCTGGAAACACATAAACTGAATGGAGATTAAAGGGAAACTCCGACTGAGTCCCTCAATGCAGCAGCGGCTGCAGAAATGCCCGATTAGGGCTTTCAACATAAAATAATTTTTTTTTTAGTACCTGGTGCCCTGGAATTTTAATAGAAAAGATCCGCTCACTACATCATGGTGACAGACCTGCAGGCGGACATCTCGCGCACCTCGGGTGACTTCCGCCACAAAGGTTATGCTAATGAGGGCTACTAACATCTGCCATTTGTTGGTAGCCCTCATTAGCATAACCTTCGTGGCGGAAGTCACCTGAGTTGCGCGAGATGCCCGTCTGCAGGTCTGTTGCCATGTTGGAGCAAGCGGATCTTTTCTATTAAAATTCCAGGGCACCAGGTACTAAAAAAAAAATATTTTATGTTGAAAGCCCTAATCGGGCGTTTCTGCAGCTGCTGCTGCACTGAGGGACTCAATCGGAGTTTCCCTTTAAAAGGAAAAAGCCTGCATTACAACTCAGTTTGCAAAGCTTACTGAAGGTAAAAATGGTATTTCATACTTTCTTGAAGCTCATTTCTTTGAAGACTAATTAAGCAGACAGGCATACTGGTGAGTATAAGGGTTGCTTACGCATCATATTCTCATATGCTAATGCAATTCTCAGGGACAGTGAGATTTCAACAACCACCAAATGGAGCCTCCCAGGACAGTTACAGGGCATAGTATGAAGTGTGAAAACAGACTGAGGCAGTTGCATGCATCTCTAACAGCTACATGAAAAGAGTTGTCTGTTGACATGGAAACAAATAAAATTCAGAAGATATGAGGGTGTAGTTTTCATTTAAAAGGAGCATTCAAAACAGCTTGGTGTACATCAGTATCAAGTCCTGCTATTCTATTCTGAGCCAAGAATAGAGTCTAAGGCAAAAACCAGAGGCTGCAGCTCTGGAAGAGGCATCAGATGCATCATAAGATGAATATAACAGGTGTTTACCAACTTCAGCACCAGCAGATAAGGCGATAACCAAGTCAGTTTTAGTAGAGCCATCAGGCAAAGACTGGGCCATAGTGTGAGCAGCCTTCCAAAGGCTATTCTGTATTTAATCATATGGCCCCAGGGGGCCGGCCCGGTGGACGCTTTATCTCGCACCACGCTGGTGACCCGTGTTCGGGTTATGGGGAGGGGTCTCACACCGGGCCACATGGGGGGATGTCAGATGCTGGCAGAGAACTCCAGGGGAGAAAATAAAAGTAGCCGCAAAAATGAAAAAAAAAAATCATATGGGCCTGATAATCTGCATACTAAGGCCCAAGGATAGCAAGGCATAGGCATGTTTGCCCATAACATACAACCTCCCAGATTCTTTATCTGGAGGCAAAGTACTCATGTGCCTAGGATCTCTGAAGTGATCGTGAGCGGCTGTAATGACCACAGAGTCAGTTTCTGGCTGAATAGTATAATAATGCTTAGCAGATGAGAAGAGTACTGCTTATCAGCCTTCCATGGAACAGCAGGCAGAGTATTAGGCCTGTGCCAAGCAGTAAGGTAACATCCTCTAAGCAGGGTATATTGGGGAGAATTATAATGGAAGAAGTACAAAGAACATCCAAACATTCCATTAGATTCCTCTTAGTGGAATCTTCCTCTTTCACAGTAAAACCCATGGCATACTGCATTTACTGCATCATGGCCTGAAAAGAGGTTTCCTCTGAGGAGACCATGGAGTATACACTACTGAGTCTTCACTGTAGGATGAGAGGGTGGACCTCGAAAGCAGGTTTCTTTCCTCAAACTGCTTGTCACTCTCGTATTCCTCCTCTAAATCCCCCTCAAGATCCATGAGGTCAGGATTGTACTCCATTGCATCATTGTCATGACAAAACAACGATGGGAACTGAAGAAGGAGCCGGCGATGGTTGAGAGGCAGGAATGCAGCATGCTTGTAAGATCCATCAGTGGAACAGACGACCCAATCAGCAGCAATGCTACCTGCTATAGCAACCCCGGTAGCAGGCAGTGTATCACATCTGAAAACAATGCCAGCACAGCCTGAGAGTCAACAGTGCCCTGATAAGGGTCTATGATTAACTGTGTTGAAGGGCCGAGCCCGATGATGATGCCAACATATTGTCCACAGTAGGCATGGCAGTGCTGAGCCAGACTCTGACCTTGGATGTCTCAACAATGGTCCAGTGGGGGGGCCAAGACCTAGACCACTGTAACCCACTCAGAAAATCATTTGTGTAATGCTGAAAAAAATAGCCACTCAATAATAAAATTCATACTTTTCAATCTAGATAGGCATCTTACAAACCTTACTGCTTGTGCAGTAAGAGCAATGAGTGTGGCATCTGATGGCACCTGGGGGAATTATCTCATTAATATTAATAAGAACAATGTCCTTTAATGGCTGTATTTTTGTCCTGCTGGTCCTCTAACTGCTGACGGAAATAAGGGTCGTCTCTCCTAGGGGATAGAATGTATATTAAGCGATGGTCATTCCACGGTGGGATTGGGGGGGTTGTTATGTATTGTTTTTACTGTAATGTTTGTTTAATGGCTTGTTGTTTGTGATGTTTCATGTTGTTTGTTACCCATTTAAAAATTTCAATAAAGTATACATTTCCAAAAATAAATCATTTGTGAATATGAAGCAGTGCTCTGTGCAGGGTGTACAGGATGGACAGTGTTACCTCCAACTCAAGCGTATGCCCACCCTGCGTTATTGAAACCTAAATTACTGCTTCCTGCACCCTGTCATTAATGGGAGTAGTTTATTTCCTGATGCTGTAGTCACAGAACAGAGATGATTTTGGTGGTTCAAGATGCCAGGGACATGCACAAAGCTGAAGGACAAACACTGGATCTACTGAACTGACTAAGCCCCGAGGGATTTGCCTTTTACACTCAAGAAGCTGGCGGAGCACTGAGAGGCTGGCTGAGCACAGCAATGTGAGAGGGAGCAGGGCACAGGGTGAGCATCCTCATTTGGAGCAGCAGGGAGCCAGCCTGCAATTGTCACCCACCTCCCAGTTAAAGAAGTAAAGAGGAAAAATGCAGAATCCATACCTGTCACAGACAAGAACTGAGCTTCCATCCCATAAACTGGTGCAGTCACACGAGCAACCAGCGTTCTTCACTGGCCCTCGTATTTGCAGTGCCATGACATGCTCCTTATACTCAAGCCTTTTCTTATTCCTAACCACCTTATCCATAGCGGTTCACCACAAAAAAGAACAAGGATCAGGTCCACCTCTGGAGATTTCCAATCCTGTAACCGGAACCTCATTCCACTGCACCTCCCCTTATTTAATATGTCCACCTCCCTTTATCCTCGGCCCATATCCTTCACCCTTACACTTTCTGCTCCCTTCATATATGTCGATCAGAGCACTCTCCTTAGCTTCCCTTCACTGCCACCCTAGCATTATGTCGCAACCATTATCACCTTGCAGAAGGTCGCAAAGGAAAAAAACGCTCCTATCCTGCAGAAACTGGATCAAGTAACTGCTTCTCTTGCTCCTTCTCAGTTCAGGTAACATGGAGCTAACCCTGGGCCCCCATTACCACTTGCATCTCCCGCAGAATTTGCATCTGCACCCGGACTTAAGGTAATGTTAGTCAACATATTGAGCCTCGCAAAAAAGTTTGATCAGCTTCAGGTATGGGCTGCCCATACTGAGCCGGACCTCATTATTATAACCAAATCTTGGCTCAAAAAGTTAAACAGTGATCACCAAGTCTCCCTTCCTGGCTACAGTCTGCACAGGGCAAACAGGGAAGCCAGAGGGGGCTGTGTGGCCATCTACACTGAATCTAAGTTTACAGTCAGTGATATTCACTGTAAATCTAAACCTAAGGAGTACGAAATCATCTCTCTCAAATTACACCTTCCATCCACTGAATGTCTCACTATTACTGGTGGTTATCACCCCCACCCCCCCATCTGGTGGCACCGACTTCCTCACCATACTTAAATCCTTAATCGCCTCCGCCAACACTGAAACTTTAATACTTGGGGATTTTAATATGGACTGGCTTACCCCAAAGTCGCACAGCCTGAAATCCTTCTGTGACGAAGTCGGCTTAGCCCAGTTAGTCGGTGAACCCACTAGAACCAATACATCCAATCCAGACAGCAGTTCTCTCCTTGATGTCATACTTTCTATGCATCCCCATAAAATTCTTCACTCTGCAGTCTTCCACAGTGACATTAGTGATCATGGGGTGGTTGTTTGTACAAGATCACAAATTATAGCCCGACAGCAACCAACACTAATAACTAAGCAATCCTTTCGCAAGTTTAATGCATTGGACTACTTATCCGACTTGAGTAAAATTAGATGGCAAGACCTCTACCTTGCCAAAACGATCGATGAGGCAGTCACTGTCCTTAACGACAACCTCACCACGCTGTCCAACAAGCATGCCCCTTTGATCAAAGTCAGGGTGCGTAAAACATCCAACCCATGGTTTACATCAGATCTCAAGGCTACACTCTTACGCCATGATAAACTGTGGACTAAGGCTAGAAAATCCAAAAGCCCAGCTGACTGGCAAGCATTCAGAGCAGCTAGAAACACCTGGATTAAACAAATCTGTGTAAGCAAAGCCAACTATTATGTCTCCACCCTCAAACAGGCGAAAGGGAATTCCCAAAAAATCTGGAAGACTCTCAAGTCCATCGAAGGTCGGCCTGTAGCCCTCTCCATCCCTCTGAAGATACTCAGCAATGGCAGGGCTGTGGAAAACAGCTGCCTAATCCTCAAGGAAATCCACAATCACTTTGTAACTGCTGGCCTAGCTTACGACTCCTCACCTTATGCAGCCTGTGGTAGCAACCAAGACTGTAATAACACCGACTCGCAAACTTCGACCCACCCGCTCCAGTTGTGCCCGCTTAGCTATAAAGAAGTTGAAGATTCACTTCTTAACATAGACATTTGAAAAAGTGCAGGGGACGATATATTAATGATATGTTTTGCCAAATACGATACCATGGTTTGTTTTAATCTGACAAAAACAGTGTACCCATTGTCACGAGCCCCTGACCCCCAAACCACGGGCAGCCTGGTAGGACCTCCTGTTTGCAGAGAGGATCCTCCTTTTTAAGAAATCTTGAGTAGTTGTAAGGGTTCCAGAAGACTTACCAACCTTCCTTTTCCCAGTGGGAGAGTGGAAACTGTAGTTTAAAGTTCCCTTGACTCTGCAGTACTTTCAGTATTTGAATCCCACCACGGCCACTGGCTACGTCTTGCCTAAGTAGTTGGGTACGACAGCCAAGTGGTACTATCTTTCAAGGCACAGAGTCTTTCAAAACCCTTCTGTTAAAATGTTAGATCACACAATCAGACTCTGAGCAGAGTTGACCCCTAGGAGCACTTCTGGTGTAGGTTGGTATTATATAACTGGCAGCCCTGCAGCGAGCATGGCGAGCCCGTGTCGGCACTCACGAAGACACATGCATCTGTGCATGTTAGGCAGGGAAGGAGGGACTAGGCATGGTACCAATGTGGAAAGACCCACGGTGGAGGTAGGTGGAGGACTTATGTCAATAAAAGCCTCTAGTAGTTCCCTCATACTGACGTCATGGCTGAAACCATAAGAACAGTAGATGGCAGGGTAGGCATTTTATGTACAGTATGTCATATGTACAATCTCAACATAATGGTTAATAGTGGCAATCCTTATAAATGTATACAGAATGAGTTCATGGAGGAAGAAATAAATAGATTTGATGATAGATTACGGGCTCTGGAGCTCAGTCAACTGGAGACTTCCAAACGTTTTCAACTGTCGTTTACTCCAGCTACCCCATCTCCAAAGGAAGTGGTTAACCTAGATAGTGGAACGTTTACTACCACCTGTCAAAAAAAAGGGCTAGAGAGGACGAGGACCCTGATGTTATGGATAAGGACTGGTTTATGATGCAGAGCAAAAAAATCTCCTAAGAAAGGCAGGAAAGCCAATCGCTTTGAATTGCCTGTTTATAATAATTTAGATCCATTACTCAATCTCAGTGATGATCAGGACCATACTTTCCTTACCCCCGAGTCTAGCACCCTCAATCAGGAGACGTCCAGCATACCCATTCCTTCTGTCCACACTGAGAACAATAATGGTAGATTATATGGACACTGGCATTCCACCCACACAACCGAGACAAGTTTTTGTTCTAGGGGACTCTATGATTAAACATTTAGATCGCCTGGTATGTGATGGGTACAAAGCTAATAGAACCTTATCAAGTTTTAGGGGTGCAAAAATGCAGGACATCACAAGAATGTCAAGGCAGATTTTAAGTAACTGTGGGGATGATCCTGTGTCATCGTGCATGTGGGTGTGAACAACATCAAGTGTCAAAATATTCAGCAAATAAAGGAGGAGTATGTCTGCCTCACTAATGTACTCTCTGATAATAGGTTGTACCATAGCCCTTTCAGAAATTTTACCAGTTCCCACAGCTGACTCTAATACTCAAACTAAGATTAAAAAAATAAATAGCCGGCTTCGTGGCGCTGAGCGAAGGGGTTCGCTCGGCACGCTGGCGACCCGGGTTCACGCCCGAGCCGGTTACCAGGGGCGGAGACCGGCAAGGGAGGGTTCTGGCGTCCATTGGACACTTCCCTCCGGAGAATTGCCTGAGGGACCTGTGGGTGGATTGGTGGCGCGCTTGGGGACGTGTGGCCTTGACACGTCCACGGCACGCCCCTGCCCCAGGAATACCCTGCGTGCTTACGCAAGGCCAAGAACTGCGATAGCCAGGGCACAGAAAACGGAAATAATGCCCCCGGCCGACCGGATAACGAATGCCTGGGCCCCTGCCACCCAAAGCCCCGGAGCCAGCACTGTAGGTGGTGGTATAGCCTTTTTTTTATTAAAGAGAGCCTGGATTGCTCCGAGACTATATTTCAATAACTCCTCAACTAAAAATATTGAGATAACTTGGGTGAATGTTACTCTTGGACAAAGGCCTATAATAATGGGACTCTGCTATAGACCACCCTCTCAGGACAATGATAGTAATAGCAATTTACTTCAATATTTACTAAATATAAATAATTAAAATTACATTATCCTAATGGGTGACTAATCTACTACATATCGACTGGGGCACACTAGAAGGCAAAAGTTTGTTGGATAACAGATTCCTAGAAACTGTAGTACAGCTTGGGTTGGATCAGTTAGTACAGGAACTCACTAGGCAGAATTCTATGTACTCCCTGGAGGAGAGGAGGGAGAGAGGGGACGTGGCCATGGAAGGGCCCGTTGGCGGTACGCCACCAACAGGCAGTACCGTGCCTGCGTCAGCTTTGAGCTGTACACAGATGTCGAGATCGTGGACCGGTACCGCCTGAACAGGGCAATACTGAGGCGGCTCTGTGAGCTGTGCAGTGATGTGATGCAGGCACCCTCACGACGGAGTCACGCTCTGTCAGTGGAGACAAAGGTAACAGCCTGCATGTGCCTGCTCGCCACGGGTACCTTCCAGAGGCAGACAGGGGACACCACAGGCATAACACAGTCGGCCACATCACGATCCTCACCCAATTCCTCAGCGCACTGCTGCCACATGCTGCGGGTACATCCATTTCCCACAGCACCGGCGGCAGGCGTACAGCAAACATGCAGGAGTTCCACAGGGTAGCACGTATGCCTGGCGTCTAGGGCAATAGACTGCACCCATGTGGCTATTCGCATGCCACCTGGCCCCAATGGGGCCGCATACAGGAACAGGAAGGGTTTTTCGAGTGTCAACTGCCAGGTGGTGTGCGATGCCAGTGGGCGCATAATCAATGTCTGTGCCACACACCCTGGCGGAGCACATGATGCCTTCATATGGTATCAGTCCGCACTGTGCCATCGATTCGAGAGTGGGGACATCCCCACAGGCCACCTAGTGGGTGAGTACACATGTAGGTAGTTCATACTTGGGGCAAGGGTGGGAATGCCACCGGTGCCATGGTAGTGGCACACAAGGATATGGGCATTATGGACCGGAACATGATACTTATCACCACTATCTCCACACAGGTGACAGCGGATACCCACTCTGTCCCTGGCTGCTCACACCATACCGGCGCCCCATGACCCCATTGCAGCAACGCTATAATGAGGCATACGCCGCCACATGCAACATCATCGAGCGGGTGTTTGGGATGCTTAAGGCACGCTTCCGATGCCTAGACACCTCCGGCGGTGCCCTACAGTACAGCCCCTCAAAAGCCTGTGGGATATTTCTGGCCTGTTGTATCCTGCACAACATGGCCAAAGACCGTGGGATAGCCATACAGGTCGAGGAGGGGACAGCGATGGAGACGCCAGTGACGCCGGTGAAGATGGTGATGAGCAGCCCCCCCTTGGACGGCGGGACCCCCGACTGATCCGGCAGGCCCAACTGCACCGGAACACCATCATGGAGGAGCATTTTGCACCACACAGGTAAGTCAAGAGGCCATGTGCAACCAACACTGTCTAGGTGCAACCCACAGGCACACAGGATAACACACCAGGGGTGCATAACGGCAAGGGGAGTGGAAGGGTCCAGGCACACAAACACACCATCAGGGAGGGTTGAACAGTCATCTGGACACACACACACCAGGCACAAAGCGTACACGGGCAGGTGCACAGCAGAGCAGGAACAGACATGCAAACACACAGATCAACGGAACACCCCACCACCTGTACTGTCCAAGTACGTGTGTCAGATGCTGGGCACCCTTGCACCTTGGTGTACAGTACAATGCAGGCATCATCATGCACACGCACCTGTGGACAGCAGTTGGGTAGGTGTGCAGGTGGTCCGTGTGTCGGCGTGTTGGGCAGGGCACCCACCAGTGCACTGCCCACCATGACAGACATTGCACACAGGGCAGCATCAGACAGGGCCTGCACTGGGACACAGGTCACTTAGGTGGCACTGTGCCATGGCCACCTCGGATGCGTGCGCGGCCCTGCCATGACCCAGCAGCACTGGCAGGCTGATCATGGGCCACATGGGGTGGCACCGATGGACCACCAGGGGTCCCACTGCGCGATCGTGACCATGTCCGACAGGGTGTGCAGCATGCCGAACATACCTGCACCAGGTGTGCTCGGATGCCCACAGCAGAACCCGCGCCGACAGGCTGGGTGTCGCCACGCCGGGAGCGGGAGTGGAGCGCAAGCTGTGTGGGGTGTGCGGTACAGGGGCACCTGACTTTGTGCCCAGTGCGGCCACGACAGAGACCACTGCCTGGGTCAGCCTGTCAATGGCGGCGGTCACATCCGTCCGCATTCTGACCATCTCTGAAAGGATCAAAGCATTGTCCCTGCTGTGCCACTCCACAGCCACGCACAGTGCCTCCACGGACGTTGCCATCCACCTCTGCTGCTGCACTGATTCCCGCAGCAGGCGGGCGTGCTCGTCAAATGGGTCCTCTGCCACAACGGCATCCTGTCCCCCAGGGTATGGAAGGTCCTGATGCTCAGCACCCCTTGAGGGTGGGCGCTGTCCACCAGGACCAGGTATGGGCATGTCAACAGGCGGTGTGCATATGCCACCGCTGGACCCTGTAACCCCAGACCTGGTGGATGACTGCTGCTCCTCCAACTACTGTGCCCCAGGGACCACTCGTTCCACTGCTGTGGCCGCAACAGTGCCAGAGACCTGCACAGACACCGGTGCTGCCCCACTGGTGCTGACAGGCACAGCCTGGGACTGTGCTGACGTGCTGGCACACACGTTGGAACCAGCTAGGTCCAGGGGCACGTGCTGGCCTGCTGTGTGTCCGTTATGGGACACACACATGTCACTGCCCATTGCAGTCCTTGCATCATCAATGGTGCAGGTACGTGCAACAGCCACAGTCACAGCGTGCTGGCATGCTTGCATGCCAGACTGCTGAGACACAGGCTGTGCACCCCCCACACCTGACTCACCCACAACAGAGGTGGCAGCCAGGCGTGCATGCTGGTGCAGTGCAAGCCGGCTGACGACAGAGGTGGATGGACCCTCCTCCAACTCTGGCAGGTCTTCCTCACTGCATGGTCCTACCACCACTGTCCCCTGCAGACGAACAGGATCTGTAACAGAGAGTGAGGACATGTTAGTGCATGTGATCAACCTCCCCCCAAACACCACCACCATGTCATACCGTGCAGTGATGGGCTTCCACCTGTCTGGAATCCACCTCCTGGTACGCCCTCTATAGCACTCCGCTGCATTGCTGCAGCCAGTCGGTCCTCAGCCGGGTCAGCTCCGCCACGCTGGCTGGCCCCCACCTGTGCCAAGCGCTGCGCCACCTGAGGGCTGCCACCTTCTCCTTCACCCTTCTGCGGTCTGTCCCTACCTTCTTTTGCATTCCTGCCACGGTGCACTGGTGGCTTCCGTGCAGGTTCACCGCCGAGCTACCCCTCCCATGCAGCTGCACGTGGGCCTGAGGGTGCCACGCCATTCACTCAGTGGCTCCTCTCCAGGTAGGCCTGAAGAGGGCCTCTGTCTCCCACTGGTGAAGTTGGGCTCCTCCTTCGCCCACCATCCTCACCCTCACCTTGGCTCTGCTCAGTCATGTCGGTCTGTATGGGTGGAAGTGGACACCTGTCACTGTGCAGTCTACAGCGTTATCCCATGACCATTGGCCAGAACATCACACAGCATGCAACTCACCTCTCACCTGCAGTACCCGAGTCTGGCCAGCGCAGCCCACTGTCCCGTATTTGTAGCGCAATGCATGCAGATTAGGAGTGGCGCAACTTTAATGACATGCTCATCGTGCCACTGCACCTTTGAATGGCTGATCAGATGATTTGCATGTGTCGGCTGAATATCGCGCCGTTGCACTTTGCGCAATACGGTTGAGCCGGCTGAGCCAATGGCGCATTTCTGTGACTGCGTAGCACACCGCATTGCGCATGCCCAGGTAACTTACGCAGGCGTCTGCCGCACTAACGTGCAGTGCGCAATCAGCAATACAGGACACGGCCACCATTGTGCCAGTGGCGCTACAGCACTGGTCACCATATGGCGCTGTGGCACAACTGCGCAATAATCCACTGTGGCACTGGCACGCAAGTGACCGATCGCGCAGGATGTGTAGATGTCCGATGGTGCTGTGCGTGGCCTTGTGCCACTGACCCATGACCTTGTGCCTGACCTTTGCCACCTGGCGCTGTATGTCTGGCATGTGTACTGCTCTATCGCAATGTTCTGTGACAGCGCAATGTGGACCGACGGCGCTGTACGAACAGCGCGATAGGCACTGCTGGTGTTGTATTGCGCAACATTTCCACGTGTGGTTGCCGCACTGCGGAGCGCCATATTGCCACTGTACAGCTTGAGAATGGCACGCAGGAGAGCTCCACAATGGGGGGCCTTGGAGTTGACAAACCTGGTGGCTGTGGTGGAGCCTCACCATGGCACACTGGGGGAGTGCTCCTGCAGGTGGCACGCACCCATGTGTGGCAGCAGGTCGCCACTGGGCGGAGGAGGACCCCTGAGCAGTGCAGGCACCGCTACAGTGACCTGTGGAGGAGGGAGCGTGCTCTGCTGGAGCGCCTCAGGTCTCGTGCCAGGAGGAGCATTGTGCCTAGGCCAGGTGGGTGTGCTGTGTATGCACCGGTATTGTCCGCATGGATGACTGTGTAATGTGACCTGCACATGGGGGTGGGTTGGGCTATGGTTTGCTGTGAGGGTGTTTGCAGGTGTGTGCTGTATGGGTCTGGTTGTGTGGGCAGGCACACTCAATGGGGCAAGGGGCTGTCTGCTTTGGGATCTCACTGATGTGTTTCTCTTCATTTGTCTCCCACAGGCGTGGCGGAGCAGAGGCGGGCACAGGCTGAGGCCTGGGATGGCGGTGCCAGGGTGGCTGGTGGAGGAGGTGTGCCGCAGCAGCAGTAGCAGCAGCACCTGCAGCAGCGGCCTGATGAGGGTGAGTGTCATTACATCATGGATGCTATTGCATGCTGGGGGGGGGCACGGCCACCTTCCATGGACAACACTACCATGCACGCAACATGTGACAGTCATCACTGTCCAGTGGCACTGCATGTGTGTGTGTATGTGTCACTGGTGGTCCATGCATGCACTGGGCACATGGCTGTGGCATTAGCATCCCACCACGTAGCCACGTCACTGGGCAGCCTTGGTTGTGCTGTGATGGACATGGGCGGTGTGTGTGTGCAGTGGTACACATGGCCGTTGCTGCCTGGTTGGGCATGTCTTGTGCACGGTCTCTGTGGGTGGGTGCAGTCCATCACAGGAGCGGGGCACTTGGCTGTATGCCATGCATGATGGGTGGGATTCAGGGATGTGGACAGTCACAGCCATTGACTCTGATCCCTTGTCCTAGGTATCCGGATCCTGCGCCTGATGGGCGGGGCCTGCGGAGAACTCACTCAGGTGGCCATCGACACACACCATTCTCCTGGACTTGCAGCAGCATGGGGTGTGGCGCCCGGGAGGAGGCCACAGGGCACAGCACCGGGCAGGAGGGAGGGCAGGCTGCCAGGCGGGTGGCATGCGTCAGCGAACCCCACCTTCCCTCTCTCGGTTGTTCACCCCTGCCCCTTACCCACCCCTACCTCATACCCATACCCCACCCCTGCTTTGTAAATATGTTGTTGTTTGTTGTTCTTGTTATGCATCTTATTATTACATTTATATTTTGATAGGAATTCTGTGGTGGTCTCTGATTTGCAGCTGGCTATAGGTGCTCAGTTGCAGTGGTGTGCATGGCATCTGGTGTGGTATGGTCATGGGTATGTGTGTGCGTGTGTGTGGGGCGGTGTCTCTGGTGTGGGTGAGGCTTCCAGTCAGCATTGTCACCCACTGCTGGGTGCTCATGGTGGGTGTGGCTTGTATGGTTCTGTGGTTCACGAGGTTGCAGTGTGCCGGGGGCCTGGGGATTCCTGCAGTGCTGGTCACTGCGCATGGGTGGTGTCTTGGGGTCACAGTGCTGGGAGTGCTGTGCACACGGGGGGCGCTGGACACTGGGGTGCTCCGCCCCCTTTGTGTGCCAGTCTCAGGTTGACAGTGGGTGTGCTGCAGTAACACGGCTGGGATGTGCTTTGTTTGCTTGTCCCCATGGTCCGGTGGCTGTTCCATCCCTCCCCCAGTTATGCTGTGCTTGGGGTGTGGGGGTACATTGTTGGTTCGGCAGTGTGTCCCTGTGCCCATCTGTGGCATGGGTGGTGGGCCCCTGCCTACCTCCCTGGTTGTGCAGTTCCATTGCTATGCTGCTGGGGCCTCTTTGCTTGCGATATGGCGCCTCTGGACTGCTCAGCTGGGCACTTGTTGCGCTGTGGCGCATCTGCTCTGCTCAGTTTCCCCTTCCTGGATTGCGCTATGGCGCATCATCACTCAGCTTCCCTTCCTGGTTGCTTTATGGCGCAGGTTGTGCGATATTCAGACATTGGCTGCTTGCGCAATTTGTCTTGCTCCATGTTTGAATATCGCGTGTGTTGCGCATGTGCGCAATTGACTTGCGCTTGCCCCTGCTGTTGCGCACTTTTTGGGCGCAGTTTGAATATCTGGCCCAGTGAGTCCAACTATAGACCCATTAGTCTAACTTCAAGTATAGGTAAAATCATGGAGAGACTATTACTACAAAAGATTACCAGTCATATTCTGACACATAACCAATGTGACATCACTCAATATGGTTCCCCCCCCCCCCCGAGAGATCATGCCATAATAATCTCAAACTTTTTTGAGCCTATCAGTGAAGCCTTAGATAATGGACTGCCAGTAGACGTAATATTTCTTGACTTTGAGAAGGCCTTTGATTCAGTTTCCCGTAAGATACTACTTGAACATTTAACTAAGATAACTCTACACCCGAATATCATAAAGTGGATTAATTCATGGCTAACGTATAGGAAGCAGCAGGTTAGCATTAGAGGGTACAAATCCACCTGGAGTTCTGTAACTAGTGGCGTGCCTCAAAGCTCGGTGTTGGGTCAGTATTATTTAATATAGTTATCTCCAGTATGCAAACTACAAATGGAGACTGGCTAAAGAAGTATGTGGATGACAGCAAACTGGGGTGTATTGTTAACGATCAAGCATCAGCTGATGCATTACAAGCTAACCTGGACAACTTGTACAAACGGGCCTCAGAAAATAAACTGGTATTTAATATTGCAAAATGCAAGGTAACGAATCTGGGGAATAATAGATTAATCAAATATTATATGAGTGATATAGCCTTACATAAAGTTAGCTCAGAGAAAGATCTAGGTATACATCTGGCTGCACCATTACCCCTCTGATGCTCTTTCTTCATCGACATCCCAACTTCACCTGCCTTCCACTACCCCGCCCTTGTCCCCAGCACTCATCCCCTGTTGAGTTTGACAACCGCCTATGGCTGCATAGTTGTTTGTTCCTCCTTTATCCCTCCCTTCTCTGTCTTCTTAACCTGTTTCCCTTCATCTAACTTCACCCTCGCTGCAGGTTATCTGATCTCGTCTGAACATCTAGTACCATGCCTTAAAATGTTATTTTGTCTGTCCTATAACTATAGTGCCATATTGTTTGACTATTGTTGTAATCATTCCTACCACTGTATGTCTATTTCCTATGACGTGGAACCTTTGTAGAAGAGCCTTGGCTCAAAGGTATTTGTAATCCTAGACTTGAATAAATAAAAAATAAATAAAAAACATATCTCCAATAACTTGAAGTTTACAGAGCATATAAATAAGACAGCAAAAAATTGCCATCGACTATTGAGCTGTATTCTTAAAAATATTAAATCCAGAAAACCTCAGGTACTTCTCCCCATCTATTCTAGTTTAGTAAGGTCACATCTGGATTTTTGCTTATCTTTCTGTGCACATACTTCGGTACAAGAAAGAATAACTATTGAGAAAATACAGAGAAGATTAACTAAGAATATTACAGATATAGACACAATTTCTTATAGAAATAGACTAAAAGCATTGGGACTATACTCTCTAGAATATCGCTCCTTAAGGGGTGATCTCTGCTTAATTTATAAAGCTGCTAGGGACCCTGTCTTGTTTGAGTCCATTTGCCTGGATTGGCACGAATCTGTTGGTAACACCAGATCACATAAGATGAAATTAAAGACTAACGCAAATAAAACTGTAAAAAGAAGTAGATTTTTTACACAAAGAGCTACCCCAACTTGGAATATGCTACCTTCCGAGGTAGTATATAGTACTAGTCTGCAGCAATTTAAGACTAATCTTGACATATATATGGGGGATCATAAATTCAACTTCCACCCTGGTTAGGGTGGCGAGTTCATTATGGGCTAGTTGTTCAAACTCGTACCTTAACTATGAACCTATAAGGAGGGTGGGACGGCATGCTCTGATGGGGAGGCAGTATAGCGCAGTGGTCTAAGGCTCTGAGGTGCACATTTGGTGACATCCAGCAGACCAGACCTGGGTTTGAACACCACAGCTTCCACTTGCATACTGTGTGACCCTGAGCAAGTCACTTAACCTCCTTGTGCTCCCAGGTCGCTCCTGTAAAAAAGCTTTCAGCTTAGTGTGCTATACCTGGTTAAAAAACTAAATAAATAAAAGAGATTCCCTTGAAAATCTACTGTTATGGTAAATTCTTACATAACTGTTCTATCTTCTTTAGGGACATCACTTTCATCAGATCACACCTATGGAATGAGTCCCAAGCAGTGCAGCCAACAAGGTAGTCTGGGTGGCAGGAGGCCAGAGGCCTAAGAAAGAAGGCCTTGAAGCGCAGCTAGGCCAAAGCCTACCTTCCGTCTAGGGGCAATGTCCAGACTGTATTACTTTGTGAAGGTGTGGACAGTACTCCAAGTGGCAGCAGCACAAGTATTGGCAGCTGATACATTCCTGAAACAAGCAACAGAAGTGGCCATGCCTCTGGTTGAGTGGCCATGAACAACACCAGGAAGTTCCTTACCATACTTCCGGTAACAAAAAGTGATACAGTTGGCCAACCATTTGGACAAACACCGTTTAGAAACTGGAACACCCTCTTTCCCAGGAGCAAAAGAAACAAACAACTGAGAGGACGTTATGCCATCCTTGGTACAGTGTGTGTGTAGCACCTGAGAATTCTATGCACACTTAAAGTATTGAGCGATGCTTCCTCTGGATTGGCATGCTCTGGAAAATAAACAGGCAGGTAAATAGATCGATTTAAGGTAAACTTAGACACCACCTTAGGAAGAAACTTTGGTTTAGTACACAAAGACACCCTGTCTTTGTGGAAAATCAAATAAGGCTGCTCACACGAGAGCCTGTAACTCTGAAATCCTACAAGCAGAAATAACAGCAACTAAAAATAATGCTTTCCATGACAGAAAGCATAGCTCACAAGATGCAGCTGGCTCAAAAGGAGGCAAAGTCAGCTTTTCTAGAATGAAATTCAGGTCCCGAGCCAGGACTGGATTACAGACAGGAGGCTTCAAGTGGAGAATGCCTCGCAGAAAAGTATGGGTCACATCCAACAGGGCCACAGTACGGTCATCCAAGTGGTCACAAGGAAGGCTGATATAGCAGACAGGTGCACTTTAATGGGGGAATATTGGAGCCACGCATCCAAGAAGGACAGGAGATACTCTAGAACCTGGTTTACCGGACAAGTGAATGGGTCCAGGTGATGGGAAGCAGCCCATACAGCAAAGTGCTTCCACTTCATGGAATAAGTGGCCCTGGTGGAGGGTTTCCTGGTGTCCACAAGGACATCAGCCACTTTCTGAGACACCCCGAACTGAGCAACAGCTATGTCTTCAGCAGCCTTGCATGCAGGTGGAGAGACTTGAGGTCCGGATGGACTAGGGTACCCTGGTGCCTGTGTCAACAGGTTCCTGCAGAGGGGCAGGGGAACTGGTGGTTCCACAGCCAATTGCTGCAGTAATGGAAACCAGATCTGATGAGGCCAGAATGGTGCCACCAGAATTAAGGTGGTCCCCTCCATTTGGAGCTTGATGGGCACTCTCCAGATTGGAAGAAAGGGAGGAAAGCCATAGAGGAACCTCCCTTTCGAGGAAAGGGACAATGCATCTCACCAGAAAACTCCAGGCCCTGGATCTAGGGAGTAGAAACGTGACAGTTTTGTGTTGAGTGGGGACACAAAGCAGTCCAACTATGGATGACCCCACCTGTCGAACAGGTCATCTATGA
Source organism: Neoceratodus forsteri (assembly GCA_016271365.2). Lineage (NCBI taxonomy): Eukaryota > Metazoa > Chordata > Ceratodontiformes > Ceratodontidae > Neoceratodus > Neoceratodus forsteri. The sequence goes on from JADMNL010000027.1 coordinate 4,079,664, forward strand.
CAGAGGTCAGCAGCTCCCACTCATGCATTCTGGACTGTGGCCAGTTGAGGCTCTCCGTCAAGGTGCTTTGGTCACCTGGAACATGGATGGCCGATAGATCTAGGCAGTGAACTAGAGCCCAGTACCAGACTCATCGCCTCCCCGTACGGGGGTAGAAATGAGTCCCCACCTTGCTTGTTGATGTAATACACCACATTGAGTTTTCAATTGCATCAGCAGGGGACCTGGAGAGAGATGGTTCTGGAAGGCATGTAAGGCATACAGAACTGCCCTCATTTCTAAAATGTTTATGTGGAGGTGGGCCTCTACCAGAGACCAGGTCCCCTGGGACCAGAAGGGACCCAGGTACGCTCCTCAGCCTAGACCCGGGACAGCCATGGTGAGGATCTATGGAGGAGGTATGAGAAAGGGTACCCTCTTAAGAGATTGTGAGGGTCCATCCACCACTATAGTACTTTTCATACAGGGGAGGAGACAAGAACCTCCTGATCCAGACCACTAGTGCATTGACCCCACTGGATCCACAGGGTCCACTGAGGGATCTGCATATGCAGTCTGGCCAAGGGTACAGTGACAACGGCCACAGCCATCAGGGTCCACAATCGCAGGAGTGTCCTTGCTGTGACGTACTGGCTTCGGGCAACCAACTATGCCTGAACAATTAGGCATTCTGCCTTGTCTTGGGGAAGGAAGGCCTTGCTCTGGACCATGTCCAGAATCACCCCAGTGTACTACAGCCTTTGACACGGGGTCAGGACAGACTTGGATAGATTGACAGTAAAGTATGCTCCAGAGTGAATAGCAGGGGATCCCTGGGCTGGGCCTTCAGTAACCAATCATCCCAATAAGGGAAGACATACAGGCCTTCGCATCTGAGGGCCGCTGACACTGCTGCTAAGCATTTGGTAATGACCCGTGGTGCAGAGGATAAGCCAAAGGGCAATACCCGGAACTGGTAATGTTTCCCCTGGAACAGGAACCTGAGGTCCCGCCTGTGAGGGGGAACAAACCTTGATATGCAGGTAAGCATCTTGCATGTCCAGGGAGCATACCCAGTCTCCATGCCTGAGCAGAGGCAACAGGCCCAGGGTGACCATCCTGAAACTCATATTGGATATAGAAATTCAGGCCCCTGTGGTCTAGAATGGGCCTCAAGTCCCCTGTTCACTTGGGGATGAGAAAGAACCGAGAGTAGAACCCTTTATTCCTTTGCTGCCTGGGCACTGGTTCTGTAGCTCTTTTGCAACGCAAGGTGAGCACCTCCTCCTGGAGCACTGGAATGTGGTCAGGAGGGTAAGTGGAGGGAACAGGCTGAAAATCTGAAGGCTGTTCCAGAAGTTCTAGAGTATGGCCCCTCTCAATTATCTGTAGGACCCAAGCATCAGTCATGAGGGCCCTCCATTGATCTAGATGGAAGGAAACGCAACCCCTGACCACCACCTCCTGGCCTGGGGCAGGAGGGGGAGGTCAGGCAAGGGGTCAGGCTGAAGCAGAGCCAGTGGTCGCAGCCACATTGTCACCTCTGGGGCTTTTGGCAGAGGCACCCATGACTGAGGAATGGGTAGGCAAGGCAGGCTTTGCTCTGCGCTTATATGAGGTCTGGATCCTGACCCAGCCTTCTGGGAGACCTTATGAAAGGAGAAACAGGTCTGGTCCTGGGTTGGGTATAACAGAGGGAGTGGACAGACAAGGTCTCTGCCAGAGGCCTGCAAGTCACTGATAATATCCTCCACGCTGGGGCCAAAGAGCTTGAAGCTCGCAAAAGGGGCATTCAAGAAGTTTTGTTGGACATCAGCGGCGAATCCAGAGACTCTTAGCCAGGAGTGCCTTCAAAGGCAAATGCCAGTGGCATCAGCCATGTCATAAATGGCCCATAGAAGATTCCTGCTGACATCCGCTGCAGCCTGGAGAGACTTAAGAAGTTCTTGCCTCTGGGGACCCTCAGGAAGGGCCTGTGCAGCAGCTCTGCCCTTCTTCCAGAGGATGTTCTGGTACTTGACCATGTGAGACAAGTAACTGGCAATCGTGAGGCCTAAGGTGGCTGAAGCAAAGGTCCTCTTTCCCTAAAGGTCAGTCCTCCTAGATTCCCCATCAGGGGCAGGGAACTAAGGTGCTTGGGCATGTTGGACCTATTATGAGTCAGTTTCTCATTGGGCAGCACAAAAAGGCTTCCTCAGAGGGGCCTAGTAAAACTTATCAGCCTTCCTAGGCATGGCAGGGACCATGTTAGGCTTGTGCCAAGCCGCAGCAGCAGCATTGTCCAGGGCTGGCAGTAAAGGAGGAATGACCTTGGGATGAGATTCAGGAACCTCCAGGAAATCCACCAGGTTCCTCCTGGTGATATCCTCCTCCTCCTCAGTCTTTAATGCCATGGTAGCCTGAAGTTGCTTCATTAGGGAGAAGAAGGAGGGATCCTTGGGGGGGGGGGGACCTGGGGGTATGCTTTGTACAGTCATCACTCCCAGAAGAGACAGTAGACCTGCCTGAGGGATCACCACAACATCCAGTGCTTCATTAGGAAGGACGAAATCTGGGTGATATTCCTCCTCGACGTTGACCTGATCTGAGACAGGGACCGATGGCAAAGACGCGATGATGCCCGAGAGGGTGCTGAGTGCTGGAGCTGAACTGGCATTGACACAGAGGCAGTACCCTTTGGCAATGGCGATGAAGGCGCAGGATGGAGAATGACCTTTTGGATTAGCGATGTTGTACTTGAGGAAAGCATCTTGTTGAGGTCGACGGTAGGAAGAGGCAACACAGGTGCCAACAGCGGTGCCGGAGGGGGCAGGGGCCCCAGCATCACTGAAGCACCACTTGCCAAAGCAGAGCGGGTGGGGCCCAGCACTGGAGGACCTTGAGGTTGCAGCTGCGGGGCTGGCATCGACAACCCGAGGTAGACGGCCATTCACCTTCTGTAGAAAGGCTGGTGGAACTCGCTGCCAGGGATGGCCTGGAGGGAGCTGAGGCTGGGGCAGCAGGAGGGGTTGACAGCGCTATCCTGGAATAAGAGGAGGCAACAATCAGGGACCAGGAGTGCCTCCGCGGGGAGGGGAATGGTCTTTGTTACATTTCCTGTCCCGGTGAGTGTGTTTCCCCAAGGATTTGTCCCAGGCCTTGGCAGCACAATATCTGAACAAAGATTCTTTAGACTTCAACAGCATGCAGAGATGATGATAGTAATGCTGAAAAGTATAAGAAAATAACAAAAATGGCAATAGCTTTGTCAAAGTTGTTTCCTTTAGCAGGTCCAACAAGGATGATCAACGGCAGGAGAAAGAACTGAGGAGGATCTGGGCCACCCACATTATATATGTGTTAGCACTGTATGTCATTACAAGTGGCTTCCAGCTAGCAAATGATTCCATCTGGTCCTGAGGCTGACAGTCTTAGGTTCCAAAGGTGTGGCCAACCACAGAGATACCCTCAATGAAGATGTTCTGTTACTTTATGCAGTAGCCACAAAAAGTCACTCTACCACGGATTCAGTGCTCTGTTAGTTATCATTGCTTTAAGCCAATGAGTAGGATGCTGGCACATTTTGGTGAACATGCAACACACATCTGGTGTACAAGATAGTTACTTACCAGTGACTACAAAAGTGACAGGTGTACAAGGCAGTTAATTACCAGTGCACACATAACCGGCAGGTTTACAGTGTAATTACCAGTGAATACATAAGCAGCAGGTGTACAAAGTAATCAATTGCTGGTAGATATACAGCCAGAAGAAGGTGTGTAAGGTAATTAATTACCAGTGAATACATAACAAGCAGCTGGTATACAAGGTTAATTAATTCATTTCTTAAAGGAGAACTGCATTTCACTTTTCACATTCCACTCTTGCTAAGTCTTTACTGGCCTTTTAGTAAATACGTAGAAAAATAGACAATATTGGCAGAGTAACACCACTGGTCCACACAGTCTGCCCTGTTTAAACCCTATGCTATACCTAAACCTAATGTCTAGACAGGGTTTTTGGCCTCGCTTCCCCCCTTTAACCGCTGCCTCACTGCTACCCTTTTAACTATTAATCCCTTGAACTTGTCCCAGCTGTACTTGAAACCGTTGATGTTTTTGCACCTACCACATCAGCCACTAGGCTATTCCATTGCTCAACCACCCTCTCTCTAAAGTAAAACTTTCTCATGTCCCTCCTGAAGCTTCTACTCATGTGCCCAAATTTTTGACTTGTCACTCTTGCTGGATCGTTTCTCAGGGTTTACCTCATTCATTCCTCTCAGGAACTTGAAGGTCCCTGTCATGGGCTGGCAGTATAGGTTAGAGTAATGAGCTGTGAATGAGCCTGTTACATCTAGCAGACAGACCTGGGTTTGATTCCCACAACCTCCAACTGCATACTGTGCGACTCTGAGCAAGTTGCTTAACCTCCCTAGTGCTCCTGGGTTGCCTCTGAAAACAGGCACCTGTGCCTCGTGGGCCTTACCCGGTTACTAAAGAATAAAATAAAAAAATGTTTCCTCTCTCTCCTGGCCTCCAGCCAGCACATGTTCAGTGCTGTAGGCCATTCCTCCTAGGAGCTGCCTTATTGGAGCTGAATCATTTTGGTTACCCTACACTGCACTGTCTCCAGCCTGTCTTTGTCCTTCCTTAGGTGGAGACTCCTGAACCGTGTACAGTATTCAATGTGCAACCTCATCAGGGTTCATTAGAGAGGTAGTATTACCTGTTTACTTCTACCAACCCCCTTCTAATACACCACAACAAAATTCAATGGGTGTTTCTGATTTGGACAGCGGTGGTAAGGAGGATTTCAGACCTGTATTATGTGGTTTAAGTCCTTGTTCAGCTCTTCCATAGAGAAAGTGGTATTTCTAACATTGGTTCCTAGTTGCATAATTGCGCAACACTAGAGAAAGGAGTGTGTGTGGCTGTAAGGAAATTCCTCAGACGCTTTGACCAGTGAGCCTGTAGCTTAATGGTTAGAGCGCTGGAACGGCATACCAGAGATCTGAGGTTCGAATCCCAGTAGGCCACACTTTTCCTTTCTCATTTCCATCCTTGATTTAAAAAAATATGTATACCTTGCAGGGGTTAAACTGCACTGAGAGAAAGTGGTATTTCTAACATTGGTTCCTAGTTGCATAATTGCGCAAACACTAGAGAGAAGGAGTGTGGCTGTAAGGAAATTCTCAGACGCTTGACCAGTGAGCCTGTAGCTTAATGGTTAGAGTGCTGGAACGGCATACCAGAGATCTGAGGTTCAACTCCCAGTAGGCCACACTTTTCCTTTCTCATTTCCATCCTTGATTTAAAAAATATGTATACCTTGCAGGGGTTAAACTGCACTGAGAGAAAGTGGTATTTCTAACATTGGTTCCTAGTTGCATAATTGCGCAACACTAGAGAAAGGAGTGTGTGTGGCTGTAAGGAAATTCCTCAGACGCTTTGACCAGTGAGCCTGTAGCTTAATGGTTAGAGCGCTGGAACGGCATACCAGAGATCTGAGGTTCGAATCCCAGTAGGCCACACTTTTCCTTTCTCATTTCCATCCTTGATTTAAAAAATATGTATACCTTGCAGGGGTTAAACTGCACTGAGAGAAAGTGGTATTTCTAACATTGGTTCCTAGTTGCATAATTGCGCAACACTAGAGAAAGGAGTGTGTGTGGCTGTAAGGAAATTCCTCAGACGCTTTGACCAGTGAGCCTGTAGCTTAATGGTTAGAGCGCTGGAACGGCATACCAGAGATCTGAGGTTCGAATCCCAGTAGGCCACACTTTTCCTTTCTCATTTCCATCCTTGATTTAAAAAACTGTTTCCACAATGCATCTATGTTCTGCTACAGAACTCTGCTGCTAAAGGGGACATAAAATATATCATACAGTTCTAAAATGGCACCTACCACCAGTGTGTGAATCAAAAACAACTGTTGATTGTACCAAAATACCAGTAAAGACAGAACAGGAATAGGCTACGGTCCAGTATTTAAAAAGAAGCATCTATAGGAAAACAAGCATTTGTCAATGTCGAAAGTTCGCTGTTGGTATTGATGTCTGCACCCCCACAATAACATGGTTTGATATAGGCCCTGTGCTCCCACCTGCCATAACTGTCCTTATGTCACAGTGGGAGCACAGTGCCCAAAACTGTGGGAGCACAGAGTCCTTTGGACCCTGTGCACTCATCCCTCCATAGATGAATGACCACATTTTTTTTTCTCAGAAGAAGCCAGAAGGGGAAGGAAGGAAACGTATTCAATTTAGTGCTTTAGAGTAACTGGTAATTGCTATTTTTCTTTTAAACTTAGATTGTGGGCTTTTAGTGACACTATACTTTCTTTGTTGTCTTTACTTATAATTGTTTTTGGGCTGTTGAGAATTTAAAACATAGTGGTGGTGTAATTCTGTGCTGTCTTTAATTGCTGCAAATTTTTGCCCCCCTTCCCTAGCTCTTAATTATATGCCCTGTTAAATCTGATTGACAGGAGCTAAACACAGGGTATAGTAAGGGGTGTGAAGTAGGAGGGGCATAAGGAGGAAGAAGCCCACCCTCAGCATGACAAGTGTTTTGACTCATTTATTTATTTTTGGTTTCTTTTTCTTTAAAAAAAAAATTTATCTGAGGATCAGTGGCAGGATTTTAGTACAGTAAATTAATAAAAAGGGAACTAGGAGAGCTTCAGTAGCAGACAAGTAGTGGAATTGCAGTATAATGTGGGGAGTGGTGCAATGCAGTGGCTGTGGGGCAGCCGATTCAGGCAGACCTTCTGGACACTGAGGTGCTGCCCCATCTGCATGCATCTCTCGGACTGCGGGATGAGGTAGCCAGACTCAGAGTGAAGTAAACTGGGTCAGGAGTACCATCACCCTATCCAGGGACCACCCAGTCCAATGCAACTGCCTCAAAGGATGCCGAGAACGAGGAGCACTTGGATGACAGTGGGCTCAGGAGGGTTAGAGCAGTCAGGCAGAGGCACATCTCAGATCCTATTCCACTCAAGAACCCATATGCCACACTGGCAAATGAGGACAACCAAATAGAGGTACCCAAAGAAGTGGAAGGAAAGGATGGAGGTTAGCCAAGGAGGTGACCTCAGCGGGAAAGCAGGGACCCCAGAGGAAGAGGAAGCGAATCCTGGTGGGGACTCCATCATAAGAGGGATCCAGCTAGGAACACAGGAGGGGAGGACAGGAGGTGAGGTGCCACTAGGTGCCACTGCATGGAGAGATGGAAGGAAGATCCTGGGGCTCACTGGGAAGGCAAGACGGAGGGTGAGCTGGATGTCATTATCCACCTAGGTACTAATGACCTGGCAAATGGGGAGCCAAAGGAAGTTCAGGAAGAGTTTAGGAAACTGGGAGGGTCTCAAGCAAGTAGCTACTCTGTCACTTTCTCAGAAGTACTACCTGTGAGAGGCAAGGAGAGCATAGGAGTGCATGCACCAGGAACTTTAACTCATGGTTGAAGAACTGGTGCTGTGAGGAAGGGTTTGATCCATTGGTGACTGGGGACCCACCTGAGGGATGGAGGTTTGTTCAAGCCTGACGGCCTGCATCCATCCTGGAGGGGAATCCAAGACTCAATGATAAGTTTAAATGCTACATTGACAAGCATTTAAACTAGCAAAGGGGTGACAGGCCAGCAAGCAGGGTACCTACTTGCTCACCCCACAGCTAGCAGGAACCAGTGAACCAGAGGAGTGGCTATCTCTGCAAAGCAGTGTGCAGAAGATGGAGATTAGTGCCCAAGAGGTGGATAAGCAGAAGGGCAAAATCAGCAGAAGGGCAGACAGCAAGGAGAACCAGGGATAAATGACAACCAAGGAAGGGGCTGAGAAGAACAGTGAAACAGTCTAGGAGGTCAAATCATGGAAAGCCATGTGCAAATGCCAGGAGCCTTAGCAACAAGATGGAAGATCTGAGGCTGTCATGGTACAGTCAGACTGGACATTGTGGCCATCACTGAAACCTGGTGTAATGATAACCACGACTGGGAGATGGCCATACCTGGCTATAACATATTCAGAAGAGACAGAGCAGGCAGGAAGGGAGGAGGAGTGGCACTGCATTTGAAAATGACATAAGGGCCACAGAGATCCAGGAGGAACAAAATGGGGAGAGATACTGTGGGTTAAGCTGGAAAGGAAAATGGGGACAGCCACTCGCACAGGTGTGGTCTATAGACCACCAGCCCAGGAGGAAGAAACAGACAGGGAGTTGATGCTAGCCATCCAAAGGATGGCAGACAAGGGTGAGGTAGTACTGGTTGAGATTCAATATTCCAGACGTGACTGGAACATCCCAGCAGCAGCATCAACTAGGAGCAGATCTATCCTGGACTCCTTCAGGGTGCCTTCCCAGCAACTGGTCATGGAACCAACTCGCAGAAGGCAATACTGGACCTTGTGCTCACAAACAGGGACAGTGTGATGGGGGTAACAGTGGGGGAGCACCTGGGAAACAGTGACCACCAGTCATTGTGGTTTGAAATCACAGAAAGAGCAGAACCAAACCACACAAAAACATGTATCCTGGATTTTAGGGGGGCAGACTTTGGGAAAATGGGGAGATACCTGAAAGAGGCATTAAGGGGAATGGGACAGAAATCAGGGGTTGAGGAACAGTGGGCAGTATTTAAAATGGGGATTACAAGAACAACAGAATTATGCATTAAGCAGGTTAGCGAGAGGAAAAGGAAGAGGAGACCATTATGGTTTTCCAAAGAGGTAGCAAAAAAAGTGAAAGCCAAAATGATTGCATTCAGGCAATACAAAAAGACACAGGCAGAAGGGGATAGGGAGAAGTAGCAGGAGAAGCAAAGGGAGGCAGGGAGGTCAGTAAGGGAAGCCAAAGCTCAGACAGAAGAACACATTGCAAAATCAGTGGGTAGAGGGACAAAACCTTTACAGGTACATAAGGAAAGAAAGACAAAGGAGGGATAGTGAGACTGAAGGGGGAGGATGGGGCTGTGTGGAGGATGACAACAGTAAAGCTGACATATTGAACAGGTATTTCTGCTCAGTCTTTACTGAAGAGGAGGAGGGTAATGGGTCTGAAGGGAGTACAAGGGTGAGAATGGTGCAGAAATGGACACAAGTCCCTTTACACAAGAAAGGGTCCTGAAGGAACTGGAAGTAATAAGAGTTGATAAAGCAATGGGGCCAGATGGGTGCACCCAGGGTCCTTAAAGAACTAAGAGAGGTGGTGGCTGAACCTCTGGCTATTCTGTTTAGCCGATCACTGGAAACAGGGGAGGTACCCAAAGACTGGAGGACAGCAGATGTAGTCCCCTTATACAAAAGTGGGAACAAAGAGGAAGCAGGGAACTACAGACCAGTCAGCCTCACCTCGGTAGTGGGGAAGATCATGGAAGCACTACTGAAGGAGAGATTGTGGAACATCTGGTTGTCAATGGACTACAGGACCCAAGGCATGGTTTCACCAGGGGAGGTCATGTCAGACCAACCTCGTTGAATTTTTGACTGGGTGACTAGGGAGGTGGATCAGGGAGGGCAGTGGACATGGCCTATCTGGACTTCAGCAAGGCCTTTGACACTGTGCCACATAGAAGACTATTACACAAACTGGGGAATATGGTGTGGGCAGGACAGTAGTGTGGTGGGTAGGTAACTGGCTGGGTGGCAGGACACAGAGGGTGGTGGTAAATGGCTGTCACTCCACAGAGGGAAGAGTGACCAGTGGGGTACCACAGGGATCAGTGCTGGGACCGGTCCTATTCAACATCTTCATCAGTGACATTGCGCAGGGACCTAGAAGGCAGAATTTCACTGTTCGCTGATGACACAAAGCTCTGTAACAGAGTAGACACACCAGAGGTGTAGACAGAATGAGAAGCGACCTGCAGAAACTTGAAGAATGGTCAGGGGTTTGGCAGTTGAAATTCAATGCAAAGAAGTGCAAGATAATGCATATGGGGCACAAAAACCCTGGCACAATATATCAGTTGGGGGTGAAGATATAGCATGCACCAAGCAGGAAAGGGATCTTGGGGTTGTCATCTCTGATGACCTCAAGGTAGGGAAACAGTGTGACAAGGCAGCAGGTAAAGCAAATAGGATGCTGGGATGTATAGGCAGGGCATCACCAGCAGGAAAAGGGAGGTCATAATTCCGCAATACAAGACACTAGTGAGGCCCCGCCTGGAGTACAGTGTACAGTTCTGTAGACCATACCTACGTAAGGACATAGACAGGGTAGAGAAGGTTCAGAGGAGGGCAACAAAGATGGTGCATGGATTGCATCATAAGTCCTATGAAGACAGGTTGAAGGAACTGAACATGTACTCCCTGGAGGAGAGCAGGGAGAGAGGGGATATGATAGAGACATACAAGTATCTTACAGGGAGGAACAGGGTGCAGGAAAACACTATTTTTAAGCGAAAAAGATGTTCCAGGACTAGAGGGCATGGGATGAAGTTGGAGGAGGATGATTCAGAGGAAACGTGAGGAAGAATTTCTTCACAGAACGGGTGGTGGACTAGTGGAACACCCTGCCAGAGGAAGTGGTGGGGGCTGAAACAATCATGGGATTTAAGAATGCATGGGATAGACATAAAGGAATTCTGGAGGCCAGGGGTAAGGGGCAACAGACTTCTAGGAAAACAAACTGAACTTACAAGCTCAAATGGGCAGACTGGGTGGGCCATAGGCCCTTATCTGCCGACACTGTCTATGTATCTATGTATCTGCATAGTCATCTTATTACCCCAGCATATGTACCCGGTATAGAAAATTTCAAAATCCCCACCAAAACATATTTCTGCCCAACTGCAACACCATTCCGCGCCACAGGTGTTAAAACACATTTGGCCAGGATTTGAAAAATGACAGTTGTAACATACATGAGGTTGGGTAATAAGAAGGTTCTGTTGAAAATCTGGGGTCAAAATATTTAACACTGAATACGACAGATGTTGGCAGGATTACTTCAAATGCATCGAATCTAGTTCTTCTAGACTCTAATTCTTAGGGATATTTAGCCCTCTTTATTTTGCTCTCAGATTAGGTTTTCTCAAAACTTTTGTGCACAGATTTCTCCTCTTTTTTCCCCTTCTTCCCTGTTTTCTCCCTCTCCTACCCTTCTTCCTTACTTTTTTCTCTCTCTTCTTTCTTTCCTTGCACACTTATCTTCACCTTCCCATTACTGAACATTGTTCATATTTCCACATTTATCACTTTTTGCAATTTTACTGAATGCCTTGCCATAGCCTGCCCTAGCATGTATTTCGTACATGGTTGATATTTCTGATCCTATAATACCGTATTGATTGTAACCCTTCTGCTCTCCACTTACATCATGTCTAGGTTTGTGTTTTACTATCAATACATGTATATAAGGCTTCTCCAATGTGTTTACCCTAAATACTGTTTTGTTAAGTGATATTTTATACCTTACATGGAGGATCTTCTATTGTATTAGATGTGTGCTTTCTTATATACTCGAATTTCAATAAAAAGATAAAGTGAAAAAAAAATATTTAACATTTCCAAAGTTACGAGCGGGTGTACCGAAAGTGCAATGAATGGTCATAACTTAGCCATTGTTTTATAGTTTGACCCCAATTATTGAACGTAGTCTTCTTATAACCCCACCTCATAAACCCCATAGGTGCAAATGTTCAAATCTGTGTCAAAACGCCATTCCGCGCCACTGATGCGAAAACAAATTTTGGGCAGGACATGACAAATGTTGGATAAACTGTTCAAGAGGTGGTGTGAAAAAATGCCTTTGTTGAAAATGAGGAGTCAAAATATTAAAAATTACCAAAGTTACGGACATGCGTAGAAACATTTCAATTAGTGCCCGTAACTCGGCAATTTTAAGGAAATTTTTCACCAAATTTTCAACATAGGCTTTTTGGGACACCACCTCATGAACACTGGCATGGTGATTTGTTTTTCTGGTTTACATATTATTTTATTCCCGCCTACTGGGCACGTTCCGTCCACTCCTTCAGGCAGCCAGTCCTGCCGTTGCCTCTGCTGCCGACCCGCATCCTGCTGCTCCAACGCTCCGCTGACCCGGTGTATCCCTTTGCCAAGGGGGCCCCCCGTCCTGGAGAGCACGACGGGGAAGGGAGTACGGCGTGCCTAAGCACTCTCTTGCTTCTAGGTGGAGTGTGGATACTGCAGCCCTGGATGCTTCGCGGTAGAGAGGTGTGGGGAGGTGGGGCTGCCGTCATCCGGTCGGAGACGTGCCATCTTTCACGTTTTTCCTGGAGAGCCCTCACTGCGACGCTGCTTGTAGTGCCTCTGGTCTCCACCGGGGGCCACTACAGAGCGAAGCACTTTCCCCAACCCACCCCAGGAGAGGAGAGCAGTTCTCCGGACACTCAATCCTCTCCTCCCCTGCCAGAACCCAGCGACCCGAGTCCATTCCGAAACCCGGGTCGCCGGCATGGTTCGAGGTGTAGCGTTCAGCGCCGCAACCCTCTGCGCCACCGGGCTGGCAGCATGGTGATTTTTTTAATCAATCCCAAAAGGTGATTTCGTGCAGGGACCATGCTATTCCACGTCAGAGGTGCGAAAATGCATTTTGGGTAGGATGTGAAAAGTGACAGCTGTACTGTTCACAAGGTGGTCCGAAAAAATAGCTATGTTCAAAATTTGGAGTAAAAATATTAATTTCCAAAGTTATGCACGTGCGTAGAAAAATTTCAACGAGCGCACATAACTCAGCTATTTGGGGGAATTTTTCCATCACATTTTAAACATGGGCTTTTTGGGACCCCGCCTCATGAATATTGGCACTGTCATTTCATTAATCAGTCCCAAAAGGCGATTTTGCGCAGCAACAGAGAAATCACCTTCCGGGCCCTAATAAAACAGTCACAGTGTTCATGACGTGGGGTCCCAAAAGCTTATGCTGAGAATTTGGTGAAAAAATTCAAAAAAATGGCTTAGATATCAACAGAATTTGAAAACACCATTGAAATACATTATACGGCACTTACCTTGATTTCTCAGTTTGCAATTCGGCTTTGAAGAGTGCACATGCATCTTGGTGCACAGAAGACATCAACTGATGGCCTCCAGTGGTAAGTGTAGGGCAAAGGCGGGGGTGGGGTGATTGGGTTGCCCAGTGGGAGGGTCGGGATGGAGGAGGGAGACGCAACGAGGGACCAGTTTCTTTTTTTCAGAGACAAAAAACATCGGAGGACTGTTTTTTTTTTTTTTTCCCCCCACAGGTACACAATATTTTGGGACACTGGGAGTGGGCTACCCAGTGTCTTCAACAGTACTGGGGGGTTGGACATAACTGGAGACACTGGAAGTGGGCTCCCCGGTGTTCCACACTACCAGCGGGGGGGGGTCTACTGTCAACATGGGGATTGGGCACCCGATGTCGGCAAAAACTGTCAATGGGTGGGTGGGGTGCCACAAGACACCAGGGAAAATGGGCGGCTGGATGACTCTGCAGCCGTCAGCACAAGCTCCAGCTGCAGCTGCAGAAGTCAAGAAAACACGGTGTTCTCATACAGAAGGCGGGGATGAGCAGTGGGGTATGAGAGTGAAAGCAGGACTCCGCACATGTGCACAGCAGTGGTGCTAGTGCGCGTCTTGGATTACTACATTCCACATATTTTGGCCTCTTCTTTGAGGTGTTCGCGAAAGCCACTCATAACGTGAAGTTCACTGTGCATGCGCCGTGCGGCAAACTTAAAAATGACTTATAGGTACAATTCCTCCTTTAATTAATTGCATCCCATGGTTATAAACAGTAACACTTGAGAGAAGACTGGTGCTTACGGAACAGAATACAGTAATTGCCACCCACTGCCATTTTGTGGGTACAGCTACTGTTCTGCAGAGATACATATGTGTGTGTGCGTGTGCCTATATGAGCATGTCATTTTGCATACGAGTTTTATATCTGTGCATGTGTGGAGTCTACCAGTGTCACTTTAAGAATGTCAGGGTACAGTGAATGAGTTCCTCTGTTAAACCAGTAAGGCCTCTCAGATCCCCAGGACAAAACAAACACTTCTCTGTATTCCCAAAATAACAGAGGAGGAAGTAAAGAATTCAAGAGGAATTTTGCTCATTCTCTGTCCCATCTCTTTTCAGTGAACTAAAGAGAAGCAATTTACTCTCTGCCAGAGCTGGGGGGGCAAGGGGCTCTCTCATCGAGAAAAGATACATTGAGCACTGAGCTCTGTTTCCGTAGGGGAAAGAAGCAGTTTCATTACTGAAACTAAAAGAATTCTGGTTCACTCTCTCTTTCCTCCCTCCCCTTATTATTCAGTTATGGTACTTTTGTCTGTTCTGCTGCCTGTGAGGATGCTCTGGACAGAGTCTGAGTACTTTCCTCAACAAAGCCTATGACCTCGTTCTTGCTGTTAACTGTAAAAACATTACGGTGACCTTTACTATGAAGTGGAGTGGTCAGGTTACCTTCAGATGGTCGTCTGAAATGTTTCTGTTATGACGCCATGCGATCTCTCTCTTGGGCTTGCTGTTTCTATTGAAAATATGTTATGCTATTTTCTTCTGACTGCAATACTAGTGCCATTGACAAGCTATCTTATAAAGTGACCTTTAGATGGACAGTACAAGGTCCAAATCCTTTACCTTTAACGGAGCCAAGCTTAGGGTTGCCACCTTTGGATGAGGTAAAAACCGGATGCTAAACTACACCCTAAACTCCGCCTCTGGCTCCACCCCCTTTAGGACTGGCGAGTATATCGCTCCTTCTCCAAAGCCATTTGTAATGTTGGAATAGACATTATCCATGATAGGAAATAATTTTTATATTATTTATTTGATTTATTTATTCAGTTATTTATTTTTATTCTTTGGCAACCAGGTTAACTCTCACAGGCCAATAGCCCATATTACACGAGTGACCCAGGAGCACATGAAGGTTAACTGACTTGCTCAGGGTCACACAGTATGTAAGTGGAGGTTGTGGGAATCAAATGGAGGCAGTATAGCACAGTGGTTTATGGCTCTGAGCTGCAAACCTGGAGACCTGGGTTTGAATCCCACAGCCACCACTTGCATACTGTGTGACCATGAGCAAGTCACTTAACTTCCTTGTGCTCTCAGATCACACCTGTAAACAATCTTTCAGCTTAGTGTGTCTCTCCTGGTTAAAAAAAAAAACAAAAAAAAAAACACTCGGGTCTGCTGGCTGTGCCAAGCTCATCCACAGCTCACTGCTCAGCCCTGTGTTAAACACTCTCCCATTTTCCTTTTCATGTCAGTCATGTATCCTGATGCTTCGATTAATTTTTGAAAACTGAATTATTGATGCTTGTGGTATCCTTAATAGTGCACTATGTTCCCCTTTACTTCAGCAGCTACTGCTGTTTCTTTTCATATTTCTAAGACATTCCACAATTTCAGATACACCATTCCATGCTATTTATCTGAATGACCTGTCAAAGTGTAGCTAATATCATGGAATGTTCAGGTAACAAAAAAATGTGAGCAACTGTGGTGATAAAGGCAATAAAAGTTAGATTATTAATTGAACAAAAATGGGTCAAAAACATACCAGACTAGAGGACAAACAAAAAGAACACGTGACAGCACATAATGGTGTAAAAGCTGTTTCCTGTCATAGCAGTAAAAGGCCATACTTAAAATGCAGAGTGGAAAAGATTAGGCTAATTTGCTGCTAATGATTTTAATGGCCATACTTTACACCTCAGACAGTCTGGTTTTACAGACAAAGGCAGGTCTGAATGACTGTGACATCAGAACTTCTTTGTAACCTGGACATGCAATGCAGCCAAAACAGTGACTGATTTGATACAGCAGCTTTAAGAGTATATGAACACTCAAAATGGCCCAAAAACTGGACTGCATTTAATCAAAACTGGATGACCGGATAAGGACCCTGAAAACTGGATTATCGTGTCAAAAAACGGATAGGTGACAACCCTAGCCAAGCTCTGGAACTCTATTTTATTTATTTATTTATTGTAATATTCAGAGAAGACCTTTGAGTCAGCGACTCATTTACAAAGGTTCCACGTCATACACCTTTATCACTGTTGCACTGCAGCTCACAACTGAATTTTAAACATTGTTAAAACTGTTACTTAAAGGCAATGCGTACCAGTGCCTGTGTCACACAGGCACTGTAGCTAGTAGCTGTTGCTGGCCCAAACTCATAAGCAGGACTCGATGAAGAAGAAGACTGATTCTGGGAAGACCATGACAAGTGTTCCCCATTAAGGCACTGATAAGGAGAATTGCAGCTAGCATGTTAAGTCAATTGGAAAGTCTCAGCTTAACCGGCATGGATTTCTAAATTTGGGGGTGCCACCTGTCTCTAGGCAGCTCCAATATGCCTGAGTTACACAATTCCTCAAAGAAAAGAAAAAAAACTCAGAAGGTAGAAATTCAAAATATTCCAGAGCTTTGTCTATGTTGCTGTCCCTTCAGTGGCACAACAGAAAAAAAAATAGGTTACTCACCTGTAACAGGAGTTCTAGGAATGGTATATGTTGTTCATCCACACTATCTGGCAGGTTCCTTGCCGCTTTAAATCTTGCCGGAAGGTCTTCAAGCTGGCTCCTCCCACCCACCCGGGTGGTAAAACTCTCGGCTCCGCCCCAGGACGCCAGATCTAGCCCGCTGGAAGCCAGGTTGAAGTGCGTCAAGTGCGGTCGGGATGAACAACATATACCATTCCTAGAACTCCTGTTATGCAGTGAGTAACCTGTATTTCTAGGACATGATATGTTGTTCATCCACACTATCTGGCAGACTCCTAGCAGTTCTCCGGGAGGAGGGAGGCAAGGCGCACACCCCCTACTACCCCCTACTTAGAAAATAAAGACTGGAAAACCGAGGCCCCCAACCAGCATCCTGGCATGACCCAAGGTCGATGTGGTAGGGGTAAAACGGTATGTGCCGACTTCCAGGTAGGAGCCCTGCGGATATCCTGGACAGGAGTATCCTTGGAAGCAGCCACCGATGCAGCGGAAGGGCGGGTAAAATGAGCACTTATCCCTCTGGGAGGCTCCATGCCCGCCCACCTATAGCGGAGACCTATGCAGGAGGTGACCTACCCGCTCGTCGTCTGCTTGGCTGCAGGTCTGTCAGGTGCGGCTTCAGCGTAGATGACAGCTGCGAACCTTTCCCGAACTTCAGCCCTACGCTTCCTGGGAAGGCGAGTGTAAAATAGGGTCCCAATGGATCCTATATACGGCCTCCGAGGCGTGAATGGGGATGAACCCCGGCAGAGACAATACCCGGTAGGGAAGAGACTCCGCCACCGCCTATGGAAGGAACTTCGGGTGGGACGCAGGACAACCTCGCCCCTGCGGAAGACCAGATAGGGAGAACCAAGGAGCGCCTGGAATTCCCCCGTCCTTCTGGTTGGCGTGGAAGCCCCAAGAAGGTGTTTTTCCACAACAGGTGGGGAAACACACCTGTGCAAAGGTTCGAACGGCATGCCCGTGAGGTAAGCCCATACCAGCAAAGATCCCACAGAAAAGGGGATACTCTCCCCAGAGGGGAGGTGTGATTGAGGGCCTAAGAAAGCGACAGACCACCTTTTCTGCGCCACCGACTGCATTCCAGCCCGCACTCGGAAGACAGGGGTGACCAACAGAAGCACCTAGAGGGTCGTCGACCGAAGCCCTTGTTCAACAAAGAAGCGGACTGCAGATGGTCCGGAATGCTTGCCCAGGAACGGGAGAGGGGATCAGGCCCCATCCAACATCAAATGGAGAACTCTTCCATTTGAAGGCGAGCATGTTTGGCCGACTCCTGGCAGGACGCCTCAAAACGTCGAGGACCTTGCCGGAGGACCCAAGGCCTGGCCCCTAGCCGCACAGGGGCCAGGCCTTCAGGTGCAGGGATTGAAGGTCCGGATGGAATACCTTCCCCTGAAAACAACGATCAGGACCGGGTGGGCTGGAAGCCGCCTCGGGAGCCTGGGGCTGAGACTGAGGAGAGCTGGAAACCATAGTTGACAAATCAGTCTGGGGCTACCAGCATCGCCTGCGCCTGGTCCCTCCTCGCCTTGCCCGTGGGTCAAGGGAAATGGGGGAGAGGCGTAGAAGAGGCCCGGGGTCCGCGGCCTCAACGGCATCCCCAACAGCGAACCTTGCTGAGGGGGCGGGCATGAGACAGTCTCGGCCTCATATTCTCCCTGGAGGGAAGGAGGAGAAGATCCTGTGCTACCTCCGCAGCGGATACCACTCGTGAGGCGAGCCTATGTCCGGCTTAGGGCATCAGCCAGGGTGCTGGAGGCTCCGCCATAGAATGGCTAGAAACCGCCTCCCGGCTGCGCGAAAGACCCAATGCGGAGAACCTCTTTACGCAAAGGCAAGGGGCTCGTCTGAACCTGGCGGGGTAGGTAGCACATGGTCGTGGTGTTGTCCGCCTGGACTTAAACCACTAGACCCCGCACAAACGGATAGAGCGGTGCAAGCAAAGCGGACTGCCTGGAGCTCCAGTGGGTAGGAAGACATCGGGACTCCCGAGAGGACCAGAGGCGGAGCACTCTGTATTCCCCTAGATGGGTACCCCCACCCATCAGAGAAGCATCGGTCGGAGAAGACAGTCTACTGCAGAGAGCGGTTGAGTCAGCCGATCGGGCGGCAGCTGCTTGCTGGATGGGGAATGAATCGGAGTCGATTGATTCCTGGACAACAACAACTGCTGCCAAATGAATTCCTCGTAGCGTCGACGCCACCTGCATCGAGGCCACTCCTCATCCGAGGAGGGAGACGAGGAAGAACGGTAATGCCACAACTCGGTGCCCCGACCGAGAACGCCAAAGTCGGCGTGAGCAGCTTGATCGAGAGGAGGACCGAGACAGAGACCCGAATCCTTGGGGAAACCAAGGGCGGGCCTGGGAAGGAGCGGGGTGCGCCCGCTCCTGCCTCGACTCGGAAGAAAGGGCCGAGGCGCTGTCGGACCAAGGTACAGGCAGAACTCTGCCAGCCTCCGCCGGGGAACCGGGCGGCGATGGCGGCTCCAGCAGAAGAGAGCCCGATGACGGGTCAAGAGACTCGACAACGCGACGGGAGTCCTGGCCGGCTGACCTGACGGGACACCGTGAAGCCAGCGGCCTGAGCCGCACCTTAATCGGGAGTCAACGCCGGCTGGCAGGGAGGGGAACTCTCCCGCCCCCAGCGCCGATGATGGGACTTAGCCTGCGACCTTGACTTGGGCCAGAGGTGGTTCCGGTCCCTCTCCTTCGAGGAAAGGGACTGGGCGGCTCCTTGAATGAAGCTGAATGAGAAGAACTCAAGAAGAGCGGGATAAGTGCCGGGACCGAGGAGGAGGGAGGGGCAGCCGCCCCCTTCCCGGAGGAAAGAAGATTGAGCTGCTCAAATGAGACAGCCGACGCGGACACTGCCCGACGAGTCTCCAAGGAATTTTCCGGAGCGGGAAACATTTCAGGTCGCCCGAGCCCCGAACAGGCCGCACAATCCTCCAGAGAGCTGGTCGAAAGGGCACAGCAAAAATCGCAAAGTTGAGGATCATGATCCAAGTCAAGGCAGTAGACGCACGTGGAGTGCGGGTCTTTCCTGGAGGAATTAACCGGGCACCTCCGCGAGCCGTAGAACGAATGAGTCATCGCCGCAGCGAGGGAAGATCATCGAAGTTTAGAAAAACTTCCAATAAAATTCGGAGAGACCAAAAATTTCAGGAACCAGTCGAAAACGCAGAGCGCTAAGGAGGGAACCTGAGCTTCCAAGCGGTAAGGAAGATAGATGTATTCTGACTTTCAGGTGGCAGCCCTGCAGATCTCCAGAATAGGGATGTACCTGAAAGCAGCCACAGAGGCAGTGGTATGTCTGGTGGAATGAGCCCTGAGCCCTACAGGAGACTCCTTACTAGCCAACCTATAAGCAGGGGTCGATGCAGGAAAAGATCCACCTACCAGTCATCCTCTTAGCTACCGGTCTTCCAGGTGCGGCTTCAGCATATGTAACAAAAAGCTGGTGAGCCTCACCCCGAACTCCAGCTGTGCGCACCACATAACAGGAGAATGCCCACTATAGGTCCAAAGAATGGAGCCTGCGTTTGGCCTCCGAAGATGGGTTGGTAAAGTATACCAGCAGGTTCATCACCTGGTTAAGGTGGAACTCTGAGACAAGCTTCGCAAGGAACTTCTGGCGGGGGTGAAGGACTACCTTGTCCGTGTGGAAGACCAGGTAAGGAGGCTCCATTGAGAGCACCTGGAGCTCACTAATCCTGGCTGACATAATGGCCACGAAAAAGGCCGTCTTCCACGACAGGTGTGACATCTCACACCTGTGCGTAGGCTCAAAAACTTGCTCATGACCACTGCCAGTACCAGCAATAAGAGTCAAGGTGGTGGTGGCTCACCCAACCGCAGGGACACGTGGTCAAGACCCTTACAGAAGCATGCAACCACCTTCTCCTACACCACTGTTGGCATACAGGCTCACATCTGGTATGCAGAGATGGCTGCCATGGGCACCTTAAGGCTCGTTGATCATAGTCCCAGCTGGGATAGGTGCCAGAGGTATTCTAAGATGCTAGCTACAGGGCAGGCAAGAGGATAAAGCTCGTGGCCCTGACACCAAATAGAAAACCTCTTCCATTTGAAGGTATAACACACTGGTGAGTTGACATGCAGTACACTCTCTGAAATACCCCGAGCCTGGAACTCTAACCACTGAGGAACCAGGCTATGAGGTGCAGGGATTGCAGGTCCGGGTGAAGGACCTTACTCTGTTGTTTGTCAGCAGATCCAGGTGAAGAGGCAACCACCACAGAGTTATGCTACTGAAGTTGAGGAGATCCAGGTCCCTGAACTGGCGAGGCCAGTGCCAGTCCGCAGCTATGAGGATCATCTGCACCTTGTCCCGCTGTACTCTGACAGAGATGCAAGTCACAAGTGGGGTACCTCAGGGATCAGTCCTGGGGCCAGTCCTCTTCAGTATCTTCATCAGTGACATTGCAGATGGACTGGAGGTTAAGTTTGTCTGTTTGCAGATGACACCAAGATCTGCAACAGAGTATATGATCCAGATGGGGTGGGAAGAATAAGAAGAGAGCTGCATAAACTGGCAAAATGGTCAGAGGAGTGGCAACTGGGGTTTAACGCAAAGAAGTGCAAGATCGCAGGGAAGGGAGACCCTGAAGCCGCCTATAGGTTGGGAGGGGAGTTGCTGGCAGTCACAAGGGAGGAAACAGACCTGGGCAGCATCATCACAGATGACCTGAAATCATCCAAGCAGACCACTAAAGCTGTAGGTTAGGCTAGGGGGATGTTGGTGTGTATTAGTATGGGTATCACAAGTCGTAAGAGGGAGGTACTAGTCACTGTTTACAAGACACTGATTAGGCCCCATCTGGAGTACTGCGTGCAGTACTGGAGGCCACACCTTCACAAGGACATTAACCAAATTGAGGCAGTCCAGAGAAGGGCAACCAAAATGGTGCAGGGACTGCATCAGAAAACATACAAGGACAGATTAACGGAGCTCAATAAGTATACCCTAGAGCAAAGGAGGGAGAGCAGTGATATGATTGAAACATTCAAACACCTTAAGGGCATTAACAAGGTGAAAGAGTCCAACATGTTTCAGTATAAGAAAAATAGCAGGACAAGAGGACACAGCATGAGATTAGAGGGAGGCCAATTAAGGGGTAATGTGAGGAAGTTCATTTTCGCAGAAAGGGTGGTGGATGCATGAAATGGCCTACCTCAGGAAGCGTGGATATGAATACAGTGCAGGGCTTCAAACAGGCATGGGATAGGCATAAGGGAGCAATACAGATAAGTATGAATAGATAGGCCATTGACAGAGCAAAGGCCAATGGCACATTCATAAGGTAGAAAAAGAAATGGGCAGACTGGATGGGCCTTGCGGTCCTTATCTGCCATCAACTTCTATGTTTCTATGTATTTGGCTGGCTGCCATTTCAGTAAGTGCGTGAGAGTGGCACCTGTTGTGTATTTTTTCTTTTTCAGAAAAAGCTCGCTGTTACACTAATCTGCTTGCATTAGTGAGTGCAGAATATCGAGACGGGAGTCTCTCTTGTGACTTGAAGTAAGGTACAAATCGGTCAGTCTCTCTCTTACTGGGGGTTTATGCAGTCTACAGGGTCAGGGTTGGTTCTTAGTTCTCTGTGACTTGTCAGTCCATGGCGGGGATTTACAGACAGCATTAACTATAAGAAGTATGTTTATATTTCTTAGAAGTTGGCTAATTAAAGCAAGAGAAAGTAGACTGATTAGTGCTAAACCTATAACAATTTGCTTCAGTTTTAACTTTTTCTGAAGTGCGATTTCTGTTTTACTTGCAATATATAATGTGCAGTGAAGACTTGTGAAATTAAGTACTGAGCGCCCGATCCCATATATGTAAAACATTGGTCAGCAGCCAGCAGCAACCCAGGAAACACAGGGAAGCAAGCAATGGAGGGGAAGAAGCATTCAAGCACCAAAATGGATTCGGAAGCACAGATAGTCACACAAGATCCGGTCTTCATTCACATGAAGAACACCAGACTGAAGACTCGCGTGCGCGTTTGCTGCTTTCCAGACCTTGCTTGCCGAAGTTGTGTTTTCCTCCCGCTCTCAAGCAGTCTCGCTTAAGTTTGTGTTTCTTTGGGGAGTAGGACCTCAGGGTGTTGGGGCCCTGTGCATTTGCCCGGGTGTTGATGCCGGCCCTGAAAAAAAATCACTAGAGACATGCAGTGTGCCAAAAAAGAAGGAAGAAACTTCCAAGAAACAACTTTGGGGCCATGCTACCTAGGGGTGACCTAATTTTTCAAGTGGAATGAAATATCTGAAGTATGGAGAGGTGCAGGACAGAAGGGAGCAGCTGAAGCTTTATCCAATGGGCTTTCTGAGGACTCTGCACATGCCCAGTATACTAAACTGTGAATACAGGAGGAATCCAGAAGTTGTAATATTAGAAGACATGTAAAATAGTTTTTTCTAGAAGCTTTATTTGCCCTGCACTGTATGCATTTTTTTTTATTTTCTTTAACTGTCAGATCCACACATTTTTTTTTTTTAATTTACAATGTTTTTACTCCCCTCATCAGCTGGCCTTCTTCTGCCCCTCTGTCCTGCCCAGCCCTGTCACCCACCTTTCATGGGACTTACCTCGCTCCTCTGGGCCCCGTGGATGGCCACCCCTTACCCCTCAGCAGAGTTTAAGCATTGGCTGAAGGAGTGAAGTGAGAGCCTCAGCTGGCAGTGCAAGACCTGCTGCAGGGCGGCGGGCAGCATGCTGCATGGTAGGGGAGTTCCACTGTTTTCTTTCTCCACTCCCGAGCATCGTGAGATGGGAGTGGATGCTGAGATGTCAGAGCGCCGATGCTCCCCTCCTAGCACTGCCACCTGTGGTCACCTAGGTGGCAGTAAGGCGACGAAAGCCAGGAATCCTCCCTCCCCAAGGAGGACACTTAATTATACTCCCCCCGCCAGCAGCCCCTCCTTAACCCAGGTCGCTGGTGTCAAAGGTGACAGCGCTACTAACTGTGCTGGCAGTTCGGCTTCACAATGCTGTTTCTAAGTCAAAGGAAGCGGATGTCTTTCTTGTCTCGAGAAAAAAATAATGTAATAAAAAAGTTAAATTCTCAAACTGGAAAACATTGGCAAATCCAAATGGAAGATGCCTGGGTGAAAAGGTAGGTCAGATTTGTTGGCAGACTTCACTGCACTGCTACTTTAAGTGACTTGCTTAGTGACACAGTGAGTAAGCTGTGGTTGAGGGATTCAAATATGGGTCTCCAGGTTCGCAGCTGTGTGCTCTAACTACCGTTCCAAACATGCCAGAAGAGGCCGAGTGCTGTGAGGCTCCACTGCAAGTCACCTGTCGTAGCTCTCCCCTTGATGCAAAAGATGGATTCCACGAAGTGCTATTCACAGGTAAGGGGTTAAGCAGAATTTATGGAGCAGAAACCAGGGACAGACGGAACACTGGCAAAAAAGATATGTAATCAAATCTTTTATTAGAAGAGATACATATATACAGGTGACACAAGGCAATGTTCGAGATTCAGAACTAATCTCAATATTAAAAACAGATCCCAGCTCTCTCAATACAGAATAAAGGATAGTTTTCCAATGGCATTTCAAACATGCCCACGTGAAGACCAGAAGACTCCTCAGAGTGAAAGCCATTCTGCATACTCTGCTGGAACCCACCAAACACCTGATTCCAGCAGAGCTCAAGGGTGCTAGTTAGGTAGTCATTACTTCAGCAATAATACACAACAGGGTGTGTGATCCTAGGTAATGCCACACCTCAGGTGCATTGGGGCACATGTGCATTCAACCACCCAAAAAGTGGCATTATCCCAAATAATACAAAATGGACGGGGAAAATCCTGCTTCCTGACTGGCTGAAAAGTTTCCAAAGCTGTGCAGTTCAGAAATGTGAACTGCACTAATTTTCATTAAACATTTTTTTTTTTTTTTTACTTCTGTGGACCCATTTTATAAGTGCAACAGGCCACTCCAGAGTGGGGGTTACTATTCCTGAACCACACTTTCAGGTGGCTGAAGGCACCTGGCGCTAGCACTTTGTGCCTCATAGCACACCTGGGTGTTAAGTTCAGCAATAGTACCAACACCTTCCTGTGGTTTTTTACTTACATAATACACACCCTGAAATGCATTATCGCTATTATCAAATGATCAAAATTGCAACAAAGGCACTTTTTACTTTTTTTTTTGTGCTGAAGTCTTACCATGGGATAACGCCACTGCTTGGAATCTCAGCTAATCAGATTTTTGGATTTCTTTTCCAGAATAGATAAGTGATGCTATATTATGAAAAAAATGTTGATTGACTGATATAATATGTCAGGTGCATGGGGGAGGTGCAAACTCAGAAGAACTTACTAAGGTTGCTGGCCACTTTGGGCTCACTTCTGATATGCACAGAATTTTGAAGGCGAAAAGCACAGAGAGGGTTAAGTGTGCCAAGAAAGTTTTCCTTAACACAGAGTTCACGCTCAATCACCACAACAGGAAAAACGTGAGTCAACATTCAACCTGCATCAAAAAATAAGGGCAGATCTAGATATCTTCCCTCCATCACCTTATAAGTCCTTGCATCTTCCTTGGTGTGGTACACCAAGTCTGGCAACAGAACTGAATGTGAATGCTGGGGTTTACATCCAATATGCTTATTAATGTGAATATTTTTATAACATGTATTTTGAATTTTTTAGTATACTTGTACCATTTATGTCTAAAGATCAAGCAAAAGACACCACTAAAAATCTGCATTTTGCTCAATGGTTATTCCTTAATAACACTAAAAAGAAGAGTTACGCAAGAACTTACTGTAACAGAAGATCTTCAAGGGGATCTCAGTCATCAGTTCTCACCTTAGGAACTTCACTGCTGGTGAAGGGGAATCCACATGGAAGATTTTAAGCAGTACAACTGGGACCGCTAACGTCATGCCACGTCACCTATAATGGCGTGAGTGGCCCCGCTCCCTCCTCAGTTCTTTCCCCAAGAGACAAAGGGAGCAAAGCCCAGCTGTAGGGGACCGGGGAGAGAGGGGTGCCCAAGCCTATGAAGAAGATTGGATACACCAAGTAGTCAGTCCCAGGAAGAAGCCCCAAAAAGGGGGATGGTGGGAGGGAAATAGACCTGATGACTGAGATTGCCTCAAAAATCTACTATTACGGTAAGTTCTTATGTAACTGTTCTATCTTCTTCGGGGATATCTCAGTCATCAAGTCTCACCGTAGGAACGACTCCCAAGCAGTTACAGGTGCAAAACAGTCTAGGAGGAAGGCCAACCGTAAGCTTAAGACAGGAGGCCCTGCAACACAGCCCCGACAAATCCTGCAGGGACTCTAGATGCAATGTCCAGACTGTAGTGCTTGGTAAAAGTATAGATGGTGCTCCAGGTGGCAGCCGCACAATTGTTAGTCATAGACACCCCTCTGAAACTAGCCACAGAGGTAGCCATGCCTCTGGTGGAATGAGCTTTAACAGCACCAGGCAATTCTTTGCCATACTCGCTGTAGCGGAACACTATGCAATTAGCCAACCATTTGGATAAACACTGCTAAGAAACTGAGGCACCCTCTCTACCACAAAGGAAACAAACAACTGCTTCGACTTCCTGCTGTCCTTAGTGTGGAGCAGGTAGTACTTCAAAGTTCTCTGCACATCTACAGTATGGAGCAGCGCTTTCCCTGGATTGACATGCTCTGGAAAATAAACAGGAAGGTGGAAAAATTGGTTCAGTGTAAATTCAGTTACCACCTTAAGGAGAAACTCAAGATTCGTGCGCAAAGACACCCTACCTTTGGGAAAAACCAAGTGAGGCTCCTCGCACCAAAGGGCCTGAAGCTCTGAAATTCTTTGAGCAGAAGTAATGGCAACTAAAAATAATGCTTTCCAGGAAAGAAAGCGTAGGTCGCAAAAGGTGCAACTGGCTCAAAGGGAGACAGGGTCAACTTTTCCAAAATAAAATTCAAATCCCAAGCCAGGACAGGAGACCGGATTGGAGGTTTCAGTTGCCGGATGCCTCTCAAAAAGGTACATGAGACATCCAGCTGAGCTATAGTATGGTCACCCACGAGCTCATGGAAAGCAGATATAGCCAAAAGGTGCACCTTAAGGGAGGAGTATTGGAGACTTGAGTCAGACAGGGAGATCAGGTAGTCCAGAATCTGGTTCGCTGGACAGGTGAAGGGGTCTAGATTATGTTTGGCAGCCCATATGACAAACGGCTTCCACTTCATGGTATAAGTGGCTCGAGTGGAAGGCTTTTGGGTGGCCACCAGGACATCCACCAATCCACTGGAAACCCCAAATCTGGCAATGGTTACGTCCTCAGGAGCCAAGCAATGCAGATGACACAAAGATCTGCAACAGGGTTGATACACAAGGAGGTGTGGAAAGGATGAAAAGGGACTTGGCAAGGTTGGAGGAATGGTCAGAAGTATGGCAGCTAGGATTCAATGCAAAGAAGTGCAAAATAATGCACCTGGGAAACAAGAACCCAGGGGAAGAATACACAATGGGTGGGGAGGTAGTAACAACAACAAAAAAGGAAAGGGACCTGGGGGTAATCATATCAGATGACCTTAAGGTTAGCAAGCAATGTGAGAAGGCAATAGGGAGGGCTGCGGGTATACTGGGATGTATAGGGAGAGGCATCGTCAGCAGAAAACAGGAAGTTGTTATCCCTCTGTACAGACAGTTGGTGAGACCCCATCTGAGTACTGTGTCCAGTTCTGGAGACCCCATCTCCACAAGGACATAGACAGGATAGAGGCAGTCCAGAGGAGGGCAACTAAATGGTGCAGGGTCTGCAAGAGAAGCATGACGAGGAGAGACCAAAGGAGCTTAATATGTATACCCTTGAGGAAAGAAGGGAGAGGGGGGACATGATAGAAACTTTTAAGTACCTCAGTGGAATCAACAAAGTCCAAGAGGGTAGCATCTTTCAGAAAAACAGACTTGCAAGAACAAGGGGACACAATTTAAAGATAGAAGGAGGGTGGTTCAGGGGCAATGTGAGGAAGTATTATTTCACAGAGAGGGTAGTGGATGCATGGAACAGCCTTCCTGAGGAGGTTGTGGGGTTTAACACTGTGGGAGAATTCAAGAATGCATGGGACAGACATAAGGCAATTCTTGTGGGAGGTAGGAAGAAATAGGCTGTTGGTTAATTAGGATCTGCGGCCTATCCTGTAGGTAGGGAAATGGGCAGACTAGATGGGCCTAGCGGTCCTTATCTGCCGTCAAAGTCTATGTTTCTATGATGTAGGTACCCGAGATTGGGATGGACCAGGGTCAGCAGATTCCTGCAGAATGGGAGAGGGACTGGAAGTTCCTCCGCCAACTGCTGCGGAACAGGAAACCATATCTGGCGGGGCCAGAACGGGGCTACCAGTATCATGGTGGCCCCTTCCATCTGTAGCTTGATGAGTGCTCTCTGGGTCAGGGGAAACTGAGGGAAAGCATAAAGAAACCTCCCGCTCCAGGAGAGGGACAACTCCAGGCCCTGGATCAAGCGAGCAGAAACTGGGCAGTTTTGCGTTGATTGGGGATGCAAAAAGATCCAACTCTGGATAACCTCCATCTGTCGAACAGATCTTCTGCGATAGACAAAGAAGTTCCCACTCATGCATGCTGGATTGAGTCCAGCCGAGGTTGTCCGCCAGAGTGTTTAACACTCCTGGGACAGACCGTGATTCACACTCTCATGGCTTCCCTGCATAGAAGGTACAGATGAGTCCATCCTTGCTTGTTGATGTAGTATACTACACAGAGGCTGTCTGAATCAGCATTTGCCCTGGTAGAAGGTAGTTCGGAAAGGCTTGCATGGCACAGAGAACCGCCCACATCCCCAGGACATTGATATGCAGGTAGGCTTCAGCCTGGGAGCAACAACCCAGAGTCTTAAAAGGGCCCAGATGGGCCCCCAGCCCATCCCAGAAGTGTCCAAGGTAAGGATCTGCTGCAGGGATGAAACCTAGAATGGGACCCCCTGATAACAGGTTCTGGGGATCCATCCACCTCTGAAGCACCCTGTGAACAGGGGAGGAGACTAGGACCAACTTGTCCAGTTTGTTCGCCCGCCGATCCCACCACACCCTGGGGGTCCACTGAAGGGTATGCATGTGGAGTCTGGCTAGAGGGAATGGTGGCCGCCACTAGTCCCAGAAGCCTTAAATAAAGCCTGGCAGGGATATGCCAACCCTGGGCCACCTCCTGGGCTTGGGCCATAAGGCACTCTGCACTGTTCAGAGGGAGGAAAGCTTTTCCCTGTGCCAAGTCTAGGATCACCCCATGTACTGCAATCTCTGGGAAGGAACCAGGACTGACTTGAGCAAACTGACACTGATGCCCAGGGAATAGAACAGCTGAAGAGTCCAGCTTAAGGTCTCCAGAAGCTGGTCCCTGGAGGGTGCTATTAAGAGCCAACTGTCCAAATAAATGAAGATGTACATCTCTCCCCCCTCCTCCGAGGGCTTGAACTGGGAGTGTTCGCTCTGAAGAAGGGGGGCATGATATGAGGCTGAAGAGGGGAAGGCTCAGGGGTAATGTTAGGAAGTACTTTTTCACTGAAAATGTGGTGGAGCCATGGAACAGCCTTCCAGCAGAAGTGGTGGGGGCGAAAACAATACAGGGGTTCAGGAGTGCATGGGATAGACATAAGGGTACTCTGAAGATGTGAAGAGCAGGAGAGTTGCAGATCAAATAGGATATGGAGCTGCTGCAGTGAGTAGGGAAATGGGCAGACTAAGTGGGCCGTATGGTCCTTATCTACCGAAAGATTCTAGGTTTCTGTGTAAACCTCCTGTGACGAGGGAACACATATGTGCAGGTAGGCATCCTGCATGTCCAGTGAGCATACCCAGTCGCCTGGCTTGAGCAGGGACAACAGGCTGGGCAAAGTTACCATGCAAAACTTTTTGTACTGGACATACAGACCGAAGTCTTTAAGATCCAGGAGAGGCCTCAAATTTCTGGTCTTTTGGGGAACCAGAAAGAACCTGGAGTAAAACCCTTCGTTCCTCTGGCACCTGGGCACTGACTCTATGGCCTGTTTGCCAAGAAGGGATTGGACTTCCTCCTGAACCATCAGCAAGTGGGTTGGAGAATCGTGAGATGCTGCTGGAGGGTCTCTGGAGGATACTACACAAGCTCCAAGCTATGACCTTTTTCTAGGAGTTGCAGAATCCACGTGTCTGAAGTTATGGTTCTCCACTGCTTTAAATGGAGGGAGAACTGACCTCCGACCATCACCTCCCAGTCGGCAACCAGAGGAGGGTGGTCTGGCAAGGAGTCAAGCTGAGGAAAATCCAGCCACAGGGACTGGTCTGTTACTTCTGGGGCGCTGGGCTGCAGCTCCACCACTGGATGGAGCAGGCCAGGCAGTTGAGGCCCTTCTCTTGCCTTGAGGCTGCTCCAGGTCTGTTAGGTGCCCTATGAACATGAGGGTGCTGCCTGCCTTTTATTTTATTTTCTATTTATCCTTGGTGAGCCCTTCTGTCGATCTTCCGCTATGGTCATGGCCCCTGGGACTTCCACCTGTCATCCATTGCCGCTTCCTCCCCAGGTTACCCCCTTGAGGGCGGGGCCATGGCATCGGACCCCCATATCAGAGCCATGAGCTTGTATCTGGCTGGGGAGTGCGGCAATGGCAGGCTACTCAAAGCCCCAGAGAGGGCTTCATTGAGACAAGAGGGCTCACCCCTCTTGTTCTTTTTCTGCTTTTCTTGGAGGCGGGGACGTGCAATGACACCAGCGTCCGCCCTGCCTCCCTGTATCTCAAGCACAGGCAGCGGGAGTGACTCCTGGCCTCTGCCAGGAGTCCTCGTTGCGCCGGACACTGTCCCGCTCTCCCCCTCCCCCCGGAGAAGAAGAGCTGTCCAAAGGATGCTCCATCCTTCTCCCCCCCGTCCGGCCCTCTGAAGACCCAAGTCCATTTCCAAACCTGGGTCGCCGGCGTTGCAAACGGAAATCCAACTGCCGGCGGGCCGGCCTGCCTGCCTTTCTACTGCTGAGTATGACACACTGAATGGACTGACTTAAGGACTCTGCCCGATGCCTGCAGGTCATTAATAATGTCTTGGAAATCAGGGCCAAACAGCTTGGTCCCACTGAAAGAGGCATTCAGCACCTTTTGCCGAACATCCATGACAAAGCCTGCAACCAGGAGCATCTACGTAGGCATATGCCCCTGGCAACAGTGTCAGCCAAATCACAAAGTGCCCTCAAAAGGTGCTTGCTGACATCTACGGCTGTCTGCAAGTGTTGGAGGAACTCCTGTTTCTGAGAGCCCTCTGGAAGAGCCTGGGCAGCAGCCCTGCCCTTCTTCCAGTTGGTGTTCTGGTATTTCACCATGTGGGACAGGTAATTTGCAATCCTCAAACAAAAAAAGGGACAGCTGCTTCATCATGTTGAAGAAGGAAGGGTCCTCTGGAGGAAACCTAGGGGTGTATTTGAATCAGTCTTCACTGACAAAGGAGGCAGTGGACCTGTCTGAGGAGAGAAGCTCTTCCTCTTCCCCATCATCAGGCAGACCGAGGTCAGGCTGGTACTCTTGTTTCACGCTGACCTGAAGGTCTAGGTCTGATGAGTGATGCGCCAACGTTGAACTGCAGGAATCATCCCTCAGTTGACCGGGGTGTTGATGTCGAAGCAGCCGTTGACAGTGAAGAACGCCTGAAGGCACCAAGCTGTTGTACAAAGTAAACTTAATAAGGATCTCATTGAGATAGACAAGTGTTGAATCCCGCATTGACATCCGGGGGTCAATGGAGCCAGGAGTGAAGGCTTGACATCAGGACCCAAAGAAATGGTGGCCCTAGGGCATGGAGATACCTCAGGCTGCGTTGGAATGGTCGTCGAGCCTGTCGTCGACGGAGGAGGGTTTGATGACCCTGAGGTCGATGACCAGCTGCCCTGAGAATTGGAAGGCAGAGCTGTCGGTATGGGTCTGGTAGATACAGAGGCCTGGACAACAGATTTGTGCGTCGTCGTTCCCCTGGGAGAAGATGAGGAGGAGGAGGCTGTCAGGGAGCGGGACCGACCTCTGCCTTTTTGTGACCCCCTCCCTAAGGACTTGTTTCGGGTCTTAGAGGCCTGGGAACTCAACGACCCTGCTGGTGACTGAGAAGCTAGGGCCTTGGAAGACCCCTGCCTGATGTTCCATTATGAAATTTTTAAGAGCCTTGCTGCATTGCCTTAGGGTTGTTTGATTAAACTTCTGGCAGAGCTCACAGTCAGAAACCTCGTGATCAGGCCCAAGACAGCAGATACATAAGAAATGTTTGTCTGTGAAGGCAATCTTTCTGCAGCAGTAGCGATGGAAAAGAGACAAAGGAGGAGTAGTTCTTGACATAAAATAAAGGAATCTCTGAGAGAGTAGGTATGAAAGTAAAAAAAATTTGTAGGCAAAAAGGCACAAAACTGCGGGAAAGAACCGAGAAGGGAGCAGGTCCACTTACACCTTTAAAGAGGTGATGTCAGCGTTGGTGGCCCCAGTTGTACTGCTGAAAATTCTGTGTGTGGATTCCCCTTCACCGATGGTGAAGTTCCTGTGGTGAGACCTAATGACTGAGATACCCTGAAGATCTGAATTCTTCACTGGACAAATCAATGTTCCTTTGGGAACTGAGCCTTCATTTCTGTTAAAGCCTCCCAGGTTGTGACCAGGGCTTCAGACATGCACCCCAAAGTGAATCACAAATCACATGGGTTCAGATTTCAAAAGCAAATTATTTTAGTGGTGCAGCCACCTCTATATCAATTGCACTTCAAGTCTGCCAGGTACATACCCACAGAAAGGATTCCACTTGTCTTGCAGGCTTGGATAATCTTGTAGAAGCCGACTTCCCCAAAACTGTGGCTGATTCTCCTGTGACTAACATGGTATCAAAGCCTGCGGCTAAGTAACATGCACATGGCCCAAATGGTGTTTAGGTGATAAAATGTAATGGCATACAAACGTCTGCATGGAATTCCAGACATCTGTAACGATTTTGGACAAAACAAAAAATGTACTAATCTTGTTCACTGAAATGCTACGTGCTCCTCACACAGTGACAGAGTCCTCCCAGACTTCCTTTACCAGGTGGAACTGAGGAGACAGTGACAACCTCCACAGTGTGAGGCACTGAACAGAAGGAAACATGGTGGAAATGGTCACGTCCTATGAAACAAGACCTCAGCTGTATAGCTTGCCCCTCTGGAACTTGGTAAGGTTAGCTTTCAGGGTGTCTCGGTGTGTAAATCACAGTCATAATCCAAACCATGTTAAGGGACTGGTGGTCAGCTTGTAGAGTGTCTGGGGTGTCTGTAAACCAGTTATCGTTTGGACTATATAACTGCCTGGGAGTTGTCCATTTGAAGATGTTCCATAATTTATGCAGTTTCATTTTTTCATTTTCTTTGCTGACTTTTTCTCCATTCTGGCTGCCTCCTCATGGGCCGACCTCTTGGCTGCTAATTTGTTTGCCTTTGGGAGAAGAAACAAAATGAAAAAAATTACAACTTTTCATTGGCGTTATCAGGTTATTTTAAACTGCATCAAATTCAGCAATGCCTACATGGCTGTCCGCTAATAAATCCCACTGAAAGCAATCACATGGGCAACAAGCCTTCCCCTTTTTGTTTGCAAAGTTTTACTAAGTTTTGAACAAACACCAAATAACAGAAACCAACCGTAAATATTACATTGTATGTAAGGTTCAAACAACAACTGTATCATGGTAACGTCAATGTAGTGATCTTTCCACACACAGATATCTGGAAGCAAGGTGTTCACTAGACAGAAGGAATGAAATCATTCCAAACATTGCAGTATGTTTCAGTTGAAGCCAGCTGAGGAAGCTGTACAGTATTTGGTATCTCCTAAAACCACATTTATCGTCCGTGCCATATAAGTGACTAGGGGTCTATCTGAAGATGTTCAATAATTGATGCCATTTTAGTTTTTCATTTTTGCTGCAGCTTTTATTTCAATCAGTACTGTCTTCACTGTTCCTGCCGCCCCATGACTGGCTCTTTTTTTTGGCGCCACCAGTTGCGCCAAAAAATCTTTTATTGAAAGGTGTACATACACACACATGCGCACTCACCGCAGCAGTCGGGTATAAACTATACAGAGTGGTGAGAAAAATAAAAATAACACCGAAACTGCCAAATTAATAGTTAGCCTGATACACTGGTATATATGTTAATACTGTGATCTCAGACTCACTTCATTAATTTTAGATATTTTTCCTTTTCATAGTCAGTTGAGGCATTTAGAATATCCTCATCAGCTGTCCAGATGTGCCATCTGCTCCCGCTTTTTTTCTTTCCCCTCCACATGATGGAACCAGGCCTCTGCACAATATCACCTTCCTGTAGCTCCCGACAACTTACTTTCTCTGCTGCTCCCCCCCACCCCACGACTCGTGCTAGATGTTTCTCCTGAGTACTAGTGCACACGCCACTGGGCCACCTTGTTAGCTTTTGTGGGGATGGGGACGTCACCGTTTGCTCATCTGTCTGTCTGTCCATGTTAATCCTTCGCAGTGTACCACATGCGCACGCTTTCTGCTATGAACCATGATGCACACAGTGGGAGGGAGCACGCCATTCTCCAAAGCAAGGCTGCAAGCCAAGTTGGTGGTGGTCCAATCAATGGGCAGAAGGCAAAGCTGATGGGGAAAGATCAAGGAATTGGATCATGGAGAAGCACCAAAAAAAAAAAAAAGACTGGGATATGTTTCATATGGCCGTGGGAGCAAGCGGAGTACACTGCGATTTTTTTCCTGAGCCAGCAAAAGGCACCAATTCTAAAATAAAATCAACACACACAAAAATAAATAAAAATATTTTTTTTTTGCGTGAATGGTGAGCACCAGCATGACCACACTAGAAAAAGAGATTACTAGCGGGGTACCGTAGGGTCCAGTCCTTTTTAATGTCTTTATAAGTGACACTGCCGAGGGACTGGAAGGAAAAGTATGCCTCTCTGCAGATGACACAAAGATCTGCAACGAGGTTCATACACAAGGCGCAGTGGAGAGGCTGAGAAGGGACTTGGCAAGGTTGGAGAAATGCTCAAAAGTATGGCAGCTTAGATTCAGTTCAAAGAAGTGCAAAATAATGCACCTGGGAAACAAAAACCCAGGGCAAGAGTACACAATTGGGGAGGGAGGGTACTAACAACAACAAAAACTGGAAAGGGACCTGGAGGAAGTCATACAAGACAACCTAAAGGTAAGCAAGTAATGTGAGAAGGCAGGAAGGAGGGCTGGGGGGATACTGGGATGCACAGGAGAAGCATCACCAGTAGAAAACAGGAAGTTGTTATCCCTCTGTACAGACATTTGGTGAGACCCCATCTGGAGTACTGTGTGCAGTTCTGGAGACCCCATCTGCGCAAGGACACAGACAGGATTGAGGCAGTCAAGAAGAGGGCAACTAAAATGGTGCAAGGTCTGCACCAGAAACCATACGAAGAGAGAATAAAGAAGCTTAATATGTATACCCTTCAGGAAAGGAGGAAGAGGGGGACATGATAGAAACTTTCAAGTACCTCAAGGGAATCAAAGTCCAAGGGGGTAGCATCTTTCAGAAAAAAAAGATGTGCAAGAACAAGGGGCACAATTTGAAGATACAGGAGGGATGGC
Source organism: Neoceratodus forsteri (assembly GCA_016271365.2). Lineage (NCBI taxonomy): Eukaryota > Metazoa > Chordata > Ceratodontiformes > Ceratodontidae > Neoceratodus > Neoceratodus forsteri. The sequence goes on from JADMNL010000027.1 coordinate 4,114,722, forward strand.
TCAGGGGCAACATGAGGAAGTATTTTTTCATAGAGAGGGTGGTGGACGAATGGAACGGCCTCTCTGAAGAGGTGGTGGGGTAAATAACAGTGGGGGAATTTAAGAATGCATGGCACAAACATAAGCAATTATAGTTGGGGGGGTAGGAAGAAGTAGGCTGCTGGTTAACTAGGATCTGCAGCTTATCCAGTATGCATGGAAATGGGCAAACTGGGTGGGCCAAGTGGTCCTTATCTGCTGTCAAAGTCTATGTTTCTATGTCCTTGTATTACAATACATTGCTATTCACTGAATATAGTTTACTCAGTTATGGTCTATCTTAATACCATTTTTATGTATTTATTTAATGGCGGCACTGTGGTCTTATAAACTATTTACTGACTGCATATGAATTCCTGTTTTATCAAGTTATTGCGTTTCTCCAATGTACCCCTCCTCCAGGGGTGCCTCTGGAAACATGCTGTTACAGCTCAGAAGGCCCTACTTAAGTTAAAAAAAGGAAAATCTTCCAATAAATAAAAAAACTTCTCTGTTCATATTGACACCATCCAGAAAAAACTGCGCCCCAAGCTTGGCGCACTATTTAGGAACCGTAATTGCATCCCTCTAACGGCCAGGCGTGAGCACGTTCAGATGATGATCTTACCCATTTTCTTCTATAAGTTTGATGGCAATTGGGTAATTTGTTTTTTTAGAGATAGCCCAATTTAACAACCAATCACAAGTCAGATGCATGCATAATTAGGTCACCGTACCGAATGTGCGGATAGCATCAAGCCTTAGTAGCAAGTAACATTCGTGTCAAGTCTGACTATAACTGGATAACTAATTCTGCAGCTTTACCACCGAGGAACTAGATCCTGTCAGAGCTCAGCAGAGATGGACCTGATCTGCAGTCAGACACGAGATCAGCAATGAATGCCAGGTACTGTAGAAAGCAGTACTTGTAGCGCTGCAGGACTGTGATACAAACATGTCTATAAGGGCTCAAAATAAAGGACCCAACATTACTTAAGTTTTTTTCGTCACCTTCTTTCGACTGCTACTACATGACTGCTTACTCCATGAAGTGGAAGCAGTCTGCATTATGAGCCACTTCTCTCCACCTGGATTTGTTCCCCTGACCAGTTAAATCAAGTTCTAGAGTACCTGCTGTCCTTATCGGATTCATGTCTGTAGTACTCCTTGCTCAAAGTGCATCTGGATGCCATATCAGCTTTCCATGTGCCTACAGATGGTCGTACAGTGGCAAGGCTGGAGGTAGCCTGTACATTCTTGAGGGACATTCTACATCTAAAGCCCCCCCATTCACAATCCAGTCCCAATTTGGGGAGCGTAATTATATTTTGGAAAAGCTCACTTTGGCTGCTTTTGAGCCAGCCATGACTTGTGGCTTATGCTTCTCTCTTGGAAAATGCTATTTTTAGTTGCAGTCACTTCTGCTAAAAGGACTGCTAAGTTTCAGGTTCTATAGTGTGAGCCTCCTTATTTGATTTTCCACAAAGACAGGATTGTCTTTGCGTACTAACTCTACGTTTCTACAAAAGGTGATGTCTGAGTTTAACTTTAAATCAAATCATCCATCTGCCAGTGTATTGTCCAGAGCACACCAATCCAGAGGAAGCATTGCTCTGCACTTTAGATGTGCATACACTATTTGGGTGCTACACACATCGTACAAAGGACTGCGGGAAGTCCTCGCAGTTTGTTTGGTTGGCCCCTGGGAAAGAGGGCGCCACATTCCTAAAAAGTACTTGTCCAAATGGTAAACAAACTGTATTTTTTTTTAAACAGGAAATACAGCAAGGAACTTCCTGGTATGGTTCATGCTCATTCCACAAGAGGCATGGCCACTTCTGAAGCTTGCTTTCGGAACGTCTCTGCTGCAGAGATCTGTGCAGCTGCTACCTGGAGCACTGTCCACACTTTCATTTGGCACTACAGTCTGGACATTGTCTCTCACAGACAAGCTGGCTTTGGCCTAGCTTTACTACAAGGCCTACTGACATAAGTCTATAGGCTCTAGCCACCCAGATAGTTAGCTTTGGTACCACCTGGTAGTCATTCCAACGGTGTGGCCTGATGAAAGAGGTGTCCTCAAAGAAGACAGAAGAAAAAATTAGTCACAAGAGTAATGTCGTTTCTTCTAATGGAGTCTTGCTGTATTCAGACATAATGTAGTTAGCCCTAGCACTTGAACTGCCCCGGAGAGGAAAGAGTTAACTCTATGCAGAAGCATAGAACGTTGAGCTCGAGCTCAGTTTTCAAACCTCTGTCTGTGGTACTTCCCACTGTAACCGTCAGATTCTTACGAGCAAACTAACAAACATACTATAGTATGCAAATTGTTCAAAATATAGCCAAAGGGCAAATTATTCCTTTTGGGCCCAAAAGACTCAAGTCGAGAACCCAAGAAGGAAAGATAGTGACAATATTTAAGTAAAAACACCAGGAAAAATAACATCTACCCCACCCAAGAGGGAGGGTACAAGGTACACCCCTGAGGTGCAACACTGTAACTGCCAGCCTACTTCCCAAAACTAGGTTGAGAGGGGAGGTGGGGGGGAGGTCTGAATACAGCAAGACTCAATTAGAAAAAACAACATTACTATGGTGAGTAATTTTTTCTTCAAACAACATGAAGTCTTGCTGTATTCAGACATAATGCAGACTACCAAGCAGTTCCCTATAGAGGAGGGAATGCAGAACCTACTTTGGGAAGAGGCTCTGCAGTACTGCTGTACCAAACCTAGCATCACTCCTAGTCTGGATGTCCAGGGAGTAATGCTTGATGAAAGTATGTACTGTTTTAAAGGTGGCTGCTTTACAGATCTCTAACAAAGGTATATCTCTGGCTGCAGCCAGAGAAGCAGCTGTACCCTTAGTTGAATGAGCCCTCAGGCCTGAAGGGGGCATCCTACCCAACTTGTCATAACAAAATTGTATACAAGAAACAATCGACCTGGCAACAGTTCTTTTAGTGGCAGGCTTACATTTCCCCACTTCACCATACGTGAGAAACAACTGAAGACTGTCATTTCTATGTGCCTTAGTATGCTCAATGTAGTAGCTAAGGGCCCTCTTAACATCCAGACTGTGTAACCTTCTTTCACCTGAAGAAGAATGGTCAGTGAAAAACACAGGGAGTGATATAGACTGGTTCAGATGAAAATCTGATACCACTTTGGGCAAGAACCCCCTATTGGTTCTTAGGACCACTTTGTCCCTATGGAAAGAGATGAAGTCAGTTTCAACTGACAGAGCCTGTAACTCACTAATCCGTCTGGCAGAAGTAACAGCTACCAGGAACACAGTTTTCCAGGTCAAGTACTTCAATTCGGCCGAAGCCAGAGGTTCAAAGGGTGGCTGCATTAGCTGAGCTATGCAGACATTAAGATCCCAAGGTGGAGTGGTCTCCCTAAAGGGAGGGTTAATGTGAACCAGACCTTTGAAAAACTTTCTGAAAACAGGATGAGATGCCAGGGAAGAACTTTCCTGCTGAGAGGAATGCAGAGACAGCTGCTAGATGAACCTTCAGAGTGGCAGGCCTAAGGCCTAAACCATTGAGATGAACTAGATAGTCTAAGATTCTGGAAATGTCTGCAGAATCGGGCAGGATGCCTTTCTGAGAGCACCAAACACTGAACCTTTTCCATTTGGAGTTGTAAGTTTTTCTAGTGGAAGGTTTCCTGGAGACCTTCAGAATATCCAGAACACCCTGAGAAAGATGTAGTGCTGCAAATTCTAACTCTTCAAGAGCCAGGCCTTGGGATTGAGAAACTGGAGATTGGGGTACCAGATCCGCCCCTGGGAGGAGGAGGACAGGAGATTGTATGTCCTGGGCACAGACAGGAGATGTGACACTGACAAGGACAGCAGTAGAGGATACCAAGGCTGTCTGGCCCAATCTGGAGCCACCAGTACCACTGTGCAGGGTTGAGTCCTGATCTTGATCAGAACTCTAAACAGCAGAGGGAAGGGAGGGAAGGCATAGAGAAACCTGCCCTTCCAGTCCAAAAAGAGAGCATCCTGGGGAACCGTCCCCAGGACTGGAGGTCTGCAACAAAACAGAGGGAGTTGATGATTGTCCGGTGCTGCAAAGAGATCTATCTCTGGAGTGCCCCACCTGCAGAAGATGACCTTCAGGATGCGAGGATCCAGGGACCATTCGCGTTGTCCCTGTAAAATTCTGCTCAGAGCATCTGCTAGTATGTTGTCCTTCGCTGGAAGGTGAACTGCTACCAGAGAAGTCTGAAGAGAATAGGCCAGAGACCACAGCTTCATGGCTTCTGTGCACAAGGCCAACGACCGAGTGCCTCCCTGCTTGTTGATGTACCACATTGTGGTGCTGTTGTCCGTTCTGACTTGGACCACCTTGCCCTTGACTGAAGCTGAGAAGCTCTGCAAGGCTAGGAAAACTGCTCTGAGTTCCAGGAGATTGATATGAAGGAGAGATTCCTGTGGAGACCAGAGCCCTTGAGCTGTCGGCGCTCCCAGGTGGGCTCCCCACCCTAGGAGAGAAGCATCCTTAGTTAGAACTACTGATGGGACTTGAGGGAGAAATGGAACCCCTTGTCTGAGGTTGTCCTGGTACAGCCACCACTGGAGAGCTTGGACCAGAGTCTGAGTCACTGGGATCAGTTTGGTAAGTGAATCCTTCTTTTGAGACCAAAAAGACCTCAGGTGAAACTGAATGTCCCTCATCTGGAACCTTGCTCCCTGCACCACTGCCGTGGAAGCTGTCATGTGGCCCAGGAGCTGGAGGAACTGTCTTGCTGGGCGGGAGACCGGAGGTCGAAAGGAGGAAGCGAGATCCACTAGGGCCATCACCCTTGCCAGGGGAAGGAAAGCTTTTGCTTGTAAAGTGTCCAACTCTATGCCTATAAAAGGTGAGAAGTTGAACTGGTTCGAGGACAGACTTTGGGAGACTGAGAAGAAACCCCAGGGAACTGAGGAGGTCCTGGGTAGTTTGAAGAGCTGACTTGACCTGCAAAGATGACTGACCCACTAAGAGCCAGTCGTCCAGATACGGGAAGATGGTGATACCCTGTCTTCTGTGGTAAGCCACCACTACTGCAAGGCACTTTGTGAACACCCTTGGAGCTGATGTTAGGCCGAATGGCATGGCTCTGAATTGGTAATAGCCTGAAGGCAACTTGAACCTGAGGTATGTTCTGTGGGAGCACCTGATAGGAATATGGAAGTAGGCATCCTTGAGGTCCAGAGATGCTAGCCAATCCCCTGGCCTTAGAGAGGGAAGGATTATTCCCAGAGTTACCATTTTGAATTTGGGCTTTGAAATGTGTTTGTTCAAATACCTTAGGTCTAGGATGGGTCGCCACTTCTCTGTTTTCTTTGGGGGTAAGGAAGTACCTGGAGCACAGTCCTTTTCCCTTGTGCTGAGTAGGAACTTTCTCTATAGCTCTGAGAGCTGGAAGAGAGGAAACCTCTGCCTCTAGGGCAAGGGTTTCTGAGACTGATGCAAGTGGAAAAGACTTGGCCCTCTTTTTTGGAAATGTTTTGACGCTGAGGGCCAGTCCCTGGCTTACTACTTCCAGGACCCACTTGTCTGAGGTCACAGACTTCCAGCCCTGGAAGTAGTAAGCCAGCCTGCCTCCTACTGGAAATGGGGAGTCGACCCGGGCTGACACATCAGGGTGTCTGCTTGGCAGAAGCCTTAGAAGACTGACAGGAGGAGGAAGCAGCCCTGCTCATCCCCCTCCTACCCCTCCCTCTGAAGAACCCCCTCTGTGGGAAGGGAGAGGAGGCCTGGGCTTGGTAAAAAGGCCTTTGAAAGGGCCTGCCCCTGCCCGTAGACTGCTGCTTATGCGGAGTGGCCTGCCTGTACGTGGTCCTGTATTCATCCATTTTCTTCATGTAAGCCTCTGTCTGCTCCCCAAACAGAGAGTTACCTACTACAGAAAAATCCATGGCCTTAGTCTGGGTATCCTGTGAAAGGCTAGTACATCTGAGCCAAGCATGTCTTCTGAGAGACACAGATGTAGCCATGACTCTAGATGCCACATCACTGGAGTACACAGCAGCATGAAATTGCATTTTGGATGCTTCAATTCCATCAGCAGCCACTTCCTCCAGCTCCTTGGCTAGCTGGGGAGAGGCCTATTTAGCCAGTTCCAGAACCGTATCCCATCTGGATTTCTGGTACCTGGCTGTGTAGGCCATATAAGTAGCCTGCCTGAGTCCCAAAGAGGATGCCAAACACTGTTTTTTGGCCATGACATCCACTTTCCTGGAGTCCTTATCTGGGGTGTGTGAAGCCAAAGGAATGTTAGCCCTGTCACAGGCTGCAGCCTGCACTACCCCAACATGACTGCAATGACTATAAAGGAACTCCGCAGCTGAGCCTGACAACGAATACCTCCTGTCCATTCTCTTATCCACAGGAGGTACTGAATTAGGAGTTTGTAAAATTTTGTGTGCGTTTCCCCAAGGATTTATGAAGAGGGCTAGACAGCTTTTTGGACTCTGGGATGTCCATCATTTCCACAAAATCAGGCTCTTCATCCTCCTCTGCAGCTTCAACCAAGAGAAGCTGCAGGGTTTCTGCCACCTTTTTGTAGAACAAAAAATGTGAGGGGGACTCAGAGAGCCTGGGAGGAGAGACACCTGAGGGCCTGTCTGGGGAGATGTCCAGTTCAATGGGCACATCCAGACCCCCCCCAATCGTCATCATCATCATCGTCGCCATCATCACCGGGATAGTCTTAGTCTCCCCCTCCCACTCCTCATAATAAGCATCTGGATCATAATCTGGAGGAGACAGATCCTACTGAACTGACCAGCGGTACCGGCATAAATGGAACCAGTCGAAGCGACTTGAACAATACCAATCGCTTTGGCTATTTCGTCTGTGGTTGGAGAGTGATACACAGGATCCAAACCGGCAGACTTGCGCTTTTTCTTTGACAGAACCACCGGAGTTGGTTTCTCCTTTGCCCGAGGGAGGTATCGCCAGGTCAGTAGGCACCTCCTCAGGTTCGGCCGCAACCGAACTGGGCTGGCCATCCGGATCTACAGACTTCTAGGCCTCCCTTTACTTCAGCCTACTCAGTCTTTTATCTAGAGTGGATTTAGGAAAGTTTTTACAGATTTGGCAGTCTGACTTGAGGTGGTCAAACTCTAGACAATAAACACAGAAGAGGTGGGGGTCAGCCTTAGCAAAGGCCTCTCCACACTCAGTACAGTGTTGAAACCCAGTGGGACCAGTTTTCTTCTTGGGTTTCTCAGACATGGCCAACCTAACAAATTACCCTATTGCAGTTTTCAAGCCAGGTAATACAATAACCGATCGGTTACAAACCGTGTCATGGGCTTTTTAAAAGAACCAGCAAAAGGTCCAGTTCTTTTGAAACCGATTGGTACCGGAACACCACACTAATCCCAGAAAAAGTAAAATTAAAATTGATAAAATTAAAATTGACAAAGTTGGTTCCAAACCGGACCAGGAAGAAACCGAAGAAAAGGACAATTTCTACTTTTTCACCAAAATAAAACACAGTCACTACCTGTCTACACACTACCTGTACCGTACACAGAGGCTGGAAATCTGAAAATAACAAAAAATATGCAGTTTAAACCGAACGCTTTACTGTTACCGAACCGAGCAGAGGAAATCTCCGGAGCGACTTCACTGTTAGGCGGAGTAAAGAATCTGACGGTTACACTGGGAAGTACCACAGACAGAGGTCTGAAAACCCAGCTCGAGCTCAATGTTCTATGCTTCTGCACAGAGTTAACTCTTTCCTCTCCGGGGCAGCTCAAGTGCTGGGGTTAACTGCATTATGTCCGAATACAGCAAGACTTCATGTTGTTTGAACAGCTGCATACTTACTTAACAGTAGATCTTTGAGGGAATCTCTCATCAGGCCATGCCATCCCACCCTCCTTTTCCCCCCTTTTGGGTCTGCTACACTGGTCTTCTGTGCTGCTATCGTCATTGTTTCATTTTCCAGTGCTTTGTCTCACCTGGTTTGTGGAGTGCTGGGTGCTCTCCCAGTTCCGTAGAGGGAGGTCCACCAAGCATGATCTCCAGCAGAGAACGGAGGAGAGATGGGGCTACCCCATTTATGTATACACTGACATCTGACATCACTGTGGGTGGCCCTGGCAGACCACTTGCAAAAGTTCCCATGTGGTGCTAGTTCCTGGCAGCTGTAAGTTCCAAGGGTGTGGCCTAAAGAAACAGATTCTCTCTAAGATCTACTGTTGCAATAAATATGTAATTGTTCTTTAATGATCCAGAAAAAACTTTCTGAAAAATGCAGGGGAACTTCCCAGTGTCCTGGGCCCAATTACCCTCATTCACTAACTCACTCACTAACATATTAACCTGATTTATATAATTAAGTTTGCATCTGGGCAGAGAGGGATTAAGCTCTCAACATCCTGCCTCACAAATCAGGAACAATGCTTAAAAAAATAAATAAAATCAGGGACATCCGTGAATATCAGGGACAGCTGAGAGGTATGATAGGAAAGAGTGCTGGCACAGAAAGTTGCTGCTTTCTACTCCAGAGGTAGCTGGCTGCACTTCAGTGACTGTTTGTTGTTTAGTTATCTGTTGGTTGTAAAGTACATTGCCTTATGCCATATGAAAGATGCTATGCTATATAAATGCAAACGGTATGGTCATTCTGAAGAAACAGGCCAAAAGATAACTGAAAATTAAACAATCAAAAGCCAGAATTCATGCATAATTAGTCAATACAGCCGAGATGCTGTAAACCTCAAGGAGCGGTAATTTGGGAATGTGTAAAATGTAGTTTGATCACAACAGAACAACTGTTTTTCAGGATATAGCCAACAGTAACAGCCAGTCGGAGGACAGAATTTATTCATAATTTGCTCATAATACCTAAATGCAACAGTATTAAACAGAATTATCAACGGGTATCACTATACCAAATCTGATCATTTCTTACCTGTTCTGAAAATATATCTCAAAATGGTAGCATGTCAAATGTGCACGTCAGTTACAGCGCAGTAAAAACCGCGCCGTAAAAACAGTGCGAGCTGGGGAATTATAGCGTGACCATTACAGCGCTATAGAGGGAGCTCTTTTTACTCAGTCCCAGCACTTTAAGAATCAGGTTGTGCAGGCAGTGAACCAGCTGGTTCTGTGGTGTGGTGGTTAGACAGGCTGTGAGTCTGTGGGACGGCCACTGGACCTGGTTTGAGTCTACTCACGGTATTTTCTGTTTACCTATGGTGTGTGTCGCAGGATGTATATTTACTTTATGGCAGGTGTGTGAAATGTGGGGGCGCAAAGCCCCCCAAATAACACCGTGTGAAGTCCATGTTTGTTTTTGGGATGGGGAGAGCTGGGCTGTTGATTGGGAGTCTGCCACCCCCGTCAGAGTTCGTGCTCCGTGGTTAGGCAATATAGTTAAATGCATGCTCTTTTTACTGAGCGCTGTGTTCTTTGTAGTAGTTTTTCCCTGCACGGATTTTGACCATGCTGTATAGTCTGTGATGAAATGACATGAAGCCCCTCGAAACACAGTAACAGTAGCCAGCCCAGTGGTGTTGAGGGTCGAGGTGCTGGACATCACACCTCACACCACGTTGGCAACTCAGGCTCGAGAGTAAGCTTGGGTTGGCTGGGGAGGACATGACTGAGCGTCCGGAGGACTGCTCTCCTCTCCTGGGGAGGGTGGTTTGTAGGCTCCCCGGCATCAGCAACTCCCAGTGGAGGCTGGGGGTGCTACAGCCAGGGGGGCATGTCGGGAAGGGGTGGAGATGACAGCGGATGTCCATGGGCTAGGTGCGGAAGTGCGCTCATCTTGCACTGGACATCACTGCAAGTCCGTGCCTCCAGGTCTCATGCTCACGGAACAAAGAAACACCCAACGACGAGCCCACAGCAGCTCCCATGTCCACCGCTGGATCCTGCCCACCCAGGTCCCCGATATCCTCTGACCTTCACTCCTACCTAAATGGCTTCAAGGAGCACCAAGTAAGTGGACGGCGGCCCTGCCTTAGGGAGTACAAGCCTAAGGGGTCATATTCTGGCAGGAGTGGTAGGTCGGAGTTCCAGGAGGAGGGGGAGGGGGAGTGGGATCAATGCGAGGATCTCGGGCACCGGTTGGGAGAAAGCTGGTAAGGGCTATGTCTGAGGTAGTTCCCAGGGGCTGGCAACCGGAGAGAAAAAGAACTGAAGAAAAACAAAACACACACACACACACACACAGTAATGGAAACAAAACCAACAGCAAAAACCAAGTCTCCTGAAACACTGAGGAACAAGGTCTCCCAAATCATGGCTTAGGGGAAGGACTGGATGACATAACATATTGCAGAGAAAAACTGAAAAGATTAAATTACCAACCTCTCGCACTTTCCTCTTCTTTCCAAACTGAATTTTGTTGTACAAATATTTCTCCCTCTTTTTCATCATCATGATTGCCAGGCGCTTCTCCTCATTCTTCTCCCTCTCTGCTGCTTTAGCCTTATCCTCTATTTTAACAGTGCCGGCAGACACCTTTACATTCAGCTTCTACAAAACACAAGGATTCAGGACAGTCAGTACGAGTTTTGCCCCACTTGGTGTTTGATGAATGAGCAACTACTAGACCCGTGCTGAGGATAGTGCACATCTTCCGCCATTTCAGTCAATCAACAGAGGAGGGCCCTCTCAAATGACATTTTATTTTGTAACAGAGACACAAGTTTTGTGAAAGAACAGTAAATATTCACAAGGAAATGAGTTTAATCTGTTTAGTTATCCGCATAACATATTTTGGGGCATTTTAGCTGGAATCTCTTGTTGCTGTCTGGCAGAAAAGCTCAAGATGGCTTTAGAGTGGACAGATGAAATGTTCTACCTTTTTATAACAAAAGAAACGGGCAGACCTGGGCCAAAAAAAAAAAAATTCCAACCTCTCGGTTCCATCAGAGGATAAACTGTAAATAACAAGTGGGACAGGTGTATCTGAAGCTACTCTTCACAGTGAAAGGGTATATGTGTCCCACCTAAGGAACACCCCACCCCCAAGCATGGTGCCCCAAGAGATCTCTGCAAACTGTCACACAGACGTGCTGTCAAGTAGGGACCTGGCTCAGTTCCTGAAGAGATGTCACTAAGAGTCTCCTAGGTAGAATCCCACAAAAGCAGAGACACTCCTTTGCCATCCGCTGACAGAGAAGCAACTGAGCAGGCCTCTGACAATGTTCTGTTGTTTACTACCATTATGACACTTGCAGAGGCCTCCAGACATTACAAACTTGCGTCAGTACCACCGTGGAGCCACATTAAGCATGGCTGTATTTGAAAGGCTTTGTGTGTAGTGGTAGCTCTGGAAAACTGAAGGAAGAACCAACCTGTTTATGCAAAACTGTGCTCAGCCATCAGCTGCCTGACAACTGCCTAAAGAGGAGCTAGTAGTGCCAAAAAATATCAGGCAGGCAAGGTTCGAAATGTTTAAAACGTGGTCCCTTAATATTCTTTTATTTCCCGAAGAGTCTTTCCTTTTCATGTGCTAATCAGATGGTGTTCTACCTCACTGTATTGGGTGTGATGTGAAAAGCAGTGCTTCACCTGGAAACAGACGTATCTAGTTCTGTTCCTCCCACTGCATCACCAGCATGCGACCTCACTCACTGGTGCATCATAAGCCCTGCTGCCTGATTGGTAACATGTGTCACAAGTTACCAATCAAGCAGCAAGAGATTGGTTGTTCTTGGTTACTAGTCATGTCATAGTCAGTGAGGTCACAATACTGATTATGTATAGAGGGAATGGAACAGACTATGTCAGCCTCCAAGTAGAGTGCTGTTCCATGCATCACACCTTGTACTGTCAGGCAGAAAATCTTTTAATTAGCAAAACAGAAAAGAAATAAATACTTCAAATATAAGTAAGCAATAAGGCATGGCTGGGTGCTGGTAGTACTGAGATACTTGCACACCCAGGGGGACAATGAGGCACGAGGTCGCAGACTGATTGCCTTCAGACCCTGGGTGTGCAGATATCTCAGTACTACTAACACCCAGCAATGTCTTAAGGTGCTTATAAAATGGGCTTTTACTTTAAAATATGTATTATCTGCTTTGTTTTAGGTCTTTCACCCTAATGCAGATTCCACAGTTGTATTTGTTTCTGATAGTGTTTTTTTTTAATAACACAAATGCTACTGAAAATATTCAGCAAACACTACAGGCACAGAATTGCCAACAACAGACTACAAATGACATACAGCTGCAAAATACAAGTGTAAATTCAGTATCCAGTAATAAAATCTGTATAACAGACACCTCTAAAAGATGTCACCATAGGGTACTAAAGAAGGTACAACAATGAACGTCACCATCATTTAATAAGCATCTTAGAGACAGTGGCATAGTGGCAAGATAGGAAACTTTTTTTGTTAACTGCAAGTGAGTTAGTTTCAATACCACAAAGTTCCCAGCAGTGCCTACTGCCTACAAGTATTATGCTGACCGAGGTGGAAAAAGAAACCCCAAACAATAACTACACAAAGTGGTATTGTTACCTGCTCCTACAAAGTTCTGCCATTTTTTTTGGGGGTTGACAGTGACACAGCCTACTCAATTACAATATCAGGCCAGTCTTATAGAACGTAAGTGCCACCAATTTCCCCTGCAGGTTAGGGAACAGGTACTACCAGATAGTTGCACATCTGTTTTATTCAGCAACAGTGGCAGGATAGTGCTGGCACATCTGATCTCTGACTGCCGGGTCTGACTGACCAACACAGCAAACGAACACCCCCCAACGGAAAGCACTGTCCACAGTCAGGAACAAAATAGTGCCACTCTGCTGCCATGAAACATAGCGCAGATAACCTCATTTATAATCAAAATGCCGACAGTCTGCAGCTGAAAATGCACAACGAAAAAGTGGATAGCAGCAAACCACTGCTGGAGGCTATGTGCTGCTGACTCTGCTGTCATCGTCACAAGACAGGTTCGAGGAGAGATTGTGTGGAAGGGGCAGTTTTACTCTCAGTGCTATTCACTGTCACAACAGCCCAAAAGGTTACCTGGTCTTTTAAAGCATGCTGGCAATTGTGCAAGGTACACTTTCTATATGAGAAATCCACTGGGTTGTGTGCGTCTTTCTTAGTTTTCTAATTAAGTGTACCCTTTAGGAGGAGTTGTGTTGTTGGACGGCTGTGTTTGCTCATGTGGTTAAGTGAGTGAGGGAAAAACATAGGTGGTGATTTATGAATTTTTTTTTTTTTTTTTTTAATTCTCATGTTTATTCCTCCTCTCCGCCCCTCAGCTCCGGTCTCCTTGGGAGACACCAAGGAGTCATCCCTCTGTGGTCCACCCTGCCCGGACAATCCTCCATCACCCATGTAGCCTCAGTTAACACCCCCTGGGCGGGGAAGAGGTGGGCCCCTAACACCCCGAGCAGTCAGTAGCGTCTGTCGGTTGGGTGCCGGGCGGGTGGCTGCAGATCAAGTGCAAGCTCCGGTGCTCCGTCTCAGCCCGGAGCTGAAGGGCGTTTTTCCCGTTTCTTGGGGAGTGGCTGGCGCCCTGACGTCAAGGCATGTTACCGACATCGGCCACTCCCCCTGCTCCTTCTCTGCATCTTCAGCACTTGCTGCATCTCCGGCCTCCACCAGAGGGCAACCAAGCACCGACTCGGGACTCCTGTCCCTCCAGGGAGAGAAGAACTGTCCTTCGGACGCTCAGTCCTCTCCTGAACCTGGGTCGCCGGCGTAGTGCGGCACGAGGTGTGGCATCCAGCACCTCAACCCTCAGCACCACCGGGCCGGCCTATGACACTTTTTTCTGTTTTGTAGTTTGGGGCTGCTTTCTTTTGGGAGTGGGAAAAAAAAAAAAAGGCTGCCAAAAGTGTCAAAGACTTAATTCCATACCTGCACAGTGATTTGTGATGAGGCCAAATTCCAGGATGATCATGGGAAGTACTGCATTCATGCACGGTCATGTGACTTATTCTAGTCAATCAGTATTTGAGGATTTCAGTGCCCATTTTATCAGAAGTGACAGACGACTATGTCTGAAAGTTACTAGTAATTCCCAGGCAGTACATTAGCTCTTAAGAGCTACAGCTTTAAGTAGAGAGCAGTGCTTTTGAAAGTTTTGTCAAATTTTCAGCTGTGTCAAAAACCGAGCTGCACTGGCTGGCCCGCCGGCGCAGCGGTAAGGCTACCGCTCGCGGCACCAGTGACCCGGGTTCGGAGGATTGAGTGCCAGAAGCTGCTCTCCTCCTCCGGGTGGGGTGGGATGCAGGTCCTGCTGCGATACTACCACCTGGGTGACCATGGGTGGAGGTGCAACCAGACAGCATGCAGTAAGGAGGGAGGACGTCTGCCGGGAGCTGGTGCGTCCGCACGCTGCAACGCTCTTAGGCTCCCCTTGCATGCAGACGTCCTGAGGGCTGGGACCAGAAAAAGTGAAAAGCCCCGCATTGAGCTCCTGTAAACGAGACTCTGCTGTCCTGAGACAACCCTTAACCAGGCTCCATAGATGGGGGCTGGTGACACCTTCAGACACATACTTACAGGACTGAGAGGGGGATTTAGAGGGGGTCCCTCTCCTCTCTGCTCGGGGGAGGGGGGTAAACAGAGGCAGGATGGGGAAGGCTCATCGGCACCCGGAGGGAGGTACGGGAACATGCAGCCTAGGGATCCCTGAAGAGAGGAGTTTGGTGCAGCGAGGAGGGGGCCTAAAGAGACAATATAAAAGAGTTGCACTGTAATAGTTCAGCTTCAAACACACAGCCCTGCTGTTACCAACGTCCAGTGTTGAACACAGAGCTGCACTGTATCAGAACCATGAAGAACGATCAGCCGTGATGTAACAGAGCCATGTTGAACATGAAGCTACACAGCTACAGTTCAGAGATGCATATAAACCCCTGCCTGAGTCCAGTGTGAAACATTGCTGTAATGGTCTGGTGTTGGAACACAGAGCCCCATTGTAACCATCTGGTGTTGAGTGCAGAACCACGCTAGAACAGACTGGTGTCGAACACAGAACTGTGCTGTAGTAAGAATCTGGTGTCACACACAAACAACCCCGCTGTAACATAGTCCGATGTCCAAGCCCCACTTAACTGGAGTCCAGTGTCGAACACAGAGTCCCACTGTGACAGAGTCGAGTGTCAATAGAACCATGCTGTAACCGAGTCCGGTATCCAACACACAGCCCCACTGTTCGAGAGACCGATGTCAAAAACAGAGCCCGGTGTTGAACACAGAGCCCCGCTGTAACAGAGACTGATGTTGAGCACAGAGCCACACTGTAACAGAGTCTGGTGTCGAACACAGAGTCCCGCTGTAACAGATGCCAGTGTTGAACACAGAGTCCCGCTGTAACAGAGTCTAGCACTAACCACAGAGCCCTGCTGCAACAGAGTCTAGTATCGAACACAAAGCCTCACTAACAAGAGTCCACTGTCTAACAAAGAGCTTTGCTGTAACAGAGTCCAGTGTCAACAGAGCCAAGTTGTAAAAGAATTTGGTGCTGAAGACAGAGCTCCGCTGTAATATAGAGTCCAATGCTGAACAAAGAGCCTCACTGTAACAGAGTCCAGTGTCCAGCACAGAGTCTTGCAATAACAGAGACCCTATGTTGAACACAGAGCCCCACTGGAATAGAGTCAGGTGTCAATAGCTCCATGCTGTAATAGAATTTGGTGTCGAACACAGAGTCACGCTGTAACAATTGACAGATATCGAACACAGGGCCTCACTGTAACAGAGTCTGGTGTTGAACACACAGCCCCGATGTAACAGAGTTCAGTGTTGAACACAGAGCCTGGAGTCAAACACACAGCCCTGCTGTAACAGAGTCCGGTGTCAGACACAGAGCCCCACTGTAACAGAGACTAATGTCGAACACAGTGCCGTGCTGTAACAGAGTCCAGTGTTGAACACAAAGTCCCACTGTAGCAGAGACTAATGCCGAACACAGGGCCCTGCTGTAACAGAGTCCAGTGTCGAACACAGAGCCCTGCTGTTACAGTGCCTGGTGTTGAACACAAAGCCCTGCTGGAACAGAGTACAGTGTCAACACACAGAGCCTCACAATAACAGAGTCCAGTGTCGAACACAACAGAGTTCAGTGTCAACAACAGAACCGTGCTGCAACAGAGTCCAGCATCGAACACAGAGCCTTGCTGTAAGCGAGTCTACTATCGAAGAGAGCTTTGCTGTAACAGAGTCCAGTATCAACAGAACTTGGTGAGCACAGCAAGTGAGTTGGTGACTTCAGAAGAGTACATGCGTGAGTGAGTGTTGCTACAGCAACAGTCACTCGGGCCTGCGTCCACTTTTCTGAAGCACTGACTCGCTTGCTGTTCCCTGTGTACAGCTGGTGGCTTCTTTTACAAAAAAATGAATAAACTGAATATGAAAAACCGCTTTTACATAGTATTTCAACTCAGAATTCCTAACTGTAAATCGCTGGCTCCTCGTCCTTTACAGCCATTAACACCGCTCAGGTCACGCTGCTTTACTGGAGGAAAAGTCAAAGGCATTACACTATAAGACAGTCTGAAAATGGCAGGATCAACCAAATAAGTTTTCCAGATGACTTTTAAATCATGGCAGGATCAACCAGATAACTACAACATACAAGTTAAACCTATGACAATTATAGCAGGATTAATCAGATCACCTACTTAAATGAAACAGTTATTTGTGGCAGACTGGGACTACTCCCCCCCCCAATATTTGTGGCCATGTTACAAGCTAGATAATGCACTACACGGCATGTGGTCATGCTCTAATACATGCAGGCCTTCGGTGGTTGTGCACACTTGGTCTGTGGCTTTGTGTGTCATAATGCACACCAAGGCATGCGTATATCAGAGCACAACTGCATGCCCTGTAGTGCATTATCTATTACTTATATAGTGGGCTTCAGAATCTTAGCAACTTCATTGGTCCAAACACATCACCTGACCATTCATTAATTTTTAGTATATAAACAGTTCATAACTAACCTGTTCTAATCTACCTAGCAACAACCAAACTAAATGAAAATAAAACCTTTTCCTAGTGAAATAAAAAACTTTGCACTTTTTAAACACAAAAACCCACAACAGGACATACAGTGCTTGCTACAGTAAAGTTGTGCAGTAGTGTGGTATACCAAGCGTTGCGCAATTGCGGTATCCAGTGAATAAAAACAGGTTACTCACCTGTAATTGTTCTAGGAGTGGTATATGTTGTTCATCCACACTTATTGGCATGTCCCCTTTCCCTTTAAGGATCGGCGGAAGTCTTCAAGCTGGCTCCTCCCACCCACCCAGGTGGCATAACCCATGGTTCTGCCCCATAACGTCAGATTTCAGCCCGCTGGAAGCCAGGTTTGTGCATCCGCAGCTGGGAAGGTCGGATGGGTCCATGTGAATGAACAACATATACCACTCCTAGAACTACTGCTATAGGTGAGTAACCTGTTTTTCTAGGATCGTGGATATGTTGTTCATCCACACTTATTGGCAGACTCCCTAGCAGTTCTCCGGGAGGAGGGAGGCAAGGCGCACACCCCCACAAAATACTCGCTTGAGAAATAGAGATTGGAGAACTGAGGCCCCAAAACCAGCATCACGGCGTGACTCAAGGTCGATGTGGTAATGGGTAATGAAAGTGTTTGCTGACTTCTAGGTAGCAGCCCAACAGATTTCCTGGATAGGGATGTCCCTGGAAGCAGCCACCAATGCAGTGGTATGGCAGGTAGAATGAGTTCTTATCCCTCTGGGAGGCTCCATGCCCGCCAGCTAATAGCACAGACTTATGCAAGATGTAATCCACCTTGTAACAGTCTGTTTTGCTGCAGGTCTGCCAGAAGTGGCTTCAGCGTAGGTGACCAACAGCTGGCGAACCTCTCCCCGAATTTTCGCCGTCCTCTCCTTGTAGTAGGAAAGGGCCCGTCTCAGGTCCAAGGTACGGAGCCTATATTCGGCCTCCGAGGTTTAATTAGGGTAGTATACTGGCAGAGTTAACATCTGGTTAAGGTGAAACTCGGACACCACCTTCGGAAGGATTTCGGGTGGCGGTGTAGGACAACCTTGTCCCTGTGCAAGACCAGATTGGGGGAGTCCACCGAAAGCTCCTGGAGCTTAACTGTCCTTCTGGCAGATGTGACAGCCACCAGGAAGGCAGTCCTTCCATAACAAGTGTGACAGTGCACACTTGTACACTGGTTCGAATGGCTTGCCCGTGAGCTTTGCCAGTACCAGTAGTAGATTCCACGGAGGTGGAGGTTCATGAACCGGAGGGTATATGTGATCCAGGCCTTTGAAAAAGGGCCAACTTTGGCTGACCAGTCCGTGCCCGGTAAGCAGAGATGGCTGTCAGGTGCAGCCTATGGGTCGATGACTGAAGACCCCCTTGAACAAAGACCAAAGGTAGTCGAGAATGTTAGCCACCAGACAGGACAGAGGGTCCAGGCCCTTGCCCCGACACCAAATGGAAAATCTTTTCCATTTGAAGGCATAACAATCCTGGTCGACTCCTTTCTGGATGTCTCCACCATGGTGAGGACATCCTCGGAAAGACCCAAAGCCTGGAACTCTAGCCACTCAGGAACCAGGCTGTGAGGTGCAGGGATTGAAGGTCTGGATGGTATATCTTCCCCTGACAGAGAGATCACGTTCGGGTGTGCTGGAAACCGCCCTGGGGGCCTGCAGCTGAGGCTGAGGAGATCTGGATACCACAACTGGGGCGGCCAGTCTGGGGCTACCAGAATCACCTTCACCTTGTCCCTCCTCACCTTGAGGAGCACCTTGTGGATCAAGGGAAATGGAGGGAAGGCGCAGAAGAGGCTGGGGTCCACAGCCTCAAGAAGGCATCACCTTGCAGCGAACCCTGCTGAGGGGGGGCGGGCGTGAAACAGCCTCAGCTTAGTGTTGCCCCTGGAGGCAAACAGGTCCACCATCGGTTTGCCCCAGTGGGAGAACAGGTTGTAAGCTACCTCTAGAAGGAGAGACTACTTGTGGGATGTCTCGCCTAAGTGGCTGAGAGCATCTGCCAGATAGCTCGAGGCTCCTGCCACATGAATGGCTACGAGATCCGCCTCCAGATGGCTGACTAGGATCCAGATGCGGAGCGCCTCCCTGCAAAGCAGACGGGAGTGCGTGCAGCTCGGTCTGTTGAGGTAGTACATGGTCGTCCGTCTGGACTTGACCCACTTGAGCCCAGAGCTACACAGAAACATGGAATCTGACGGCAAATAAGGACCGCTTGGCCCACCTAGTCTGCCCATTTCCCTACCTAACAGATAAGCTGCAGATCCTAGTTAACCAACAGCCTACTTCCTCCTACCCCCACTAGAATTGCCTTATGTCTGTCCCATGCATTTTTGAATTCCCCTACTGTTTTTGACTCTACAACCTTCTCAGGAAGGCTGTTCCATGTATCCACAACCCTCTCTGTTAAGAAATACTTCCTCACATTACCTCTGAGCCGTCCCCCCTCTATCTTCAAATTGTGCCCCTTGTTTTTGCACATCTCTTTTTCTGAAAGATGCTACCCTCTTGGACTTTGTTGATTCCCTTGAGGTATTTGAAACTTTCTATCATGTTCCCCCCCCCTTTCCTTGAGGCTATACAACTTCAGTTCCGTTAGTCTTTCTTCATAGGTCTTCTGATACAGACCCTGCATCATTTTGGTTGCCCTCCTCTGGACAGCCTCCACTCTGTCGATGTCTTTGTGGAGATGGGGTCTCCAGAACTGTACATAGTACTCCAGTTGTGGTCTTACCAACTGTCTGTACAGAGGGCCAACAACTTCCTGTTTTCTACTGGTGATGCCTCTCCTTATGCATCCCAGTATCCCCCAGCCCTCCTTACTGCCTTCTCACATTGCTGGCCCGCCTTTAGGTCATCTGATATGACTACCCCCAGGTCCCTTTCCATTTCTGTTGTTGTCAGTATCTCACCCCCCACTGTGTACTCTTCCCCTGGATTTTTGTTTCCCAGGTGCATTACTCTGCTGAGGAGCGAAAGCTCACAGTGCCAGTCTGACTGCTCTGAGCTCCAACAGGTTGATGTGGTATCAGGACTCCTCGGGGGTCCAGAACCCATGGGCCCTTTTGTCCCCCACGTGGGCTCCCCAGCCCACAAGAGAGGCATTGGTCATGAGGACGGCCGTTGTCTCGGGGAGGACAAACTGAATCCCTTCCTGCAACTGGTCTGGGGCGGTCCACCACTGGAGAGCATATCACATCTTCTGGGTTACAGTGATCAGCTGGTCGAAATGACAGTGGCGCTGAGTCCACTGGGCGGCCAGCTCCCACTGGAGGGGTCGCATGTGCCACCGGGCCCAACGGACCATGGAGGTGCACGCCGCCATGTAACCCAGAAGGCGCAGAAAGTCCCAGGCAGGGTGCAATTGCCCAACCAGAAATGATTGGGCAAAGGAGGAGAGAACCTCCGCCCTGTCCACCAGGAGCTGAGCTCTGGCTTGACAAGAGTCGAGCTCTGCCCAGATGAAGCCCATCACCTGGGAAGGCACGAGTTCAGACTTGGCCTCGTTGATCGACAGATCGAGTTGGGAGCAGGTCTGGAGGGCCATGTCCCTGGACCACTCCACCTCCTGCTGGGTGGGACCTGCCAAGAGGCAACTGTCGAGGTAGGGGTAAATTTTGTCCCCGAGATGGGCTGCCACCACTGCGGTACATTTGGTCATTTGGTGAAGACCCGTGGGGTCGATGAGAGGCCGAACGACATGGCACGGAACTCATATAGGGTCCCTTCGGCTCTGAAGCGGAGGAACCGCCAATGAGACGGACGGATTGGGACGTGAAAGAACACGTCCGCAGATGCAGTGAACAGAACCATGTGTTCCGCTCCAAGGATGGTATGATCTGGGACAGAGTGACCATTCAAAAGGTGTGTGACCTGAGATACTGTTTCAGGTTGTGCAGATCTAGAATGGGGTGCCAGCCCCCAATCCTCTTGGGCACCAGGAAGTACCTGGAGACAAAGCCTGGGTCTGCTGGAGAATCCACCACTGGAGCTACTGCCTCCTTGAGGAGGAGCTAAGCAATGTTGTCTTGGAGAGCCGACTGAGTATGGACGGATACTCTTTCCTCCCAAGGGGCACAGGCTTGGCTTGGAGGGTACTGCTCGAATTTTAGAGGCAGTCCCTGACCGACCACCTCCAAAACCCACCTGTCCGTGGTGATAGTGGACCAGGCGGAAGGTGGTGGCAGCCCCCGCACAGTTACTGAGCAGGCTTGGAGGAGGAGGATCATCCAGAACCTAAACCTCTGCCTCCTTTACGGACCTGGGAGGGCCCGGGCTTAGGTCGGGGGCACCAAGGTTGAGCCTGCTGCCGCTGCTGCCAACCTCCTTGAAAGGAGGGTTGCTAGGCCACAGAGGAAAAGTGATGAAAAGGCTTCTTCTTCTTCTGCTGCTTCTTACTTGAAGAACTTTTAGCGGAAGTAGCGTCCAAGGTGGCACTGGACTGCTCAATACGCTGAAGGTGACTGGCCAAACCTGGACCGAAAAGTTCAGTACCCAGGAAAGGCACATCAGCTAGTTTGTGCAGAGTATCTGCCAGGACAAACGAGAGTCTCAGCCAAGCCCTGCTGCAAGAGGCAACTGCGGCTGCCATCGAGTGTGCACAAGAATCCCCAATGTCCAGGGCTGTCTGAAGCTGCTGCTTGGCAACAGCTTGGCCCTGATCCTGGACTTGCTTGACTGTGGTCTGCATGTCCGCAGGGAGGTGTGTGGGAGGACTTCATCCAAAGACCCCAAGAGGGCATGGCAGAAGTGTGCCATGATGACGTCCAAACTTATCTGACGGAGGCATAAAGATGAGGCTGCATAGACCTTTCGAGCCAAATTATCCAAATTTTTGGATTCTTTCTTGGGAGGTCGGTCAGTGTGGGCAGAACTGCCAGTACGCCTGAACACAGAGACGGTCACCAGGCTCTCGGCTGAAGGGTGCTCTGTGAACCCCGCAAGAGACCCCATGGGCACCGCATACTTGCAGGCCATGCAGGCAGATGGAGCTGGACAAGAAGCAGGGCGCTGCCAAACTTCTAGAGCCAGGCCAACTATGGCCTTGGCCACCAGAAAGGCCTCCGTTGGGGTATCCCCTCTCTTGAGGATGTCTGTGAGAGGGTACTCTGTCTTTTTCTGGATAGGTTCCGGGGCATCCCTGTAGACTCAGAGATGAGGTGAAGAATGCCCTGAAAAGATGAAGGACCTTCCTCCGTCTATCCCACCAGCCAATTCTTCATCACCAGGATGAGAATGTAGGCTGGTCTCATCCGAATCCGGATACAACGGTCGACCGCCTAGGTCACCTTTGACCTGCAGAGGGCGGTCCGGGGTGACAGTGTCCAAAAGATGCCAGGGAAGCCTGGTGTCTGGTCAATCTCCCTTGGAAGGAGCCCCTCCCACAGGCTGCTTGGGCGGCAGTTCCACCACGATTGGTGGAGACACCGGTATAGGCCGAACTGGAGGTTTCGCCGGCTCCGCGGGTGGGGGAACCGACTTAATTGGCTCCGTAGGGGTCTGCTTCAGCCTGGGACATGAAAGCCAAGGAATGGCCGGGGAAGGAACTGGGATCGGCCTGTGCCCGGAAAAAAGTCGGCTGTTGCCACATGAGGTTCATGTAGCTCCAGAGTTTATGCTGGAGCCTCTCCTCATCCAAGAAGGACAAGGACGACCAATGGCGCCGCCTCTTTCAAGCACTTGTGGCTCTTCCTTGGCCTCTCGGCTGAAGGGGTCCTCGACTAAGATCAGACGGGCCGATTCGGTAGCTCAGGATACACTGGTGGGACCAGTGATTTCCCAGGGTCAGGGACCACATCCTCGATGGGATTCCCAGCTGGCTGGGTCTCATCAGGGAAAGAAAGGACTGGAGTCTGATTAAAAGAATCGTCGACCGGAGTCGGCAACAATAGGTCGATCGGGTCGATGACTATTTTGACCTAGTCGATCAACACTTCGGTCAACTGGCCAGATGGCAAGACAAAGAATACAGTGGCTGAAGAGGCAATTTCGACCGGAGCCGAGACTGCCAGTTCCTAGGACCCAGATCTCTCCCGATCCAGAGAATGTCTTTGCTGAGAAGAAGACAATCCCAGGTCCTTTTCTGCTTACAGGACAGAGAGGAGTGTGTGCCCGCAGGACCCTCCCCCTTAGTCGACAGAAACTGGCACAACTCTCGGAAAGAACCCGAGAAGGTGGAGCCCAGGTTGAAAGGAACAAAGAAGCTCTGAGAGGAAGATTCTGCGGCCTGAGACGCTTCTTCCTTGAAGGCTTGCATACATTCCAACTGCTCGGCAGATCCCGTGGCTGCAGAAACCGCCCACCGAGCCCCCTTTGATTTCACTGGACGGTTCCATTTTTCTGGCCTCCACGACTTCAGGCGTGTGTGACGTCGAGGACATTAGGGTGAAATGCAAGGCAGAAGTCGCACTACGAGGTGTCATGGCCGACACCCAAGCAGTAAAGGCATGCAGTGTGGGGATCTGTGCGTAACATTTTCTGGCCGCACTAACACCGGCGAAATCCAGCGGAAGACCTGTCTTCCATAACTGAAGCAGAAGAGTCTCGGTCCCTAATGCGAAGTAGATGAAGTTTCAGAATAACCAAAGGTTTAGAAGCCAGGGCCTACAAAATGCAGGAGCACGAAGGAGGCAACTTTAATCTTCCAGCGGAAAGGAAAGGAAGATCTGGTGTCATGGGGTGGAGCCGAGGGTTATACCACCCGGGTGGATGGGAGGAGCCAGCTTGAAGACTTCCGGCAATCCTTAAAGGGAAAGGGAACATACCCATAAGTGTGGATGAACAACACATCCACGATTCTAGAACATGTATACCGCTACCACGCAATTTGGGCGGCAGCATGGAACCGATCAACTTTACTGTAGCAAGCACTGTAGGTTTATTTATTGAAATGTTTCACCAGAAAGGCACACTGAGCAACAAGTTGCTCGTCTCCCGGTACGACCTGGGGGGAAGGGGTACAACAGGGATGAGACATTTTACATTCAAGTTACAAAGATGAACATAGCATACAATTAATTAAGGCAGTTGTTACAAACAGTGTTACATACATATGTAATTTGTGAGGACAATTAATAAGTGCAATGGTAATAAGTGAACAAGTGCTATCGTGAAATAAGGGGTAAAGGACAGAGAGGATGAGATGAACAGAGAGTGCAGAGCTCTATCAAAGAAATGCACTTCACGAGTTTATTCAAAGGCATGCAGCCTTTTGTTACCAAATTCACATATTCTACCTCGCAACAAACTAAAGGAAAATAAAACCTTTTTCCCCATCAAAAAAATATTTTCCAGATACAATACCTCATTCCAGGACATAGGTTTCTAGAGAATGAATGCACTTCCTGGGTGTGTTGAAAGTCATTCGGCTGCTGGCCTTGTGCCGACCAATTCACCCGGGGTGTGCATTCTCTATAAATGCAGTCCCTGTTGTGGGTTACTGCTAACCTAAAGGGGCAGTGCTGTTTTTTTCCTGCTACGCCGACCGGCCCCTTTCTGTCCTACCCCTATGCCTCATTATCCACCCCCAGATAAATTACCTACTTCTATGTTCCCCCATGGATGGCCCCCCCCAATGGGGAGGGCCAGCCGAAGGCAGACCTCCAACACCTCCAAGTGGAGTTGAGTGTCGGTCAGGGAGAGACAAGTCCAGGTGGTATCTTGCATGGTCACAGATTTTCCGTCTCTCCCCCTCCCCCCCCCGAAAGGGACGGCGTGCAAGGACATCTGCCCTGCCTTCCCATACTGGTAAGCTCCGCACTGCTAGATCCCGGGCCTCCACAAGGGGCCAGTCATGCACTGGACACTGTCCTATTCTACCCCCCCCCCGAGGAGGACAGCAGTCCTCAGAATGCTCCACCCCAGCCAGCCTTCCAACAGCCTGGGCCCATTTCTGAACCCGGGGCATAGTCGCTGCAGGTGGTAGCTCTACCACTGTGCTGGCGGGCTGGCCCCAGTCAGTGCTGTGTTTGCCTGCAGTATTTCCATGTCATCTATGAGTCTGAGCTGGAAGCCAGTTCTGCTTGGCTTGGAACTACCATGGGATCTATCTGTCTCAGCTGGACTTGAGCATGCTTGATCAGCTAGGAGCCTGGCTTTGGAGCAGTCACAGATGAGAAATTCTGTGTGTTGCTGCATTCGAGGCGAGTAGATATTTACTACCTTTACAGCCATTTATACAGACGTTTTGGTGATATGTTAGTGCTGTATATATGTTTCTGTTGTGTGGAATTATAATTATTTTCTAGTGTTTACGTTTTCATTCTTGTTTGAAAAGTACTGACATTTTTTGAGTTTGGATTTTTTTTTTTAAACTCAGCTTTATTGAAGGTCTTATCTCCACAAGTGTACACAATTCACATATTAGAGACATCAGGTGTCATGCACACAGATTGGTTTCTCATTTATTTGCACCGAATAACTGATCAGTTATTAACTATTACCCTTGTGGTGTCATCTGTCTCGGTCTGCTCTAATTTCCTGCCAGACCGCCCTTACTAAAAAGGCAATAAACAGCTGTAACAAAACTAAGTTATCTAAAGAGCTTTCAAACTGTGCCTCAACACTCTGGCTGTGTGTCTAAACCCCGCCCCCTCAGCTTGTCAGTACACCTCCCCCTTCTACAGATGGGGTTAGAGCCATCCAATGCATTGTGTCTCAAGTGGTTTTCCCCATCTGCAGGAGCCAGGACTCCCATGCCTGCCAGCATTGGATGTGGCTACCCTGTTGTCTCAGTTTTGCTGTGAGGGATTCCATAACTACCATATCCTTCACCCGATTAACCCACTCCTGCAAGGTTGGGGGCTCCTGACTCAGCCATTTGGCAGTAATGCACTTTAAACTGACCCCAAGGAGAGCCAACATGACCTTACGTGAATCCCCATTTAAGTGAACTTCAGCAGGAATGCCCAGAACTCACTCCTCAAATCTGAGGGTCAGTAGCACACCCATCACACCCTGGACCGAAGTACAGAAAGCTGATAGTGCGGGACACCCCAGAAAATGTGCGAGTGGGTCCCCGTCCCCCCACACCTCCTCCAGCACGCAGCACCACTCAGAGTAATGCTGAGTGACCATGGGCACATGAAAGTAACAGATGAGCACTTTCCAACAGAACTCACGCCAGAATGAGGAAGAGGTGACCTTCCAACCAAACTTCAATCTGTGATTCCAGTCAGAGTCATTAATGCTCACTCCAGCCTCCCGCTCCCAAGCTATCTTATGGCTGTATATAGAGTCAGACCCCCACCTCGAGCAACAGTTTGTACAGACTGGTCACATGCCAGATTTGGGCTGTCACTGTTACCACTCCATACAGATAATTCTCCCATCCCAAGTACTGCCTGGTCAAACTCCCCAGGTGGCCCAAAGTGTGAATGAAATGTCTCACCTGCATGTAGCGAAGGAACTCCCGAGTTCCCCCCAACCGAATTTATCCTTTGCCCTCTGAAAAGAAACACAGTTCCCACCCTCAAGTCAGTTGGGTGAATCTTGTAATGCCTCGAGTCTCCCATCTGGCAAATCCCTGATTCATCATGGGAGGAAACAAGTCCCTCTCATTATACCTTATGAGGGACAGTGGGCCCACTCCCTCCAGGGTGGCCAATAACCTCCTCTGACCTTAGAAAGTATGTGTAGACCATGTCTTACCCATCTGTTCCTCACTAGTCACGTGTAGTCTGGAGTCACTGAGGTTAAAGCTAGGGTGAATAAGGGTCTCCCCTCGGGCAGATTGTTCTCCATCTCATACCATCTGGAGTCGACTCTGTTTGGCCCAGGACAGGACAGGTCCCATCTGTGCTGCTAAGTAGTATAACTGAAAGTTAGGTAGTGCTAGGTCCCCCTTTACCTGGGCAGACATAAGACACGTCTGGCCACGCTGGATTTTTTTATATTGCCCGACAAATCAGTGTATTTCCCTTGTGAGTTTGCTCCAAAATGAGACAGGGATTCTCAAGGGGAGGCATTGAAATAAAAAGAGAAGCCACGGCAAAATGTTCATTTCACTGCTGCTAAGTGGCAGGCAGCGTCATCTGGCTAGGTCTCTCTCAATGGATTCCCACGGTTTTCCATAATTCAGCAAGAGCAGCCTCGCCAATTCTGTGGATATTTGTATACCCAGGTACCTGATCCCTTCCCGTGGGGCCCATCTAAAGAGAAACCCCTCTTTGAATCCCTGAGGTGGCTGCCCACTCAACACCCACGGCCTCTGATTTGGTGAAGTTAATTTTGTACTCCGAGATCTCTCCAAAAGTCTGGAGAGCCGTGAAGAAGGAGGCACCAATCTTTCTGGTGAAGCCAAAAAGAAAAAGGAGTCGTCCGCATAAAGCGAGAGCTTTTGTTCAAGGCCCCCCACCATTACACCCACAATCTCCTGGTCCTGCCTAACTCTTATCGTCAGGGGCTCAAGGCAACAGGCAAATAGCAGGGGGGAGAGGGGACAACCCCGTCGGGTTCCCTAATCAATGAGAAAAGGGCAGAGCTCACCTCGATTGACCCTCACCAGGGCCTTCAGATCTCTATATAACAGCTGTGCAATAGTGTGTAAAAATGTGGGGCCGAATTTCATCCTCTCCAGGGACACTTTTAGAAATTGCCAATTCACCCTATCAAATGCTTTCTCTGCATCCATGGAAACAGCTAGCTGAAATTGTTCTCGGGTACTCTGTGAGGAGAGAATATTAAGAAATCTCCTAATGTTGTCAGAGAGAAATCTCCCGGAGATGAAGCCTGTCTGGTCTTCATGTACCAAGGAGGAAATGTGTGTCTGTAGTCTACCAGCCAACAGCCCCGTAAAAAGTTTCAGGTTGACATTTAATAAGGAGATGGGTCTATATGACCTGCACTCTTGTGGCTCTTTCCCTTCTTTGGGGTTGACTGCGATGTGGGCCAGCTGCCAGGAGTCTGGTGTCATTCCCCCATTTAAAATTTCCTGGCATACTGGCAAGAATAAAGGCAACAGGGGCTCCACAAAGGTTTTAAAAAATTTGGGAGGGAACCCGTCAAGTCTGGGCGATTTGCCGTTTTTTTAGACGGGTTATTTGATCTAAGATTTCCTGCTGGGAGATCCCACACTCCAACTGGTCCGCTGCCAGTTGAATTAAAGGTCTGGTCTCCAAACCCTCGAAAAAGAGGGAGATCTCCTCAAAGCCAGTGATAGGATCCTGGGTGTATAATGATTTGTAAAACTCTGCAAAGGTCTGTATAATTTCCTCCGGGTGACAGATGCCCCCTAGTCCTGTGATAGGGTCCCTCAGCTGTGAGACCACCCTACTAACCTGCTGCTGACGCTGGGTAGCTGCTAGTAGTTTCCCAGCCCAGTTGCCATTCTCATAATAGTTTTGTCTGACCCTCCTAGGAGATGCCTCGATCTGAAGTGTCAGCAGGGCCTCCAGAGTCTGCTGTCTCTCAACCAATTGCTTCTGAACTTGGCTATTCAAGGAGATCTTATGCTGAAACTCCAGGTCTGCTATCTCTACTTCTAGTTCCCATCTCTTCTGTTCCCTACATTTCTTTTTTTAATGAAGAAAACCCTATAATCACTCCACGGAGGACAGATTTCAAGGCATCCCACCGTACAGCATGAGACGTCGCTTCCACTGGGCTGTCCTGACAATATGTCTTAGTTGTGGACACTATAAGGTCTTTGAACTCCTGGTTATTTAAAAGGCCTACACTGAGCCTCCAATGTGAGTTTCTTATTGGTGGTGACAGCTCGAGTTTCAGTTTAACAGGGGCGTGGTCAGACAACGTACGTGTCATGATCTGGCATGAGGACACCGTGTATAACTACTCCTCTGTCATAAACAGGAGTTCTATTCTGGTGCCAGTCAGCCATGTCTATCGGGGAGAAATGTGAACAGTCCTGCTGCCCACCATTACCCCTTCTCCAGACCTCTGCCAAGCCTAAGTTTTGGGTCAGCTTGTGTAAGGTGCCTCCCGCTGTACCCGACCGTGTCGGTTGTGCCCCTCCCCTTTTGTCCAGAGTAGGGGACATGATAGTACTGAAGTCCCCCCCACCAGGATACACAGATGATCTGTAACTATGAGGGTATCCATGAAACATTTCCTAAAGAAGGTGGCTGCCTCTTTGTCATCATTTGGAGCGTAAAGGCAGGCCATGGTACAGGGTATGCCCTTAAAGTGGCCTGAATTATGATAAAGCGACCCCTGGGTTTGTCTGGGCAGACGCTACCTGAATTAGGCAGGTTTTGTGAATGAGGATAGCGACCCCTCTGTGATGTGGGTCGGCCTGGTAAGTAGAGGCATAAACCGAGCCCACCCAGCTTCAGCGCAGTTTTTGGTGTTCGCTGTCTGTAAGGTGGGTCTCCTGCAATAAAGCAATCTGTGTGCCTGTTCTACCTGACTCGCTTTACTGGGCCATTAAGCCCTCTGACATTATACGTCACAACATTTAAGTCCGCCACTGCAGATATCTGATCCCACATCCTTTACCCCCCCCGCTTCTTTAGGCTCTGATACAGCCAGGCTTCCAGGGACAAGCAGGAGATGAAACTTGCAGCCAACTGAAAGAACCTGTAAAACTTTTTGAACCAAATATTAACAGTACTAATTTATTTTAAAACATTTAAACTCATATTAACATAACTTAACATTGCTTGAGAGAAAGTAACTAGACTCTCATGGTGCTTCAAGGGTGTCACGCATATCCCTCCAACCTTCAGATGCTGGGTGATGAAGGGTGGTGATGAATAAATTCCATCACTGTGTTGCCAGTGTGTCCCTGGAGGGATCAGAGGCAACTTCCATGGAGTCATACGAGCCATGCTGCAAACACTACAACCTTGCTCCCGCGGGTTATCAACTGGTGTTTGCTTGAGAGGTCGGGAGAACCTCGTACTCTGAAGGGGAAGATCCTCCACCCCCCCAAAACAAAAAATTTTCCCCACATTCCAAATTAAACTGATATATGACCAGTGTGGCCAGACTTAGCTGGTAGATCCACTCACGTGTGACCTCAGAGAGGCAGCTCTAAAATGTCGCCAGGAGAGAGTCTCAGAGCTTCACCAAATTCCTGTTTCAGGCCACCACCAGTCCAGTTTTTCCCAATCTGTATTTAAATCTTTTTAAGAGAGTACAAATATTCAAATGTCTGTAGCTTGCTGCAGTCAGTCAAGTGAACAGGGCCCCTATTAGTTGAGCAATGGCTTTCATTTGTGTGAAAGGTAGCTTAAATAGGCATAGTAAAGGTTTTAAAATAGTCCCCATAGGATTCAATGGGGTGCGCCCACGCGCTCTCTGGCAGGACGTCACAAAACGTCTGAGCGCGGGGGCGTGGTAGGCGGACCGGGAACCTGGAAAAAGATAGGCTGGCAGGCAGTGCAGCCAGGGTTACGATCCCTTTCCTCACTAACAGGACTGCATTAAATTTTAATATTTTACCACCCACAGACTATCGCTGCGGCAGGGTAATGGGCTATGAAGCCCATAAGGTAATCTTAAAATTTTACTTTAAGTTCAGCAGCTCTTTTAATAAACTTTCTATGAACTCTGCCATATTGCCTGTTTCTGTGTGTTCTGGAAGTCCATGAATTCGTAGGTTTGTGCACCCTGACCGATTTTCCAAATCCTCAATTCTGTTCATGAGGAGTTGGAAACTGTCGTGGAGCTCTAAGATGGCACCATTATATAAATCCACGGTGTCAGATTGCTTAGATAGTGTTTCTTTAACAGAGTTGAGCTGTTTTCCCTGGTAGTCTAGTCTGGATTTGTTGTCTGCGACCTCTCCTCGGATACAATCCAAAGTACGGGTAAACCAGCGCAACTCTCGGCAGAGCTGCCTGGATGTAATCGTGACCTCTTCCTCGTCTGAGCTGCCCTCCGACTCTACCTCCGTGGTTTCTGGAGGCCTGCAGGGTGGAGCATCTCTGCCTTAGCTCTTCGGGTGCAGATTCAATTTGTTGTTTTAGGGCACTCCCTGCCCCGATCTGGATTTGGATCGGCTCGCCATCACCTCAGATACTCTCTGGTGTAGTTTTGAGCTACATGTAATGTATCTGGGAAATTAAATTTGCAGCTTTTCCCCGGAGGCATTCAGAGCTCGGACCCAGCGCTACTGCATGGCTCGGTGACATCACCGGAAGTGGCAGAGTTTGGATTTTTCAGTATAACTTTTTTCAGTTTTGTTGGAGTTCAAGTTTCTTCAGTTAGATCTTGTGTTTGTTTGAGCAAAAAATCCTGACATTTAGTTTGCAATGTATGACTGTTAAGCATCGCTGTCATGGGGATAATTTTGTCACACGTTTGTGGATCTGCATGATGCCTTTTTTGTAGTTTGCTGGGTTGTGTAATTTACACTGTGACCTAGGCAGGGTGTCCTCTCAGTGCACCTCTATGATGTCATCTGAGCACTGAAGTGTAGTGTAAGGAGGCACTTCTCCCGGAGGGTGGTGAACCTATGGAACAGTCTATAAACAGACAGTGGAAATGAAAAAAGTACAAGCCTTCAGTGTAAGCCTGGATGCATTTTTGCTTAAAAAGGGGAGTCACATCACCGGGTGGCCTAGATAGGTGCCCATGTTTGCACACCATGTTTATTTATCCTTTTTTTAAATGTAGCATTTATGTGACTAAAGTTTGGTGATAAAATTGGGTCCATGCTTTCTGCTGCTGCCCCCTATGCATGTTTATTGTCCTCTGTAACCAGGTCCTTTCCCAGCTTAATTTCCCCAGAGCTTGCCCCCTCTAGCAGGTCCCCAACAGTCAGCCTGCGTGCTACCGGATGCTGAGGGGCAGCAGCAGGGCAGTGGAGTTTTCCACAGCAATCAGGTGTGGGATGCTTGGGGACTCCTTCATCCTGTGCACCCCTGGGTCAGGGTTATTGCTCCTTGTGTGTCAGCTCCCCCTGTGATGCTCTGTCTACTTATTATATTGTGTCATATTTGTGATAGAAATATATGTTTATCTCAATGTCTGCTTAGGAAAATGTCAGCCAGCAGCTTTTAAAGGAGCCTGACCTTTTGACCCCAAAGGTCCTGCCTTGCTGAAAACAATTGGCTATGTAACACTGACCCAGTGAATTAATTAATTAAAAGGCTTCCTTTTGACATCTCCTGTCACTCCTGTGTTAGCTGTTATACAACACACTGTAAAACTTAAATTACTCTGAAGTCCAGGAAAGCCATAGAAAACGGCATCTTTTACGACATCCTATGAAGCAACAAATTCTAACAGCTATCTGTAACATCTCCCACCACTAGAAGAGAACTGTTTGTCAGGATGTGGTTCTGAACATCAAAGGGAATGCTCTGAGGAGGAAAGAGACTGTATAAAGTAATTTTGCTGCCTTTGCAAATTTCCAGCCAGCAGTAAAATGACACCCTTTTGGATATATTTGGTCATATTACAAATTAATTACAGACTAACAATGACCTCATAAGCTGTGACCTCACAGGATGGGAAGGACATTTTGGCTCATCACTCTGGCTGAAAGGAGTGGACACATCTATCTCTGTGCTTCTAAGAGAGAAAACACACACAGTATGTTCTGGACAAAAAGGCACCTTTGTCACAAATGGGTAACATCAAACTGAAACAGAATTAGAAAACTCAGTTAACAGGAGTTTTTGTTTCTGAAATTCCCATTTCTTTTGGACTGTAAATATTTATGTTATATGTTATGTCTTGTATGTATTTACTATTTTTTTGAAATTCTAGTAAACAGCTTAGTTTCCTTAATCCTGCTTGAGACTTTTCTTTTGCATGTGAATGCTTAAACTGTTAAGGGATCAAGTGTGTTACCATCTGGCTAAGTTAAGAAATTACCTAGGTCTCAACTGAGTCAAAAAGGGTAGAACTGTGAACCAGGCTAGGTGCCCACTGGGTGAAGTACTGCACTGCATTTCCCCGAAAAGGGTGCGATATCGGATCCTGTTAACTGGGCGTGCTAGCAAAAAAGGATTCATATTTTACCTCAGGACTCGAGGCTAGTAGGTGACTCGGACCCAAAACAGACAGGAGGGTTACCCTGTTTGTCTCCTGTTCACATATTGCACTTCAATGTTTGGCACTGTGGGAGCAAAGGGCATGACCTGCAGAGTGCGTTTGTGACACCCACCACTCTAGTCTCAGTCAATGATGCCCACCTTGTCATCCTGTTAGTGGGTGTAACAGCTGACACTGCTGGTCACACACAATGTTAATGCCATCACTGCTTCACACCAAAGAAGTGCCAACTCCCTACCCCTTGAGTCAGAACGCAAACCCTCTGCATCACTTTGTAACTCCACCTTCCTGGAGGTGGAACAGAGTCTCGATCCAGGGGCACAGAATGGCAGTGCAGTGCACTACCAGCTGGCAACATTGTAACAAATTCTGGTGTCAAACACAGAGTAAAGTGCCGAACACAAAGCTGTCTTGTAACAGATTCCAGGGTCTAACATGGAGTCTGGAAGTAACAGTTTGGTGTCGAACAGTGAGTGTTAAACATGGCACAGCACTGTAACAAAGTCCAGTGTTGGTGCATTCCTGCTGCCTAGGCAGCTGGAGTCATAGTCATAAATGTAGGACACAGTGGCAGACACACTTGTGACGGGTGCAGCCCTACTACCACAGCTCAAAAAGGGTGTCATGTGTTGAGGCAGAAATATAGACTACAGCATTGGCATAATAGAGGAAAATCAGGCAGACAGATTGCAGGTGGGTGAATGGACTGAAACAGAGAGACAGACTGTGGGCTGGGGAGGTGATTTCAGGAAGACAAAACAAGCTGGAGATATAAGGAAGACAGAATATGGGCAGAAGAAAGAACAAATTTTGGTTGCTGGTACCTTCCCATGGGCTTTTTGCTTTTCCATTGTCCTTAATCTGTTCTCCTCTTCCTGATCATCTTCATCCATATCTTCCTCATCATCTTCTTCTTCTGAGCTGCCACTGTCTTCCTCTTCTTCAGAGTCTTCCCCCTCGATTCCTGTAATTATTCACATTGTACAGTATTTATGATTAAGAAAAAAGCAACTGGCTTAAAAGTCAACACTACTAGCAGGAGTGCCACTTTGTATTAGTCAATTACTTACACACAAGACCTGGGAATAAGGCAACCATGGACAGCACAAAACCACTGCATGGAAAGTGACTAATTTACATATATCACTGTGTTTATGCCCAGTTTAGACAGAGCCATAGCATTAAGTATTCTTTTCTCCTCCCGCTCTGTTTATCCCTCCTACAACCCTCCAGCTCCACTTCTTCAGGACCACCTATGGAGTCATCTCTGCTTCCTGCCTTACCTTGTTCTGTCCCGTTCTCCCCCCCAGCGGCTGTTCTCCCGGGCAGAGGAGGTGGGGCCTGTACACCCTGAGCATTCATATTTTGTCAGGTATTTGGAACAGCCAGGCAGGTGGGAGCATATTGAGGTCTTCTCCTGGTGGTCTGTCATCCCGGAGCAGGAAGGCATTTTCCTCCTGCTCTGGGGCGTGGTGTGCGCCCGACGTCAAGGTGTCACTGCTGACATCCATCATGTCCCAATCCGCTCTTCCGAGCTTGCTGAACCTCTGGCCTCCGCCAGAGGTCAGTCAAGTGCTGAGCAAAGCCCCGCCCACCGGAGAAGGCGAGCAGTCCTATGGATGCTTGAGCCTTCTTCCACTGGCCGGCCCTCTGCCTCCCCAGGTTTGTTCCCTAACCCGGGTCGACTGCGTCGCGAGCGGTAGTGCTACTGCTGTGCTGGCAGGCCGGCTAGCACTAAGTATTCTGCTTTTTAAAAATAATTTAAGAAACATATTTTTGGTCCTAAAGATTCTGTTCAAGCACAACAGGAAAATCTACAAAACAAGTCTAAATAATTCGTAATTAACAGTTCCTGGGGTAATATGTGTGGTGGTCTAAATGTGACCAGCAGTTTCAAGGACAGAGCTCAAATGTGGAAAAGGAAAGAAAAGTTACGTAAGAACTTACTGTAACAGTAGATCTTCGAGGGGATCTCAGTCATCAGGTCACACCGTAGGAACTTCACCACTGGTAAAGCAGGATCCACACAGAAAATTTTCAGCAGTACAACTGGGGCCGCCTACGCCAACGTAATGTGACAACATCACCAACCCTATAAAGGCATGAGTGGCCCTGCTCCCTCCTCAGTTCTTTCCCCCAGAGACAAGGGGAGCATAGCTCTAGCTATGAGGGACCAAGGAGAGAGAGAGAGAGCGCGTGAGCGAGGTACCCAGGCCTATACGAAAGGCTGGATACACCAGATAACCAGTTCCAGTAAAGAGTATTTATTTATTTATTTTTTTTAAGTTGTTTAACCAGGAGTAGCACACTAAGCTGAAAGCTTTTTTACAGGTGCGACCTGGGAGCACAGAGAAGTTAAGTGACTTGCTCAGGGTCACACAGTATGCAAGTGGAAGCTGTGGGATTCAAACCCAAGTCTGGTCTGCTGGATGTCACCAGATTTGCAGCTCAGAGCCTTAAACCACTGCGCTATACTGCCTCCCTAATTCCCCCTAAAAGGGGGGATAGTGGGAGGGAAGACGGACCTGATGACTGAGATCCCCTCGAAGATCTACTGTTCACGGTAAGTTCTTACATAACTGTTCTATTTTCTTTGGGGGTATCTCAGTCATCAGGTCACACCATAGGAATGAGTCCCAAGCAGTTACAGGTGCAACAGGACAGTTTGGAAAGAAGGCCAACCTTAAGCTTAAGATAGGAAGCCCTTCCAAAACAAGCACGGGCTCTTGAGGCAATGTTCAGACTGCAGTGTTTGGTGAAAGTATGGCCAGAACTCCAGATAGCAGCCATGCAAATATCAGCAGCTGAAACCCCTCGAAAACAAGTCACAGAGGTAGCCATGCCTCTTGTGGAATGAGCTTTGACAGCTCAAGGCAACTCTTTGCCATACTTGTAGCAGAACACAATACAATTAGCCATCCATTTAGATAAACATCGTTTTGGAAACCTGAACGCCCTCTCTACCCGGGGTGTAAGAAAAACAGCTGCTTAGACTTTATACTTTCCTTGGTGTGAAGCAAGTAGTATTTCAAGGTTCTGTGCACATCTACCAAATGGAGCAGTGCTTCCCCTGGATTGACACACTTAGGAAAATTAACAGGAAGGTGGATGGATTAATTGAGGGTAAACTCTGAGACCACCATGGGGAGAAACTTAGAATTTGTGTGCAAAGACACTGTCTTTGTGAAAAATCACATAAGGTTCCTCGCACCAGAGGGCCTGAAGGTCAGAAATCCTTTGAGCAGAAGTAATAGCAATCAAAAATAACACCTTCCAAGAAAGGAAGCATAGCTCGGAAGTCGTGGCTGGTTCAAAAGGAGTGTGTGTCAGCTTCTCCAAAACAAACTTTACATCCCAAGCCGGGACAGGGGAATGGACTGGGGGTTTCAGATGCAGGATGCCCCTCAGGAAAGTACAAGATACATCAAGCTGAGCTATAGTGCAATCACCCACTGGCTCATGAAAGGAATAGCCAAAAGGTGCACCTTGAGGGAGGAGTACTGGAGACCTGAATCCGACAGCGACAACAGGTAATCCAGAATCTGGTTCACTAGACAAGTGAAAGGGTCCAGATGTCTGGCAGCCCAGATGGCAAACCTCTTCCACTTCATGGCACAAGTGCCTCGAGTGGAGGGTTTTCGAGCAGCCAACAGAACATCAGCTACCCTATTAGAAACCCCAAACCTGGAGATGGCTATGTTCTCAGGAGCCAAGCATGCAGGTGAAGGGACTTGACGGTGGGGTGGACCAGAGTTCCCCCCACCCAGAGTCTGTGTCAGCAGGTTCCTGCAATGAGGAAGAGGGACCAGAGGCTCCTCCGCCAGCTGCTGTAGTAATGGAAACCATATCTGATGAGGCCAGAATGTAGCTACCAGAATCTTGCTGCCCCCCTCCATCTGCAGTTTGATTAGCACTCTCTGAATCAGAGGAAATGGAGAGAAGGCATGAAGGAACCTCCTGCTCCAGGAGAGGGACAACGCGACTCGCCAGAAAACTCGAGGCCCTGGATCTAGCGAGCAGAAATTGGTCAGTTTTGCATTGCGTGGGAATGCAAAATGGTCCAACTCTGGATGACCCCATCTGTCAAACATCTCCCATCGGTCTGCAATGGATGAGAGAAGCTCCCACTCGTGCACGCTGGACTGCATTCGGCTGAGGCTGTCCAGCAGTCCTTGGACATGAACAGATGAGTCACACCATGGTCTAGAGCCCAGTACCACACTCTCATGGCTTCCCCACACAGGGGATAAGAATGTGTCCTCCCTTGCTTGTTGATGTAGTACACGACACGGAGGCTGTCAGACTGAATCAACAGCTGGCCCAGAAGGAGATGATTCTCAAAGGCCTGCATGGCATACAGGGCCGTCCAAATCGCCAGGACACTGATGTGCAGGGAGGTTTCAATCTGGGACCAAAAGCACAGAGTTTGAAAGGGGCCCAGATGAGCCCCCCCAGCCCAAATAGAAAAGGGGGGGGGAGATAGTGGGAGTCTGGCAAGGGGAGTCAAGCGAAGGTGGATCCAGCCATTGAGGCTGGTGCGTCACTTCTACGGTGCTTGGCGGCAGCCCCTGCAGTGGAGGGGTCAGGTAAGGCAGTGAAGGCTCAGCATTTGCCTTGGGCCCTAGAGGCTGCTTTCTGCCTGTTGGGTCCCTTACGAAAGGGAGGACGCTGCCTGCTCTTTGGTTGTGTATGACAGAGCAAGTGGACAGATTTAACAGCCCTGCCAGATGCCTGCAGATCATTAATGATATCCTGGACATCTCACCCAATCAGCTTTGAGCCACTGAAAGGGGCATTCAGCACCTTTTGCTGGACGTCCGCAGCAAAGCCTGATGCCCTCAGCTAGGAGTACCTATGGAGGCAAATGCCGGTGGCAGCAGCCCTGGCAATAGTATCCGAGATATCATAGAGGACCCGTAGGAGGTGCTTGCTAACATCCTCAGAGGTCTGCAAACAAGTGAGAGCCTCCTGCTTCTGGGTACCTTCTAGAAGGGCCTGGGCAGCAGCCTTGCCCTTCTTCCAATTAGTATTCTGGTACTTTACCATAAGGTAGTTAGCAGTCCTCAACCAAAGGGCGGAGGAAGCATAAACCCCCTTGCCCCAAAGATCAACTCTGCGTGACATTTTTATTTTATTTATTTTTTTTTTTTTATCTCCACTCTATTTTTCTCACCTGCGGACACAGTCCTGCCATACACCCAGCCACCTCTCCAACCTTCACATCCGACCCCGAAGCTGATGCGCCCAGCTGGCATATGCAGTTATGACCGTCGAGAGGGGCTCCCCCTTCAGCCCTTGCACCGGTAAGGATCCAGTACCGCACACGCCTTTTGTGTCAGGCATGCCGCTGGCATATGAGTGGCTATCAAGCTGCTGCAGACCATGCTGCCTTTTTTCCTCTTTTCCTCCCAATGAGAGCATGGTCGTGCAATGACGTCGCGCACCTGCGTGCAGACGTCTGCCGTGCTCCCTCCTACAGAGCACCCGCGCCACTGCAGTTCATCCGGGCGTCCCCAGGGACCGCCAGAGAGCGGCGTGCACCCACTCCTTTACCCCAGGGCTAGGAGAGCTGTCGTCGGATGCACGATCCTGGTCCTCCCCTGCCGACAGCCCGGGCCCGTTCCCAAACCCGGGTGGCCGGTGTGGAACGAGGTGTGGCATCCAGCGCCTCAACCCTCAGCACCACCAGGCCGGCTACTCGCGTGACTATCTAGGGGGAGGGAACTAAGGTGCTTGGGCACCTTAGACCAGTCATGAGCTGCCTTTATGACCACGGAATCTGTTTCAGGCTGGGCAGCATAATGTGGAAACCCCTGCAGGGCATGATAAAGTTTATCTGCCTCTGCGGGGCATAGCTGGCACCATATCAGGTCTGTGCCAGTCTGCAGTAGTAGCATTTCTCAAAGCAGGCAGAATGAGGAATAATCTTGGGAGATGACTCTGGGATCTCCAGGAAGTCCACCAAATCATTTCTGGTTACATCTTCCTCCTCGGTATGGAAGACCATGACTGAGGACGACTGCTTCATGATATTGAAGAAGGTGGAGTCCTCTGAAGAAGACCTAGGAGTGTGTTTCACAAAATCCTGACTCACTGAGGAAGCTGTAGATCTGTTGGAGGAGAAGGGGTTCTTCCTCCTCCTCTTCCTCATCAGGAAGAATAAGGTCAGGATGGTACTCCTCCTTGACGTCGATCTCTTCCAGATCAAGGTCCGACATCTGAGGGACTAACAGCGGTACTTGGGGAGCAGCATGCGGCAGCCGAGTTGGATTCGACGACGACGGTGCCATTAACAGTGCAGGCAATGTAGGCCTGTATGCGCCTAACTGGTGGACCATCACCAAAGTGAATTTAGTCAGAATTTCATTGAGGTTGACAACTGTCGAGGGGCTGCATTGACAGAGGAGCGGTCAACTGCGCAGGGAGCGACGACCTGCCAGAGGGGCTCTGTGAGCCCAAAGAGTTCATAGCCGAGGGCCTGGGGAAGCATCAGGAATCGAAAGGAGAGCCATTAACGATGACCCTGTCGCCAACGAGAAAGGGCCAACACCAGCCGCACTGAAGGTCAGGCGGAGGCACTGTCAGTATGGGTCTGGTAGGGACACAGACCTGGACAGCAGAGTTAAGTGTTGATGCAGCTGCAGTCGATGGGAGTACCCCAGGACGAAGAGGAGGCCGTCAGGGAGTGGGACTGCTGCCGGGGGTGGATTGGTTCCGATCTCTGTCTTTTTTTATGACTTTTCCCCGGACGACTTGTCTCAGGCCTTAGCTGCATGGGAGGTTGACGACCCTGTCAGTGACTGGGAAGCAGGGACCCTGGAGGACCCCAGTACTGGAACAGGCTACCTGTTGATCCGTAAGGACATTTTAAGTGCCTTTTTGCGTCATGTGAGGGTTGTTTGATTGAACTTCTGGCACAGCTCACAGTCAGAGACTTCGTGGTCAGGCCCAAGACAGCAGACACAGAGAGAGAGAGAGAGAGTGTTTGTCTGTAGAGGCAATCTTCTTTGCACAGCGGCAGAAGAGAGAAGTCAAAGGATTAACTCGACGTAAACAAGGTAAATGAATCTCTTTATAAAAAGAGATTCTAATATAGAAGGTAAGAAAAAGCCGTGGGTGAAAACTTCACGAAGCTGCATCGGACCTTCTACGGAGACCCATGTGAACAAGTCAAAGGAGGAAAGAACTGAGGAGGAAGCGGGGCCACTCATGCCTTTATAGGGTTGGTGACACTGTCGCATGATGTCAGCATGGGCGGCCCCAGTTGTACTGCTGAAAATCTTCCGTGTGGATCCTGCTTCACTGACGGTGAAGTTCCTACGGTGTGACCTAATGACTGAGATACCCCTGAAGCAGATGTAGTGCAGCACACATCTGTCATTACTGTAACCTCGTGCCTGTGCACTGCTAGTAGTTTTAGGGACAAAGCTTCAAGTATTGGTAACAGAGGCAGAGAAACAACAAAACCTGTCATTACCTGTACCCTCTCCCCTCTGCATGGCCAGCAATTTAAGCTTTTCTGGTGGAATGTAGTCGCCTTCCTTTTCTTCCACAAAGGGGGAGAGGTGAGGTGGAAGCACAACTCCAGGGAAATAATCCTCAACAGGAAGAAGCATCTTAGCATTGACACAATCAAACACCCACTGGGGTTGAACATAATACCTGTCATGTAAGAAAAGGCATAGGAACAAGTCAACCCAACAAGATCAGCACAATATAAAAATATCAAAGGCAAGTGGGGAAGGGAGGGAACGCATCGTGAACAAACAAGAAGGGAAAAAGGCAAGAGCTGGGGGAACCAGACTTCTAACTGGACAGTATCCTATGAAGCAGGGCAAGAGCATACACAGAAGTGTGGAGCAACTGTGGGTACATCTCTTCTGCAAGCAGTGCGAGATTGAGGACTGCAGGAATGCAGAGAGGGAGTTTCTGCATGGAGCTAATCACCTAAGAGAGCAGGGTCTGCATGCCAGTCACAGAATATCGCACTGGAGCTGGGGGAGGGAGAGGGTGGGGGCAGTGTGTTGCAGCGGTGATACGCCAGGCTCCAACGGGGTGGACGGCACACCAATGACACAACTCCTGCTGGCCAATCAGGAGTAGGGTGGGCACTGACCGTGAAGGCAGCTGTTTATTCACCCTCCAAGCTGGAAGAGGATGCAGCCATTCGGACTCCGAACTTCGAATGAGGATAGTAACAACAAAAAAAGTTAAGCAGAAAAAACAACTGGACATCGGTAAAGAGCAAAAACTGACCCAGTTTTAAAAACGATCCCTAAGCCCCCCAAATTCTGCTCATCTACCAAGGACTTTACCAGTCCTTGTTTCACAATTGTTGCTCTGCACAGTCTTCCTAGGGGAAGGGATCACTAAATCCTCATAATTGAGGAGCTGATCCCTTCCCCCTCCCGGTACACACCGGCTACTGCTCTGACCCTGTGCTTTGACGTTTTGTGATGTAGTAGTTTGTGCAGCGCGGGGGTATGCTCTATGAATAGCAATGGAAGCGTGGCTGTTCAGGCTTTTTAAAAAAAATGTATTTTAGTGGTCCTCTGGGCTGCATTTTCTTCCTTGTCACTCAAAACATTAGATTTTCAGCTCCGATCAAGATAAAGTTAATGTATTTCACAAGAACTTTGTTTGCCATGATGGAGCATGACCTAAGGACAGGAGACAGCCTGCGACCACGTCTAATGAGACCGAACTGCCATTACCCGAGACAGAGCTCAGCCAACCTACTAGTGCAGCCCTACTTCAAGCAATACAACCCATGGACAAAATATTTGAAGATTTTACCCCCAAATTTACTGTCTTGGATACTCAGATAGGTGTAGGGGAACAAGAGGCCAAAGTGGCAACAATGTCAGCAGAAAGAGCCATTGCTACCACGACAGGTCTAGTCAAAGAAAAACTATTTTTTCGTTGCAGGCTGGAAAATTGGGAGAATGGAGCCCGACCCACTAACATTCGCATGTTGGGTTTTCCCTGAAGGTACAGAGGGCGACACACCAATCGATTTCTTTTCCACTTGGTTCCCTGACGTTTTTCAGGTAGGCCACACACTCTCAGTTCAGTTTGCCTACCGAATCTCACACCAGGGCACCAGCAGAACATCAGGATTGTGCTGTTAACTCTGAGCTCTGTGTCAGAAAGGAGCTGCATTTTGTTAGCTGTTAAACGTAAGTGCCCACTTATCTGGCAAGAAGCTGCTGTACACATTTTTCCATATATGAAAATTACGTACTCACCGTAATTCTTTATCTTGTAGGAATATCTTCATCACTGTTTCATACTAATGGGTTCTGAGCTGGAGGCACTAGGACACTGACGGAGCCAGAACTTTTCAGGACGGTTGCCACTGAGGCAAGCTGCACACGTGTGCAGTACCATGAGACTGGCTCGCACTGCATGGCTTGCCTCAGCACCAGCCCTCAACCGCCTCAGTGGACCTTGACTGAGGAATATTGCAAGCCAGCATCAGAAAGGTTCAGCAAGTACTCCAGTCTTGTCAGGTGGGCACGGAAAAGGGTTCATGTGAGTTCTGGAGCACACCTGACGGTAAGATGAGAAAAAATGAGATGGTTGAGATGGTTTCTGGTCTGCACCAGAAGACATATGAGGAGAGACTAAAGCATTTTAAAATGTATACCCTTGAGGAAAGGAGGGAGAGGGGGGACATGATAGAAACTTTCAAGTATCTCAAGGGAATTAAAGAACAAGAGGGTAGCATCTTTCAGAAAGAGATGTGCAAGAACAAGGGGACACAATTTGAAGATGGGGGGCAGCTCAGAGGTAATGTTAGAAAGTATTTTTTCACAGAAAGGGTTGTGGATGCTTGGAACAGCCTTCCTGAGGAGGTTGTGGAGTCGGGAACAGTGGGAGAATTCAAGATTGCATGGGACAGACATAAGGCAATTCTAGTGGGTTGGGGGTAGGAGGAAGTAAGCTGTTGATTAACTAGAATCTGCAGCTTATCCATCAAGTAGGGAAATGGTCAGACTAGGTGAGCCAAGCGGTCCTTATCTACCGTCAAATTCTATGTTTCTATGAGGGCTGGTGCGGAGGTAAGTCATGAAGCGCAAGCCAGTCTCATGGTGTCAGCTTGCCTCGGCGCCAGCCCTCTTGAAAAGTTCCGGCTTCCACGGGGTCCTAGCGCCTCCAGCTCAGAACCCATTAGTGTGAATCAATTGTGAAGATTGGTTCCTGGAAGCGCTAAGCCTCGCCATCTGTCAATGTAGGACAGCGTTCGATGAGGTACGTGTGAAGCTTCTACAGCTGGGCATTCAACCTTTAATGCTCATGTTGGCCTTAATCTATGATGGCAAAGTCTTCCAATTTTCCTACCTGGCGGATGGAAAGCTGCTACAAAAAAATAGAAAAAGTTTTCATCATGACAGGAAGAAACCGCAGATGAAGAGGACAAAGCAGAGGAGTAAGGACTGCCGCCACTACTGATTCTATTTATGTGCACAGACTGAGTTGAGAGGTATATGTTCAAGAACAGTGGATTGCAGCACTTTGCATCCCAGGGGCAGGTTAACTATTTTGCCGTTTGGTTTCAAGTTTAAATATCTTTTTTCACTTGACATAGTGTTCTAATGATGTCCAATGCAACTGAAGGAACATATCACAGTGATTATGCAGTACCCAAGGACCTGTTAGTCCCAGTATAAATCTGGCCAGACAATACTGCAATCTAACTTTTGCAAGTTACTTTTATTAAACAATTGATAACTTATACTTCCATAATTAATGAGGCAATATTGTTGTATTTACCAATTTTTCTTTTGTTTCATGTGTCATATTATGTTTGTGCCTATGAAGGGCTCCAACTTTTTGAGAGACCTTTTTTGACATGTGAAACCACTACCTGATTTCTACCACGTAGGTAGGAGGAAAACCATATAGTTCTTCTAATGTTTAAACTGTAGAAGCACAATTAAAATTCAGTTGGGCTGCTTACAGAATTAGTTTTAGTAAGATGTCTTGAGTGCCCTATTGCGAAAGAACAGGTTACTCACCTGTAACAGTAGTTCTAGGAGTGGTATATGTTGTTCATCTGCACTGTCTGGCATTGTTCCTTTCCCCTTTAAATCTTGCCGGAAGTCTTCAAGCTGGCTCCTTCCACCCACCCGGGTGGTAAATACTTCGGCTCCGCCCCATGGCGCCAGATCTAGCCCGCTGGAAGCAGGTTGTGTAGCCTAAAGCTGGGGAGGTAGGGTGGGCAGGGGATGAACAACATATACCACTCCTAGAACTACTGTTGTTGGAGGTGAGCAACCTGTTCTAGGAGCGTGGATATGTTGTTCATCCACACTGTCTGGCAGACTCCAAGCAGTTCTCCGGGAGGAGGGAGGCAAGGTGCACACCCCTACTTAGGAACAGAGATTGGAGAACAGAGGCCCCAAAACCCGCGATCGGCGTGACTCAAGGTCGATGTGGTAATGGGTAATAAAGGTGTTCGCTGACTTCCAGGTAGCAGCCCATTGAATTTCCTGGATAGGGATGTCCCTGGAAGCAGCCACCAAGCAGCAGTATGTAGAATGAGCCCTTATCCCTTTGGGAGGCTCCTTACCCGCCAATTCATAGCACAGATGTATGCATGATGTAATCCATCTCGCAATAGTCCGCTTGGCTGCAGGTCTGC
Organism: Neoceratodus forsteri; assembly: GCA_016271365.2. Lineage (NCBI taxonomy): Eukaryota > Metazoa > Chordata > Ceratodontiformes > Ceratodontidae > Neoceratodus > Neoceratodus forsteri. The sequence goes on from JADMNL010000027.1 coordinate 4,159,322, forward strand.
CAGAAGCGGCTTCAGCGTAGATGACAAACAGCTGGCGAACCTCTCCCCGAATTTCCGCCGTCCTCTCCTTATAGTGGGAGAAAGCACGCCTGAGGTCCAGAGTATGGAGCCTGTACTCGGCATCCGAGGTGTAGTTAGGGTAGTATACCGGCAGAGTCAACACCTGGTTGAGGTGAAACTCTGACACCACCTTCGGAAGGAATTTCGGGTGGGGGCACAGGACAACTTTGTCCCTGTGAAAGACCAGATAGGAGGAGTCCACTGAAAGCGTCTGGAGCTCCCCCGTCCTTCTGGCTGACGTGACAGCCACCAAGAAGGCCGTCTTCCACGACAAGTGCGAAAGCGCAGACTTGTGCATGGGTTCGAATGGCTTGCCCATGAGCTTTGTCAAAACCAGCAAAAGATCCCACGGAGGTGGAGGTTCACGTACCGGAGGGGATATGTGATCCAGGCCTTTGAAAAAGCGCCCGATCACCTTTTCCTGAGCCAACGTCGGCTGACCAACCCGTGCCCGGTAAGCTGATATGGCTGCTAGGTGCACCCTAAGGGTTGATGACCGAAGACCCCCTTTGGAGAGGGACCAAAGGTAGTCTAGAATGTTAGCCACAGAGCAGGATAAGAGGTCCAGGCTTTTGCCCTGACACCAAATGGAAAATCTCTTCCATTTGAAGGCATAACATTTCCTGGTCGATTCTTTTCGAGATGACTCAACCACGGTGTAGACATCTTCAGAAAGACCCAAAGCCTGGAACTCTAGCCGCTCAGGAACCAGGCTGTGAGGTGCAGGGATTGAAGGTCTGGATGAAAGACCTTCCCCTGGTTCATTGATATCAGGTCCGGGCGTGTACACAGCCGCTCCGGGGCCCTGCAGCCAAGGCTGAGGAGATCTGGATACCAGAACTGGCGTGGCCAATCTGGGGCTACCAGAATCACCCTCGCCTTGTCCCTCCTCACCTTGAGTAACACCTTGTGGATCAAGGGAAATGGGGGAAAGGCGTAAAAGAGGCCTGGGGTCCACGGCCTCGAGAAGGCATCCCCCTGCAGCGAACCCTGCTGAGGGGGGCAGGCATGGTACAGCCTCAGCTTGGTGTTCTCCCTGGAGGCAAACAGGTCCACCAACGGTTTGCCCCAACGAGAGAACAGGTCGTAAGCTACTCTGGATGGAGAGACCACTCGTGGGATGTCTCGCCTAAGCGGCTGAGAGCATCCGCCAGTTGGTTCGCGACTCCTGCCACATGGATGGCTAGGAGATCCACCTCCAGCCGGCTGACGAAGGTCCAGATCCGCAGCGCCTCCTTGCATAGCAGACGGGAGTGCGTGCCGCCCTGTTTGTTGAGGTAGTACATGGTCGTGGTATTGTCCGTCTGGACTTGAACCACTTGACCCCGGAACTGAGGTGCGAAAGCTGACAGAGCTAGTCTGACTGCCCTGAGCTCCAGCAGGTTGATGTGGCATCGGGACTCCTCGGGGGTCCAGAGGCCGTGGGCCCTGTTGTCCCCCATGTGGGCTCCCCAGCCCATGAGAGAGGCATCGGTCGTAAGGACGACCGTTGGCTCGGGGCGGACAAATGGGATTCCTTCCTGCAGATGACTCGGGACGGTCCACCATTGGAGAGCGTCCCACATCCTCTGGGTAACTGATCAGCTGGTCGAAAAGACCCTGACGCTGAGACCACTGAGCGGCCAGCTCCCACTGAAGGGGGCGCATGTGCAGTCCGGCCCAGCGGACCACTGAAGTGCAAGCCACCATGTAACCCAGGAGGCACAGAAAGTCCCGGGGCAGGGCGCGAGTGCCCAACCAGAAATGATTGGGCAAAGGAGGAGAGAACCTCCGCCCTGTCCGCCGGGAGCTGAGCTCTGGCTTGACAAGAGTCGAGCTCTGCCCCGATGAAGCCCATCACCTGAGAAGGTACGAGTTCCGATTTGGCCTCGTTGATCAGAAGGCCCAAGTGTGAGCAGGTTCGGAGGGTCAGGTCCCTGGACCTCTCCACCTCCTGAAGGGAGGAACCCGCCAGGAGCCAGTCGTCTAGGTGAGGTAAATCCCAGACCCCTGGCCTCGTAGATGGCTGCCACCACTACGATGCATTGGTGAAGACCCTTGGGGCCGATGACAGGCCGAACGGCATGGCTCTGAACTCGTACAGGGTCCCTTCGACCCTGAAGCGGAGGAACCGCTGATGGGACGGACGGATAGGGACGTGGAAAAAAGCGTCCTGAAGATCCAGTGTACAGAACCACATGTTTCGCTCCAGAGATGGTATGATCTGGTTCAGAGTTACCATCCAAAAGGTGCGAGACCTGAGATACCGATTCAGGTCATGCAGATCTAGAATGGGGCGCCAACCCCCCCTATCCGTTTGGGCACCAGGAAATACCTGGAGACAAAGCCTGGGTCTGAAGGAGGATCTGGCATTCGGGCCACTGCCTCTTTGAGGAGGAGTAGCGCAATGTCGTCCCGAAGGTGTATCTTCCAGCGGAAAGGAAGATCTGGCGTCATGGGGCGGAGCCAAGGTATTTATCACCCGGGTGGGTGAGAGGAGCCAGCTTGAAGACTTCCGGCAAGATTTAAAGGGGAAAGAAACAATGCCAGATGGTGTGGATGAACAACATATCCACGCTCCTAGAATCTGCACTATTCTTACCAAATTTGTTGGTATACTAAGTTTCTGCACATATTTTATTACCTTTTATTCTTTATCGGTTCAGGAGATGAGATACCCCCATAGTAGGATGCATGATTTTCGTTTTTACAGAAATCTTCTACCAAGAGAAAGAGATATTGCTCACCTGTTTATGACCTGCTTTTCTAGGCTTGGCCTGTCCACGATCTGGTGGGTGATGGTTTTATCAGTCACATCATAAGGGGCTCCAATACAAATGGACTTGTCCCACGAGACTTGGGCACCAAAACACCTGAAGGAAACAATACATGTTCTCAGAGCTGGCTACAGTGCTTCTCCTGAAAACAAGATATGGCTGCTAACCCATACCAACCTATCTAGTAATAATAACTATGTCATCAAAGAGCTACTCCATAAATGGGCATACATGTTCTCATGAACCTTCCAATCGCTGCCAGTACCTACCACTAGACACTGTGGTCCAGTGTTTAGAGACTTTAATTGGGGAACTAGAAGATCCCAGCTTCGAACAGGACTACAGCCAAATATTGTATGACCTTGCACAAGTCACTTAACCTTTCTATTCTCCATTAAACTCAGCTGTGGAAATGGGTAGAAGATGAACCCCACAGAAAATGAGATGCTGCATCCCAACTGGGCAATCCTGCATTAATGAATTGCTTTAAAAAGTTTTAATAGCTTCAGTAATGTTATGTCTCGGTTTCCCAGCCCTCTTTTTCCATCACCCCCAAAATACCTGATGACAAAGGCCAGGGGTTCACGAGGAGTTTCTCTGTTCAGAAAGAATTTCAGACCCTCAAACAGCTTCTTCTGGGCCTCAATGTCAGCCTGCTCCTTCCTCTTCTGTTCCATTTGGTCTGCACTCTCCTGAACACAAACAGCATAATGTTTTATGTTGCACGCCTGTGGCTCTGTGACCAGTACACCGATTTGGGGTAATAACTTTTATTAGGCCAAACATTTTTTTTAAATCCTCAAACAAGTTTACTGAAGACATTATGCATTACTGACAGTACAGTACAAAGTTAACCAGATTAATCTATCTATATTATTTCCAAAATGCTACTGTATACTGTTATACAACTTAGGGTATTAGACATCAAGTTAATAAAGTTTTTTTTTTTTTTTTTAATCTATTTCTTTGTTCCCTCCTCGGCGCTGGGGGGGGGGGTGTTGCCTATGGTTCCCTCTTTTTGGTCTAGGTCCGCGGCCCCTGCACCACTCCCAGTGCCTGAGCTCAACCCCCCCTCCTTTCTGTTCTCTGGCTACGTCACGGCGGGTACTTACCCTACCACCGTGGAAAGCCAAGGATCCAAAGTCAGGAGAAGCTGAACTTGAGTCGGAGTGGTGTGGCGCCGAAGGACCAGACGTTATTGAGCGCGCCAGAGGATTTTCTCTTGCATTTTCCCCACCCCACGGCACAAACGTGCAGGGCATTAATGACGCTGCTGTGCGCGCTTCTGTGCACTGCTTATCCGATGCTGTCCGTGCTGTCCCCACAGTGAGCCTGCACTGCCGCAGTAATCCCACCCCACCCTCCCTGGAGGAGAGCAGTCCCTGGGATGCTCCATCCTCCTCCCTGGCCGACTCTCTGACATCAGAGGTCGCTCCCACCGGGTCATCAGCATGACGCAGCAAGATACAGCGCCACACCCTCAGTGCCACCAGGCTGGCCTAAGTTAATAAAGGTTTTAAAAACACTCACCTGTAACTGCAGTTCCAAGAGTGGTATCTGGTTTGCATCCATGCTCTGGCAGTTACACTGGAATAGTCAGATTGGCTGGACATCTTTAAGCAAAGCTCCTCCCACCACCCGGGTGGTATATCCCCTAGACTCTACCCCGTGCCATGGGAGGTTGGGTAGGTTGTGTGTATGTGAACAATATACCACTCCTAGAACTACGGTTACAGGTGAGTAACCTGTTTTTCTAGGGGTGTGGCTATGGTTCACTATCCACACTCTGACAGACTCCTAGCATTTCTCCAGGAGAAGGGGACAAGGTGCACAGCCCTACTTGTAGAACAGAGACTGGAGAACCACGGTCCCAAAAGCAGCATCCCAGTGTGACTCAAGGTCAATGCAGTGATGGGAAATGAAGGTGTGTGCAGACTTCTAGGTAGCATGCCTGCAAATTTCCTTGATAGGGACATCCATGGAAGAGGTTACCATGGCAGCAGTATGTCTGGCGGAATAAGCTCCAAGTCCTACAGGAGACTCCCTACCAGCCAACCTATAGCAGAGATGGATGCAGGATGTGATCCACTTGACAATCATCTGCTTTGCCCCAGTCTGCAAGGTGCGGCTTCAGCATAAGTGACAAACAGCTGGCGAGGTTGTCCCCGAACTCCAGTCATGTGCCCCATGTAACAAAAAAGCTCCCTCCGCAGGTCCAGGGTATGGAACCTGCAGTCAGCCTCTGAAGATGGGCTGGTGAAATATACCAGCAAGTTAATCACTTGGTTAAGGTGAAACTCCAATACCAACCTGGTAAAAAACTTTATCTTTGTGGAAGACCAGGTAAGGAGACTCCACCGAGAGAGAGCACCTGCAACTTTCCAATCCTTCAGGCTGACGAAATGGCCACCAGGAGGCCATCTTCCACGACAGGTATGACATGTCATGCTTGTGTATTGGCTCAAAAGACTTGCTCATGAGCACTGCCAATACCTGAAGTCCATCCCATGGTAGAGGTGGTTCACACACCGGAGAGGACAAGTGGTCCAGGCCCTTGAAAAAAGGACCAACCACCTTCTCCTAGGCCACCATCTGCATTCCAGTCCATGCCTGGTAAGCAGAAATGGCTGCCAGGTGCACCTTAAGGTGCATCACCCACAGTCCCAGATGGGAAAAGGACCAGAGGTAGTCCAGGATGCTAGCCACAGGGCAAGCAGGAGGATCAATCCCCTTGCCCTGACACCAAATGGAAACTCTCTTCCATTTAAAGGCATAGCATCTGCGAGTCAACTCTTTCCTGGCGGCCTCCACAATGTGAAGCATATTCTCTGAAAGACCCAGCGCTGGAACTCTAGCTGCTCAGGAACTCGCCTGTGAGGTGCTGGGATTGAAGGTCCAAGTGCAGGACCTTCCCCTGCTGTCTGGTCAGCATATCCGGGAAGAGAAGCAGTTGCCACGGAGGTCTGCTGCGGAGGCTGAGATCCAGGTACCAGAACTGCTGTGTCCAGTCTGGAGCCATCAGGATCATCTGCATCTTGTCCCTCCAGGCACTGACCACCACCTTGTGGATCATGAGGAAAGGAGGGAAGGCATATACGAGGCCTGGGGACCAGGGCCTAGAGAAGGCATCCCCCAATAGTTTCCCAGACTGTGCGTTCTCCCGGGTGGCAAACCGGTCCACCAAGAGTGTGCCCCATCAGAAGAACACCTGGTTGTCCACCTACTGATACAGGGACCACTCGTACGATGTCTCTCCTACCTGGCTGAAAGTGTCTGCCAGCTGACAGTTCTGTCCTGCAACATGGATTGCCAGATCTGTACCCAAGCTGCGTACGAAGGTCCAGGTGGATATGATCTCCCGATACATAGGAAGGAAGGAAGGGAGTTCCACCCTGCTTGTTCAGGTAGAACATGGTTGTGGTGTCGTCTGTCTGGACCTGCACAACCTGACCACTGACTAACGGAGCAAATACCGTTGAAGTCAGACGCACTGTACGGAGCTCCAGCAGCTTTATGTGGTGATAGGACTCCCAGGTAACCATTCCCCTGGGCTCTGTGGTATCCCAGATGTGCTCTCCACCCCACCAGAGACACGTCCGTCATAAGCATGATGGTCAGTTCTGGTGGACAAATGAGATTCCTTCCTCCAGGTGTTCTGGGATCAGCTACTACTGGATGACATCCCACATCGGCTGGGTCACTGTGACTGGCAGGTTCAAGTGGCCTAGGCGCTAGGACCACTGATGTCCCTGCTCCCACTGGAGGTGGCGCATCCGCCAGCAGGCCCAGTGGACAACACTGGTGCAGGATGCCATGTACCCTAGCAGTCTCAGGAAATATCAGGCAGGGCGCTACAGCCCAACCTGAGATGATTTGGCATAGGAGGTAAGATCCAGTGCCCGGTCCGCAGGGGAGTGTAGTTCTGCACTGATGTACTTGATCACCTGCTTTGCTACCAGTTTGGACTTGTCTGGGTTGACTACAAGGCACAAGTCTCAGCAAATCTAGAGAGCCAGATCTCTGGACCTCTCCACATCCTCTCTGGAGGGACTGGCTAACAGTCACTCACCCAGGTAGGGGCACGCACGGAACACGTGGTGCTGCTGGTGGGCCGCCACCACTGCCATGTATTTGGTGAAGACCCTGGGTGCCGAGGAAGGATGAAAGGCATGACATGGAACTGGTACAGGACCCGTTCCACTTGGAACCGGAGGTAGCCATGGTGGGATGGACAGGCGGGAATCTGGAAAATTGCATCCTGGACATCTAGGAAACACAAGCACAAGTTCTGCTCCAGTGCTGGGATAATCAGAGTCAAAGTGACCATCCGAAACTTGCGTTTCCGCATAATTTGGTTCAGGTCGTGCAGACCCAGTATGGGATTCCAGCCCTCTTGTCTGGTTCGGGACCAGGAAGTATCTGGACACATAACCCTGTCTAGCCAGGGCACCTGGGACACAGGCTATTGCCCTTTTTGCAAAGAGCTGAGCAATACACTCACGTAGGTCGGACAGCGTGCCATGATACCCTTGACTCCCAAGGCACATGGAGGTGGTAAGGCGGGACAGCCTCAAAGTTCAGGGTCAATCCTCTGCCCACTACACCCAATACCCACTTGTCCGCTGTGATAGTGGACCAATGTGGCAAGAAGTGACTTAGCAGACCTCTGATGGGGAAAGCAGGTAGGGACAGGACAGGTGTGGGGTATAACACCCTCCCCAACCTGTTACTGGGCAACTTAGGGGGGGCCATCAGCAGCTGCGGCTGGAGGGGCGCCACTACCCCTGCCTTCTCCATTCTCAACACTCTGACCCCCAGACTTCGGCATGGGGCACAAGGCCTGGTACTGCCCCTGCTGGGGCTGCTGCCAAGGAGGCTGTGACTGAAAATACTTGTACTGGAAAGTCATTTTTTCAGACTTATTTTTCTGGTCCTTCTGGGACATCACAGAATCCAGGGTGGTGCTGGACTTCTCAATGCGGGTGACATGTCCCTCCACCCCAGGGCTGAACAGGTCGGTGCCAAAAAAAGGGACATCAGCCAACTTATGCTGAATGTCTGCCCATGGAGATGGACAGACGCAGCCAAGCCCTGCAATGTACAGAGACAGCCACTGCCATAGCACGGGCTTGAGTCGCCCATATCCAAAGCCATCTAGTGCTGGTGTTTATCCAGCAGCTGACCCTGGTTTCTCATGACAGCCACCACCAAGTGCTGATCCACAGGGAGGTGAGGGAGGATTGCTTTGAAGACCTCTCATCAGGGAGGGATCAAAGTAGGCCATCACAACATAACTAGCCGGAAGGAGACCAAGAGATGCTGCAGTACACACATTTTTAGCGGTATGTTCAATCTTGCAGGACTCTGTCCGGAGGTTTGTCCACATCCCACTGTTGTCTGGATTTGCAGAACACAGAATCCATGATCAACCCCTCCATGGAGGGGAGGTGCAAGAATCCCAAAGGGGAACTCGTTAGAACCACATACTTGCAGACCATGTGGACAGAGGATTCTGGTCAGGATACTGGATGTTACCAAGCTTCAGAGCCAGTTCCAAGATGGACTCAGCAAAGTGAAGGCAACCACTGAGGATTCGTCCCAGTTCAAAATGTTTATTGGGGTGGTGGTGGTGGGGGCTTGGCCCTCTTTTGGACTAGCTGAAGCAGGACTGATATAGACTCCAAGATGAGTCAGAGAAGCACCCTGAAGGATACTGGGCCATGCTTGGTGGAGAGCTTCTTGACTGAGCTTCAGTTGAGGAGGGGAGGTCTTGGACTCGTGATCAGAATTGTCCGAGCACTCCTCAAAATTGGCCCTCGACTGTTTCTCACCACTGACCTCCTGGCAGGGTTTTATTTAACTCTAAAAATTGATTAGCGTTTTGCTCACAAAAATGCTAAAAAAACACTGTGAAAATGCATAGCACCTACCTCACTGTGTTTAACAAACATAATACTTCTAGAAGTCCTATATAAATACTTTCTCAACAGTTAGTATTGTCCCCAGAAAAAACTGCTAATTATTTAAAACCCTGTCCTGGGTATCCTCACTCAAGAGTGATTCTCACCGACAACCAGCCTGGCAAGTTGATGGCCTCCTTTATCGGCGTGCCCACCTTCAGCTGTGGTGGTGGCTCCACCCTAAGACATGCAGTAGCAGGTGCAGGGGGCATCTGTACGGTGTGGACCAGCAGGAGTACCACTGTCAACGGGAAGGTGACCAAAGGTCCATAGGTTAAAGCCCTAGACTGCCCCACACAGGCCCACTGGTGCCACAGAAACTCCTTGTAGCACTGGCGCATCTCATGACAGTGGCTCTCTTTACCCGAGGAGGAAGAGGACGAGTTGACAGCGATGCCTCCCAGTCGAGCAGGACTGAAAGCGGGAACGCCTCAACCGCAACCAGTCAGTCAACAGAGAGGAGAGGAGAGCCTTCTGGTAGACTGGAATAAACCATGTGCCTGCCCATGTTAAGTAACATGGGCATGGAAGACCCGACCACTGGTGGAAGCTTCTCCCACTGATGGCCAGACAGGGACACTGGACCAGACCTTGTCCTCTTCGTTGAGGACCAAGAGTACCGGGGTCTGTGAGATTGAGTCCTCAACCTCATCCAACAATGGGTCGACAGGCACGAGAAAGATCTTGGAGACCTGCTTGCTTAGAGTTGACACTGACTGACTCAGTAGCCTTCGACCAGCCCAACCTGTCCCTTGGCCTAGAGGTATTCAATAGCCATCAAGTGGTCGGGTGAGTCAAGATACCGTGACGACCTCAATTGCTCCTGGTTCCATGACCAGTGCCAGCAGCACTTGCATTTAATGCCACAATGGGCAGGGTTCTCCCCCAAGATGGGGAGATATGATAGAGACTTTCATGTTCCTTAAAGAGCAGGTTTCGAGTATGACTAGTTCTCACTCACCTGTAACAGTAGTTCTATGAGTGGTATATGTTGTTCATCCACACTGTTTGGCATGTCCCCTTCCACTTTAAATCTTGCCGTAAGTCTTCAAGCTGGCTCCTCCCTCCCACAAGGGTGGTATATACCTCAGCTCTGCCCACATGACGCCAGATGTTGGCCCGCTGGAAGCAAGGTTGTGCGCCCGAACCCGGGGAGGTCAGGTGGGTGCGTGTGGATGAACAACATACCACTCTTAGAACTGCTGTTACAGGTGAGTAACCTGTTCTTCTAGGAGCCTGGATATGTTGTTCATTCACACTGTTTGGCAGACTCCGAGCAGTTCTCCGGGGGGAAGGAGGCAAGGCGCACACCCCCTACTTAGGAAAGAGAGACTGGAGAACAGAGGCCCCAAAACCAGCACCCTGGCGTTACTCAAGGTCGATGTGGTAGTGGGTGATAAAGGTGATTGCTGACTTCTAGGCAGCAGCCTGACAGATTTCCTGGACAGGGATGTCCCTGGAAGCAGCCACCGATACAGCAGTATGGCGGGTAGAATGAGCTCTTATCCCTCTGGGAGGCTCCTTGCCCTCCAACTCATAGCACAGACCTATGCATGATGCAATACATCTTGCTATGGTCCATTTGGCTGCAGGTCTGCCAGAAGCAGCTTCAGCGTAGGTGACAAACAGCCAATTGTCAAGATAAGGGTAGATTCTGACTCCCCGATGCTGAAGGTGGGCTGCTACCACTGCTATGCATTTGGTGAAGACCCTGTGGGGCCGATGACAGGCCGAACGGCATGGCTTGGAACTCATACAGGGTCCCCTCGACCCTGAAGCGGAGGAACTGCTGAAGAGACAGACAGATTGGGACATGAAAGAACACGTCCTGTAGATCCAGTGAACAAAACCACATGTTTCGCTCCAGGGATAGTATGATCTGGTTCTGAATGACCATCCGAAAGGTGCGGGACCGGAGATATTGATTCAGGTCGTGGAGATCTAGGATGGGGCGCCAACCCCCATCTGCTTGGGCACCAAGAAGTACCTGGAAACAAAGCCTGGGTCTGTTGGAGGATCTGGCACTGGAGCTACTGCCTTGTGGAGGAGATGGGCTACGTCGTCTCAAAGAGCTGACTGGGTGCACGTGGAAATCCGTTCCTCCAGAGGGGCGTGGGCTTGGCTGGGAGGGTACTCTTGAATTCTAGAAGCAGTCCCTGACCAGCCACTTCGAGAACCCACCTGTCCGAAGTGATTGTGGACTAGGCGGAAATTAAGTGGCGGAGCCAACCCCCCACAGGGGGACCCAGAGCTGGCGTGATGGGCGTAGGGGTGGCCACCCCCAACCCGTCACTGAGCAGGCGCAGAAGAGGAGGAGAAGGCTCCAGGACCTGAGCCTCTGCCTCCTTTACGGGGCTGCTGAGGACCCTGCTTGGACCGAGGGCGCCAAGCTTGAGCCTGCTGCTACTGTTGATGTTGCTGTCCTCCTTGATAGGAGGGCTGCCAGACCGCAGGGGAAGAGTGCCGAAATGGCTTCTTCTTTCTCTTCTGCTGGTTCTTGCCTGAAGAACCCTTGGCAGAAGTAGCATCTAAGGTGGCAGTGGACTTGCTCTATACGCTGAAGGTGACCGGCCACTCCTGGACCGAACAAGTCGGTACCCAGGAAGGGTACTGTCAGCAAGCTTATACTGAGTATCCGCTGGGAAGGAGGAAAGCCTCAGCCAAGCCCTGCTGCGAGAGGCCACTGCAGCTACCAGCGAGCAGGCACAAGAATCCCCGCTATCCAAGGCCGTCTGGAGCTGCTGTTTGGCAACAGCACAGCCCTGCTTGACTGTGGTCCGCATGTCTGGTGGGAGATGAGGGAGGACATCTAAATGACCCAAGAAGGGCATGAGAGAAGTGTGCCATAACAGCCGCCGAGCTGTCCTGACGAAGGGCCAGAGAAGAGGCCACACAGACCTTACGGGCAGTGTGGTCCATATTCTTGGACTCCTTGTCCGGGGGTCGCTCAGTGTCAGCTGAACTACCAGTACGTCTAAACATAGAGGCGGTCACCAGGCTCTTGGTCGAAGGGTGTTCTGTGAATCCTGCATGGGACCCCATGGGCACCATGTACTCGCGGGCCATGCAGGCAGATGGTGCTGGGCAAGAGGCAGGAGGCTGCCAAAGTTCAAGGGCTGGGCCAACAATGGCCTCAGCCACTGGAAAGGCCTCTGTTGGGGTATCCCCTCTCTTAAGAATGTCGGTGAGAAGGTACTCTGCCTTTTTCTGGATAGGATCCAGGGGCATTCCGGTGGAATCAGAGATGAGGTGGAGAATGCCCTGGAAAGAGGAAGGGCCTTCCTCCATTCCTGCGCCAACCGATGACTCATCATCCCGGGATGTGAGTGCTAACCGGTGAAGTCAGATTCTGAAGAGTCATGATACAGCGGTCTACCGCTTAAGTCACCCTTGATCTGCCTAGGGTGGTCTGGGGTGACTTATCGGCAGATGTCGGGGAAGCCTGGCGTCCTGTCAGTCCTCTTTTGAGGGCGCCCCTCCCTCAGGCTGTTTAGGCGGTAGTTCCACCCAAATCAGTGGAGAGATTGGAATAGGCCTAACCAGGAGACGGCCCAGCCCCACGAGTGGTGGAACTGAGGGCTTCGGTTCCAGAGAGGTCAGCTTCAGCCTAGGAGGCAAGAACCAAGTGATGGCTGGGGTAGGCGGCGGAGCTGGCTTCTGCCCGGTCAAGATCAGCTGCTGCCACATAAGGTCTTCATAGCGCCGGAGTTTCCGCCAGAGCCTCTCCTCGTCCAAGGATCTGTGGTGTCGCCTCTTTAATGAGCGCTTATGACTCTTCCTCGGTCGATCGTCCAAAGGGGTCCTGGAGAATCGGTGAGACCCAGGGGTCCGGAACTGGTTCCTTGATGAGGACACCAGCAGGCTGGGTCTCCTCATCCAGAAAGACCAGGCCCGGAGTCCGTTCCAACGAGTCGTCTGGCACAGCTAGCGACAAGGGGTTGATGGGGTCGAGGATAATTTCAACCTTGTCGGCCACTTACTTGGTCCCTTGGCCAGATGGAAGGTCCAAAAAGCCAGCAACCAAGGATTCAATCTCAACCGAGGTCGAGACCACGTGTTCTTGGGACTCTGACCTCTCCCGGTCCCAAGAGTGTCTCCATTGGGACAAAGATGATGGGTCCCTCTCCCTCTTCTGAGAGCGGGAGGAGTGCGAGCCCGAGGGTGCCTCACCCCGAGTGGGGAGAGACTGGCACATCTCCCTGAAGGAACCTGTAAAGGTAGAGCCTAGGTTCAGTGGGACGAAGAAGCTTCGATTGGCCGAAGTGTGAGCTGCATCCTCCTCGAATGCCTTCATCTGTTCCAGCTGATCGGCGGAGCCCGCGGCCACGGAAACCGCCCACCTAGCCTTTTTTCGATTTCACCAGTGGGTTTCTTTTTTATGGTCTCCCCAGCTTCACGTGTGCCTTGCGGTCATCCAGGACGTTGGGATGGAAGGCCAAGCAAAAACTGCACGACGACATGTCATGTCCAACACCTAGGCAGTAAACGCATGCGAGATGGGGATCAGTGCGTGACATCTTCGGGCAGCAGGGGCACCGGCGAAATCCTGGAGATTTTTCCTCCACAGTCGATGCGACAAAAGCGTGATCGCTAACTTGAATGAGTTTGATTTTTGGTAAAACCGACAATTTGAAAGCCAGGGCCTACGAAATGCTGAGAGCATGAGGGAACCTGTATCTTCCAGCGGAATGGATGATCTGGTGTCATGGGGTGCAGCCAAGGTATATACCACCTAGGTGGGTGGGAGGAGCCAGCTTGAAGACTTCCGGCAAGATCTGAAGCGGAAAGGGACATGCCAAACAGTGTGGATGAACAACATATCTACGATCCTAAAAATGACAGCTTACCCACTAGTTAAGACAGCAATCTAAACAGTGCAGTTTTTTTCCAGGCTATATTTCTTAGGGAAAGACTCGTAAAGCAGCTCCGTGGAGCTAGTATGAAAAACGCTATCAATTCCCGAACCGGAGTCGCACCTCCACGTTTCGTGATGTCAGTTCACAAAGACGAGGCGACGCCACAGACTACAATGGGGCAATTTTAAAAGTTGTTTTTATATTTTATGTGCTGAATTTGAGAAAGGAAGACCACCGCTCAACTAAAAGTCCTTGTTAGCTGAGGCGGGCATCTCTCAAGCCAAGAAACTCGCACTAGCATTATCTTATGATGTCAGTTCCAGAAAGAATGCAGGGGCACGCTCCATACTGTTCAATAGGGACGTTTTTAAATTGCTTTTTGGTATAATTTAGAGTTCTGTGTTAAGACCTTGTTAGCTGAGTGGTGGCCTTGACTTGTCAAAACTCGGAACTCTGAATTACACCAAAAAGCTATTTAAAAATGTTCCTGTTGAACTCTATGGAGCGTGCCGCTGTGATCTCCCTGAACTGACATCATAAAACATGACAGTGTAGGAGCGTGTCTCTGAACAGGAAAGTGGAAGGGATTGGGCTCTCGGCTCCATGGTGCCAAAACAGGATCCCTTCCCTCCCTTAATACCGCCACCAGAAAATTAAAACATACTGGATCAGACTTGGGGACAGGTAAGCTGCATTATATGTTCTGGGGGCAGAATTTGTAAAAAGTAGAAACCTGCTCTTTAAAGACGTCCAGCTAATCAGACCATTCCAGCAGAACTGCCAGACTGTGAATGGTTAACCCTATCCAGCCCTTAGAAAACATTTATAGCACTGCTTGCATATCTCATCTCATGTACAACAATTAAGAGTCAGTCAAATGTGTACAGCCTAATCCTAAAATAAGCTCAATGTCTGCTACCTGTAAATAGAAACACAGAAGTTGACGGCAGATAAGTACTGCACAGCCCATCCAGTCTGTCCATTTTTTCTACCTTATGAATGTGCCATAGGCCTTTGCTCTGTCAATGGCCTATGTATTCATACTCATCTGTATTGCTCCCTTATGCCTATCCCATGCCTGTTTGAAACCCTGCACTGTATTCATATCCACCACTTCCAGAGGTAGGCCATTCCATGCATCCACCACCCTTTCTGTAAAAAAGAACTTCACCACATTACCCCTTAATCGACCTCCTTCTAATCTCATGCCGTGTCCTCTTGTCCTGCTAATTTTCTTATATTGAAACATGTTAGACTCTCACCTTGTTAATGCCCTTAAGGTGTTTGAATGTTTCGATCATATCACCTCTCTCCCTCCTTTGCTCAAGGGTATACATATTGAGCTCTGTTAATCTGTCCTCGTATGTTTTCTGATGCAGTCCCTGAACCATTTTGGTTGCCCTTCTCTAGGCTGCCTCAATTTAGTTAATACCCTTGTGAAGGTGTGGCCTCCAGTACTGCACGCAGAGTACTCCAGATGGGGCTCCAACCAGTGTCTTGTAAAGAGGGATACATTACCTCTCTAAGGACTTGTGACACTTCTACTAATACACCCCAACATCCCTCTAGCCACCTATTGCTTTAGAGGTCTGTTGATGATTTCAGGCCATCGGTGATGATGGCCCCCAAGTCCTTTCTTCCCTTTGACTGCCAGTAACTCCCTCCCAGCCTATAGGTGGCTTCAGGTTTCTCTTCCCTATGTGCATGATCTTCCCTTCTTTATGCTAAACCCCAGTTGCCACTCTTCCCACCATTTTGCTACTTTATCCAGATCTCTTCTCATTCTGCCCACACCATCTGGATCATCTACTATGTTGCAGATCTTGGTGTCATCTGCAAACAGACAAACCTTACCCTCCAGTCCATCTGCAATGTCACTGATGAAGATATTGAAGAGGACTGGCCCCAGGACTGATCCCTGAGGTACCCCATTTGTGACTTGCATCTCTTCTGACTGTATACAGTTTACCACCACTCTCGGTTGTCTGCCCCTCAACCAGTTTGCCACCCAGTTGACCAACGTCTGACCCACCCTGAGCCTACCTAGCTTATTAATCAATCTTCTATGTGGAACAGTATCTAAAGCTTTGCTCAAGTCAAGGTAAGCAACATCAGCTGCACCCCCTTGGTCCACCACTCTGGTTACCCAGTCAAAGAAATCTATGAGATTAGTTTGACAGGACCTTCCTTTTGTAAACCCATGCTGTCTTGGATCCTGTGCTCCTGTGGATTCCAGGTGATGCACTATCCTTTCCTTAAGGAGTGTCTCCAGAATCTTGCCCACTACTGAGGTAAGACTGACTGGTCTGTAGTTTGCTGCCTCCTCCCTGCTACCACTCTTGTGGAGTGGGATCACATGAGCCCTTCTCCAGTCTTCAGGGACATCTCCTGTGCTCAGAGACTCACTAAACAGTTCTGATGATGGCTCTGCTAGTTCCACCCTTAGCTCCTTTAGTACCCTGGGATGTACAGTATGCCATCAGGTCCCACTGTTTTGTCCACCCTGAGCTTATCGAGCTCTTGTAGGACCCTTTCTTTTGTGAAGGGACTAGTGCAGGCCTCCCTCCCTCCCCCGTGTCCATGGTGCAGAGCTGTGGGCCCTGCCCTACCTTCTCTTCAGTAAATACTGAGCAGAAGTATCTATTTAGGATAGATGCAGTTACATGGTCCTCCTCCTCACACGCCCCCTTATCCCCTTTGATCTTAGCAATACCCCCTCTTGTCTGTCTCCTTTCACTAATGTATCTACAGAAAGTCTTGTCACCGTCTTTTACTGTTTGTGGTAGTGCTTCCTCAGTTTGGGCCTCTGTCCACCCTACTGCCGTCCCTGCTTCCCTTAGGGAAGTTTGGTATGCCTCCCTATCTTCATCCTGCTGCGTTCCCTTACATTTCCTGAAGGTCGGCCTTTTGGCTCTGACCTTTTCTGCTACTGTAGTTGAGAACCAAAGTGGTTTCCTTCTTCTTTTGCACTTCCTTTTCTCACTAACACAAAGGGATGTTGCTTCAAGTATTGCACATACTTACAATTAATAAAAAAACCAAAAACTTAACACAATGATCAAGTGTGTACATCATTTTGAGATTTCATTTTAATTAACATATAATGTCCTTCACCCGATGTCTTTACTATACAGGTAGTTAAATCTCTGAGCTTAGGGGAGGGACTGATGAACCCCAGTCCTGACACCTACAGTTTATACTGCTAAGGCTGCATACTAACAAGCTGAAACAGTTCAGGTAGGAAAATTGGCAGACACAAAGGACTACAAGCCTTTTTCTGTTGGCACCTTTCTATGTTTCTTAAGGGACATGGTTTGTTATACTTCTGTTTATGGAAATGTCTGTGCTCTGCACATGGCAACACACCCTTGCCAGTACAAAAGAAACTGGATCAAAAATAGTTGCAATAAGTGGTCTCTAAACCAGCTTTAAAGGAGAACAGCAGCAAAAACCCAAAACATGTTTTTCTTGATTTTCTTCAGTATTCTTTTTTAAGGCCAGTGGAGGATGGCTGATCGTCCCATGGATGCGTGCCTCCTCTGGGGTGGGAGGTAGTCTGGTCACAGCTATAACACTGCCACCTGGATGACCACAGCTGATGGCGCAGCCACAACCAAGGACTGAGGAAGAGGGGCGCTGGCAGCATGAAGCCATGCGTCAGCCAAGGCCTTCCCGACACTGGGGGTTGGACAGAAAAAACAAAATCTCCCAACCCACGCAGGACCCTGTCTGTCGCAAGCCCCACACCACCAACTGGGTTCTCCACTTCGCCAACTGACACAACAACTCTATCCAGGGGCAGTAAAGGATCTGACCCTCTAGCAGCCCTCCCCATGTGTGTGTGTGTGTGGGGGGGTGTCATCCATGTGGGGTACTGCAAGGTGGAGGTCGGGCTGCAGGAGGGCACAGTAAATAAAAAAAATTAAAAAAGATTAAATCTAAAATCTTGTTTATATTTTAAAAGTTATTATTTATTTCATTTAAACATTTGATGACTGGGAAAGGTACACTGAGCCAAAGCTCATCTCCAGGTGCAACCCGGGATTATATGCATCTGTTTTTCCACAAGCAATGAAAAAAAGATTTCATTACTTACATTCTTTAGTTAGTTCCAATATCACTAGCCTAGTCATTTTCTTAAGCAATAAGGTACGACCAGGGGTTATGTTAATGTTCTAGTTAACCACCCTCCGGAGGTGTAATCGCAGAGTGCCATTTTACCCCAGGGAGTGATTAACTAGAACAGTAACATAACCCCTGGGAGTACCTTATTGATATTACAGTTGGGTTCAATGTTTCTTGTCATTTTCCAGTGACACATAGTATTTATTTTAGTTAGTCTTAACCCTTGACATAAAATAGTCCCTACGCCAAAGGTTTACATGGGGAAAACAAATCTGTTCTTTGGATGAGAGTCTGCTGTTTGGGGGGAACTTCATTCTGCTCAGCTGTGCTGTGACTCTTATTCAAAATTGAAATTCGAAAAGTTCGTTTCTTTAGCCCCGCTGGTAACAGTACTTCAAATAAGTGTCCTACAAAAGAGTTTAGTTTAGTAAACGCTGTATCCCACCATCGAACAGTATGGGTCACAATAAACACAGCAATAGAGTCAAGCCATACAAAGGCAAAAGTACTGGACTTCAGGAGGGCTGACTTTGCCCAAATGGGTGAGTGCCTAAGGAATGCATTAGCAAATGGGCAGGAAGGAGGGGTGGAAGAACAATGGGGAATAATAAAAACTGCCATCACAGAGGTAACAAGCCTTTGTGTGAAGCAAATAAACAAAACAAAACAATGTAAGAAACCACTATGGTTCTCAAAGGAGGTGGCAGTGAAGGTTCAGAAGAAAAAGAAAGCATTCAGAAAGTACAAGGAATCACAAAAGGAGCAGGACAGAGAATTGTATCAGTTAAAGCAAAAGGAAGTTGGGAAGGCAGTCAGAACAGCAAAAGCCCGAACTGAGGAAAAGATAGACAACTCAGTTAAGAAGGGGGATAAAACCTTTTAGGTACATCAGGAGCGAAGGAAGACTAAGGGAGGATAGTGAGGCTTAATAAAGGGGTGGTGGGGCAGAGGGTGACTGTGAAAAGGCAGAGATACTAAACAAATATTTTTGCTCAGTATTTACAAGTGAAGAGGGGAGGTACCTAAAACAAACAGTAGAAACACTCTGGATATAGAGGTTGATACCAGCCTAGTTACAGAAGAAAGGGTTCTGAAAGAACTCTTAAAACTGAAGGTGGACAAAGCAATGGGGCCTGATGGGATTCATCCCAGAATTCTAAAAGAACTAAGGGTAGAACTAGTGACACCACTGACTACCCTCTTTAACAAATCATGGGAGGATGAGTTGGTACTTGAGGACTGCAGGAGGGCAGATGCAATTCCCCTTCACAAAAGTGGGAGCAGGGCAGAAGCAGGAAACTAAAGACCTGTTAGTTTAACCTCAGTGATAGGGAAAATGATGGAATCACTTCTGAAGGAAAGAACTGTCGAGTACCTAGAGGCCAGAGGGGCAGAGGACCCAAGGCAGCATGGATTCACAGTGGGAAGGTCATGCCAGACGAATCCAACAGATTTCTTTGACTGGGTGACCAAAGTAGATGATCAGGTAGGGGCTGTGGACATGGCCTACCTAGAGTTTAGCAAGGCATTTGACTCAGTCCCACACAAAAGATTAATATACAAGTTAGCCAGCCTGGGAGTGGGTCCCAAGATGATAGCCTGGGTAAAGAATTGGCTGGAGAACAGGACACAGAGAGTAATAGTAAATGGAGTCCACTCTGAAGAAAGTGGGGTTACTAGTGGGGTGCCGCAGGGTTCAGTAATAGGACTGGTCCTCTTCAATGTCTTTGTAAGCGACACTGCAGAGGGACTGGAAGGAAAAGTATGTTTCTTGGCAGATGACACAAAGATCTGCAACAGAGTTGATGCACAAGGTGGGGTGGAAAGGATGAGAAGGGACTTGGCAAGGTTAGAGGAATGGTCAAATGTATGGCAGCTTAATTTAATGCTAAGAAGTGCAAGGTAATGCACCTGGGAAACAAAAACCCAGGGGAAGAGTACACAATGGGGGGTGAGATACTAACAACAACAAAAATGGAAAGGGACCTGGGGGTAGTCATATCAGATGACTTAAAGGTGGGCAAGCAATGTGAGAGGGCAGTAAGGAGGGCTGGGGGGATACTGGAATGCATATGGAGAGGCATCACCAGTAGAAAACAGGAAGTTGTTATCCCTCTGTACAGACAGCTGGTGAGACCCCATCTGGAGTACTGTGTGCAGTTCTGGAGACCCAATCTCCGCAATGACACAGACAAGATGGAAGCTGTCCAGAGGAGGGCAACTAAAATGGTGCAGGGTCTGCACCGAAAGACATAAGAAGAGAGACTAAAGGAGCTTAATATGTATAGCCTCGAGGAAAGGAGGGAGAGGAGACGTGACAGAAACTTTCAAGTACCTCAAGGGAATCAACAAAGTCCAAGAGGGTAGCATCTTTCCAAAAAAGAGGTATGCAAGAACAAGGGGGCACAATTTGAAGATGCGGGCAGCTCAGAGGTAATGTAAGGAAGTATTTTTTCACAGAGAGGGTTGTGGATGCATGGAACGGCCTTCCAGAGGAGGTTGTGAAGTCAAAAACAGTGGTTGAATTCAAGCATGCATGGGACAGCCATAAGGCAATTCTAGGGGTTGGGGGTAGAAAGAAGTAGGCTGCTGGTTAACTAGGATCTGCAGCTTATCCATTAGGTGGGGAAATGGGCAGACTGGGTGGGCCAAGCGGTCCTTATCTGCTGTAAAATTCTATGTTATCATCTAGCATAGCTCAGCCATAAAAACAGGAAACAGTAACGGTTCGTTGTTTAATTTGACCTTTCTTTCAAACACGAGTAAATGATTCCTGGCACTGTTAGCTTTGCTCCAATGGTTGCCATCAGTTCCAGACATAGAATGCTGCAAATGTATGTAGGACCATGATTCTTTAAATCAGTACTTAAAGGGAAACTTCCACATACAGTCGGGCCCCACCTCCATGTGAAGTGGGGCCCGATTAGCAGATGCAATAGAAAGAAGTAAAAATAAACTTACTCACTTCTCATTTATTTGAAATTATATCTGGTTGATCCTGTGCCCTCATTGCCCCGGCATTTTAGGATGTAGAGCCCTCCCCGTCGCACCCACGGCTGTCCCCATGATGACGTTTCAAGCTGGGAGCAGCCGGGGGCATCTATATACTTAATATGCGACTCATTTTTAAAATCGCTCCAGTTTGGAGCCTGGACATCCTTGGGCATTTCTCTTACAAGCAGTGGATGACCAGTACCCTGCCAGCTGATACGTGGTCTCTGTGTAGCCTGGACATGCGTAGATTCTAAACTGGAGCTATTTGAAGATTTGGCAATACAGATTACTGTATTGCCAAATATTCAAATAGCTCCAGTTTATTGGTGATATGTTTTTGTCCCCATCTACCTCCCACATCAACTTAAATATTTTACAAAGAAAACGGATAACAGAAAATAAATCCTTAGTGTTACATCTTATAGCCATGAATGTAGGGCACTGGACCCACGGTATACCAGAGGCACTGCAACTGTGAGACAGAACACTGCACACACACCATTACTAAAAGGCCTAAGAAATTACCCTCTCTGCCGACATGGCCTTACCTCTTCAGCTGGGAAGTCGTCAAGCTCAACGTGGTCCTCGTCGTTACTTGAGGTCATCACACGGGATATGCTGGCACTCAGTGCAGACAGTTTCTGGGGATGGAAATGCATCTCATCAGCAGAATATACATCTCACACTTGTTACATCTACAGACTTCTCACAAGCTGGGATGAAACCCTACCCAGTTTATTTTTAATTTTGGCAGATAAATCACGCCTGCAACACTGTGTTAGCAATGCCTATATGATTAACAGTTGTAATTCCTTATGCATCTCCATGCCCGTTTTGCAGGTTTATCAATGAGGGTTTAAACGTCAGAGAAGCTTGTAGTCCAGCAGCCCAGTGGCTCAGTAATATTTGGAGTATGAAACTCTGCTGAAAGCTGGAGTGTATGCAGGCGAGGCACTTTGTTCCTGTGTAACCTATTTTTGGACTTACCTCCATGTAGATCTCTGAATCCATGGCATATTTCTCCTTCTCCTCCGTTTTCAGCTCTGCCTCTGTTGTACCATCCAACTGCCAGACACATAAATCAAAAAAGATTAAGAGCAAGACACCACATGGTGTTACGGCAATAACCCCCTTCCCCCAATTATGTAATAGATATTTTTATTTTTTATTTATTTGTATTTCTGATGACACCTTTGAGTCGAGGGCTCTTTTACAAAGGTTCCACGTCAAGGCAATAAGGACAATAAGGTACAAAACATAACATGATCATTACAATGGAACTTACAAAAAAAAAAAAAAGACAAGGTTACAATAATAGCAGCCAAAGGCATTGCTAAGGAATTGTGTTGCAAGTTAATTATACAGTACAAGTCATAGGTGGCTCTGTGACACTTTGTTAGGAGTGGGTTAGTGGGAAAAGAGAAAGGAGAGTGGTGGCGAGGGGGTGGTATGGGAGACAGAGAGAGGGAGGAGGGGAGAAATGGGGAGGGCATTGCGTTGGGTTTGTGATGGATGGGAAACAGCAAGGGAGGAGGAAAGGGGGGATGAAAAAGAAAAGGAGATAGATTCATCCTATACCCAGTAATGGGGGGGTAGGGGAGGAGGAGCTGGAGCAGTGAGGAGGGATGCTTGAGGGTAGTATGCCTGGAAGGGATTATAAGAAGCAAGCACAGAAGGCACTAGCCACAAGGTGTTGACGCAGTTTACACTTAAAAGCACCAATCGTGGCAATGTTGGAGATTTCTGTAGGTAGCAAGTTGAACCAGGTGGAAGCTCTGAGAAGGTAAGAAAGCTGAGCCTGAGAGGTCCGACAGCGAGGTATTGTAAAGGTTAGACTGTCCAATCTTCTAGTTAGGAGGCGGACATGCTGCGGGGTCAGTATTGATTGGACTCCAGAGGGCATAAGGCCCAGTGATGTCTTCTTAGCTAGTATGCAGGTCTGGTACTTTAGCATGCCGGATAGCTAGAGCCAGTTAGCCTGCTCATAAATGTCACATGTGTGAGAAAAGCGAGCAGCTGAAATAAGGAGACTACATGCCTTATTAAGGGCTACAGCTATGCGCCGGAGTGCAGCATCAGTATTGGATCCATAGATAACGAGCCCATAGTCGATAGCTGAGATAACAGAGCTCTGGATAGCGAGATTTAAGGCTTCAGCCATTAGGCAATGTTTATGCTTGTATAGTAGCCCTATACGGGAGTTCACAGTTTTAGCGATATTGTCAATGTGTTTGGTATATGAGAGGGAGCAGTCAAGGGTCAGGCCCAGATATTTAAATATATCCACCTGCTCAAGAGCGACGCCTTCTGGTTGTTAATTATGAGCTTGTGGTCCTTGTACTTGTTGTGGGTTCCATGGAACAACACTGTTTTAGTTTTTTTGTGATTAAGGATGAGTTTGTGTGAGCAAAGCCAGTCTTCCACTTCTGTGAAACTTTTCAGTAGTTGAGACTGAAGGGAGGTGGGGTCAGCGTGGCAAGTGAAGATTACTGCATCATCTGCAAACAGTAACATTCTGTCATGGCAGGAGGCAGGGAGATTGTTCAGGTATATGTTGAATAACAAGGGACCCAGGATAGAACCTTGGGGTACTCCAGAGTGGACTGGTAGGGATGACGAGAGAAATTCACCAATCCTAACCTGTTGCGTCCGGCTACTGAGGTAGCTTTGAAACCAGAGGGTAGTTTCACTTGAAAGACCAAGGAGGGATAATTGTTTGAGGAGAATGGAGTGACTGACAGTGTCAAATGCCTTAGTCAGGTCAATAAAAGAGGCGCTGACTAACTGGCACTGATCAAGTGCATGATGGATATGTGTAGTGAATTCGAGGAGTGCCGTGGTAGTGCTGTGCCCTTTGCGGAAGCCATGCTGCTGGGAACATTGCAGGCTGTATTTTACAAGGTACTCCGTGAGCTGATCAGCCACTATCTGTTCCAATGCTTTGGATAGAGGAGGGAGGATGGATATAGGCCTGTAGTTGTTTGTGAGAGTCTTGTCACCACTTTTATGGACTGGAGTCACCACTGCCAGTTTCCGCTTTTGGGGGAACTGGGAGAGCATGAGGGAACGGTTGAGGATTTTGGTTAGTGGGAGCAGGACTTCGTCAGTGGTGAGGGCGAGAAGTTTCATATCCAGTGAATCGCCACGGACCCTAGACTGTCCAAGCACTTTAAGAATGTGTTTTTAGCCAGGTTTTCCGTGACTGCTTTGAAATGGAAAGGAGAGGCCCTGGTGGCAAACCTGGACTAACAAGAGCTGGGCTGACTGTGGTGGGGTCAAAACAGTTAGGGGGTAGCACACGACTAAGGTCAGCAAAAGTGGTCTTAAATGCATTGGCAATGATTACATGGTCAAGAGTGATGGTACAAGGTCAGTTGGCATTCATCTGTACCTCCCTCCCCCAGGTCGTGCCTGAAAATAGGCATGATTTGTCTAGTGCACTTACCCGGTCAACAAAAACTAAATAAATAAAATAAAATGTTAAACATGGTGGATGTTGTTTTGGGATCCTTTCCAGTCACTTCAGCAAGGTTACGCCAGAATTTACTCCCGTCATTCCAGGTGCTGGCTAAGGCGTTCCTGTAATAGTAAGCCTTCTCATGGCAGATTGCTCTGGTATATGCATTCCTTGCTGTTTTGTAGGCCTGGATATCAGTCTGGGTGCCAGAAGCCTTAGCACGATACCAGAGCTGGTCGAGATTTCATCTGTGTAAGGAGGCCTAGTGTCATCCATGGGTTATTGACACCCTTGATCTTACGCTTCTTGAACGGAGCATGTACATTGCAGGCTGAGTTGAAACAGGTGATAAAGTATTCAAGTGCTGTGTCTACTTCGGGGGCTGTGTCAACTGGTGACCAGTCATGTTCACGAAGGAGTGTTTTATGACTCAAGATGACCAGGGGTCAGCATTCTCCTGTTAATAATTTGGGAGTTTGGTGTATTTGTTGGTCCAGACACACAAGATAGGGGAATGATCACTTAAGGAGTCTGGGAGGACTGCTGCTTCAGAGATGTGCTCTGGACGATTAGTTAGCACCCAGTCTAGAAGTGTACAGGTCCCTGTTCTGTAGTTTACTCTAGTAGGTGATTTGACCATTTGTGAGAAATTAGCAGCAGCTAGGGCATCCTTATAACTATTCGAGCTGGAGGCCAGCCAGCTGATGTTGAAATCACCAAGTAGGATAACTTCTGTATTCTGATCCAGGGAGTTGATACAGTCAAGGAAGGAGTGAAAGCCCAGATTGCTCAACCTGGGTGGTATGTAGACAGAGACAGTAAGGATCTTGTTAGGAGTTCCGAGAAGTACTTTGGCAGCAAGGATTTGGATGTCATTTCCAAGGATGGGCATGGGCATGACATGACCCATGAGGGACTATTTAAGGTAGAGGGCACAGTCTCCTCCTTTCTTGGTAAGTCTGTCCTGTCTGAAAACTACATATCCGGGAATTGCTATTGCGGAGTCAGGTATCTTCGGAGACAGACATGTTTCCAGCATTGATAGGATGTCTGGATTGTGCTGGGAAACCCAGGCAGAGAGGGTATCACGTTTGGAGAGGAGGCTGCAGATGTTGATGCTTGCCAAGGAGAGTGACCCTGCACTGCTGTTAGCGTTGTGGCGGGCCGGGGTTAGGGTGAATGTTGCCTGAGGGGAGCAACAGCAGCAGTGTTAGATGTTTTACAAGGGGTTTAAAGTTGCTTCTGTGGGGCAGCACGGTGACCAGTTAGTAACAGCAAGGAGCTGTAAGGGCACAGTTGCAGTGGTTCTGAGAATAGGACAAAAGTTTCATTTGTTTTTCAAAATGGTTGTTGGGTAGATAACCCTTAGAGACAAGTACATTAACAGTTGATTTCAATTGAAAATGTTGATACCTGGTGGTTAAGTCAAAAGCTAAAAGAAATGATCAACAGCTGAGGTCCACAGTCATAGAATGTGTTAGAATTCCTGAAAGGGATGAACTGTGGCTGCGCATATGCAGGATGTGAAATCCTTTTGTCTGTATGTGTCTGTCATTCAAAGAAGTCTTGAAAAGCCCAAATACTGATCATGGGGCAGGTCAGACAAAAATGTGGATTCAAGCAGGACCCAGAGTCACTGAATTTGTCAGACTTCATTGCTTCACTTATGTTTTGCTTGGGATACCTTCCAAAAGGTTGATTTTAAAATGAAAAATGCAGATTCTGGTGATGATGCTTTGTAGAAATCCAGTCCAGGAGACTTTCACGGATGTAATGAGCAAGAATGGTGTAGTTACTCCAAGCAGAAAACCATGTAAATCCACAAAAACTAAGCTACAGACACAGACAAACACAAGCAGCCACCACACAGACCCACGAGGCAGAGTCGATTATACAGAAACACTTATAGTCGTGGCCAAAAATATTGGCGCCCTTGCAGTTTCTTCTAATAATGCACCATTCCTTCCAGAAAACTGTTGAATTAAAAAATATTTTGGTATCCACATATGTATTTCTTTGGTTTGCAGTGGAATAAAACACAAAAAGCAGAAAAATTTACCAAGTCTTAGCTTATTCCACACAGAAATCCTTAAAATGGCCTGTACATAATTATTGGCACCTTTTAGAAGTAGTTAGAAATAATTAGATTTCAAGCAGGTGATTCTCCTTCACTTTGGAACTGAACTCACCTGTGGTGAGTTGCAGGTGCCTGCAATATAAAAATCACTAATTCGACCAGTTTGAATAGAGAAAAGGACTCATTCTCCTGTTTTGTGTCACTGTGTGTACCGCAGTGAGCATGGAGAAAAGAAAGACATCCAGAGAATTGTCTGAGGAGGTCAGACAGAAGATTGTAGCCAAGCATGGACAATCTCAAGGCTACAAATCAATCTCCAGAGACCTTGATGTTCCTGTTTCCACCATACGTAATGTTATCAGGATGTTTAAGGCCCATGGCACTGTAGCCAACCTCCCTGGACGTGGCCGCAAAAGAAAACTTGACTGAAGATTGCAGCGCAGGATTGTTCGAATGGTGGAGAAAGCACCTCGATCAACTGCCAAACAGATTCAAGCTGACCTTCAGACACACGGTACGACAGTTTCAACTCGCACCATCTGTCGCCAACTCAATGAAAGGGGGTTACATGGTAGGAGGCCCAGGAGGACCCCACTGCTAAGAGAGAGACATAAGAAAGCCCGACTGGGGTTTGCCAAAACACACCTGAACAAGCCAAAATCCTTCTGGGAGAATGTCCTGTGGACAGATGAGACCAAATTAGAGCTTTTTGGTAAAGCACATCATCTCTATGTTTACAGAAAACAAAATTAAGCCTTCAAAGAAAAGAAAAGAACACCTTCCCTACAGTCAAACATGGAGGAGGTTCAGTGATGTTTTGGGGTTGCTGTGCTGCCTCTGGCACTGGGTGCCTTGAATGTGTGCATGGCATCATGAAATCTGGAGATTACCAGGCCATTTTGGAGCGCAATGTTGAACCCAGTGTCAGAAAGCTGGGTGGGTCTCCGTCGAAGGTCATGGGTCTTCCAGCAGGACAATCACCCCAAACACACTTCAAAAAGCACCCCGGAATGGTTCAAGACAAGATGCTGGACTGTTCTGAAGTGGCCAGCAATGAGTCCAGATCTAAATCCCATTGAAAACCTGTGGAGAGATCTGAAAACAGCAGTTGGGAGAAGGCACCCTTCAAATCTGGGAGAACTGGAGCAGTTTACACAAGTAGAGTGGGCCAAACTGCCAGTAGAGAGGTGCAGGAAGCTCATTCATGGCTATAGGAAGCGGTTGATTGCAGTTATTTTGACCAAAGGCTGTGCTACCAAATATTAAGTCTAGGGTGTCAATAATTTTGTCAATGCCATTTCTTTTCATTTTCTGATTTAAAAGGATATATTAAATTCTGAATCAAAAACAAAGGTTCTGTAATATTAACAGAGAAATAAAGAATTGTGGAGATCAAATACTGTACTGTTAATTTCAACTTATGTTTAGGGAAATTGCGAGTTATTTGAAAAAGTGCAAGGGCGCCAATATTTCTGGCCACGACTGTAGGTGGAATGGCTAACAGAGAACATTCTGCAATCTAGCCACCTTCCCACTGTCCTAGCAGTTACACTATATCCTTAAATTAATTTTTTCTGTTTTATCTTGGGGCTATCTGAGCTATAGTACATGATTCTACCAGCCCAATGGTAAGTACTCCAGCGTTAACTATCCTATCAGCAGTATAATGTTTTCTGACATCCTTCTACATCTACTTTCTCTCAGTCTGAACTTGTGCCCTCTTGTACCAATACAAATACTAAACCAACACGGATGATCCGGTGGCAACTCGAGGGCGGGAGGTAAAGGAGCACTACTATACTGTACAGGTAGACTAATCAAACAAAAAAGTGACTTCGAAAAATTGCCCAAATTACATAAGAAATAAAGTGAAGGCTGTTTGAAGGGGTCCTGTCAACCCCTTAGGCCTCAAAGTGTCCCTAGTTTAAAAAAAGGCACATATTATGATTGGTCACATTCAACAGAATACTGATGAAGCTTCCAGATTGATTCTGAAACCTTTAATCTTATTTATTTAAAATTTGATGACCGGGTGGGCCCAACTAAGACACATAAGTCCCTTTTTCAGGGGCAACCTGGGGAACAATTACATTCCATGCAAGGAGGGATTAACCCACGACAGGGTATGGGTTTACTGAGCATTAATCCATGCTGGGGGGAAGGGGTTGGCATCACAAGGTGAAGCCGAGTGATTTCAACCACCCAGGCGTGGATTAATGCTCAGTAAACCCATACCCTGTCATGGGTTAATTCTCTTATAACATGGGCAATGTTTTATTAAGAGTTTTACCTAAAGAAACAGTGAAATACAGCTATGTGAACATGCAACTGTAGGTGTATCCGATATTAATCCATGGTCAGGTGACCTGTTTGGATGACTCAGAAGACAGTATTTTAGGAACCCATGTTATAAAAGAAAATAATGACAGTATTGTACAGAGGTAAGAATGTCAGGTGCACTCATAGGATACAAATATATGCTATTCATGAACAGGCAGTCAGTACAATAATTAGTCCCAAATCCACGTCGATTTTATCAATAGTACAATACAGACAGACTAAACAATAGAGTTTATTCACAAGGCAAAACAATGTAAAAATATGTGTAATTTAATGGACAAAACAAGGACAGGTGGAACGGGTAGGGTGGAGGGAATGCGTAGGCAGCGAGAGGGGAGGTAGGGATGAGAGATGGATGGAGAGATAAGGGGGTGAGTAAGGAGAGCAGGCACCCAGGAGGGAGTCAGTCGCAGTCTTTTTAAAAGTGAAGACAGAAGACCCACAATGCTGGTGTTACCACACCAAAACATGTCTGCTTACTGTACATTCTTTCATCAGCTCCCACTGCATCTTTCCTGGACTTGGGAACACCCCCAATGTTGGCTAGACACTCATGATGCAGTGGGAGGAGACAAGACTGTTGCATCATGAGTGGCTGCACTGTATTTTGGGGGGGAGGTTTACTAATGTTCAAGTTGTATATGCAATAAGAGTAGATCATAGATTTGAAATTAAACAAAGGTTGGGTGTAATTACACCATTCCCATGTATTTAATTTCGATTGAGAAAGGCAGACAAAACAACCAGCATCATCAATGAATTTTTGAGAAGGTACGCAATCATAAAATGTGTGTTTTCAACCAAAAATAATATGATGCAAAAAGAGCCGACAGTGTACCTCTACCATACCATTCTCTTAGTCTTCTCTTTTCCAAAGGGAAAAGTTCCAAATCTTTAGTCTACCTCATTATGTGATCTTCCACTGGCTGGCAGTATAGCCTACAGGTTAGAGGAACGAGGTGTGAACGAGCTTGATACATCCAGCAGACCAGACCAGAGTTTGATTCTCACAACCTCCACTTGCATACTGTGCGACTCTGAGCAAGTCACTTAACCGCCCAGTGCTCCCAGGTTGCCCCTGAAAACAGGCACTTGTGCCTAGTGGGCCTTACCCGGTTACCAAAGACTAAAATTAAAAAAAAAAAAAATAATAATATACATTAGCCAAATTAAACTTAGTTTGTAATCTGGGGTATTTTTCTGTTGCCACCAAATAAAAAAATCACTCTTTTCCTGTTAGTCCTATTGATAACATTACAAATGACCCCAAATAATGCAGTATAAATGGATGGATTTAGGACCAGGCCAAGACCCCATATGGAAGTGGACCTGCGTCCGCAAAACGCAGGGGTGCGGGCAGACTTGCGCTGGTACTGGCTGCACTGCAACTGCTCTTGTTTTAAAAAAAATAACTACTTAAACCTGTAGAGTGTTGTGTGTGGCCCTTTCTTTGTATTCCAGTATAAATACTATAGTCCTGACATCCTTATCTGTGAGCCTCACAGCTCTGAATAAGCCTACCATACCATCCTCTTAGTCTTCTCTTTTCCAAAGGGAAAAGTCCCAAATCTTTAGTCTCCCTCATTACGTGATCTCCAGTTACTGATCTCAGGGTTTTTAAATTCGGCATATATTTTTTGTAGTGTGGGTTCCAAACTTGCACACAAGTCTAGATGGCACCTGACAAATGCCCTTATAAGAATAAGGTTATTCTGTTTAATCTGCTCTCCATTCTCCTTTTCATATATTCCAACATCTTAAACTATATGCTTCTGTCCTAATTCTGTTTCTGACCCTCAGTTATCCAGCACTCAGGCTGCCACCAGCTACCTCCCAGTCCCACCATGGACAGCTGACCTCTTATTTTCCAGACGCTCCCCCCCCCCAAAAAACATAGGGAACCCCCAGGTTGTGGGCATCCTCCTCCCTCAGCATCCCAAGATCCAGTGTGGAGGCAGGCTGGATGTCCGAGTCCTCCCTAAGACTGCCAGTCTTGTTGTCGTGGGAACAGCAGAGAGGATTTTCTCCCCTGTATATAATCTGATGTTGACGTGTTGCTGTGCATGCTCAACCCAGACCACTCCCACCTGCCTAGCACCATGCAGCTCCCGCAGCAGTGTCATGCATGCACCTCCATTGAGGAGGAGAAAGCCCCACGGCCCATTCTGAAGGGCTGCTGCCATGTTGGGCAACCGTGCCAACCCACATCAGCTTGGAAGCATTCCCAAGTGGCAGCACATAATCCAACCTGGCTCCTCGGCTGCTAGGACCCAAGTCCACTTCCAAACCCGGGTCATCTGCATGAAGGCACAATGTACTTCCTCTCGGCCACTGGCGGCCTCCATTTGCAATTTTTAACAACTGAAAGACATGGATCAATGTCTTGAAGAATCTAGTATGGCCCTAAGAACCCTTTGCTGGCCACTTTTGGTTAGCATTATCACATTTAGTAACTTCCATTTCCTCTATTTGTTCCTGGCCCCAAAGTGCATTTCCCAAGTTCCTGCCCATCCCTACACTATAACCTAATATAATGTAAATTCTTCTTCTGGTTTTCCCCACCCTCCTCAGTACTAACAGTACCAACTGTGCCAAACTGTGTAATATGATGCACACATGTTTAATGAAAGTGATATCAGGCCAGCCTGTAGGCACAGCAGTAGAATTACTCCTGCAATGCCAGTGACTCAGATTAGGGAACAAGGCCATGTTGTCGTGGGGGATCCAGGGCACTTCCCTCTGTGAAGGGAAGGTTGCCCTTTTTACTGCAGGATTGTCATCTGACTGACCACAGGTGGAAGGGCAACGGAGGCGGGGGGGGGGGCAGTCGCTTCGGCCTGCGATGGCACACAGTTATGCATGCCTCCACTCAGAGCTTTTTGTGCACTTACATCCAAAGGGGCAGGGAAAAAGGGAAAATGCCTCAGCACTTCAGATGATGGACCCCCATACACTCAGTACTCCACACAGCCTCATGTCACACCTCCTGACACAACAGGAAATGGGACTGGCAGTAGAGCCTAGAGGTTAGAATACTGAGCTGTGATGAGCCTGGTACAGCCAGCAAACATAAGTTTGATTCTCACATTCTCTAGCTGCATGCTGTGTGAACCTGAGCAAGTTCATTAACCACCTTAGTGCTTCCAAGACTGCCCCTGTAAACGGGCCTTGTACCCAGTGGACCTTATCTGGTTACCAAAGAATTTAAAAAAAAAAAAAAATATATATATATATATACACACACACACACACACACAGATATATATTTTTTTAAAACTTTCACCAGGAAAGGCATACTGAGCAGCAAATGCTCATTTCCTGATGCGTCCTGGGGTAAAGGGGATGAGGATACAGCAAGTATAGCAGCAAAAGACAAAATACAGTGAATCATGGATAATAGATATAAAACATTAAAACAGGATGATAAAATAATTATTTTACATTGCAAAACCCCTGAAAAGTGGATGGCAGACGGGGTGGGGGGTGAAGAAGGAAAAAGTGGGGTCTTTTCTGCCATCAAGATTCTATGCCGTGCTAGGAGGCTATAAAAACAATGACTTACACGAGTAGTATATACGTGCTAGCCTGCAAGCGAATGCAGAGGCAAATATGGAAATGGTTAGAGAATCAAGTACAACTACAAGAAGAGAGAAAGGTACATAAGGAGGGAGTTGAGGACACAAGGGGATATACTGTATGTGTTAAAGAAGCTTAAGGGGGGCCCCTCCACACTATCTACACATGGTGGGTGGGGGAGAGACAGTGGAGGAAGAATAGCGGCAAGTGGGGTGACAGGGCTGGGTGGTATCCATGGGAGTTTCTGAAGATAAGCAGTGCTGGTGGAGGAAGTGGGCTTAAATAGAAAGGAAAAAAGTGACATCACAGCCAGAATCCCCTCGCCCGCCTGTCCTATCCTCCCAATCTCTAACTCTGATCATCTTAAATGGTGCAAATCTGCTATGGATGTGAAAGACAATCTACTATTGTCTATAGTGGGGAAGTGACTGAGCTGGGGTGGCAGAAGGTTCACTATCGTCTGCAACCAAAAGGGAATCAGCTGGGACTGCAGAGGATCATTCACTAGTGTCTGCAGCTGGGAAGAAATCTGCCTAAACTGCCAAGGTTGGTTTACTATTCTATTTTTTTTTTTTTTTTTTATCATATGTTTGTGCCCCTTTGTCACCCCCAGCTGTGTCACTCACCATTCCCCAAGACTTATCTGGTTCTAGTCAGAAGCCAGTATGTGGTGTGGGGCCTGCAGTTGGCTGGCAGGCATCATCCTGCCACCCAGGCATCATCCTGCCAGTGGTGTTTCTGTTTGGCGTTTTGCCCCATTCCCCCCCAAGACTGGCATGCACCAGCAACATCGGCATGAAGATGCCGTAAGCACTCAGAGTCTGCGTCCAGCCATCTGAGGGGCAGCCACTGTGGTGTCACCTAGCCTCCACTAGATGGCAGTCAAGCAGTGACATGTCCCAAAAACAAAGGAGGAGAATTAGTTGCGGACGCTCGTTCCTCCTTCCCCAGCCAGCCCTCGAGAGACCCTGGTCTGTTCCCGAAGTGCCTCAGCCTGATAGACCACTAAGCCGAATAGATAGTTCACTAATGCCTGCAGCATGGAAGGAGTCATCTGGGACTGCATGGGATGTTTTACTTTTGGTTCGTGGGGAGAGGGTTCGCTGGAATTCTGGAGGACAGTTTCCTATCTGTGACAAGAAGGCAGTTAACTGGGACAGCAGTGGATCGTTCATTCTTGCTTGTGATAGGGAGTCTGTTGGGGCTGTGGATGATGGTTTACTACCATGTGTGGCATCAAGGGTCTCAGCTAGGGCTGAAGAGGATAGTTCACTATTGTCAGTCTGCGACATGGAGGGAGTTGTCCAGGAATGCGGAGGATGTGGAACTATTGTCTGCATCACAGGGGGCTCAAATGAGGCTGTAGGGGACAGTTCAACATTGTCTGCATCAGGCAGGGGGTCAGCTGGGACTTCAGAGAACAGTTCACTATTTTCTGCAACAAGGAGAGAGTCAACTGGGCAGTGGACATTCATTCACTACTGCCTGCAATAGGGAGTCAGTTGGGCTTGCGAAGGATGGTTCACTCATTTGTGTCAATGAGGGACTAGGCTGGGGCTGCAGAGGATGGTTATCTGTTGTCTACAGCAGAGAGGGAGTCAGCTGCGGCTGCAAAGGATGGTTCACTGTTGTCTGCGACTGCAGAGCAGAGAGAGTTGACTGGGAATGTGGAGGATGGGTGACTAGTGTTTGGGGCACAGGGGGCTTAACTGCAGCTGCAGAGGACAGTTCATTATTGTCTGCAGCAGGGAGGGAGCTAGCCTGGACTGCGGAGGACAGTTCACTACTGTCTATGGCACGGGGGACACTGCTGGGGCTGCGGAGGACGTCTCCCTACTGTTTTCAGATGTTGGATGCACCACACTAAATGAGATGCATCACGATACATTCATGTGTCAATAGTTGCTTTTTCTGAACCAGATGTTAGCTAGTTGAGGCTGTCACTCACCTTGGGAGGGTAAAGGAGGTTGAGAGACTGATAAAGTCGAAAGTTGACAAATCCCAGCAGAGTGGTGTAGAACTCAGTGAACGTCGCCATCACTCTGTAATCCACATCCGTTGGGTGCTATAAAAAAAAAAAAAAAAAAAACACACCAATGAATATCAAACTGCCGTTAGCAGCATTGCTGGAGAAAAGCCTTGCTATTCTCAGCACTTTCTATATCACTTAGTATTTTCTCTGGGACTTGCACCTGTCCTCTTCCCATGTAAGCCCCTCCCAGGTCTTTCCTCTACCCCCCCCCCACCTCTTCCCATTATTTAATATGGTCAACTGAATCCATAGACTAATCCCCCATGGAGGGCTGTAATATCACCTCCCCCCCCCAAAAAAAAACAGTTACAACAGGACTTTAACCCATTCCTGTATATCGCACAAACATACGAAACTGCCAGCAGATACAGGCCATTCAGTCTATCTTGTGCTCGAGCTTGCAGCAAGCCATCTATTGGACTGCAGCTCCCTCCTCCCTTGCACCCCTTCCATCTTAGTGCCCCCTTCAGACTTCACCTCCCCCCAGTTTTGACCTTCCCTTTGACCATATCCCACCCTCTTTTGAAGCTGCCCACTGCCTTCAATGCTACCACTTCCTCTGGCAGCGCATTCCAACCAGCCACCACCCTCTCCGTGAAATAATGTTTCCTCATCTCTCTCTGGAACCTTCCACCTTCTAACTTCAGACTGTGTCCCCTGGTGTCCCTCCCTCCTCCTTTAACTTAAACAAGCCCTCTGAATTAACTTTGTTTATGCTCTTTAGGTACATGAAGTCTCAATCATATCCCTTTCTCTCCCGTCTATATCCTAGGGTGTACATGTTGAGCTCCCTCCATCTCTCCTCATATGCCCTGCAACCCATCCCCAGGATAATTTTCGTCGCACTACGCTGGACCCCCTCCAGTAGCCTGATGTCCTTTTTCAAATAGGGACACCAATACTGCACATAGTACTCCAAGTGCAACCTCACCAGGGACCTGTACTGGGGCAAAATGACTTCCTCCCTTCTAGAGCAGATTCCCTTGGCTATGCATCCCAGCTACCTTCCTGAACTGTGCCGAGTGTTTCATGTCCCCAGTCACCAGCACTCCCAAATCATTCTCCTCTGCCAAAGTGGATAACTGCACTCCCCAGCCAGTAGCTATGCCTTGTTTTTTTTTTTTTGCCCCCAAGTGCTGTACAAACTATCATTTACACAAATCTCTCCTGCCTACAGACATCTACTCATGAAAAAGGGAAAAGTCCACCACCCTCAATGTCCGGTTCGGTATCCTATATCGCTTCAAACACTGCCTTATTCCTGACACCCTTAGGCTCGCTGTCTCCTCCTCGGTCCTCTCCCTTTTCGACTATGGTTTACTTTTCTATAGTGCAGCAAACACCTTGGCTCTACACAGACTCTGTCTCTCCCTAAACAAAGCTTGTCGCCTCATCCTGGGCAGTGACCGTCTCACCCACACATGCTCACTATGTAATGCTACTAACTGGCTTAACCCTGATAACAGAATCAGGTTCCACACTTGCCTCATGGGATAACAGAATCAGGTTCCACACTTGCCTCATGGCTAAAAAGACTGCCCTCTGCCTCTCCCCCCACTGGTCTCACATCACTAATTCATCCAGCTCCGACACTTCAGCATACCCGAAGTTCAGGAAATCAGCTCCTCTTGGTTCCACACTGCTGAACCTCCCTATTCCAAAGGTCCTTTAGTTACAGAGCCCTTTCTTGGGCGAACAGCCTGCCCATCTCACTTGTAAATGAGAACAGAATTAGCACCTTCAAACCTTATCTTAGGGTGCATCTCCAGTCCTCCAACCCCTGTGACTGCTATTGAACCCTGCCCAGTTCCCCCACCCCTCTTCTGACTAAGGCCTCTGGCCGGCTTAACCCATGAGTCCCAATCCAGAGTCTGCTAGGTTAGCTCTATATCTGAGTTTATATATATTGCTCAAGTCCTGTACTAATTCCTAGTATCTGACTGTTAGCCTTGTAATGTTTTTTTTCTGCAACAAGCCTGTCTGTGTCCTGCTTTGAACTGCAATGTAATGTTGTATTTGTCTCTAATTTCTGACGTGGAACCTTGGTAAAGGAGTCTCTGACTCAAAGGTACTTTCCGAATCCTCTATAAATAAATAAAATACAGACAGAATTTTTCTTACCAATTTTATAATTCTATATATTGTGCTATCTGTGGATCTAATTATATAATCTCCCGTTACCAATTTGTCTAGTTTTTGATTTCTGTTTGCACATTTTTTGCTTCCATTTGTGTTGTGTTGTTTGCAATATCCTGACTGTTTTCATGCTCTGGTATAAGAATGTATTTTTAATTAATGCCAGGCTGATACAGGGCGATCAGTCCTCCTTGCCCTTTTGTCGCAGTCTGTTGACTTTACTATAGTCCTATTTAACAGCCGTGAAAACAGCTCTCGCCTCTACCACAGCGGAGCCATTTGCTCTCGTTAAGAATTAATTTCTGTCACGTCTATGCATTTTCTCACATTTAGGGAATTTAAACTACCCTGTTCTATGGTCAATGATTGAACAGTGTCAGGCATTAAGGTCATCGGTTCCACAGCTGAGATTCCTGGTTATATCATGAATGCTAACACAAGGGGCTGTGCAGCCAAGTGAGCTCATGAACCCAGCCCTGGGGCTAATATCCAATGGAGCAGGAGTGTGAGAATGAGCAATGTTAGTGACATTACTGCTGTTTAGCAAGATGCTTGTCTCCTTGGGAAAACGAGCAGTGAAGGCTGTTGGGGAAAAAGTGCATCTGAGAATAAACCAAACTACATCCACCAGTGCAACATGTGTGCAACAGGGGTGGGGGGTTGGGCTCTAATTTCTTCTGACAGCACAGCTCTAACAAAAGCATACTTTAGGTGCTCTGACAACTTTTAACCTTTTGTCACACACAAGTGTACTCACTGGAAACAGAAAATGAGAGGAAGCCTGGACCAAATGGGGAATCCAGACGCAAAAATAGGGGGTGCAGTAATAGCTGACAAAGAAGCTGAAGACAGAGCCATGAAAAACAATGTCAGCGGTACACAAACTCACCCAGGAAAACACGGATCTCTGTTCCTGCCTGGAGACCCCAGAAAACAGAGTATGGGCCATGAATGCTCGGATGGCTGGTTCCCTGAAGGGATGGAAAGAGACAACCTAATGGAGTTTCTGAAAGCCTGCTTGCCTGAAATGCTACATCTGGAGGAGAACTGGCACCCCTTGATGATCCAGAGAGCCTACCGCATTAACCCGAGCACTCCCCAAGGCAACCGGACCCAACCTCGAACAATCCCAATTGTCGCATCGGGGCCCAAGGTCCATGATGTCACACTGTAGGCAGCACAGAACCAGCACCCACTACTCTTTGATCAGCAGGACAATAGTTTCCGGACTCAGCTTATGCTACTAAGAATAAAAGAAAGCAGTCTGACGCCGTGAGGCAACATCTTAGAAGCCTTGGCATTGTTCCACCTTGCTGGCATCGGCCCATCTTTGGGTTACATATGGTGGAAAAACCTACCAGTTTAGTGACCCAAAGGAGGCCAGTAAGTGGGTGCTTACAATAGGTGCTGAATGTCATTGTGCACCTAAGGATCACAGAGCTGATGAATCCCATGGGGCGGGCGAGTGAGAGTGAGTAAAGAACAGTTTGTAAGAACTTTCCATAACAGTAGATCTTTGAGAGACTCTCCTCCATTAGGCCGCACTTTTAAAACTATGAGCTGTCAGCGCTAGGACCACATGGAAACTTCTGCTAGCCGGGGGCCACCTACAATGATGTGCAGCGTCTACATGTATAACGCTGATGGCCCCATCACTCCTCAGTTCTCCACTGGAGATCAGCCTCAGAGGACCTCCATTTCTGGGGAACCAGATGAAACTAGCACCAGACATACAAGGAGAAGCATGTGGCTAGATACAGGATACATGGATTAGGTTTTAGGTACAGCATCTGGTATGACTGCCACTGAAAGCAAACAGAGGGAGGGAGGCCATGGCCTAATAGAGGAGAGCAAAGATCTACTGTTATGGTAAGTAAGTTCTTATGTAACTGTCCTGTCTTTGAGGATATCTCCTCCCTTAGGCCTCAACTTTGGAACGAATCCCAAGCAGTGCAAAGTGAAATGGGAGGATGGTACTGTCCGATATATAAAGACAGAAGGCCTTGCAGTATATTAAGCCCAAAGTCAGCACATGCACGAGAAATGATGTCCAGACTGTAATGTTTAGTAAAAATGTGAACACTGGTCCACGTAGCTGCAGCACATATGACAGCAGCAGGGGGTATTTTTGAAACAGGCAACAGAAGTGGCCATACCGTTTGTGGAGTGACCACAAACAGCACCAGAAAGTTCCTTACTGTACTTCCTATAACAGAATGCAATTTATTTATTTCTTTTTTATTTATTTCAGATTTTGTTCACTGGGTGAAAAGCTCTGAGCCACATGGGCCTTTTACAGGCTTGATCCAGTTTAAAAAAGCGAAAAGTACAGTTACGTAAGAACTTACTGTAACAGTAGATCTTCGAGAGGAGCTCTTGCAGCAGGTAATGCCATTAGGACTGAAGCCGTCATGCATCAGGACCCCACGGCAACTTGTAGCTAGCTGTCTTGCCCTTGACGTTGGCTCCGCCAGACGTGGTATAAAGGGGGCGGTTCCCTGGCAGTTGGAGACCCAGCTAGAAACAACTTGGAGAACCGAGCAGTAATTCCCCATCATGGTCTGGTGATAAGATATCCAACAAAAACTATCCTGGGGGATGGAGGGTGGGAAATCCACCTGCTGCAAGAGCTCCTCTCGAAGATCTACTGTTATAAGTTCTTATGTAACAGTACTATCTGTCTTTGAGGGTGGAGCTCTTGCTGCAGGTTAATACCATTAGGACCGAGTCCCAAGCAGTACCCAAGGATAGGCCCAAGTCTGATAGGGCGGTGTGGAAATATGCTGAAAAAACAGCTAAGAAAGAGCATCTATGAAAGAAGGCCCTGTAGGACTGCTAGTCCGAAACCTGCTCTCCTCCTGGATGCAATGTCCAGGCTGCAGTACCTGATGAAGGTGTGGACTAAAGTCCACATGGCAGCAGCACAAATGTCGGCTGAAGAGACGTTCTTGAGGGCCGCAAAGCAAGATGCCACCGTTCTGGTGAAATGGCCCCTAACAGCACTCGGAAGAGGTCTGTCATGGTGCTGATAACAGAACGAGATACATTGTACTGGCCAACGGGTTAGTGTGTTTAGAAACAGGAGCTTCCAGAATTCGCTTAGCGAAAGAGACGTACAACTAGTCCGACTGCCTAGAGGAGCGAGTCCTGTGGAGGTAATACCTCAAAATATGATGAACATCCAAGGTGTGCAACAGCGCTTCACCTTTATTAGTAAATTCCGGATAGTATACCAGAAGGCTGATGTCCTGATTAAGGGTCAGCACGAACACCACCTTCAGCATAAACTTAAGAGTTCGTGTGCAGATTCACTCTGTCCCTGTGAAAGACTATATAAGGTTCTTTACACATTAGAGCCTGGAGCTCAGAGACCCTTCGAGCAGAGGCAATGGCTACCAAAATGAGGGTCTTCCATGAGAGGAAGTGCAGCTAACAAGAAGCTGACGGCTAGAAGGGAGGAAGGGCAAGTTTCTCCAGCACAAAAAGAAGATCCCAAGGAGGAACGATGTCCCTCTTAGGAGGCCTGACGTTTAGGACCCTTGTAGGAAGGTTTTGCAGGCATTAAGCTGTGCTACAGATTTGTCTCCTATCAGGTCATGATATGCAGAGACCGGACACGTGCACCTTGATGGAGGAGTAACTCAATCCTAAGTCCAGAAGGTGACGGACATACTCTAGCACATGCCTAGTTGGACAACCCAAGGGATTTAAGATGCGGGCCGAAGCCCACAGACAGAAGCGTTTGCATTTCAGAGCGTACGTGGCTCTGGTGGAAGGCTTCCTCCTTGCAACCAGAATTTCAGCCACCCTGCTTGACACTCCTAGTCTCTTTTCCACTAGGACTGCAGGAGCCACGCATGCAGGTGAAAACACTGAAGAGCAGGATGGACGAGAGTCCCCTGTTCTTGTGAGAGCAAGTGGGTGGAGAGTGGCAACTGAACTGGACGTTCCAAAGACAGTTGCTGGAGCAGCGGATACCAGATCTGACAAGGACATAGAGGAGCCACCAGAATCATTATGGCTCCCTCTGACTGCAATTTGAGCAGTACTCTTTGAATGAGGGGAAAAGGAGGGAAGGCGTACAGGAACTTCCCTGTCGAAGAGAGGGACAATGCGACTCGCCAGAAAACACCAGACCCTGGAACAAACGAGCAAAAATTAGGCAGTTTGGCGCAAAGAGGTCCAACTCTGGATGGCCCCAACGGTCGAAAAGGTCGTCTATGACATATTGGAGCAATCCCACTCGCGGTTCTGAGCGGTAGAGTGACAGACTGTCGGCGAGAACGTTCTTGACTCCGGGTAGATGAACTGCGATGAGGTCCAATCAGTGTTCCATTACCCAGTCCCATACTCTCATAGCCTCCCTGCAAAGGGGGTACGAGTGAGTTCCTCCTTGTTTGTTGATGTAGAAGACTACTGGTGTATTGTCTGTCTATCTGCACCAGAAGAGGACCCGGTGAAAGCTGGTCTCTGAATGCGGTTAGTGCATTCAACAGTGCTCTCATTTCCAGAACATTGACATGTAGAGAGCTCTCTGTGATAGACCAAGACCCCCGGATCCTGTGATCCCCTAAATGAGCCCCCCAACCTGACAGAGAGGCATCTGTGGTTAAAGTCTTAAGAGATCGGGGTCTCCGGAAGGGAACTCTTCCCTCTAGACTGTCCTGGCAGAGCCACCATTCCAGAGAACGATGAACTACTCGAGAGATCCGGATTCGGAGATCCAGATCATCCACCGATTGGTCCCACTGAACCCTGAGGTGCACTGAAGAGTCCTCATATGGAGTCTGGCTAAGGGTACTGTGGCAATGGCTGCCACCATGTGTCCCAACAGCTGCAGGACCACCTAGGCAGGGGAGGTTCTTTGGAGCCTGCTGGCCAAACCCCGAAGGCGGTCTGCCCTGTCTGGAGACAGAAAGGCTCTCCCCTGTCTGGTGTCCAGGATAGCTCCAATGAATTGCAGCTGTTGCGTCAGCCAGGGGTGCGACTTTGGCCAATTTACCATAATGTCAAGGGAAGAAAACAACCTGTGTCTCTCTTAGGGTGATTAGGAGCTCCTCCGTTGACCGACCGGAGAGGAGCCAATCGTCCAGGCAGGGGTAGATGAAGAGGCCTCTCCTGCACAGAGTCGCTGCTACCACCGCTAGGCATTTGGTGAAGACCCTGGGGGCTGAGGAAAGGCTGAACGGTGGAACCCTGAATTGGTAGTGCTCATTCCTAAAGCGGAATCGAAGACATTTTCTGTGGGACTTCAAGACCTTGATATGCCTGTAGGCATCCTGCATATCTAGGGAGCACAACCAGACCCCTTGCTGAAGCAGGGGAAGAGGCTTGCCAGGGTGATCATCCGAAACCTCTGGTACTTCACTGAGAGGTTGAGCTAATTCAAGTCCAGAATGGGACAGAGGTCTCCTGTTTTCTTTGGAACAAGGAAGAAATGGGAGTAATAACCTCTCCCTTTCTGGGCTGGTGGGACCTTTTGAATGGCTCTTTTTTTCCAGGAGCTGTTAGATCTCCGCTTCCAGGAGAAGGCTGTGATACAGTGGACAACGGGACATGGGGGGGGGAAGGGTTGTCCGGCAGGACAGAGGTGAACTCTATCATGTACCCTTTCTGAATGGTATCCAGAACCCATTGTTCTGCAGTGACACTGGACCATTTGAGCAGGTAAAGTACAAACCGTGCTCCTACCTTCTCACTCTGCCTGTCCGCCAGGGGAGGAGGGCGGCAGAGGGAGTCAGGCTGAGGGGGTTGTGGGGTCCTGGGCCCTAGGAGTTTTGGGCTGCTTGGGGCCCTGGGAACCTTGGGGGGCAGACTGCCCACGCCTCTTGAATCCCTTACCGTGAGACTGCTTGCTCCCCTGCCCTTGACCACTATGAAAAAGACGCCAGCGAGGTTCTTGAAGCTGGGTTTTGTAAATGCGGTGGACATCAGCCACCACTCGCCCTGACTCCTGCAGTTGTTTCACCATTTGCTAGACTTCGAGGCCGAACAACACCGCACCCTGAAAAGGGGAATCCAGTATGGACTCCTACAAGTCTGGCTGGAATCTCGTAAGCCTGAGCCAAGACTGCAGTCTCAAAAAATTCCAGAGGCGACTGCCCTGGAGGCCATGTCTACAGCGTCATAGTAACACCTGAGAGCGTGCTTTTCCACATCCAGACCTGACTGGGCACAGGCTAGAATCTCTCTGTTTGGACTCTAAGTCAGGTAGAGCTTCCACGAGGTCCACAGTCTTACTCCACAGCGACTGTTGATACATGATCATATGGGCCATAAAGTTCAATTACCTGATGGCCCCGGTTGCCGAGGAGAAGACCTTGCGACGCCAAGAATCAAACTTCTTAGAGACGGGGTTAGGAGGTTGGGAACTCAAATGCTTGGGTTGAGACCCCCTGCTGTGAGCAGCTGTGAGGACCAGCGGATTGGCCTTAGGTTGTTCTGCTAGGAAAGAATCAGACCTAGGGGGCTTGTAGAGTCTGTCCGCTTTCCTAGGGACCGCCGGAATGGAACATGGAGTCTTCCAGGTCAGGCGTGTGACATCCTGGAATGGTTCCACAAATGGTTTGGGTTCCTTCTCCCCTAGAAACTTGGCCAGGCGTTTACATTCTGTGTCCAGGTCCTCTGTGTCCCACTCATATATTGACTGGATGTGCCGCATGATGTCCAAGGAGGAGGGATCATCCGGAGGGGACCTAGAGAGTCCACAGGTTTCGGGGGGGGAATTCCCAGTCTGCAAAATCAGAATCCTTGTCCTCTTCATCAGAGGAGGATGTAGCCAGAGGAGAAGAAGGGGATGGAGATGAAGGTCACTTCCTCCTCTTCCCCTTGGGTGCTCACCCTGATTTCCCTGAGGCTCGGGGAGGGGGAGGGGGGCACCCACAGGTGGTGGTGGAGGGACCATGTCTGGGGGTCGGTACAGGAGGTCCCCTTTCACAGTATTCCACCAAGTGAACAGGTTACCAATTTCTGAAACTGGGACGACCACGGGGCCTGCCGTCGGGTCTGGGGGAGCGGGCGTCTGGGGTTCCTGCTCGACGGACGTCGGGTCTGGGACCCCAGCATCAAGAGGCTGGCGCCCGGTATCTCCCTCGACTGGAGGGGTGTCCAGTGTGGCCTTATTAGGCATATGGTCCCTCGGAAGAGGGGTGGATGGCTGGTCCTCATCTGGCGACTGCCTTGTGTCTAGGAGCGGGATGATGGGGCAGGTGACTGGCTAGGTTTGCAGTTGTCAGAAGGAGTTCGCACCTTTGCCTGAGGGGGAGACCTCCATGCCCGGATGACCTCCTGCCTACCGGAGGGTTCTTCTGCCCTTCTTTGCTTCTCTGAAGAGCTGGGCCTGTCCGAGGCCGGGGCAGGCTTTCCTGGGTCGACCCTGACGATTTGAGAGGTCGATGTGCCAGGAAGAGTGGTGTCCAAACGAGGCTGACTCCCGGTGTTTGCCCTGGGAAGAGGCGGGAGCGGACTTAGTCGAACGGGAGGGTTTGGACGGCTGGGCTGGAACTGAACCAGATCTCTTACCAGAGGAAGATGCAGATGGTGCCTGCTTTGCTGGTGACCTGGGATGGGATTCAGACCCGGCCCGATCCTTATCCTTGTGGTGATGCTTCCCCCCTGAAGACCTGGCCTTGGGTGGGGAATCCCTGGTGAGAGAGGATGACCTGCCTGAACCTCGCTGCATGGCTGCAAGTCTCTTCTCCAGGAGGAATTTCTCGAAAGCATGGGCCCTTCTGGCATGAGTATTTTGGTTAAATTTCTGGCAATGTGTGCAGGTGTTGGGTTGGTGCTCTGGGCCTAGGAAGAGCAGGCAGGCCGCATGGCCATCTTTGGCCGGGATCTGCTTCCCGGAGGCACACTTCTGACTTTCGCCACGGTGGTGAGCGCAACGACATAAACAAGGCGATTGAAGATCTAAAGTGATAGCGACTAATTCTAACATTCGAGGCTGTCAACTGCTAGGCGTCCACGGAGCCAAACTACAGCGGGTCGACAGCGGGAAAAAGAACTGAGGTGGCACAGGGGCCTTGCTGTACGTCTGGCGTCGGGTGGACCGGCGTCGGGGCAGTCCCTGCCGCAGACTGCTAGCTACAAGTTTTCAGTGGGGTCCTGACTCCTTCAGTCCTAATGGTATTACCTGCTGCAAGAGCTCCACCCTCAAAGACAGATCATACATTACTCCGCCGTATGTCAATGTAAACAAGGCCTATACTGGCTAGATTTTTCTCCCTCCCTCACCCCCGCCTTTTCATCTACACTTAATTTTACGTTGCTGTCCTCTCCCTCCTTGATCATACTTCACCCGACTTCCTAATTTATGACCCTGTGATTTCTAGCTTCCTACTCTCAGTCTGGCCAAATTCCTGGCCTTCAGTCTCTGATTGAAGGCATGAAATTTAA
Organism: Neoceratodus forsteri; assembly: GCA_016271365.2. Lineage (NCBI taxonomy): Eukaryota > Metazoa > Chordata > Ceratodontiformes > Ceratodontidae > Neoceratodus > Neoceratodus forsteri. The sequence continues at coordinate 4,204,088 of JADMNL010000027.1, forward strand.
TTTTTCTTTTTGTCCAAATCAGTTTTACAATTATGTCTTGTTTGTTTTTTCCCTTCCTAGCTGTATCCACACTACATCAGTACAGTCGGTTTTATTTTCTTACACTATCTAGGAACCTAGGTAACGAGCTTGTTCTCAGGCTATACTGTATTGTCTTGTTTGTTTTTTCGCTTAATGACGTGGAACCTATGCAATGAGCTTGTTCTCAAATAGTATTATCCTAGATCACAAATAAATACAAAAAAGACATGAAATACATCTCTGAAATATCAGATAGTAAATGTACAAAGCAGTATAAACTATCAACACTGAATTAAAAATTATATCACATTACTAAAATCCGTGTCTACAATGAGTTCAGGTACATTTACGCTTTGATACAACGTGCCAGTCCATTTGGATAGGCATTATTTAGACAGGTTCACCATGCCAGTGGGAAAATCATGTTGCAGACACTGATTACGGCGCAGGCAACATGACACTCGGCATTACAATGCCAGGCATTGTGTCTCCCGGGAGTTACAGTGCCAAAGCACCCTCCCAGGAAACAGCTTTTGCAGGGGACTTCTCCCTCCCCCAACCCCAAAACTAAATATAACCTCCTCTGGGGCAGAAATTGCGAAGGAGCAAAGGATGGCATCTGTGAACGGTGATCTAAAATCAAGATCACCTCTGTCACTGTCATCCTTGTGGTGGCACCATAACTGTGGCACCAAAATTTAGTCGCAACGTTAACGGTATACTGTTTAAACGTAGGTACGTCCTCGTTGCCTCACCCTGGTTGGCATGCTCAGGATAATGCACAGAAAGGGGTATTGTTTTATTCAGTGCATAATTTAGATACCATCTTCGGTAGAAACTTAGTGTTCCTATGCAGAGAGACCCTGTCTGTGTGAAAAATAAAGTAAGGAGGTTGACACACTAGAGCCTGAAGCTCCGAAATCCTTCAAGCAGAAGTCATCGCAATTAAAAACATTTTACATGACAGTAAACATAAACCAAAACTCACAGCAGGCTCAAAAGGAGCAAATGTCAATTTCTCGAGCACAAAATTCAAGTCCCAAGGCAGGACTGGATTATGGATAGGAAGTTTCATATTTTATTCATTTATTACAGTATCAGAATTACAACCATTTGAGTCAGAGACCCATTTATAAAGGCTCATCGTCATAACACAGAGTAGGACAGGGTAGGAGAAACATACAGTGAGTGGCGAACAGACCAGACAGACAATAGTGCAGGTGCAGGCATGGCAGACTATATACAATTTACACTTTGTACAAATTGAATACAGGTGGAGAGGTCCATGAAGAATACATCTCAGAAAGTACAGGACACCTCTAACTGGACAACTATACGACCATCAACAGGGGCATGGAAAGCTGATAGCCACCAAATGCACCTTAACCGAGGAATATCGCAGGGCAAAGTCAGACAAGGAAAGCAAATATTCAAACACAGCATTCACAGGCCATGTAAAAGGATCCAAATTTCAGGAAGCAGCCCACAAATTAAAATGCTTCCAATTAAGGAAAAAAGTATGTCTGGCAGAAGACTTCCTAGCTGCAATCAGGACATCGGCAACCTTAGGGGATACCCCCAAAACACACAATGGCTACATACATATTCAAAAGCCTTGCATGCAGATTTAAGGAATTTGGGTCCGGATGGACCAAGGGCCCCTTGTACTGTGACAACAGACCCCCAACACAGAGGTAGAGGAAGAAAAAATTACTTACCGCAGTAATCTTTCTTCCAAGGGGTCCTTTGGCATCAGTAACTCTAGCAGTTAGCTGGCTAAGTGCAACTGTCCCGGAGGTATGCCTTTAAGAGAATTTTATTTAAATGAGCTTTGGGAAACAGCCAATCAAAAACAGAAGAGGGAGTGAGCTGAGTGGCAGCAGCCTGAAGGCTTCAGAATCTTTTCGAGGGAAAACGAGGACACATGCCCCGAAAATGAATCAACAGGATTAAAAAAAACATGCAAATGTCCACAAAAGTGGAAATAGAAAACAACAACAACATGAGTTAGAAACTCATCAATAAAAAGCCCAAATTTGGTAAGAGACATGATTCACCCTTGACACGGGTGCCTCTGCAGCTGCAAGCAGCCGGGCAGACCCCTTCTGTCCGCCGGCTGCCTTCCTAGCTGTACTGCCCACTGATCACCAGATCAAGCTTCACCTGACACGGGTGCTTGTTGTTGCATAGCCGGGCGACCCTTCTGTCCGTACCGGGTTGCCTTCCTCGCTGTACTGGCCACCATCACCAGACCGAAGTTTCACCTGACACGGATGCTCCTGCTGCAAGCAGCCGGGTGGACCCCTTCTGTCCGCCGGCTGCCTTCCTCGCTGTACTGCCCGCCAATCGCCAGACCGAAGGTACGCTGCAGAACCTGGAATGTCCAGAACTATCGACTCTGCCTACTGACGGGCTGCTGTAGTTCTTTAATCCTTTGCTACTGCTGTTTCCTCTGGACCTTAAGCTAATGTTATATTCTGATTGTGGTACTTGTTACATCTCTCCAAATTGTCTTGTAAATCCTAACTTAAACATGAACCTAAGCCTGTTAACAGCAATTTTGCACTCCAAGGGTAGTTTGAAGTGCAAGTTCATTTAGGCTGCAGGTTTGTAGATTGTAAAATATTATAGCTCTCTTTGTTTTAAAGTCCACTGGTAAGCTACCCTAGATCAGAAACTAAGTTTAAAGTGATACAGTTGTTTCTGTTTAGACCAGATTCCATTTGGGTCACAGTTGTAAGCTTTGCCCTGCAAATATTTCAGTTTCAGACAACATGAAGTCTTGCTATATTATGACTATTGCAGTTTGCCCCAGCCTTAGAACTGCTCCGGAGGTGAAAGAGTTAACTTCCATGCACAGCATGGAGCTTAGAGCGCGAGCTCGGTTCAGAAGCTCTGTTTGGCTGGTTTCAAACCGAAACAGTCAGATTCTTTACTCCGCCTCACTGAACAGTCGCTCCGGAGATTCCTCCTGTTGCTCGGTTCATTTCTTCGGTTTAAAGCGCTATTTCTCGGTTGAATTTAACTGCGATTTCATTATTTTAAGCATAAAACCGATCGGTTCAGGCTGTCTATGGTAATCGTAAGTAATAGATAGGGTTTTTTCTGTGTGGAACTTGTAAAAGTATTATCGGTTCGGTTGAACCGATCAAGTTGTATTTGAACATAAGTTTAAAGCCTTTTAAGGCTTTTTAGAGTGCGGTTCCCGGTTCTTATTGGTTCTAAAAAAAACTGATTTCATTACAGTTTTTTCCACGACCCGTGACACAGTTTGGAACCGATAAGGGTGTCTTACCTGGCACTGCCATCAAAAGGGCAAGTTGGTTGGTTAGGCTGGCATCATGTCTGAGAAACCCAAAAGAAAAACCGGCCCACTGTTTCAACACTGTAGTGTCTGTGGGGAAGCCTTTGCTGTTGGCTGACCCACACACTACATGTGTTTATTGTCTGGGGTTTGACCACCTCAATTCAGACTGCCAGATTTGTAAAATTTCCCTGCAGCCACCCTGGACAAGAGAGTGGGCAGGCTCAGGAGCGAGGCCAAAAAGTCCGCTGACCGGATGAGCCAGCCTGTTCGGTGCCAACCGAACGGGAGGAGTGCCTCTGACCAGGGGCGAGACTTCCTCGGCAACTAAAAGCTGGCTCTGAGGAGCCAGTTCCAGCAAAGAAATCTAAAAATCAGCATGTTTGGAGTCCAAAATTCTTCTCCAACTGCTGCTGAGATAGCCAGGGCAATACAGATTGTCTAGTCCCTGTCCTCGTTCCCTCCGAACCGCCACTGTCTGGCAAAAGGTCGGTGTTCCAGTGGTTCAGGATTATGATATAGAAGAGTTCTAATGAACCAGAGGAGGGGATGAGATTATGATCAGTGTGAATGTGACTTTGAAAGTCTGATGTGCCCATTGAACCGGACATCTCCCAGACAGACCTTCAGGTGAGTCTCCCCTAGGCTTTCTGAGTCCCTTCTCATTTTTGTTTTATAAAAGTTGTTGAGACCCTCCAGCTTCCCTTAGAGGAAGCTTTGGATGAGCAAGAGGAGCCTGACTATGTGAGATGATGGATATCCCAGAGTCCAGGAGGTTGTCCATCCCTTTATATAAATCCTTTAGAAAACAAACAATAAAATTTTAAAAGCTCCTAATTCTGTGCCTCCTGTGGATAAAAGATGGACAGGAGGTACACTTTGTCAGGTCCTGATACAGATTTTCTTTCACAGCAATGCAGTCATGTTGGGGTAGTTCAGGCTGCAGCCTGTGATAAAGCTAATATTCCACTGGCTTCACATCCTCCTGACAAGGATTCCAGGAAGATTGATGCCATGGCCAAAAAACAATACATAGCAGCATCCTTGGGACTCAGACAAGCTAACTATATGGCTTATGTTGCAAGATACCAGAAATCTAGATGGGATACTGTCATGGCCTTAGCCAAACAGGTCCCTGGCCAGCTTGCAAAGGAGCTGGAGCAGGTGGCCCTTGATGGTACTGAGGCATCTAAGGTGCAATTCCATGCTGCAGTGGATTCTAATGATGTATCCTCTAGAGTCATGGCTACATCTGTGGCTTTTCAGATTGGCCTGGCTCAGGTGTACTTTTGTCACAGGATACCCAGTCTAAGGCTATGGATTTTCCTTGGTGGGAAATTCTCTGTTTGGGGAGCAGACAGAGAATTATATGAAGAAATGGATGAATATAGACCCACTTACAGGGGTGCACAAGCCAAGGCAGCAAGCCACTCCTCAGGCAGCCCCAGGGGTAGGGGTGAGCCTTTTCACAGGCCTTTTTCAGACTCAGGCCCCTCCTCTTCAGCCTATGTACAGAGGGGTTCTTCAAAGGGAGAGGCAGATGGGGTTCGAGCAGGCCTGCTCCCACCCCTCAGCCTAAAGCCCTGCCAAACAGGCACCCTGATGGGATGCCCAGGGTCGGTCCACTACCTGTAGGGGCAGGTTGGCTCACTGGTCCAGGACTGGCAGTCTTTAACTTCAGACAGGTGGGTCCTGGAAGTAGTGAGCCAGGGTCTGGTTCTCAGCTTCAAGAAATTTCCAAAGATGAGAGCCAGATCTTTTCCACCTACAAACCCTTTAGAGACTCTTGCTTTGGAAACAGAAGTCTCAACCCTCCTGGCTCTCAGAGCTGTAGAAAAGGTTTCTCCCCTTCACCAGGGCAAGGGTCTGTACTCCAGGTACTTCCTTACCCCAAAAAAGACAGGAGAGTGGCGGTCTATCCTGGATCTAAGATATCTAAACAAGCACCTTTTAAAGCCAAAGTTCAAAATGGTGACACTGGGAATGATTTTACCCTCCCTAAGGCCAGGGGACTGGCTAGCCTCCCTGGACCTCAAAGATGCCTACTTTCATGTTCTTATCAGAAGCTCCCATCGAAAGTACCTCAGATTCGAACTGCCTCAGGCCATTATCAGTTCAGAGCAATGCCCTTCGCCTCACTTCTGCCCCAAGGGTGTTCAAAGTGTCTGCGTAGCAGTCGCTCACCTAAGAAGGCAAAAGATTGCCATTTTCCCTACCTGGATGACTGGCTCATTGTGGGTCAGTCTCCAGACCAGGTCAAATCACACCTGCTAGTTACCCAGCAGCTGCTTACCCTCTGGGATTTCTTCTCAATCTTCCAAAGTCAGTTTTGGAACCTGTCCAGGTACTCACCTTTATAGGCGCAGAACTGGATACAAAGCAGGCCAGAGCCTTCCTTCCCTTGGAAAGGGTAAGGACCTTAGTGGCCCTGGCAGCCTCCTTCACTCTGCAGGTTTCTCGACCAGCAAGGCATTTCCTGCAGCTCCTAGGGCACATGGCTGCCTCCACAGCTGTGGTGCAAGGAGCAAGATTTCAGATGAGGGACATTCAGTTCCATTTGAGAGCTTTCTGTCTCAAAGAAGAGATCCTCTATCCAAGTTAATCCCAGTGACTCGAACCTGATCCAGGCCCTTCAGTGGTGGCAGGATCAGAGCAATCTGAGACAGGGGTGCCTTTCATCCCTCTGTCCCATTCCTTGACCCTACTACAGATGCATCCCTTTGGGATGAGGAGCTCACATGGGCGACCTCTCCACCCAGGGATTATGGTCCCCTCAGGAATCTCTGCTCCACATCAATCTGTTGGAACTCAGAGCTGTTTTTCTAGCACTTCAGGTTTTCTCTGCATCTGTTCAGAACAAGGCAGTACAGGGCAGAACAGACAACACCACTACAATGTGGTACATCAGCAAACAAGGGGGCACTCGGTCTTCGGCCTTGTGCACCGAGGCAATGAAGTTGTGGTCTCTGGCTTACTCCCTGAACACTTCCCTCATAGCAGTTCACCTCCCAGGCAAGGACAATGTCCTGGCAGATGCCCTCAGCAGGACTTCCCAGGGCCATCACGAATGGTCACTGGATCTCCTAGTACTGGGGATAGTGTTTGCCAGATGGGGCACTCCTCAGATAGATCTTTTCGCAGCCCCAGACAATTATCAACTTCCACTGTTTTGCTGCAGGCCCCCAGTGTTGGGCTCAGTTCCCCTGGATGCCTTTCTCCTCGATTGGGAAGGGAAGTTTCTTTATGCCTTTCCCCCTTCCTCTCTGTTCAAAGTACTAGTCAAAGTCAGGTCTCAGCCCTGCAAAATTATCCTGATTGCTCCAGACTGGGCCAGGCAGCCCTGGTACCCACTCCTTCTGTCCTTAGCAATCCATCTTCCCTGTGTCTCCCAGGAACCACAATCTGTTAACCTGTGCTCAGGGAGAGTTTGATATCCGAATCTCAAATCCCTCAACCTCAAGGCTTGGCTCTTGAGCAGTTAGAGTTGCCAAATTTGCAACTTTCTCAAAGTGTTCTCGAAATCCTGAAGGCTGCTAGGAAGCTTCCACCAGGACTACCTATAACTCCAAGTGGAAAAGGTTTTCCATATGGTGTTCTGGGAAGCATGTTTCCCAGAATCTGCTGATCTACCTACTGTATTGGACTACATGGTCCATCTTAATTCTTTGGGACTGAGACCAGCCACCCTGAAAGTGCACTTGGCTGCTGTCTCTGCCTTCATTTCAGCAGGAAGCCCTCTTCTCTCTCTGCTCATCCTGTATTTTCCAAGTTTTTAAAGGTTGCTTCACACCAATCCTCCATTCAGGGACCCTGCCTGGCTTGGGATCTTAATGTATGCATTGCTCAGCTAATGCAACCCCCCTTGAGCCTCTGTCTTCGGCAGAGCTTAAGTATTGACTTGAAAACTGTATTTCTGGTAGCCATCACTTCTGCCAGGCGTTTAAGTGAGTTACAGGCTTTATCAGTAGAAACTGACTTTTTCCTTTCACAGGATAAAGTGGTCCTCAGGACTAACAGGAAGTTTTGCCTAAGGTGGTTTCAGATTTCCACCTTAACCAATCTATTTCACTCCCAGTGTTCTTCACTGACCATTCCTCCTCTGGTGAGAGGAGGCTGCACAGCTTAGATGTTAAGAGGGCCTAAGTTACTACATAGAGCGTACCAAGGGTCACAGGTTTGACTCCCTCCAACTGTTTCTCACTTATGGTGAGGTTGGGGAAAGGGGAGACCTGCCACTAAAGATCCATTGCCAGGTGGATGGTTTCTTGTATCAATTTTGCTATCAAAGCTGGGTAAGGTTCCCCCTCAGGCCTGAGGGCTCACTCTACCAGAGGTACAGCTGCATCTCTAGCTGCTGCTAGAGACATCCCTATCTTGGAGATATGTCAGGCAGCTACTTGGAAGACAGTACACACTTTCACCAAGCATTACTCCCTGGATATTCAGGCCAGGAGGGATGCTCGGTTTAGCACAGCCATGCTTCAGAGCCTATTCCCTAAGTAGGCTCTGTCCCTCCTCCATGGAGGTACTGCTGTGTAGTCTGCAATAGTCATAATATAGCAAGACTTCATGTTGTCTGAAGAAAAATTACTCACCTTAGTAATGTTGTTTCTTCTAATGGAGTCTTATATATTATGACCTCCCCACCTGCCCTCTCAGAACTCCTACTTTGGGGTATGGGGTGGTAGTCCTCTGTTGGCATTTATTGATGCCCTCTTTCATGTTTGGGTGTTGTGTTTATTTAGTTATTTTACTTAATTTTCTGGTCCACTGACTTGAGTCTTTGTGTTGGGACCAGTGAAAATGTTAATATATTAGTAGCCAGTTGGCTAGTGTAGGTTACAGCTTCCACACAGAACCTTAGTGAGTTTTTGCTCGTAAAGATCTGACGGTTTCGGTTTGAAACCAGCCAAACACAGCTTCTGAACCGAGCTCGCGCGCTCTACGCTCCATGCTGTGCATGGAAGTTAACTCTTTCACCTCCGGAGCAGTTCTAAGGCTGGGGCAAACTGCAACAGTCATAATATAGCAAGACTCCATTAGAAGAAACAACATTACTAAAGTGAGTAATTTTTTCTTCTCTCACTTTCTGTCCTGTCTCCTTGCTGTTTGAATTTCTGTGCCCACCCCCCCCCCAACCTCCAGCCTTTATTAAATACTCTCCCTCCCCACCTTGGCACCACCCCTAGCAATGTTCATCCTCCCCTCTCGCTAATATTGCAACTCCTCTTAAAGATACAGAGTGCAGCTATTAGGCCTAACACTTGTGATGTCTTCCCTTTAGACATCTTCCTATTTTCACCATCTGCCTGCCTATCAGCTTAACATAGCGCCTGCTCTGCTATCTACTGTGCAGTTCCATACCTGAGCTTCCACCCTTGCTATCCCGAGTAATTTTCAAGTTGCCTTGGTACCCCCCTGCCTTAGCTAATAACATCCTATCTTAACCTACATTTTATATCTTAAAATAGATCCACTGCACCTGATCGGGCTCCCAGTGAGCGGCGCGGCTAATCCTGCCAGCTGCCCGTACCTCCATCCTCCTGACGAACAGGACACCTTCAAATCCGGTTAAGTGTCCTGGCTGCTCTGGGGTAGCACTGTGCGGGTTTGATAGGCGACCACCTGCTTCCACCCTCCTCTAATTGACTGCTGCTCTCTGCTCGGCCCTGTCTTTTCTCTGTCGGATTATCACTCTCTAGGCTTCGGCACCCTCTGCTTTGCACTGACTTTTGCCGAACATTACTGCTCTCTCTCTAGTCTCCCATTGGTTCCTTATAAAATTCCACCACTAGGGGTGCCTTCGAACATATCCTGAATAGGTAATTTCCTCACTGTAATCTTTACCACAAGTAGAGCCTCCGGCTGGTCTGCTTACCTAATTAACCTTTGCGGGGCTTTACTTTCTCCTTCTCTGATCCACTTCTTCTAAATAATTGCTACGATTTTATGAGGAAAACTTTACCCAGATGAGACCTAGGAGGCTGTCAAAAAGGAAAGCTGAGAGGCACCTCAGGAGCAGTGTTGCTCAGTCCAGCACATAACACATTCTGAAGCTCACACTCCTGCTCCTGTTTTTGATTGGCTACTGCTCAAAGCTGATTTAAATAAAATTCTCTTAAAGGCATACCTCCGGGGCAGTTTCACCTAGCCAGCTAACTACTAAAGTTACTGATGCTAAAGGACTCCTGGGGTAAGAACTGGGAGCTACACTGCCAGATACTGAAAGAGCGGAAATCTTATTTGGTGAAGTCACAATGGAGGAATGAGGATAAGAGTGGCACTCTCCACCCGCAGTTTGAGCAGCACCCTCTGTGTTGGGGGGGACGACTGCATATAGGAATTTCCCTTTCCAAGAGAAGGACAACACATCTCGCCAAAAAACTCCAGGCCCTGGAGCAAATGAGCAGAAACACGGTAGTTTTATGTTGTGTAGGAATGCAAAAAGGTCCAACTCTGGTTGAACCCAGCTTGTGAAGGGGTCATCTACCATGGGAGGTCAGCAATTCCCATTTGTGAACCATAAACTGGGATCTGCCTAGTCCATCTGCCAAGACGTTTTTAAGACCTAGGAAACACATGGTCGATAGTAGCTGAAGGCCATGAGACAGAGCCCAGTACCATATTTTCATTACTTTCATGCATAAAGGACAGGAGTGAGTTTCTCACTGTTGATGTAATGCACCACAATGACGTTGTCCATATGGATTAGCAGAGGACTGGGGCAGAGATGATTCTGAAATGCCTGGAGGCTCTACAGGACAGCCCAAATCTCCAGGACAGAGCAGGGAATCGGGGGCACTAACAAAAGTGGCGGACTTCAGGAAGATGAGGGAGATACTGAAAGGGAAGTTTGAGGGCACAGGGCCAGGGATGGAAGTGGAGCAGAAATGGGACATTATTAAATGGGTGATTACAGAGGCGACAGAAATCTGCACCAAGTTACAGAGTAAGAGGAGCAGAGCAAAGAAACCATGCTGGTTGAACAGCGAGGTGATGGAGGGGTGAGGGAAAAGAGACCTGCATACCAGAGGTTCAGAAAGACTTGGGGGGAGGAGGACAGGGAGAAGTATGCAAGATGGTCCAGGAAAGTGACCAAAAGGATGAGGGAAGCCAAGGCCTTAAGGAGCCAAGTTTAGCACAAGGAATTAAGGGGGGACTTTCAGATATGTCAGAAAGAAAAGGAAGTGCAGGGATAATATAGTGAAGATCAAGAGGGTGGGAAGTGGGCGGAAAGGAGAGGAACAAGCGGAAGCACTAAATGAATACTTCTGCTCAATGTTCACACAAGAGAAAGGGGGACCCACTACCACTAGGACTGGGGGGGGGGGGAGAGAGAAGAGGTGACTGATGAAATGACTGAGGAGAGTACAGTATTAAAGGGACTGAGGGCGCTAAAAGTGGACTAGTCACCAGGGCCAGACAGTATCCACCCCAGCATGCTGAGAGAGATGGCGGAGGTGCTGGCTGAACCACTGGCGGATCTGTTCAGCACCTCCCTGGATACGGGATGTGTGCCTCAGGACTGGAGGTTGGCCCATATGGTGCTGATACACAAGAGCAGCCCAAGGGATGAACCGGGCAATCATTGGCCGGTCAGTCTCACTTCCATAGTGGGCAAGCTTATGGAGACGATACTGAAGGAGAGGCTGGTGTCATTTCTGGAGGACAATTACCTCCAGGATGTGAGGCAGTATGGGTTCGCATTGGGGAAGTCCTGTCAAACTAATCTAATACAGTATTACGACTGGGTAACAAGAGAGCTGGATAGGGGCCATGCAGTGGATGTCTTCTACTTGGATTACAGCAAGGCCTTAGATTCAGTACCTCATGGACTGCGTGGGGGGAAGCTAACTGGCGTGGGAGTGGGGGCGAAGATGGCAAACTGGATTACAAACTGGCCGCATGGGAGGCTACAACAGGTGGTGGTGGTGGGGGAATTAGACCAGTAATGAGTGGGGTGCCACAGGGCTTGGTGCTGGGCCTGGTGCTATTTGTGCACTTCATCTCAGATATCGCTCACGGAGTGGTGAGCAGGGTAAGTCTGTTCGCAGACGATACCATAATGGATGCAGTAGTACAGGAGGGATAGAATCAACTGCAGGGGGACCTAACCAAACTGGAGGAGTGGTTGGAGAGGTGGCAGTTGGGGTTCAATGCGAAGAAGTGTAGGGTTATGCACTTTGGGACAAAGGACCCAAAGAGAGAATACTGTTTTTTTTGGGGGTGAAGCTGGGGAATCACTGAGGAGAAGGACCTAGGGGTGATGTTAACAGGGAGCATGAACAACTCTGCCCAATGCAGGAAAGCGGCAGTGAAGGCGAACAAGATGCTGGGGTATATAGCGAGGGGGTTGTCATCCAGGCAGAGGGAGGTGATCTTCCCCTCTTCAGGTCACTGGTCAAGTGACACTTGGAGTACTGTGTGCAGTTCTGGAGGCCATACCTGAGGCAGGATATCAAGCTACTGGAGGGAGTGCAGTGGAGAGCAATTAGGATGATAAAGGGAATGGAGGGGAGAGACTACAAGAACAGGCTGGGAGAACTGAATAAGTACACCCTGGAGGAGAGGAGGGATGGGGGGACATGATTGTAACTCAAGTATCTGAGGGGAATCAACAAGGATAGAGCAGTCGGGGTTTTTAAACTGAGGAAAGGAAGGGACACTAGAGGGCACAGGCTAAGAATAGAGGGGGGAAGATTTAGGAGGGAGATAAGGATGCATTACTTTACATAGAGAGTGGTGTCAAAGTGGAACGCATTACCAGAGAGGGTGATATCATGCAAAACTGTAGGTAGCTTTAAAAGGGCATGGGACAGAGAACAGGGGAAGAGTACAGGTGGGTGAGGCAGAGAAAGGCCAAGGGAGGACAAAAGGGGAGGGGGGTGGGGCTGCTGCAACTTATGGGTGCCAGCTGCACACTCAAGCAGACGTTGATAGACCAGGAGGGGGGTAAGAGCCAAAATGAGCACCCCAGCTGGAGCCTGAATCATCCATGGTAAGGATCTGTACAGGAGCTGGTACAAAGGAAAGGAATACCCTTCAACAGGTTTTTGTGATCCATCACTATAACAATGCTCTATGAAGAGGAGAAGTGGCAAGAATCATTTGGTCCAGCTCCTCTGTCTACTGATCCCACTGGACCCTGAGTGTCCACTGAGGAACCCACATATGAAGGTGTTCCAGTAGCAGCGCCATTATGGCCACAGCAATGAGACCCAGGAGACATAACTTTGTTCTTGCAGGGACACAGTGGCTCCTGTATATCAAGTGTGCCTGGGCAATTAGAGTGTCTGCCCTGTCCAGTGGCAGGAGAGCACATCTCTTCTCTGTGTCCAATACCGCCCCTATGTATTGCAGTCTTTGCCACAGAATTAACAGAGACTGGCACATTCACTGTGACCCCAAGTCATCAAACAACTGCCTTGTCCGAGATAGGGCATGTACCAGAGCTTCCCCCGAGCTGGCCTTCAGAAACCAGTTGTCCAGACAGGGGAATACCTAAAGGGCTTCCCTGCAAAGGGTTGCTTAAACTACTGCTGAGCATTTGGTAAAGACCCATGGCGCAGAAGACACGCCAAAAGGCAATACTTTGAAATGCTAGTGTTCTGCCTCCAGCATAAAGTGGAAGTATTGTCTGAGGGATTTCCCAGACTTGACGTGAAGGTATTTATTTTATTTCGGGTTTCGGAAAGAATACCTTAGAGTCAAAGACTCCTTTACAAAGGTTCCACGTCACATAGATTCGGTACAGACAAGCATTACAATGATTGTTACACAGTAAAAGTTCAGACTGTTACAAGGAACAAGGTATGCATCTATCATGTCCGGAGAACAGAGACAATCCCCCATTTGCAGAAGGGAGATCAGCGCTTGCAAGGATATCATTTAAAACATTTTGTATTCGATATACAGGTTGAGATCCCAGAGTTCGAACACAGAACACAGATCCCCTGTCCATTTTGGGACTAAATAGTATCTGGAATAAGAACCCTTTGTTTCTCTCCTGAAGAGGAACTAGTTCTATGGCACATTTTTGGAATGAAGACTGAACGTCTTCCCTTAGAAGAGAAAATTGGTAGGGAGGATGAAAGGAAAGAGGTAGATAATGTGGAGAGATTTGTAACCAAACCAACCTGGTCGAGTTCTATGACTGGGTAACTAGGCAACTGGACAGGAGCCATGCAGTGGATGTCCTGTATCTGGACTTCAGTAAGGCATTCGACTCAGTGCCACATGGAAGGCTGGGAAGGAAGAAAAAATTACTCACCTTAGTAATGTTGTTTCTTCTAATGGAGTCTTGCTATATTATGACATATGCAGTTTGACCCAGCCTTCGAACTGCTCCGGAGGTGAAAGAGTTAACTTTCCATGCCAGGCATGGAATCTTGAGCTGAGACTGGTTGAGAACCTGTCTGTTGTTCTTCAAACTCAAACTGTCAGATCTTTACGAGCAAAACTCACTAAGATTCTGTGTGGAAGCTGTAACCTACACTAGCCAACTGGCTACTAAAATATTAACACATTTTTGGTCCCAAAACAAAGACTCAAGTCAGGGGATCCAAAAATAAAAACCTAACACGAAACACCCCAAAAGGGGTGAAAAACAAGGTGGGCATCTACTAAGTGCCAACACTGCACTGCCCACCCACATCCCAAAAGCAGAGGTTCTGAAAGGGGCAGCAGGGGGGAGGTCATAATATAGCAAGACTCCATTAGAAGAAACAACATTACTAAGGTGAGTAATTTTTTCTTCAAACAACATGAAGTCTTGCTATATTATGACATATGCAGACTACACAGCAGTACCTCCATGGAGGAGGGACAGAACCTACTTAGGAAATAGGCTCTGAAGCACAGCTGTGCCAAACCGAGCATCACTCCTAGCCTGGATGTCCAGGGAGTAATGCTTGGTGAAAGTGTGAACTGTTTTCCAGGTAGCTGCTTAACATAGCTCTATGATAGGGATGTCCCTGGCTGCAGCCAGGGACGCAGCTGTACCTTTAGTAGAGTGAGCCCTCAGGCCTGAAGGGGGAACCTTACCAAGTTTTTGATAACAAAATTGGATACAAGAGACAATCCACCTGGCAATGGATCTTTTAGTGGCAGGTTTCCCTTTACCAACCTCACCATAAGTGAGGAACAGTTGGAGGGAGTCAAACCTGTGACCCTTGGTACGCTCTATGTAGTAACTAAGGGCTCTCTTCACATCTAAGCTGTGCAGCCTCCTCTCGCCAGAGGAGGAATGGTTAGTGAAGTACACTGGAAGAGGTATAGATTGATTAAGGTGGAAATCAGAAACCACCTTAGGCAAGAACTTCCTGTTGGTCCTGAGGACCACTTTATCTCTGTGAAAGGAGATAAAATCAGACTCCACTGACAAAGCTTGTAATTCACTTATGCGCTGGCAGAAGTGATGGCTACCAGAAACACAGTTTTCCAAGTCAAGTACTTAAGCTCTGCTGAAGACAAGGGCTCAAAGGGGGGTTGCATAAGCTGAGCAATGCAAACATTAAGATCCCAGGCGGGAGCAGGGTCCCTGAATGGAGGGTTGGTGTGAAGCAATCCCTTGAAAAACTTGGAGAATACAGGGTGAGCAGAAAGAGAAGAGGCTTTCCAGCTGATATAAAGCAGAGACAGCTGCCAAGTGCACTTTCAGGGTAGCTGGCCTCAGCCCCAAAGTATTTAAGTGGACCATATAATCCAGGACTGTGGCAAATCAGCAGATTCTGGGAAATATGCTTTCCAGAGCACCATATGGAAAACCTTTTCCATTTAGAATTATAAGCAGCCCTAGTAGAAGGCTTCCTAGAAGCTTTCAAGATATCGAGTACACCTTGAGAAAGGTGTAGGTCAGCAAACTCTAACTCTTCAAGAGCCAGGCCTTGAGATTGAGGGATTTGAGATTCGGGTACCAAACTCTCCCCTGGGCACAGGTTAACAGATTGTGATTCCTGGGAAGACACAGGGGAAGGTGGACTGCTAAGGACAGACGAGTGGATACCAGGGCTGTCTGGCCAATCTGGAGCAATCAGAATCATCTTGCAAGGCTGAGATCTGATTTTGACTAGCACCTGAACAAGAGAGGAAGGGGGGAAGGCATAGAGAAACTTCCCTCCCAGTTGAGAAGGAAGGCATCCAGGGGACTGAGCCCAACACTGGGGGCCTGCAGCAAAATAGCGGAAGTTGGTGATTGTCTGGGGCTGCAAAAAGATCTATCTGAGGGGTGCCCCACCTGGCAAATACTACCTCCAGTACTAGGGGATCCAGAGACCATTCGTGATGGCCCTGGGAAATCCTGTTGAGAGCATCTGCCAGGACATTGTCCTTGCCTGGGAGGTGTTCAGGGAATAAGCCAAAGACCACAACTTCATTGCCTCGGTGCACAAGGCCGAAGACTGAGTGCCCCCTTGCTTGTTGATGTACCACATTGTAGTGGTGTTGTCTGTTCTGACCTGCACCACTTTGTTCTGAACAGATGCAGAAAAAACCTGAAGTGCTAGAAAAACTGCTCTGAGTTCCAACAGATTGATGTGGAGCAGAGATTCCTGAGGGGACCACAATCCCTGGGTGGTGAGGTTGCCCATGTGAGCTCCCCACCCCAAGAGGGACGCCTCTGTAGTAAGGGTCAAGGAGTGAGATTGAGGGATGAAAGGAACCCCTTGTCTCAGGTTGCTCTGATCCTTTCCACCACTGTAGGGTAGGGCCTGGATCAGGGTTCGAGTTACTGGGATCAATTTGGTTAGAGGATCTCTCCTTTGAGACCAGAAGGCTCTCAAATGGAACTGAATGTCCCTCATCTGAAATCTTGCTCCCTGCACTACTGCTGTGGAGGCAGCCATGTGCCCTAGGAGCTGCAGAAAATGCCTTGCTGGTCGAGAGACCAGAGCCACCAGGGTCTTTGCTCTTTCTAGAGGGAGGAAAGCTCTGGCCTGCTTTGTGTCCAGTTCTGCGCCTATGAAAGTGAGTAGCTGAACAGGCTCTAGAACCGACTTTGGGAGATTGAGAAGGAAACCTAGAGATGTACGCAGCTGCTGGGTAACCTGAAGGTGTAATTTGACTTGGTCTGGAGACTGGCCCACTATGAGCCAGTCATCCAAGTAAGGAAAGATGGCAATCTTTTGCCTTCTTAAATGAGCAACTGCTACTGCCAGGCATTTTGTGAATACCCTTAGGGCAGAGGTGAGGCCGAAGGGCATTGCTCTGAACTGGTAATGGCCTGAGGGCAGTTCGAATCTGAGGTACTTTTGGTGGGAGCTTCTGATGAGAACGTGGAAGTAGGCATCCTTGAGGTCCAGTGATGCTAGCCAGTCCCCTGGCCTTAGAGAGGGTAAAATAATTCCCAGAGTCACCATTTTGAATTTTGGTTTTAAAAGGTGCTTGTTTAGGTATCTGAGATCCAGGATGGGCCACCATTCTCCTGTCTTTTTTGGGGTAAGGAAGTACCTGGAGTACAGTCCTTTGCCCTGGTGTAGGGGAGGTATCCTTTCTACAGCTCTGAGAGCCAAGAGGGTTGAGACTTCTGTTTCCAGAGAGAGAGCCTCTGATGGATTTGCAGGTGGAAAGGATCTGGTTCTCATCTTTGGAAATTTTTTGAAGCTGAGAACCAGTCCCTGGCTTACTACTTCCAGGACCCACTTGTCTGATGTTAAAGACTCCCAGTCCTGGACGAAGTCAGCCAGCCTGCCCCCTACAGGTAATGGAGAATCGGCCCTGGCCCTCCCATCAGGGTGCCTGTTTGGCAGGGGCTTTAGGCTGAGGGGTGGGAGCAGGCCTGCTCGTACCCCGTCTGCCTCTCCCTCTGAAGAACCCCCTCTGGGCATAGGCTGAAGAGGAGGCCTGGGCTTGGTAAAAAGGTCTGTGAAAAGGCCTGCCCCTGCCCCTGGAAAGCTGCCTCTGAGGAGTGGCCTGCCTTTCCTTGGCCTGTGCACTCCTATAAGTGGTCCTATACTCATCCATTTTCTTCATGTAATTCTCTGTCTGCTCCCCAAACAGAGAGTTACCCACAACAGGAAAATCCATGGCCTTAGCCTGGGTATCCTGTGACAGGCTAGTACACCTGAGCCAAGCCTTCATTCAAAAGCCACAGATGTAGCCATGACTCTTGAAGATACAACATTAGAGTCCACTGCAGCATGGAATTGCACCTTGGATGCCTCAGTACCATCAGCAGCCACCTGCTCCAGCTCCTTGGCAAGCTGGCCAGGGACCTGTTCGCTAGAGCCATAACAGTATCCCATCTGATTTCTGGTATCTTGCAACATAGGCCATATAATTTGCCTGTCTGAGTCCCAAGGATGCTGCCATGTACTGTTTCTTTGCCATGGCATCAATCCTCCTGGAGTCCTTGTCAGGGGGGTGTGAAGCCAAGGGAATATTTGCTTTATCACAGGCTGCAGCCTGCACTACCCCAACATGGCTGCATTGTTGTGAAAGGAACTCCGTATCAGAGCCTGACAATGTGTACCTTTTGTCCATTTTTTTTTATCCACAGGAGGTATAGTGTGAGGAACTTTTAACATTTTTATTGTCTGTTTCCTAAAAGATTTATGTAAAGGAATAGACAATCTCCTAGACTCTGGGATATCCATCATTTCTACATAGTCAGGCTCCTCCTGTTCATCCACAGCTTCTTCCAAAGGGAGCTGGAGGGTTTCAGCCACTTTCTTATAAAAGATAAAATGAGAAGGGACCAGAAAGCCTAGGGGAGACACTCCTGAAGGTCTGTCTGGGAGATGTCCGTTCAATGGGCACATCCAGACTTTCAAAATCACATTCACTCTCTTCAAAATCTTCCTCCCCGGTTCATAAAATTCCTCTATATCATATTCTTGAACCAGTGGCACCGACTGCTTACCTGATGGTGCCGGTTCAGTCGGAACCAGGGAAAATGACTGGACAATTTTGATCGCTTTGGCTATCTCTGCAGCGGTTGGAGAAGGAAATTTTGGCTCCACACCTGCTGATTTTCTAGTCCTTTTTGCTGGGACTGACTCCTCCGAGTCAGCCCTCCGTTTGGCCGAGGAAGTCTCGCCCTGGTCAGAGGGCACTCCCTCCGGTTCGGTTGGCACCGAACCAGGCTGGCCATCCGTGTCAGCGGACTTTTTGGCCTCTCGTTCCCTGAGCCTACCAACTCTCTTATCCAGGGTAGCTGCAGGGAAATTCTTGCAAATCTGGCAGTCTGCATTGAGGTGGTCAAAGCCCAGACAATAAACACATGTGGTGTGTGGGTCAGCCTTGGCAAAAGCTTCCCCACAGACACTACAGTGCTGAAACCCAGTGGGCCCGGTTTTTCTTTTGGGTTTCTCAGACATAGTGCCAGCCTAACCAAAAACTTGCCCGTTTACGGCAATCTGCCAAGCAAGACACCCTTATCGGTTCCCAACCGTGTCACGGGTCGTGGAAAAAACCGTAATGAAATCTGTTTTTTTTGTAACCGATTAGAACCGGGAACCACACTCTAAATGCAATGTAATAAAGTTTAACAACAACAGCCTGATCGGTTCAAACCGAACCGATAATATCGTTTGCAAGTTCCACATAGAAATAATGTAAAACCTATCTATTACTTACGATACCACAGACAGAGCTTAAACCGACCGGTTGTGGTTAAAATATAGACAAAATGCGGTTTAAAAACAGAGAAATTACACTTTTTAACCGACAAAATGAACCGAGCAGAAGGAGAAATCTCCGGAGCGACTGTTCAGTGAGGCGGAGTAAAGAATCTGACAGTTTGAGTTTGAAGAACAACAGAGTTCTCAACTGAGCTCGCGCTCAAGATTCCATGGCTAGCATGGAAAGTTAACTCTTTCACCTCCGGAGCAGTTCGAAGGCTGGGTCAAACTGCATATGTCATAATATAGCAAGACTTCATGTTGTTTGAAGTTAGTAGGCACAGGGGCGGGTGCAAAGCTGGTGAGATGGGTAGGAAACTGGCTGCAGGGAAGGCAACAGAGGGTGGTGGTGGGTGGGGAGCTCTCACACCCAAGGGCAGTGACGAGTGGTGTTCCACAGGGCTTGGTGTTGGGGCCAATGTTGTTTGGGATATTCACTGCAGACATATCATGGGACATCAAGAGCAAGATCAGTCTGTTTGCTGATGATACCAAGGTAGGCGCAGTGGTGGATGACCTAGGGGGATGGCAGGGGTTGCAGGATGATCTGGCAAAGCTTGAAACCTGGTCAGACACCTGGCAACTGGGCTTTAATGCCAAAAAGTGCAAGGTGCTGCATTTTGGGATGAAGAACCCAAGGAGGAGTTACCAGCTAGGGGGAGTGCAGCTAGCCCAGACAGAGGAGGAGAAGGATCTGGGTGTGCTCATTACAGGGTCAATGAACAACTCGGCAAAATGTAGGAAGGCAGCTGCAAAGGCCAACAAAATGCTGGGTTGTATTGCAAGGGGTATATCCTCGAGGAGGGAGGAGGTGATTCTGCCACTGTATAGGTCATTAGTTAGACCACACCTGGAGTACTGCGTGCAGTACTGGCGTCCGTATCTGAAGAGGGACATTAAGTTACTGGAGGGGGTGCAGCGCCGAGCGACAAAGATGATCAAGGGGCTGGGGGACTTATCATACGAGAGGAGGTTGAAGGAGTTGAACATGTACTCACTGGAGGAGAGGAGAGGAGAGACAGGGGTGACAAGATTGAAACCTTTAAATACATGAAAGGAATAAACAAGACAAGTACAGAGGGGCTGTTCAAAGTAAGGGAGGGGAGGGACACCAGGGGCCATGATATGAGACTGGAGCGAGGAAGGTTCAGGAGGGAGATGAGGAGACACTTTTTTACAGAGAGGGTGGTGGCTGGGTGGAATGCGTTACCTCCTGAAGTGGTATGCAGTAGATCAGTGGACTGCTTCAAACGAGGATGGGACAGGACAAGGGGGAGGGTTAATGAAGGGGAAGGGAGGGGCAGCTGCAGAATAAGGGGTGCTAGCTGCACATTCGAGCAGACTTGATAGACTTCTAGGCCTTTATCTGCTGGCAAATTTCGTATGTTCGTAACAGGTCCAGAGCATGCCTTTTTGCAATTATGGGTGGAGTGGAGTTGCAATTTGGTGGAGTCTAGGTATCTACATCAGAGGAGGAGTAGGACCTGGGAGTGATGATCACTAGTGACCTAAAGCACTCCATGCAGTGCAAGAAAGCAGCAGCAAGCGCGAACAAGATGCTGGGATGCGTAGCTAGGGGGATCAATAGTAGGAGAGAGGAGGTTATACTGCCCTTGTACAGATCACTGGTGAGGCCACATCTAGAGTATGGAGTTCAGTACTGGTGCCCACATCTCAAAAAGGACATTAACCTGCTGGAGAAGGTACAGAGGAGGGCTACAAAAATGACAATGGGTCAGCAGGGTAAGGCATATGAGGAGAAGTTGACAGCACTGAACATGTACTCCCTGGAGGTGCTTTTGTACGGACACAGAGGTGGTGGTGGTGGTGGCTGGAAGAGGACCACCTCCTCTACCACAGCCTTGCTCATGGTAGGCACGACTAGCTCAGGCAGCAGGCGGATGCAAGAAGCCCAGACCACGACCTCTAGCAGGAGTGGGATACAGGGACTTTACAGACCTTACAGTCATTTTTAAAGTTTGAAGGCATCTAAGGGCCTCTTCAACATTAGAGTCAAACAGCTTTGACCCTTTCAAAAGGAGCATTCAAAACTGCCTGTTGTACATCACTGGCAAAGCCAGAAACTATAAACCAGCAATATCTCCTCAAGCGAATGCCAGAAGCAACAACCCTGGTAGATGTATCAGAGACATGATAAGCTGAGCACAGGAAATGTTTGCCAAACTCAGCACCAGCAGACAATGTTTTAAGCATATCATTCTTGGCACAGCCTTCAAGCAAAGCCCGGGCAGCACCTAAAACCAATATTAGATTTTAAAAGCAGTCAACCATTATCTTTTATGTCAGAGGTACTTTTTCTTTTCCCTTTGTTTAAATGGAAGATTGTTTACCTGATGTTAGTAGGTGCGATGTGTGGGACAGCACTCTGCCTGGCAGCTGACATATCTAGCTGTACTGCCCCCCACTACATCACCAGCATTGTGACCTCAATGACTGTGACATCACTGCTGCTTAGGAACAGCCATTCAGTGACTGACAGGTCATTCAACTGTGATGTCATTGTCAGCACGATCACAATGCTGATGATGTGGTGTGGTGCAGTGCAGCTAGATATGTCAGCTGCCAGGCTAAGAGCTGTTCCATACACTCAGCGCAATATTATCACATAGAAGACTTTCTGATAAGCAAAAGAAAGAAGAAAAATACTTCAGAAATAAAAAGTAGCAACGGACTACTCCTTAAAAACTGTATTATCTTCCTGTCTTGGCTCCACTACCTCTTTAAGGCCCAATGATGGACAGGCTCAAGTATGTTCACTTGCCCATCACATCCAGCCTCCTAGATTCTTTGCTAGGTGGTCAAGTACTCATGTGTCTAGGGGTCCTAGACCTATCATGAGCAGCCATGATGACCACCAGAGTCCATTTCAGGCTGGTTAGCATAAGGCAGCTTAGCAGATGGTGTTGGATACTGCTTATCAGCCTTTCTAGGAACTACAGGCAGCGAGTTTGGTCTGTACCATACAGCAAAAGTCGTATGCGATAAAGCAGGATAAACAGGTGGAATAATAATGGAGAGGGAGCAGGGCACCTCCAAAAATTCCATGAGATTCCTTTTCATGGAATCTTTCTCTACCACAGCAAAGCCCATGGCTGACTGCATCTGCTGCATCATGGCTTGGAAAGGTGATCCTCAGGAAGAGATCTCAGGGTATAAACCACCAAGTCCTCACTACAGGATGATATAGTAGCACTACAACGAGGTGCCAGAAATCATTCTCCCTCATATTCCTCCTCCAAGTCCATCAGGTCAGGATAATACTCCACTTTGTCGTCATTAGTACGGTAAGCAATGGGTGCCATGGAATGAACTGGCCATGCCAGTGGTGGCTGAGAGGGAGGAATCTGTGGTGTGCTAGTGGAACCCATCTACCGCGGCCAAGTACCAGGAGGTCCCTTCGGTGGAATGACTGCTTGTTTTGGCAACACTGGCACAATGCATTGAATCATTTCTGAAAATGATGCCAGCACAGTCTGAGAATCAACAACACCTTGCAGAGGCGCCAGGACTACCTGCGTTGACATGGCCCTAGCTAGATGACGATGGAATCACACCATCCATAGCATGTATGGCGCCCCGACCTTGGTATCTCAGAGAGTCAGGGGAGCTGTAGTCAACACTGGAGTGTGAACAGACAAAGATTTACCTCGTCTCAAATGCGACCAGGACCTCACCAGTGAAGCAGACTTTTCTTTCTCTCTGTGTTTATACTTATGACTGGAAAACAAGGAAGGCCACAACGATGACCGTTCCTTGTCGCTTTCCTTAGACCTTGACAGCCAACTTCTGGCTGACAGTGAAGGAGAAGCAGATTTTGAACCTTGTTCTTTCTCCATGGCTTTTAATGTTTTTATCAAAAGAAAATGTTCTAAAGCTTCCTTACAGCATTGCCTCATGGCCTGGTTGAAACTCTGGCAAATGTCACAAGTCCTCACATTGTAAGACAGACCCAAACAACACACACAAGCCATGTGTGTGTCTCCTCGGTGTAAATGTTATCTCTGCACTTACAATACTGAAATAAAGGCTCTTTTGACTCCAGAGGCATACAGAGATGACAACAAATACACTAATAAAAGTACAAGAACAAATGGCAATGGTTAGGTTGACGGCATGTCTTACAACAGGTCAAATGAGGATGAGATGGTGGGGGAAGGGAAAATAAGCAGTAATGGGGCTGTCCACTTTTATATACATGTAGACACTGCATATTATCATGGGCGGCACAACCCCCGGCTAGCAAAAATTTCTCTGTGGTCCTAGCGCGGACAGCTTATAGTTCCAAAGGTGTGGCCTAATGGAGGACATATCCTTGAAGAAAATCTGGAAACAATTTCTTTGACTTTTAACAACTCCCTATTTGGACTTACAAAGCTTGTTATGTTTCAAAGGCTTGAAAACACTGTTTAAGTTTCAAAATGTAATGGGTGTATTACTTGGTTCTGTTACTCTGAAAAGGTTTTTCTCATGCTGTTCATTAAAATGGTGCTGAGCACTCAGTTGGAGCTGGACATCTTAAGCCCACATTTTCCTACTATGTGAATTAATCTGGAGAGCTGGGTCACGGTATCCCATGGCTAGAACCCATATTGTATAAGTAAATGTGTTCATTTGGAAAAGTATGAGTTAACCAACTCCTTCAATACATTTATAAAGAGCAGTTGAGGGTTGCAACCCATGTTTAATGTTATAATGAACGTAACACGACTGCATAAGTGTTGCAATGGGGGGGGATCTGTATGATAAGTCCTACTGATCTCTTAAAACATGTTAAAGTGGGCATGTAACTTAGAGTTGCTTTTATTACTGAGGTAAGATTAAAAGTGATGGGTTTGCCACACATGTCTTGCGTAGCCTGGCACATGAGTTTAATATCCTGTATAAATTAGTACCACCATATTGCATAATACCATTACTGGATAATAAAGCGTCCTGTAGCTGAAATGTCTGTAATGTACATGTACTGTGTATTTGTCAAAACCCTATTGTAAAGTACACAGCTGTTCTGTGCTGAATTGCATGATTACTGAAAAACTCAATAAAAGTTTAAACAAAAAATTAAAAGTGCCTGGTCTCAGTCGCACTCTGTTAGCTTGTCTATGCTCATGGACGGCCTGCTTCTCTGACGCATAATACAGATGCCATCACTGTGCGCTAACTTCAATGTAAAACAAAACCACCTCCGCCATACCTTACTGCCGCAGAGGTAGCTGTGCAGCAACACCTGCTAACAGAGGTAAGGGAGAGAGCAGCTTCTTATCTATACAGACAGCCCATCATAGCAGGTGAGCAATAAACGCCACCAGGGCACTAGTGCAACATGTCATGTGCCTTGTCATAGCAGGGGGTCACCTGAACTAGTGCACTAAGCACATCATGTAGCTTGTCATAGTAAGAAGTCACTACCAGCGCACTAGTGCAAGAACATCCTGCAGTCTGCCATAGCAAAAGGATCACTACAAGCACCAGGGCACTCGTGCAAGCATGTAATCTGGTCTGTTATAGCAGGAGGTAGCAACCACCACCAGGGTAAGCAGGTGATGCAGTCTGTCAGAGTAGGGATTGCAACCACCACCACCAGGGCACTAGTGTAAGCATGTCATGTGGTCTGTCATAGCAGGAGGTAGCAACCACCACCAGGGTAAGCAGGTGATGCATTCTGTCAGAGCAGGGATTGCAACCACCACCACCACCACCAGGGCACTTGTGCAAGCATGTCATGTGGCCAGTCTTGGCAGCGGCTCACCACCTCCAGGGCACTAGTGCACGCAGATCATGCTACCCAACTGGTTTGCAATTTTTTACCCTGCACTGTCAGAATTTGCCATAATGCTTTTTCAGATTCATCGCAGTACTGTTCTGTTTTCCTTGGTGATGTCCAAAACGCTTCGGTTTCTTTTCTGGAATTAAAAGTTGTGCTTCGATAGTAGTAGTTCTAATTCCACTCATTCACAGCTGTGTGGACTCTTCGAGACTTTGTTTTCTAAATGTAACACAATTTTTTCCCAGTTACCTTCATTCAGCAACAACGCTGCTTCATTGTAGAGGGAGTTTCTGAGTCATTCTTTCAAATAACCCTCTACTGACTTCAGACTTGAGAAGCACAAAGTTGACAGCTAGGCTTCCGAACCAACTCTATATACTGAAAGGTTTGGGCTCGTATGATTACTTGTAAGTGTCAGCTGAGGGACCGATATTTTAGGCCGACTCTCAGTCAGACGCAGTCAGTGACTGCCCAGCTAAGCTGGTTTTGTTTATTCTTCTGACCTCTGCATTTACCTTCCATGCCTCCTCTGGCCATGGCTGGTTTCCACTGTATGCACATAATGATCTGCTGATAAAGCAAACCTTTGAACCAATGATCTGTAGACCCCAAGTACAACAGCTCTGTGCTGACTGCTAGCTGCTCAGCCTTGCTACTGCCATTGAGGTAGTACAGAGGCAGAAAGCCTTGCTGTGGGAAACAGACTTCTGCCCAGTCCCTGCAGCACAAACAGCTTCTGTTGTAAATTCCCAGGCAGCTGCAGGGCCCTGTGGGAGCTCCTACAACACAGCCTTTATTCCCTCAATGAAAGATAAATAGATTGTTATCAGACACCCCCTGCATTGTGGTCATCACACAAAAGGGTCTAAGTGAGAGCGCACAGGGTGCTGGGGCCCAGACATTTTTGAGACCCCTCCCCCCATCTGATAAATGTGAGGGGGGACGGGCCACGGCACAAAAAATGGCTGATCTGGTACAGCAAAAGTAACCCTTTAGAACAGTACTGCACAAAATAAAATTAAGTAGTCTCTAGGGTTCAGTGAGAAGCATTTAGGCAGGCTTGGAGTTCTGGATGTGCCTCAAGCAAATGATATGCTAAGCTGGTGAGACAAGCCAACAGAATGTTCTCCAGTCCCTTTAGACTTCTGCTTGGTTTCTGAAGACATCTCTCTCCCTCTCTCTCCACATACCCCCATCCTTTACCTGCTGGTCATAACTTCACTGCAGTACCCGATATTCATTTTTATAATCACAGATTGGTTCTGTAACCCTTAACATTAGTAGAGGGCAAGTTCACAGCAGACATTTCACTGAAGCCTGTACTGATGTCATCGAGTTCTGGAACAAATCAGTGGTTATAAAAATGGGCATTATGTGGGAGAAAGGCTACCTTAACAAGGTACCTAAAAAAAGAAAAATAAACCACCTGATGGCCAGGCAGAAGCGCTATGCACCACCATGCAGATGACCTAGTTTGAGAGCAACTCAGGGAAGTTGATCATGCAGCTGGAGTAGCAATATCAGCCAGGAGTTGGAGGTGCCTTGGTTCTGGCACTGTGGCAACCCCTATGGTGGGCCAAGCAACCTCGTCTCCCCCGCAGGACGCTACTACATGTGGCAGAGGTGCCATGTGTGGGACTCACATCCTGCACCAGGGAGCTGGAAGGGGGGGGTGTGCCGGCAGCCATGAATGACGGCACAGAGACCCTCAGGGGATCCCCAAAGGGACAGCGGAGGGAGTGGCAGTTAGGACTGGGTGTGCTGAAACAAGAGCATAAAGCAGAAGGAGGTATCCCCAGTTGCAAAATAGGTATATGGGGGGGGGGGACCTAAAATTTAAAAGCAAAAAAAAAAAAAGGCACCAAATCTCAACCCTTGTGGGACAAGGAAAGGTGCAAGTACTGCTTCTAGTGGGATCAGCAAAGAATGGAGTACAACCCTAGCTGGACCAGGCCAAGTCTTCTGAAGATTCTGAAGGCAGCATCTGCCCAAGTTTCCCATAGGTCCTACCGCCTACCCAGGTTTCAACAATAACCCATCGCTATTATGTTGCATAATGTGTCGCTGATATGCATAAGTTATGTATCATTTTCTTATCTGCTTGTAACCACCTGCTGCTATATTACTTTTGTGTTGTGTTATTCATATTCATTATGTCATATATAATTTTATACCTGCCTGTACCCCTGTATAGCCTAACCTTCCTGTCTTTTTGTACTAATGAATTTGTAATTCTGTATTCTAGAAGCGTGGATATGCTGTTCATCCACACTCTCTGGCATGTCCCTTCCCCCTTTAAATCTGGCCGGAAAGTCTTCAAGCTGGCTCCTCCCACCCACCCAGGTGGTAAATACCTTGGCTCCGACCCATGATGCCAGATCTTCTGTTCCGCTGGAAGATTCAGGTTCCCTCATGCTACTTCAGCAGTTTCATAGGCCCTGGATTCTCAACGACTGCTTTCACCGCAAACGCTTTCTCTAAAACTTATTAGAGTTTACAATTCCGATCTGAGTGCATTGGACATGGAGGACAAATCGTCCCCCGGATTTTGCCAGTGTCCCTGCGGATAGAAAATGTTGTGCACCGATCCCCACCTTTTGTGAGTCTACTGCTTAGGTGTCATGCATGACACCACCTCTTGCAGCATCTGTCTGGCCTTCCATCCCAATGTCCTGGCAGACCGCAAGGCGCGCCTAAAATTGGGGAGACTGGAGCTTCACAATCCACCGGTGACATCAAAGGAGGCAAGGTGGGCGGTTTCCGCGGCTGCGGGATCTGCCGAGCAGCTCTATCAGATGGCGGCTTTCGAAGAGGAAGCTGCTCAAGCTTCGGCCAGCCAAAGTTTTTTCGTGCCTCTCAACCTTGGCTCTACCTTTACTGGGTCCTTTCGGCTGGAGTTGTGCCAGTCTCTCCCCACAAGGGGTGAGGCGCCCTCGGGCTCACACTTCTCCCACCCTAGGAAGGGAGTCCAAGAATATGGACTATTCTGCCCGGAAGGTTTATGCGGCCTCATCCTTGGGCCTTCGTCAGGCCAGCTCAGCTGTGATCATGGCACACTTCTCTCATGCCCTCTTGGGGTCACTAGATGAAGTCCTCCCTCATCTCCCAGCAGACAGGCAGACCACGGTGAAGCAAGTCCATGACCAGGGCCATGCTGTTGTGAAACAGCAGCTCCAGACGGCCCTGGACATTGCAGATTCCTGTGCCTGCTCCTTAGCAGCCGCAGTGGCCACTCGCCGCAGGGTTTGAATGAGGTTATCCTCCTTTCCGGTGGATATTCAGCACAAGTTAGCTGACGTGCCCTTCCTAGGCACCAACCTCTTCGGTCCTGCAGTGGCAGGTCACCTCCAGCGAACTGAGCAGTCCAATGCCACCTTGGATGCCACCTTTGCAAAGGGTTCTTCGGGCAAGAACCAGCAGAAGCGCCAGAAGAAGCCCTTTCGGCACTCCTCCCCTGCGGTTAGGCAGCCCTCCTATTAAGGAGGCCAGCAGCAACAGCAGGCTCAAGCCCAAGTACGGTCCAGGAGTCTCCTCCTCCTCGAAGCCTGTTCAGTGACAGGTCAGGGGTTGCCACCCCTACACCCATCACGCCAGCTCTGGATCCTCCTGTTGGGGGGGCAGCTTCGCCATTTTCTTTCTGCCTGGTCCGGTATCACTTCGGAAAGGAGGGTTCTGGAAGTGGTCGGCCAGGGACTGCCTCTAGAATTCGAGCAATACCCTCCCAGCTGAGCCCGTGCCCCTCGGGAGGAAAGGATCTCGGCTTGCACTCAGTTGGCCCTTCGGAACGACATTACTCAGCTCCTCCGCGAGGAGGCGGTAGCTCCAGTGCTGGATCCTCCTGCTGACCCAGGCTTCGTGTCCAGGTACTTCCTGATGCCCATGTGGACGGGGGGTTGGCGCCCCATCCTAGATCTCCACGACCTGAATCAATTCTCAGGTCTCGCACCTTCCGGATGGTAACTCTGAACCAGATCATACCATGTCTGGAGTGAAAATACAGGTTACTCATTTGTAACAGGAGTTTTAGGAGTGGTATATTTTCATCCACACTTACTGGCAGGTTCCTTCCGCTTTAAATCTTGCCAGAAGGTCTTCAAGCCGGCTCCTCCCACACACCCGGGAGGTAAAACTCTCGTCTCCCCCACGGGGCGCTAGATCTAGCCCACTGGAAGCCAGGTTGCAGGGTCCAGCCGGAGGTCGGTAGGGTTGTGTGGATGAACAACATATACCATTCCTAGAACTCTTGTTACAGGTGAGTAACCTGTATTTCTAGGGACGTGGATATGTTGTTCAATCCACACTTACTGGCAGACTCCTAGCAGTTCTCCGGGAGGAGGAAGGCCAGGTGCGCAACCCCTACTTGGGAAATAAGGACTGGAGAACTGAGGTCCGCAAACCAGCATCCCGGTGTGACTCGAGGTCGATGTGGTAGTGGGTAAGGAAGGTGTGTGCTGACTTCCAGGTAGCAGCCCTGCAGATTTCCTAGCTAGGGACGTCCCTGGAAGCAGCCACCGAAGCAGCGGTATGGTGGGTAGAATGAGCTTTTATCCCTTTGGGAGGATCCATGCCCGCCAACCTATAGCAGAGATCTATGCAGGAGGTGACCCACCTGCCTATTGTCCGCTTGGCTGCAGGTCTGCCAGATGCTTCAGCGTAGGTGACAAACAGCTGGCGAACCTCTCTCCAAACTTCAGCCGTCCGCTCCTCATAAGAAGAGCGCACTCTTCTAGGGTCCAGAGTGTGAAGCCTAACTTCGGCCTCCAAGGTGTGATTGGGGTAGAGCACCGGTAGAGTCAACACCTGGTTAAGGTGAAACTCAGACACCAATTTCGGAAGGAATTTCGGGTGGGGGCGCAGGGCAACCTTGTCCCTATGGAAGACCAGCTAAGGAGACTTGATGGAAAGAGCTTGGAGCTCTCCCATCCTTCTGGCTGACTTAATAGCCACCAAGAAGGCAGTCTTCCATGACAGGTGAGATATATCACACCTGTGCATCGGTTCGTATGGCTTGCCCATGAGCTTAGCCAATACCAGCAGTAGATCCCACAGAGGTGGAAGTTATCGCACCGGAGGGGATATGTGATCAAAGCCTTTGAAAAAGCACCAGACCACCTTCTGCTGCGCCACCAACTGCTTTCAAACAACATGAAGTCTTGCTATATTATGACATATGCAGTGAGTCCCAACCTTCGAACTGCTCCGGAGATGAAAGAGTTAACTTTCCATGCCAGGCATGGAACTTTGAGCTCGATTGAAAACTCTATCTGTTGTTCTTCAAACTCAAACTGTCAGATTCTTTACTCCGCCTCACTGAACAGTTGCTCCGGAGATTTCTCCTTCTGCTCGGTTCATTTTGTCGGTTAAAGTATTAAGTTTTCGTTTTTTTAACCGAATTTAAACCGCAACCAGTCGGTTCAAGCTCTATCTGTGGTATTTGAAAGTACTAGACAGATTTTACATTTACTTTCTGTGTGGAACTTGTAAACGGTTTTATCGGTTCGGTTTGAACCGATCAGGTTGTCGGTTTGAACCGATCAGGTTGTCTCTAATACATTATCTATCTTTAGAAGTGCGGTTCCCGGTTCTTATCCGTTCTAAAAAAAACGGATTTCATTACGTCTTTTTTCCATGACCCGTGACACGGTTGGGAACCGATAAGGGAGTCTTGCTTGGCGGACTGCCATAAACGGGCAAGTTTTTGGTTAGGCTGGCACTATGTCCGAGAAACCCAAAAGAAAAACCGGGCCCACTGGGTTTCAACACTGTAGTGTCTGTGAGGAAGCCTTTGCCAAGGCTGACCCCCACACCACCTGTGTTTATTGTCTGGGGCCACCTCAATGCAGACTGCCAGATTTGTAAAAGTTTTCCTGCAGCTACCCTGGATAAAAGAGTTGGTAGGCTCAGGGAAAGGGAGGCCTAAAAGTCCGCTGAACCGGATGGCCAGCCCGGTTCGGTTGAAACCGAACTGGAGGGAGTGCCCTCTGACCAGGGCAATACTTCCTCGGGCCAAAGGAGAGCAGACTCTGAGGAGTCGGTTCCAGCAAAGAGAACTAGAAAATCAGCTGGTGTGGAGCCAAAACTTCCCTCTCCAACCGCTGAAGAAATAGCTAAAGCAATTAAAATTGTTCAGTCACTCTCCCCGGTTCCGACCGAACCGGCACCATCAGGTAAGCGACGGTTCGGTCGGTTCCACCGGTTCAAAAGTATGATTTAGAGGAATTTTATGAACCAGAGGAGGGGGAAGAGGAGTATGAGGAGAGTGAATGTGGATTTGAAAGTCTGGATGTGCCCACTGAACCGGACATCTCTCCAGACAGACCTTCAGGAGTGTCTCCCCCTAAACTTTCAGAGTCCCCTTCTCATTTTATGTTTTATAAAAAAGTGGCTGAAACCCTCCAGCTCCCTATGGAGGAAACTGTGGACGATCAAGAAGAGCCTGATTATGTAGAAATGATGGATATCCCAGAGTCTAGGAGAATGTCTATTCCTCTGCATAAATCTTTTTGGAAACAGACAGTAAAAATTCTAAAAGCTCCTCACACTATACCTCCTGTTGATAAAATAATAGACAAAGGGTATACATTATCAGGCTCTGGTACGGAGTTCCTTACACAACAATGCAGCCATGTGGGGGTTGTGCAGGCTGCAGCCTGTGACAAGGCAAATATTCCCTTGGCCTCAAACCCCCTTGACAAGGACTCCAGAAGGGTTGATGCCATGGCAAAGAAACAGTACATGGCAGCATCCTTGGGACTCAGACAGGCAAATTATATTGCTTATGTTGCTAGATACCAGAAATCCAGATGGGATACTATTTTGGCTCTAGCAAAGCAGGTCCCTGGCCAGCTTGCCAAGGAGCTGGAGCAGGTGGCCGCTGATGGTATTGAGGCATCT
The DNA here is from genome assembly GCA_016271365.2 of Neoceratodus forsteri. Lineage (NCBI taxonomy): Eukaryota > Metazoa > Chordata > Ceratodontiformes > Ceratodontidae > Neoceratodus > Neoceratodus forsteri. The sequence continues at coordinate 4,235,709 of JADMNL010000027.1, forward strand.
AAAGTGCAATTCCATGCTGCAGTGGACTCTAATGATGTATCATCTAGAGTCATGGCTACATCTGTGGCTCTCTGTAGAATGGCTTGGCTCAGATGCTAGCCTGTCACAGGATACCCAGACTAAGGCCATGGATTTTCCTGTTAGGGCAACTCTCTGTTTGGGGATCAAACAGAGAATTACATGAAGAAAATGGATGAATATAGGACCACCTATAGGGTGCACAGGCCAAGGAAAGGCAGGCCACTCCTCAAGGCAGCCTCCCAGGGGCAGGGGCAGGCCTTTTCATAGGCCTTTTACCAAGCCCAGGCCTCCTTCAGCTTATGCACAGAGGGGTTCTTTAGAGGAGAGGCAGGCGGGGTGCAAGCAGACCTGCCTCCACCCTCAGCCTAAAGCCCTGCTAAGCAGGCACCCTGATGGGGTGCCCAGGGCCGATTCTCCACTACTCAGAGGCAGGCTGGCTTACTTTGTCCAGGACTGGGAGTCTCTAACATCAGACAAGTGGGTCCTGGAAGTAGTAAGCCAGGGACTGGTTCTCAGCTTCAAAAATTTCCAAAGATGAGAACCAGATCCTTTCCACCTGCAAATCCTTCAGAGGCTCTGCCCTAGAAGCAGAAGTCTCTACCCTCCTGGCTCTCAGAGCTGTGGAAAGGGTTCCACCCCTACACCAGGGCAAAGGATTGTACTCCAGGTACCTCCTTACCCCAAAAAAGACAGGAGAATGGTGGCCCATCCTGGATTTCAGGTACCTAAACAAGCACCTTTTAAAGCCAAAATTCAAAATGGTGACTCTGGGAATTATTTTACCCTCTTTAAGGCCAGGGGACTGGCTAGTGTCCCTGGACCTCAAGGATGCCTATTTTCATGTTCTCATCAGAAGCTCCCATTGAAAGTACCTCAGATTCGAACCATTACCAGTTCAGAGCAATGCCCTTCAGTCTCACATCTGCCCCAAGGGTATTCACAAAATGCCTGGCAGTAGCGGCTGCACACTTAAGAAGGCAAAAAATTGCCATCTTTCCTTACCTGGACGACTGGCTCATAGTAGGCCAGTCTCCAGACCAAGTCAGGTTACATCTTCAGGTAACTCAGCAACTGCTAACTTCTCTAGGTTTCCTTCTCAATCTTCCAAAGTCAGTCCTAGAACCTGTCCAGCTTCTCACCTTCATAGGTGCAGAACTGAACACAAAAGAAGCCAGAGCCTTCCTTCCTCTGGAAAGAGCAAGGACCCGGATTTCTCTGGCTTCCTCCTTCACCCTGCAGGTCTCTCGACCAGCAAGGCATCTTCTCCAGCTCCTGGGACACATGGCTGCTTCTACAGCAGTAGTGCAGGGAGCCAGATTTCAGATGAGGGACATCCAGTTCCATTTGAGAGCCTTCTGGTCTCAAAGGAGGGACCCTCTAACCAAATTAATCCCAGTGACTCGAACCCTGATCCAAGCCCTTCAGTGGTGGCAGAACCAGGGCAATTTGAGACGGGGGTCCCCTTCACCCCTCAGTCTCACTCCTTAATCCTTACTACAGATGCATCCCTCTTGGGGTGGGGAGCTCACATGGGCGACCTCACTACCCAGGGATTGTGGTCCCCTCAGGAATCTCTGCTCCACATCAATCTGTTGGAACTCAGAGCAGTTTTTCTAGTACTTCAAGTTTTTTCCAAATCTGTTCAGAACAAAGTTATTCAGGTCAGAACAGACAATACCACCACAATGTGGTACATCAACAATCAAGGGGGCACTCGGTCTACGGCCTTGTGCACCGAGGCAATGAAGTAGTGGTCTCTGGCTTACTCTCTGAACACCTCCCTTGTAGCAGTTCACCTTCCAGGCAAGGACAATGTCCTGGCAGATGCTCTCAGCAGGATTTCCCAGGGCCATCACAAATGGGCTCTGGATCCCCTAGTACTGGAGGTGGTATTCGCCAGGTGGGGCACACCCCAGATAGATCTTTTTGCAGCCCCAGACAATCACCAACTTCCCCTTTTTTGTTGCAGGCCCCCAGTGTTGGGCTCAGTCCCCCTGGATGCCTTCCTTCTCAGTTGGGAAGGGAAGTTCCTCTATGCCTTTCTTCCCTTCCCTCTCCTGTTCAAAGTGCTAGTCAAAATCAGATCTCAACCCTGCAAGATGATCCTGATTGCTCCAGACTGGGCCAGACAGCCCTGGTACCCACTCCTTATGTCCTTAGCAGTCCATCTTCCCCTGTGTCCTCCCAAGAATCACAATCTGTTAACCTGTGCTCAGGGGAGAGTTTGGTACCCGAACCTCAAATCTCTCAATCTCAAGGTCTGGCTCTTGAAGAGTTAGAATTTGCTGACCTACACCTCTCCCAAGGTGTATTAGATATCCTGAAGGCTTCTACCAGGGCTACTTATAATTCCAGATGGAAGAGATTTTCTATGTGGTGCTCTGCAAAGCATATTCCCCCAGAATCTGCTGGTTTACCCACGGTCCTGGACTACATGGTCCATCTAAATACTTTGGTGCTGAGACCAGCTACCCTAAAAGTGCACCTGGCAGCCGTGTCTGCTTTCTTATTAGCAGGTAAACCCTCTTCTCTTTCGGCTCATCCTGTATTCTCCAAGTTGTTCAAGGGATTGCTTCACACCAACCCTCCATTCAGGGACCCTGCTCCCGCCTGGGATCTTAATGTTTGCATTGCTCAGCTTATGCAACCCCCCTTTGAGCCCTTGTCTTCAGCAGAGCTTAAGTACTTGACTTGGAAAACTGTGTTTTTGGTAGCCATCACTTCTGCCAGATGCATAAGTGAGTTACAAGCATTGTCAGTGGAGCCTGATTTTATCTCCTTTCACAGAGATAAGGTAGTCCTCAGGACTAACAGAAAATTCTTGCCTAAGGTGGTTTCAGATTTCCACCTTAATCAATCTATGTCTCTCCCTGTGTACTTCACTGACCATTCCTCCTCTGGCGAGAGGAGGTTGCACAGTTTAGATGTCAAAAGATCCCTTAGCTACTACATAGATCATACCAAGGGTCACAGGTTTGACTCCTCCAACTGTTCCTCACTTATGGTGAGGTTGGCAAAGGGAAACCTGCCACCAAAAGATCCATTGCCAGGTGGATTGTCTCTTGTATCCAGTTCTGCTATGAAAAACTGGGTAAGGTTCCTCCCTCAGGCCTGACGGCTCACTCTACCAGAGGTACAGCTGCGTCTCTGGCTGCTGCCAGGGACATCCCTATCCTGGAGATATGTCAAGCAGCTACCTGGAAAACAGTTCACACTTTTACCAAGCATTACTCCCTGGACAATTACTCACCTTGGTAATGTTGTTTCTTCTAATGGAGTCTTGCTATATTATGACCTCCACCCCTGCCTGCCCCTCTCAGAACCTTTACTTTTGGGATGTGGGTGGGCAGGGCAGTGTTGGCACTTAGTAGATGCCCACCTTGTTTTTTACCCCTCCTTTTTGGGGTGACCTGTGTTGTGTTTGTCATTTTTTGGGTCTCCTGACTCGAGTCTTTGTTTTGGCACCAAAAAATGTGTTTATATAATTAGTAGCCAGTTGGCTAGTGTAGGTTTACAGCTTCCACACAGAGTCTTAGTGAGTTTTGCTTGTAAAGATCTGACAGTTTGAGTTTGAAGAACAACAGATAGAGTTTTCAACCGAGCTCGAGCTCAGCGTTCCATGCCTGGCATGGAAAGTTAACTCTTTCACCTCGGAGCAGTTGAAGGTTGGGACTCACTGCATATGTCATAATACAGCAAGACTCCATTAGAAGAAACAACATTACTAAGGTGAGTAATTTTTTCTTCCGGCCCGCGCCCGGTAAGCAGAGATGGCTGCCAGGTGCACCTTAAGGGTCGTCGAACGAAGCCCTAGCTGAGAAAGGGACCACAGGTAGTCCAGAATGCTAGCCAAAGAACAGGAGGAAGGGGCCAATCCCTTATTCTGACACCAAATGGAGAATCTTTTCCATCTGAAGTCATAGCATTTTCTGGTCGACTCCTTACGGGATGCCTCAACAACGTTGAGGACCTCGTCGGAAAGACCCGAGGCCTGGAACTCTAGCCGCTCAGGAACCAGGATATCATGTGCAGGGATTGAAGGTCCGGGTGGAGTACTTTCCCCTTGTTGACTAAGATCAGGTCCGGGTGGGCTGGAAGCTGCCTCGGGAGCCTGGAGCTGAGGCTGAGGAGATCCAAATACCAGAACTGGTGGGGCCAATCTGGGGCTACCAGAATCACCTGCGCCTTGTCCCTCTTCACCTTGAGAAGCACCTTGTGGATCAAGGGGAATGGAGGGAAGGCATAGAAGAGGCCCGGGGTCCACGGCCTCGAGAAGGCATCCCTCTGCGAGCTCTGCTGAGGAGGGCGGGCATGGAACAGCCTCAGCTTCACATTCTTCCTGGAGGCAAACAGGTCCACCTGAGGAGTGCCCCAGTGGGAGAACAGATCTTGTACTACCTCCGGCAGGAGAGACCACTAGTGAGATGCAGCACCTATCTGACTGTGGGCATCGGTCAGAGTGTTGGAGGCTCCTGCCACATGGATGGCTAGGAGATCTGCCTCCAGTCTGCTCACGAGAGACCAAGTGTGGAGAGTCTCCTTCCAAGGAGTGCGTCCCGCCCTGGCAGTTTAAGTAGTACATGGTTGTGGTGTAGTCGGTCTGGACCTGGACAACTTGACCCCGTACAAACGGAGCGAAGGAGGTGAGGGCTAGTCAGACCGCTCGAAGCTCCAACAGGTTGATGTGGCATCTAGACTCCTGAGGGAACCAGAGGCCATGCGATCTGAGCTCCCCCAGATGGGCACCCGATCCCATCAGAGAAGCGGTCATTCAGAGTGACCGTCGGCTCTGGGCAGACAAACGGGATACTCTCCTGCAGATGAGCTGGAACGAGCCACCACTGGAGGCCGTTCCACATCTCCTGGGTCACTGTCACTGGCTGGTACAGAGGACTGGAGCGCTGTGACCATTGGCGGGCCAGCCCCCATTGTAGAGGACGCATGTGCCAGTGGGCCCAACGGACCATGCTGGTGCAGGCCGCCAGGAGGTGCAGGAAATCCCAGTCAGGGCGCAACTGCCCAACCAGAAATGATTGGGCAAAGGAGGAAAGAACCTCGGCCCTGTCTACCGGGAGCCGTGCTCTGTCTTGAAAAGAGTCAAGCTCTGACCTGATGAACTGGATCACCTGCACTGGCACGAGTTCCGATTTGGCCTCGTTGATGAGGAGGCCAATCTGAGAGCAGACCTGGAGGGCCAGATCCCTGGTCTGCTCCACCTCCAGCTTGGAAGGGACTGCAATCAGCCAGTCGTCCAGGTAAGGGTACACCCAGACCCTTCGGCACCGCAGGAATGCTGTCACCACTGCCATGCATTTGGTGGAGATCCCTGGGAGTTGGAGAGAAGCCGAAGGGCATGGCCCGGAATTCGTAAAGGGAACCCTCTGCTCTGAAGCGGAGGACTCGCTGGTGAGACGGACGGATTGGGATGTGAAAGAATGCATCCTGGAGGTCCAGAGAACAGAACCACACGCCTCGTTTCAAGGATGGAATGATCTGAGTCAGAGTGACCATCCTGAAGGTATGAGACCTTAGGAACTTGTTCAGGTCGTGTAGGTCTAAAATGGAGCACCAGCCCCCCATTCGTTTTGGGACCAGGAAGTACCTGGACCCAAACCCTGGCTCTGGTGGAGGATCCGCCACCTCCCTGATCATCTCCTTCTGGAGAAGCAGGGCAATGTCAACTCGACAAGCCGACAGAGAGGCTACGGAACCCATAGCCCCCCGTGGGGCGACGGCTCGATATGGTGGAGACTGCTCGAATTCCAGAGGCAGACCCTTTCCTACCACTTCTAGCACCCAACGGTCCGTGGTGATATCGGACCAGGCGGAAAGGAAGTGGCGGAGCCGTCCCCTCACGGGGGGGGAACCCTGGGAGGAGTGATGAAGTTGGGGGCAACACCCCTCAACCCGTAACTGGGCAGGCCAGGAGGACGGGCCAGCCGAGGAGCCGCCTGGACCTTTTCCTCCCGGCTTCCTGCTGGAGGAAGCAGCAGGCTTGGCTTTGGGATGCCAAGTGTGAGCCTACTGGCCCTGATGCTGGTGTTGCTGGGGCGGATGTGCCACAGGGGCTGAAGGACGTAAGGGCTTACACTGCTGCTGGCGGCCTTTGTCCTTCTGGGCAGACGTGATCGAGTCCAAGGTGGCACTGGACTTCTCGATCCATTGCAGGTGACCCTCCACCTTGGGACTGAACAAGTCTGTACCCAAGAAGGGAACGTCTGCCAGCTTGTGCTGGGTATCCGCTGTAAAAGTGGAGATCCGCAGCCAAGCTCTGTGGCGCATGGCCACTGTGGCCACTACTGACCGGGCACACGAGTCAGCGATGTCCAAGGAAGTTTGGACCTGCTGTTTGGCCACCGCCCTTCCCTGATCCCGCACCCGTTGGACCGTCGTTTGAAGGTCAGCCAGGAGATGAAGAATCACCTCATCCAGGGAACCCAAAAGGGCATGTGAAGAGAGTGCCATCAGAATGGCCGAGCTGGCCTGACAAAGGCCTATGGAGGAAGCAGCATAGACTTTCCGCCCGGAATAATCCAGTTTCTTGGACTCCTTATCGGGTGGCTTGTCCACATCCTGAGCATTCCAGGAACACCGGAAAACACTGTCGGTCACTAACCCCTCCGCAGAGGGGTGCTCCGAGAAACCGGAGAGTGAACCAGTGGGAACAGCATACGTCCAAGCCATCCTGGCTGAAGGTGCTGCACAAGAAGCTGGCCGCTGCCACAGCTCCAGGGCTGGGCCAACAATGGCTTCGGCCACCGGGAAGACCTCAGTGGGGAAATCCCCTCAGTCCAGTATCTCCGTGAGAGGATACTTGGCCCGTTTTGAAACGGGTTCGCGCTTCATCCCAGTGGACTCCGAGATGAGCCGAAGCATTCCAAGGAATGAGGATGGGCTCTCGTAAACAGACTGACCCCCAATGGACTCCAGGTCAAACGCCCTGAAGAACAAGGAGTCGTCGTTGTCCGACTCCGAGGAGTCTGCGAACAGCTGCCGAGTGCCTGAGCCACTCACCTGCCGAGGTCGATCGGGAGAGAGGGTGACCGACAACTGGTGGGGCAAGCCCTGACCCGACCGAGAATCCTTGGTCGGAGCCCCAGATTTAGGTTGTGGAGGTGGGGGTTCCACCACAATGGGTGGTGCAGCCGGTTTTGGCCGGACAACTGGTGCCAGCTTCAGCTCCTCGACTACTATAAGGGGTTGTTTCGGCTGCTCCGGTGACAGCCACTTAATGGCTGGGGAAGGCGATGGAGTTGGCTTATTCCCAGACAAAAGGAGCTGCTGCTGCCACATTAGATACTCGTAGCGCTGAAGCAATTTGCGCCGGTGCCTATCCTCCGAAGAGGATGACAACGAGGATGAGCGGCGCCGCCACCTTCCATGGTGCCGAGACAGACCGCCGATGCCGGCGGGATCGGCTGGACCTGGAAGAGGTCCGAGACTGAGACCTGGGATTCCAGGGTGGGTCTGGGAGGGGGGGGGAACCCAATCCTCCCTCAGTTCAGGGACCTTAACCAGGGACTCTGGCACAGGAGGCACAGGCAAGTCCTCGGTTTCCACCGGGGAACGGTGAAGAAGGGTTGTTGGCTTCTCAGGTCGACAGACCCGTCCAATGGAGTGAAAATCTCGACCACGTCAACAATTGTCTCGGCCCAACTGACCTGACAGGGACACCATGAAGCCAGCGGTCTTAGCTGCAACTTCGACCGAAGTAGAGTGTTGACTAACCAGGGAAGGGGACCTCTCCTGCTCCCAAGAACGTCGATGGTGGGACTTACCTTTAGAGTCCTTCTTTTTGGACCGAGAGGAATGTCCCAAAGGCCCTTCTCCCTTGGTGGAGAGGGTCTGACACAGCTCCTTAAACGAAGCCGTGTAGGAGGGGCCCAAGGAGAGCAGGATAAATGCCGCAACCGAGGATGATGATGCTGTGGCCTCCTCCTCGAGGGCGATCATCTGTTCAAGCTGTTCAGCCGAGCCCGCCACCACGGACACCGCCCAATGGGCCTCCTTCGACTTGACCAGAGGATAACGTTTCTCAGGGCACCCAAGTTGCAATCTGGCAGCGCGATCCTCTAAGACCGTAGCCGAAAAGGACTTGCACAAGTCGCAGGCCTGCGAATCATGGCCAAGCCCCAGGCAGTAAACACACGTGGAGTGCAGATCAGTCCGGGACATCTTCTGCCTACAGGGGCACCGACGAAATCCGGGAGTCGATTTTTCCATTGCAGCCGAAAAGGAAGATAAAGACCGAAGTCTTGTAAATTTTAAAATTAGTTTCAGGTTAACCTTAGAATTTGGATCCAGGCCTAAAAACGCAGCGCGCTAAGGAGGGAACCTGAGCTTCCAAGCGGTTAGGAAGATCTGGCGTCATGGGGCGGAGCTGAGAGTTTTACCATGCGGGTTGGTGGGAGTAGCCAGCTTGAAGACCTTCCGGCAAGATTTAAAGTGGCAAGGAACCTGCCAGTAAGTGTGGATTGAACAACATATCCATGTCCCTAGAACATGTGGTTCTGTTCTCTGGATCTGCAGGATGCGTTCTTTCACATCCCAATCTGTTCGTCCCACCAGCGGTTCCTCCACTTCAGGGTTGAAGGGACCCTGTACGAGTTCCAAGCCATGCCATCTGGCCTGTCATCGGCCCCTCGGGTCTTCACCAAGTGCATTGCAGTAGTGGCAGCCCATCTTCGGCGTAGAGGAGTTCAGATATACCCCTATCTCGACGACTGGCTCTTGGCGGGTTCCTCCCTTCAGTAGTTGGAGAGGTCCAGGGATCTGGCCCTCTGAACCTGCTCCTAACTCGGGCTCCTTATCAACGAGGCCAAGTAAGAACTCATGCCCTCTCAGGTGATGTGCTTTATCGGGGCAGAGCTCGACTCTCGTCAAGCCAGAGCTCGGCTCCCGGTGGACAGGGTGGAGGTTCTCTCCTCCTTTGCCCAACCATTTCTGGTTGGGCACTCGTGCCCTGCCTGAGACATTCTGCGCTTTCTGGGCTACATGGCGACGTGCACCTCGGTGGTCCATTGGGCCAGGTGGCATATGCGCCCCCTCCAATGGGAGCTGGCTGCCCAGTGGACTCAGCGATATGGTCACTTTGACCAGTTGATCACCATAACCCAGAAGATGTGGGACGCTCTCCAATGGTGGACCGTCCCAGACCGATTGCAGGAAGGAATCCTGTTTGTCCACCCTGAGCCGATGGTCATCCTGATGACCGATGCCTCTCTCATGGGCTGGGGAGCCCACATGGGGGATAACTGGGCCCATGGGTTCTGGACCCACGAGGAGTCCCGATGCCACATCAACCTGTTGGAGCTCAGAGCAATCAGACTGGCCCTGTCAGCTTTCGCTCCTCAGCTCTGGGGTCAAGTGGTTCAAGTCCAGACGGACAATACCATGACCACGTACTACCTCAACAAACAGGGCGGCATGCACTCCCGTCTGCTAATCAAGGAGGCGCTCTGATTCTGGACCCTCGTCAGCCAATTGGAGGCGGATCTCCTTGCCATCCATGTGGCAGGAGTCTCGTACCAACTGGCGGATGCTCTCAGCCGCTTAGGCCAGACATCCCATGAGTTGTCTCTCCATCCAGAGGTAGCTTACAATCTGTTCTCCTGTTGGGGCAAACCATTGGTGAACCTGTTTGCCTCCAGGGAGAACACCAAGCTGAGTATGTACCATGCCCGCCCCCCTCAGCAGGGCTCGCTGCAGGGGGATGCCTTCTCGAGGCCATGGACCCCAGGCCTCCTCTACAACTTCCCTCCATATCCCTTGATCCACAAGGCGCTACTTAAGGTGAGGAGGAACAAGCCGAAGGTGATTCTGGCAGCCACAAATTGGCCCCACCAGTTCCGGTATCCAGATCTCCTCAGCTGCAGGGCCCCGGGGTGGCTTTGAACACGCCCAGACCTGATATCATTGAACCAGGGGAAGGTATTCCATCCAGACCTTCAATCCCGATGGGGAGGGAATACCCTTATGTGCATGTAGGTGTACTACATATCCAGGGAGCGGAGCCAGTCCCCTTGATGCAAGAGGGGGAATGAGGCCTGGCAGAGTGACCATCCTGAACCTTTAGTACTCTATGAATAGATTCAGGGAACTGAGGTCCAGGATTGGCTGAAGATCCCCGGTCTTTTTTGGAACCAGGAAAAAACAGAACTAATAGCCCCTTCCCTGTTGTCCCTGGTGGACCTGCTCTAGGACCCATTTCAGCAAAAGGGCCTGGATCTCTCCTTCTATCAGATGGATGTGCGAAAGAGGATAACAGGAGCACCCTGGTGGTTCTTCTGCAGGGATCTGGGTGAACCTGAGAATATGTCCTCTCCTTATTAGGTCTAGAGCCCAGAGGTCTGATGTGACGCTGCTCCATCCCTCTTGGCAGAGGGAGAAGTGACCCCCTACTACATCCCCGATCGCCTCCGCCGGAGGATGGGGGGGTGGGGTTGGTAGCGAGTCACTGGGTAGACCTGGGAGCCAGCAGAGAGGGCTGGGAGGACTTGGGGCCTCTAGAGATTGAGCTCCCAGAAGCTTGGGTTGTGGATTTTCTCTTAAAGCCACCTCTCTGCGGGAACTGGCCATGGGTATTCTGTCCTGAGGACATACGAAATGGCTGTCTGCAGAATGGTTTGTGGTCCCCCTTATATAGCTTTCAGACAGATCAGATGGACTTCCAGGAATCTTGGAGGCAAGAGATGAGTTTCTCTATCTCCTCCCCAAAGAGGACGGAATCTTGGAATGGAAGGTCCAGGATTCCAGACTACAGATCCTAGGAGAATCCTGAAACTCTAAGCCAGGTGTGGCGCCGAAGGCAAACTCTGGAAGCCACTGCTCTCGAGGCCGTATCTTCAGTGTCATACAAGGCTCTCAAAACATGAGTGCCTATTTTCGAACCCAATTTCAACAGGTCCAGAAGCTCGGTCTTTTGTGCCGACTCTGGTAAGGCTTAAGCCACTTCTAGGACCTTCTCCCACACAGCATTCTGGTACTGGATCATATGAGTGCGGAAGTTCAGAGAATGGATGGAACAGGTGAAGGCAGAGTAAACCTTCTTGCTCACCTGATCCAAGAATCTGGACTCAACACCGGGAGGCTGGGAACCGAGGTGTTTAGGTTTTTTAGATTTATCATGTGCAGCCATAATCACCATACAGTCCACCTGAGGGTGTTCCTCCAGGAAAGGCTCCTCCCTCAGGGCTCAGTACAGTCTGTCCGATTTCTTTGAAACTGTTGGAGTGGTAGAGGGATGCTTCCAAGTAATCCTAGCAAGATTCTGGAAGGTATCCACAGAAGGAAGAACTACCAAAGGTTTTGGTTCCTTCTGTATCAGGTATTTTACCAACCTCTGGCCTTCCGGATCCAAGTCCTCCGTCCCCCATCCACTGGAGGACTGGATGTGCCGCATGACGTCCATGAAGGTTGGACCATCAGGAGGTGATCTTGGAGTGTCTTTTTCGTCAGGAGACACTGGCTTTTCCCGTGAGAGGGAACGGTTGGACCCAGAGAAACTGGGATGTGATCCATGGCCCACAGAGAAAGAGAAAGCTGATCTTGAGTGGGTGTGGGATCTGCTCCTCTCATATGAAGGTCGCCTGCTGGCAGACTGATGACAGCTGAGAGACCAGTGATGGCTGGTTGAACGCAGAGGATGTCTTGCTGACCGGCGTCTGCTATAAGACCGTCTCCTACTGGTAGAGTGACGGTGACTACTGGACCTGGATAGTTGTCGGTACCAACGTTCCTTATGCAAGGTTCAGCCACGGGTATCCACTGGAGTGTGCGACAGACTTAGGCCTTGGTTTAGAAGAGGGACGTTTGGGCATGGGAGAAGAGTTTTTTTCTACCTGGCTCTGGTCCTGTGCCTCCTCCAGAGCCAGAGTTGTGTCTGGCTGCGTTGGGAGCACATCTTTTTTAACCTGACCCCACCAGAACTGGAAATGTTCTGTGAGTTCCTCCTTGGTGAACATGGCAGCGGCGGACCCCATCGGAAGACTGGGTTTGTCTGGCATGTGAGGAGCTATGGGCGAGTATGGGAGGTCAGGTAATCCCCTGGGGGAGGAGTCACCTTCCTGGTCCTCAGGAGTGGAGGCCCTGCGGACCGGTGAAGTTCGGCGACCGGTGATGCCTTAGCCGACATCCGTTCTGTACCCCGCACCATCAACTGTTTGGAGCCATCTGGCTTGGAAGCCATCATCGGCTTCGTTTTAGAGGGCTGAACTGTTGAAGGGTGGTGTGCTGACGCTGGATTTGAACCTGGCTCCTGCTCCTTAAGGTCAGCAGTCTTGCCCGGAGCCTCAGGAACTGAGATTGGGATTTTCTTCAACAGGATGGAAGTCCCGGAAGAGAAACCCGAGGTCCTAACTCCCGAGGTGAAGGGTGGCTGCAAGGGCACCTCCTTCACTTTCGGGGTGGAAGATGCCTGCACAGAGACTGATCCCTGAGTACTGCTACCGAATGTTGGTGGCAGAAGTGGTAGTGCCTCCTTTAGCTGTGGAGTGCTGGGAGTGGCAGGATTGATCCAAGTCGCCCGACACAGAGGAGGACTTTTTCTAACGGGATGACTGGCAACGCGAATGCCCCTTAGACCAGCCCTGGTCCTTTTCAGGGGACTTACGTTGGTCCGAGTCCCACTTCTTCTCTTTATGCTTTGTGGACCGGGAGGAGGAAGAGGACTTTGCTGGCAAGCGTTGCATCATGGCCACCTGTTGTCCAAGGAGATGGGCCTTAAGAGACTTAAGGTGGCGAATTCTGGTCCTGCCTGTAAAGCCGCTCCAAATTGAGCAGGCCTTGGTGTCATGGTCTGGGCCAAGGCAAAAGACGCAGGCTTCATGGGTGTCATTCACCAGGATCTGGCGGCCACAGGTGCACTTTGTCCTCCTTTTCCTCAGATGAGGAGACTATGGTGAGGTCAACATGCAGCAAAGATCAATGGTAAGTACGAAAAGTGGACTTCGAGAAAAAACAAAAATGGCAGAGAGTTCACTAGGAAACTACTAGACTTTGTTCTAAAGGCAACCAAAGAGCTGATGGAAGCAGGTCTGTGAAAGGAAAAGAACTGAGGCGGGTCTGGGGACTGCCCCGATATACCTTCTACCATTGGGCAACGTCAGGGCGGAGCAGACGCCGGGGGCGGCCCCCACTGGAGACTGCTAGCTAAAGGTATCTGACGGGTCCTAGTGCCTGCGGCCGCATAGTCCTAACTGTAATAGCCTGCTGCAAGAGCTCCCACTCAAAGTAAAATAGGAGGATCCTGTTCATCTGGACTGCCCAGGAGGAGGCAGGCGTACCACTCCTCAAGAGAGAGAGAGGAAGGGAGCAGAGATTTACTAAGGCCGCAGGCCTGTGGGGAGGCGTGATCTGCCCCAAGACAAATGTACGAAGTGTGCGGGTCAGTATGCAACATCTTTTGACTGCACATGATGCACCACTTGAAACCACGGGCAGTTAAGGGTTTTTCGCACTTCATTTTCTTGAAGAAAGCAACAGAATCACTGAAATATGCTTGAAGATGCAAAAAGGAAAAACAGGCCTACACCATGCACAGAGAGCTGCGAAGGAGGAGACCTGACTCTTCCAGCAGAAAGGAAGATGTGATGTCATGGGGCGGAGCCGAGGATACCACCACCTGGGTGGGTGGGAGGAGCTTAGCTTGAAGACATTCTGCCTGAAATTAAGGGGAAAGGAATACTGCCCAAGTGTGAATAGTGTACCATATCCACACCCCCAGAACGAACCTTTCCAGTATGTTTGGACCAACACAAATCAGCACAAAGCTCAGTGACATAAAAACAAGCGTCTAATCGTCGGCAGTAGTTGGGAGTGGCTTCGCACAGGACAGTCCACACATGCGAACATGGTCTTGGCATCCCCTTCCCAAGATGCCACTCACGGTTTCCTTTGTTTGTACACAGCTTGACGTACCAACGAACAGTAAAACATTAAAAATTATCAAAAACCACAGTTTGTTTGACATACAGGATTTGAACCCAATTAATGTAAACAGGAAGGCAATAACCCATCCTCTGGTGCCTCCTGTTAACTATGTGATCACAAAACAATTGTAGTTGCCAAATAACGCAGACTTTCAGCTTATAGTTGTCCTCTAAAATCCCATTACCTTAGATTAATCTGTCCCATGACCTAGCCCCTCCTGACACAACCACTTTGCTTTGGGTTATGGAACCTGAATTACTAACCGCCTCACAAGCCTAAAGAACAAGTCTCATAGGTTAGTTCCCCCCCGGTCAACATATCTCAGGGGCCAGCCCTCTTCGCCCACCCCGACTAACTCTCTCCGGCCTGCATGGCTTGTCTCATGGCCAGTACACTCCCAATGGATTCAACCCCCTGCAATTTACAGAGCATGTCTCTTAAGGGTTAAGATCCCATCCCAGGGACACATATCCTGTCTCATGGACTAGTACCCAATTCCAGGCTACAGAATCTGCCTCTTTAGCTAGTTACTCCTCCTCCATTGACTGATCCACACAAAAATGTCTTTACCCGCATCCCCCCAGCCAAAACAAAACTGTCTCACAGACCAGTACCTATTGCCCAGGGTACATAACCTGTCTCATGAGACAGCACCCCGTGCCCATGCCAGGGTTACACAACAAGTCTCATGTGCTAGCCCTTCCCAGGGGCTACATAACCTGTCTCATGGTCTAGTACCTCCCTCCCACCTGGTTCATGGTCTAGTACCTCCCTCCCACATGGCTACAGAACCAGTCTCTCAGGCTAGTTCCCCCTCCCACCAAGCTGCAGAACCTGCTTCATGGGATAACAGCCCCCAACACAAACTTCCTCATTTTCCACAAAGAAATCTTTATGTATATACAGAATGGCTTAGTAGCAGTACAGTCAGACCTAGTTAAGGGAGTTGTACTGGGAGAGCTGAAGCCCTGACCATTGCACAGATCGGAGCTTCACATCTCCAATCCCCCTTGCAAACACCAGATTAAAATCAATAAATTCTTAACCTTATTACTCGTAAAATTCAGTAAAAGTGCCAATGAAGCCGGCATTTTGACCATGGCGCTCATGGGAAACAACGGGATCTCACAGATAGTCCCGCGAGATGATGACATAGCATTACTCTGACATTAATAGTTTCCTTATGTACGAAGTACAAGTACATATATTTTTCAGATACCCGGTGCCGTTTTTAACGAATTTGCCAATATTCCATGGGTATACTTCCGTACATAAGGATACTATTAATGTCAGGGTAATGCTGCGTCATCATCTTGCAGGACGATCCGCGAGATCCCGTTGTTTCCCCAAGAGTGCCATGGTCAAAATGCCGGCTTCAGCGGAGCTTTTACAGAATTTTACGAGTAATGAGGTAAAGAATTTACCGATTTAATCTGGCATTTGCAAGGGGTTGGAGAAATGAAGCCCTGATCTATGCAGCAGTTGGGGCTTCATCTCTCCATGTAGTTCTCCTTTAATCTGTAAACATTTTCTTTTTTCCAGTTTTGTTGCATAACAAAAATATACACAGTAACCAGACAATGATCAGAGGATTATTTTGGCTGCTTATTAAACTAGAAAGTTGGCCGGCTTGTTGGTGCAGTGGTAGCGCCAACGGTCGTTACGACAGTGAACCAAGTTTGGAAATGAGCCTGGATCGCCACCCAGTGGAGCCGAGGACTGAGCGTCCCAGGGGATGCTCTTCTCAGGGGAGGGAGGGTTGCTGTGCTCGCTGCGCTACTGCCACCTGGGTGACCACAGGTGACAGTGCAGCTGAGGGTGCCACTGAAGGATCACATCCAGGCCGAGAACCGACACAGTAACACACTCTGTGTACAAGTGCATCTTGATCTCCTGTGTGTGCCTGCATCTGTTTGTGGGGATTGAGAGCGATAGGGAAAATGGTACTGCACCTGGCAGACGAAAGACCCTGATGCATCAGAGATCATTCCACCCATTTTGGACCATCTCCTGACGAAAAAGTGCAGCATGTCCAGGGTTATATCTCCTCCACCACAACCCTGCCTAGGGGACGGGGGGAAGCCAAGGCAGAGTGGAGGATGATAGGGGTGTGGGCAGGTATAGTGAACAGCAGCACCTTGAGAGAGGAAGCTAGGGAACAGAGGATGGACAAGAGAGGCATAAAAAACAGAATAAACAAAAATTAGAAAATGAAAAGTGCTGAACAGTTAAAAATATTTCATTTTGCTGGTCCAGTGGCATGGAGAGCTGCAGTACTGCCACCTGGATGGATATGGGTGGCAGTGCAAGCTAAGCAGCAAGGGGGAGGGCAGGCGCCTCCTGATTGGGAAGCACGCATGTGCATGCGTCCACTCAATCCTCACCCATGAGGCCCCCCAAGGGAAGAAAATGGCAGAAAAAGCACTGTCCGCTGCAGGATGATGCCACACTCCTCCACAGGCTCTGCAATGCCTACTGGGCTGCTCGGACACATCTGTTACGTTGTCTCCTCCTAGGCCCAGGGGATCCAGGAGCCTCTGCTAAGGGGGCCAGCCAGGGATGAGGGGGAACATTTTCATTTTCCTTTCTTATTAAATTTATTAATACTTAGTTAATACTTGAACTCAAAACTCAATCCATGATTTGTTTTTGTAGATGTTTCTGCCCTCTTTACATGGACTTTTTTTTTTATGTCAAGAACACAGTCCACAAGTTTAAATGTTTCGCTTTCCAATTACACAGAAACCTAGAATCTGACAGCTGATAAGAACCACTTGCTCCATCCAGTCTGCCCATTTCTACCTACCTACGCTATTACCGCAGACCATGCCCGATCTACAACTCTCTCTCTCCCCTTCCTTTCCACTAGGATTCCCTTGTACACAACACAAAAAGTTCACAGCCAAACAGTGATTTTTCTCAATTAGCAGAGGCAGCAACAGATCTTTCAGCCAAGGTTCACAGCAGATGCGGGCCAAGTCACTGCTGGGGGGGAGCACTTTGAGAACAGAAGCTGGAGTGACTGGGGACAGCACTCTATGAGAGCTGGTAGAGCCATTAAGTGGCCAGAGTTCCTGCTGGAGTAGGAAGGGATGGGTGGCAGGAGGAAGCATTATGAGGGGATTAAGAGTTATTATAAAATGGCAAGAAATAAATTCACGTCTAATCCAGGTTAAAATGAAGGGGGATAATGGTCTCTGTACTGTGAACACAGGATTCAGATACGGAAACATGGGTTTCCGGAGTAAACGGACAATTACTATAGCAAATAATCCATTCCAGATGTTCGCTGTTCAGACAATAAGGTACACGTAAAAACAAGCCATGGATTAACCAGGTCTAACTGAAGTCTATTTTATTTTATATTATGCACTTCCAAAAGCTCTGGGTGGGGAAACTACAAACAAAAAAAAAAAAACAACCCCCCCAGACAACTACAGATATGTATAAACAGTAACACGGCTACAAACAATTCTCTAAACATTCAAATTTCAGGACAGAGGAAGGCTTGTGACCCATCGAGACCGTCCACCCAGTTCTTAGAGGTACTATATGTTTACTTTTGACTTCCATAAATAATTATCACATTTTTTCTTAAACGATTCTTTACTTTATAACTTTACTATGCTAGTCAGAAGCACATTCCGTATGCCCACAACCCTCTGTGAGAACCAATACTTTGCCTGTCCACTCCCTGCAAATTTCCCCTTGAATTTGCTTGTTATGACCCCATGTTATATTTTTATTATGTTTAATATTTAACCCCCGTTCTTTGCATAGCTCCAGATCTTACTGGAAACCATGCAAGAGAATTAAGTCCAACCTGTGCTCTAAGCTGAACATGTTAAGGTTATCCACTCTCTCCCTGTATTCCATTCTTTTTCCTGCTGGCATTAATCTAGTTGCTCTTCTCTGGATTTTCTCCAGTTTATGTTCTTTCTAAGACAATGGGTTCTAGAACTGGCAGCAGTACTCCAATTGTGGCCTCACATCAGCCCTGTACAAAGATGCCTAATTTCCCTTGTCCTACTTACAAAGCTTCTCTTGATGAAGACCAATACACTTGTGCTGCCTTTTTTGATGCTCTCTCACTGCCTGCCCTGTAAAGTCCACTGTTGTTACTCCTTTCTTCATTAGTCCAAATTCAGTGCCATTTCAGTAGTACTTGGCCTTCCTGTTCGTTCCTAGGTGTAATGCTGTGCATTTTCCCCTCATTAAACTTCATGTCCCACCCGTCTGTCCACTCTGCAATCCTATCCATAACCTATCTGCAATCCTGTCCATATCCCGCTTGATTCCTCTAGCGGTTACCTCTGTGTCAGCAACTCCCCCAATTTTAGCATCATTAGCAGAAGTGCAGCAATACCATCAATACTGAGCATAGTGGGGACCAACTTAAGGTCTCTTCCTGTTATATCCTTAATGTTATCCCATAACTGATGGTCCCGGGTGACTTCAATGCCTGGGTCGACGACGAGCTCTCGCAGTTTGGACAACACTTCCTCCAATTAATGACATCTTTGGGCCTTACACAAGTGGTTACTGCTGCCACTCATAAAAGCGGTCACTCCCTGGACTTGGTTTTCCTCCTGGGGATTGAGGCCTCCGACGTGGGGGTGGAAACTGTCAGTTGGTCTGATCACTACACAGTGAGGTTCAGTTTTTGCACACACCCCCCCCGTAGGCCTGCCCCTGTGGAGATGGTCAAGTACCACTCTTTGCTAGATGTTAGCTCTATAGGCCTAGCAGCGGTACTTGACCTATCGGAGTTATCTGGAGTGAGCAACGATCCCAATGCCTTGGTGCTGGCCTATAATAGGGCCATCTCCTCGGCTCTCGATCTTATTGCTCCAGTCCGTGTTCATCCTCTCCCCCTTCAACCTCAGTCTCCATGATTTGATGGGACTTTGAGGGAGATGCGGCGACAAGGACGAAGATTAGAATGGCGCTGGTGGAGAACTGCCCTTGATGCTGACCATCTTAGATTGATGGAACATTATCAACTCTATCCATCTGCAATCTCTCGTAAGAAGGCAGAGTTCCTATCCAGGGAGATTGCTGCTGCTCAGAACTGATGGGCTCGGCTTTTTCGAACTGTTGACAGACTGTGCAACCCAGCCTGTCTTCAGGTTCAGAAAGCCTTTTCACAAGTGGAGTGTGATGAGCTTGCTCGCTTCTTTGCAGATAAGGTGGCTGACATTAGGGCAGTACTCCAGCCAGCTCCCTCTGTGGGAGAAGTTATTGATCGGCGTTTGGTCGCAGACCCTGGTCTATCCTGGAGTTCCTTCGGCCGGCCTGAGTTCAGTGATGTCATGAGGATTGCCCATAGTATGCGCCCTACATGCTGTACTTTGGATCCGGACCCGACCTCCCTGACAAAGGGTTGTCTTGACATTGGCCCAGTCCTGGCACGGATAGTTTGGTGCTCCATGGATATAGGTGAGTTTCCTAGCTCCCTGAAGGAGGCAGTGGTGACACCCTTCCTGAAGAAAGCTTCCTTTGACCCCGACTGCCTTGCCAACTACAGGCCGATCTCTAATCTTCCATTTATAAGATTACTGTTATGTATATTCTGCCTGTTTCAAGTATGTTCTCTACTGTAT
Source organism: Neoceratodus forsteri (assembly GCA_016271365.2). Classification (NCBI taxonomy): domain Eukaryota; kingdom Metazoa; phylum Chordata; order Ceratodontiformes; family Ceratodontidae; genus Neoceratodus; species Neoceratodus forsteri. The sequence goes on from JADMNL010000027.1 coordinate 4,255,262, forward strand.
TTGTCTACCCTCCACCCTTTGTTAACCGACATGGAGCCTTTGCAAAAGAGTCTGTGACTCAAAGGTTTGTAATTCCGATTATTTCCAATAAATAAATAAAATAAATAAAAAAATATTGAGAAAGTAGTGCCTGCACATTTGGAAAACTACGTAACCATCCATGACATCTATGAAGCACTCCAGTCTGGTTTTCGAAAGAGGCATAGTACCAAGACAGTGCAGGTTCGGGTGCTTAATGATCTCCTGATGGCTAGGGATCAGAAGAGCCGTTCTATCTTGGTTCTTCTTGATCTCTCATCAGTTTTTGACACTGTGGACCATGGGGTGCTTCTCGAGTGACTGGAGTTCATCTGTGGCCTGTTGGGTGCAGTCCTCAGTTGGTTTAAATCTTTCCTCACTGACAGAACTCAGAGTGGTGTCGGGGATAAATTCTTCCCGCCCAGTCTCTCTGTCATGTGGGGTTCCCCAGGGCTCGGTGTTGTCCCCCATGTTGTTAGCAGTGTATATGCTGCCCTTCGGAAACATTATAAGAAGGTATGGGCTGAGGTTTCACAGCTATGCTGATGATGTCCAGCTCTACCTGCCTTTTACACCCGACCAGGATAGAGCTGTCTCAGTCTGTAATAACTGCCTCGCTGAAATCCAGTGCTGGATGGATTCAAGCTGGCTGAAGTTGAACTCAGGGAAGACGGAGGTAATGGTTGTGGAACCGTGTCGTAGGGTAGAGGGGATGAGAGCTGGTTTACCCTCAGGTTTATTTCTGGGGGGTTCCCAGCTCCCTACCTCTGAGCAGGTGCGGAACTTGGGGGTGATTTTTGACAATGAGCTAAACACTGCGTGCGCAGGTGTCGGCAGTTGTCCAACTTTCCTTTTATCATCTTAGGAACATCGCCAGGATTAGGCACCTTGTTCCACCTGCCGATCTGCCAACTTTGGTCCACGCTTTTCAAACAACATGAAGTCTTGCTATATTATAGACATTAGCAGTTTGTTCCAGCTCTAGAACTGCCCCGAAGTGAAATGGTTAAAACCATTCCAAAATAGAATTTTGGCACGAGAGCAGCTCTATCTGTGTCATTTCAAACTTGAACTGTCAGATTCTTTACTCCGCCTCAGTGAACAGTCGCCCGGAGATTTCTCCTTCTGCTCGGTTCATTTCTCGTTTAAAGTGTTTTCCTCGGTTGGATTTAACCGAGAATAGTTTTATTTTAACCGCAAAACCGCTCGTTCAAGCTCTCATCTGTGGTAACCGTAAGTAAATGAAGGTTTTGTCTGTGTGGAACTTGTAAGTTATCGGTTCGGTTTTGAAGCGATCAGTGGGTTTAAAACTCATTTAAAACTAAAAGTTACTATTTTAGAGTGCGGTTCCCGGTTCTTATCGGTTCTAAAAAAAAAAAACGGATTTATTATGGTTTTTTCCAATACCCGTGACACGGTTAGGAACCAATAAGGGTGTCTTGCCTGGCACTGCCGTTAAAAGGGCAAGTTTTTGGTTAGGCTGGCATTATGTCTGAGAAACCCAAAGAAAAACCGGGCCCACTGGGTTTCAACACTGTGATGTTTGCGGGGAAGTCTTTGCCAAGGCTGACCCACACACCACATGTGTTTATTGTCTGGGGTTTGACCACCTCCAGTGAGACTGCCAGGTATGTAAGAATTTCCCTGCAGCCACCCTGGAAAAAAGATTGGGCAGGCTCAGGGAACGAGAGGCCAAAAAGTCCGCTGACCCGGATGGCCAGCCCGGTTCGGTGCAAACCGAACCAGAGGGAGTGCCCTCTGACCAGGGCCAGACTTCCTCGGGCCAAAGAAAAGCTGGTTCTGAGGAACCAATTCCAGTAAAGAAAACAAGAAAATCAGCAGGTCTGGAGTACAAAATTCCTTCTCCAACTGCTGCAGAGATAGCAAAAGCCATACAAATTGTCCAGTCACTGTCTCAGGGTCCGTCCGAACCACCACTATCTGGTAAAAGGTCGGTTCGTCCGGTCCCAGTGGTTCAGGATTATGATATTGAGGAATTTTATGAACCAGGAGGGGAGGAGGATTATGAACAGTATGAATGTGGCTGGGAAGGTCTGGGTGTGCCCACTGAACCAGACATCTCCCCGACAGACCTTTAGAATCTCCCCCATGCTGTCTGAGTCCCCATCTCATTTTATGTTTTATAAAAAGTTGTTGAAACCCTCCAGCTTCCTTTAGAAGAGGCTGTGGATGAGCAAGAGGAGCCTGATTTTGTAGAAATGATGGATATTCCAGAGTCTAGAGATTGTCTATTCCTTTACTTAAGTCTTTTAGGAAACAAACAATTAAAATTTTAAAAGCTCCTAATTCTGTGCCTCCTGTAGATAAAAAGATGGACAGAAGGTATACATTGTCAGGCCCTGATACAGAATTCCTTTCTCAGCAATGCTGTCATGTTGGGGTAGTTCAGGCTGCTGCCTGTGATAAAGCTAATATTCCCTTGGCTTCACATCCTCCTGACAAGGATTCCAGGAAGATTGATGCCATGGCAAAAAAACAGTATATGGCAGCCTCTCTGGGACTCAGGCAAGCAAATTATATGGCTTATGTAGCTAGATATCAGAAATCTAGATGGGATACTGTTATGCAATTGGCCAAAAGGCCCATGGCCAGCTGGCTAGTGAACTAGAACAGGTGGCTGCTGATGGCATTGAAGCCTCAAGGTTCAGTTTCATGCTGCTGTGGATGTTAATGATGTTTCCTCTAGGGTCATGGCCACATCTGTAGCTTTTAGTAGGTTGGCCTGGCTCAGGTGTACTAGTTTGTCACAGGATACCCAGACTAAGGCTATGGATTTTCTCCTAGGTGGGAAATTCTCTGTTTGGAGAGCAGACAGAGAATTACATGAAGAAGATGGATGAATGTAGAACTACTTACAAGAGTGCCCAGGCTAAGGAGGCGGCAAGCCACTCCTCAAAGGCATGCCCCAGGGGTAGGGGTAGGCCTTTCACAGGCCTTTCTACCAGACTCAGGCCTCCTCTGTCTATGCTCAGAGGGCTTCTCAGAGGCAGGGGCAGACGAGGGTGGGCAGACCTGCTCCCACCCCCAGCCTAAAGCTCCAGGAAACAGGCACCTTGATGGGGTGCCCAGGGCCGATTCTCCTGTACCAGTGGGAGCAGGCTGGCTTACTTCAGTCAGAATTGGGCTTCTTTAACCTCAGACAAGTGGGTTCTGGAAGTAGTAAGCCAGGATCTGGTTCTCAGCTTCAAAAGTTTCCCAAGTTGAGAAGCAGACTTTTCTACCTGCAAGTGCTTCAGAGACCTCGCTCTGGAAACAGAGGTCTCATCCTGTTAGCTCTCAGAGCAGTAGAAAGGGTTCCTCCCTGCATCAGGGCAGGGGTCTGTATTCAGATACTTCCTTACCCCAAAAGACAGGAGAATGGCGCCCATTTTAGATCTCAGATATCTGAACAAGCATCTTTTGAAACCAAAGTTCAAAATGGTAACTCTGGCAATGATTTTATCTTCCTAAGGCCAGGGGACTGGCTAGCCTCCCTGGACCTCAAGGATGCCTATTTCCATATCCTAATCAGAAGATCCCATCAAAAGTACCTCAGATTGAACTGCCCTCAGGTCATTACCAGTTCAGAGCAATGCCCTTGACCTTACCTCTGCTCCAAGGGTATTCACAAAGTGTCTAGCAGTGGCAGTGGCCCACTTAAGGAGGCAGAGGATTGCTGTTTTTCCTATCTAGACGACTGGCTTATTGTAGGCCAGTCCCCAGAACAGGTAAAATCTCACCTGCAGGTCACCCAGCAGCTTCTCACCTCCTGGGTTTTCTGCTAAACCTACCAAAGTCGGTTCTGGAACCAGTCCAGGTACTCACCTTATAGGGGCAGAACTGGACACAAAGCTAGCCAGAGCCTTTCTTCCCCAGAAAGGGTAAGGAATTTAGTGGCTCTGGCTCTTCCTTCACTCTGCAGGCTCTCGACCAGCAAGACACTTTCTGTAGCTCCTGGGGCACATGGCTGCATCCACAGCTGTTGTGCAGGGAGCCAGATTTCAGATGAGAGACATTCAGTTTCACTTGAGAACCTTTTGGTCTCAGAGAAGAGACCCCTTTCCAAGTTGGTCCCAGTGACTCGAACCTTGATCCTAGCTCTCCAGTGGTGGCAGGATCAGAGCAATTTAAGAGCGGGGGTTCCCTTCATTTCCCCTTCTCACGACTTGACTCTCACTACAGATGCTTCCCTTCTGGGTTGGGGAGCCCACATGGGTGACCTTTCCACTCAGGGAGTTTGGTCCCCCAGGAATCTCTGCTCCACATCAATTTGCTGGAACTCAGAGCTGTCTTTTTAGCTCTTCAAGCTTTTTCTGCATCTGTCCACGACAAGGTGATACAAGTCAGAACAGACACCACCACAACAATGTGGTACATCAACAAACAGGGGGGCACTCGGTCTTTGGCCTTGTGCACCGAGGCAATGAAGTTGTGGTCTCTGGCCTATTCCCTGAACACTTCCCTCATAGCAGTTCATCTTCCAGGGAAGGACAATGTCCTAGCGGATGCCCTCAGCAGGATTTCCAGGGCCATCACGAATGGTCCCTGGATCCTCAAGTGCTGGGGATAGTTTTGCCAGGGGGGCATCCCTCAGATAGATCTTTTGCAGCCCCAGACAATCACAAACTTCCTCTGTTCTGTTGCAGGCCTCCAGTGCTGGGCTCAGTTCCCTGGATGCCCTTCTTCTGGATTGGGAGGGAAGTTCCTCATGCTTCCCTTTCCTCTCCTATTCAAAGTACTAGTCAAAATCAGATCTCAGCCTTGCAGGGTGATTCTGATTGCCCGGATTGGGCCAGGCAGCCCTGGTACCCACTCCTTCTGTCTCTGACAGTCCATCTTCCCCTGTGCCTCCCCAGGAATCACAATCTGTTGACTTGTGCCCAGGGAAGGGTTTGGTATCCGGACCTCAATCCTCAACCTCAAGGCCTGGCTCTTGAGGAGTTAAGAGTTTGGCCATTTACACCTCTCTCAGGGTGTTCTTGAGATCCTAAGGCTTCCAGAAAGCCTTCCACTTAAGGCTACTTATAGTTCTAAATGGAAAAGGTTTTCCATTTGGTGTGTTGGGAAAAATATTTCCCAAGAATCTGCTGAATTGCCCATTTTGTTAGATTACATGGTACATCTTAATTCCTTGGTCTCAGACCAGCTACCCTGAGAGTTCATTTGGCAGCTGTGTCTGCTTTTGTGTCAGCAGGAAAGTCATCCCCTTCCTCTCATCCTGTGTTTTCCAAGTTTTTTAAGGATTACTCCATACTAATCCTCCTTTCGAACCGCCCCTGCTTGGGACCTTAATGTTTGCATTGCCCAGTTAATGCAACCCCTTTGAACCTCTGTCTTCTGCAGAGCTTAAGTACCTAACTTGGAAAACTGTTTTTCTAGTGGCTATCACTTCTGCCAGACGCTTAAGTGAATTGCAAGCCTTGTCAGTGGAGACTGACTATTTGTTTCCACAGGGATAAGGTAGTCCTTAGGACTAATAGGAAGTTTTTACCTAAGGTGGTTTCAGATTTCCATCTTAATCAATCTCCCTTCCAGTATTTTTCACTGATCAGTCCTCTTCGGGTGAGAGAAGGTTGCACAGCCTGGATGTTAAGAGAGCTCTTAGTTATTATATAGAGCGTACTAAGGTCAAGAGGTTCGAATCCCTCCAACTTTCCTTACCTATGGTGAAGTTGGGAAAGGCAACCTGCCACTAAGAGATCAATAGCCAGGTGGATTGTCTCTTGTATCCAATTTTGTTATCCGAAGTGGGCAGAGCCCCACCCCCGGGTTTGAGGGCTCATTCTACCAGGGTACAGCTGCCTCTAGCTGCTGCCAGAGATATCCCTTATTAGAGATTTGCCAGGCTGCTACTTGAAAAACGGCATACACTTTTACCAAGCATTACTCCTGGATGTCCAGGCCAGGAGAGATGCTCTTTGGCACAGCTGTCCTTCAGAGCCTATTCCTAAGTAGGTTCTGCCCTCCTCCATGGAGGTACTGCTGTGTATTTCTGCTAATGTCTATAATATAGCAAGACCTATGTTGTTTGAAGAAAAATTACTCACCTTAGTAATGTTGTTTCTTCTAATGGAGTCTTGCTATATTATAGACCTCCCCCCCAACCTGCCCCTCTCAGAACCTCTACTTGGTGGGGTGCGGGCAACTTAGTGTGGGCACTATTTATGTCCTGTTAGCATTTTGTCCCATTTGGGACTTTGGGGGTGTGTATGTGTACACGTGTGTGTGTTTTATTATACTTATGTTCCATTTTCATATTATTAGAATGGTGTTAGCATTTCTGGTCCCCTGACTTGAGTCTTGGGTGTTGGGACCATCAATGGTTGTTATTATTTAGGTAGCCATTTGGCTAGTGTAGGTTACAGCTTCCACACAGACCTTAGTGAGTTTGGCTCGTAAAGATCTGACAGTTCAAGTTTGAAATGACACAGATAGAGCTGCTCTCGTGCCAAAATTCTATTTTGGAATGGTTTTAACCATTTCACTCCGGGGCAGTTCTAGAGCTGGAACAAACTGCTAATGTCTATAATATAGCAAGACTCCATTAGAAGAAACAACATTACTAAGGTGAGTAATTTTTTCTTGTGACCTCACACCTTGATTATTGCAACTCCCCTTTATCTAGGGCTTCCTGGGGTTGATATCTGCCGCTTGCAGCTGGTGCAGAACGCTGCGGCTTGGTTATTGACGGGTACGTCTTGTGCCTGTCATTTCTCCAGTGCTGCGTGATCTGCACTGGCTGCCGATTCGGTGGCGGATCACCTTTAAAGTTGGTCTTTTGACTTACAAAGCCCTACACGGACAGGGCCCGGACTACTTGAAAGAGCTTCTGGTGCCCCACTGCCCTAAGCAATCTCTCCGCTCGGCGGACGAGGGGTTGCTAGAGATTCCCGAGGGTTTCTCTGACATCATCTGGCACTCATGCTTTTGCGTATGCTGCTCCAACCCTTTGGAATTCTCTACCCCATCCACTTCGTCAGTGTGCGACCGTGGAGGAATTTAAAAAGGTCAGGAAGACCTATTTATGGTCAAGGATTTATTTTAACTGTTGTTTTTGGAGCTCAAATTATGTTTTATTATACTGTACTTGTTAATATCGTAAGGCGCCTTGAGTCTAAGAAAGGCACGGTATAAATAAAGTTTTATTTATTATTATTATAACTTCCTTTCATTGTTCCAGGTGTTAGTAAGGGCTTCCCAGTAGTGTTGGCTTTTACCATTATGGATGGCTTGGGTGCAGTCATTTCTATCTTTTTTGTACCTTTGTATATCCTTGTTTGCCCGTTTGTCATGCCTGCTACCAAAGGTGGTCTACTTTTCAACATGTCTATTAAGTCAGGTGCAATCTAGGGACTGTAGGCACCTCTGATTATCCGTTTTCTGTAAGGGGCGTGTATATCACAGGCCTCATTGAATCATGTAATGAAGTACCGAAGGGCTGAGTCGACATCGACAGCCGTGTCGAGTGGTGACCAATCCTGCACACAAAGGAGTTGTTGTAGAGGTTTCTAAGTGACCACAAATTAGAACCCTACTTAGGACTGTTATCTGGCGGCTTGACGAATTTAGTTGACCAGTGACATATTATGGGTGAGTGTTCGCTAATGGCATCCATGAGGACGGTTGTATTAGTGCCACATTCGGGGAGATTTGTGAGGATCCAATCTAGCAGAGTACTTGTCCCTGTTCTGTAAGTCACTCTAGTTGGGGATTCCACTAGCTGGGAAAAGTGGACTGCAGAGATGGCATCCTTGAATGGGCAGGCTTCCTGGGAGAGCCAGTTAACAATGAAGTCTCCCATCAAAATAACTTCACAGCTCTGGTGCTGGTTGTGAATACAGTCCAATCTTACATTTAGGCCCTGGATATGTCTTGGAGGAATATATGCAGAGGCCACAGTAAGAGTTTTGTTGTGCCCTCCCAGTAGTACCTTGATGGTTAGCGCCTGAACAGTGTCCACTGTGGGATGTAGGGGTAGAGCATGACCCTTAAGTATGTCCTTTAGATAGACAGCACACCTGCCACCTTTTTTGGATATCCTATCCTGCCTAAAGACAGAGTAGCCTGGTGTTGTTATCACGGTGTCTGGAATTTTTGGTGAAAGACAGGTTTCCATAAGAGAGAGCACATCTGGGTTGTGCTGAGTAACCCAGACCTTTAGATTGTCAAGCTTAGCCAGGAGGCTACAGATATAGATGGAGCAAGTGCAAGAACCCTTTGTTTCTTAGTGTGGGTTTGCTCCTGTTGCAGGGGGCCAGGGTTAGGGTGTATACTGCCTGATACGAGTAACAGCAGCAGGATTAATCATCACAGTTGCTTAAATTTGGCTTTATTCCCACGTCTCAGGGAGTGTCTTGTATTGAAACTGCAATGTATTACAGAAGGGTTCCTAAGTAACATAGGGATGTGAAACAGGCAATACTGCTAGGACTGTTTGGAGGTGGTCTCCCCTGCAAAAGCAGGAACAGTGAGATATGAGAGGTTTTAGTAACCAATCCAATCGATGCGGTTGCTGATTCATAAGCACAGAGTCCTATCCCGCAGAATGAGTACGAGGACTGCTGCGGTTTCTATTCAATTAGCAGCTCTGGCATTGTTAGCAATAACAATAAAGGAATCCAATTTGCTGCTGGCATTCTGATTGCAGGTTGGGATAGATCTGCTGTAGGGCAGAGAAACTGGACATGCTCTCAAGTAGTTCTTTTACCTGTTATTAGTGTAACTATACAGGTGGATTGTGATAGGTAGACTTGAGAGTGGTGCTCATCTGGGGATTGGGGCGTGCCGAGGATCGTGAGCTTGTAAAACAGTCAGGACAGAGAGAAGAGGTAGGGAAGGAGATCAGGTGCCCTCTAGAAGCTAAGCACTATAACCTGCTTATGGAAATGTGGGCACTTTGGCCTAGGAGCATGTGATCAACAATATGTATTTAAGTAAACGTGTCCCAGGATCATGTGATCAACAATAGTAGTTAACGCCCACTTAGGGCAGGTGGAGGGCGAGTTGGGTGCCGACGGGGATCGTTGCTTCGCGGCCAGTATGCAAAGCGCACCAAGAGCTGAGCGAGGAACACCCGGTCACCAGTGAAGCAGGAGGGTTGTTTTGCAGGCGGCGGCCATTTCACGGAGCCAAGCAACACCGCTGGTCTGGCCAGGGAGCAGCTGCTGCTGTTCTAAGGAGAAGAGAGAGAGAGAGAGAAATAGGGTTAGAAGCAGCACAAGCAGGTGGCAGGGGTGTCAGAGAGGGAGAGGCAAAGATTTAAGGGTGCCAGCGGGGAGGTGACAGGAAGACTAAAGCTGTAATAATGGGAATGTAACAGGTGGAGAGGGCAGGAAAGTTGAGAGAATTAGAGTTTTGGGGGGGTTGGGGTTTGAGCGCTGTGACGTGTTACAGCAGCTGGGCTCCCAGTTAGTAGGCTGGAATCAGGGTAGAGAGAGTGGCAGGTCAGGGAGCAAATATCAGGCAGAAAGTTCAGACAGGAAAGTGCATTTCATCCCATAATCCCATCATCCCGTAATCTGCTCTGTTTTTCTTTGTTTTTGTTTACATTTCTCCCACCCACCCACCATGTTGAAGGCAGTAGTCTTGCTCCGTGCTCACTATCAATAAAAAGTACAGTTACGTAAGAACTTACTGTAACAGCAGACCTTCGAGAACAGCTCCTGCAGCAGGCTACACCATAAGGACTATGCCGCCAGGCACTAGACTCCACGGAAAACTTTTAGCCAGCAGTACCCAGCTGGGACACACTCCTTAAGTCGGTCCGCCCACCGATGTCACCCTCTGTATAAAGGGGGGCGATCCCCAGCCCCACCTCAGTTCACCCGGAGACCCGGCGGTTACTCAGCAGGAGAGATCTGAGGCAGGTGCTGAAACAAATCCCAGACGGAGAAACTTAATAGGAGGATGGAGGGAGGGGAAAATAGCATCTGCTGCAGAAGTTCTTGAAGATCTACTGTCACCGTAAGTTCTTACGTAACTGTACTATCTTACTTCAACTATGAGCTCCTGCAGCAGGCTACATCATAATGACCGAGTCCCTCGAAGGAAAGAAAAAAAGGGAGGCAGGGTATAAACTCCTGAATTATTTCATTAATCTTTTAGGAAATTAGGCCATGGAGCACAGCAAGGCCGAATCCTGCCCTCTTTCTGGAAGCAATATCCAGGGTGTAGTGCTTAACCAGGGGTCAACCTTAACTTTTTCTTGCACTAGCCAGCCAGGCAAGTTGATTAAAAATTGCACTAGCCCACAGATGGTTACACTAGCCCGCAATAATAATGGTACATTTTGATCGGTTATACAGGAAAGATGCACGTCAAGAAATACTCTAACTATTGCATATTTATCCTGCTCCCGCATTGCTTCCTGCCACAGCAAAAAAAGACTGCAAAACAATCACATGCAGTGTGTACTCCCACTGTTTTTTTACCATGTGCCCCTTGTTTCCTCTTCCGTCACCCCCTCCCCATCAAACCAGAGAATACCATAATAGCAAATGTTCAATCAAGTAGTTCTAGCCCTTCACACACAATAGCCAACATCATCATGCACCTCACCACAGTCCCAACCTGACCTGTAGGGCAGTGTACAGAGTCAGGCAGAGAAATACACTCCCGTCCCCCACCCTGTGATTAACCAGGCCTGCACTTCTGGAAGTTTTCTTACACTGCAAAGTGAGCCTGGAGCCGTTCTAGGATTTCTTTGGAGAGAGTTAAACACAGGGGGCTTGGGATGTAAGAAACTTTGACGTATCTGTTTATATATACCAGGCACAAAATTACTGATTTAACATGCTCTGCCATAACAACAGATTTTTCATAACAGTGTCCTTTCATCTGTCAGAGGGGGAACAGTATATAGGCATGATGCTGTACTACCTCTCTTTCTATATAGGATGATCTATGCACACCAGGAATACCTTTTTTAACCTTTCAAATTATGTATTTACTAAGGTTTTGCTTTGTACCACACATGCTCCAAAGCATTGTTTTTAGAATGAAATGACATGCTGAGTGGTATAAGGGTGGCACTGCATGGATGGCATTGACTGGTGTGAGCCATTAAGAGGAGCTGTGGACCCCTACACCAGTCAGTAATGGCAGCTACTGTATGGGTCTATGGATGGCCGCTTCAGAATCTACCTAGTCTGCAGTGGTGTACAGAGAAAGTATAGATTGGGCAGACCACCTGGCTGGGCAGAATGTGTATACATCATAGCATTCTGTCACTGCAGTGTTGAATACAGACACTCAGAAGTTTGGGAAATGAGGCACACTGGTCTTAATATTGTGGGACAAATCAAATACAAGTTCAGCAAACTGGAAGCTAGTGACTTTACCACTCTACCTTTGATCACAGCCTGCACACTAACTGAATGTCCTAATAACTGAGTGGTAATGACTCACACTGTCTTTTGTTGGAACCCCCTCTTGAACTGCCAGATAATTGTAGTTCTTAATGAGCTGCTAAGCACACCAGGCTACCTGGAAAACTAAGGGAGATTAGCAAAAGGACTACAGCATGCTAGAGCAGGGACTTTTTTAACTTCGTTAACAGCCATGAAAAACCTGCAGTAGTCAAGACGGACAGGTAGAGGGTTAGCTGCACTAGCCCTGGCCAATTTGCACTAGGTTCAGGGCTAGTAAAACAATGTTAAGGTCGAAACCTGTGCTTAACAAAAGTATTCACAGAATTCAGTGTTGCTGCAGCACATATGTCTGCCGTTGAAACATTTTTCATGACTGCAAAGGACGCAGCCATCCTCCTTGCTGAATGTCCCTTAATCGGTCCCGGTAAGGGTTTTTCATACTTGTAGATGAAGGTAATGCAATTTGTCAACCATTTTGACATGGTTTGTCTTGCAACTGGCTTCCCCAGAACCCTGGGGGCAAAGAACACAACTGATCCGATTGCAGGGTAGACTTTGCGTAGTTTAAACAGTAATGAAAGATCCTGTGTACGTCTAGAGTGTGAAGGAGGGCCCCCCTTCCCCGATTCGAATACTTGGGATAGTAAACTGGAAGGGAAATGTCTTGATTCAGTGTTAACTCAGACACCACCTTCCGGAGAAACTTAGGGTTAGTGCACAGAGACACCCTGTCTCTGTGAAAAATTGAATAAGGTTCTTTACACATTAATGCTTGCAGCTTGGAAACCCTCTGAGCTGAAGAGAGAAAACGTAGGTCGTAATCCACGGCCAGTTCGAAGGGAAGTAATGTCAATTTCTCTAGAACAAAAAAGAGGTCCCAGGGAGAGACAGCATCCCTAATGAGGGGTTTCAGAAGAAGCATGCCCCAAAGGAATGTACTGGTAAGTTCCAATTGAGCAAGATTTTTACCCTCCACAGGCGCATCATAAGCAGAAATGGCACAGAGATGCACCTTTACGGAAAAGTATCTCAGCCCTGCATCTGAAACCAATAGATATTCCAGGACCGACTTCACCGAGCAAGACAGTGGGTCCAGGGAATGTACAGCTGCCCAGATACAGAAGCGTTTCCACTTGATGGCATACATTGCCCTTGTAGAAGATTTTCTTGCTTCTACCAGAACTTCAGCCACCCTTAGTGAAACTCCATGCCTGGAAATGGCTAAGTCTGCAGGAGCCATGCAAGAAGGTGTAGGGACTGAAGATCCAGGTGGACTAACGCACCCATGTCTTGAGATAGCAAGTTGGGTAAAACCGGTAGCTGAAACTGAGGTTCCATTGCTAAATGCTGTAAAAGAGGGAATCATATCTGATGCTGCCAGAAAGGAGCTACCAATATCACTGTGGCACGATCTGTCTGCAGTTTGAGCAACACCATCTGTAGAAGAGGAAAGGGAGGGAAGGCATTAAGGAACCTCCCTGTCCAGTAGAGGGACAATGCGTCTTGCCAGAAAACACCATGCCCAGTATCTAGCGAGCAGAAATTGGGCAGTTCGCAGAACTGCATTGCACGGGGACGCAAAGAGGTCCCACCCTGGATGTCCCCAGCTTTCGAAGAGGTCGTCCACTACTTCTTGAAGCAGCTCCCATTCGTAGTTTCTGGATCACGAGTAGCTGAGCTCATCTGCCAGGACATTTTGGACTCCTGGGACATGAACTGCTGTCGGTGTGAGTCCATGTTCTAAGGCCCAGTACCAAACTCTCATGGCTTCTCTGCACAGAGGGTAGGAGTGCGCTCCCCCCCACTTGTTGATATAAAAGATCACCAACATTTTGTCGGTCTGGAGAAACAGAAGACCCTGGGAAAGGTGAGTCTGAAAAGCCTGAATGGCATACAGAATCGCTCTTATCTCTAAGATGCTGATGAGCAGGGACACTTCTGTGTCTGACCATGTGCCCCGAGTACAGTGATTCTGAAAATGAGCTACCCATCCTAGACCCGATGCATCCGTGGTAAGGATCTGGCTCAGTGAGTCTGTTTGGAACGGGACTCCTGAATCCAATTTGGACGAAGTCAGCCACCATGACAGCATTTGCTGGACAGCCCTCGATACCCTTATCAAGTGCTCGAGATCGTCTGACATCTGGTCCCAGTGCACCCTTAGGTTCCATTCAGAAACTCTCATATGCAAGCCTGCCAGTGGTACCGTGGGTATGGCCACAGCCATATGTCCTAGGAGCTGTAACATGGTTCTTGCTGTGACTAGACTGGCTGAAGCTACTCTGGAGGCCTAGTCTCTCAGTCGAGTGGTCCTGTCGGGTGGGAGAAAGGCTCTTCCCTGCTGTGTATCCAGTATGGCCCCATGAATTGAAGATGCTGGCAGGGCCAAGAACAGGACTTTGGGAAACTACCTGTTATCCCCAGCTGTTGGAACATCTGAAGAGTGTCCGAGAGGGTGTGGATTAACTGCGACCTGGTAGGGGCAGTTAGGAGCCAATCGTGTAGGTAAGGGTAGACAAAATGACCCAGTCTGCAAAGAGCAGCTGCCACTACTGCTAGGCATTTGGTTAACGCCCTGGGAACCGAGGAGAAACCAAAAGGCAAAGCCCAGAATTGGTAATGGTTCCCTTGAAAGGTGAACCAAAGATTCCTCTTGTGAGCTGGAAACACTGGTATGTGCATTTATGCATTTTGCATGTCCAGAGAGGATAGCCAGTCCCCTTGGCACAGTATAGGTATCAGCCCTGGTAAGGTTACCATTCTGAACCTTCTGTATTCGATGTGCTGGTTCAGGTGACTCATGTCTAATATGGGTCTTAAGTCCCCCTGTCTTCTTGGGCACTAAGAAGAAATGGCAGTAATACCCGGTTCCTAGTTGGGAGGGAAGGACAGGCTTGATTGCTCATTTTGAGAGCAAGGTCTGAATTTCTTCCTTGAGAAGGGTTATGTGAGGGTAAGATAGAAAGGGGGCTGGAGGTTTGTCCAGAGGAAGTTCAGTAAACTCCAGCGTATAACCCTTCTTGATAATATCCTGCTCCCATAAGTCTATTGTGATATTGGTCCACCCATGTAGGTAGAGGGAGAACCGACACCCTACTGTTTCCCCTCATCGACTCTGCTGGGGGCTGGCAGGAAGTCATGCGTATGTGCCTGGGGTGGGCAGGGAAGGCTTGGAGGATTTTGTATTCTGCTGTTCCCTGCCGATTGGGAGGGAGCCTCTCTCTTGAAAGGGCCTCAGGGCTGTTGGTTTTTCAAACAACATGAAGTCTTGCTACATTATGACATATGCAGTGAGTCCCAATCTTCGAACTGCTCGAGAGGTGAAAGAGTTAACTTTCCATGCCAGGCATGGAACGCTGAGCTCGAGCTTGGATGAAACTCTGTCTGTTGTTCTTCAAACTCAAACCGTCAGATTCTTTACTCCGCCTCACTGAACAGTCGCTCCGGAGATTTCTCCTTCTGCTCAGTTCATTTTGTCGGCTAAAGTATTGTTTTTCTCGGTTTTCGACCAAAATTAAACTGCAACCAGTCAGTTCAGGCTCTGTCTGTGGTATCTGTGAGTACTAGATAGGTTTTACATTGATTTCTATTCTGTGTGGAACTTGTAAATGGTTATCAGTTCAGTTTGAACCGATCAGGTTGTTTAAAATATATTTATCTGTCATTTAGAGTGTGGTTACCGGATCTTATCGGTTCTAAAAAAAAAAAAAGATTTTATTGCGTTTTTTTCCACAACCCGTAACACTGTTGGGAACTGATAAGAGGGTCTTGCCTGACGGATTGCCATAAGCGGGTAAGTTTGGTTAGGACTGGCACTATGTCTGAGAAACCCAAAAGAAAAACCGGGCCCACTGGGTTTCAACACTGCAGTGTCTGTGGGGAAGTCTTTGCCAAGGCTGACCCCCACACCACCTGTGTTTATTGTCTGCAGCTACCCTGGAAAAGAGAGTTGGTAGGCTCAGGGAAAGGGAGGCCAAAAAGTCAGCTGAACCGGATGGCCAGCCCGGTTCGGTTTCAACCGAACCGGAGGGAGTCCCCTCTGACCAGGGCAAGACTTCCTCGGGCAAAAGGAGATCCGACTCCGAGGAGTCGGTTCCAGCAAAAAGGACTAGGAAATCAGCTGGTATGGAGCCAAAACTTTCCTCTCCAACCGCTGAAGAAATAGCCAAAGCGATTAAAATTGTCCAGTCGCTTTCCCCGGTTCCGACCGAACTGGCACCTTCAGGTAAGCGGCCGGTTCCACCGGTTCAAGAGTATGATGTAGAGGAATATTATGAACCGGAGGAGGGGGAAGAGGAGTATGAGGAGAGTGAATGTGGATTTGAAAGTCTGGATGTGCCCATTGAACCGGACATCTCCCCAGACAGACCTTCAGGAGTGTCTCCTCCCAGGCTTTCTGAGTCCCCTTCTCATTTTATGTTTTATAAGAAAGTGGCTGAAACCCTCCAGCTCCCTATGGAGGAAGCTGTGGATGATCAAGAGGAGCCTGACTATGTGGAAATGATGGCTATCCCAGAGTCAAGGAGGCTGTCTATTCCTTTGCATAAATCTTTTCGGAAACAGACAGTAAAAATTCTAAAAACTCCTCACACTATACCTCCTGTCGATAAGAGAATGGACAAGAGGTACACATTGTCAGGCTCTGATACAGAGTTCCTTACACAACAATGCAGCCATGTTGGGGTACTGCATTCTGCAGCCTGTGACAAGGCAAATATTCCCTTGGCTTCACACCCCCCTGACAAGGACTCCAGAAGGATTGATGCCATGGCAAAGAAACAGTACATGGCAGCATCCTTGGGACTCAGACAGGCAAATTATATGGCTTATGTTGCTAGATATCAGAAATCCAGATGGGATACTGTTATGGCTCTAGCAAAACAGGTCCCTGGCCAGCTTGCCAAGGAGTTGGAGCAGGTGGCTGCTGATGGTATTGAGGCATCCAAGGTGCAATTCCATGCTGCAGTGGACTCTAATGATGTGTCATCAAGAGTCATGGCTACATCTGTGGCACTTGCAGAATGGCTTGGCTCAGATGTACTAGCCTGTCACAGGATACCCAGGCTAAGGCCATGGATTTTCCTGTTGTGGGTAATTCTTTGTTTGGGAGCAGACAGAGAATTACATGAAGAAATGGATGAGTATAGGACCACCTATAGGAGTGCACAGGCCAAGGAAAGGCAGGCCACTCCTCAAAGGCAGCTTCCCAAGGCAGGGCAGGCCTTTTCATGCCTTTTACCAAGCCCAGGCCTCCTCTTCTGCTTATGCCCAGAGGGGGTTCTTTGAGGAGAGGCAGGCGGGGTACAAGCATCGCTGCTTCCACCCCTCAGCCCAAGCCCCGCCAAGCAGGCACCCTGATGGGGTTGCCAGGCCGATTCTCAGCTACCTGTATGGGGCAGGCTGGCTTACTTTGTCCAGGACTGGAAGTCTCTGACATCAGACAAGTGGGTCCTGGAAGTAGTAAGCCAGGGACTGGTTCTCAGCTTCAAAAAATTTCCAAAGATGAGAACAAGATCCTTTCCACCTGCAAATCCACCAAAGGCACTTGCCCTAGAGGCAGAGGTCTCTTCCCTCCTGGCTCTCAGAGCTGTGGAAAGGGTTCCACCCCTACACCAGGGCAAAGGGTTGTACTCCAGGTACTTCCTTACCCCAAAAAAGACAGGAGAATGGCGGCCCATCCTGGATCTCAGATATTTAAACAATCACCTTTTAAAACCAAAATTCAAAATGGTGACTCTGGGAATTATTCTACCCTCTCTAAGGCCAGGGGACTGGCTAGCGTCCCTGGACCTCAAGGATGCCTACTTCCATATTCTTATCAGAAGCGCCCATCGAAAGTACCTCAGGTTCAAGCTGCCCTCAGGCCACCACCAGTTCAGAGCAATGCCCTTCGGCCTCACCTCTGCTCCAAGGGTATTCACAAAATGCCTGGCAGTAGCAGTTGCTTCCCTAAGAAGGCAAAAAATTGCCATCTTCCCTTATCTGGACGACTGGCTCATAGTAGGCCAGTCTCCAGACCAAGTCAAGTTACATCTACAGATAACTCAGCAACTGCTCACCTCTCTAGGTTTCCTTCTGAATCTTTCAAAGTCAGTTCTAGAGCCTGTCCAGCTCCTCACCTTCATAGGCGCAGAGCTGAACACAGAGAAAGCCAGAGCCTTCCTTCCTTTGGACAGGGCAAGGATCCTGGTCTCTCTGGCCTCCTCATTCACCCTGCAGGTCTCTCGACCAGCAAGGCATTTTCTACAGCTCCTGGGGCACATGGCTGCTTCTACAGCAGTAGTGCAGGGAGCAAGATTTCAGATGAGGGACATCCAGTTCCATTTGAGAGCCTTTTGGTCTCAAAGGAAAGACTCTCTAACCAAATTGATCCCAGTAACTCAAACCTTGATCCAGGCCCTACAGTGGTGGCAGGATCAGAGCAACCTGAGACAAGAGGTTCCCTTTGTCACTCAGTCTCGCTCCTTAATCCTTACTACAGATGCATCCCTCTTGGGGTGGGGAGCTCACATGGGCAACCTCACTACCCAGGGATTGTGGTCCCCTCAGGAATCTCTGCTCCACATCAATCTGTTGGGACTCAGAGCAGTTTTTCTAACACTTCAAGTTTTTTCCAAATCTGTTCAGAACAAAGTTGTACAGGTCAGAACAGACAATACCACCACAATGTGGTACATCAACAAGCAAGGGGGCACTCGGTCTACGGCCTTGTGCACCGAAGCAATGAAGTTGTGGTCTCTGGCTTACTCCCTGAACACCTCTCTTACGGCAGCTCACCTCCCAGGCAAGGACAGTGTCCTGGCAGATGCTCTCAGCAGGATTTCCCAGGGCCATAACGAATGGTCACTGGACCCCCTGGTCCTGGAGGTGATATCTGCCAGATGGGGCACCCCGCAGATGGATCTTTTTGCAGCCCCAGACAATCACCAACTTCCCCTTTTTTGCTGCAGGCCCCCGTGTTGGGCTCAGTCCCTCTGGATGCCTTAGTTCTCAATTGGGAAGGGAAGTTTCTTTATGCTTTTCCCCCCTTCCCTCTCCTGTTCAAAGTGTTAGTCGAAATCAGATCTCAATCCTGCAAGATGATCCTGATTGCTCCAGATTGGGCCAGACAAGCCTGGTATCCATGCCTACTGTCCTTAGCTGTCCATCTTCCCCTGAGTCTTCCCAGGAATCACAACCTGTTAACCTGTGCTCAGGGGAGGGTTTGGTACCCGAACCTCAAATCTCTCAATGTCAAGGCCTGGCTCTTGAAGAGTTAGAGTTTGCAGATCTACACCTCTCTCAAGGTGTAATGGATATACTAAAGGCTTCTAGGAAGCCTTCCACCAGGGCTACATATAAATTCCAAATGGAAGAGGTTTTCCATATGATGCTCTGGGAAGCATATTTCCCCAGAATCTGCTGATTTACCCACAGTCCTGGATTATATGGTCCATTTAAATACCTTGGGGCTGAGACCAGCTACCCTAAAAGTAAATTTGGCAGCTGTGTCTGCTTTTGTTTCAGCAGGTAAACCCACTTCTCTTTCAGCTCATCCTGTATTCTCCAAGTTTTTTAAGGGATTGCTTCACACCAACCCTCCATTCAGGGACCCTGCCCCTGCCTGGGATCTTAATGTTTGCATTGCTCAGCTTATGCAACCCCCCTTTGAGCCTTTGTCTTCAGCAGAGCTCAAGTACTTGACTTGGAAAACTGTGTTTCTGGTAGCCATCACTTCTGCCAGACGCATAAGTGAATTATAAGCTTTGTCAGTGCAGCCTGATTTTATCTCCTTTCAGAGATAAGGTGGTCCTCAGGACTAACAGGAAGTTGTTGCCTAAGGTGGTTTCAGATTTCCACCTTAATCAATCTATGTCTCTTCCAGTGTACTTCACTGACCATTCCTCCTCTGGCGAGAGGAAGCTGCACAGCTTGGGACGTGAAGAGAGCCCTTAGCTACTACATAGACCGTACCAAGGGTCACAGGTTTGACTCCCTCCAACTGTTCCTCACTTATGGTGAGGTTGGCAAAGGGAAACCTGCCACTAAAAAATCCATTGCCAGGTGGATTGTCTCTTGTATCCAATTTTGTTATGAAAAACTGGGTAAGGTTCCTCCCTCAGGCCTGAGGGCTCACTCTACCAGAGGTACAGCTGCTTCCCTGGCTGCTGCCAGGGACATCCCTATTCTAGAGATATGTCAAGCAGCTACCTGGAAAAAACAGTTCACACTTTTACCAAGCATTACTCCCTGGACATCCAGGCTAGGAGTGATGCTCGGTTTGGCACAGCTGTGCTGCAGAGCCTTTTTCCTAAGTAGGTTCTGTCCCTCCTCCATGGAGGTACTGCTGTATAGTCTGCATATGTCATAATATAGCAAGACTTCATGTTGTTTGAAGGAAAAATTACTCACCTTAGTAATGTTGTTTCTTCTAATGGAGTCTTGCTATATTATGACCTCCCCCCCCGCCTGCCCCTCTCAGAACCTTTGTTTTTGGGATGTTGGTGGGCAGTGCAGTGTTGGCACTTAGTAGATGCCCACTTTGTTGTTTCACCCCTCCTTTTTTTGGGGTGACTTAGTGTTGTGTTTTTCATTTTTGGGTCTTCTGACTTGAGTCTTTGTTTTAGCACCAAAAAAGGTGTTCTTATGTTTAGTAGCCAGTTGGCTAGTGTAGGTTTACAGCTTCCACACAGGACCTCAGTGAGTTTAGCTCATAAAGATCTGACGGTTTGAGTTTGAAGAACAACAGACAGAGTTTCAACCGAGCTCGAGCTCAGCGTTCCATGCCTGGCATGGAAAGTTAACTCTTTCACCTCCGGAGCAGTTCGAAGGTTGGGACTCACTGCATATGTCATAATATAGCAAGA
The DNA here is from genome assembly GCA_016271365.2 of Neoceratodus forsteri. Lineage (NCBI taxonomy): Eukaryota > Metazoa > Chordata > Ceratodontiformes > Ceratodontidae > Neoceratodus > Neoceratodus forsteri. Next base: position 4,275,495 of record JADMNL010000027.1, read on the forward strand.
CTCCATTAGAAGAAACAACATTACTAAGGTGAGTAATTTTTTCTTCTATCTGCTGGCACCCTGGTGCTGAAAGCGCTTGCGCTTAGGTCGCTGAGAGTCCGACCGGTACATGTGGTTGCTTTTGGGCCAACTCAATGGCTTTCTTCCATAAAGATTTTTGATATAGCACCATGTGGGCCAAACAATTTAGAGACCGTAAGGAGCATGCAGAAGCAGCATACACTCTCCTACCAAACTGGTCTAATTTCTTAGATTCCTTGTCGAGGGGCTGAGAGCTCATGTGCTTAAGGTTGCTTTGTCCTGCCATGAGCTGCAGTCAGGACCATGGAGTCTGCCCTCGGGTTTTCTCCCAAAAAGGGCTCTGCCTTGAGAGGCTTGTACAGACTGTCTGCCTTCTTGGGGACAGCTGAAAAAGAGGAAGGGTGGTCCCATGGCAGCCCGGTTAGGTCCTGAAAAGGAGGGACCAGAGGGGGAATGACCATGGTCTCAGGTCACTCATTCCCAAAAAGATATAAAGCCTTTTTCTCTCTGGGTCCAATTCCTCGGTGTCCCATTGATTTAGGAACTGAATGTCCATAAATGTTGGGTCATCGGGCGGGAGGGGCTCACGAGAGTAACCTCTGTAAGAGGAGTCTGAGGAGTGAGGGCGGCTTCTGGAGGTAGATGAGGCTGACCTAGAGTGTTTATGCTCACGTCAGCGTTTGCGCTCACGTCAGCGTTTGCTCACGTTGTCCAAAGAAGATCACCTGAAGGAGGAGTGGTGGCGTCTGCTCCTATGCCTGGTAGGCTCAGAATCTTATCTTCTTGGAGTCTGGCTCCTGGGTGTGTGCGGAGACTGTGGCCAGGAGTCTGGGACTGATGTAGGGGGTTGTGGAGGCGGTGATAAGATGAATGTCATCCTTTTTATAATAAATCTCCCTTTACAGTGTTCCACCACGAAGTAAAGAGTTTTCCAACATCCGCCAGGGGGATCAGACACCCGCGGTGGTGGCACACCACTGGGGTCCACGGTAGTATCGGTAAGGTTGCGACATGAACTAAGTGTAATATCGATACTTTTATGAAAAAAATAATAAACGAAAACTGGTACTCTTGACTGAAGAAAACGGCGGTCAACAGATGCAATGTGGCGTCCAAGGAACCACAGCGCATAAGTCGATGTCGGGAAAAGAACCGAGGTGGGGCTGGGGACAGCCCCCTTTATACAGAGGGTGATGGCGGTGGGCAGACCGATGTAAGGGGTGGGCCCCAGCTGGGTGCTGCTGGCTAGACGTTTTCCTTGGAGTCCTAGTGCCTGGTGGCATAGTCCTTATGGTGTAGCTTGCTGCAGGAGCTCATACTCTAAAGTATGATCTCCCAGTACTACACAGTGACAGTGGGAACAAGCAGCACAGGGTCCCATGGAAGTAAATAAAGACGTGATGTAACACCGGGGTAGGCGGGGAGCCTCGGCTGCAGATTAAACACCAGCCATCTGTGCTGTGGCTATCTAAAAATACAGGTTACTCATCTGCGAACAGCTGTAGAGCGCCTGAGCCACCCTCCACCTGCCGAGGATGATCGGGAGTGAGGGTGACCAACGACCTATGGGGCAAGCTCTGACCTGACCGAGAATCCTCAGTTGTGGAGGCGGAGGTTCCACCACAATATGTGGAGCAGCTGGTTTCGGCTGAACAATCGGCGCCGAAGTCGGCTCCTCGATTACCACGAGGGGTTGTTTCGGCCGCTCTGGTGACAGCCACTTAATGGCCGGAGAAGGTGACAAATTCGGTTCGTTAGCGGTCAATAAAAGTTGCTGCCACATCAAGTCCTCGTAGTGCCGACGCAACTTGCACCGGAGCTTATCCTCCGAAGAGAACGATGAGGATGAGTGGTGACGCCGCTTTCCATGGTGCCAAGACAGAGACCACTGACGTCGGCGGGACCGGCTGGACCTGGAAGAGGACCGAGACCTTCGGGGATTCCGAAGGTGGGTCAGAGAGGGAACGGGGAAACCCGCGCCTCCCTCGGTGCAGGGACCTTAACCGGGGACTTCTGCACAGGAGGCACAGGCAAGTCCTCAATAACCACTGGGAGAACTGGTGAAGAAGGGTTGTCGGCTTCTCCAGTCGACAAACTGTCCGACAGGTTGAGAAAAATCTTGACCGCGTCGACGGATGTCTCGGCCGGCTGACCCAACGGGGACACCGTGAAACCAACGGCCGCAGCCACAACCTCGACCGAAATAGAGAGTCGACGGTCCGGTGAAGGGGATCTCTCCCACTCCCACGAACATCGACTGTGGGACTTACCCGTAGAGTCCTTCTTCTTGGACCGACTGATATGTCCCGATGGCCCTTCTCCCTTGGTGGAGAGGGACTAACAGAGTTCCTTAAACGAAGCAGTGTAAGAGGAGCCCAAAGAGAGCAGGATAAATGCCACGGCCGAGGAAGTAGTGGTGGCCTGGGCCGCCTCCTCCTCGAGGGCGATCAACTGCTCCAGTTGTTCCGCAGAGCCAGCCGCCACGGACACCGCACAATGGGCCTCCTTAAGACTTGACAGGCGGATACCGTTTTTCAGGGTGCCGAAGAAGAAGTCTGGCAGCGTGGCCCTCCAAGACCGAAGCCGAAAAGGACTTGCACAATTCACAAGCCTGCGAATCATGGCCAAGCCCCAAGCAGTAGACGCCACGTGGAGTGCTGATAGGTCCGGGACATCTTCTGCCCACACAGGCACCGATGGAAGCCGGGAGTCTATTCGTCCATCGCAGCTGCGAGGGAAGACGAAGACTCGATTCTTGTAAATTTTAAAATTAGTTTCGGAAATTCCAAAGAGTGTGGATCCAGGCCCAAAATGCAGAGCGCTAAGGAGGGAACCTGACCTTCCAAACGGTAAGGAAGATCTGGCATCATGGGGCGGAGCTGAGGGTTTTACCACCCAGGTGGGTGGGAGGAGCCAGCTTGAAGACCTTCCGGCAAGATTTAAAGCGACAAGGAACCTGCCAGACAGTGTGGATGAACAAAATATCCACGTCCCTAGAAACTAAAGATCACTATAAAAAAATATTTACAGATATGGAAACCAGAACTGTGGCTGCATGCTTATACCCAGTACTGCTGCTTTAAATTTATCCGATATTATTACCCCCAGGTCCCTCTCCTCGGTCGTACTTTCCACTGTTACCCTCCCATTCTGTATTCTGTTTTCATAGATTTTCATCCCTATGTGCATTACCTTGCACTTCTGAACACTACATTTCAATTGTTAGATGTCTGATCACTTCTCCAGGTCTTTCATTATATTTCTCATCCCTTCCACACTACCTACCCTTCCCCAGAGCTTAGTTATCATCTGCTTAAAGACAGACTTCCCCTGGACCCCTTCTCCAATATCGCAGATGAAAATGCTGAAGAGGACTGAACACAAGACATATTCCTGTAACACACCACTGGTGACCTCCCTTCCTGACCTCCAAGTATTCCAAATTAAGGACGACCCTCTGGGTTCTGTCGCATACCCAATTTCCTACCCATCTTGTGATCTTTACCCCACTCTCAGCTCCCCCAACTTTGTGACCAACTGTCTGTGTAGAACAGAGTCAAAAGATTTGCTGAAGTCAAGGTATAATATGTTCACTGCCTGACCCTCACTGAACACCTCTGTTACTCTAATCAAAGTCGTCGAGCAGGTTCGCTTGATCCGACACATTTGAGGAAACAAGGTTGGGAGTGGGAGTTCCCTACTGGGCACCAGGGATACATTAAACAAGAGGAATTTTTTTTTTTGGTTACAGGGGAGGCACTGGACCACCAGGGATGACCAACGAGGGACAAGACAAATGTCAGAATACATGACTCACAAGGGGGTCTAATGGGTCAGGTGGGTGAGCAAGTGAGAGAGGCAGCAGCAACTCATGCCAAGAGCTCTGGGCACTGCTTTACACCATGTGACTGCTGCAATGCCATACCCAGACGATCACAGTGGGGGCAGTTTTCACATCTGACCAAACCTTTGGTGACCATTATTTTTATTGCAGCAGTCACCAATTTGAGGATCCAGGTACTGTATACACCAGTGTTAGAGGTGGCAGTACAGGGTGCCTCTTCGCACCCTGGAACTGTGCCATCCAGAACAGAGACTGTATAGGTCTCCACGTATGAGCATGCAGCAAGGTCTAAGAGGAAAAGATTCAGTTTTCATGCAAATATCCTAGTAATAAAACAAGAAGAGAAAGAATTACCAAAGTTATTAAATACGAGTAAACTGTCGCTAAAGATAACAGCACTCCAGGTTCTCCCTGTGGCCATCAGGGGATCTTGCAGTTATAACAGATATGATTAACCCTGCTTTCATCAGGCTTTGAGACCGGTTATACAGTATGAGAGGCGTAACAAGAGTACACTGGCACAGGATGCAAGTCGTTAGATCACTAGTGTGCAAATATGTTCATTCACCAATTAATATTTAACACAGATTACAGCCTGGGACCCTGGTTACTGATTCAGCGTACGCTGCAAGAACCAACTGCTTTCATACCAGAGGATGCCGGGTACCAGTAGCTGTTTAATGCTGGTGTGCCAGTCCCCTCACTCAGAGAACACTGTCCCTGGACAAAAAAGAAAGGCACGTCTGTGGCCAACACCTTAATGACTCCTACAAGCAGTGTCAATCATATCTATTAGAACTTAAAGATCCCCTGATCACAGAGGAAACACCTGGTGAAATGGCATCTTTAGGTACCATACAGCTCCCATGTTCAGTAATTCGGTCTCTCTCTCTTTCTTTATTCACTAATGAGGACGTCTGCACGAAAACTACAAGTGTAAAAGGACATGCCAAATAGTGTGGATGAACAACATATCCACGTCCCTAGAAAAATGAATTACTATTACCGCTTCACCATCTCACACGGTTTGTCATTTCTGAGTGGTGGCTCGATGAAACACCCAGCAGTGTGTCTCAACAGCAATATATTCCACTTTCCAAAACCAGGTGAAAAGTACAGTAAAATACAAAGCAAGTAACAGCAGTACCCCCGCCTCCCTGCAGCACGTCAAAGCTAAGCAAGAAATTACAGACAAAACTCACATTGAGGACTTACATCGTGGGCAAAGGAGTATGGTATTATCCAAGTGACAGGCTGCCCAAAGATCTCCGCCTGGTAATAAATGCCCTTGATTGACAGAAACACCTGTGGGACAAAAGAGAGAGACCATGAACAGACAAGTCCCTTATGCCTATCCCATGCCGGTTTGAAGCCCTGCACTGTATTCATATCCACCACTTCCAGAGGTAGGCCGTTTCATGCATCCACCACCCTTTCTGTGAAAAAGAAGTTCCTCACATTACCCTTAATCGGCCTCCCTCTAATCTCATGCTGTGTCCTCTTGTCCTGCTTTTTCTTATAGTGAAACATGTTAAGACTCTTTCACCTTGTTAATGCCCTTAAGGTGTTTGAATGTTTCGATCATATCACTTCTCTCCCTCCTGTGCTCTAGGGTATACATATTGAGCTCCGTTAATCTGTCCTCAAATGTTTTCTGATGCAGTCCCTGCATCATCTTGGTTGCCCTTCTCTTAACTGCCTCAGTTTGGTTAATGTCCTCGTGAAGGTGTGGCCTCCAGTACTACACGCAGTACTCCAGATGGGGCCTAACCAGTGTCTTGTAAAGAGGGATTATTACCTCCCCTCTTGTGACACCCCTACTAATACACACTAACATCCCTCTGGCCTTACCTACTGCTTTAGTGATCTGCTTGGATGATTTCAGGTCATTGGTGATGATGATGCCCAAGTCTCTTTCTTCCCTTGTGACTGCCAGCAACTCTCCTCCCAGCCTATAGGTGGCTTCAAGGTTTCTCTTCCCTATGTGCATGATCTTGCACTTCTTTGCATTAAACTCCAGTTGCCACTCTTCCGACCATGCTAGTTTATCCAGATCTCTTCTCATTCTGCCCACCCTATCTGGATCGTCTACTCAGCTGCAGATCTTGGTGTCATCTGCAGCTGAGTAGACGAGCTGAGCAGACAAACCTTACCCTCAAGTCTATCTGCAATGTCACTGATGAATATGCTGAAGAGGACTGGCCCCGGGACTGATCCCTGAGGTACCCCACTTGTGACGTGCATCTCTTCTGACTGTATACCATTTACCACCACTCTCTGTTTTCTGCCCATCAACCAGTTTGCCACCCAGCTGACCAACTTCTGACCCACCCCGAGCCTACCCAGTGTATTACTCAATCTTCTATGTGGAACAGTACTGAAAGCTTTGCTGAAGTCAAGGTAGGCGACATCAACTGCTCCCCTTTTGTCCACCACTCTGGTTACCCAGTCAAAGAAATCTATGAGATTAGTTTGACAGGACCTTCCTTTTGTAAACCCATGCTTTCTTGGATCCTGTGCTCCTATGGATTCCAGGTGTTGCACTATCCTTTCCTTAAGGAGTGCCTCCATAATCTTGCCCACTGCTGAGGTAAGTGACTGGTCTGTAGTTCCCTGCCTCCTCCCTGCTACCACTCTTGTGGAGCAGGATCACATGAGCCCTTCTCCAGTCTTCTGGGACCTCTCCTTTGCTCAGAGACTCTCTAAAAAGTTCCGATAATGGCTCTGCTGGTTCCACCCTTAGCTCCTTTAGTACCCTGGGATGTATTCAGGTCCCATTGCCTTGTCCACCCTGAGCTTATTGAGCTCTTGTTGGACCCTTTCTTTTGTGAAAGGACTAGTGCTCACCTCCCCCGCGTCCATGGTGCCGAGCTGTGGGCCCTGCCCTACCTTCTCTTCAGTAAATACTGAGCAGAAGTATCTATTTAGAATAGACAGGGTTTTAAATAATTGATAGCAGTTTTTTCTTGGGACAATACTAACTGTACAGAAAGCATTTACATAGGTTTTTTAGAAGTGTTATGTTTGTTAAACACAGTGAGGCAGGTGCTATGCATTTTCACAATGTTTTAGAACTTTTATGGGCAAAACGCTAATCAATTTTTAGAGTTAAATAAAACCCTGATAGATGCTTTTACATGGTGGTCCTCCTCACACACACCCTTATCTCCTTTGATCTTAGCAATACCCCCTCTGGACTTTCTCCTTTCACTAATGTAGCTATAAAATATCTTGTCATCTTCTTTTACTGTTTGTGCTAGTGTTTCCTCGGTTTGGGCCTTTGCCTGCCTTACTGCCTTCCCCGCTTCCCTTAGGGAAGTTTGGTATGCATCCCTATCTTCATCCCACTGTGTTCCCTTATATTTCCTGAAGGCCAGCCTTTTGGCTTGAGAACCAAAGTGGTTTCCTCCTTCTTTTGCACTTCCTTTTCCTTAACACATTGGGATGTTACTTCAAGTATTGCATTCTTAGTGTTTGCCCACTTTGCCTGTACCCCCTCACCTGTATTTATTTTTGCTAGGGCTAGCTTAACTCTGTTGGTCATCTTATCAAAGTCAGCTCCTCTGAATTCCCATAGTTTTGCCTTGGAATGGGATGACTTAGTTGTAGTGGCCGAATTGAACCATACCATGTGATGGTCACTGGCCTCCAGGTGACCTACTTGGAGGTTTGTGATCCTTTCCCTGTCAGTACTAGATCTAGGATAGCCCTGTCTCTTGTGGGTGGTTGTACCAGCTGTTTGAGGCCCTCCCCCTGCAGGGAATCTACCAAGTGTCTGGTTCTGGCAGATGTTCCTGCTGGTATTGACTAATCTATATCTGGCATGTTGAAGTCTCCCATTATCAGAACCTCCCCTTTAACTGTTATGTTTTGTATATCTTCCAACAGTAATGTGTCTATGTCCTCCCCCAGGTCTGGGGGCCTGTAGACAACCCCAGTTCTTATGGCTGTTCCATTTCCCATTTCCAGGGTGACCCACAGTTCTTCTGGCTCCTTATGTGTATTCTGAATTTCTGTAGCTTTGATATTTTTCACTGACATACAGGGCTGGTCTCCACCCCCATTTTGCACCCTCGTGTCTTCTGAACAGTACATAGCCAGGTACTGAAATCTCCCAAGTGTGGTTACTGGTAAACCACATCTCACTAATTGCTGCTATGCCCAGTTTAGCCTCTCAGTGCCCGTAGGTCTGAGATCTTGTTTCCCAGACTGCGAGCATTTGTGTACATGATTTTGATCTTGACTCCCTGTCAAGGCCATATCAGAATCAAGACTGTGCCCTTGAGATGCAGTACAGGACTGCTGGACTGGACATCAGAGCAGCCTGAGCAGGGCTCAAATTTAGTGGTATTCTGGTACATTTTGGGTACCAAATTTCATGCCGGAATACCAAACTTCGAGCCCCCGGTATCTGCTTAAAATACCAAGATATTTTCTCATTAGTAGCATGCAGAACCAGCTCCTGACCATAGGCAAATAGAGAGAAAGACATCAGAGGCGGTTGGCAGACATAGAGGCATCTAGGGAGTACCTTTACAAACCAGCAGGAGCACCATTTCTAAAAACACCACTCGTCCCCCATGACACCACTGCACCACACCCCATTATTTTCTTTATTCCGTTAGGGACTGCAGATTCATTCAGGAAAAAATGGCGCACCCATCACCTTTCAAAGACTCGGGGACGCCTGGTCTGTACTACTTTGTCCTTTGCTGAGTGCAACAAAAATCAGATTGACAGTCTCTTATGGCAGTTCCCCGTGCAGTACTCCTCTGTTAACGGAATACAGAAAATAATGAGTTTGGTGCAGCGGTGTCATGCGGGGGACGAGTGGTGTGACAACCTTTGGAAATGTTGCTCCTACTGGTTTGTACAGGTCCCACCAGATGCCTTCCTCGATGTCTGCCAATGTTGTCTGATGTCTGTGTGCTCCCCATTTGGCTGTGTCGACCATGACTGAGACACTGGAAAAAGAAAAAAGCCACAAACTTGTTCTTGCTCTTCATCTCTCTCTACCCTCTTATAGCAAGGTGCAATTTGGAAATACAGTACTGTAGCAGACAAAGAGTTGGCATGCCTTTTTTTTTTTTTTTTTTTAATTTTAAAGTAACTTTCCCAGGTAGAAGACTCTGAGCAGGGAACCTTCTGTATCCTGACTGCTGTTACTGGGGGTGGGAGAGAGACACAGAGATTGTGACACTGTGAATGGGAGTGACGACAGTGTGTGTGGAAGATGCATGGACTACTGGCAGCTGTCCACACGGAAAACCTTACTTCAGCTAAAGAGGAGGCAGGTCCAAAACAGATAGAGGGAGAGAATGAACCACAGGCATGCAAGTAACAGCAGAAGAAATGTCAGAAATAGACATGTCTGTCTTTCTCTCTCTTTGCCTGTGTGGACCATGATTGCGAGATCAAAAAAAAAAAGCCACAGATTCGTTCTTGCTCTTTATGTCTCTCCCCTCTTACAGCAAGGTGTGGTTTGGAAATACAGTGCTGTAGCAGGGAGAGAGACGGCGATGACATGATTTTTTTTTTGGTAAAAAGTAACTCTCCCAGATAGAAGACTCTGAACAGGGAACCTCCTGCATCCTGATCAGTGTTTGGGGGGTGGGGTGAGAGTGAGTGAGAGTGGTAGTGACACTGTGAGTGGACGGTAGAGAGATAAGGCTGCATACCTCAAACTCAAAATTAGGGTTGTCACAGTATGCCGGGGTGACGGTATACCGTGGTTTGAAACTGCATGGTATAGACCCCGTGACAGATTTTTCAAACCACGGTAACTGTTACGGTAAACCACGGTATGTGCCGACCAACCACGTTTCTGGTAGTGTGCCCTTTGAAAAGCATTTTTTTGTGTGTGTGATTCAGTTGGTAGAGATAGAGGGAACTCAGCCAATCTCCTTCCACCATTTGAAAGTGGGCATTGTTCAGTGCAATCTGCATGCGGGCTTCACATGCAGAGGAAGAGAGATTCAGAAGGAGAGCACTTGTTGCTCAACTGGATGCAAGGTCTGCAGTTGGCATTGTGAACTATCCTCTGTACTAACATACTAAAATGCCAGCAGAACAGGCCGAAGGGTCTTTCGTGTCTGCTCGTTTGGTCAGCCCCCACCCTGGGAGCTGACCTTGCTGCCCCCCCCTCTCCCTCTCTGGCTTCTCCCTTCCCAGTCCCGGATATTCTCACTGCCCTGGTTTTTGCTTCCAGAACCCTTCCCCTACACCTGTCCCACCCCCTCTTGAACCCCTCCATTGTTTCTGCCTCCACCAGCTCCCTGGGCAGCACATTCCATGGCTCCACCACCCTCTCAGTGAAGTGGCACCTCCTCCTTTCTCCCCTGAATCTCCCCCCCAGCTTCCACCCATGCCCTCTAGTTCCCCCTTCCTTCCTTCAGAGCACCCAAACTGCTCCTTCCTTATTTACCCCTTTCATGTACCTGAAGACCTCTATCAAGTCCCCCCTGTCCCTTCTCTCTTCCAATCTGCACATATTTAGCTCTTCGAGCCTCTCCCCAAGCCCCAAATCATTTTGGTTGCCCTCCTCTGGACCCTCTCCAGGAGTTCAATGTCCCTCTTTAAATGTGGCCTCCAAAACTGCACGCAGTACTCGAAGTGCGGCCTCACCAAGCAGTTACACAGTAGGAATATCACTTCCCTCCTTTTGGAGGTGAGCCCCCTAGCGATGCATCCAAGCATCCTGTTGGCCTTTGCTGCTGCCCTCCTACAAGTCTCAGAGTTGTTCATCTTGACATCCACCACCACCCCCAGGTCCCTCTCAGCCATCGAGACTTGTAGCATTTCCCCCCAGGGTGTACACGTGGCCTGGGTTTCTGGCTCCCTGGTGCAGTACCTTGCATTTCCCTGCACTGAACCTCAGCCTCCGCTTTCTAGACCACCTTTCCAGAGCCTCCAGGGCCCCCCTGTAGGGACACCCTCCCCAGTTTTGAGTCATCCACAAAGAGACTCATCCCACTCCTGATACACTTCCTTGTGTCAGAGACGTAGGCTCTGAACAGGAAGGACCAAAGGACCGATCCCTGAGGGACTCCACTAATGACCCTCCTCGGGGATGAGACTATCACGCCAACCATGACCCTCTCGGTCTGGGTTCTGGAGCCAATTTCCTATCCATCTGATCATCTGGTTCCCCACCCCAATTTCTCCCAGATTATCCAACAGGCCCCCATGAGGAACAGAGTCCAACGCCTTGCTGAAGTCAAGAAAGAGGACGTCCACTGATCTACCCACGTCCAAGGCACTTGTCACCCAGTCATAGAACTCCACAAGATTTGTCCGACACAATTTCCCTGGGACGAATCCATGCTGTCTATCGTCCAGGCACCCCAACTTTTCCAGGTCCCCCCTTCCCCGTCTCTCCTTGACAATGCCCTCCATCACCTTGCCCACCACGGATGTCAGGCTGACAGGACTGTAGTTCTCTGCCACATCCCTGGATCCCCCCCTTGTGGACAGGCACTATATGTGCCACCTTCCAGTCCTCAGGCACCCACCCTGTCCTCAGAGAGATGCTGAAGAGTTTCGCCAGGACATCCGCCAGTTCCTTCAGCACTCTGGGATGTAATTTATCCGCCCTGGTGCCTTCTCCATCTTAAGGGCACTGAGGGCTTCCCTCACTCTTCTGCCACGATTTCCACCTCCGCTACCTCGCCTCGCTTTGCCTTCCCCCACCTGCCAGTGATGCCCACCCCCAGACCCGCTGCGCTGAAGGGTCCCCCCTCTCAGTTCCACCATCTCCTCCCATGTATGATGCAGCCCCCCCCATTTTCCTTGCTGAAAACTAAGGCAAAGTACTCATTTAGTACCTCAGCCTGCTCCCCCGGGTCTTGTGCCCATCCCTCCCCTGTTTTAATCCTGCTAGTCTGCCCCTTCACCCTTCGTTTTTCCCCAATGTATCCAAAGAATCCCTTGTTCCCTCTCCTAATTTCCCTGGCCAGGTTCTGCTCCTTCCTTGCTTTAGCCACCCTCACCATCCTAGTGGCCCTTGTGGCCATCAGCTCGTACTCCCCTCAGTCCCTTTCCCTCTTTGAGCACTTGAATTGCCTACAGGCCGCCTTCTTTCCCCTCACCACCTCCTGAACCACCCTGGTCCACCAGCAGGGGTTTCGGGCCCTACCGCATTTTTGTCATACTCTTGCGCAGGTGCTGGCAGCATCTTGCACCCCCCTCCTGATGATTTCCTACCTACTGTCAGCATCCATGTCTGACCCAATCACACCCAAGTGCTCCTTAAGGATCCTTCCCATTTCCTTAAAATCCACCCCCCTGAAGTCAGTTACCTCCATCTCTGTGCAGCCTTCTACTACTCCTAGGCTTAGGCAGAACCAAGACCATGGCATGGTCGCTCCCCGCCAACGGGTCCCTTACCTCCAGGTCCCCAATCTAGTCACTGTCTGCCAGGACCACATACAGTATCCACTCCTCCCTGGCTGGTTCCCCCACCTGCTGAGTTAGGAATGCGTCCTGAAAGACATCCAACCACCTCTGTTCCCTGGCCACTGAGGATGTCAGTCTCCCAGCCTGTTCCTGGCATGTTTAAGTCCCCCAACACCACCACCCTTCCCCTTTCCAATCTGCAGTGTCTCCCAACATCTGCCACCAGACCCTTCTCCAGCTCCTCCGCCAGCACAGGGGGTCTATACACCACTCCTATTTTTAACTCTCTTGCCCCCCTTGTTATCAAGGTGACCCAAATCGCCTCCACAGTTTCCTCCGCCTCCTCCACTCCTCCTATGGCAATGCAGTTTTTGACTATTATTGCTACCCCTCTTCCCCTTCCCTCCCACCTGTCCTTCCTGAACATGGTGTAACCCTCCAGGTTCAGGTCCCAGTCATGCCGTGCGGTGGCCCAGGTCTCAGTGACCACTGCCACATCCACCTCTCCCTCAGTTAACATCGCCTGGAGCTCAGGCATTTTACTGCCCAAGCTCCTGGCGTTTAGCAGGACTACCATCCAACCTTTCCCTATACTACCATTTCCCCTGCTCGTGTTCCAGTGGGGATTCTGTCTTCCCCTGGTCCGCGCCTTACCAGTCGGCCTTTTCCTGCATTGCTCCAGCTCCCTAGGGGGGTGGAGACAGAGTCTCTCCTTTATCGGACCCCCCCTCGACAGCCTTTTCTCCCATCCCTCCACACGTTTAAACCCCACCTGTACAGTTAAATATTTTTTTGAATAAAAATATAATAGACAGTTAGGTACACTGGATTCTACACAGCTTTTTGTTCACTACCTCCAACTGTATTTCAAGCAGATATCTGGCAACCTCTCTGCCCAATAAGTGGATGTTTCTTTGCTCAAGGTTTTTAGCTCCAAGTTAGTCACCCTTTTGGGCACACCCACAACCTCCCACCCTGGACATTGGCACAGTTCTATTTATGGCATGGGGCACAAGAGTACTGACAAGAAAGTAGTTGGTTTTCACCCCAATTTCTTCCTGTCTTCTCACTCTGCACAGTGACAAAGTAAGGTCTGTGACGTCCTTGAGGAGGAGACTGAGCGCCTCGGTCTACCACAGGGGTCCACACTCCCAACATCCAGGAACTACTGCCAAAGCACCCTGGCCCAGGTTCGCTCCTTAACCAAAGCTGCCCGCATGGAAATAAAACACTGGTGGGCCGCTGAACTGCCCTGAGAAACATTTCTTTTCAACTTGGGCTTTTTTTTTTTTTAAAGACTAATTTTGATATTTCAGTGGCCCGACTTGAACTAATCAAGGCCACCGCTCAACTAAGAAGGATCTTCATAAGTTATACAAAATCACACACATCTTCAGAAGTTATGCACACTGGAGCCAAGAATCCCACGACGGAGTCCAGGTATCTTCATTCAACAAAGGAGGAGAAGGACCTAGGAGTGATGATCACTAGTGACCTGAAGCACTCCACACAGTGTAAGAAAGCAGCAGCAAGGGCAAACAAGATGCTGGGATGCATATCTAGGGGCTTCAGTAGTAGGAGGAAGGAGGTTATACTGCCCTTGTACAGGTCACTGGTAAGGCCGCAGCTAGAGTATGGAGTTCAGTACTGGTGCCCACACTTCAAAAAAGACATTAACCTGCCAGAGAAGGTCCAGAGGGGGGCTACAAAGATGACAGCTGGTCAGCAGGGCAAGGCATATGAAGAGAGGTTGACAGCACTGAATATGTACCTGATTAAACAACTGGAAAAAAATGTACTCCCTGGAGAAAGGGGGAGAGACAGAGACAGAGAGACAGAGACAGAGAGAGAGAGAGAGAGGACACAAGATTGGGACCTTCAAGTACTTGAAAGGGATAAATAAGGTGGATAAGAAAGGTCTCTAAGCTGAGTGGCAACCATAACACGAGGGGGCACAGCCTAAGCTGGAGGGGGAGGTTAAGAATGGATGTCAGGAAGCACTTCTTCACAGAAAGGGTGGTGAACATTTGGGATGCGCTGCCAGAAGAGGTGTTCTTGTTGAAGACAGTGGGCAGCTTCAAGAGAGGTTGGGACAGGCATAGGGGGAAGGTAAGGATCATGGGTAGGGAGGATGGGAGGAGTTGGGAGGGGAGACAGGGACAGTAGCTCAAGCTGTGGACACTGCAATATGAGCAGACTAGATGATCCTAGGGTTTTAAATAGCTGGTTTAGCATAGAAAAACACTA